>CM037587.1:60940353-62283478 GCA_021018995.1 Chloranthus sessilifolius
GGGAGTGAAAGGAGTATGCACTAAAAAAGATAAAGGATCTGCTGAAAAAGGGTGCAACTGAAGAAATATAATTGTATGAAAAAATATGAGAAAGGATTAGTATATCATAAAAAGATGATTTCTGAAGAAAAAATTACGATTCTCTAAAAAAGAGAAGCAAAAGAAAGCTTCCAAATTATGAAAAAAAAAAAAAAAAAAAAAGCAATTTTTAAGAAAAATGGGATTTATACAATTAAAAGAATTGGGAAGAAGTTATTTAAAATAAGGATACTTACTGAAGCTAAAAAATAATAGAAGAAGAAGAGAAGGAAGAGCTAAATTCTCATAAAATTGTGAATCCTCTTTGCCTTTTTCTTTTAAACCTTCTAAAACCCAAAGCCCCATTACAAGCAGAAGGAAAGACCTTTGTGATTTATGATTTGTAAAAATATGAGTTTGGTAGAGGTGTATAAACTAGATTCTATGAATAAATGAAGAAGTTATATAAAATTGATTATCCATTCCATGAGATAAATTTATTGTCCTTAGAAATTTATCATATATACAATATTGTGAGAACCCAAAATTTTGATTATTTTTTGAGAGTATGTAAAAAAGTGAGAATTGGAATAAAAATATTTTCTAAAAATTACAGTTTAGAAAAATCTATGATGAATAAACTTTTCAGTGATAAGCGCACACTCCATGCGATACTGAATTGAAATTGTTGAGTTCTGATAAAGGATAATTACGATGATGGAAAGTTAAGGGTCAAGATTTGATCATTTTTGAAAATAATAAACATATAATGATTGACTGAATACGTATTAGTGTACAAAATTAGTTTAGAAATTTTGAATTTTAGTTTTGAAAAATAATATTTTGAAAAATTCTAAAATATATTTTAAAGTTTGTTGGTAACTTTTTCTAAAAGCCTTCAGGAGATTACAACTCCTCCACTATGGATCACCTAGGGGCTTAAAGGCTTGTTGCATCTGCTAAATGCAATCGTGCTCCCTACGAAAGTGGCATTTAAACTTTTAAAATAAGTTTGTTTTTTTCCTTGTGTGCTAGGGACTAGCAAAGCGTTAATTTGAGGGTGTGATCATTCACAGAATTTATCATTTTATCACCTTAACTTAGTGATGCTAGAACTTAGTTTTTTACTAATAAGTTACAGATGTGTAGATATTTAAGATAAGCAGTAAAAGAGAGCCCTAATATTAATCTTTGTTAAAGTGAGCCCAAAAAGCAATAAGAAAGACGATTCGCGGCTACTGAAAGACAGAAAATCATAAATTACAATTGTGCGCTACTGCTGAAGTAAAGAAAAAAATAGGAAACTGTTATTTTACGATTCTTTAAAGAAGACGATTCTTCAGAAGGCTACAAAAGAGTAACAGACGATACAAAGAGAAAAGCGATAGTCCAGTATGAAAGTCAAAGAATAGAAAATCATGATTTATGATTTTCTAGGAATAGATAATCATTATCTATGATTATAGAAGCTTTCTTGTTATTATAACTACTGTTGTTGATCATGTGAGTGAGAACCATCACTTCCAGATATAGAATTAGAAGAATTTTACAATTATAAGTTCTACTGATTACGGCTCTGGAAGATTGATGAAGATAAACTCCGAAGGACTCTGCTGCTACTAAATAAAGAATATTCTAGAAGCATATCAGACTAAAGAAAGAAGGAAAGAATAAAATTAGAAGTAGAGTTATATTAGGATAGTTTTTATTTCTTTTATTAGATTTAGAACTTTGTAAGCTGATTCCTTATGATCTATAAATAAGAGAGCCCAGTGTAGTAATAAACCATCGAAGAAGAATTCAGCATCAATTAATGCCTGAGGTTGGATTTTCTTCTAATCAAAGTAGTGTATCATGGTTAGAATAGTTTAGATATCCAAGGTTTCTCAAAAGCAATTGACGCCTGTAATTAAGTGCTGAAGATTAGTGTAGATATCTGTAGTTTCTCATAAGCAATTGACGACTGCGGCTAAGAGGTGAAGGATATATTTATTTTCTTTCTAATATAGAATTTATATGCTTTGTAAACATCTCCAAGTTTTGATTTGAATTGACAACTCAAGTTGGAATTTGTAAATTAGTATAACGATTTTTTATTTTTCATCTTCAGTTTTCTAGAGGTTTATTGACGCCCAAATTTTTGGTTTATTGTTGATTAGATTAAATATGTATTTATAGGACTTTAGTATTGATTGGCGCCTAATGCTAGAAGAATAGAAATATAGTGTAATGGTACTATTTAATTTTATAAATATCTGATAGCTAAAGATTGGGATTGACGACCTCAATCTGAAGGAGGATTAATATTTATTTTATGCACTTTAGTTTAAGAAACCATTCTTTTATTCATATTTCTCCAGTAGAGTAGATCTTAATTTAATAAATAGAAGTTTTTAAAGATAAGAATTTAATTAGGAGATAAAGAAAAGGGATAAGAGATAAGCAAACTTCCTTATGGGAACGATCCTATGCTAGTACTATGATTTCCATTGTGTGCTTGCAATAGGTTAAGACTTTACTTTAGTTAATTAATATATATATATATATATGTAGACACCCAAATTTGGCCCAAGGCTCGATCGAAACACCTTTCAAGAGAGGTGTAATTCTGAGCTTTTGATGGCATGTATGAAATCCTTAGGAATCACCCTAAACCTTTAGAAACTGACCCCGACCCTTAGAACCTTTTTCTTAACCCTAACCTAACCTCCCCAGGCAATAAGGAGGAGGTGTGCACCAGAACTGGCTACGACCCTCTACAGTGACCAACTCTTATACCATTGAAGAGTAGAGGTCGTCAGCTATCCAACGGTCTAAGAATCGCCTCAATTGGAGGTATATATCAGCAGATGTGGCGATCCAAACCCGGAGGGCAGGAAGGTAATTTCGAGGTGGCCCCCCCTAGGGATTTGGCGCGACTATTAGTCGCGCCAGGCTATTTCTCCCCAGAAATTGCCTGGTGCAACTAATAGTTGTGCTAGGGGTAGGCTATTTCTCCCCATAAATGGCCAGGCTATTTCTCCTAACCTAACCCATGGCCAAGCTACACCCTGAAGGAAGCCATCTTTGTAGGTTCGCAAGCAGATATAATATCTGTTAAGTCAACATGAGCCAAGTCGTGAGACGACACCAGAACCCTGTCCAGCTAGCTATGACGGAATCGATGTCTATGTCGTGGCTTTTGATATAATAAAAAGAAAAAATAATAAAATAAAAATACAAGCTCAAAGTAAGATGGACGTAGTGAAAACCCGAAAGGGCATTACGGGTAAAAACAGCAGGCTTATGTGGACCAGGTGAAAACCTGAAAGGGCGCTTGGGGTAAGAGAGCTAAACCCATGGACGTGGTGAAAACTCAAAAGGGCGCCACGGGTAAGAAAAGGGAGATAATAAAAAAAAAAAGAAAAAGAAGAGAAAAAAATGGAAAAAGAAAAGTTTGGACTGTTTGAGAGGATTGATGTTTGAGGAGCCCCCCTTGGTTACTACCCCTATCCCCTTGGGTTTTTTTTTTTTTGGAGGGGGGGGGGGGGGGGGGCGCTCATGCTAGTTCAAATCAGGTCCCGACCAGAATTGTCTTAGTGAAGCCCACACCGTCAAACATATGACCCAAGACAAGGAGAAAGGTTTAACTCAATCTAAAGGGATCAATATTCCGGCCTTGGCAAATTCGGAAACTCATCCAGGTCCGACTCCAAAAAAAAGGGGGGGTCGACCATGCTCAAAGGTGGACCCAAGGTTTCTCAAAATATCACCCAATGATTAAGGCATAAAAAAAAAAAAAAAGAGAAGAAAGAGGAGATAATGCATAAACAAAAAAAATAGATCTATATAGATGTATATAACTGCCTTTTATATCAATCGCACCACATCTCAAAAAAAGCCTGTGTGATTACTGGCGTGTTTTCCTTTTTACAAGTATAGAAAAAAAAATACAGCAAAAACAAAAAAATAAACGAAAAAAAATAATAATATGTATACCAAAAATGTGTGTATCTGTAAAGGGGTTTTCTACGCCCCTTTTTCCTGTGTATATGATATGTGCAAAAAGTTCTGTGTGCAGGAAGGAGTCAACGGCCCAACTCGCGCTTCAAAGCACTAATATCAGCATAAAGATCATCCTCTTGGACATTCCTCTCAGTCAGCCAACGACCATGCAAGCTTTTGAACCACTTCCGAGAAGAGTCGGCGGCTCCAAAAGCAATGCCTAGTGATTCTTTCAAATGGAGAACCTCGCTCTCTGTTGCATCTGTACTAACCCTCTCGCATGCCAAGAGTTCTTGCAGGACCCTCTTCTCATCCACCAATAGCTCGATACGGGTCCGGAGCGTCGTTTCTTTCTTTGGCCAAGGGCCTCCAGTCTCAATGATCTCTGACAAATCCGGGCCATCGGCGGCAGGCCGCTCAGTCAACAGTCAGGCCTCATACTCAGGAGAAGTTCTAACTCAGTCTCCCTGCTCAAATCACACATCAGGGTCGACTGTCGCATCTCCCAAAGAGCAGCAATTCGGTCTATGTCTTCAGAGGATCCCCTAGAAAAGATCAAATCACATAAAGGGGGTCTGGCCTCACAAGGCACCTACTAAGGGCAGCCAAACTGACGCAACACCCGAAATGGGAAGTAGAAGGTACTGTCGGTCAGTCCTAGGAGGGTGATACCCTCATGGTCTCTAGAACGAATCACTAGGAAGGTCCGATCCAACCAAGGAAGCCTCCATGTCAGCTCAGCTAGACCAACCAAAGTTTCAAAGTCGATGTATCACCCTGGGGGAGTAAGTGGCATCTACCTAAAAAACAAAGGGCCACTTCGCCTCGAGCAACATAGAAGAGAGGCACGGGCCCCAAAATGGAAAAATGCTCACCCAGCCAGTCCTAGAGCAACAAGGGGCATCCCCGAAGACCCTCCACTTTGCCCAAGGCAAAAGAATCAAGGCATCGGTACAGCTCGGCAAGCATCAAATGCATCATGGACCGGCCCGCCTCCAGCTCCATCAAAATATCACAAACTACCAATGAGAAGCTTTCTCCCACGGTGTAGAAGAGGATTTCAGAGATGAGACCAAGTGCTAGAGCTTTCACGTTACAGACATTTCTAACTGGAAATTTTCGAAGGCTTTCCACCGAAAAGTTCTTTGAGGAATTTTAGCGAACACCTGGTGGGCCCCCCAATGAGACTTTTCTCATACTCGAATTTCTTCAAACCGAGAGTAAGGTGAACAGATCTGGAATACCCTGGTTTAGGCATAATTCTTGCAAGGTCCCTATGAAGCTTCAGGCCAGACAGATTGGATAGCTCCTCAAGGGTTGGGGTCAACTCCCGCTTCCCAAAATGGAATACATGAAGGTTCACATCCCAGCACAAAGCGGCGGCATGAAGGAGCTCCCGCCGAGGAGGAATCTCTAAGAAAGAAGGAAGGCGAGATAGCCCAAGGCGCCCCAAGTCGGCGAGCTCACTCTTGTTCAAACTCCCAAACCAAGCCGCCAGGAACTTGGGCCCCAAGCCCGACAAAGAGGATACATTGGCTCCGGACCCTCCACGTAAGGGAGGGTTAGGAGGCGGATCCATGAACGTACAAGGATCTTTTGGGAAGATAAGAATCAATGTAGGAAGATGGACCAGCCTTGGAGAAACAAGAGCTAAAGATGCCGGTCAAAGGAGCCAAGTCAAACAAAAAAGAAACAATTTCTGGGTCAATTCGGGCATATAAGGCCCCACTGCCCGCAGGCCAAAGCTGGCGCAACTAATAGTTACACCAGCACATTGCTGTCCCTTTTTTGGCCTGGCGCAACTAATAGTTGCGCCAATGCATTTGAAATCCCAATTTGTCCTGGCGTTGCGCCAGACTAAACCCCCCCCCCTCCAGCCATCTCAAGACCGAACTGAAGAGGGGACGTCTGCCCTTTTTGTTGGTTTTATATATGTCGGCACTTCCGACCATCAATGACTTGTGAATTACTTTATTATGTGCAAGATTGATCCTACATTGAGGCGTGCGACCCAAAAGGCCCCCTCTACAACCGTCTCAGACTTACTTGAGGATTGATCCTACATTGAGGCATGCGACCCAAAAGACCACTTTCTAAAAAGGCATGGAGCAGTCACATCCTGCAGAGAAACAGATTTGATGCCAAGCAAGCGGAGCATAGAATCAAAGCAAGGCCATTTCCCAAATAATTAAAAAAATCAAATCTGTTTCCAAAAGTACCACACCAACCATTCTCCAAGTTATTTAAAAACATATCCCAAAATAAAATCCAAGATGCTGAAAGAAACTAATAGCCTATTCCTTGCTCGCTCCCTTGGACTTCTTGCGACGGTGAGAGGAGCACTTATAGGTCCTCATGTCCCCCACTCTAAACCATGCCTACGAAATCTTACTAAGCAGGGAACGTGACTCCTTAGCCCGGGCACGCTACAAGGCACAGTCAAGGACAAGATCAATCAAGGGGTCAATGATAATAAAAAAGGAGAAATGAGAAAAAGAGAGGAATTGAGCAGCCAGGTACTCACCGTCTCCACCTCCCGAAGCTCTGCCAGATGACGATGGTACTCCGCATATTCCATAGCCGAGTTGAAGTCCTACGATACAGTATTCAATTGTTAGAACACCCCTGGAAGCATGTACCGAAGGAAACCAAAATAAAGGGGAAGCGACTCATCTAAAAACTCACCTCGGGGACCACCTCAGGAGGAGGAACGCGGGCCGCCTCGGCAGAGAGTCATGCCTGTCGGTCCACGTCGGCACAGAGGTCGGAGAGGAAGCCATCGTCAAGACGCCAAAAGGTCCCATAGGCTTCAGATGGACCCCCACCAGGGACACCCGCCTAAGAGGTACCCGACGGACCTGCACCTGATGAACCCTTGCTCGAGGGACCCGCACCAGAAGGACCAGCACTAGAGGGATCTACAACACTCGGCCCACTTTCATCGTCCGAACCATCTCCTGGAGCAAACTGTGAACCAAACAAGAATCTATTCAGATAAGACTCAGGCCGAGTAAAAAGCAAAAGAGAAATTAATCCAAGCTGAGAAGAGGTTACCTAACCAAGTGGGCCCCCCAACACAAGAAAATTAGCGCTAGGGACAAAACGCGGCAGGATGAACCGGTAGGGGAGGCACTCGTACCAAGCATGATAATCCCTAGGCACATGGAGAGTGCGAATAGGGAACCCATTGTTGAAAAAGGCCACTATCAACTCCTCAATGCTGCCAGCAAGACTCCAAACGTCAGTCGGCGGGTCCACAGGTATGGCATAGTAGCCCTGGAACTGATGCACCACCCTCTCCCCCAAATAGTAGCATTTGGCCCATGCTCCATAAAAGAAGACGACACGGCGGTTATTGAATAAGCAGGAGGTACCCACGGCTGCTCGGTCCCAGAAGGGGGACGTCAAGTACGGATCGGGGAGGATCTGCTCAAAATAAAAAAGCAAGAGGGACCAAATAAGCAACGCCTCAATCAAAAGAAATGCTCAAGCTGAAAGTAAACTAGGGTTGAAATTATCACCTGCTCAGGCACCATCAAATGAAGCTGGGACCTTAGGCCCATTTCCAGGTGTTTTAGGCCCACGTCACGACGTCAGGCCTAATGCCAGTTGCTGAGGAGGGGATAGGTGAGCACCTCCGTGAAAAGGAGCGGGCGCCCAAGGTGAAAGTGGTGGTATCCCCATACCTAAAAAAAAGGGGGCATGGCGCGAGAGCAGTTAAGTAATATAGATGGATCAGTCATAAAAGAAAAATGATGAGTAAATGATAGCGATAAACAAAAGCGAAGGGGTGAGGAATTACCTCCAGAACGGCCCAAAATCCCATGACAGACTTCGAGTCCCCGGTCGTGACCCGGGATAAGTTGTACATCAGCCAGGCGTATCCCGCCCCTCCCTAGTCATGCCTAGGAACATCGCCCCAATTATCCATCACACTCAATAGGGCCAGGCTGACCCGTCCCCCATTGGCATTTGTAAAAAGGGGCTTGCCCAGCAGGAGTAGGAGGGTGATGCGAGCTAGAACGATCCCCCGCTCTGGCGCGAAGTAAAGCACCAACTGGCTGCCCAGTCCACCACTCATCGGCCAGAAAGAGGGAGGTCAGCCATGACATCTTGACCTCTGTGCCATGGGTCTGCCCATGAGGAGGATAGGCCCCGATCAACCGAATAATGTCCTCCCGGCTCGGTACCGCCAAGGTGGATATCGGGACTCCGCCGATCCTAATGCCAGTAATCATGGCCCAATCAACGGGCGTTAGCGTCAGCTCGGCATACGGCATGTGGAACGCCATGGTCTCGGGACGGAACCGCTCAATGAGGGCCTTCAAATCGGCGGCATCCACCCTCATGGGAGGGCAGGACAAGAACTCCCTGAAGCCCACCTGCTCCAACAAAACTTTCACCACAGGGGGGACATAAAGGTAGAACTCGTGGAAATCAAGCCACCCCCCGCGGAACACAATGTTGGGCAGCTCCTGCACCCAAAGAAATACACATCAAGTAGCAGAGGTAAAGAAAAAAATTGCACAAAGGAAAGGGATTGAACCTATCTTTTACCTTGCCCGCTATTCTGAAATTGGAGATATGAGTGTGCTGCTGATGGAGGAGGCCGACCCGAGCAGCCTCACCCTGCATCTCGAGCCATGGGCCCGCTCCTTGCTCCACCCAGAGAAACTGCTCTCCTCGCGGACCGTACACTATCTCGAGCCCCTCCTCGGGAACGTGCTCATCACCGCCCGACATGCTGGGGCAACAAAGCAATCATGTCAGAACAGATCAATGATAAAGAGCCATGATATCCTATGCTGCGAAAAGGAAAGTAAGTATGCTCACCTTTCCCCTTTCTTTTCACATGTTTAAAAAAAAAATGAGAGATACACATGCAAAAAAAAAAAAAACAACAAAAAAATCCCTTTTTAGGCTGAAAATGCAAAAAAAAAAAAAAAAAATTCTTCAGAAAAGGATAATAAATAAAAGTTTCCCTTCCTATCTTTGAAAATAAAGCAAGGTAGAAGCAAATAAAATCGTTCTTTTATCACTCTAAAAAGAAAAAAGGCAAAAGGCCCTGCTTTTACACTTAGAAAAAGAAGTCCTCCCTTTATATCTAAAAACAAAAAAATCTTTCCTTCTGTTTAGAAAAACCCAAAAAGGTCCTTCATTTTGTGTTCCTAAAATCATAAATTTATGCCTCTAAAAACCGGAAACAAAAAAAATCTCTCTTTCAGGTTAAAAATAAAAATAAAAATAAAAGAGGTAAAAAAATCCTTTTCTCCATGGACCATAAAAAAAAAAAAAAAAAAAAAAGAGAATCCTTCTTGCATACTATTAAAAAGAACAAAAACAAAAAAACAAACACCAAAAAATCCTCCTTTTGTGCCCATAAAACCAAAAAAAAAAACTAAACCAGAAAAAATATATATATTACATAGATCAATACCTTAGTTAGTTTTAAAAAAAAAACAACAAAAAGAAAAGCAAAATCCTTTTTAAATGTTAAGAAAAACAAAAATAAAATCTCGCTCCTTAATAAATCTTCAACAAAAACAAAAAAAAATGAACCATTTTGTTAGTTAGTTGAGATCCCCCCAAAAAAAAAAAAAATCCGCTTTCGTTAGTTTTCCAAAAAAGAAGAGAAAAAAAAGAGTCCTTGCTTTATATTTAGGATTGAAGACAAAAAAAAAAAACCTAAAATAGAGTCCTTTCTATGCATGAAAAACAACAAAACACACAAAAAAAAAAACATGTGTATTATGCATTAAATGAAAACCATAAAACAACAAAAATAAGACACCATTCATGGAATATCATCACCGCATCATAAATAGATGTACTCAAAAGAAAAATAACCCATGTACCATCTAGAAATGCAAGATCATGATCATATCTAAAAAAAGAGAGCAAGAAAAATCAAGAAAAAAGAGTTCTAAATGATTACCTTATGAAGAAGAAGTGGTCGTTGGTCTAGCGTAGGCCCGTCATTGATCCGCAAGCGAAACAACGGCAAAAGGCATGCTAGAGGCAACGTAAAGGAACCCTAAGGGGGAGGGGGAACGGTTTTTCGGTTTCAAAGAGGAAGAAGACGGGGGGAGAATTCGAAATGAGGCCCCACTGCCCGAGTTCGGGTTGTTTTAAATACCCAGCCAAACCTGGCGCAACTAATAGTTGCGCCAGGCAAATTTTTGCCTTCCTTTGGGTTGGCGCAACTATTAGTTAATTCGCTAACTATTCACAGCCCCATAATGGCTGGCGCGCTAATATCCCCACTTCCTTTTGCTTGATTGTTCGGTCACTGCCAACCGATGCACACGCTCCCAAGGCAGTTTTCGGTCATCCTTCGATTTGCCAAGGAAGCCATGCTAAAATAAGGACGGGTCGAGGAAAACGAGCACCCCGGTCCTACACACAAGGAAAATCCAAAAAAAAACTATAATCCCCACAAAGAAGCCGGAAATATTCACCCAATAAATCCAAAAAAATAATAACTCCAAAATTCAAATAATTCAAATAATAACTCCAAAATTACAAAAAATTCAAATAATAACTCCAAAATTCCAAAAAATTCACATAAAATAAAAACTCCAAAATTCCAAAAAATAATAATAATAACTCCAAAATTAAAAAAAAAAATTCAAATAAAAACTCCAAAATTCCAAAAAAAATTCACATAAAATAATAACTCCAAAATTCCAAAAAAAAAAAAATAATATCTCCAAAATTCAAAAAAATTCAAATAATAACCCCAAAATTCCAAAAATTCACATAAGATAATAGCTTCAAAATTTAAAAAAAAATCCCATAAAATAACAGTTGCAGAAAAATCAACCCGCACAGCGCACAAGCATAAAGCGGTAAAACGTCAATGTTTTATCAGCAATGCAGTTGTGCCACATCAAAGTCCGGAGTCGAAGGTTCACCTCAGATCTCTGGATCCTGCCTTAAGGCAGGAGCAATGGTGTCAGTCCCGGTCAAACAGTCAATGTTTCGATCGAGTCAACTCCACTGCTAAATCTTTGCGACAAGCGCTTGGACTCATGTGAACTTAAGTGCCTTAAGCTTCATATTCTCCGTTAAAAGGTCAATCGTTGGTTGAAACCAACCTGTCGAGAATGAGATTATGTGTCAATCAAACTATGTGCAACCATGCATTCAGAAGGGTCTTCCCTTTTATTTTTCGCAGTCTTAAAACCTGTATGGGCAGCGGTATCCCTATAAAGTGTACGCCATGCGTCTGGGTATCCATATGATGGTCATTTGTCCTTGTAAATTGTATCCGAGCGGGTCCAGGTTGGAGCTTCCATCACCTTTGTTGTTGCTTATTGCCCCTAATGGGTGCATGGTTATGCATAGTTAATTGCTGTTTATGATCATTATCGGCGGAAGCCAAGATTGGATGCCCCTTTTTGGGAGACACCCAATATTTGGTTGGATCTGTTCAAGGTAGTTGACGCTGGATGCTCTAGCTCATGTTGATCCAGGGCACATTTTTTAAAAAATGGCACGTACTCCTAAAAAGCATTGTGACATCTATTCACTTCTCTCGGGTGGTCATGCTAAATAAACTTTGGGATCGATGGGTTCGCCTAAAGATCTCAAACCCTGCTTTCAGCAGGGGCACCCGCGAATAATCCAATAAGGTCACCAAACCCCTTGTAGGATTGGATGCAAACTGTGGAGCCTTGCGTATGTTTGCTTCGTGTCTATCTTTGAATGTGGGTCGATCACCCCTCTTACTTACAAAGTTGTTGCATTCAGAATGAATCTCGAACATCAATCACCTTCAAAACATCTCGAGAGGCGAACATTTTTCCCAGCTATTAGGCTTTCGCAACTCATTCCACCTCGGTTATGCCCAGTAATGTCGCTAAGTGCTTGGGAACCGATTACCTCGAGAAACTAATGATTAGCCTGGCACTCCAGGGCTTTCATTTTCTCACTGTGTTACTCATCCTGATGTTGGGAGTTCGTTCTGAATACATCAGACCCGTCAGTAATGCCTTGGGCCTCTTCGTCTTTTCTTTGGCATTCGATCATTAGTGATCGGATACCAAAGAGGGGCATCTGTAGACACCCAAATTTGGCCCAAGGGCCGATCGAAACACCTTTCGAGAGAGGTGTAATTCTAAGTTTTTGATGGCATGTATGGAATCCTTAGGAATCACCCTAAACCTTTAGAAACTGACCCTGACCCTTAGAACCTTTTTCTTAACCCTAACCTAACCTCCCCAGGCAATAAGGAGGAGGGGTGCACTAGAACTGACTACGACCCTCTACAGTAACCAACTCTTATACCATTGAAGAGTAGAGATCATCAGCTATCCAACGGTCCAAGAATCACCCCAATCAGAGGTATATATCAGCAGATGTGGCGATCCGAACCCGGAGGGTAGGAAGGTAATTTCGAGGTGGCCCCTCCTAGGGATTTGGTGCGACTATTAGTCGCGCCAAGCTATTTCTCCCCAGAAATGGCCTTACTTGCTCTAGGTATAAATTTTGCCTGGCAAAACTATTAGTTACGCCAGGCCAATCCTCCCTAAATTTAAGCCTAGCGTAACTAATAGTTGCGCCAAGTTTAAAAGGTGGCCCCCACCCCGCGAGCTAACTTCCAGTACTGTTCCTCACTATTTTACTGTGCATTTGCCTGGCGCAACTAATAGTTGCGCTAGGCATATGAACAGTAACATTAGGTTTTTGCTCCGAAATTTGTGTTTGGCGTTTGACTTGTTGACCACCTCAACCTTTGGGGTGTGTTTTGTTAGTCCTGTTGCATCCATTCCTTACCTATTTGCAACCCTCCAAGTGGCTTAAAGCCTCACCCCATCATCCACCATTAGAACCACCTTCACACCTTTCCATGCTCTCAAAATCCTAGGAAACCTTAGATTTGAGATTACCTAATTGCTAACTCCAATTAGTATCTAAGTAACCTCCTAATCCACTCCTTTCCTATAAATAGAGCCCCCCACCCCTTGGTTTAGGGGTTGAGAATTTTGGCCTAAGAGAGAAAGAGCTTAAAGTGAGAATATCTTTCTCCCTTTGGTGGACACTTCCCATACAAATTCCAGAATTCTAAAATCTCTTTTGAGTGATATTTTTTACCTTAGATCCCTTAGTTTAGGTATCTGCTACCCATTCGCCTTCCCTCTCTACCTCTTTGCTTCAAGTCTTAGGAGTTAGAACCCCATTTTCCACCATACAAAGCCTTCACGAGCTCATCAAAACAAGCCACGCAAGTCTCTCCTACGGTGCTACAAGGGCCCGAGGGCTCCGGCTCTCCCCTTTCTTCTCCTATCTCTTTTTGGCATTCCCTACTCTTTCATTTGTGCCGCTACGCCGCCAAATTTTCGGTAGGAACGGAGGGGCACAAATAGGATTGGAGGCCCATTTAGGCAAGAGGGAACCATTTCCTTGTCTTTTACATCATTTTATTTTTGGCCATTAGTAGAGACCGCGTTAAGCGGGTTGATCGGGTGCCTAACACCTTCTCGATCGATAATCGAAGCCCCTACCCAAGAGCCTTTGGTTTGGACCGGATTCAGAGTCATATTTTTAGCACTTCGGTGCTCATAAAAATGAACTAGGTATCCCGGGACACCGAAAGCTCCGGGTGGCGACTATATATTTTTTTATCGTTAAAGAGCGCATCGTCGCAAAGGGGATCGTCCTGATTCCCACGGTTGCACAATATACATAAAAAAATACAAGTCATTCGTTCACGTGCGTCTCTCCCAAAGTCTCTATGAGTAGCTGATGGTGTTCAAGCAACTTCTTGATGAGCTCGAGGATCGATATCTGTGCTGGTACTTTCACGAGGTGTCGAAGAAGATTATATTCCTAGCTTATTTCTAGGGCAGGTTCCTTGCCAGGTCGGTGGGCCCTATGTACATTTGGTTGAGATGATTGTGGTATTAATGCCGGAGTGGGTGGTGAAAGGATTACCTGTGGTGGGGTATTAATCTCTAAAAGTACCACTTTTCATCCCTTAACCTAACCTTTAATAGACCTCTGAGCTAGTCAATAATAGTTTTTAATTATGTTTTTGTAGATAGCAGGAAAATAAGAGTTTAATGTTGCAATCCATCCTTTTAGAGCCAAGAAGAATGAATTCAAAGCTAAATCTTAGAGTTGATTGAAGAACAGTGAGTGTACCATAATGATCCACACCATTGGGGCAATTTGGCATATATGTGGGACCATTTGGTTTGCCTAAAGCTAGAAGTCCAATAGATGGAAGGAGGATGGACCCAAGCAGAGAAGACTGCTACAGCAGAGCAACAGAAATGAACCCTCGCATAGTCCTCGCGGGGTTAAGGCCTGCAGCATTTATATAGCTCGCACAGATCTCGCGCAGCTCAATGAAGGGAAGGCTTCAGAAAGGAAGCTCGCGAGGTTCAAAGCTTCAGAACATCTGTCGCTTAGCTCTTATGTGGTTCTCACGCACTTAAAAGACAAAACCAATCCACACGAGAAGCTTAGTTTCAGCTTAGCGAGAAGCCTCATGAGCAGCATTTCATCCTGTCAAGGAGCCTTGCGAGCTACAATTCATCCTGGCGAGATCCTCACGAGCCAAATCACCTGAAGCATAATCTGCGCGAGCTGCATTAGTCACAGTAGTTGAACCATGCGAGATGCATTATTCACATCAATATTCATCTGCATAAGTTGCTAATTTAGCTATGCGAGAGGCAAAATGCATCCATTCCATCCACGTGAGGCACGGGTTCCCTACTTCTCAATCTATACACAGGGGCAGTTTTGAGATTTCACAACAGTTAGGGCACACACCCCGAGATGCTGAGCTATTTCCCACTTCCTGGGGCACCTCTTGGCCACAAATAGACCATGTCACCAGCTCCAAGCATCCTCATTTCTGATTGGCTGAAGCATAAAATGTTGTTATGGATTATATATATATAGAGCTATAGTTTTCCTTGAAAGACATCCAAAATAGTTGGATCAAAATATTTTTTTCTAGGGTTAGGGTTAGAGTTTAGTTTCTCTTTTCCTTTTCCTTTTTCTTCTTGCCTTAGCACAGCAGCAATGTTGGGCTAAGTTCTTTGTAGCATAGTTAGTTTTATTCCTGCATTGTAATCAGTTTTGTACTAAATAGAGTGAGCTGTTTTGGGTTTTTGCAAAGGCTTTTGTCTTGTGGGCACTCATTGTAAGTTTTATTTTAGGCAATGAAATGCCAAGTTTAATGCTCATTAAATCTATATTTTCCCTATGTTTTTACATATATTTTTATAGGTTTGATGCTCCCATGGTTGCTTGAGCTTGTGACCCTGCAACCATGGTGACATCAGTAGTTTTCATATTCTATCTCCTTCCTCAGTGATCCGGATAACCTCTGGGATAGTCTGTGACCATTCAAGTGGGCAGGGTATAGCCCTAGGGCTGGTCTAGATCACAGGGCTGAAATAGATTATTTTTCTCTGCACTTGAGCTTATAACCAAGTGAGAGATTGTTGCTGAGCCAAACTCTCCTCTGTTTTACAATGCCATTTTTAGTATTTAGATTTGAGATTTTTGTAGAGATTGAAGACTTGTGAGCTGAGTCATTGCAGGCCTTTTGTAGCAATGACCAGCTGAGTTTAAGTCCCCATTCAGCCTGGAATTTCTTGCGATTTCCACTTGATTTTCTAGAACTGTTTGCTCCTGTGGATGCATGAGCTTGAAGCCTTGCAAACATAGTGTCTGCAATGGTGTTCATGTTTTGATTTAACCTTTTGATTGGATGAAGTCCCTTGGATAGTCTATGACTATTCTAGTGCAGATTATAACCCTATGATCAGTCCATACCTCAGGGTTAGATTAGATTTTTCTACCTAGTAGATGTGCTTGTAGTCATCTGATGGATTTCTGCAGATTCATTTCTAGATCTGAGTTGCAATACTGATTTAACCGTAGCTGCCTACTTCTCATCATTTTCCCTTTTATTTTACCACTCCATCATACTTCTATTTCTCCCTTCTTTAGCTTAAGTTTATTTCTGTCTTTAGTTTTAGTTCATTTTTGTGACACCTAAACACCTTCTCTTTACCTTACTTATAGTTTAGGTTTAGAGTTGCCAGATCTATAGTCAGATCTGGGGTTTACTATACAACCCTTAAGGTTTCAGATCAATACTCCCCATGGGACAACCTCTTACTTCATAAAACTTGCTACAACAGGCCCTGGATCTTACAGGGCTATGTGTTTTAGATTGCTATTTTTATAGCTGTTTCATTCCATTTCATTTTTCCTTTTTATTTTTTTTTACCACACACATCTTTTAAATAAACATCAGCACCAACAATCTAAAAATACTCAACATGGAGGAGGCAGACTCACTCCTTGCTCCCTTGTTACCATATCTGATGGCTGAGTGTCGAGGTTCTGCTTCTCTCGGGGGAACGGTGGCAGTGGGTAATTGGTCCCTGACTTGAGGACTAGGAATGTCGGCCATTGACCCTAGAGCATTGAAGAACTCGCAGCAATGCTTGTTGTAAATAGAGTGAAGTTCAACGAAGGGATCCGCAACAGAGCTACGCCATCCGAAGGCGAGAGATATTGAGTATAATCCTCCTCTTCAAAGAAGGTGGAGATCAACGCCTCCTCTTTGATAGGTTCCTCCTATTGTCTTAGCTTCGTGCCTGGCTAATGCTCTTCCGTAGCTTCGTGTTGTTGACTGGGGGTGCTTTGGGTGAGGTTGTTCGCCCATGCAGCGATCTGTTCTGCAGTTTGAAGAACATGATCCTCATATTCAGGCTCAGAATTCCATGGGGAGGTTGTATCGAAACTCGAGGGTGTAGAGGGTTCTACAAGACGAAGAGTCAATCTTTGAGTTATGAATGACTGGACTCAAATTCGAGTGAAGTTGGGGTATGGTGGAGGATTCGGAGGTTTGATTCTAGTTATGAAAGTGGAAGGGTGTGGCCGAATGATAGAAGGTCTCGGAGGATCGATCGGACTGGCTGAAACATCTGGGGGGTTTGTACGGATGATGAGGGTGGACAGGTCAAGAGGGAGTTGGCTCGGGAGATCCACTGTGGTGATGTGGGCGACTGATGGACTTGCTTTTATGTATATATATTTAAATTCAAATTCAAGTCTTAACCTATTGCAAGCGCACAATAGAAATTATAGTACTAGCATAGGATCGTTCCCACGAGGAAGTTCATTTACTTTTCTATTTCTAACTTATATCCTTTACTTAAATTCTTATTTTAAAAACTTCTATCTATCTTTAAAATTCCTAAACTACTTGAGAAATATGAATAGAAGAATAGGTTTAAACTAAATGCATAAAAATAAATCTTAATCCTCCTTCGTTAGATCAATCCCAATCTTCAGCTATCGTATATTTATGAAATTTAAACAGTACCATTACACTATATCTCTAGTCTCCTAGCATTGGGCGTCAATCAATACTAAAATTTTATCAATATAGATTTAATCTAATCAACAACTTCCTAAAATCTAGGTGTCAATCAAACTTTAGAAAACTAAAGATGAAAAATAAAATACCATTACATTACTCTGCAAATTCTAACCTGAGTCGTCAATTCAAATTAAAACTTGAAGATGTTTACAAAGCTGTAAATTGCATAAAATAAAATATAATCTAGAAAGCAAAGTAAAATATATCCTTCACCCATCAATCGGAGTCGTCAATTCCTTCTGAGAAATTAGAGATATCTACACTAATCTTCAACACTCAATTGCAGTCGTCAATTGCTCTTGAGAATCCTCTGATATCTAAATTATTCTAACTATGGTACACTACTTTGATCGAAAGAAAATTAAACCTCAGGCATCAATTGATGTTGAATTTCTTCAATGCTTTATTCCTAGATCGGGCTCTTTTATTTATAGATCATAAGAAGTCGGTTTACAAAGTTCTAATTCTAATAAAAGAAATAAAAGTTTCCTAATATAACTCTAATTCTAATTTTATCTTTCCTTCTTTCTTTAACTTTATCGACTGATATGCTTCTAGAATGTTCTTTACTTAGCAGCAATAGAGTTCTTCTAGAGATCTTCATCAATCTTCTCAGATCCGTAATCAGTAGAAATTCTAATTCTGTATATAGTGGTGATAGTTCTCACGTGATCAGCAGTTGTGAAACAAGCCTTCTGTACAGTCGCTAATAGTGATTCTCTATCTCTTCTTTTATATGGAAAATCCTAAATTACAATTCTCTGCTTTCAATGTAGTTCATAGATTGGAAATTGTAAAAGATGATTCGTCAGCTTCTTTTTGTCTTTTTCTTCAATAGGCTTCAATAGACTTGGCAGATGATTTTCTAGAAAATCATGATTTCTTTCTTCCTTGAGCGGCTTCTTCTGAAGAATTGTAAACAACGATTCTTTGGCTTCATAGTCTCTCACTCTTGAAAAATCGTAAATAACAATTTTTCATTCTTTCGGTAAATGGAACTTTCATCTTTCAATTTATCGTCATTCTTGCTGCTTTTTAAGTTCATTTTAACAAAGATTATTATTAGCGCTCTCTTTTACTATTTATCTTAAATATCTATACATCAGTACCTCATTAGTAATAAACTAAGTCCTAGCATCACTAAGTTAAGGGTGATAAAATGATAAATTATGTGAATGATCACACCCTCAAACTTAAAGCTTTGCTAGTCCCTAGAAAACAAGGAAACAAAAAATATCTAAACTAAAAATTTAAATGCCACTTTCATAGGAAGCACAATTGCATTTAGCAAATGCAACAAGCCTTTAAACCCCTAGGTGATCCCTAGTGGAGGAGTTGTAGTCTCCTGGAGGTTTTTAGAAAAAGTTACCTACAAACTTTAAATATATTTTTAGATTTTTCAAAATACTACATATTATTTTTTTTTGAAGTATTATTTTTACTAAAATAATTCAAAATGTCTAAACTAAATTAATCCTTATTTAATCAATCATTATATATTCATTATTCAAAAAAATTTCAAATCTTTTATCCTTAACTTTTCATCACCATAATTATCTTCAATCAGAGCTCAATAACTTCAATTCAGTATCACATGGAGTGTGTGCATATCAATGAAAAGTTTATTCATCATAGATTTTTCTAAACTATAATTTTTAGAAAATATTTTCATCCAAACTCTCACTTTTCTTGGCACACTCTCAAAAATAATCAAAATTTTGGGTTCTCTCAATGATATGTATATGTGAATTTCTAAGGACAATCAACTACTAAATCTCATAGAATGGATAATCAATTCTGTTTATATAACTTCTTCATTTATTCATAGTATCTAATTCATATATCTCTACTAGACTCATATTTTTCTAAATCATAAATCACAAAGGTCCTTCCTTCAGTTTGTAATGGGGCTTTGGATTTTATAGGTTTTCGAAGAAAAATGTAAAGAGGATTCAAAAGTATTTCTGAGTATTTAGCTCTTATTTTTCTTCTTCTTCTATCATTTTTCAACTTCAGTAAGTATCCAAAAATTTGGATAACTTCTTCTCATTTTTTCTTCATCATTTTTTTTTTTAGTTTTTGTAAATCCCAATTTCTTTTCTCTGTTTCTCTCATTTTGGAAGCTTTTTGCTTCTCTTTTTCTAAAATTGTCTTTCTACGATTTTCCATTCTTTTCCCATACTTTCATACAATTGTATTTCTTCTTAGTTGTACCCTTTTTTCAGCAGATCCTTTATCTGTTTAACGCATACTCCTTTCACTCCCTCTTCTCCCCTTCTCTAGCATTCAAAACTCTCAGAAATTATAAGGGTTAAAGGTAGAAAGTTTTGGGTAGTACATATGGTTAAAGGTTTATATAATTCTAGTACAAAGAAATTCCTGGTTTTAGGCCTCTAATATGGGTTCAAAAGATAAAATGTTCTGGGATTTTAGCTTTTTGTCTCTGGTTATCAAAAGATGGCATTTGATCATTTTCACGATTTACTAATATGGATGTCGTATTGCTTTGATATATTTACTAGACAGTTCTAAACAAACAAATAATCATATTCTCATAATATATTGATTCTAATTTCAGCAATATGAGATTTTATTTTGACAGCAATAGTAGCGAAGTTCAAAGAAAATTTATGGCATGAATAAAAAAGTCTCTTTCTCAGAATAAAAGATGAAATATAGCCCTAAAGCTCACTGGGTATATAATTTTGAAACTATAATCTAAAATAATTACAGTTCAGATCGATCATATAGTTTTAAACATTCATCTGATACAGTGTTCTAAAGGTACTTTACTTTGAATTGTAACTATTTTATTTTAATATTTTGAACTACTACTGTGATGGATTGCTAAGAATTTCAGATTTTCATATTTTTAATCATAAATCACATATAATGACTAACTAAAAATAAAAACTATATTAATATATTTTAAAAGAAAATTTTTTGAAAAATTTTAACCTAAAATTGAAAAAAAAAAAAAAGAAAATTAAAAAGTTAAAGTATCCCCCCCAAACTTAAATGGGACAATTTCCTCATTGTGCAAAATAGGGGATATAAAAAATTTCTAAATTTTACTGCTATGTTATTTATCGGGCTTAAAATCTGTAAAAATAATTTAAAAAATTTTCCCCCCAAACTTGGGAGAAAAATACTTCCGGCTTGTAGGAAAGAAAAAAAATGTTAGTAAAAGTATAGAATAGAAGATAAAAGAAATTTCTATATATACATCAAATAGAAATTGTGAAAAGAAAACTAATTATATTAAAAGAAATTCCTAGGAAAAATATAGACACACACTAAACTAAGACACTGGCGGCAATGTCCAAAAGACAGGTTCTTCGATAAAAATCGGTCCTTAGCTTCTAACCATCTTCAATCAGAGTCTCGTCTCCTGTCCTCTTTTTTAGAGATAGCATTCACCCTCTCGCAGGGTTGCTACTCCAAGAGCTATCGAAGCACTCCCCACTGCCCTTCAAAATCCCTCAACAGAGCACCTCACATTCCTTCCTTGGAAGAACTGTAACGTCACAGTTAGGTTCTTTGAATGGTGGCAAAGTGAACACATCTCCACACCAGCCTCCACTTATAGTTCTTCCTTGCTAGGTTAGGAAGGGGGAACTATAAGCAATGGAGAAGGGTGGCAAGGAGATCAAGGATGGGATGGGAGATGACACTGGAAATTACAACCCATCCTCACTATATAGGAAGTCGCATTCTGGGTTGTTGGATAAGGTATAAGGGTTAGGAAGTGGGGGAAAATGGGCTCTTGGTGTATGGTTTCGGATTTAGGTTAGGTTTAGGGTCAAGGGTAGTTTCGGTTGATGATTCAACATCATGTATGGATCTCTAGCACTTCAGATCTTCTACTTTCTGTTGTGCAACTAGGAGTTCAGTTCTATATTTTCCAAGAATTTTATCTAATATTTTTCTGGAATCACTCGGGTTATGTTCTTTCGTCATAGGGTATAGGGTTTTAGGGTTAAGGACGGAGGAAGGAGAAAGGTTATGGGCTGGTTTTGTGGATAGGTATGGATTTATAGGAGAAAGGCTTGGTTTTGAACTGTCACTTCGAATTAAATTCTTAGGTGTAGGTTACTAGGCTAGGGTGATTGGCAAGTGGTTTGAATGCATTGTGTAACCATTCCTTTACAAGTGTAAATGAGTTAAATTTCCAATGTAACTGATAAGACATATCAGCGGTTCTCCTGTTCCCCAGAATTGTCGTTTGCAATTCTGGATAACGATCATGAGACTCTATGACTCTGCAAATCGTACTCACTACGATTCAACTCGACCTTTACAAGAAATAGTAAATCCATACTCTTCAAGTGATTATGAAATAAAGAAAATAGTTGTTTACGATTTAGGATATATATAAGAAAAATCGTAAGGATCCTTTTCAACACTACTAGTATACATATGTTACACATGTTTGCTACGAGTGAGTCAGTAGCTCGACAGATTTAGGAGGGACTCAATAATGATCGAGGAGAGTAGATATGCCTCCCATAAAAATATATCCTCCTTGGTTGCCAACTGGGCATGAGGAAAAATAATTACCCCCTCTCATGTTAGCCATCATGGTTAATTGTTCGACTTGAGTATCTAACCGTGTAATGGATTCCATGAGATTGTTGATTAACTCAGTTAGAATCCTGCCATGATGTAACCAGCTATCCGCTATCTGCATCAGGGCGATTAACTCTGTGCCCATGTGATCTTGTGTCTATGTGAGGAAAGGTGTATGAGATTGCGGTGGAATTCTCTAGGTCACGCTGTGGTCAAGTCCACAGACTTCTCTTTGTTGAGATGTTGGGTGCGATTTTACACTCAACAGAGATTGAATTTTTGTCTTTCAAAGTTTTAATTTTGGGAAACAATTCATCATTGACTTAAATTTGTATACTCCTCTCTGTCTAAGAAGTATACTCCTTGCAGTCTTTGGTTCAGTCTCACCCAGTGCTTGGCATTGCATTGGTTCCTGTCTAAAGTTCTTAAAGAATTCCCACGTAGTCTCAGTAGACAGCATATGGAGCATCCCTCAATAGTCAACATCAACTATGTGTCGCGTTGTGTCATTCAAGCCTTCATAGAAAGTGAGGACTATTTGCCATTTTGGAATCTCATGATGAGGGCACAAATACAAAAGTTCGTTAAGGCGAGTCCACCCCTCTTGAAGAGATTCATTCGGATATTATTTAAAAGTTCTGATAAGGTGTCGGATTTGATTCGTTCGGTGCATTGGAAAGTACTCCTTGAGAAACCTCTTTCCAAGTCCTCCCAATTACTGAATGAATTCTGAGGCAAAGAGTGTATCCACTTCAATGCTTCATCTTTAAGAGAATAAGAAAACAATCTCAAGCGAATAGATGTATCTGGAAAATTTGTGATAACATTGCATACTTCTATAAATTGTCTTAAATGCACATAAGGGTTTTCATTCATCAGCCCTCAAAATATTGGAATTGCTCGAAGTATTTTGGGCATGATTTTGAAATCCTTATTACTGGCAGTTTGGGGTATTTGAATAATACATGAAGGCGATGCAAGAGGTGTTAAGGCATAGCACTCCCTCCTGGTCTTGGTAACGTTCTGACCGTTGCTTGTTATTGTTAGTGACGAACACTTCAGTTAGAACGGTTTGTTTTTATTTTATTCTTATTTATATATATTTATTTATTTTATTTTTTTGAAGGCAGAGGGAGAATCAAATCTGAATTTTTAGTTCCTGGGGCCCTCAGAAGTGTTGAAAATCTGATCCGATACTCTGAATAAACCTGCAAAAAGAATAAGAAGTGATCAAAGAAAATTAAAAATATAAAGAAATATAAAAAGAGAAAGATAAATATTGGTTTCTAAAAGAATAAAAATAACTAATAAAAGTATAAATAAAAAAATAAATTCCGCTTCCCCAGCAACGATCCCAAAAACTTGATGGACTTGCTTTTATGTATATATATTTAAATTCAAATTCAAGTCTTAACCTATTGCAAGCGCACAATGGAAATTATAGTACTAGCATAGGATCGTTCCCATGAGGAAGTTCATTTACTTTTCTATTTCTAACTTATATCCTTTACTTAAATTCTTATTTTAAAAGCTTCTATTTATCTTTAAGATTCCTAAACTACTTGAGAAATATGAATAAAAGAATAGATTTTTAAACTAAATGCATAAAAATAAATCCTAATCCTCCTTCTTCATATTAAGGTCGTCAATCCCAATCTTTAGCTATTGGATATTTATGAAATTTAAATAGTACCGTTACACTATGTCTCTAGTCTCCTAGCATTGGGCGTCAATCGATACTAAAATTCTATCAATATAGATTTAATCTAATCAACAACTTCCTAAAATTTGTGCGTCAATCAAACTTTAGAAAACTGAAGATGAAAAATAAAATACCATGACACTAATCTGCAAATTCTAACCTAAGTCGTCAATTCAAATTAAAACTTGAAGATGTTTACAAAGCTGTAAATTGTATAAAATAAAATCTAATCTAGAAAGAAAAGTAAAATATATCCTTCACCCCTCAGCCGGAGTCGTCAATTCCTTCTAAGAAATTAGAGATATCTACACTAATTTTCAGCACTCAATTGAAGTCATCAATTGCTCTTGAGAAACCTCTGATATCTAAACTATTCTAACTATGGTACACTACTTTGATCGGAAGAAAATTCAACCTCAGGCGTCAATTAATGTTGAATTTCTTCGATGCTTTATTCCTAGACCGGGCTCTTTTATTTATAGTTCATAAGGAGCCGGTTTATAAAGTTCTAATTCTAATAAAAGAAATAAAAGTTTCCTAATATAACTCTAATTCTAATTTTATCTTTCCTTCTTTCTTTGACTTTATCGACTGATATGCTTCTAGAATATTCTTTACTTAGCAGCGGTAGAGTTCTTCTAGAGATCTTCATCTATCTTCTCAGATCCATAATCAGTAGAACTTTTAATTTTGTATATAGCGGTGATAGTTCTCACATGATCAGCAGCTGTGAAACAAGCCTTCTGTACAATCGCTAATAACGATTCTCTATCTCTTCTTTTATATGGAAGATTATAAATTTCAATCCTCCGCTTTCAATATAGTTCATAGATGGGAAATCATAAAAGACAATTCTTCAGCTTCTTTTTGTCTTTTTCTTCAATAGGCTTCAAAAGACTTGGCAGACGATTTTCTGAAAAATCATGATTTCTTTCTTCCTTGAGTGGTTGCTTCTGAAGAATTGTAAACAACGATTCTTTCACTTCATAGTCTCTCACTCTTGAAAAATCGTAAATAACAATTTTTCATTCTTTCAGTAGGTGGAACTTTCGTCTTTCAATCTATCATAATTCTTACTGCTTTTTGAGTTCATTTTAATAAAGATTATCATTAGGGCTCTCTTTTACTGCTTATCTTAAATATTTGTACATCAGTACCTCATTAGTAATAAACTAAGTCCTAGCATCACTAAGTTAAGGGTGATAAAATGATAAATTATGTGAATGATCAGCAACCGATCCCTGATTATGGTTGGACATGGGATTATTGATGATCCCTAAGTTTTATGGAGGCTATTGGTTGTTCTGGTTAGAGCTTCGAAGGGACTCCCAGTCAATCTAGTTCTGATCGTTCATATCATATATCATGTCTCGTAACACCCAGCAGTCTTCAAGGTTGTGTCATGCGTAGCGATGGAAAGCGCAGAACTTTCTATAATTGAGGTTAGTGAGTCAGGGCCATGGTCATGCTAGTGGAAAATGAATGAGATTTTGATCACTAAGGAGGTAAAAAATATTGGGAATGGTGTCAGGCAGTGGAGGGTAGTGATTACGTCTGGGTTGATAGGGACCTCGAGTCTACTGATTAAAGTTCTAGGGTGGGGGTACGTTATTATAGCCCTGGGTATTAACTGGCCGATTGCGAGTGGCATTCTAATTTTGTTAAGTATTTTGTTAGGATACTAGTTTCAGTTTTGGTACTGGCTGGGGTACCGCTACTTACTCTGGTTTTGGTACTGACCCTGTCCAGAATTCCTTGGCTGATTATTCCCATTTCCAATGCTTTGACCCTGGTTGGCGACTGTGTTGACCTGCTCGGATCCAGAGGCTTTCTTATTACTTATTGGCTTCAAATCGTTGGGGGCAGCGACCTTTGATGTCGCCATCGAGAAGGCGAGGTTTCTTCCCTTTATGTGCCGCTGAATGCGACTAGCGTGCAAGTGTAGAGTGGCGAAGTCCAGGCAATCGCTTATGATAAGAGTGCTTCGAAGAGGCTCTATGACGTTATTTAGGATGAAGTTGATTGCATCCTTTTCTTTCATCTGACTTCCCATGCGGGTTGTATGCTTTCTCCAGCATGATACGAAGTCTATGAAGTCCTCTTCAAGCTCTTGTTTCGTTGTCATCAGGTCACTAAGACTAACAACTTCTTGTACCAGGTGCTTGTACTGGTCTAAGAATTGTTTGGCCAAATCATCGAACGCATCAATCTTGTGCAGTGGGAGTTCGGCAAACTAGTCGAGGGCTTCCCCTTCAAGTGACCTTTGGAAATAGTGTATTAGAAGTCCTTGATTTTCGTGAATGGGTCGAAAATCATTGCAAAATAATGCCAGATGGTGGTTCGGGTTCTTGGTGCCGTTGTATTTACTAAACTTTAGGGGTTTAAACCACGCAGGAAGATTGAACTCAAGCTCTCGACAGAAACTATCGAATCCAAAGGACAATCCAGGGTGACTCTTCTTAGCCATGTACTCATCAAGTATCTTGGGGAGATCATCTACTTTCACTATGGCATCTGGTTTGGATGTCTGGGGACGAACCTTGTCTTCGCAGTCGCTGCTGAGGAATGTGTGAAGCATGTGCTTTGTCGGTGATACCATGCTTGGACTAGGTGGTGGTTTTCTTCTCCTTGTCGCTCTTGCTCTTCGTGCTCTTGTCGTTCTTTGATGGCCTTGTACACAGCGGCTAGCCTTTGAAATCGTTCGTCAGCCTCTTCCCCTCCCCGTTGTAGTTTCTGGACGTCGAGCTCCATAAGTTGTCGGGCGATGAAATTCTGGCCGACTCCTCTTCTGCCATTGTTACTCGTGCTTGGAGGGGTGGGAGGAGGGTCCTCTCCACCAGTCATGTTGACTTTCGGGTTGTATTGAGCTGAGTCGTGAGGTGGGTCTTCGTCATATACGGGATTATCGTGGTATCCCCATAACGGTGGATCACCAATCCTTATTCTCCATATTCCCAACATCTCTAATCTTCAGTGGATGTTCATGCACTCTCGAGGTACTCTTGACGGTATGAATCGTGAAAAGAAATAGGGAGAGAGAAAAAAAAAAGGAAACTAAAAAGAAAAACTTAACTAAATAAAGGTTGCTTTGGCGACAAGAGGTCCCATCGCGATCGCCAGTCTGTTGGTACGCGCTTTTTCTGGGTTCCTCTCGGTCCCCAGAAGAAGTGGCCCAATTCAGTCCATGTGGACTCTTGCAAAGGTGATAAATAAAGAGATATTAATTTATTGAAATAAATGGTAAATTCTAGGGTGAAAATACCTGATTCGTTGCGATCGCCAACTGCAGATGTTTATCAACACTGCAACACATTACTAATCACGCGGGTGGAGATTTAGGTTGTTCTCTTTACTGAATCGTCGGCCAGCCGTCGTCAGCAGCACTGGGTCACCTGCAAGTTTAGTTATATAGTTTCCTAATTCTACTCTAAGTTTACTTACATTAATTCTCCTATTCTTTCCTGAAGTCTAATTATATTCTTTAATTAATTTTAATATCCTAATTCGACTAGGAATCTTATTTACTAAGGTATTCTATTTTTATGAAGAATTTAATTAAATACTTAGAAATCTAATTAATATTAATTTCCTAATTATACTAGGAATCTAACTAATGTAAAAAATCCTAATTCTATTAAAATTAGAATAAAAAGGGGCTTTGGCCTACTATGCTAAGAAGGATCGACCCCATTCCCGGGTACCCTTCGTAAGCTCCCTTGCGCAAATCAGATGGCTAGGGATTATTTTTAAAATAATATGAATTGAGAAACTGATTTTAAGTTTGAAATTAGAGATTTATAGATCAAAGGCTGAAAATTTTAAGAATTATAAATTAAGACTAAATATTAAAACTAAAACTATATGACTTGAATTCGAAATGAAGAACTAAAGAAAAGACTAAAAAATCTAAAATTAGAGTTTAAAGACTGAAACTTAGGACTGATTCTAAGAATTAAAAATCAAAGATCAAAAGCTAAGGATTTAAATCAAAAAATTAATGATTTAAGATCTAAAACCTTGAAATTGAAGATTTAAAATCTAGAACAACAAACTAGAAATTGGAGTTGAAATTTAAGGATTAAATCTAAGGACTGGTTCTAGAAACGAAGAACTAGAACCAGAAAATTAAGAACTAAATTAAAAAAAAAACTAAGAACTAGTTCTAGAAATTAAAAACTAGAACCAGAGATTAAAAAATGAGATCTAAAACTAGAACTTAAGAACTAAAAGCTAGAACCTAAGAACTAGACTCTAGAACTAGAAGAAAAATTAAGAACTAGAACTAAGGAATTACCTGAACACCGTAGAGAGGAATTTCGAACTCCTAAGCTTGAAGGCAGGGAACTCGAAACTTGAGAATTGATGTGTTGTGATGTGTTTTTGGGAAGAGGTAAAGGGGTTTATTTATAGGTATTTAGTCAATTTCGTGCCCTGTTACGCGCCCAGTCAGGTGTGCTTAATTGAATTATGTGCCTTGTACCAAGTGCTTAATCACTTTGAGTCGGTCACGAACTCAGTGAGTGACCGGCTGACTAGTTCAGCTAGGTATCCTAGTTCTAGCCTAATAGAACCTGTCTAGCACGCGCAATCAATTAAGCGTCCTTGTACAGGCACTTAATTGGGAATTTCAAGCGGTCTAAGAACTAGAAGTCCGGTCTAAATTGGACCAATTGCGCACCAGTGGTGGGGCGCGTAATTGATTACACACCCTATCCTAGGCGCGTAATCGGATCCTAAGGCGATTTGCGGAAATAAGAGACATGATCCAAGTTGGACCAATTGCGTGCCAGCTATGGGGCATGTAATCGAATTGTGCGCACATAATTCGGAATTTTCCCGGGTTTGAGTTGCGTCCGATCCACAGGGCTATTGTTTCAGCCCGAGTCTCAACCATGTACTATTGTTTCAGTGCATGGTCCCCATATCAGGGTTTTAAAGTCTTCGGAGAAGATCAGTCATTTTTCGGAGATCGTGGGCAAGGTCAAAGGTTAACCAAAGAGATTTATATACTCCGAGAGGGCAAAAAATGGGGTGTCTGCAACTGCCTGAGGCCAAATACATCAAAATTTGAGAGGAACCCACATTAGATTGATGGGATGCTACCTATCTCTAGTGGCACCCATAGGACACCTCATTTTCTTGATTGGGTGTGTTAGAAATTTAGTAAAACACACACCACATCTCATACCTTGTAACCAGCTCGAACTGATTCTTGATGGACCTTGATCCGAGGTTTGACCCGAATTGGGCCTAAACCTTGGTGGTGATGTGGAGATCATCACCATCGAATCGTATTTTGAAAATGGTAATGGGATTACTTTGATGGGTTGAGTCAAACTTAGACCCATAAAATTGAAGGAAAGTAGATGCACTAATACATAGGTTGAGTGTTTGTCCTTGCTTTGAATAATGGTTCTCTTGTAATTTTTAAATAGGCCTAAGGGCAATTGTAATTAAATTTCTTAATTTTGATAATTAGAAATTAGAAAATTACAAATCTCTAGTCTATCCTAGCCCTTGATCTACTTGACTAAAATTTGACTCTTCTTACACCATCCATTTTCCTTGGAGAAATCTTGGGTGTTAGATGCACTTTTGTATATGCACCACAAGTTGACTCTTGAAAATCACAAATTCTAGGGGCCTTGAGAACCACAAAAAGCCAAATGAGACCATGATGTGTGGTGTGGAGAGTGGACCAAGTGGGGTCCACTACCTTGGGCGCATGGGAGCATTGGGAGAGAGAGAGTGCATTGGGAAGAAATGGGAAGCCAAGTGGCCGAATTTTGCAGCCCTTGTCCCCCAAGCCCTTACAAATTTCGAATTCCATAAGGGGGGGCTCTCATTACACCATTGCCATCTTCTTCTCCACTTGAAAACCTCCATTAGAGCTCTCTAGTTACTTTGAATTTGCCCCCTTCATCTAACCATCAAAACCCACATCCACAATCACCAATCAACTAACCTCATCCCCTAGTTTAATATATATTAAATTGGGCTTGATTCCAGCCCTTTTCACCATTCAACTTGGAGCAAACCAGCAAGCAAAGAGGATCCTAGCTAAGGTAAAGTCTTGGTTACACTTTGTGTAGTATTTTTAGTCCAATAGTTAGGATTTTGTCCATAAAATTCTCTAGTTTTCTTCTATTATTTGAAGTATAAATTTTAGAATAACCATATACATTATAGGACATGAATATTGGAGGCCATGCATGTGATTTACATAATCATGTAAGGTCATCTAATGGTACAAATTGTCCATTTAGAGTAAGGCCAATCTAGCTTAGTGATAGCTTGATCTTGCTTGAATTTTTGGTAGTACAGAACTGATTTTTGTTTGAACTTTTATTTAAAATTCTGGAACAATATTGGACTAGTGAATTTGGAGGCCATGCATGTGATTTACATGATCATACAAGGCCATCCAATGGTCTAGATTGGTCCATAAGGTCAAACCAATCAAATTTCGAATTTTTCTTGAATTTTTCTTGAGTTTTTGGTGAAATAGATTGAGATTTTGATTTAAATATTTTAAATATTCTGGAATATATATATATATACGAGCATGTTTGGATGTCATGCGTGTGATCTACATGATCATGCAAGGCCATCCAATGGTCTAGATTGGTCAAATAAGTCAAGATCAAATAGATTTCGAATTTTCCTTGGATTTTCTTGAACTTTTATAAAATAGCTTCGATTTTTTATTTGAAACTTGTATAAATTCTGGAATATAATTAGACCAGCATGATTGAAGGCCATGCATGTATTCTACAGGATCATGCAAGGTCATCCAATGGTCTAGATTGGTCAAACATGTCAAGACCAACACATTGTTGAAATTCCTTGAATTTCTTCTATTTTTTGTAAATAAAAAGGTGATTTTATTTGGATTTTGTAAAAATTCTGGAATAATATTCTGTTCTTGACATTTGGATGTCAGACGATCAATATGATCATGCAAGGCCATGGTCAAGATTTGGTCAAAGATGACCCATATGCATCAATGTGTAGGACTCCGATTTTATTATTTGCATGTCATAGAATTTAGATTAAAAGGACCTTATGGATGGAATATATATGATTTGTAGATGATAATCTCTGCTTTTGATTTCTGGAAAATAGCATCTTGACCATGGATTTCTAGGTCAAAGTAGTGGTCATAGATGTATGATAGTACTATATGTAGTATAGTATGATTTATGCCTTTTCTTTACATAGAATTCTCATAGAATTTATGGCTTGGTATTAGATAATTTTTTTATGAATTAGCTCAGTGAAATCTCAGCATTTTATTCATCATATACTGATTTAATCATGATCGAAATGAATGGTTCTAGATGGCTTGATTGCTAGATAGTTTATCTGTCATCTAGTCTGGAATTCTTACTTTATTTCTATAGTAATAGATTTAATTTTTGGCATGTTTTGTGGCTGGAATATACTGAGATTCATATGATTTTATCTCATAAAATTTTAGCCCATTTATTAGTCTTGATGAAGGTCCAATCGGATGGTCACAATTGGTTATCTTGAAATTTGCTTGATTTGCTTGAATTGCTTGATATAAAAACCTAGAACTTGCATGTCTTGATCATATAACTTGGATCTAATGATGGATTTAGATAAGTTGTAAATTCTAAAAATTTTGTGCTTGAAATCTTAGATTTGATCATAGGAAATTCAATTGTGATAGATGCATGGAAGATAAAAATCTCGATACATAGACTCTATATATAGTTAACTTTAATCGGAACCACTAGATGGTCACTTGATCAAAGTTTGACCATTTTTATGGACTGATGGTCTGATGGGATTCCCAATTTTGGAAGCTCATGACCGATGTTGCTCACAAATGATCAACGGTGATTGATCGTTATGGATAAAACCTCGAATTTTGGGTAATTTAAGCTATAGAGCGCATCAATTAAGTTTTTGAAAACTAATCGGACAATTTCTTGAAAAGCCTTATTTTCATAAGAACCAATCTTTGAAAAAAAAATGGTCTAAAAAGTGTAATCGTGCCTGAAAAGTTAGGCTCGATCGGATGGCTCGCCAAGCCAATTTGAAATCTCTAGATAGATTAATACTCGACAAATAGGGTAGTACCGGCAAGCGACTCGTGCCGATTAAACTAATAGGACGAATTCAAAATAGACCCCGATAGATCTGGGACTAAGCTGGAACCACCCTGGACCAAGACCCAAAAATATGTGGCATGAGATGAACCACTAGGTGGACCCCATCGATGGCCAAGGTCTATAGGCCTTGTAGTCCACAGCAATTTGCTTCCAAAACAAAGACTAAATTAAATTGAAATAAATTGAAATAAATTCTCAAAAAATTAAATTTAATAATTTAACAAGTTCTCGATACCCGTAAAAATTTCTGACCTGGATTCCATGCAGTTTGAAAGTTACATCACCTGGATCACAAGGCAACGAAGCTGCCCTGTTTCATCTAAAATCAGAGCCCTGATTTCCATGACCGAAACCTCTTCGGAAAAATCTAGGGTAAATCAAGGATGAAACTTAAATTGTCCCAAAGACCCGAGTAAATTTTCATGCGATAATTCTATCAGGATTGTCGGCTGGAAAATATGAAACCTTGTGACACATAAATGCGGATCATGACACCCAGCCAGTAACCAGACCCGACCTTTGATCAGATGGACCTAATCACATCTTGATCCTTTGACATTTGATCAATGAAATATAAAAATAAATTGTTAGTAACTCACTGAGCTTTCTAGAAAGTCATTGATTTCCCGATTTCAATGACGGCATCAAGAGTTACAGACTTGGCATGAAGGCCCAATAAATCTGGCCTAATAACCTAATAAACTTGGACAGATCATTGTGGTTATAGATCCTCTTTCACCCAGTCTTTGTAGGACTTGAAAATTCGATCGGAGTTGAAAATGGCGAGCGATTTACCACAAGGTGTCCAACACACTTGTGAAAAATCTGCTATCTAATGAACATAGTCAAAACTTGGACCTTGAACTGAGAACCGTGACACTCTGGGCTATACCCGATCACAGTGATTACTACGAAACTAACTTGTGATGAGACTGATGTTGACTTGGTCAACTAAGTCATTGGACCAAACCCTTGGAGGCCCCAAAGGTCCGAATACCAATCACTTAGTAAAATGGAATTTTGTTAAGACCCAACTACCCGGCCTACGGCCCGGTAAGCTTTAGATGATTTTTAAGAAATGATACAGCCCAAAAATGCTTTCAAAGGAAAATTTTAGAGGCACACCTTGAATAACAACGACACCCCGTTAAATGGCCCGGACCAGGCCCATATACCTAGAATTTTGGGATCTAGTAAAGTCCCAAAACATGGATCATTTCCTAACCCATGGACTTTGAACTCATCGGATTGGACCTGTCCAAATCCAATTATTCGACCCAAAGACCTAACATGATAGACCAGTGGTGGGCCCTGAGGTGCAATCACTGAAATAAATGGAATATGACCTTGACCCATCGAACCTAATATGTAATGTCCCAAAAAATTACGACTTCCGAACAGACCGTCTCAATGTGTGTGCTTGACTGGTCACACACCTGAGAATATAAAAATATTAAAGTGAGTTAAAGTTAGATTAAGTCTGGAGTGAGAAATAATGATGTTAGTAATGACATGGACCATTAGAAGGTGTGTCATACACCGAAGTATGGTGTATCGGCATAACACCCTAAAGTAATGTAGACACCCTCATTTTGCCCTCTCGGACTATACAAACCTGTTCGATCAAACTTTGACTTTTCCCACAACTTTTAGTAGGGACTTATCTTCTTTGAAAGCCTTACAACCCTAATACGGGGACCATGCACTGAAATAATAGTACATGGTTGAGACCCAAGCTGAAACAATAGCTCTGTGGCTCGGACCCCACAACCCCAATTTGGGGATCATGCACTGAAACAATAGTACATGGTTGAGACCCAGCTTGAAACAATAGCTCTGCGGCTCAGACCCAACTCAAACCCAGGTAGATCCCGAATTACGCGCCCTGTACAAAGTGCGCAATTCAATTGCACGCCCGACTTCTGATGCCACTTGGTCACCTATGGAACCCCTTAGACTTGATTACGCGCCCTGACAGGTGCGCGCGGTCATATTGCCCGCTACATACCAGCGCGCAATTAGTCTAGTTTGGACTCGTCCCTAACCTTTAAGAAACCGCCTAAGACACGATTGCACGCCCTATCTAGGGCGCAAAATCAGATTATGCGCATCTCCACCAGCGCGTATTCAGTTCCCAAGCCAACCCAGTCTCTAATTCCCTAGACCGCTTGAAATCCCCTATTAAGCGCACGTATTCAAGCTCTTAATTGATTGCGCGCACTAAATAGGGCGCACAATTAGTCGAGTTAGACTAGAATTGGTACACCCGGCCGAGCCAGTCAGTCGGTCACTCACTGGGTCATTCACCGACTCAAAGTGATTAAACGCCTGATTCAAGGCGCGCCTTCCAATTAAGCGCACCCCACAAGGCGAGTAATTGAAATTAACCGACCAATTGAGCACACTCCACAGGGCGCGCAATTGGAAAATTACCTATAAATATGACCCACCACCTCGTCCCAAAAACAACATCAACAACTCGAAATATCAACTCAACATCATAGCGCATTCAGCAATCTAATTTTCGAGTTCCGACTTCCAAGCTTAGGATTTCGGGATCTCCCTCTATGGCCCTGCCTCAGGTATATTTCCTTTCTAGTTCTTAATTTTCTTAGTTTTAGTTCTTAGTTCTAGGTCATAGTTTCTACACCTTAGGTTCTTAAGTTTTAGTGCTAGATCTTAGATTTTAATCCTCTTTAGTTCTTAATTTTATTTTTCTCTGGTTCTAGAACCAGTCCTTTCCTTAAATTTAGGCTTTAGCCCCTTTAGCTTTCAATTAAATCTTCAACTTTTAAATCTTAGGTTCTAAATGCTTAGTTCACTTTTAAGTCTCTATTTCTTAAATTTTAATTCTAAAATTTTAGTCCTAATTTTAATTTTGTTCTTAAAATCCTTGATTTTCGATCCATAAATCCATAATTTATAAATCCAAAATCAGTTTTCCAATCCATATTATTTTCGAAGTAAACCTTAGCCACCCGATTTGTCCAAGGGAGCTTACGGAGGGTACCTGAGAACAGGGCCGATCCTCCTTAGCATAGCGGGCCCAAACCCCTTTTTTTTAGAATTTCAGTATAATTTGTATATTTACTTTAATTAGATTCTTAATTGGAGAATTAGAACATTCCTAATAGAGCTAGGATATTAATTAGACTTTTATCAAAATTAGGATTTTAATTAGACTTTTTAATCAAATTAGGAAATTGGATTAGTTAGACACCTAGTTAGAATAGGAGACTTAATTAATTAGAGTTTTAAATCTTAATAGAATTAAATTAAATAGCAACTCAATAGCACTAGGAGACTAAAGGAATTACAGAACAGAAAAGGAAAGAAATTAGAATAGAAGTAAGAAAACTAGCTTAACTAAAAAAGGTGACCCAATGTTGCTGGCATCGGTCGGCCGATGATTCAGTAAAGAGAACAACCCGTATCTCCACCCCAGAAGGCATGATCAATGACGTGTTGCAGCATCAATAAATATCTGCAGTTGGCAATCGCAACGAACCAAGTATCCTTGCTATAGGATTTACCTTTTTATTTAATATTTTTCTATTATTACTTTACCGCTTTTGCCAGAGTCCACTAGGACCGAATTGGGCCACTCTTTCTAAGGACCGAAAGGAACCCAGAAAAAACACGTACCAATAAGTAAGCTTTTAGGTATAAAAGCAAATTTGATAAGAGAATTCATTTCTCTTGTTTTGGATAGTTGAGAATTTATTTGGAGAGAGAGATAAGACGGAGAACTCTAAGCTAAGAGTGTGTGTGCAAGATTAGAACTATGCATGAGGTTCGGGGATTTAGGATCGAAGAGAATTTCAACTCTAAAACCCTAGCTTGGGCGCGAACTCATGGGTCGAGGAATCGATCAATTAAAGGTGAGAAAAATTATGTGAAACTATGATTTAAAGTTATGTTATACTTTAAGTATGATGTGAGTGAAAAATTAGAAGAAAAGAAGTTAAATTTGAAGAAAAATAAATTTGGAAAGTTGAAACCCATGAATGAGAGAAATATGACAAAACCGACCAATCAAAATAAGTATCAAATTGATCGATTTTGTCAGAACAAAGTATGAAGGTTTCTGGAGAAACCGATCGATCGAAATGAAATTTGACCGATCGATTTGTGAAACCAATCGATCGGTTTGAACATTGATCGATCAATTTGTGAAAACAGTGAGCGTATTAAAAGGTTTTTGGGGAAATCGACCGATTAAAATGGAATTCAATTGATCGATTTGGAAACCGATCAATCAGAATTGTGTGCTAAAAGTATGTGATTTTTGAAAGAAACTGACCGATCAAAATAGATTTTGATCGATTGATTTTGAAAACTGATTGATCGATTTGGGAATCGATTGATCGATTTGGACAGATTCAGGAATTTGGCTTGTTTTATTAAGGGGATTTAGGGGAGACCTTATACCTTTCCATTTTACATCATTTCTGGCGTATTGATTGTGAATTGGTGTGTTCTAGGTATGAGCATGAGTATGTGTGATAGAAGCTAGCTCAGAATAAGAAGCCTTTGTGTGACTTTACTTTGAGGTAGGGAAAGCTCTGTAACATGTGCATTTGATTACAACTAGTATGGATTTTGTAAGGTGATAGAAATGTGTGTGATTCATGAATTTTGTCATTTATTTAGCATGAATTTCATTCATGATTTTAAATATGAAACATGTGTGTGAATGTGCACTCAGAGGAAACTATGCGTGTGCGTGTGACATCAGATATATATATATATATATATATATATATATATATATATATATATATATGTGTGTGTGTGTGTGTGTGAAATCAGATATGGGTGTATGTGACCTCAAAAAGAATCAGTTATGGGTGTGTGTGAGCTTTGAGATTTATAACTTCAAACCTAGTATAATTTACACAATTCACGGTGATAAACTATAAGCTATCTTTCGCACCTTGAATTCAGAATTCATGCGAAACGAACCTTTGTGCTCCGGTATAGCGGGATATCCATTCTTTGAATTCCAATTCGTGGAAATACTTCGTTTGGCAAAACTCACATAATTCGAAGGGGCTTGGGCATTTGTGAAAATAATCTATTGAATGACGATGGTTGTGGTTCCCATCGGTATATGTGTAGCTCTCGATGCTATATATGCTCGGGTTTGTATTTAAGTAATTGATTTAAGTTTCTTTGTTATAAGAATAAGTTTTGGAAATCATGTTTAGTGTGTTTTGAAATATGCATCAGATATCAGCTTTGTGTCAATTTAAATACTTTTAAATGATGAATCTTAGCAAGAAAAGCATGTTTTGATTTATGTCATGAGATATATGTGTGATGTGAAAGATATGCATGTTATTTATGTTTCCCTATTGAGCTTAGATGTTAGCTCACCCCTCGACTATATGTCACAGGTACAGAGGTTGATGCGGGTACTAAGGACATAGATCCTGAGGACCTAGTGTACGTGCCAAAGGAGGAGACTGAGCCCCCTCCTGAGGAGTTTTTCTAGTGGGCAAAGCGCTGCGTGTTTAGTTTTGAGATTTAATTGTAAGGCTTGGTACGTCCAGCCAATTGTGTTAGAACTCATGTATTTATGTTGTACTACATTATTTTGCGAACCATGTTTTGGTGACAGTTGTTTGTCACTGATGGTTTGGTTCAGTTCTTTTCTCCATGCGATTTGCATGGAAATAGAACCATCTTTTGCTATGATCTGGACATTGTCATTATATAGAATTGGATATTTACTTCCTTATGATGACTTTATCTGCTTAGTTAGAATATATGCTTTGTTTCCACTTTGTGTGTAGATGTACCAAGTATTCAGTTTATTAGGGGAACATTTTATGAAAGGTCCTGACGGCACGGGTTTTCGGGTGTAAAAATTTGGGTTGTCACAGTTAGTATCAAAGCAATTCGTTAGAGCTTTCTGACAAGTCTGAGATGTGGATCATATATTTAAGATTTTGTCAGGATATAGGGACCTTCTGCTAATGAAACTTTTAGTTTCATACTGTAGAACGTTATTATGTCCAGTAGAAGTAGAGGAAGACCTAGAGGTGCTCATGGACGAAACTTGAGAAGTGGGGACGAGATTCCCACGAGTTCAATTAGGGTTCCGCTTGGTAATAGAGAGGTTCTGGAAGAAAGTATTCTCGAAGAGAGGAACCTAGAAAGAAATGAAGAGAGGGAAGATAGACAGAGAATGGCTTTGGCTATGGAAGTCGTGGCAACTGATATGGCTCAACAGACAACGTTGTTGGCAGCTAATAATGACAATAACCATCAGCAGCCACCTACACCTCCAGTTCCACCTACTCCACTACAGCCATCAGGATTTTTCGAGTTTAGGAGATTGAGACCTCCTAGTTTCTTTGGTCAAACAGATCCATTGGAGGCAAAGAAATGGATGAATCAGATTAAGAAGCTCCTACAAAGACTGCCTTGCACTGAGGCAAAGAAGGTGAGTTGGGCTTCTTTCCAATTGGAGGGAGATGTCGACCCTTGGTGGAAGTCGGTATTACTGAGGAGAGAGCAAGAGAACCCAGATGGGTTGTGGACCTGAGAAGAATTTGTTGAAGTGTTCAGCAAAGAGTATTTCCCGAGGCAAATAAGAAATCAGATGGCAGCAAGGTTTATGACCTTGGAACAATGAGGGATGACCGTACAGGAATATGGTACGGAGTTTACATGGCTATCAAGGTTTGCTCTGGAGTACGTGGCCACGGAATTGATGAAGGTCAATAAGTTTGAAAGCAGTTTGAGGTCAATTATACACAATAGAATCGCGATACTAGAGCTGGAGACTTACGGAGCAGTGATGGGAAAGGTGTTGGTTGCCGAGAAGGCTATTGATGATATGTATAAAATACGGGACCGACAAAATAAGGGCAAAGCAGGTCAAGAGAGACCAAGCAATTACAAATCGGTGACCAAAATGCCAAGATTTGAAGTACAAATCCAGAGACAACCTACTCAGACAAATTATCCTAGGCCACCTATGCCTACAGTTGTTAGACCTTTTCATTTAGATGGGCCTGCTACTACTACAGGAGTGTCAGTCACTCAGGGATTCTCTAGGGCAGCATCATCCACTCCTGTTGAGACATGTGCTCAATGTGGCAAGTCTCATAAGACTTCAGAGTGTAGACGAGATACGGGAGGATGCTTCAAGTGCGGAAAGATGGGGCATATGATCAAGGACTGCCCAAAACTGAAAAAGGAAAGAACGGCATCAACTACTACGCCACGGCCTATATGGACTTTGATGCCTACTGTGCAAGGGCGTGCATATGCGGTTACCGCTCAAGACACTCAGCATACCAACGACGTGATCCAAGGTATGACTTTATATAAAATGTCAATCTATTTTATTAGATTTTTGATGAAGAAGGTGCATAATTATAGATAGTCTTTGCTATTGCTACTTTAGAATAGCGTAAAATGTTGTAGCCATCTAAATAGATCGTGTGTATGATACTTAGGTACCTTACTAATGTACAAAGAAGATGACTACTATTGTTATGAAGCTCGAGTGTTGATAGACCCAAGGTCTACCCACTCATTTGTAACACCTCAATTTGCACGAAAGATGAAAGTCATTCCTAAACCATTAGCACAGACATGGTGTGTCGATCAGTAGTTATCGCGATCAGGGATCGTACAGATCATGAAGCAGCAGTTGATTTGATTTTGTTCGAGATGCAAGGATTTAACATGATCCTTGGTATGGATTGGTTATCCACTCATAATGTGAGTGTTGACTGCCAAAGAAAGATAGTCACGTTTCGCCCCAATGGGGATAGATCGTTCAGATTCTTTGGCATGCAATCGACCATCATACCGTTTATATTCGTGAACCAAGCAGAACAATTGATGAAGAATAGATGCAGTGGATACCTTGCTTTTTTGAAGGAGCAACGGGAAGAAAAGAATGTAATAGCAGAAATCTCGATTACTTGTGAATTTCAAGACGTGTTTCCAGAAGAATTGCCAGGATTGGCACCAGAGCGAGAAGCGGAATTCACCATTGAATTAGCATCGGGTATGGAGCCAGTATCTAAATCGCCATTTCGAATGGCTCCAGCTGAGTTGAAGGAGTTAAAGGACCAGTTATAAGAACTTCTCAATAAAAGATTCATAAGACCTAGTGTGTCTCCTTGGGGAGCACCGGTCTTATTCATGAAGAAGGACGGGTCGATGAGAATGTGCATCGACTATCGTCAGTTGAATAAGTTAATCATCAAGAATCGATTCCCTTTACCCTGAATAGATGATCTATTTGATCAGTTACAAGGTGCAAGATTCTTTTCCAAGATCGACTTGATATTTGGACATCATCAGTTGAGAGTCAAAGCGACAGAAGACGACATTTAGAACTAGATATGGGCACTACGAGTTCTTGGTGATGCCAGTTGGATTGACCAATGCACCAGCGTCATTCATGGATCTAATGAATCAGGTGTTTAAAGCACACCTTGATACTTGTATAGTTGTATTTGTCAATGACATCCTCATCTACTTAAAAACCAAGGAGGAGCATGAACAACATCTGAGGATTGCTCTACAAACACGCGTAAACACTAGCTATATGTAAAACTCAATTAGTGTGAGTTTTTGTTAGAGAAAGTGAGCTTATTGACACATGTAGTCTTAAAAGAAGGTATTACAGTGGATCCAACAAAGATCAAGGTGGTAGTGGAATGGGAGCAACCAAAGACTGTGACTAAGATTCGCAGTTTCCTCGATCTGGTTGGGTATTATAAACGATTTATAGAAGGATTTTCAAAGATTTCAGGACTGCTCACGAGACTTACAAGAAAAGATGTGAATTTTGAGTGGACTGAAGAGTGTGAGAGGAGTTTTTAAGAACTCAAGAGACTAACCTTTGCACCGGTGTTGGCTATTCTAGCAGGCAGTGGAGGGTTTGTTGGGTATAGTGACACTTCATACAGTGGCTTACACGGTGTGCTCAACCAGAATAAGAAGGTTATTACTTATGGGTCGAGACAACTTAAGGACCACGATAGAAATTATCCAACACATGATTTGGAACTAGCAGCAGTGATCTTTGCGTTGAAGATATGGAGGCATTACTTGCATGGAGAGACCTTTGAGATATTTATGGATCATAAGAGCCTCAGATACCTATTTACGTAGACGAAACTAAATATGAGGCAATGGAGATGGATGAAATTTCTCAAGGTGTAACATCCCTAAAAAATTGGGCTTCAAATAGTGTCCTCGAGATGCGTGCCCTACTGGTCCTATATTCGACCAAGTGAAAGTCAACCTGATGACTTAGGCTAGACTAGGCTTGAGGTAAAAATACACCTAGGTGTGTGGTGTGGATCTTTTGATAAGGTCACATACACATGTTATGGGTGTATGTGTTTTACACCAAAGCATGAATTGGGTTAAATAGTCTAAATAAAAGCCTAAGAGAAGTTATTTCTCTTTGGATTTGGTTGGTGGTTAGGGATTTATGAAGAGAGAGAGGGAGAGTGAGGAAGGAAGAGGGAGTAAATGCTAGGAAATTTGTGTGGATTGTGGATTGAAGATGTACGTGGGCATTAATTTCGAAGGCAATGTGTGTGAGCTCGTGAAATCAAAGCTCGGAGCCCTAAACCTTGATCCAAGCCATTGGATCACCCATACGTTGGATTTGATGTAAGATGTTATTAAATTATGATGTGTGTGATGTTGTGGTTGAATTTATTGAGTTAATGATGAATTAAAGAAATAGAAAGAGGAAAAATTAGAAAGAGAGCAAAGCAAGATGAACAGCCTGAAGGGGGCTATTTTTTATCAAACTCGATTAATCGATTTGAAAATCGATTAATCAATTTTTGGCAGAAAGCAAATCTGGAGACTGCAGCACGAAATTGATTAATCAAATTAAATTTGATTAATCAATTTTTGGTTTTCAATTAATCGATTAATCGACTGGTTACTTTCAGTGGCTGGAAAAATCTGAGTTCTGGAAAATCGATTAATCGATTTGGGATCGATTAATCGATTTTAGAATTTCGATTAATTGATTTGGGATCGATTAATTGATTTTGGAAATTCGATTAATCGATATTGGGATCGATTAATCGAATTTGACAGTTTTCGTGTGGGTTCTATTTTGGACCATGGAGTTCTAAGAAGGCCTTGTACCCTTCTTTTATGCATCGTTCTTGATGCTTTGTGTATGAACTGATGTACTTTAGGTTGAGCACTTGGATTTGAGCATGGGGAGCTACTTTGGACCTTGATGCTTGGGGCTAAAGCACGTGAGGTAGGGAATACTTTGAACATATACTTTGATTACGATAGCATGTATGTAGTGATGTAAAAATGTGTATGCATGTGTTGAGAGCATAGAGATATGCTTGCGATTTTTGAAAAGTAGTTAAGTATGTGGAACTAAGGTGCGTGTGTGGGTGAACACTAAGTAAATAAACAAGTATGCTTATGAGTATGTGACATCCTGAGGGATGTGAATGTGATGCAGCATCTAGGCGATGCATATGAGCAGGTGACATCCCAAAGATGTATGAGAAACGTGCACATCTGAGTGATGTGAAGTTATTTGAATGAGACTTGAACAAACCTTAATTACTATATTTAGCACGATTACACGGTGAAAACTATATGTCTCCTTGCACAATTGATTTAAGGTTCGTAGAATACCCCACCGACGCGGCGGTATACCCGCGACTGACTCAGCAGGATATCCGTGACCGGTACGACGGGATATTTATACAACAGTATGACATCCCAGGGATGTACGTGAGATTTGTGCTCCGCCGCCTATGAGAAAGGGACTTGGGTTGTATTACAGGGAAAAAATAGTCTGATTGGATGACGATGGTGGGTATTTCATCGGGGCTCGATGCTATATTGCTTGGGGATTATTTAATTTAATTGATTTAAGTTTTTGAGACCAATCATTTAGTTCATGCTTTCAGTAAACAAGAGAAAATGTGTAGTATAACAGATGTGCATTCAGTTCATACTTTTAATAATTTAAACTATTTTTCAACTGTCTTTTATTGATAAATCATGTTTCTTTATGTCATGGAATATATGTAAATAAGAAAATTTTATATGTTCATTCAGTTATTTTCCCTATTGAGCTATGATGTAGCTCACCCTTTCGACTATACGTCATAGGTACGGTTCTAGCTGCTGTTGCTATTTCAAGAGACGTGGACCCGAAGGACCCTGAGTACGTGCCTAGGGAAGAGTCCAAGCCCCCTCCTGAGGAGTTCTTTTAGAAGACCCTCTGCGTACTTTGATTTTGTGAGAGAGATTGTACGACTTGGTATGTCCAGCTCTATATTTAGAGAAAATATAAATTTTGTGAGACATTATTTTGGCGAACCATCTGGGGTGACTGCTGTTTCATCACTGGTGGTTCAGGTTGGTTCTTTTGCTCATGCAGTGGCATGAGATTAGAACTATCTTTTGGGTTGCATGTTTTTGGCTATATATTATAGAATTGGAGATTCAGTTTAACTTTAGTTCTTAAATGAATATTTTACTTCATAGTTGTGTGGATATACCAATGTTTCGTGCAAGTGTATGGGGCATAGCCTCGAGGGTCGTGTCAATGGCACGAGTTTTGGGGTGTCAAAATTTAGGTTGTCACACAAGGACTATGATTGCTCCATTTAGTATCACCCAGGCAAGGCGAATGTTATATCAGATGCTTTGAGTCGGAAGAGTTCAGCTCTACTATCTAGCCTTATCATGGGGATCCATTGATGGAAACTTTTAGAGGACCTTTCTTTGTATGACACGAAGATCGAGATACAAGCTTTAGGAGCCTTATTGGCTAACATCATGATTCGACCGACGATCTTCGATCACATTTATGAGTTATAGATGAAAGATGCAGAGTTAGTGAAGATCAGACAGGGTGTGATTGATGGCAGTCGACCAGATTTTGGTATCAAGGAGGACGGATCGTTATTATTCAGAGGGCGTCTATATACACCTATCTATGCCGATTTGTGATAAACTATTCTAGACGAAGCCTATAATTCTAAATATGCTATCCATCCTGGTGGTACCAAGATGTACCAGGCTCTGAGAAAAAATTATTTGTGGAGAGGTTTGAAACTGGATGTTGCTAAATATGTTTCAAAGTGTTTAGTATGTCAGCAAGTGAAGGTGGATCACAGACATCTGGCAGGTTTGTTGCAACCTCTGTCGATACCAGAGTGGAAATGGGAGTCGATTTCTATGGACTTCATATTGGGATTACCATGGACAGCGAAGCGGCATAATGCCATTTGGGTGGTTATTGACCGACTAACCAAATCAGCTCACTTCTTACCATACAACACGATGTTACGGCAGGAAGGCTAGCAGAGACGTATATGAAGGAGATAGTCTGATTGTATGGTATTCTAGCCAGTATTATTTCAGATCGTAACCCGTTATATACTTCAAAGTTCTGGCAAAAGTTTCAAGAAGGAATAGGTACGCGATTAGACTTCAATTCGGCATTTCACCCACAGACGGATGGACAAACAGAGCGATTTAATCAAATCATAGAAGACATGCTCAGAGCGTGTATGCTTGATTTTTGAGGATAATAGGATCAACACCTTCCATTGATCAAGTTAGCATACAATAATTGCTTTCAAACGAGTATCAGTATGGCACCTTATGAGACATTATATGGGCAATGATGTAGATCACTGATTAATTGGGAAGAAACCGGTGAAAAGTTTATATTGGGTTCAAAAGTTATTGAGACTAATGTCAAAATTGTTTGTCAGATTCAATAGAGAATCAAAGCAGCTCAGAGTAGGTGTTATTCACTGAAAAGCACCACTTTTCATCACTTAACTTAGCCTTTGCGGGACCTTAAAGCAGACTAATAGCCATTTATTAAGTGTGTTTTATAGTTAGCAATAAAATGTGCAGTTTAATACAAACTCCTTACTTTTTGGCCCAAAAGAGAGAGTGAATACACTCAAAGATGACAGCTGAGACAAAGCCTAATGGAACACAATGGTAGTGCTCACCATGGTGACTCATTTTTGCTGATCACCATTGATCAAAGTCTAGTAGATGAATGAAGTTAGCTGAGAAGGGAGGAGACTACGACAGCAGCAAGTGCAATGCACCAGAGCAGCAAAAGATAGACCTCACAGAGTTGAGGAGCTTCCTTGCGAAGCTAAAGATGCAGTGGAAGAGGCCCTCGTGCAAATATGCCACACAGTCAGAAAGATAGCTGAAATGACCTCACAAAGATCTCGAGGGTTAAAGTCTCCAGAATCTATGGTCGCGAAGCTCTCACGGAGATCAAGCCTCAAAGCAGCCGCGCGAAGAACACAGTGAGTCCATATGTACACTGAACAAAATGTCACCTCGCAGAGTTCTCGCGTAGTCCTGGAAGAGAGAGACGCCCAGAATTTTCTTCGCACAGATCTCGCGCACTCTAAATCCTTACCATTGACTATGCGAGTGCAGGAGCATAACTGCGTGAGTACTTAGCGAGAGAGTTTCTGAAGCTCAACTTAGCGAGAAATCTTGGCACTCCAGATCATCTCCGCGACAGCATTATAGTGCCAGTGAACTGGGCAATCAAATGAATAGCTAACGTGCGAGCAAGCACTTCCCACCAGTCAAAGGTAACTCCGCAAAGGCAAAGCAGCTGCGCGAATGAGCTAAAACTAGATACCAACCCCGCGAAGCTAGGGCTCTCCACTTCTCATTTTTAATTCAAGGACCTTTTAGGAATTTCCCAAGGCTAGGACATACTTCTCGAGGTGTGGATTTCGAGGCACATATCTCTTGGCATCCAAGGGTTGAAAAAGTGCCATGTCTACTAGAAAAATTAGGGTTAATCTCCTTAGATCTAAGGCCGTTTTGATAGAGTATATAAGTTGTACTCAGAGTTTATTATTTTCATCTTTCCTTCATCCTCTGTCGGCTACGAGCTCTAACAGGCTAGGGTTACAGTTTGATCATCTCTTTTTCTTATTTTCCTTCTCTCTTAGCCCAGCACTTGCTGGCTAACCCCCCTGTAAGCGGCTAGGTTCAGTTTTATTTTAGCTTGTAATAGGTTTTTGGTATACATTGGGATTGTGGATGAGCGTTGTGTACAGGCTGTAGCCTGGAGAGAGTTCATTGTAAGTTTTGTGCTCATCAATAGATTGTCGTTTTAATGCCTAATTGAATCTAAAGATCTTATGGTTTCTTTAAATGTCTATAGAATCCATGTATTTGGGACTAGCCCATTCAGTTTCTAGTAGATCTATTGTTTACCATCTGATTTCCCTTGGTTTGATAACCCCATAGAAAGCAATGTTGGATCTGTAGTGAGATCCAGGGAGCTCGGAGGCCTGTGGACCATGGTGGTTGCAACAGTTTTCATGTTCTTTCTCAGGTCTCTGTGGTATGGACAGACCAATGGGATACCCTGTGACCATTCAAGTGGACAGAGTATAGCCCTAAGGTTATGTCCATTCACATGTTTGAGAAGGATTCTTCTCCCTTGCACATGAGCTTCTAGAGCCTTGTGAGGAGGTTTGTACAGGAACTGACTCCCCTCTGTTTTACCTAGCCGACATCAGATGTTAGATCTGATCTCTTTGTAGTAATTATAGCTTGAGGCTGAGTCATTACAAACCATTTGTAGCAATGACTAGCTGAATTTAAAGTCTTATTCAACCTGTTGCATGGTCCTTTTTGTGGGCACTAGTGAGCAGTTGGCCTTAGCAAAGCACATAGGATCTTATGAGTTAGAATACCTATGGATGTCAGCCAGGTCTGTGCACAGATATGGAGAGCTTGTAGCACTGGCATTACATAGTGCTGCAATAGTATTAATGGTTAGATCTTGCATAGTGGCTAGATGAATGATCAGTCCACTCTTCTAGATTAGATTGGCAACATTTGTTTTAACCAATGGGATTTTACAGACTCTATCGGATACCCTGTGACCATTAGAGTGGACAGAGTATAGCCCTAAGAGCGCCCCAAATGGGATGGGTTAAACTGGATATTTTTACCTTGTTGAGGCTTTTAATAGCGTCTCAGCAAGGAACACTACAGAGACAGACTAAATTTGAGTTACATCACTGCTTTCACTCTAGCTTAACCTTCTTACTTCTCATAATTTTTGTATTTTATTTTGGCACACACTACCACCATCTTCCTCTTAACCCTTTCTTTAGGATAGGGCTATATTTTATTTTTCTATATTTAGGATTAATTTAGTATAGTCGTGACACCCAACTCCCTTTCTTTAGGATTGTCAGATCTGAAAGTCTACTATTATAGCCCATTTTGGGTTCTTGATCAATTTCTCTGTAGGACAAACTCTTACTTATCAAAACTTGCTACAATGGACCCTGTATCTTACAGGACTGTGTGTGTTTTAGACTTGCTGTAATGACCCATCTCCACATCTCTACTCTGGATTTATTCTCTCCACTATTCTTAATAAAATAGTAGCAGTCTGAAATTCTGTGAGGTGACATTTTGTTTAGTGTACATATGGGCTCGTTGTATTTTTTGCGCGGCTTCTTTGAGGCTTGATCGCCGCGAGAGCTTCGCGACCACGGATTCTGGGGACTTTAACCTGCAAGATCTTCGTGAGGTCATTTCAGTTGTCCTTCTAACTGCACGACGTATCTGGTGCATTACACTTGCAGCTGTCGCAGTCTCCTCCCTTCTCAGCTAACTTTATTCATCTGCTAGACTTTGGTCAATGGTGATCAGCAACAATGAGTCATCATGGTGAGCACTACCAAGGTGTTCCATTAGGCTTTGTCTCAACTGTCATCTTTGAGTGTATTCTTTCTCTCTTTTGGGCCAAAAAGCAAGGAGTTTGTATTAAGCTGCACATTTTATTATTAACTACAAAACACACTTAACAAATAGTTATTAGTCTACTTCAAGGTCCAGCAAAGGCTAAGTTAAGAGGTGAAAAGTGATAATTTTTAGTAAATAATACACCCCCAAACCTAATCTTTGCTAGTCCCTGAGCAAAGGAGAAATTAAAATAACTACTCTAAGAATTGAAATGTCACTTTCGTAGGGAGCACAGATACATTTAGCATATGTACCAAGCCTTTTAAACCCCTAGGTGATCCTTAGTGGAGGAGTGAAGTCTCCTAAGGGTTTTAAGTGAAGATACCCACAAACTTCTCAATGAAACAGTTAACAAAGGTGCAACATTATCAAGTCAGCTATCAAGAAATAGAGCATCAGTTCACCTTTGATTCAATAAAAATATGAGGAATTTGGACATGAAAAGCGCAGACATTTAATCATCACAACCTCTACATGCGTGTACAATATTTCCAATTAGATCACAATAAGGGAGACAACACATGTATGTCAGCACTGAGCTCATCATTAATTCAAAAATTAGGTTATAGGTCATGCCCAATACATTCAACATTAGACCCAATGCTCACCAGGGCATACTCTCACAAGGGACCTTGAGGGTTTCATTTTCTCTCAAGCTCAAGAGCAGTCACAGCCTCCAAATGGGTCTGTAAGCATGAGCATAGGCAAAGCACCTAAGTTCTGGCATCATTGGCATATCCTCGCCATAGATTGGACAACTCGTTGTTTCTTGATGATAGCACATTCAAATTTGTATCACAAGGTCTTTAACTGGGTTGTAATGTGGCTTATGAAGTGGGTTATAAAGAATGTAAGGTTGAAAAGGGATTCAAAGTTGAGAAATCAGTAAGTGAAGGAGGTGATTCATGACTCCACCCATTTTTAGTTTAGTACATTTTTATTTTCTTTTGAATTTTTCAGACTTGAAGTGGCTAACTTCTTCTCTTCATTTTGATTTTTCCAATGAACTTTTCCTCTTAACTCCTCTCTCGCTCCTCTTCATTATTGTTTTTCTTTCTTTTCTTGCATTTTTCTTTCTATTTTTATTTTTATTTTTGTGTTTGTGACTTGCCACCTCTTTCCTCAGCTGTTACACTGCTCAACTTTAGGTATCTCTTCTCCATTCACTCAATGTTGATCCTATCTTGTCCATCTTCAGCTCCTTATCCTTTACCTTTTGAATTCTTAGAGTGAGGGTAGGTTTGAGCCAGGTCCATAGGTTCAGGTGCAAGTACTCAGGTGTATTTTAAAGAAAATTAGAAATTAAGGCTCAACAGGTGTGTGCACAAGGGCGGTTGATTAGGATTTGGTCTGTTTAAGCTCAAACTATCCAAGAGAAGGCCTTGATCCTTTCCTAGATTTCATGAGTGTTGTCAATTGTTTTAACTTGGAGGTGCCTAACTTCTAGTGAGGGCATTGCCTCAGCTAGTCCTTAGAGCTAGAAGAATTGCCTCAGTCACTCCTCGAAGGAAGGAAAAAAATTTTGTAGGCCCAACTCTCACTGGCTATGGTCTTCCATTGAACTTTTAAGTATGTCCTTACCTTTTTCTCTCTTTAATGATTCACTCAGTACTGATACAAGTGAGTTTACTTGGTGTTCACATCATGGAAAAGTTAAAATTTAAAAAGGTCTACAAAAATTTTAAATTTCTTTAATTTTTATGATTCTTAGGTGAACATGGCTCCATTCCTATCTTTACTTACTTGACTCTGCTGCACTTGGGTTAACTACTTCATTGACAGAACCTGCCACACCCCCAAACCTATGAGGAGCAGTGTCCTCACTGATTCAAAGTGAGATGTGCAGTAGGTATAAAACATAGAGATTAATTACCAAAAATTACAAGAGATAAAAGCATAACACATAACAAATAACATAAAAACAAATAAAAACAACAAGTGACAGATTGTCGAGAAAAGATATTGTATTATAGATACAAAAGCAAACAGATTACAAAAAAATTAGAAAATTATAAACCTAAGAACAATCTAAGCAGAACATCATGTCAAACAAAATGGGTCTTCCTCCTGACTCAGGGATATCCTCAACCTGCTGTGGAAGAAGAACTATAAGCCAGGAGGAGGGGGAAGACGAGGATCAGGGAGATGGGTGTTGAGCAGGTGATGGGGGGTTTGAAGAAGATGGAGGGGGAGATGCAGGTGGTTCAGTTTTTTATTTCTTCTTCTTTCTCTTCTCCTTTTTCTTCTCCCTTAGGCAGTGGCGGGTCCAACTACATCGGGTAAAATTTGTTTGGCTGATTGGAGGGTTTGTCATCCGCCATAGTTAAGAGTAGGGAGGGATTTCATAGTGTAAAGGAGAATGAATGGGATGAAGACGAACTACACTTGTATTTAAAGTACTTGAGCAGTGGAATATGAATAGGCATATTAAATCTAGCATCCTTCCAAGCTCAAATGCCATAAAGAAATTAAAGGAAGGTAGTTGGCAATGAATTGTGATTATTATCGGGAATGGTAAGTCGCACAAATCATTATAGGGAATGAATTCGCACAGTAAACATTAGTCTATTTTTAGCAATTGGATTTAAGACAATCTGTTTGTGTAGATTTCCCAGTGTGTTCATGAGTAGAATTCGTCTGAAAAACATGTATATTAATAAGAAGGAAAATCGCGCAGAAGAACATAGCTCCACGAGTACTGATGTAACCTGTATGCCTCGTGAAGTTACTGCGAGTAGAGCGTTGGGACCGAGCCAAGCGGTTCTCATTTTTTCGTCTTTGCCTAATTGGTGATCTCCACGAAGAACACATTTGGAGTTTCAGAGGTCGCGCGCCATAGAATATGTTGAATGATGCTTTTCGTGCCTTCATGAATCCATGAGAAATCTTTGAAATAGCTCGCAATTAAGAAAATGAGGCCATTTAACCCCGCGAGAGACCAACACTCAACCTCTTTGCACCATTTGTGCTCAGGCATGTGCATGCACAATGTCATGCACCCATTCAGTAGCCATCAGCATCAACCCTTCACATGTATCCTTTTATTCTAAATGATAATAACCTCCCTAATACTAGCACATGCGTAGTAAAAAATTTCAAATGATAAAGCACCTTGCTGAAAACAGATTCTAAACAGTTGCATTGCTAGTACTTCACTCACACAGCAGTAACAATTATATATCTCCCATGTTAATAACAGGAATGAACTAAGACTCAAAATAGAATAAACAAAGCATATGAAAATAAATAAATTTCCCTAATGAAAAATAGTAAATGACAGGTTCCTAATCAAGCAAAAACATATAGCAATTTTTTAAACAGATATGGCACATATAATACAAAGCTGTGGATCACTGAGCAGGGGGAGGTTCATGTAGGTGAATGGTCTGAGGAAGCTCCATTGGTTGTTTTACACAATTCTTGAACCTCTGACCATTTACTTTCATGATCTGCCCTGACTTTGGATCCAAGATCTCCACAGCACCAGATGGGGAGGCTTTGATGACAGTGTAAGGTCCATCCCATATGGATTTCAACTTTCCAGGAAAGAATTTAAGTCTGGAGTTAAAAAGCCAAACCTTGGTGCCAACAATGAAGTCCTTCCTTAATAATTTCTTGTCAAAGAATGCTTTTGATCTCTTGTTGTACATTCTGACATTTGCATAAGCTTCTAGCCTCATTTTATCAAGTTCTGCCATTTGCAACTTCCTGTGAGAACCAACAGAAGTTAGATCTAAATTCATTACTTTGATAGCCCAATAGGCTCTGTGTTCTAACTCCATAGGTAGGTGGCAGGCCTTGCCATATACCAGCCTAAATGGGGACATGCCAATAGGGGTCTTATAGGCAGTCCTATAAGCGTACAAAGCATCATTCAGCTTTGGTGCCCAATCCTTCCTATTAGTCCTCACAGTTTTCTCCAGGATATGCTTAATCTCCCTATTGAAAATTTTAACTTGCCCACTGGTATGTGGGTGGTAGGGAGTTACAATTCTGTGTGTAACAGAATACCTTTTGAGCAGGTTTTCAAAAGGTTTGTTACAGAAGTGGCTCCCCCCATCACTGATAATGGCTCTAGGGATACCAAATCGTGAGAAGATATTATCCTTCAAGAATTTAAGGACAATTGTGTGGTCATTGGTCTTTATGGCAATGGCTTCTACTCATTTAGACACATAATCTACTGCCACAAGTACGAAATTCAATCCCATAGAGGAAGGAAAGGGGCCCATAAAATCAATGCCCCAGATGTCAAAAAGTTCTACAACTAGGATGAGCTGCAATGATATAGAGTCTCTCTTAGAAATGCCTCCCATCCTTTGACATCTCTCACAGGCCTTGCAATGCAAGTTTGCATCTCTGAACAAAGAAGGCCAATACAAACCACATTGGAGCACTTTTGCTACAGTTTTTTTGTCACTGAAATGACCTCCACAGGCTTGCTCATGGCACATTGAAAGAATGTCGTGAAAGTCATTTTTAGCACACATCTTCTAATCACCTGGTCTACACAATGCTTGTAAAGGTATGGATCCTCCCACAGAAATTATCTAACCTGAGAGAAGAACAGGTCTTTGTCCACTTTAGACCAGTGTGGAGGGATCCTACCAGCAGCAAGAAAATTGACAATATGTGCAAACCAGGACACACTAGACTGTACAGCAAAAAGTTGCTCATCAGGGAACAACTCATTAACAGGTGTTGCTGCACATTCATCCAAGATAATCCTAGAGAGGTGGTCAGCCACCACATTCTCAACTCCCTTCTTGTCTTTGAACTCAAGATTAAACTCTCGTAAGAGGAGAATCCATCTAATCAACCTAGGCTTTGCATCTTTCTTAGCCAATAGGTATTTCAAGGCTGAGTGATCTGTAAAAACTACAATCTTAAACCCCAACAAGTAGGGTCTAAACTTGTCCACAACAAACACTACTGTAAGCAGCTCCTTCTTAGTTGTAGTGTAGTTCAGCTAAGCTTCAGCTAGTGTTCTGCTGGCATAATAGATCACTACAGGCAGCTTATCTTTCCTCTGTCCTAAGATAGCACCTATGGCCAAGTCTGATGCATCACACATCAATTCAAAGGGGAGTGAGTAATCTGGGGTATGGAGTACAGGGGCAGTAGTAAAGTACTTCTTCAAGGACTCAAAGGCCTCAAGGCATTCAGTAGTAAATACAAATGGCACATCCTGGCAAAGCAGGTGGCACAATGGTTTGGAAATCTTACTGAAGTCCTTGATGAACCTCCTGTAGAATCCAACATGTCCTAAAAAGATCTGATCTGCTTGACAGTCCTGGGTGGGGGCAGATGTTAAATCAGGTTCACCTTAGCCTTGTCAACCTCTATTCCCTTGTGAGAAACCACATGGCCTAATATAATATCTTGTATCACCATAAAGTGACTCTTTTCCCAGCTTAGGACCAAGTTGGTCTCCTCACATCTTAGTAAAACTTTTTCAAGGTGACAAAGGCACTGGCTAAAGCTGTCCCCAAACACTGAGAAATCTTCTATGAAGATTTTCAGGAATTTGTCAATCATATTAGAGAAAATTGCATACATGCACCTCTTAAAAGTGGCTGGGGCATTGCACAGTCCAAAAGACATCCTTCTGTAAGCAAAAGTGCCAAAGGAACATGTGAAAGTAGTTTTCTCCTGATCTTGAGGATCCACGGGGATTTGGTTATACCCTGAGTATCCATCAAGAAAATAGTAATAAGCCTTCCCAGCCAACTTGTCTAGGAATTGGTCAGTAAAAGGGAGAGGGAAGTGGTCCTTTCTAGTTTTGGAGTTGAGTTTCCTATAATCAATGCACACCCTCCAGCCAGTGGTCTCTCTGACTGGCATCAACTCCCCAGAATCAGAAATAACAACTGTGATGCCTGACTTTTTAGGTACCACCTGGATAGGTGACACTCATTCAGAATCTGAAATGGGGTAAATCACCTGCATCCAACAGTTTCACTATTTCTTTGAGGACCACCTCCTGTATGTGAGGATTTAATTTCCTCTGCATCTCCCTTGAGGGTTTTGCACCCTCATCCAAGTGAATCTTGTGCATGCAAACTGAGGCATCAATGCCTCCAAGGTCAACTATTGTCTACCCAATTGCTTTCTTATGCTTCTTAAGAACATTCAATAATTCCTCCTCCTGCTCACTAGTGAGAGAGGAGGAGATAATCACGGAAAGCTTGATGTCCTGCCCCAAGAAGGCATATTTTAATGTGACTAGGAGCTGCTTCAGCTCCAGCTCAGGGGGACATTCAGTTGAAGGCAACAGAGGCGCTTTAGTGGCTTGAGGAAGGAGCAGCAATATGTGCTGCACTAGGCCCACAGAAGGCTCAATGTTTGTGTTGTCTTCTGCCATGGGAATTTGGGCCTCCCTCTCAAACAAACTCCAAACACTTTCCATGCTTTCAGTCAGATTATCCTAATCTAGCAGATTGGATAATTCTTCTTCTACTAGGCCATCTAGTATATCTACTACACAGCAGTCCTCAATGTCAATCTAAGGCACTGTAGCAGCATGGTACACATTTAAATGGGCCTTCATGTTCCCAAAGGTAACCTCCATTATCCCTGACCTGCATTGTATGCAAGCATTTGTAGTAGCCAAGAATGGTCTGCCAAAGATAACAGGAATTGGGGTTTTGCTTTTGCAAGGGTCCATGTCTAAAACAAGAAAAACATCTGGATAATAAAATTTGTTCACCCCAACTAAGACATCCTCTACCACACCCACAAGTCTCCTCTTAGACCTGTCAGCCAGTTAGAGCACAAATGATGTAGGTTTAAGCTCCCCCAAACCTAGCTCCTCATACAATAAATAAGGGAATAAGTTTACACTGGCCTCTAAATCCAAGAGGGTTTTTCCAATGGTGTGGTTTTCGATTATGCAGGGGATAGTAGGTACCCCTGGGTCTTGTAATTTTTCGGGTGTGGCAATGGACAGGATTGACTCAATATGTTCAACAGTAAAAACTCTTTTAGACAATTACACCCTAGCTTTCCTCTTTTGTGTGCAGAGGTCCTTTAAAAATTTAGCATTGGCAGGGACTTGTTTTATAGCATCAAGGAGAGACAAGTTGATCCTGACCTGCTTGAAGGTCTCCAGCATTTCCTCCATTTGAGCATTCCCTTTATCAAGAGGGAATGGGCCAGCTAGAGCTTGAGGAAATGGCAGTTGTGGCACTGTTGGTGTCACTGCTGCATGTCTATTGCCATCATGGTCATATATTTTTCTTTTTCTTTTATCTTTATTTATTTTTTTATGTTGGGGCTCAGCATCAGCACCATTATTTTGCCCTAACTGATCCACAGCAGGGAACACAAGCCTCAGCTCTTTGACACTAACAATCCTTTCATTTTCAGTTTTATTTTCTGTGATCTCCTGTTCACTACCCACTAAATTGTCAACCACCCTACCACTCCTAAGGGTAGTTATGGCATCAGCATCCTCATGGGTAAGGGTATTTCTCCAATCAAGAGCTGCCCTTTTGAATTGGTTAGGGGCTGACTAGGCAATTTTCCTTCTTCCCTCCTATTCAGAGCATTACAAATCTGTCCCAGTTGGTCCTCAATCTTCTTGCTCTGTCCATGAGAATTGACAGTTTGTACCAAGCTCCCCAAATTCTGCATTGAAGCCAACATCTATTCTTCAAATGAAGAGGATCTGGGATGCTGTGGGGGCAGGGCCAACTGGTTAGACTATGGGGCAGGTAACAGAATATTTTTCCTTGGTGGGTAACCTTGATTATACTGGTGCTGGGGTCTGTAAGGAGCTACCATTTGCTGCTGCTGGGACTGAGAATAAGAATCTTGTCTCCACCTCATATTTGGGTGGTTCCTCTAAAAATACCCAGCAGGCTACTGCCCAAAAGTTTGAGTAGCATTGGCATGCTCCATAATAAAATTAAGAGATTGGTTGGCAGATGGACAATCATGAATAGAATGTGTGGGAGATTGGCATATCAGACATGCCTCCTCCACCTGTGCAACCATCCAAGGCTGCATCACATTCATCAATTTGTCAAACTTCAAGCTCAGGTTGTCCACCTTTCTCTCCAAATCACCTTGCACCTTTACTTCATATATTTCACCTCTAGGGGTGGCCTCTTTCACCACCTTATCTGGAGTCTGACTGTCATTGCGTGACAGAGACTCCTGTTGTATGAAATTTTCTCCTATTATGTCAAACAGCTCCCATGCTTCCTCAGCTGTCTTGTGGAGGTAACTACCACCATAGGCAGCATCCACCATATCCCTGCTCTTAGCATTAATTCCTTGATAAATCACTTGGACAAGATGCCAAATTGAGATTTGGTGGAGGCATTGTTTTAACATCACCTGGAATCTTTCCCAAGCCTCAAAAAAATTCTCAGTTGAGAACTGAGTGAATGACAAAATATTTGTCATCATCTGGCTTGTTTTGTTCATGAGAAAGAACTTAGAAAGGAATTTGATCTGAAGGTCACTCCATGACCGTATGTTATTGGCTAGGAGCTTTGATAGCCCTGTGTTGGCTTTGTCCTTTAGTGAGAAAGGAAAAAGGCTCAATTTAGTGGCCTCAGGTCCCAAGCCAGCAATGTTGAAGGTAGTGCCAAGTGCTAAAAACTGGTCAATATGCTTATAGGAATCTTCTTTACTCAGCCCATAAAATGAAGGCAGCATACTGATGATGGAGGATTTAATTTTATAGTTCCCCTCAACAGAGGAATGCAGAAGGGGGAGGTGTACTCCCCAGGTGCATTGTATTATTTTAATGTCCTCTGCCTCTCAGCCATGATAGTTGATTCAGTTTCAATAGTAGGGCCCTGTGGTATGTGTCTAGGTCTAAGGATCCTTTCAACCTCTAGATTTGGAAGTTCTAGCTCAGGGTTTAAAGACCTTCTACCATGCATATACCCACACCCACAGTAAGTACAGAAAACTTATTGGTCGGGTTTTAGACTATTGCTATTTTATTAAGAACAGTGGAGAGAATAAATCCAGAGTGGAGATGTGGAGATGGGTCATTATAACGAGTCTAAAACACACACAATCCTGCAAGATACAGGGTCCATTGTAGCATGTTTTGATAAGTAAGAATTTATCCCACAGAGAAATTGATCAAGAACCCAAAATGGGCTATAATAATAGACTTCCAGATCTGACAATCCTAAAGAAAGGGAGTTGGGTGTCACGACTACACTAAATTAATCTTAAAAATAGAGAAATAAAATATAGTCCTATCCTAAAGAAAGGGTTAAGAGGAAGATGGTGGTAGTGTGTGCCAAAATAACATACAAAAATTATGAGAAGTAAGTAGGTTAAGCTAGAGTGAAAGTAGTGATGTAACTCATATTTAGTCTGTCTCTGCAGTGTTCCTTGCTGAGACTCTATTAAAAGCCTCAACAAGATAAAAATATCGGGTTTAACCCATGCTATTTGGGGCGCTCTCAGGGCTATACTCTGTCAACTCTAATGGTCATAGGGTATCCGATAGAGCCTATCAAATCCCATTGGTTAAAACAAATGTTGTCAATCTAACCCAGAGGAGTGGACTGATCATTCATCTAGCCACTAGGCCAGATCCAGCCATTAATACTATTGCAGTAATATGTAATGTCAGTGCTACAAGCTCTCCATATCTGTGCACAGACCTGGCTGACATCCATAGGTATTCTAACTCATAAGATCGTAAGTGCTTTGCTAAGGCCAACTGCTCACTAGTGCCCACAAAAAGGACCATGAAACAGGTTAAATAAGAATTTAAATTCAGCTAGTCATTGCTACAAATGGTCTGTAATGACTCAGCCTCAAGCTATAATTACTACAAAGAGATTAGATCTAACATCTGATGTCGGCTAGGTAAAATAGAGGGGAGCCAGTTCCTGTACAAACCTCCTCACAAGGCTCTAGAAGCTCATATGCAGGGGAGAAGAATCCTTCTCAAACATATGAATGGACACAACCTTAGGGCTATACCCTGTCCACTTGAATGGTCACAGGGTATCCCATTGGTCTGTCCATACCACAAAGGCCTGAGAAAGAATATGAAAATTGTTGCAACCACTGTGGTCCACAGGCCTTCAAGCTCCCTGGATCTCACTACAAATTCAGCATTGCTTTTCATGGGGCTATCAAACCAAGATAAATCAGATGGTAAACAATAGATCTACTAGAAATTGAATAGGCTAGTCCCAAATACATGAATCCTATAGACATCTAAAAAAACCATAAGATCTTTAGATTCAATTAGGCATTAAAACGGCAATCCATTGATGAACATAAAACTTATAATGAACTGTCTCCAAGCTACAGCCTGTACACAACTGCTCATCCACAATCCCAATGTATATCAAAAACTTATTACAAGCTAAAAAAAAACTAAACCTAGCTGCTTACAGGGGGGGTAGACAGCAAGTGCTGAGCCAAGAGAGAAGGAAAATAAGAAAAAAAGATGATCAAATCCTAACCCTAGCTTGCTGGAGCTCGCAGCCGACAGAGAATGAAGGAAAGATAATAATAATAAACTCTAAGTACAACTTATATACTCTATCAAAATGGCCTTGGCTCTAAGGAGATTAACCCTAATTTTTTTAGCAGACGTCGCACTTTTTCAATCCTTGGATGCCTGGAGATATGCGCCTCAAAATCCATGCCATGGGAAGTGTTCCCTAGCCTTGGGAAATTCCCAAAAGGTCCATGAGTTAAAACTGAGGAGTGGAGAGCCCGAGCTTCGCGAGGCTAGTATCTGCTCTTAGCTCATTCGCACAGCTGCTTTGCCTTCGCGGAGTTGCTTTTGGCTAGTGGGAAGTGCTTGCTCGTGTGTTAGCTATTCATTTGATTACGCAGTTCGCTGGCATTGTAATGCTATCGCAAAGATGATCTAAAGCGCTAGGATTTCTCGCTCAGTTGAGCTTCAGAAGCTCTCTCGCTAAGTACTCACACAGTTATGCTCCTGCGCTCGCGTAGTCAATGGTAAGGCTTTAGAGTGCGCGAGATCTGCGTGAAGAGAATTTTGGGCGTCTCTCTCTCTTCCAGGGCTACACAAGAACTCCGTGAGGTGACATTTTGTTTAGTGTACATATGGACTCGCTGTATTCTTCTCACAGCTGCTTTAAGGCTTGATCTCCGCGAGAGCTTCGCGACTACAGATTCTGGGGACTTTAACCTGCAAGATCTTCACGAATTCATTTCAACTGTCCTTCTAACTACATGGCGTATCTACATGAGGACCTCTTCCACTGCATCTTTAGCTTCGCGAGGAAGCTCCTCAACTCTGCAAGGTCTATCTTTTATTGCTCTGGTGCATTGCACTTGCTGTTGTCACAGTCTCCTCCCTCCTCAGCTAACTTCATTCATCTACTAGACTTTAGTCAATGGTGATCAACAACAATGAGTCACCATGGTGAGCACTACCAAGGTGCTCCATTAGGCTTTGTCTCAGCTGTCATCTTTGAGTGTATTCTCTCTCTTTTGGGCCAAAAAGCAAGGAGTTTGTATTAAGCTACATATTTTATTGCTAACTACAAAACACACTTAACAAATGGTTATTAGTCTGCTTCAAGGTCCAGCAAAGGCTAAGTTAAGAGGTAAAAAGTGGTACTTTTTAGTGAATAACAATAGGCAGAAGAGTTATGCCGATATAAAGAGGGCAAGCATTGATTTTCAAGTTGGAGATCACATGTTTGTTAAGATCTCACCAATGAAAGGTGTAATGCGATTTGAAAAGCGGGGAAAACTAAGCCCATGCTACATAGGACCTTTTGAAATTTTGGGTTGGGTTGGTGAAGTTGCATACAAAATTGCTTTACCCCCATAACTTGATCGGGTAGATAATTTATTTCGCGTCTCAATGCTTTGGAAGTACGTGAAAGACCCTACCCACAACCTTGATGATCAACTGATCGAGATTTATGAAGATCTGACCGTGAGAGAAGAGCCAGTTCAGATACTTGATCAAAAAGAACAGGTATTGTGCATGAAACGTAGTCCGTTAGTGCTTGTTAAGTGGCGAAATCATTCAGCAGAGGAGGCCACTTGGGAATGCAAAGTCGAGATCCGCGGTCAATATCCTCATTTGTTTCAATGAGAGTCGAGAGGGATTTATGAATTGTAAATTCCTTTTGAAATTATAAATTTGATGTTTTAAATGTGTAAATGTAGCTTGATGGAGCTATAAAGAACAAATAGTTGCAAGTTGAGAAGTTACTCTCAATTAGGAGTGAAAAATACAAATTTGGAAGTTTTCTGTCAAAACTGACCGATCGAAACCTAAACCGATCAATCAATTTGACAGAACAAAGGCAAAAGCTTTTCTAGGAAAATCGATCGATCGAAAGTAAAACCAATCAATCGAATTTGAAATCGATCGATCGAAATGCACACTGACCGATTGAAATCACAAAAATAGAGAGCAAAATGTGAACTGAAAAAAATCTATGAAAACCAATCAATCGAAATGAGAACTGATCGATCGATTTTGGAAATTGATTGATCGAAATTGGAATCGATCGATCGATTTTATCAGGGGGCAATATTAGTATGAAAACCGACCGATCGATTTTGAAAATCGATCAATCGAATTTTTTGACCAGCTTAGTTTAAGTGAAAACTGATCGATCGATTTTGAAAATTGATCGATCGATTTGTGCGATATATAAAGAAATTGGATTTTACTAATTCAAAATTTTCAAAAATTTTGGGGCTTTTCTTTGGAGGTTTTCTTTGCTTATACTTTTGGGAGTTCTAACACCCGAATTACAACCATTGGAGCTCAATTCTTCATGGATTCAAGATCAAATCTATTCCAAAGGTAAAACCTAACCTCTTTGGAAACTTGATTTCAAATTCAAGCTTAGATTTCCAGCCCTAGGTTTTAGTGTGTTTAATTGGAAACCCAATGGCTCCAAAAACTAGACATTCTTCTAAGTCTAAGGTGTCGAAGGAACCCAATACACGGTCAGGTTCTTCGCAACCACCACCACCCTCTTCGCAACCACCACCACCACCACGAGAGCGACCTAATTCGTGGTGGGCGGCAAAAGATTTAGAGACTGAGTATATCATTGATCTTACACTTTTTCAAGAGCGTGGGGTACAGGGTATGACCCGTTGGTCTCGTGATTACCTTACTAAGGTCGGGTTAGAAAACCTACTCAATCCACTTCATGACTACTACTACCCCCGTTTGGTATAACATTTCTACCAAAATATGTACGTCGATGATAAACCAAATACCATTTGTACGAAAATCGATGGACGGGTGTATGACTCCACTCATGACCATGCTGGCAGCGCACTCGAGTGCTATGTCGAGTATGGTATTGGGATTTTGCTATTGGCGCCAAACTGTACGTCAATTGATTTTCATATAGTTATAGAGATGATGACCCAGGGTAGGCAAGGGTCAAGCCAGGCAATCAAGAGGGTTTGCCTAGTCATTTATGGATGTTGGATACGATTCTTAAATGCAACCTATACCCTATGAGACATAAGACCGAGAGAGTTGGGGAAGTGCAGCAGGCCTTATTTTCAGCATTCAAGGGTCAATGGTTTAGTGCCCCAAAGGTTATATTTGAGGGAATGAAGTATGCCAGAGGAAAGATGCTGGAAGGGGCAGCGAAACCAGTCGATGAGATTCCTATGCTAGCCTCATATCCAATATGATTGAGGATTATCCAGGAGGTGCCGAGTATAAAATTCCCGATGATGAGCCTAGATTAAACGATAATGTGAAGCTATACTCTCTCAAGGATTGGAACAAGACCTATAATCAATTGAAGAAGAGTCTCTGGGCAGAAGAACAAGCACCACCTGCAATCGATGCTCCTCAAGACCAAGAGCGGCATGCACATGACGCACCAGTTCAGGAACAACCAGCAGCTACAACTCCACCTCAGCGATGTGCTTTGATTCATGTGCCCCCACCACCTCAGTGTGCATCTACTGCTACAATTGATGATGTTCTGGCCCTCATGGCTGAGAACAATCGTCAGTTGCACCGTCATTTGGATTATCATGAGGACGTCTTTACACATGTCATGCGATAACTGTATCCGACAGACTATGAGTCGCAGCCCGCAGACGCTCATGCTTCTGAACCTGACCCGTGGTACTTTTCCATTGGAGCGTCTACATCCGGAGGCTTTGATGCACCTGATGACGGAGATGGGCAGCCTGGTGATGCAGCGGATTAAGCAGAGACTGGAGGGATATTTTTTTTTTTGCGTATACAAATGTGGTTTTGAAATTTTACATATTTAATTCAGGGAAAATATTATGTAACATTTTAAACTATTATGGCAAGGTTGCCACCTTTGGATGGCAAATATTTTGGTTGTGGATAGTTTTATAGATTACACTTTGTCTATGGAAATTTTAAATTTTTGCTTATGAATGGGGAGTTTTATTATGGATTATATGCAATTGTGTGTGATTCAATATGTGTGAATTTTGTCTTGAAAGTGAGTCACTCAATGTGAGTGGATATTGTCTTGCTTGTGTGCAACTCGATGTGTGTGGGGATTGTCTTCACTATGCGTGATTAGCTTCACCTGTGTAATCTTTTATGTCGCGTCTTGTGACCAGATCCTTTAGGTTCATTTTCGAGGATGAAAATTCCTAAGGAGAGATGAATGTGATGTCTCAAAAAATTCTGAATTTTGAACAGTCTGTCTCGATGTGCATGCATGACTGGTCACGCACCTAAGAATATAAAAATGTTAAAGTGAGTTAAAGTTAGATTAAGTCTGGAGTGAGAAAGAATGATGTTAGTAATGATATGGACCATTAGAAAGTGTGCCATACACCGAAGTACGGTGTATTGGCATAACACCCTAAAGTAAGCTTTTAGGTATAAAAGCAAATTTGATAAGAGAATTCATTTCTCTTATTTTGGGTTGTTGAGAATTTATTAGGAGAGATAGAGAAGAAGGAGAACTCTAAGCTAAGAGTGTGTGTGCAAGATTAGAACTGTGCGTGAGGTTCAGGGATTTAGGATCGAAGAGAATTTCAACTTTGAAACCCTAGCATGGACGTGAACTCGTGGATCGAGGAATCGATCAATTAAAGGTGACGAAAATTATGTGAAATTGTGATTTAAAATTATGTTATACTTTAAATATAATGTGAGTGAAAAATTAGAAGAAAAGAACTTAAATTTGAATAAAAGTACGTTTGGGAAGTTGAAACCCGTGAATGAGAGAAATCTGACAAACTCGATCAATCGAAATAAGTATCCGATCGATCGATTTTGTCAAAGTAAAGATATGAAGGTTTCTGGAGAAATTGATCGATCGAAATGAAATTCGACCAATCAATTTGTGAAATCGATCGATCGGTTTGAACATTAATCGATCGATTTATAAAAACAGTGAGCGTGTTAAAAGGTTTCTGGAGAAATCGATCGATCGAAATGGAATTCGATCGATCAATTTGGGAATCGATCGATCGGAATAGTGTGTCATAAATATGTGATTTTCGAAAGGAACTGACCGATCGAAATAGATTTCAATTGATCGATTTTGGAAATCGATCGATCGGTTTGGGAATCAATCAATCGATTTGGACAGATTCAGGAATTTGGTTTGTTTTGTTAAGAGGATTTGGGGGAGACCTTATACCTTTCTGTTTTATGTCATTTCTGACGTATTGATTGTGAATTAGTGTGTTCTAGGTATGAGCATGAGTATGTGTGAGAGAAGCTATCTTAGAATAAGAAGCCTTCGTGTAACTTTGCTTTGAGGTAGGGAAAGCTCTGTAATATATGGATTTGATTACAACTAGCATGGATTTTGTTAGGTGATAGAAATGTGTGTGATTCATGAATTTTATCATTTATTTAGCATGAATTTCATTCATGATTTTAAATATGAAATGTGTGTGTGAATGTGCACTCAGAGGAAATTACGTGTGTGTGACATCAGATATGTATGTGTGTGAAATCAAATATGTGTGTATGCAACCTCACAAAGAATCAGTTATGTGTGTGTGTGAGCTTTGAGATTTAAAACTTCAAACCTAGTATAATTTATCACAATTCACGGTGATAAACTATAAGTTATCTTTCGCACCTTGATTTAAAAATTCATGCGGAACGAACTTTTGTGCTCCGGTATGGCGGAATATCCACTCTTTGATTTCCAATCCGTAAAAATACTTTGTTCGGCACAAGTCACCTAATTCTAAGGGGCTTGAGCATTTGTGAAAATAGTTTATTAAACGACGATGGTTGAGATTCCCATCGGTATATGGCTCTCGATGCTATCTAAGTTCGGGATTGTATTTAAGTAATTGATTTAAGTTTCTTTGTTATAAGAATAAGTTTCGAAAATCATGTTTAGTATGTTTTGAAATATGCATCAGATATCAGCTTTGTATCAATTTCAATGCTTTCAAATTATGAAGCTTAGCAAGAAAAGCAAATTTTGGTTGTTCTCATGAGATATATGTGTGATGTGAAAGATATTCATGTTATTTATATTTTCCTATTGAGCTTAGATGTTAGCTCACCCCTCGACTATACATCACAGGTACAGAGGTTGATGCGGGTACTAAGGACATAGATCCTGAGGACCCAGTGTACATGCCAAAGGAGGAGACTGAACCCCCTCCTGAGGAGTTTTTCTAGTGGGTAAAGTGCTGCGTGTTTAGTTTTGAGATTTAATTGTAAGGCTTGGTATGTCCGGCCAGTTGTATTAAAACTCATGTATTTATGTTGAACTATATTATTTTGCGAACCATATTTTGGTGACAGTTGTTTGTCACTGGTGGTTCAGTTCGGTTACGTTGTCCATATAATTTGTATGGAATTAGAACCGTCTTTTGTTATGATCCAAACGTTGTCATTATATAGAATTGGAGATTTAGTTCCTTATGATGACTCTATCTGCTTAATTAGAATATATGCTTTGCTTCCACTTTGTGTGTGGATGTACCAAGCGTTCAGTTTATTAGGGGAACGTTTTATGAGCGGTCCTGACGGCATGAGTTTTCGAGTGCAAAAATCTAGGCTGTCACATAATAAATAGAATAAGACCTGACCCATTTGACCCAAGACCCAAATGAGTCTCTAATACGAATGAAACGGACCCAAGGCTATTCAAAAATCATAGGAAGAGTAAGAGGTTTTAACCCATTGATGAGTTGTCAATCAGTTGACTTAACTCCAGTATCTCCTAGAATTATTAGAAATAGGCACTCAAATGACTTAAACTCGATTAGAGACAATTAAGTCTCTTTCATCGACAATGATATACACAAGTCCTTATTGAACTCTAAACTTAGGTAACACTTGATAAGAGTGTGAACCGACGGGATCCTTCCTTGGATTAAGGCATGGAACTTGAAAACTCGACTTAGACATTTGAATTGAATGAATCACTTGAATTGAATGATTGATAGAGATAAGTCAGTGATATGCTAGAACTTGAACATGTACTTGAATTAGAACTTGAACTTGTGCTTGTACTTGAGCATGAACTTGAACTAGAATTTGAACTTGTAGTCGAACTAGCAGAACTTGAACTTGAACTTGGAACTCGAATTTTATGCTTGAACTTGAACTCGAATTTATGCTTGAATTTAAACTAGGACTTGAACTTGAACTTGTACTGGAATTAGGACTCGAACTTGTACTTGAAATAGAATTTGAACTGGAACTTGAAACTTGAGCTGGTACTTGAAACTTGAACTAGAACTTGAAATTGAAATTGTACTTGATCTTGAGCTTGAATTGGTGCTTGAACTTGAATTTGAACTCATATTTGATGTTGGAACTTGAACACGTATTCAAGTTCAAGATAGTATACTTGAACTAGAATTTGAACTTGAACTCATACTTGAACTTATACTTGAAACTAGAACTTGAATGTTTGAATCTTGAACCCGAAATGGGAACTTGAATACGTGAATCCTAAACTCGAAATGAGAACTTGAATATTGAACCCGAAATGGAAATTGAACTTCTAGAAAGAAGCATACTTGAATACTAAACTTGAACATGGAAACCCTGAATATTGAAATCTTGAATTATTAATTATTTGATAACGAATCTTAAAATCTTGAAAGTGAAAAGAGGATACTATCTTGAACTTGAAAGCCTCACACAGTTGATCGTTGTTCTCATGAATACTCTTATATGAGCACCTCATACTCGAAAAAGCTATTGAAATGTCGGCTGAGGATCGGGTTTAGTTAAACCAACAGGATCATTGATCCTTGTCTTGATTGACTAAATAGTGGAGAGTGTTAGCCCTTATTTGATCAATATTGGCATCTTGAATCTTGAATTTTAGTTTATGGTTGGTGTTTTGGTATCAACACCGAATTAATTAAAAAATACTAATAATTAACTCATAAATTATAAATCTAATGATACGTACATAATATCAAAATAACAATAAATTTACCCTTAATCAATTCATAAAATCTTAACATACCTTATAAACTTTGTGCTTACTAATCTTTTGCCAGTTAATGTTATAGTGATAATCTGTAGAATAATACTCCCATGCTTAGTTAATATGCCCATGCTTAGTAATATTTCCATGTCTAATTAATGATGTTGTATGATAACACGTATGTTTGTGTTAAATTATGAATGTTTATTCTCATGATTAGATAGAATTTGCTTAATGTTATCATACTTAGAATTCCTGCTTAGCATTAGTTTAACATTAATTACTTTTTCGATATCACAATTGTTGGAAACTTCACTTGTACTTGCGCATATGGAATTATCTTATACTACTTGTACTAAAATCATTACAAAATTAACGAAGACTTTATTAAGCTTTATCGCTTACAGTCGTTTCATTATCTAAAATTTCTTAGGTCAGTCAACAGCCAACCAGCTAAAGCTAGAGAAGCTAGATGAGGAAAGATATAGGAGCGATAATCGAGCTGACAGTTTAAGCTCATTTTGCCTATAGAGCTACCATCACCTACACTCTTGGTTTTTATAGGATATTTTCCTTTCTTTTGCTTTTGTTTCAAGTCTTGTACTTTTGAAAACAGTTGATGTATCCTTGTATTGGAACTTGAAATTACGTTAGCTTTGTAAGGTTTTTCTTTTGAGAAAATCCCTTGAGTTATCTTGTTTATAATTTCGCAATTGGTAGTTTTATTTACGTTAAAGTTATAAAACCCGAACTTGCCCGATCAGGTTAACGAGAATGGAAATTTAAATAAAAAATATGTAAATAATATTTTTGCAAAGCTACTTTGAAAAATAAATTAAATCGTTTCCGCAATTAGATGAAAAATAGTAAACATTTCCCGCGACATTTTAGAAAAAAAATTAATGTGATAATTTACAGGAATTGAGAAATGACTTAAATATTGGAATGCATGAAAATAAAATATTGAACGGCTCGGCTCCGACGCGGATCGTGAGGCCAGGGAGGGGCGTGAGGGCGTGACACACGAGTTGGTATCAAAGTTGAAGGTTTTACAAAACCATATTTTCATCCATCATCGCGACGGGTCCTCAAGGTCGACGGTTGCACAGACACTAATGGATTAAAATGAGGATAATATAATAGTTTCACTAATATTAACTAATATATATATATATATATATATATATATATATATATATATATATAATGAAATGGGTGTATACTAATATATACATATATATTTTTATTCAGGTCGGATCATGTCGGACCAAAGTTCTATAGTATAGTGGGCCGACAAACTTGACTCTAAATGCCCAAGTCCAGTCCGTTTATATATTCGAGCTAGCCCGGCCTGGCCCATTGAGACCCCTAATTCGGACTCTAGGAGGGTGGTTAGATGTGACTCTAGGAGGGTGGTTAGATGTGCCACTCTGAAAGGTCAATCCCTTGGTGGTATATCCATAATATTTTGAGGGTGAGAAGGAGAGTGCAAATAATTCTCACACATTAAGTTTGAAGCCATTTGGAGAGAAATAAATCAAAACTTATGACTGTTTGTTGGCCTTGGATTGAACATTGTAATTTGAGGGAAAATCTCGTTTACCAATTAAAAAAACCATTGATCCAATGCTCAATATGTATATTTTTCTGTTTGATTGTTACACCAGTAATAGGTATACAACAAAACTTAAAATGACTGATATATGCTACTTGGCCTGAATGTGTACCTTTTATTATTGAAATATATATATATATGGAAAAGGTGTCTGTCTTTTATGCTTTCACATGGAGCTTTACGTGAAAGCATAAAGGTGACCGTCCTCCAAGCTTTCACATGGAGCTTCACGTGGCACCCAAAATATTATTTCGATGTGACGTCGGGCTCAAGTGCATTGCTTAGATCATCTTTAAAAAAAAAAAAAAATTAACCCATCTCTACCGTGTGTTTTTTGAACCGTGAAATGAGGACCAATGAAACCCGTCAAACTTTAACTTGTCGGTTTAAAAAATAAATTTCAAGATTATTTTTTTTAATATCGATCCATACGGTTCACCTATGCTCCATGTGGCACCCAAACAGTGTTTTGGGTGCCACGTGGAGCTCCATGTATATCTTGGAGGGCGGTGACCATCCTCCACTAAAGGACCTGACTGGCTCCCTGTCACGACCCAGAATCCTTACCCAATGTCGAGGGCCTAGAATTCTGTATTATAACACCGCACGCTGGTTAAGGCGATAAGCGGACATACACATAATCTAAAAATTTGACTTAGCATATGGATCTAGGCATTTAAGTTAACATTAAAAGATAAAAGACTTATAAATTAGTAGCGGAAATAGTAGACAACGTTAGTAAAGTACTTGATCCTAACCATGCATCTAGGATATCAAAACAAACCAATTTCACGTAAGGTAAAAATGGTCTCAAACGTAAACTCACACAATATATCAAAGGCTAAAACAAGTCTCTCAAAAAAAAAGATAAACTAGAGTAAAAGGGCTCTCAATGCTGGTAAAAGTTCGTCGGGTCTACGTTCTCATCAAGGTGGTAGCTGACATCCTCGTTTATATGAGCCATCTCCAGATCAGCAGCTTCTGTGTCATCAAAGACAGGATAAGCAGAATTTTCACCTGAAACTTTTAGATTTTGGAAGTGGGCTGAGTTTACTCAGTCGCGTAAACTTAGTGGGTTACACAATCGATCCACCATAACTTACTCAGGTGATCCTGTGTGCAATCGCTTGAGTTGTAGTGTATTTAAAAATAAAATAAAATCCGCATTTAAAATATAATGACCAAATTGTTCATCACTCATAGCATATCATATTTCAACTGAAAAAAATATATAAAAAAAAATGAAGGGTACATGATGCTTCTAGTTTTCTTATCTTTTTTCATATGTGTCTCATCAACTTATCACACGTGACAACTCGTAAGTCTTATTATTACTGCATACGCCTACACAACGTACTTCGTATCTTACTTATCTTGTTTAAACGATCTGTGCCAGCTTCGCTGCTCGAGCCTATCACGCGAGGTCCACGTGTAAATAATCACCTAACCTCCATATCATAACATAAATCACCATCCAGCCAGATGAGGTTGCCGGCATTATAACCACAATGTCCCCTTAGTTCGAGGCAAAGCTATAATGTCCTTAAGACCCGTCTCGGCTGCAGACGTTGGACCCTTACGGTAGCTCGTAAGGTATAGCACATGTAGGACTTAATTCATGTTTAGCTGACCTTCACAGCGTATTTTAACATATTATATCATTTTTCGATTTTAGGCTTAGGTCCCCGCCCCGATTTTATATTTACGTGGGCTTAAGTCTCCACTTTCTTAACATATATGTATCTTAACATATTCATTTCTCATTTTTACTTAAAACTTAGAATGGGCCACAGTGCGATAGGCTTCACAAATCACGCTTTCCAAGGGATAGGTTCCATAGTAACCTGGATGTACTTCGTGTGGTATCCCATACTACCATAGAAGGGTTGCATCTATACATGGATGCCTACATTCCAAGGTTCACGAGATCGTGAAAGAAACCGCACCATGACGAAGGCTTATATCATGTGTCATATCTTATTCTCAACTTATATGTGTATGCCTTATCGTGATTTTCTACATGATGAATGTCATATGATAATGGTGAACATATATAAGAAGGAAACTATCATGCACCATAACCATTGCATATTCATAAATAAAAATTGACATGAAGACCAGAGAATAAAGTTCTTGTAAAGAAATAGTACCAGGTTAAATACAGAGTTAAAAAGGGAACGGTTCAAAGTTTGACCATGTTAAAAAGAGATGATAATATTTTATATTATAACCAGATGAATTAATGAAAGCTAAGTGTTTTTCCCTTTTTTTTTCCTATTTTATTTTTTTACTAGAAATGTGTAGAATAGGTTCATAACTATTCTAACTCAATTTGACCAATAAGGGTAATTGTTACGATTGCCATTATGATAATTATATATGTGGCTATGTGCACAGTGCTGCAACAGGTCAGCTCGGGCTGACTAGTTACTAAACGGGTTGGGTTGAGTTTAGATCAAGAGCCCAGGACCCAAACTGGTCTCGTTTATTAAATGGGTTGTGATTTTCGACCCAAATTGACGGGTCTTACTTTGAGCCGAACACATACCCTGGAGGATCCAATCTTAAGATTCTAATCCGTTTGATTAAAAGTTGAGACAATTTTAAGGGCGTTTTTCTAAATAGAACCCATAAGACTTCGTATATTAATATTTTACTTTTCTCTCGAATCAACGGCTATACGGCATTTGCACCGAACTATTGGTGCAACATGTACCCATTATAAAAAAAAAACATGTGTCAAATACTCATTGAAACGGTTGACACCGAAAATATTTAGTCGAAACGGCCGCTGATTGATTTCATCCGACGGCAACAAGTCATCGGAGAACTCACCTATACATACACATAAAATCAAATCGAGGAGGAAGCTCTTGAGAGCTTCTCTCTCTAAAACTCTCCCTTCTTCACTTTCTCTCTCTAATTTTAGGTGCCAGAGAGTGGGTCTTCACTTTCTCTCTCTAACTTCCTACTAAAGACCATGGGCCTCTCTCCCTAAATTTCTCTCTAAATTTATTTGTTGGGTCTTATCTCTCCCTAATTAGGATAGCCGATCCTGACATCCAGTTTGTTTCCATACTTACTGGGTTGGCAGCTATTGTATACACATAGAAAGACAAAAAAAACCAACTCTCGATTTGAAGGTTTTGAGAAACGGCAAGATAAAACTCACTTTGGATTCTTTCTATATCTAAAATCTAACTGTGGAAGGGCTTGAATCAAGTGTTAAACTCATACACTGTAACACATATGAATCGTCTAATCCCTTTACAATTTTATTTTTTCCAGAAGTGTATGCAGTTTATACACAAATGGATGAAGGTGGAGTGAGGTGGGGGTTTTACCTATTAGTGTGTACATAGAATGGGAGCTGGTGGTATGAGGATCTAATTGGATGGAGGGCTGAGATTAAAGGCAGTGGGGTTGTTTTAAATCCTTAAAATATGCTTGGCTGGGCATCTATAGAGAGAAACGGAGTCAGATTGGGCAAGTTTCACTTGCTCTAAAAGATGGCAATCAATCCCAAGAGTCATGAGGTTTGATTCTTGGGATTGATTGCCATCTTTTAGAGCAAGTGTAAGCCATGCTATGGTATGTACACAAGTACTGGTCTTGATGCTTCACTCATCTTACACCAATAAAAAGGGTCAATGAAAAATTTGGGTCGTAACACTCCCTCTATATGTATAGTGGTTATAGAAGTTGTTCTCTTTGATAAAGCTATTAATTCAAATGAGGATACTCATTCTCCTTTGCGTTTGAGAACCAGCGTTTGTATTTGAGAATTTTAAATTCACGCTTTCAAATTTAGGCATTTTAAATTTTGGATTGAAATATTCGAATTTAAAAATCTCTTAGGCTGTGTTTGAGAACGTGAATTTGGATTTAGGATTTCAAATTCAAACATTTCAAATTCAGAATCTGAAATATTTAGATTTGCAAATCTCTTGTTTGGATATTTAAGTATTGCCTTAAGATTTGGTCCAAGGATTTATAGATACTTTATTTGACTATTTTTTTTATAAAAATAATTTATATTTCATTGGTCTCCTTTATTCTATGTAGGTAGGGATGCAAGTTTGATATACTGAATCGAACCAAATCCGATTTTTTCGGTTTTTGATTCGGTACACCACAAACCGAAATCGAACCGAAATATATCGGTACTATTCCCAAACTGAAACCGAATTTTTCAGTGTTCGGTTCGATTCTGTTTGCTTCGGTTTGGTTTCAGGGGGGAAATAGAAATGGGTGCTACCAGCAATTTCATGATTGCACCCAAGGTGCACTGTATGAAGGTGGGCTGCAAAAACATAAATAAAAAATAAGAAAATTAAAAAAAAAAAATCAAAAAATGAGTTCAACTTGCAATTTTTTTTGTTGCACCCAAGATGTGATGTACAAAGGTGGGCTGTAAAAAACAAAAAAATAATAAAAATAAAAAATCAAATGGGTGCAACCAGTAATTCTTTGATTGCACCCAAAGCACATTGTACAAAGGTGGGCTGCAAAAACAGAAACAAAAAAAAAACCAAAATAAATAATAAATAAATATTTTAAATGGTTGCAACTAGTAATTTGTTGGTTGCACCCAAGGCCTATGTACAAAAATGGGCTGAAAAATAATGACAAAATTGAGGAAAGGTGCAACTAACAATTTTTTAATTGCACCCAAGGTACATTGTACAAAGATGAGTTGCAAAAACATAAACCCAACGCCCCCCCCTCCAAAATGGGTGCACCCAGTAATTTTTCTAATTGCACCCCATTTGCAATATACAAAGGTGGGCTACAAAGATTTTTAAGGTGCAACTAGCAATTTTTATTGCACCCAAGATGCAATGTCCAAAGGTGGGCTGCAACAGCCATAAACTAGTTGTTGCAGCCCAATGACTAATTTTCTAGCCGTTGCAGTAACTAATTAAGCTTGGGTTGGGTCGGGTCACGTCGGGTCTGGTTTGGTCTGATACCTATTCAATCCGATCCATTTACCACCGATTCAGCCCGATTCAGTTCTGTTTAATTCGGGTTGGGTACCATCGGTTCGAGTCGGTTTCGGTATTAGGTCGAACCGTATCTATAATAACACTGGGTAACAACTTTTTATTCACTAAGCATGGCAAATTATATGTTGGTATAAGATTTGGATTTTCAAATAACGCCTAGGATGTATCATTTACAAATCTACGTTTTTATAATATAGTCATGGATTTTTAAATTCCGATGGATTTACTAAATCCAAATTCAAACACAACAATAGGGAACCAAACGGTAGATTTGCATTTAGGGAGATCCAAATCCAAATTCCCAAATCCAAATACAAATCCAAATCCAAATTCCCAAATCCAAATCCACGTTCCCAAACGCAGCCTTATTTATTTATAGATTTAGATTCTAGAATCCCAAATGTTAGATTACATGAACCACAATTAAGATTGTAGATGGATAGGGTCAACCCGATACCCAACCCACCCGAGCTGAATTTTGTACATAAACTTCACCTATCCATATGGGTCGGGGTCGAGTCAACTACGAGGTTAGGTCTGGTCATGCAAAAAGCAGCACAGATTGGGTCAGGTCGGGTCGCGGGTCGGGTCGGGTAGACCTAACCTAATATTTTAGATATAAAGATGATGAAAAATAGGGTTTTATATCGGATTGGAACGGGGTTTTTTTTGTTAGGCGACGGGTCAGACATGATCGTGATCACTTTTAGTGATGTGTGCCATGTGAAATAAATATATAATTGTCTCATCCCAATCAACTAGATCTGCAGCCATTGGAAACCATGGGAGTCACAATTCTCTCATCTCCAATGGTTGCAGATATGGTTGAACAAGATTTCAGGTTCAACTAGTTGGACTTGATCCGTATGTAAAAATAATAAATAAATAAATAAAAGAGAGATAAAAGAAGGCTGATGTTATTACCACACCACTTTATGTTACAACCATCTCACTTAAACATAGAAAAAACATGCTAACTGCTGTAAATCAGACGATTGAGACCATTTTCATCCCAATCTTCTACAAAATAGATTTTGAGGCCATAGGCCTTCTATTAGACGGTCAGATATTGATTCCACGTGGCACACATCCCAAAAGTGAATGTGAACCACGTTTGATTGTATGCTATGATCATATTTACTTTTTGGGATGTGTGTCATGTGGAGTCAACATCTGACCGTCTAATAGTAGATGCATGACATCAAAATCATTTTTGTGGAAGATTGGGATGAAAAATGCTCTCCATCGTCAAATTTAAAGCAGTCGCAATTTTTCCTTAGTTAAAGTGTCAGTCAAAAAGATACATAAGAGGGTTTCCTCTTTGGGAAATTTACCGAATCGACCCTGTCAAATACACCTTTTCCATCAGAGGCTCTGTATTTTCTCCTTTACCCAAATCGACCAACTTTTAGCCAAGCCATTTTCAGCTAGCACAAAAAGTCCGAAATACCCCTTCTTACACTTTTTTTCGTTCTACATGATTTAAACTTTTAAATATTTATATTTTTTTATATTTACGCAGTGTGAAATCGGATCTATGCCGTTTGATTTGAAGGCCACATAATAAAATAGATGGCGCCAAAGATAGACACGAAAAAAAGGTGATTTCGCCTCTTTAGAAAAAATAAATAAATAAATTTAAAAATCAATGACGACTCTTAAAACAATCGATGGCGACTCTTAACACAGTCGGTACCGACCATTTTAAGGGTCGTCATCGACTATGTACAAAGTCGTCATCGACTCTGTACACAATCGCCATCGATTGTACAAATATATATATATATATACAGTCGTTGACGACTCTTAAAATAATTGGTACTGACTATGTACATAGTCGATATCGCCCTTTTTTCACATCTATCTTTAGCACTATCAATTTTATATTGTGGCCTTCAATTCAGACAGCATAGATCTCGTTTCACATCGCGTAAATATAAAAAAATATAAATATTTAAAATTTGAAATTATATAGGTGTATCCTCTTCTTCCTCATATTGATCTGGTACAGTCTCTGACGAAAAAGATGTATCTAGGTCAATTCAAGTAGCAGATCGGAGTAAATTGGACTAAGGAGAAGAAGCGGTCATTTTCGTCATGACTTTTAAAAATTGTAGCAAATTAAAATAAGTAGATGATGTTTTTGTGCGTTAAAGAAAGGGGGTAATTTGAATTTTTTACTCTCCTTAGAGCACCCGCCTAATCTCAGGGGCACATGCGGATAGAGGTTTTAAAGGTGATTTGGATAAAGGTGAAAATATACGTTAGAGCACCCGCCTCTAACGTTCACCTTTATCCAAATTCCCCAAATTACTCTCCTTAGAGCACCCGCCTAATCTCAGGGTAATTTGGATTTTTTACTCTCTTTTTATAGATGTATCCAAATTTCCCTTCCTCTTTTAATGCGGTTCTAGATCAGATGTCGGATTTTTTTGGGAAGGTTTCCTTTTGGCGAGAAGTTTGTTATCTGCAACCGAAGTTTTTGTTGTGAAAATTGTTGACTGTTTAGAATCAACCCATGGAAATCATTTTTTGGTCAAGCCTTTCACACAATAGATCTTGGAATAACTGAGCTTGATTCCACGTGACACACATCTCCAAAAGTGACGTGAGAACCGCTTCTAATGGTATACCATGATCATGATCAATTTTGAGGAAGCATACCACATGGATTCAATACCCAACCGTCTGATAGATGTATCATGATCTAAAGATCTATCATGGGGAAGAGTTGGACGGAAAGTTGTTTGGACCATCAAATTTAAAGCCACTAACAGTTTTCTAATTGAATGCAAATAAAGCTATTTTTATATTTGTTTTTTATGTGAGAGATGATGCCCTCATTATCGCACCCGAACACAAGTGAAACGCTTTTATTTCAAAATCCAGTTTTACCCAAAAAGAACTTTTCGATTGATGAAAAGAGGTGCGTCATGAGCTGCTTCTAAAAAGAATTGTTCAAAATGGTGTTGTGTGAGAAACAGCATGACATAGCATCTCAACACCACCGTTTTAAGCTATAGGTGATCATGCCCTTGGCTGAAATGTGCTTTTCAACTAATATTTTTCTCCTAAAAAAGTGATTTATGGGGCAAAAGCAATCACCAAACAAGACATTAGAATTCATAGAGGACTTTCGTATCGTTGTTATCTCATGCGGGAGTTGGGAAAGGAGACTTGATTCTATTGATGCAAAGAGGGCTATGAATCGCTCTCAGCATAGGAATTTACAATTCAAAAATTAACATAAAGTGATTAAACCATATACTAAGCAGTCTCACGAACTGAATGTGGTCTAATATTTTACCTCGCTGTGTATACGGATCGAATCTGGTGGTTGATAGAAGGAATCTATGGACTCACTTTTTTTCTTCTTTTTTTGTTATTTGATAACCCAGGTATCCGGGCCTCTTAGAACACCCGCCTAATCTCAGGGGCACATGCGCACCCTAAATTCAACACATGCCAGGTCAGCACAGGATATAAATCCCTAGGGTGGCCTCAAGAGGGGTAGGAGATTCGAATTCTTGTCTCTTACTCTTGAAAGCAGGTATCTGGCCAGCTCGCCTAACCCCTTAAAATTTTCCATAGCAAGAATCTATGGACTCACTTATTCGGTAATACTAAGAACAGTGGGAAACTGTGGATTATGGGAGGAGAATCAAAATCATTTATAGACCCATAATTGGGAAGGGAACAAAAATGTCCTTCCCAAATCTTTGTTTCCATTATTTGGACCCTCCCCTTCTCCAAGAAAATAGGCCAACTGGAGCTCAGTCGTGAACCAATTCGATGCAAATTGGTCCACAGGTCAGTGCGCCCCGGTTCCCTGGATATAAGCGAGTCGGACTAATTTTTGAAACAGTGATTTGATAGAAAAAATTAAAAAGGGAAGAGGATTTGATCCTCCAACTTATGGATCAAAATTTCGTCTCGGACGATATGTATCGGCATCTGAGGTCACCGATACGGTATATTGAATGTACCGTATCGGTATTTTATATGTGTTTTACCGGACGATACATTGAATGTATCGTCCGTTACAGTCCGGTACTGATACGTATCGGTTTTGGACTCGGACGATATCGGTTTTCCAACATTTTGATCCATGCTCCAACCTTCCTTGAAAGTATCTAATCTACCCACAAACCTACAAAACTCAAGTAGATATGTGATATAAGGTGCAAACATCCAAAACAAATAGTTACTATTTGTACGCATAATAACATCTAAACATCTAAAATTAAAAGAATTGGGTTCGCTCGAAGTTAGCAGCAAACCCGAATCCAAATCAAGCGAACCAGTAAATCAAGTAACATTGGGTCACCTTCCCTCAGTAGTGCCTCAAATGCGAAAATACCAAAAAAGAGAAGGGGAGGATCTCCGGGCCTACAAAGGCCTCATAATCTTTTCCTGGATCCTATGAGGTGACGAGAATAAGGGACTTTTGAAATTCCTTGATTTAGCGATTGGAAGATGAGAGGGGAAGGCTTTGAAAGCTTTCGAGGTTTCGAAACTTATAGCAGAATTGTTTGATATTTTCGAGTACCTTTATAATGTCATTTACATTTTATTTTTTGCTATTTCTTCCATCTAAAGCTATGAAACCTCAAGTAATAATGGGGTTCGTAGGCATAAAGTGGACTCCGGCATCCATCCACTGAGAGGGGAAGCTATTCAGTGAAGTTACTGGCCAACGGCCGCCAAAATTCATGGTATTTTATGTTATTTTTAACAAATTCAGTTGTAAAAACAAATAAAAATAGTGGATATATAAAACATCATCAAATTTCCATTTCAAAAATTATGGGACCACTGAAATTTTATTTCACAATTCTAAACATACAATTTACATGGATACCTGCTTGAAATCATTCAGTCAACAGGTGTAGCTACATCTAGTTTCTACCTTATGAGATACAATTACATGATTACAAATGATTGGTAGGCATAATGAACTTTCTGCTTATTACCTGTTTCAACCAATTCATCAGCTTCTTTTTTGGGCTTCAAATAGAGCACAACTGTGAGGCTGCATTTCATAAGCTACAAATCCCTCTGTCTGATCGACTACAGGATCACCGTCCATCGAGAAAAACCCTGGAAAGGGGAGAGCGGTATCAACCAGACGGAGCCATTCCACTCCTTCCGAAAGTTGAGGTAGAATAGCTTTCTCTGAAAAGTCAGCTGCATTGAAAGCGATAAACAGGTCACCCATATCAGAACTTGGCAGCTCATCATCTCTCTCGGGCTTCAACGTCACAGCCAGAAATTTGCATGATGGGTCTTCCCATTCCGGTACAGATTGGTCACTTCCACGCCAATCAATATTTTTGGCATTCATAAAATTCCTCGTTTGAAGAAGATCACTTCTCCTCGTTCTAAATGAACTTAAAAATGCAATAAACTCTACCATCTGTTTACCGAACCCAGTTTTAAGGCTATCCCAATTAAACGACCTGCGATCGCCATAGGATAGCAAACCTCCAGTAGATTGGCCACATTCATCACCCATATTAAGAACGGGAACGCCAAGTGAAATATATAGGATAAAGATAAAATTTCGTATCTGCTTAAGTCGTCGTTGAAGGACTATGGCTTTGTTTGTAGGCCCTTCGTCACCACAGTTCCAACTTAATTGTGACGAGAGCTCAGCATCGCTGAAGCTGACCAAGTCGACAAGAGGAAGCCCAAAGTTCCGTGCAATAAAATTAAACGAAAATGCAGGACCCCTAAAATCCGAAAAGATATCTCCACTCCCGCAAAGCCGTGTGGCAAGGTCACTGAGAAGACCTTCACCCCTTAAAAAGTTTCGTACATCATTACAAAATTTTGTATTCATTTCCGCCCACCTCTTCCAATGCGGAAAGTTGATTTCCTTGAAGGACATATCAAGCGGCGACCAGCAGTCTGCAATAATCTTCGTCTTAGAAAGTAGCGGGTCGAATGTGATGGCTTCAACCAAAGGTGGGCGAGATAAATTCTCGCCGTTTAACCCTCGAAGCAGTGACGAAGCGTTCATGAAACAAAACCCGTCAATGTGAAACTCAGTCACCCAATACCGAAGACTGTCCAGAATCATCTGCCGGACAATGTGGTTATTGCAGTTCAAAGAATTCTCGGTTCCCGATTCCGCGCCCCCATCAAAAATATAATAGGATGAATAATCAATTCCTCGAAACGAGATCGTTTGGCAAGAAGCATCTCCACCCTCCGCAGAATTGCTGAAAACAACTTCCAATAAAACCTCTATGCCGTTAGCATGCAGTGTTTTAACCATCTCCTTCATGGACGCAATAGCCGATGCACCATCATGCTTAGGTCCGTATAAGTTCGCTGGAGAAAAGAAATGATAAGGAAAGTAGGGTCCCTTTTGTTCATCAAAAGGGAAAATTGGCTCTAATAAGATAGCATTTACACCAAGACTTTTAAAATGACTTAACCTCTCAATCACACCGGAGAAGGTACCGGCAACATCAGATGGTAGCTGGCTCGACTTATCCTCGGTAAAGCGCCCAACATTTAAACGATACACTACCAGCTTCTCCATTGGAAAGCAAGGATTAATATCACCAGTCCAGTCGAAAGGTGGCTCCTTGCGTAGGTGCCCAACACACTTGGCTAGAGATACCGAGTTGCCTCGATCAGGAACGAAATTTCCGAGAATCTTAGCATATGGGTCCAAAAGAATGTGGCGCATGTGAAATCTACCTCCGTTTTCCCATAAAATGTCTCCCTTACATCGATACCCGTACCTCGCATAGGGCACAACACTTTCCACTGACACATGCCAAATATCTCCCGTTTTATTAACATATGGATCTAAATCAATCTCTAACGATGGATTATTTGTCATCTCATCGTACAAGCACAACATAACACTTTCTGCATTCCTTGAGAATAATGCAAAATTCGCCGATCCATCGTTAGAAAAGGAAACGCCCAAAGGCATGGGATATCCTGAACCAATGCCGACAGGTACACAAAAATTCACTTTCCTGTGAGTTCTTATTGCTGAGTCACTGGAAGAAACGTCAAATGAAGAGTATAGAAGAAATGAGAGATAAAATGGAGCTTGATTTGATTCAAATTCCAACTTTACCGAATATCTACCTAAATTCTGAATGAATGCAGTATATACAGAATTGGGTCGGGTTTCTGATGCAGATTGGCCGGCTTGAGCAGAATTTTGAGCATCTAGAACCATCAAACATGAAGAATCGGATCTGAAAATGCCCCAACCGAGTACCAAATTATGCTCATTAGTCCATTGAGGTAAGGACGAAACTTCTATATCTACGGCATATTGCGTACTTGTTCTTCCAACCGATACCTTAGCCTGCCCACCAATCTCTGTTCTAAATAAGTACGTGGATGCTTTTTCTAGTTCTTCGGCTACACTAATCGTATCGAAGCGTGATCCAATTTGATCAACCGGGCTTTGACGAGCAGCAAAAACCCTAAAATCCTGACTTTTCTGGGAGCTACTACAGATTACATCTCGTGTATTTATTCCGCAATTTTCCTTTTTTCCTAAATTAGGCATTCTCTTTGCATTGGAGGTATTTCCATTTCTACCAAAATGAAAGGGTACTGCAAAGTTTGCCAATTTGATGACTTCACTGTTTAGACTGTGAGTTTGTATTGCCAGCGATAGTGGTAGAGTTATCATCGGTGCGTGAACAGGAAAATTCAGCCGCTGAGAAATTAAGTTATTTTTCCAAAAAGGAATGCCAACGAAAATCCTTGCAAGATAGAAGAGGATCTGCCTATGGATTCACTGTTATTTTCTGTTAAAAATAAAGAAAATTCGTTAGTAAATAAGTACACTAAAAAGAAGAAGAAATTTTTTTCGGTAAGTTGAGAATAAGAAAATTGTAAGCTTAAGTTTTCTGTTCTCTTGATTGTTTTATAAGTCCAATGAGCAGGAACGTTTAAATAATAAGCTAAAAAGAAAGATATAAATTAGTTCGTTCATGACTTGAAGATGAGCATGGTGAGCCGTAAATCCCAACATCTCTAAACTAGTTGATAAGAAGAAATTTGTGACTTTGAGTAGTTCAACTTTTCAGTAATTTCGGGATTCATCCTATAGCTCAATTGTTCGGTGGCAATTTCTTGAATTTGTGGAATTAAAGCAACTTACCAACAAAAAGTTTTTTCATGATTTCAATAAAGAGATGTCGATGACTGATACAAAGTGGTAACAATATGATGATATTTTGGTGACGTTTGAATTGTAAAATCGCATAAACATTTTTTGTTAGAGCATTTTTCTGTCAGTATGGGCATTTTCGTACACAGAGCAGCCAATGAGAAGATTCAACAATCACCACAGAGACTGGTAGATATTCACCAATAGAGTATACAATTAACCAGTTGAATGACATTGCTATTGGGTTGGGTGACATGTTGGATACAACCAAAGATCAAAAATTACAGACGAAACCTATACGTATCATCCGATACGTATCGATTTTGAAGGTCACTGGATCGATACATTGATTGTATCAGTCAAGACAGACGAATGTATTGTTCAAAACTGATATGTATCGGTTCTGGAGCTGGACCAAGATTTTGATTTTGGATAAAACAGAGAGGATGGTGTAACTAAACCTTTCTAATATGGATCTTCATAACTAGGCTGTGTTTGGACAAGTAATCTAATTAGATTACAAACCTTATGCAGTGAAAAAGTGAAAATGAATAACTACAATTTCTTTTCCTTCTAAAATATGTCATTTAGGATTTTTCAATTGTTCTTGATCAAAGCAGGAGTTAAAATATAAAAAATCATGATCTGGGGCAAATTGTTCAAGAGAAATTACATAAAGATATCCCAACTTTGGATGCTTCCACTTAGATACAGCATTGTTATATAATATAATTCAATTGTGTATCTAATAAAAGCCTAAAGTTGCATTTGAAGTCACAAGCAATGTGGTTCGCTGTCTAACTGGACTCAATCAAAAATGTTTCAAGACCTATATTTTGAACCAAAAAAATGACTCTTAAGAAAAGGTGGCCAAACAATCTTTCTACCAAATCGCAGACCTAAGTCAATGATCAACGGATCACTCGGGACTCTGATTTATGTATTCATCCAATATGAGTGGAGCAGAGTTATTTACCATGTGATGGTACACAAGCAGTATTTTTTATTTGGGAAAAAGTACATATAGTGGGATAGTTGATCTACATATACAAATCCCAGATGATTATGCAGTTGAAATTTCAATTTGTAGGGAAGATAGAATATAACTGTGCTTATGAATCACAAAAAATGTTGCGACATAGATCTCCTCCTAATTGAAACTATGGACTCAACCCTGCCAATTTGCTAAATTTGAAAGGCCATATTACTGGAGGAATAAAAAAAACAATCTTCAAGTTCTCATTAATGCCATCGCATTTGTCACTGCCCAATTTGCAATTAAGATGAAAATAAGTCTCACCAAGAATCATCTCATTCACGAATTGGAGTGGAAATACAAACTAAAATTATCGATCCATCTGTGTTTCAGTGGCCATTCCCAAAAGATACGATTTAAATATTCCTTTATTCACAAATTTTCAGCCATCCAAATTTCCAAACACATCCTTAATCTTTAAACCAAAACAGACCCAGTTGTGATGCGGGACCAAAAACTTCTAATAAAAGTGTTTACAATCCTTTAAATAGGCTAACCAATGCATAAAATTAGAACTCCTAGTATAACTCTAATTCATAATTCAAATAAAAGAAATATTCTAATTCTTCTAAAACAATAAAGTCCTAAAACAATAAGGAAACTATTCCTATTTCTAATAAAAGAAACAACTCTTACTTTTTAAAATAATAAAAGAGACTAATCTTAATTCAATTAGGATTCTTGAAATTCGTTACTTTATGTGCAGCTTCCGAAAATTGACTATAACTTTTTCAATACTTGTCGGAATTGCTCAAATTTTGGCTCGTTGGAAAGCTACTTCGATAAGGTTTCAAATATGACCAATTTCACATCAATCCGACTTCGTTTGACACTTCAAAATAGGCGAAACATAAAAGTGACAGGATTAAAAGTTAAAGACCCCAATAAATTTTGGATTTTCTTCTTCCTAATCAAACAGGTCTTTAACGGGCCTTTTTTTAAAAACTCATTCGTAGGTCCACTTTCTCTTTTGACGTCTCCTCTTTATCCGACCACGATTCAAATAGGTGGATCTAAAATACGCATCAATCCCCTCTACTTTGAAAAAGTTTAACCTCAAACTTTGGTTGGCATGGATTTTCACGGTCGCGAGCACAGACAATATATAAGGAACCTCGATTGGAAGCGGCTTGAATCGGACGTCCCTATCAACTCTCCCCGGGTTAGAAAGATGCATTCCCGATGAATACTCGTTGTGATAGAGCTCCAATAGATCCGAGTCAATCTGCTGAAACTCTTGTGTAATCCACGTGTTCTCTGAATCACTCTTGTTCTTCCACTTGACTAAATACTTTTGAAGTCCCCCTTGGTTGGTGGACACAATCTGATCTTCCAATACATCTTCGATGATCTCACGAGTTTGCCAAGTAGGTGAGGGTAGTTGGTGTGGGTAGGAGAATTATTGGTTCATCAGATATAGAAGGCTCAAAGGGATTGGCAGGGATGGTTGAAGGGCCAGGGAATAGAACAAGATCCTCCACGTTGAAAGTCGTACCAATCCCCAAATCCGACGGAAGATCTAAGATGTAAGCATTAGAACTAGCACGTTTCAAGATCTGATACGGTCCAACACCGCGAGCTTGTAACTTCTTTGTAACTCCTTGCAGGAATCGCTCGGGTCTATTCCGAACCATCACAAAATCACCCTCTTTGAATTCTTTGAACCATCTGTGAAAATCTGCAGAGAACTTGTATTTCTCATTCTTTAAATTAATTCTTTTCTTAATCTCAGCATGCAACTCATGAATGCAATATGCAAAAGTGGATGGAGACTCTGATGACCTTTGATGAATGGACATTGGGAGAAAATTTATGTGTGTTCCAGTATTCGGCTTACCTTTCCACTTAAGAAGATACTCTCGATATGCTTGATGTGTCTTTACCTTAGTAACAAAATATGGATCTCCCAAAACTTTTCCATCGCACCTCTTCACATATTGCTCAGGCGGGTATTTGAAAATCAATGAGTAGATAGGATTGGGCTCAGGTGGATGGGTATCAAGGAATGGGTCTAAAGGTTTTGTTGTTGGGCCTAAAAAAGGTGTACGTGCATCTACACTCGACTCGATTAACTTGTGTGCACTCGCTTCACCCAAAACCAAAGACTTTGGGATACTCTCTTTAACACAAACTACACTTTCTTCAGCTTCTTTTATCTCCTCTTCACTCAGCAAGGTACTAGGGTCGTACACTTCTTTCACTTCCCTATTCTCCGGCTCCTTAAGACTCACTCTTTTAGTCAATAAATTTGGAGTAGGAAATTTTGTGGGGCATTGGTATGCAAAGTGTCCGAACCCTTGACACTTAAGGCAATCAAGACACCTATCTGTCTTGGTTTTCAAATTTCGTAGAAGGTGACGGTGCGTTAAAAGAACATATTTTTTTATAAGTTTCACCGTCATGTCCTCCCATGTGGAAATTTATTTATTCCGAAGAGATTCAGTACAACGTTTTACGCGAGTCCAAAAAATTTTGGCATTACCCTCCAACTTTATTTTTGCTAGCCTAATTTTGTACTCATTTGGTACACCATACCAATTAAAATATTCCTCTATACTAGACAACCACTCTACGAAGGATTTGCGGTTTAACCATCCCTCAAAACTTGGAACCTCATTCCGAATAGATTTAAGAAACTTCTCGGCAGGGTCGTACTCAGGTTCACAATGATGAGAGTATCCCTAACTCTAGTCTCATCACGATTTTTGGGACTTTGCCAAGAATTTAGGGTATAGCGGTTTCTTTGTTTGGCTAGTGCTCTTTCATGACGGGTAAGGAATTCACGATGACATGTAAGTGACTCATATATGATGCTTGATACAAACACAACTCAGACACAATACTAGAAAAGACAAACACTATGAACCAACAGTGGATGAGGACTTGTCAAACAAAAGCCAGACCGAAATGGCAGACAAAAAGTCAGATGAAAATGTTTAGACAAAAGCCAGGCGAATATGAAATAATGTTTTTTTTTTTTTTTTTTTTTAAACCTAAAAAAAAATTAAAAATAAAAAAAAACCCTAAAACCTATATGAGCACTAAAACCCTAAAACTAAACTGATGCTTTGATACCAATTTGATGCGAAAACTTACTAAATGTAATGTTAGGGCTGATATTAGGATTAAAATTAATTTAATCAATTAAAATAATAATTTCTCGTAATAAATTACCACGAAAAATTCTAGAAATTCAACTAGGTGATTTAATTTCGGTCCAAAATAGCGCTACTTTCGTGTACATTCTCTATCGCGGAGCTAGAAGATTAGGGTTCTTATGAACGGCTAGATCTCCGATAGTTTTAGGGCGTCGAACGAACTCGCAAGCGAGTTTTCTCGATACCAAACGAAAATAAAAGGCTAATAAAATTAATGATGAACAAAATATTGATTTAGGGCTTTTATGAGATCAATAAAATAATTAGGATTACGCTACTTACGCAAATCGTAGATCTAAAAAAGATAGAGATGGAAAAAGAGTTGCCATTGCACCAAATCGCAAGCGGGAATCGAAGAATCTCTCTCCGTTTTGAGAGAATCACACCCTCACGAAAGTTTAAAACTCTCAATTTTGCATAAGCAATTTTTATTAACCAAAAAACTTCTAATAAAAGTGTTTACAAGCCTTTAAATAGGCTAACCAATGCTTAAAATTAGAACTCCTAGTAAACTCTAATTCCTAATTCAAATAAAAGAGATATCCTAATTCTTCTAAAACAATAAAGTCCTAAAACAATAAGGAAACTATTCCTATTTCTAATAAAAGAAACAACTCTTACTTTCTAAAAATAAGAAAAGAGACTAATCCTAATTCAATTTGGATTCTTGAAATTCGTCACTTTATGTGCAGCTTCTGAAAATTGACAATAAATTTTTCATTACTTGTCCGAATTGCTCAAATTTTAGCTCGTTGGAAAGCTACTTCGATAAGCTTTCACATATGACTAATTTTGCATCAATCCGACTTCATTTGATACTTCAAAATAGGCCAAACATAAAAGTGACGAGATTAAAAGTTGAAGACCCTAATAAATTTTGAATTTCCTTCTTCCTGATCAAACGGGTCTTTAACGGGCCTTTTTTTTAAAACCCATTCGTGGGTCCAATTTCTCTTTTGACGTCTCCTCTTTATCCGACCACGATTCAAACAGGCGGATCTAAAATACGCATCAAGTTGGAAACAAGCTTCTGATTGCTCCAACATGAATGTGATTTTTACTTGTTCTCCAGAAGGATTGAAAAAATATTTGAATCAAAAGACACCCAAATGATAAATAAATAAATTCAACTTCATTGTTTCTAACATCTTGTCCGATCAACCCTTTAAGGGAAAAAAAATTAAGAGAAATAAAACAAACTCAATTATGAAAAAGGAGGAAGTGAAAGGATACAACTCACAAAAATAAGATTTTCTTTTTTCCCATAATGATTTTGCCCAATATTTGAATCAGAAGAAACCAGATAATAAAACTTGAAAGCTAATCAGAAAAAATCAACTTATTGCTTGTAACATCATGTCAGATCATCTAGTTAAGAAAAAACAAGAAGCACAAGGATCCAACCCAAAACAATGATATTTTATTTTTTCTCCATAAGGATTGAACCAATAATTGAATCAATAGACACCCAGTTGATAATTAAAAAAAAAAATTACCTCCATGCTTCAAACATTTGTGTGATCATCTTTTTGAAGCAAAAGCATCAAAACTTAGAGAAATAAATAAACCCAATTGAGAAAAAAAAAACTCCCAACTCAGAAAAAGGAGATTTTTCTTCTTTTTCTCCATCAGGAATTCATCAATATCAAAAGAGACCCAGATGATAAAAATAAACAAAAAAAAGGAATTCAACTTCATAGCTTCCAACATCTTGTCTTCTGACCATTTTTGAAAGGAAAAACATCAAAATTAAGAGAAATAAAACAAACCCAATTAAAAAAAACTAGGATAGAAGAGAACAGATCCAAACTCACAAGTTATTTTCATCTCCACGAGGGGATCAAAAACACAATCTTTAAAAGCCAACCCAACCCTCATTTTCTTCCAATCTCCACGCCTGCAATCCATCGTTCACTAACAATTTGAAAAGGGCTTTTTCGTCATTTTGAAAGGAACGAGGAAATGTATCCATGATCGTGAGTTATTATTCGGTATTTCACACTAGTCCATAACATGGTCTTTGGTTCACCAAATACCACACGTTTGAGTTTGCATACTTTGTGTCATAAAATTCTACAAATTAATCAAAACTTTGGAAAAATTCTCCGAAGAGAATATGTGGTCTGCCGAATATTCACTTAATTCATGGATTCTTTCAATTTTTTTGAATTATTTTATTTTTTTGAAAATTTATCATTTCTGTACATCAGCTAAAACTTTCACATGACATTTGTATCGTGAGACATGGTTTAAAAGAAAGATTTTGTGTGACAAGGAACCCCATCTAATCCCCCTCTAATTTGACCACCATGAGACAAAGATCTTTAAGGCCAATCAATGATTGCACAAAAATTGAGAGAAAATTGGAGAAATTCATTTGGCATATCCCTGGAGGGCTACACCCGGATGCCAAATTACATGTCAAGTGGCATGATCAATCCAAAATGACACCCATTTTAGGTTGATCATTCATGGAACATGTGACTTAATATATATATATATATATCAGGTGTTACAGCAACTTGCGCAAGGATGATCAAGTTCATTTAGAAAGAACTTAAAAAGAGTGGATATCCACCGAAATGTCGTCTACTTTGGTGGGTCAAGGTGGTCTAGGAGATATCGGTCCATGAGCCCTGCTAGGGGGCTGGTCCAGCCCAAAAGAATTTGGATCACTAGCGTCAGAATGCAGAACTTGCTAATAACATTATATATTGTACTATGTTATGCTAAGGGTCCAATGTGCCGACCAATGCCCAGGCCCAATCAGTCAAGATGCAGACGGGCTGGGCCAGCACATTGGCCCCGCTACAGAGGATAGAGCTCGATGGAGCAGAGGATGGATCTTTCCTAGATTATAGGCACATACATCCTTTACCCAACATTTGAGTTAGCATGAACTGAAGGTGGTCCGATGCTTCAAGGCCCGACCAACCTGATTGTTCAATTTTAGTACTAAAAATTGGCCTCAAGCGGGCCAATCAATGTAGTCAAATGGCATATGCGACCCTATGCGATGGCATAGGGTCATCGCATATGCAGGTCGCATATGCCATTATGTCATGGCATAAAAAAAAAAAAAAAAAAATCCAAAAAATCCCCAAAATTTCCCAAAGTTCCTTATATTGAAAAGTAATATGTTTGTGTTAATTTTGTAGTGTCTAGAATGAGAAATAAAAGTATATAATATAAGTATATAACCCATAAGTTAGAAAGGAAAATATAAAAAATATGTCAATAAAGTGTATCATAAAAAAGCGAAGGAAAGAAACCTAAACATACCTTTGAGAGTTGTGGTATGCATTAGGAAGAGAAATCCCCTATTAATAGGGGCTTGGGAAAGCCTAAAAGCCAAAAAAATTCATAAAAAAAAAAAATTTTAAATCAATATTGGAGAAGTATGTCATAGCATACACTGTATCAGATGGTATGCCATGGCATATAATTGTATGCGATGGCATACTTCCTGGATCGCATATGCCATAGTGGCATATGCGATCCACCCCTTTCTGATGGCATATAACAGCACTGGGGCCAGTCCATACACAAACCCAGCTCACTGACAGCCCTAGTGGTTTAGGCCAATTCTTAAAAAGTCCACTCTCAGAGTAAGCCCGGTAGTCCGCAGAGCCTTGCCTTGCCGGATCAGTTTACCATGTTAGGTCAGCCCATTTATTAATGAGCTACAATACCCAGCTCCAATCTGGCCCATCCAATTAACAATCTCCAAAGTAGAGTGAACTCTGTTATTCACCATTTTACATGGGAAAGTAAGCTTCCTTGTTGCGTTGAGTACGACAACACTATAGTAAAACCTACGAAATGGCAGAAAGGGTGCAGTTCGGGTTTGGGACGGATCGGGTCACCCTGCCTGACCCATTTATTGAATCCTTCAACCAGAACCAATCCGTTTAACACAAATGGATTGGGTTGAGCAAATTAGGTTAAAATATAAGGGTCCGAGTCTGGTGGGTCAGGTCATCAAACCGCAGCCCAACCCCATTTTGACCTGATCTACAACCGCTAATCAAAACCCGACATCTCCCGGGTCAGTTGTTTGACCCGCTTGCATTCTGCAAGGTCTCCCTTCCACATTGTTTTAAGGATTTACTACCAAACAGTCACCAAAGAAAAAGATGATGTTTAATCACCCGAATGTTTGCGAACGAGACAAAAACATATCGCCTAATGCTTAGACAGTGGGTCGTACGTGCATTGCTGAAAGTGCGAATAAAAAAAAAAATACCCCTTTCTAAAATATGTGTTTCAATGTTTTGGTAATTGAAAATCACGAATATTGTTTTTGTCATTAAGTTTTGATCGAGGAACATTCTAGTAAGTTATTCTTGCTTTAATATAATAGATAATAGATTATAACCCACCAGCATGGTACTAAATCTACCTTATGAAGAGCATTTTACCCATTAAATCTGTCAAAACCTGGCTTCTACAATGTCAGGGTCCTTGAAATTTTGTGAAAATCAACATTTTATAAGTTTCAATGAACAAGGACCATCAGTTTTGCACAATCAGAGCCTCTTACGACAAGTGACCATTGTTTAGACTCAAGGGCGAACGCAAGATTTACTTGATGGGGGGGCCATAGTCGAGATATATTATTTAAAAAAATTTACCTCCCATATTTAAATAGAGAAAAAATAAAAAATTTCCTCTGAAAATCATAAAATATAAAAAAAGACAAATAACTCTCTAAAAAATCATTCTACTATTATAAGGCCAATCATTGATTGCACAAAATGTGAGAAAATTGGAGAAATTCATTCTCGAAGAAATTTATTATAAAAGTGAGAGAAAATTGATGTTACAAGAAATAAGTTGACTTTTTTCTGATTAGCTTTCAAGTTTTATTATCTAGTACCTTCTTATTCAAACATTGGGCAAAATCATTATGGGGAAAAAAGAAAATCTTATTTTTGTGAGTTGTATCCTTTCACTTCTATCTTACTTTTTCATAATTGTGTTTGTTTTATTTCTCTTAATTTTCTTTTCCCTTAAAGGGATAATCGGGCAAGATGTTAGAAGCAATGAAGTTGAATTTTTATTTTTATTTTTTTATTTAACATTTGAGTGTCATTTGATTCAAATATTGTTTCAATCCTTATGGAGAAAAAGTACAAATCACATTCATGTTGGAGCAATCAGAAACTTGTTCCCAACTGGGTCTGTTTTGGTTAAAAGACTAAGGATGTGTTTGGAAATTTGGATGGCTGAAAATTTGCGAATAAGGGGATATTTAAATCGTATCATTTGGGAATGGCCACTGAAACACAGATGGATCAATAATTTTAGTTTGTATTTCCACTCCAATTCGTGAATGAGATGATTCTTGGTGAGACTTATTTTCATCTTAATTGCAAATTGAGCGGCGACAAATGCGGCGACAAATGCGACGAAGCTTGTTTTTGGCATTAATGAAAACTTGAAGATTGTTTTTTTATTCCTCCAGTAATATGGCCTTTCAAATTTACCAAATTGGTAGAGTTGAGTCTACAGTTTCAATTAGGAGATCTATGTTGAAACATTGTTTGTGATTCATAAGCACAGTTATATTATATCTTCCCTACAAGTTGAAATTTCAACTACTACAAAATCATTCAAGAGTTGTTTATGTAGATCCACTATCCCACCGTATGTACTACTTCCCAAATAAAAAATACTACTTGTGTACCATCATATGGTAAAAAACTCTGCCCCACTCATATTGGATGAATACATAAATCAGAGTTCCGAGTGATCCATCAATCATTGACTTAGGTCCACGATTTGGTAGAAAGATTGTTTGGCCACCTTTTCTTAAGAGTCATTTTTTAGGTTCAAAACATAGGTCTTCAAACATTTTTGACTGAGTCAAGTTAGACCGCGAACCACATTGCTTGTGCCTTCAAATGCAACCTTGGGCTTTTATTAGATACACAATTGAATTATATTATATAACAATGCTGCATCTAAGTGGAAATATCCGAAGTTAGGAGGGGTGTATTCGGTTCGGTTTGGTTGGTTTTGGACCAAAACCACAAACCAAACCGGTTCTAATCGGTTTCTAAATATTCAAACCAAACCGTCCAACTGTTGAACCAAACCAACCCAATTTGATTCGGTTTCGGTTTGGTTCGGTTGGTTTCAGTTTTTCTATAAGTTCTACTTGCACATCAAAATTTTCTCAATTTCTCAACCTGTTTTACACTTTTACTAGTTTCATATTTGTCGGAGACATTTTACTTTTGCTCAAAAACATTTTTACTGACTGAACCTTTAGAAATTAGAACCCTAAGCCTCTACTCCCTAATTCGTCGTCTTGTGAGATTCGAGCCTTAAGTAAGGTTGTGAAACACTAAATTTGGGCCCAAATTTTAGACCGAAAACCTGAGGCCCAATCGTCTACGTGACTCAAGTTGACTGTGTATATATATATATATATATTAAAAAAATTTACTTACAATTGGTTCGGTTAGGTCAGTTTTAGCTTGGGAAGGCCCGGAACCGAAACCAAACCAAACTTTTTGGCTTTTCTTTTTGCCAAACCAAAACCGACAATTCGGTCCGATTTTGAAACGACCTAGATTTTTTGACTTTCTTTTAATGGTGTTAGATGTCTTTTGCATTGTGCACTGTGTTAGTGCTCCACACCAGACCCTACCCTATTTTAGAAATCTCTATTTAAGATATGTAACCCTATTCTCTTTTCTTATTTTCTTCTTCTTAAGAAACCCTAGCCGTCTCTTATTCTTTTTTTTTTATTCATAAGGAACCCTAGCCCTCACAACTTCTCCACTCACCCTTTTCTAAAAACTCTTTGACATTTTCCCCAAATCTTTTGTATGTTCTTCCACAAAGAACGTCATGGTTTATTTCCGTCATCAAGATCAAGGAAGAGGAGGAAGAAGCAAATCTTAGACGATCTACACGTTGGACGCTGATCACTTCGCCTTAATCATCGTAGATCTACCGTTCACGCTTGAAGAGGAGGATACCCGTCAATCCATCTTGTCCTTCTCAGATCCGGTCACGAATGATACGATTCGATCTCATATCGACGGGCTAATCAAATGAACTCTAATATTTATTTTCATATAAAATTGCTTTTAGGAATGAAAAGATGATTAACCTTAGTTTTAATATTAATTTTAATTATTTTCTGTTATATTTTGGGTTTATTCTTAGAACCCTAATTTATTCAGAAATCCCGATAGTCGATCGATCGATTTCCACTTTTCGATTGATCGATTCTTATCTGAAATCATTACACTTTATGTTGCCTTTTAAAATCGATCGATCGATGCAATGACCGATCGATCGATATTTGAATTAACTAAATAAGGCGGTCTGAAATCCTCGGCTTTAATCGATCGAATCCTGTTAGTGCAGTTGATTGTCAATGATGACTTGTAGTTCGATATTATTATATTCAAGCATTAGGACTCTGAACTATTCTCAACCTATCTCTGGGAACTAATATAGTATTTTATATTTTATATTTTATCATCATTACACTCTTAGATAGGACATTTAATGTTCACGTGAGGTAATATTATAATTATATAATTTACCTTATATATATATATATATATATATATATATATATATATATATATATATATATATGAGGGGTATGACTATATTAAATAAGTTATAAAAGGGAAGATGTTGAACCTTGACCCATCTGATGTTAGATCATGACCCATCTGATGTTGGACCGTGACCCATCTGATATTGGACCTTGACCCATCTGATGTTGGACCTTGACCCATCGGATGTTGAATCATGATCCATCTGATGTTGGACCTTGACCCATCTGATGTTAGACCGTGACCCATCGAATGTTGGACCGTGACCCATCGAATGTTGGACCTTAACCAATCTGATGTTGGGCCGTGACACATCTGATGTTGGATAGTGACCCAGTCGATTCGAAACCGCAATAGAAACAATGTTGCATTGTAATAATTGTCCTGGCACATTAATATCGATTGATCGATTCTTTTTCATCGATCAATCGACCTACCCTTTTCAATCCACTGAACATTGTATGATTCTTAAAGGTGTAATGATTGTTTTATAATATATTCTATTATAATCATATTATATAAGATATAATGATTACATTACCATTCTATTCTAATTATATCATATTATAGGATTTTTTGCAAATACCCCCCTGAGTTATGTTGATATTACAAATAACCCCCCCAGTTATAGCTATTTGCTTTAAACCCCCTGAGTTAGCATTTTGGTGTTTATAAAACACCCTCTTTAACGGATGTTACTTTAAATGGTTAACCAGCCGTTAAAGAATAGTCTAAATACCATATTTATCCTTTTTAAAATTAAATTACTAAATTGCGACCCTCTACACGTAGTAAGAGTAATTTTAAATCCACCCCTCCACTTACAAAAAAGAATAGTTTTAAATCCACCCACCAAATATTTGAGTTCACTCACGCTGAAAAACATTGACAGCATTGAATTGGACGATGGAGATCGTTTATCGTCTCAACCTTTTACACGATGGATCTTGAGATCACGGTGGCACTATTAGACGGTTGACTGCATTGAATCGGACGATGGAGATCATTTATCGTCCCAACCTTTCACACGATGTATCTTGAGATCATGGTGGCACCATCAGACAGTTAACTGCATTGAATTGGACGATGGAAGTCGTTTATCGTCCCAACCATTCACACGATGGATCTTGAGATCATAGTGGCACCATCAAACGGTTGATTGCACTGAATCGGACGATGGAGATTGTTTATCGTTCCAACCTTTCACACGATGGATCTTGAGATCATGGTGGCACCATCAAATGGTTGATTTTTTATTTCATGTGATACACACCCAAAAAAATGACCTTAAAATTAATTTTAACCGTGTCATCGTGATGTTAAGGTCACTTTTACGAGATGTGTGCCCACGAAATAAAACGATAAATCTAATGGTATGTCTAAACGATCTCCATCGTCTTATTCAATGCAATCAATGTGTTTTAGCGTGGGTGAACTCAAAGATTCGGTGGATGGAAGCAGACGCAGTTAGGCAATCCAATTCTTAAAAATGGGTCTTGAATCATATAGGAAACTGGAGGGACGAGTATTTTGAGTGGAACACGTAGATTGAAGGTTTTCTTTTCAAGAATAATTGCATCGTTTGCCACAAATCCTTCATTGATTGAGTATTCGTCCAAACGTTGGCATACTTTAATAGGGGAATCATCCATCTGATGAGTCTTGAATCTGATGGGTGAATGAAGGGCCTTTTAGAAGAGTATCTTTAAATCCACCCACTGAATCTTTAAGTTCACCCACGCTGGAACACGTTGACTGAATTGAATCGAACGATGGAGATCATTTATCCTCCCAATCTTTCACATGATGGATCTTGAGATCATGATCGTACCATCAGACGGTCAGTGTTTTATTTAACATGGCACGCATCTCAGAAAAGTGACCTTAACATCACGTGCATGCTTAAAATCGATATTAAAGTCACTTTTAGGGGTGTATACCACATGAAATAAAAAGTCGACCGTCTGATGGTACACCCATGATCTAAAGATCGATCTCATGAAAGATTGAGACGATAAAAAATCTCCATCGTTTGATTCAATGCAGTCGATGTATTTCAGCGTGGGTGAACTCAAAGATTTTGTGGATGGATTTAAAGGTACTCCTTTTAAAATAGTAGTAAATTATAATGGCATGACTTGTAAATAAAGGTGAATGAAGGACCTTTTAGAATGGTGATAAACTTAAATGGCATGACTTGTAAATATAGATGAATGAAGGGCCTTTGAGAATGGTGGTATTTTTAAAATATTGGTTTCATTAAGGGTAAAATACGCTTTCCGTCCATAAACTCACGGCTAGTTAACGGCAGGGGATTATATGAAATAGAAACATAAAAGTAGGGGCTGCAGAATAAATACCCATAACTCAGGGGGTTTCTTATAATATTAGCATAACATGGGGGGGTATATGCAAAAAACCCTATATTATATGACCTCAATCGATTGATAGTTATATATATTATATTTACAATACACTTGTGGGATATTAAATATTATACAAGGTACTAACAGTCACGTGATATAATATTATATTTATATAACTTAATTTATAGCATATAAGGGGGTTAATATGATATTAAGAATTTTTCCTTTTGGACAGCAGAGCAAATTCGCTATAAGGGTTCGTTACTTTTTTTTTATCAATCAATCGACTCTTATGACCAATCAATGGATTCTGGACAGAACCGAATCACTGCGTACCTTCAACTGTTTTAAACTCGACCGATCGATTTTAAATCTTCGATCAATCCACTCTGACCTGAGTTGAATAATTTATATAATATATTTTCGATTGATCGATTCCAAAACCGATCGATCCTCGTCCAAACAGACGACCTTATTTACACTATAATTTCACTTTTGCACAACCAAAACTTAATGCACATTAATCACTTGAACGTTTCGACCGATGGTCGTTATTTACCTAATTTAGAATTGTTGCACCTTTCAATTTGAGCATTTAATTATAGTAAACTATATATATATATATATATATATATATATACGCGACCACTTCGATAACACGAAGTATTAGAAATTCGATGCTTTGTGAGAATCGAACTCTAACCTTCAAGTTATCGAAATCACACTACTAACTACCCTATTCTATATTTATATTAGTGTCATATAAATATTTATATATGTATAAATATAACCAAAATCTGAATATAAATATTTTTTGTATACATGATATTCTGTGTTTTCATCCTGATTATGGTATACGAGTTACAGACATGTTAAGTCATATGTACGCGAGTGTATGAGATCATGCTTACGCTTGGGTGTGGTGATTCGCTAAGATGATATCGAAGTGAAGAATAAATTGTATTCACATGCCCTACAATTCATAGTGGTATGGGACATCATGACGAGTACGGTGAGTGTGAATTTAGTGTAGTCTCGTACACGGTGGCATATGCGGTGACCTTATCACCCCGAGTTTTAATACGAGATAATATGATATGAAATTCGAGTTGGGCCTTAGTTGTAGTAAGATCTCTTTACAGTTACATGGCACTCGGATTATAGGCGTCCATGTACGATTGCAACCCCTTTATAGTGGTTTGGAATCTCGATAGTAGCGAAAACTCTATACTGTCACACGAAGTACATCCAAGTTACTACGAAAACCTTTCCTCGAAAGGCGTGATTTAGTGGAATTATCCTACTATAGCACGACATAGAATTAAGTTGTGTATACTATTAGTAAGAGTATGAGATAAAATAAGTTATGAATATAATAATAAGACGCTGCTGTATAGGCCATGAGCATAAGATTAAAAACTTAAGTTCGTATGTGTCTTTCCTTACATAACCACCATAAGTGCAATAACATCTTACAACCAAAACGGGTCTCTGGGAGACAGTATGAGTATAATATGAGTTATATTTGACCATTATGTCTCCCCATTAGACTGAGTGGAGAGTATCAGTAGGATAGGAAGGAGGTTATGATAGCATTATGATATGGTGGTATGATACTATAGTGACCTTCATATAATAGCTCGAGCAACAACTCTGGCACAAGTCGTTTAAAATTTATAAGTATATTAGTTATGCTCATGCGATGTATAGACGTATGTGCGAGAATGATAAGATATGTTATGAGATATGGTGAGGTACATTAGGATATGAGTGTTTAGATCATGGCCCTGCATTTATGTTATGATATAAGATCTACGGTATGCACTTGACTTTGTCTTTCTTTTTCTAACTTCCTAATATACTATTATTATTACTCACGTGATGCACCCATAATGCACCTGAGTAGTATGGAGTGAATTGGTGGTGTATCCACTGATTTTACGTGACTGAGTAAACTCATCCCACGAAAAACTAACAGCTGCAAGTGATTTTATCGACGAAGTGGACGTTGGCTATTCTGACCCGATTGGTGTTGATCTCATTGACCCTGTGGACGCTGAGTACCAGGAGCCCTAGGAGGGTGACGCAGCTGGTTACCAAGAGGACCTCAATGCTGATTTTGATCCGGGCGCCGATTATTGATAGTTGTTGACTCAATATTGAGTATCGTTTGATAGTATTATTGTTGGCTCTATGTTTTCTTTTATCAGATTTATCTCCGACTTTTATTTCTCTTTTATAAATGGCTTATCCGAATTTTATCGCATTTATTCGATTATTTATGATTGCTTTTATTCCACCCTTATTTGTTGACTTCTCACGAATTTCGTGGAACCATAATTGCTCGAGAACTTTGATTATTTGTATGTCCACTTAGCGTATATGGGATGCGTGCGGGTCATAACTCGAAATTCTACGCCCTCCAGAAGGGGTAGAATTTCAAGTCGTGAGAGGTGTGGTCGGTTTGACCCAAAAAATGCACAGCCATAGATATCTTTATGTAATTTATCTTGGACAATTCGCCCCAAACCATGATTTCTTATATTTTAACTCCTGCTTCGATCAAGAACAATTGAAAAATCATAAATTACATACATTTTATAAGGAAAAGAAATTGTAGTAATTCATTTTCACTTTTTTGCTGCATAAGGTTTGCAATCTAATTAGATTACTTGTCAAAACACAGCCTAGTTATGAAGATCCATATTAGAAAGGTCTAGTTACACCATCCTCTATGTTTTATTTAAGGATTAAAATCTCGGTCCAGCTCCAGAACTGATACATATCAGTTTTAAACAATACATTCGTCTGTCTCGACTGATACAATCAATGTATCGATCCGGTGACCTCTGAAATAGATACGTATCGGGCGATACGTATCGGTTTCGACCGTAATTTTTTATCCTTGGTTGTATCCAACATGTCACCCAACCCATTAGCAATGCCATTCAACGGGTTAATATTATACTCTATTGGTGAATATCTATCAGTCTCTATGGTGATTGTTGAATCTTCTCATTGGCTGCCCTGTGTACGAAAATGTCCATACTGGCAGAAGAATGGTCTAACAAAAAATGTTTATGCGATTTTACAATTCAAACGTCACCAAAATACCATCATATTGTCACCACTTTGTATCAGTCATCGGCATCTCTTTAGTGAAATCATGAAAAAAAATTCGTTGCTAAGTTGCTTTAATTCCACAAATTCAAGAAATTGTCACCGAACAATTGAGCTATATGATCAATCTCGAAATTACTGAAAAAGTTGAACTACTCAAAGTCACAAATTTCTTCTTATCAATTAGTTTAAAGATGTTGGGATTTACGGCTCACCATGCACATCTTCAAGTCATGAACGGACTAATTTATATCTTTCTTTTTAGCTTATTATTTAAACGTTCCTGCTCATTAGACTTATAAAACAATCAAGAAAATAGAAAACTTAGCTTGCAATTTTCTTCTTCTTAACTTATCGAAAAAAAAATTCTTCTTTTTAGTGTACTTATTTATTAATGAATTCTCTTTATTTTTAACAAAAAATAACAGTGAATCCATAGGCAGATCCTCTTCTATCTTGCAAGGATTTTCTTTGGGATTCCTTTTTGGAAAAATAACTTAATTTCTCAGTGGCCGAATTTTCCTGTTCAAGCACTGATGACAACTCTCCCACTATCGCTGGCGATACAAACTTGTAGTCTAAACAGTGAAGTCAACAAATTGGTAGAGTTTGCAGTACCCTTTCATTTTGGTAGAAATAGAAATACCTCCAACGCAAAGAGAATGCCTAATTTAGGAAGGAAGGGAAATTACGGAATAAGTACACGAGATGTAGTCTGTAGTAGCTCCCATAAAAGCAGTGTCCCTAACATGAATGATAAGTACGTAGAACCAGGGCGGCCGCAACGCAGAGCTGAAGAAACTACATATCTACATCATTATCGTGTTGAATTATTTTATGTTGTTATTGATCAACAACTACAAGAGCTTAACAACTGTTTCAATGAAGTGAATACCGAATTACTTTTCTGTATGGCATGCCTACATCCAAGCAATTCATTCTCAGCTTTTGACAAGGACAGATTAGTTCGGGTTGCTGAATTTTATCCGGTTGAATTTTCTGCAACGTCTCTCGCGATTCTTAATAATCAACTTGTGACTTACATTCTTGATGTATGCTCTAAAAGTAAGTTCTCAAAGGTGGACGGGATTAGTGGGCTTGCTCAGAAAATGGTCGAGATGAAAAAAGATATTTTATATTCATATGTTTACTTGCTCATAACATTGGCATTAACCCTACCAGTTGTCACTGCTACTGTTGAGAGGGCATTTTCTGCTATGCATATTATAAAGAATAGACTTTGAAACCGAATGGCAAATGAGTGGATGAATGATTGTTTGATCACATACATTGAGAGAGGCATTTTTTATAGTATTGAAAATGAGAAAATTTTCCAACACTTCTAGAATATGAAACCCCATTGAGGAAAATTGTAATTTTTTAAAAATGTTTTTATTATAATAGTAGAATGACTTTTTGGAGAGTTATTTGTCTTTTTTTATATTTTATAATTTTCAAATAAATTTTTTTATTTTTTTTCTATTTAAATATAGGAGGTAAAAAATTTTAAATAATATACATCGATTACGACCCTCCCATCAAGTAAATCATGGGTTCACCCCTGAGTCTAGATAATGGTCGCTTGTCATAAGAGGGCTCTGATTGTGCAAAATTGATGGTCCTTGTTCATTGAAACTTATAAAATGTTGATTTTCACACAAATTTAGGGACCCTGACATTGTAGAAGCCAGGTTTTGACAGATTTAATGAGTAAAATGCTCTTCATAAGATGGATTTAATACAGTGTTGGTGGGTTATAATCAATTATCTATTATATTAAAGCAAGAATAATTTACCAGAATGTTCCTCGATCAAAACTTAATGACAAAAAACAATATTCATGATTTTCAATCACCAAAACGTTGAAACGCATCTTTTAGAAATGGGTATTTTTTATATTCGCACTTTCAACAATGCAAGTACAACCCACTGTCAAAGCGTTGGGCGATATGTTTTTGTCGTGTTCACAAACATTCTGGTGATTAAAAATCAGGGGCGAACACAGGATTTACTTGATGGGGGGACGGGGGTAGTCGATATATATTATTTAAAAAATTTTACCACCCATATTTAAAGAGAGAAAAAATAAAAAAAATTCCTCTAAAAATCATAAAATATAAAAAAAGACAAGTAACTCTCCAGAAAGTCATTCTACTATTATAATAAAGACATTTTAAAAATTACAATTTTCCTCAACGGGGTTTCATATTTTGAAAGCGTTGGAGAATTTTCTCATTTTCAATGCTATAAAAAATGTCTCTCTCAATGTATGTGATCATACAATTATTTATCCACTCATCAGTCATTCGGTTTCGAAGTCTATTCTTTATAATATGCATAGCAGAAAATGTCCTCTCAACAGTAGCAGTGGCACTAGTAGGGTTAATGTCAATGTTATGAGTAAGTAAACATATGGATATAAAATATTATTTTTCATCTCAACCATTTTCTGAGCAAGCCAACTAATCCCGTCCACCTTCGAGAATTCACTTTTAGAGCGTACATCAAGAATGTAAATCGCAAGTTGATTATTAAGAATCGCGAGAGACGTTGCAGAAAATTCAACTGGATAAAATTCAGCAACCCGAACTAATCTGTCCTTGTCAAAAGCTGAGAATGAATTGCTTGGATCTAGGCATGTCATACAGAAAAGTAATTCGGTATTCACTTCATTGAAACAGTTGTTAAGCTCTTGTAGTTGCTGATCAATAACAACATAAAATAATTCAACATGATAATGATGTAGATATGTAGTTTCTTCAGCTCTGTGTCGCGGCCGCCCTGGTTCTACGTAATCATTCATGTTAGGGACACTGCTTTTATGGGAGCTACTACAGACTACATCTCATGTACTTATTCCGCAATTTCCCTTCCTTCCTAAATTAGGCATTCTCTTTGGATTGGAGGTATTTCCATTTCTACCAAAATGAAAGGGTACTGCAAACTCTACCAATTTGATGACTTCACTGTTTAGACTACAAGTTTGTATCGCCAGCGATAGTGGTAGAGTTGTCATCGGTGCTTGAACAGGAAAATTCGGCCGCTGAGAAATTTAAGTTATTTTTCCAAAAAGGAATCCCAAAGAAAATCCTTGCAAGATAGAAGAGGATCTGCCTATGGATTCACTATTATTTTCTGTTAAAAATAAAGAGAATTCATTAATAAATAAGTACACTAAAAAGAAGAATTTTTTTTCGATAAGTTAAGAAGAAAATTGCAAGCTAAGTTTTCTATTTTCTTGATTGTTTTTAAGTCTAATGAGCAGGAACGTTTAAATAATCAGCTAAAAAGAAAGATATAAATTAGTCCGTTCATGACTTGAAGATGTACATGGTGAGCCGTAAATCCCAACATCTTTAAAGTAATTGATAAGAAGAAATTTGTGACTTTGAGTAGTTCAACTTTTTCAGTAATTTCAGGATTGATCATATAGCTCAATTGTTCGGTGGCAATTTCTTGAATTTGTGGAATTAAAGCAACTTAGCAACGAATTTGTGGATCTAGGCATGCCATACAGGAAAGTAATTCGGTATTCACTTTTAGAGCGTACATCCCGTCCACCTTAGCTATTTTAACCAAATCTATGGCATTCACAATTTGTTCATGTTTTTGTAATGCCTTTGATAAATCATATGTGATTCCTAATATTTTTTCCATTATATGTAAGGTGAATACAAACTCAAAAGAGCATATTGAGATTAATAGGCCCCTTGCTACAGCTCTTTGATCATAATTTGAGCTATCTTCTTGGACAACCCCAAGTACATCAATCACAAAAGAGAACAGGACTTTGATGCTTATTAATGGCTTATAATTTGAGCCCCAACGTGTATCACCAGCCCGTATTAACGTAGTCTCCTTATTCAAACCCTACCTAGTTGAAAGGTCTCCACTCTCAATTGCATTAATGACCATAGTAGTTCGATTATCTCGAAGAATATCACGACGTTTGGTAGATGCTCCAACAAAATTAACCACATTAGAAACCACAGTAAAGAGTGTCTCGATTTCAATATTACATTTTGCAACTCCAACAAGTGTCAAATGAAGTTGACGAGCAAAACAATGAATATAATAGGCATATTCATTCTCCTTCATTATGAGCGTCATAACCTTACCCGCGCAATTTTTTTACTCAATCCATGTTTGACAAATAATGCATCAATCGCATCCTTCAATGCTACAGCAGTGGTTTCCTTAACATGTACTATTCCAAAGAATTGCTCAATTACACATCCTCTCCTATCTTCATAACATACAACAACGGTCATTTGCTCTTTAATAGATATATCACGAGGTTCATCAATCAAAATAGCAAATACAGTGTCTCCAAGATCCTTAATGATAGTTTTTGTGACCTAGTGGCAATTGCACTTATAATATTTTTCTGGATATGAGGTGCAATCATTTTGAGATGGCCAGGAACATTATTTAATGCGACAATTCTATTTTGCCATTATGATCGGCCAGAAAACGTAGGAACATACGAAAGTTTTTTTGATTGCTTGAAACATCTGATTCAATGTGCCCACGAAAAGGAAATCCTTGATGAAGAAGATATCGAATACAGTCTACTGACGTCGTCAAACGGATTTTGCATTCCATCCTAGTCTTTATTATCTTGCTTAGAAAAAAGCGTCTCACTGTGTTATTTTGATTTAACAAATTTTGACACTTCTGATGAGCTATGCACTGTTGGGCACTCCAACATGAGTTACAAATTTATCAGGCTTCTTTTAATTATCAAATCCTTCAACCGTAAGACAGTCAATACCCCTTTGCCCTTTGATATGCTATATTCTAACCAACCTCCATGCATCTTAAACCACTTGGGTTGAAATCATCGTGGTTTTCCTGAGATTTTTCTCTGAAAAAATGTGATTATGAGGCTGACATAGATCATTTTGCAAATATGCTCTTCAAACGAATTCTTGATCATTAGGATGGTACACTGAAATTGGAATACGTAATCTAGGATTTGCTGAAAGATTTGCTAAATCAACCAATAAATGACTTCGCCTTGAGCTAGATTGGACTTGTTCATGCTCATCAGTTTATATATGAATTTTCTTTAAGCTAGGACCCCCTTGCTCAAGTTTATCATTTTCTAAACGAGTAGATACGTCATCATTTTCTACATGACTTCGCATTGAGCCAAGCTGGGTTTATTCATTTTCATTATTTTCCAAGGGAGTTGGCATATCTTCATTTTCTAAGACGGGCGGGGGATGAATAATAGCATGTTCTAAGGTAGGAGGCACGATGTCAACCTTTCTTCTAGAGTATCTATGCATGACTGTTTCAATGGTCCAGCAGGTAGAATATAACCTAACGAAAATAAATGTCATGAGTGTATTAGAAAATAGACTAAATACAAGTAAATCTCAAGTAATTTTTTAAACTAAATCTCAAGCAATATCTACTGTATGGAAAAATTAAACAATTAAAATTACATTAAATATTTGTTATGAAGCATTAATCCAAAAATTAAACATCAAATATTTTTATAGAACTTTTTAATGATCCCCAAAATTTTCCCAAAATTTGACCCTATGTGGTATGATTAGAGAAATTACGAATGAATCACTTCTTTTTTTATTTTTTATTTTTTTTAAAAAAAATTTTGCTTTTTTCACTGAATAATGGGTCCTCCAATTGACTATACTCGTGAGTACGAGTGGCGTAGGTAAAAAAGTCAACCCAAGCGAAAACTAAACACCCGACCCGAAAGCCCAACTCAACCCAGTTAAAAATCCTCTTTTCTTCTTGATGCTACATATAAAATATCGGATCGAGTCAGGTTAGCCAAATTTTGGATGACCAATGAAAAATATGACCAACCCAACCGGAGATGCACCCGACTTGATCTGACCCAACGGGTAAAGGGTATATACCCAAATAAACCCAACCCGATCTGATGCCCAACTCGATTCGACCCAATTAAAAACCCATTATTTCCATGATTTTATATATTAACGGGCCAAATTTTTTATTTTCTAATGAGAAATTAGCATCAACCCGACCCAACCAGTGTTGCGCCAAACTCAGCCCTCCCTGATACATCATGCATCAAAGGTTTATGCTCCACAAAAACCCGAGGTCTATGCTCCACAAAAACCCGAGTGTATAAGAAAATTAACAAAAAGAAATGTAACAATATTAGTGTATGGAAAAATTAAATCACATTAATGAAAAAATTAGTAAAATGCATCCACACATATTAAGTAATAAATAAAAATCAAATAATAGAGATTTAGGGATTTGCTAATTTAGAGCTTAAAAAAATTAGGGATTTAGAAGGATTTAGGGTTTAGAGAAATAAAGAATTAAAAATTTAGGGAAATGAGATTCATTCATTTAGGGTTTAGGGAGAAATTAGGATTTAATAATTGAAGGAATAATGATTTAGGGAGATTTAGGGTAAATAAGGGATTTAGGGTAAAGGGTTTAGTTACGGATTTGACAAATGATAATCGGAGAGTAAGGTAAATTAAGAGAGGGAGAGAGAAGCTGAGATATATAGAGAGATCACAACAACCACATTCCAAAAACTGGAAAAAAAAAAAAAGGGATTGAGATTATCAGTATCTTGTGGAACACATATTTTAAAATAGGTATTTGAACGGGAAATGGCTACAAATTATGGTAGGTTGTTAAGTTGTCCGATGCCCAAATCCTCAAATGACACAGTCGGGATCCATCACCCTCCGGAATTTGTGGCTAAAACTGCCATATCAAAATATCAAAATAACAAGAACACCTTCATCAAAACATAAAACCCCCGAAAACCACAGAATTTCAAGTTTTCAATAGAAAAGGCAAACCATAATCTGGGTCAAAAGGAAACAACAAAGCCTTGTTTTAAAAAAACTTCAGATCTGGCTAGAAAAAAGGAACTGGACTTTAAATCCAAATGAAAGAACCCATAGAAATATGCTCAAAATCTTATTTTAACCAACAGGATAAGAGATTAACATCAAATTTATCCTAGCAACAGAATGAACATAAGGCCTAAGAACGTACAATTGGAATCATTGCATTTAAAAAAGAAAACCCTCGACTTAGCAAGAGAGAGAGAGAGAGGATTAGAGAGAGAAAGAGAGGTACCGGTGGGCGGTGGTGCCGACGTAGCGGTCCGGTGGTGGCTCGGCTTCGGTAGCAGGGCCTGTGGGCAGCTAGACTCGAGCGGCGAGGGTTGCCGTTGAGGATGCTGATGATGGAGAGCCTAGAGAGAGAGGGGTTAAACTTAAAGATTTTTCAAAAATAGGGAAGCGATAGTGGAGGGTCCCTATAAAAACCTAAACTTATTATATGAAAACCCAAAATTCGCTTGGAATTTTAGGCACATGTGACACGAAAAAATCCAATATTGGCACATGTGATATGTAAAAATGATGACTTGAAGTTTGATCAATAGACCTCTAATAAATGATATATTATAGTTAATTATTGAATTATATAAAAGCTTTTGACTCTATTTAATCAAACATACAAGTCTTTCTTTTAAATTCAGTGCAATCCAATGCAATCAGTTGAAAAACGTGTGCAAGTAATGGCTCCCATACAAAAATATTTTATGTGCCTTCCGCCCAATCTAGATAGGATTAAATCCCAAAATTGCTTCGTGGAGAGCCATCTCTACCGCCTGATGAAGAGAGAAATTTCCGATGAGCCTGCGTTCTAGTTATTAATGGACAATATAGACAAAAAGTTTTAATTAGATAACATTAATGGTGCTACTCCCATGTTATTTGCTCCATGTCATCATTATAGCTGTTTGAAATCTTAGTAAAAATCAGTCACCAAGTCGGAAATCGGGTTTCGAAATAAGTCTGCCAAAAGTGAGAAAGTTTTTTAAAAAATCAACAAAAAAATTTAAAAAATAAGATTAAGTATAAATATATATATATATATATATATATATATACAGAAAAAGCTGTGAATTTACTTGCGAATTGGCAACTTAAAAAAAACACCAAAAAAGCAATTTTTAAGTCACAATTAAAACATGATTTCTTCATTTTAAAATAAGGCACCTTTTATTCGCGAATTTTTTTAAAAGTCCAAAATTTTGGTGTATGCTTGAAATGATTGTGAAATGATTTAGGGTACCATGAATAGTTTAGGACAGCCTACTTTTGATATTTTTACTTAAGGGCACAACCAAGGTATCAAGTATCGGCCGATACTGTTACATATCAGCAATATCGATACGTATCGGCGATTTGTATTGGTTTTCTGGCCAACTAATTCGTATCGACCCTGATACATATCAGGTATACAACTCGGTCTCAGTTTCCATATCAACTCAACCAATAAGGAATGGGTATTGGCCGATACCTCTCTCTTCTTTATTTTTCTTTTTTTAACTAGCAGTTACATATCGATATCAGCCGATACGTATCAATCCTCCACGGACCGATACCCAATACCGAAACCTGCATTGACAGCACAACCATTTATCTAATCTAATTAGATTTTCTATCAAACTAAACCTAAAACCGTTTGGGAGTAATATTTCAAGTTTTGGGCCACTCCTACGAGGTTGGCCCTCGTAATGCTTATTAAATTTAGGGAAATGTGTATTTTTCGCCCTATAAGTTGGCTAATTTGCAAAAATGACCCTATAATTTAAAATTTTGTAGAATAAGCCAACTCTAAGCCAAGTTGCTTCCACGTCAGCGCTATTTTTTCATTGTATATATATACATGTTTATTTTTCATTTTTTTAACATGCGTTAGAAGATAACGTGCACTATTGTGTACATTACAAAAGAGATCGCGGAACGCTATCTTAAGATAGCGGTCATAATATCATAGTGTACCTTATTTAATAACTACCGCACATCAGTTATCTCAACGAATTGTAGTTGTAGACACCCGAATTTGGCCCAAGGCCCGATCAAAACATACTTCGAGAAAGGTGCACCCCAAGTTTCCGATGGCATCTCCCATTCCACTTATGAACCTTCCCTAACCGTTAGGAGCCTTTCCAAACCCTTAGGAATTATCCCCAACCTCCCCGGTAGTTAACCCTCCCGAGCAATGGTTAGAGAGAAGTGTACCCAAGGCTGGTAGGGGCCTCTACTGAGATTGAATTTTATACTATTGAAAAGTAGAGGTTCTCAGCTTTCCAATAAGCCAAGAATCACCTCAATCCGAGTTATACATCAAAAGTTACGACAATCCGAATGACCTAAAGTTGTACCTATTTGGACCCCTCGATAGGTTTCGAGCCTCTCGAGAGTCTCTCAAGAGGATGGGCATGCTTAGCGTATATAATACACACGCTAAGCCATTTCTGGATAAATGCTGCCTAGCGTGTATATTCCATTTTTTCACAGAAGTGGCTTAGCGTGGATAATATACATGCTAAGAATGGATGGGTCCCCTAGCGGGCTCTGGACTTCTCTGCCACTATAGCTATGCTTGGCGTATATAATACACATGTCAGGCCTAGCTACAGTAAAATTTGAATTTTTGCCCGAATTTTACTTTTAGGGTTTGACTTGTTGACCACCCCAATGCTTAGGGTGGATTTTTTTAAGACTGTTGTACCCTCATTTACCCTATTTACAACCCTCTAGTCATTTGTAACCCTACCCTATCATCTACCATTGAACTATTTTCCTATATATTTAAGCCCCTAAAATCCTAGAAAACCTTAGATGTTAGGATTACCTAATTGCTAATCACATGAAACCTTAGATGTTAGGATTACCTAATTGCTAATCACATTAGTAGTTAAGTATCCCCTTAACCTACCCCTTCTCTATAAATAAGGAGGCACCCCTCCCTTTACGAAGGCTTAAAAAATTTCCAAAGAGAAAAGATTAAGAGTTTCCTTTCCCCTTTGGTGCACCAAACCCATACAAACTCTAGAATTCTAAAACCTCTTTTAGACCCCATCTTCCATCAAAGATCCCTTAATTTAGGTGAGAACTACTCCCTAGCTCTCTTCTCCTACCTCTTAGCCATCAAGCCCTAGGAGCTAGAACTCATCATTCAACCACTCAAACCATCGGAGACTCACCAAGTGCCCCTACGCGGAGGTCCATAGCTGTGCTACAAGGGCCCGAGAGCTCTGGCTCTCCCCTCTACTCCTCTACCTTCTTAGTTTTCCCTATCCTTGAATTTGTGTCGTTACGTCACTGAAATCTCGGTGATTACAGAAGGGCACAAATAAGATCAAAGTGCCTTTAAGCAAGAGGAAGTGCTTTTTTATTTTTTATTTTTTTCTTGTACTTGGCCATAAGTAGAGACTGCATTTGAGCGGGTTGATTAGGTGTCTAACACCTTTCCAATTGATAACGGAATCCCCTACCTAAGAGCCTTTGGCAAGAATCAATAAATCTGAGTCATATTTGGCACTTCGGTGTATTTAATATTGATTTGAGGTTTCCCAGGACACCAAAAGCTTCGGGTGGAAAGTCTATATTTTTTAAGGGTGCACATCGTCGCAATGAGTTCGATGAGAATCCACAGTTGCACAGATGGCGATTATGCTGGGGAGTAGCTAGTAGAGCTTCCCCTTGAAATTTGACTTTATTTTCTTGCTTTTTTTACTAACACTTGATTGGGTTTTTTATTTTATTTTTTACTAACCCCTACAATACCGTCAATTTCTCACCCCTACAATTCAGTCTTTTTTTACTTACCCCTACTTTTCCGTCATTTATGTGCCTTAGCCGATTGGCGGGCCTACTTGAGCATTGTCTTTACATTTCATTTATTTTTCATCATTTACACACCTTAGTCGATTGGCGGGCTTACTTGCGCATTTACACACCTTAACCATTTAGCGGGCCTACGTGAGCATTTAATTGATCACACTCATATACCATCAGTGGACGCCGGCCCGTAAAGGCAGCATGAAATTTTTACGGGGGTAGATTTTGCAAAGGGTTGGGATTTTAGTCAGCGATACAAACGTCTCGGTTCTTTGTACAGCGGCAACCCCTAGTAGTGATGATAGGAAAAAGTACCACCCCATCTAATGTCTGAGAAGGTTGCGCCGGAGGTATATCGGGTGGGTGACTGATCCAATTACAAAGCTTAAAACCCTTAGGGGAGTGCGTTAGTTGTCCCGAATTGACCTTGTATCCCTAGGTTCGGAAAGGAGGGACCTATTACAACAATAAAATCAGTCCTCGGAAGCATCGCTTCCCGAAAAATCAGGAAAAAAGGCCAATCTTGGGCTTGTTGTTCTGCTATCAAGACCATTTATATACCCTGTTTTTGCCTGGCGTGTGTAAAATACATGCTAAGCCTTTTTTCTCATAATTGCTCTAGCGTGTATATTACACACGCTAAGCCAACTCTTTTCAGATTTAGCCTAGCGTGTGTAATACACACGCTAAGCCAAAATCTCCAGGATTTGGCCTAGTGTGTATAATACACACGCTAAGCCTGTTTTGGGCTAGGCAGCCCGAATCTGAGGCCTTTATCACTTCCTCGAGTCCCCCGCTTAGCAATTCAATACCTCGGATAGGTGCCACACCCTTTAAACACCCAATACGCCCTCACCGGTCAAAAGAGGTCACCCTCTTATTGATTTACTCCGGGGGATCGTGTTGTTTGCATGGATTCCCCTTGCCTTCACATAGCTCAAAGGGTTTTTTCCCTTGATCCTTCTGAAGTGCGTCAAGATCCCGCCGTGAGAAATATCTAGGGTACGACCATCGCCCGAAAAGGGAATTCCGAGGCTTCAAAACTCACACTGCAAAGAAAAAGAAAAGAAAAGAAAGAAAAAAAATCATCATTTGTCTTATCCAAAAAATCCGAAAGGAAAAACTTGTGGTGCCGGCAAAACGGCATTGCCTTACCCTCCGTCATCCCGTAGGGGGAGGAGAAAATTTTACCAACCCCACCCGAGGCATTCGTACCCGACCCGCCACCAAGCCATGTCGTGAGCGGTTGATCCGACTTATGCCGATCCCGATTCATCCCCGCCATAATTTACGTTCCCTAACACATTCCCATCCGAAAGAGGTTTTTACATCCATCCTGCTCACCCAACCCCAATTTACGGTCACCGGGCCCTTCGGTGCACCCATTTTCCCATCTACATCCACCTCACATACACCCCACTTCCCCACATCCGCTCCAAGTTCACCCATACCCTACCCATCCACCATGCACAATTTTCCCCTATTCACATCCAACATACCCCATTTTTCCTCCACTTCCATTATACCCAATTTTCCACATCCATCCACAGAACATACATTCTCCACATCAACCCAAAATTTACCTCATTTTCCATCCACATCCACCATGCCCAATCTTCCCCTATCCCTTCCAAATACACTCAATCGTCCCTGCAGATTAAACCAACATACACCACAATTTTCCTCATCTCCCATGCCCAACTTTCCACCATTTCCCCAAACCATACCCCATTTGCCCATACCTTTCCAAAATCCAACACCCTATTTTTCCCAAGCCATGCCCGATCCACCACACATTTCCCCATCTATCCAGGTCATGCCCGATTTTACTTGGGTCATGTCCAATTTTTCCCATACACCCATCCAATCCATGCCCCATATTCCTCCTTCGTCGGATGGGCCATCTACATCCACCCCCTTACCCCATCCCATAGCCATGATGGAGGACAAGGTCAAAGCCTACACCATTTGGAAGGTCTCCCAAAGCCACCCTCAACCATCCTGCAAATCTCTAAACTCATCCCATACCCTCCAAAGTCCTCATGCCTCTTTTCCCCAAAACACCAATCAATCCCCCATCATTCATACCACTCAAGACCCCTACCAACCATGGGGTCATGTGAGTGGGTACCAATGGCCAAGACCCACCAAGGCCCAACGGGCCAAACCCATCAAGGCCCAATGGGCTAGACACACTAAGGTCCAACGGGTCAGACCCACCAAGGCCAACAGGCCAGATCCAGCAAGGCCTCATGGGCCAAACCCACCAAGACCCAATGGGCTAAACTTATCCAAGCTCCTTACCCTATACCCAAGTCCAACTAGGCCCAAACCTTGGAGCCTCATACCCATACTCTCCACAACTCCCTCAGTATCTCTCTCAGTCACAACCCTCATACCCGACCCAATACGGGAACCTATCTCATATCATTCACCAACCCCAATTCACCCATCCCCCTACATCTCAAGCTCATCCTCATGGATTCCTCCAAACGCAATGGCCTCATCAGGCCCTAATCCAAAATCCAACCTCCACTCACCCTATCACTCCGCAGAACTTCCCCCATGTGCAGCAGTCTCACCCAGCACCCATTCAGACCATTTAATACCAATAGGAAAATATCATCCTTCCCCCATTTTATGAAGATCCACAATATAAGGAAGACGAGATAAGAAACAACGGGGCTTATATGAGAGCACATACAAACATCAATCCCCCACTGCCCGTGATCACCAACCCCTCGGCAGCACAAAGTGAATGGAAGCCACCCGTTGAAAGAATGACCCCACCGTCCAAAGGATCCGAGCAATTGAAGGAACAACTGGACAAAATCCAAAAATAATTAATGAAGATGGGTGGAGCTGAGATCCATGCCACAGACTTTTCCGATCTATGCCTGTTTTCTGAAGTTCCCTTATCCCACAAACTCAAAGTACTGGTCTTCCATAAATATAACGGCATGGGCAATAATCATTCACATAATTACCATTTTATCACCCTTAACTTAGTGATATTAGGACTTAATTTATTATTAATAAGCTACTGATGTGCAGATATTTAAGATAAGCAATAAAAAAGAGCCTTAATGATAATATTCATCAAAATGAACTCATAAAACATTAAGGATGACCATGGAACGGACAAATGAAAGATCCACCTACTGAAAGAGTAAAAGAAGTATTCATTACGATTTTCCAGAGAATCGTCCGCCAAGCCTATTAGAGTTACATAAGAAAAGCAGTATGAAAGTATAAAATCGTTATTCACGATTTTATAAGAAAAAGACAAAAGAAGCTGAAGAATCGTCTTTTACAATTTTCCTCTATGAAACATATTGAAAGCGGAGAATTGTGATTTACGCTTTTCTATTAGAGAAGAAGTAGAGAATCGTTATTACCGATTTAACAGAAGACTTGTTTCACGGCTGTTGATCACGTGAGAACCATAACCGCCATATACAGAATTAAAAGATCTCTACAACTAGAAGTTCTACTAATCACGGATCTATGAAGATTAATAAAGATCTCTAGAAGAACTCTGTTGCTAAGTAAGAACATTCTAGAAGCATATCAGCCGATCAAGCTAAAGAAAGAAGGAAAGATAAAATTAGAATTAGAGTTATATCAGGAAACTTTTATTTCTTTTATTAGAATTAGAACTTTGTAAACCGACTCCGTTTGATCTATAAATAAGAGAGCCCGGTATAGGAATAAATATTGAAGAAATTCAACATCAATTGACGCCTGAGGTTGGATTTTCTTCCAGTCAAAGTAGTGTATCATAGTTAGAATAGTTTAGATATCAAAAGTTTCTCAAGAGCAATTGACAACTGTAATTGAGGGAATAAACATTGAAGAAATTCAACATCAATTGACGCCTGAGGTTAGATTTTCTTCCGGTCAAAGTAGTGTATCATAGTTAGAATAGTTTAGATATCAAAAGTTTCTCAAGAGCAATTGACGACTGTAATTGAGTGCTGAAGATTAGTGTAGATATCTCTAATTTCTTAGAAGGAATTAACGACTCTGACTGAGGGGTGAAGGATATGTTTTTACTTTGCTTTCTAGATTTTATTTTATTTTATGCAATTTACAGCTTTGTAAGCATCCCTAAGTTTTGATTTGACTTGATGACTCGGGTTAGAATTTACAGATTAGTATAATGGTATTTTATTTTCCATCTTCAATTTTCTAAAGTTTGATTGAGACCCAGATTTTAGGAAGTTGTTGATTAGATTAAATCTGTATTAATAGAATTTTAGTATTGATTGACGACCAATGCTAGGAAACTAGATATATAGTGTAACAGTACTGTTTAATTTTATAAATATCCGATAGCTGAAGATTGGACGACCTCAATCTCAAGGAGGATTAGGATTTATTTTATGCACTTAGTTTAATAAAAAAAATTTATTCATATTTCTCAAGTAGTTTAGGAATCTTAAGGATAAATAGAAGTTTTTAAGATGAGAATTTAAGTAAAGGATATAGATTAGAAGTAAAGAGATAAATGAACTTCCTCGTGGGAACGATCCTATGCTAGTACTATGATTTTCATTGTGCATTTGCAATAGGTTAAGACTTGAATTTGAATTTAATTAGATACATAATATAAGCCGATCAAGTTTTTGGCGTCGCTGCCGAGGAAGCGGAATTTGTCTTTTATTTCTACTTTTATCTACTATTTTTATTCTTTTAGAAACCAATATTTGTCTTTCTCTTTTTATATTCTTTATATTTTTAATTTTCTTTGATCACTTCTTAAGCTTTTGCAAGTTTATTTGAAGTTAACAGATCAAATTTCCAATTGCTGCTGGCCACAGACATTAGAGGCTCAAATTTGTTTCTCTCCCTGTTTTCAAAGATAAAAATCACATAGAGCTAAAAGCACAAAAACAAATAGTTTGAGGAAATTGAAAACGCACTCAAGTACGCCTTAAACTCTTTATTTGTGTAATTCGTATACTGAACCAGTAGGAGAAACAGTTATTACCCATCATATGTCCTCGACAGTATCATTATTCATAATAAAGTATACGACGTTTCACATTTATTCTAGCCGACGTACGAGTTATTGCCAACCAACTCACTGTAAAACCATTATGGCAATTAAGCTCAGAAGGATGAGAAAATTTAATACGATAATTCACATTCCACCAGCCAAGTGCTTTAAATATAGGATTAGTTCACCTTTAGCGCAATCGCTCCTCTGTAACCCCTATCCATTTTTACTCATAACCCTAGTGGACAATGAACCCACTTACAACCCAATTAAGTTCTTTCCAATCTAGGAGAACCCACCACCACCACCAGAACTAGACCCTTTGCAGTTCCTGTGGGATGAGTACGAGGAAGTACAAAAGATCTTGGCTAAGGAGGAAAAGAAAAAGGATAAAAGAAAGAAAAAGAAATGTAAGAAGATGGAACTATCTGGATCTTTCACTGTACAACCCATCTTCACCTCCTCACCACCTCGTACACCTCATCTCCCATCATCTACCCTCTTCTCACCACCCCATCCTCCACCGCCACCTTCTAAATCTTCTTAAATTTTTTCCTTTTGTATTTAACGTGCCAACCTCTGGGTTGTGTCTCTTTCTTTTTGTTGGGGACGACAATATCTTGATGAAGCCGAAGTCTAGATTAGATTAGTATAATTTAGTTTAGTATGTGTCTAACTTTTCCTAGAAATTTCTTCGATTTACTTAGTTTTTAGTTTTGAGATCTCTGTGAATATTCAGTAATATATAGAAATTTTTTTCTTGTTCATAACGTTTTATTTTACTAACTTTTTTTTTTGCCTATAATCTGTGATTAAACCCTTTGAATTTTCTCTCAAGTTTGGGGGAAAGGAAAAAAAATTGTTAAATTATTTTTTTTGCAGAATATATGCCCGATAACAAACCCAGTAGATATTAAGGTAAATACTATGTTGTATGTCCCCTGTTTTGAACAATGAGGACATTGCCCTATTTAAGTTTGGGGGGATATATTAACTTTTCACTTTTTTAGAATTTTTTTAAAATTTTCAATTTTTTAGAATAAATTTTTCAGAAATTTTTTTCTTTTGAAATATATTAGTATACTTTTTATTTTCTTAGTTAATCATTATATGTGATTTATGATGAAAATTTTGAAAATCGAAAATTCTTAGCAATCCATCATAGTAGTAGTTCAAAATATCAAAATAAAATAGTTACAATTCAAAGTAAAACACCTTTAGAACGCTATATCAGATGAATGTTTGAAACTATATGAATGATCTAAACTACAGAAATATTTTAGATTGTAGTTTCAAAATTATGTAACCAATGAGCTTTAGGGCCATATTTCCGCTTTTCTTTTTAGAGAGACTTCTTTTATTCATGCCATAAAATTTTCTTTAAACTTCGCTACTATTGTTGTCAAAATAAGATTTCATATTGCTGAAATTAGAATCAATATGTTCTGAGAATATAATTATTTATTTGTTTAGAATTGTCTAGTGAATATATTAAAGCAATAAGACACCATATTAGTAAATCGTGAAAATGATCAAAGGCCATCTTTTGTTAAACCAGAGTCAAAAAGCCAAAATCTTAATAAATTTTATCTTTTGAACCCATATTAGAAGCCTAAACCGAAAACTTCTTTGTACCAGAATTATATAAATCTTTAACCATATGTGCTGCCCAAAACTTTCTATCTTTAATCCTTATAATTTCTAAGAGTTTAGAATGCCAGAGAAGGGGAGAAGAGGGAGTAAAAGAAGTATGCATTAAACAAATTAAGGATCTGCTGACAAAGGGTACAACTAATAAGAAATACAATTGTATGGGAAAAGAAAGGAAAATCGTGAAAGACGATTTTAGAAAAAAAAAAAAAGAGAAGCAAAAAAGCTTCCAAAATGAGAAAAATAAGAGAAAAAAAGAAACGGGATTTTACAATAATAATAAAAAAAAGAAATGGGAAGAAGTTATCCAACTTTTTGGATACTTACTGAAGCTGAAAAATAATAGTAGAAGATAGAGAAAGAAGAGCTAAATTCTCATAAATACTTTTGAATCATCTTTACCTTTTTTTTTTAAACTTTCTAAAACTCTAAGCCCCATTACATGCCGAAGGAAAAACCTTTGTGATTTACGATTTACAAAAAAATGAGTTTAGTATTGATATATGAATTAGATACTATGAATAAATGAAGAAGTTATATGAACATAATTGATTATCCATTCTATGAGATTTATTAGTTGATTGTCCTTAAAAATTTATTGTGAGAACCCAAAATTTTGATTATTTGTAAGAGTATGCCAAAAAAAATAGTGAGAGTTTAGATGAAAGATATTTTCTAAAAACTGCAGTTTAGAAAAATTAATGATAAATAAACTTTTCACTGATATGCACACACTCCATGCGATACTGAATTAAATTATTGAGTTCTGATAGAGGATAATTGCGGTGATAGAAAGATAAGGATAAAAGATTTGATTTTTTTTTAAAATAGTGAATATATAATGATTGACTAAATAAGTATTAGTGTACAAAATTAGTTTAGAAATTTTGAATTATTTTAGTTTGAAAACATAATATTTCTAAAAAATAAAATAAAATTTGAAGTTTGTTGGTAACTTTTTCTGAAAACCTTCAGGAGACTACAACTCCTCCACTAGGGATCACCTAGAGGTTTAAAGGCTTGTTGCATCTACTTAATGCAATCGTGCTCCCTACAAAAGTGACATTTAAGTTTTTGTTTTAGATATTTTATTTTTCCTTGATTACTAGGGATTAGCAAAGCTTAAGTTTGGGGGTATGATCATTCACATAATTTACCATTTTATCACCCTTAACTTAGTGATGCTAGGACTTAGTTTATTACTGATAAGTTACTGATGTGTATATATTTAAGATAAGCAGTAAAAAAGAGCCTTAATAATAATATTCATCAAAATGAACTCAAAATGCATTAAGGATGACCATGGAATGGGCAGATGAAAGCTCCACCTACTGAAAGAATAAAAGAAACGTTCATTACGATTTTCCAGAGAAACGTCCGCCAAGCCTATTAGAGTCACATAAGAAAAGCAGTATGAAAGTATAAAATCGTTATTCACAATTTTATAAGAAAAAGATAAAAGAAGCTGAAGAATCAACTTTTACGATTTTCCTCTATGAAACATATTGAAAGCGGAGAATTGTGATTTATGCTTTTCCATCAGAAGAGAAGTAGAGAATCGTTATTAGCGATTTAACAGAAGGCTTGTTTCACGACTGCTGATCACGTGAAAATCATAACCGCCATATACAAAATTAGAAGATCTCTAAAATTAGAAGTTCTACTAATCACGGATCTGAGAAGATTAATGAAGATCTCTAGAAAAACTCTGTTGCTAAGTAAGAACATTCTAGAAGCATATCAGTCGATCAAGCTAAAGAAAGAAGGAAAGATAAAATTAGAATTAGAGTTATATCAGGAAACTTTCATTTCTTTTATTAAAATTAAAACTTTGTAAACCAACCCTTTATGATCATTAAATAAGGGAGCCCGATATAGGAATAAGCATCGAAGAAATTCAGCATCAATTGACGCCTGAGGTTAGATTTTCTTCCTATCAAAGTAGTGTATCATAGTTAGAATAGTTTAGATATAAAAAGTTTCTCAAGAGCAATTGACGATTGCAATTGCGTGCTAAAGATTAGTGTAGATATCTCTAATTTCTCAGAAGGAATTAACGACTCCGGCTGAGGGGTGAAGGATATGTTTTTACTTTGCTTTCTAGATTAGATTTTATTTTATGAAATTTACAACTTTGTAAACATCTCCAAGTTTTGATTTGAATTGATGACTCAAGTTAGAATTTGCAGATTAGTGTAATGATATTTTATTTTTCATCTTCAGTTTTCTAAAGTTTGATTGACACCCAAATTTTAGGAAGTTGTTGATTAGATTAAAACTGTATTAATAGAATTTTAGTATTGATTGACGACCAATGCTAGGAAATTAGAGATATAGTGTAACAACACTGTTTAATTTTATAAATATCTGATAGCTGAAGATTGGGATTGACAACCTCAATCTCAAGGAGGATTAGGATTTATTTTATACACTTAGTTTAATAAAAATTCTTTATTCATATTTCTCAAGTAGTTTAGGAATCTTAAGGATAAATAGAAGTTTTTAAGATGAGAATTTAAGTAAAGGATATAGATTAGAAGTAAAGAGATAAATGAACTTCCTCATGGGAACGATCCTATGCTAGTACTATGATTTTCATTGTGCATTTGCAATAGGTTAAGACTTGAATTTGAATTTAATTAGATACATAATATAAGCTATTCAGGCAACCCCATTACACATCTCAAGTCCTTCTACGGGGACATGTGCCAGTACGAAGAGGATGAGCGTTTGCGCATAAAGGTCTTTCAGAAAAGCCTTACGAGTCCCGCTTTAAGGTGGTTCACATCGTTAGAACCTTCCATGATCAAAACATGGAAGGAGTTGACCCACCTATTCCAAGAACAATATGTCTATAACATAGACATTAAACCCAAAAAATTAGACCTAGCCCGGCTAAAGCAAAAGACCGACGAAGAGCACTGGCATCTCAGGTCAGGAACAAAATACCTGACCCCACACCATAAGCAGAACCCTTAGATCTTATGATGTATTTCCCATCGCCCATTGCCAGCTCCCACCAACTACATCCAAATCAATTCCTATCAACCATATACGACATCCCCTGTCAACTACTCAATGGCAGATTGTGTCCCCTACCCCCTCACCGATTAATTATCAATGGCCCACCCCTGATACAGTCATCCACAATCCTCACCAACCCCATTTGGCCCACTTTCTCCACCCTTCCATCTATTACAAAAGTTAACCACGTGATCCTCGCCCATCCCAGTCCATCAGTACCGGTATATCCGATACCCCCTTTCTCCCCATTCCAGATCTCAGGACTAACTTATGATCCTCATCAGGTCCCGCTCAGTTATGATCAAACATATATCCATGTCGGCAGTAGCAAGGAGGGGGCAGTTGATTTCATCATCAGGTCAGGAAAGATCTCCAAGCAATCGGACGCACCAGTACCAACGCCAACCCGACCAGAAGGGAAGAAGGATACTACTGTGGTAAAACCATTTGAGAAGATGAGCCGAGAGCGTATACTTGAAACCCAGCTAAGGAGAATGCTGACCCATATCACAGTCTGGGATCTGTTAATGACATCCCCACTTCATTTCCAAGCTCTGTTGGGGGTATTAAAGAATGTGCATGTGTCTCTCCAAGTAAGCCCAGATGAGGTTGGGCAGATAATCGGGCAGGTGATGGCTCCCAATGCCATCTCTTTTTCAAATGTTGATTTACCAGAGGAGGGAAATAATCATTCTAAATCTCTCAATATCACTGTAGAAATTGGAAACATGGTAATCCCGCTGGTATTGATCGATAATGGATCTTCTTTGAATGTGTGTCATTTGAGAACAACTACCAAGATAGGGGTGGATCCTTGTATGCTAAAGCCGACAAAAATCAGTGCCAGAGGTTTTGGTAACACGCGAAGAGAGATAATTGGGGAAGTCGACCTTGAGCTCGTAATTGGGCCAATGACCTTTTCCATACCTTTCCAAGTAATGGACATCAAGTCCTCCTTTAACCTGTTATTGGGGCGCCCTTGGTTACGTGAGGTCGGGGTGATACCTTCAACGTTGCATGAGAAGCTTAAATTTGTGGTTGGGCAGAAGGTCATCACCATCATAGGTGAAGGGCATGACGAAAGAGAAAAAGCCACCCACAATATTGAGGACCCCAAAACATTAGATGTGTCGCACACAACTGAAGATATGGACCTCCATAACTTTGAATATGAGGTATCAGTGGTAGCCCTAGAGCCTTCAGAAAGTATAACCCTGAAAACCGGAGATGGAATGGTTGCAGTTATGGCCATGCTCCAGAAATGGGGCTATCAGAAAGGTAAGGGGCTGGGACCCTGATTGCAAGGCAGAAGAGAGCCAGTTAGGGCCAAGGGCGGACAACAAGTCAGATTCGGGTTAGGCTACAAACCCACCGAAGAAGAGGTCTGAGAGGCCAAGGATAAGGCCCAAACCATAGCTGCTGCTGAAGCCCGAGGAATCAATCTAGAAGAGGAACCCCGTCTTAGACCTCACATCTAGAATACCTTTGTAAGCGCAAGAATTGTGAAGATTGATCAGAATGGGGTGACAAAGCTAACCCCACACAAACCGGTAGCCCCTGTCCACCCTATCAATCCCCAAATTATCCCTCCCAACCTGGAAATAGACCTAGCAGCTCTGTCCCTTTTTGAGGAAGAGTTTTCCATGCCTACACAATCTCCCCCTGTGGTAAACCACCACAGGACCTTGCTGACGTTTGAGGATAGAGTCCTAGATGAACTCAGGATCAACATGATGAAGGCTGACTCTAAATAAACATATCAATCAACCTCTTCCATCCGACCAAGTAAAGGAGCAGCACCACAGGTAAGGAATTGGGCGACTGCGTCCCAAACTCTGGAAGCAGCAAATGGTCACAAATACGGCACCGGCTTCCCAAAAAAAAATAACCTATAAAAAGTGTGATGAGCCCTTGGCAGGTAATACCATGTATATATAGGGACCCGCCATGCCAAAGTCCCATCTCCGAAGGAAAAGAAAAATTCAAAAAAATAAAAGCAATGTAAAATGATCTAAAAAAATTGTCTTTTAAAATTTCCAAGAGAATCAAGGAAAATGATGCCTTAATCGAAAATCCCGTCCCACGTGAAATCACCCCATTTTCTGTAGAAATACAAGAAGAGGTAGGAGTCACGAGTCTAAACGAGAAAATCCCTACTGAGGAGCTCCCCAATGAACTCCTTGAACGGTTTACCGACTTTGAGCATGACCCTACCCCTATTGTTGAAGAAACAGAGGACGTCAATCTAGGGACCGAGGAGATTCCTAGGATCACCAACATTGAAACGCCACTATCTCCCGAGGAAAGAAAAGCATGATTGATTTCCTTCGGTCATACCAGGACGTCTTCGCATGGTCATACGAGGACATGCCTGGTTTGGATATCGATTTAGTCGAGCATGAGTTGTCACTCTATCCAGATATTAGACCAGTCAAGCAGAAGTTGAGACGTCTCAAGCCCGAATTGATGTTAAAGGTAAAGGACGAGGTCATCAAGCAGTATGACGCAGGATTTCTTATAGTCTCCAAGTACCCTCAATGGCTAGCCAATATCATCCCGGTACTAAAGAAAGATGGAAAGGTTCGCATGTGCATCGACTTCAGAAACCTGAACAAGGCAAGCCCAAAAGATGACTTCCCTTTACCACACACCGACATTCTTAGATCAAAATGGCGGAAGCAGACCGAGAGAAGATGACGTTCATCACTCCATGGGGCACTTTCTGCTACCAAGTCATGCCATTCAGATTAAAGAATGTAGGTGCAACATATCAAAGGACAATGACAACACTATTCCATGACATGATGCACCGAGAAATTGAGGTGTACGTCGACGAAATGATCACCAAGTCGCCAGAGAGAAGTGATCATCTGATAAACCTCCAAAAACTATTCGAGAGGTTGAGAAAATACAGGTTGCGGCTAAACCATCAGAAATACGCATTTGGCACCATATCAGGAAAACTATTGGGCTTTATCGTCAGTAGGAGAGGTATCGAGGTTGACCCGATCAAGGTAAAGGCCATCGTAGAAATGCCACCGCTGTCTACTGAGAAGGAGGTCAGAGATTTCTTAGGCATAATACAATACATCAATCTGTTCATTGCACAACTCACTCCTATTGGCACGCCAATCTTCAAGCTTCTAAGAAAGGATTCACCCGTTGAATGGAACGACGACTGCCAGGCAATATTTGATAAAATCAAGGGTTACCTTCTTAACTCGCCAGCTTTGGTATCACCCGAATCAGGGAGACCACTCTTAATGTGCCTCTCCACAACGGAAATTTTAATGGGATGCGTCCTGGGGCAGCATGATGAGACGGAAAGAAGAGAGCAGACCATTTATTATCTGAGTAAGAAATTCATCAACTACGAGACACGCTATTCTCATATGGAGAAAGCATGCTTAGCTCTTGTGTGGGCCACACAAAGGCTCCATCATTACTTGCTATCTCAAACCGTTCTATTATTGGCACGAATGAATCCATTAAAGTACTTGTTCAAAAAATCGGCTCTCACTGGGCGGATTACACACTGACAACTTTTATTATTAGAATTTGATATCACGTATGTCACTCAGAAGTCAATCAAAGGGCAAGCGCTCGCCGATCATCTTGCTGAGAATCCCTTACCCAATTACGAGCCTTTGAGGATCGAGTTCGCTGATGAAGACATTTTGTTTATGATAGAGGATGATACAATGGAAGCAGAGGAGTCATGGGTAATTCACTTTGACGGGATAGCAAATGGCAAAGGTCAAGGAGTTGACACTATTCTGATTTCGCCAAAGGGATCTCACGTGCTAGTCTCAATCAAGCTTAATTTTCCTTGCATCAACAACATGGCCGAATATGAAGCCTATGCAGCTGGCATGTATGCAGCCTTAGACCTAAACATAACGCATCTCAGAGTGTTTGGCTATTCACAATTAATCATATGACAGACAAACGGAGACTGGAAGAAGAAAGATGAGAAGTTAATCCCCTACCATGAGCACCTGGAGGATTTAATCACAGGCTTTGACGATATTACCTTCTCCTATGTCCCGCGAGCAAGAAATCGCTTTGGATGCATTGGAAACTTTGGCATCTATGGTAGAAATCCCCTATGGTGTCGAGATGAAGCCAATCATGATTGAACAAAGGAGTGAACTGGCCTTCTGCCACTAGATTGAGGAACCCACAAAGTTAGATGATGAGCCGCCATGGTTCTCAGACATCAAGAATTTTCTCAAAACTCGAACTTTCCCAAAGGGTACATCCAAGACGGACAAGCGGACCATCCAACGTCTAGCATCAAATTACATCATCTGCTGCGAGTGTCTCTACAAGCGATCATACAACAACATCCTGCTCAGATGCTTAACTGAAAGCGAGACAGCTAATTTCATGAAAGAGATCCACGAGGGAGTATGTGGGGCCCACGTCAATGGCTGCATGCTCGCTAAAAAGATTCTACGACAAGGGTACTTCTGGACCACCATGGAATCTGATTGTTGCAAGCATGTTCAAAGGTGTTACAAATGTCAAGAACACTCTAGTCTGATATATGCTCTAGCCATAGATCTACACAGCATGACCACTCCATGGCCATTTTTCACTTGGGGCCTCGACGTCATCGAAAATTTTAATCCAAAGGCTTCCAACGGACATCAATTTATCCTCGTCGCCATTGAATACTTTACCAAATGGGTAGAGACAACATCATATAAGAATATCAACGCCATTCATGTTGAGAAATTCATCAAGAATAATATTGTTTGCCGGTTTGGCGTGCCCAAAGACATCATCACAGATAATGGCACCAACTTTGCAAACAAGCGCATCAGAGCCTTCTGCGAGCAATATAAAATCAAACATCACCGCTCGTCACCATATCGATCACAAACTAATGGGGCCATCGAAGCTGCTAACAAGACGGTTATCTGCATCCTTGAGAAGATGGTTGTCACATATTGAGATTAGAGCGAAATGCTACCATTCGCATTATAGGTCTATCGAGCATCGATCCATATCGCCACAAGGGCAACACCATTCTCCCTTGTGTATGGAATCGAGGCCGTCTTGCCAGTTGAGGTTGAAGTACCCTCACTTTGTATCCTCCTCCAATCTGGCCTTCCAGAAGCCGAACGAGAGAGGTCTCGCTTTGAGCAACTGAACCTGCTAGACGAAAAAAGGCTCCTAGCCTTGTGTCATACCCAGATTTATCAAGGGCGAATCGCACACACTTACAACAAACGTGTTCGCACTCGATATCTAAAAGTAGCTGACACCGTACTTAAGAAGATCTTCCCATCCCTCCACGCCAATCCGAGAGAGAAATTCAAGCCCAATTGGGAAGGACCTTACGTCATCCGAGAAGTACTCTCGGGATACGCAATCCGCCTCGCCACCATGGATGAAGATCACTTTCCCGAGTCTATCAACGCTGAATACGTACGATGATTCTATTCCTAGGTCTCTCGCTGCAAGGTAACTATTGATAAGATAGATACATGACTGCCTAAGGACCCTATAAAAGAGGCCATCATTTCAAAACGAAGTAGCCAAAAGCATCCCTGAACAATTATACCCTTGCTACACCCCTTTGAGCTATGTGCCTTTCTTTTACAAACCTCTCCCAGCAAAAAATAAAAAAAGAAAATGGAAAAAGTGTATATACCAAACAAAAAAAGAGAGAAGAGAGAAAAAAGAAGAAGAAGAAAAAGAATTACCATATATATATATATATATCTCAAAAATAGGATGTCTGAAAAAAAAAGAGAAAATCAAACAAAAAGAAAAATCATGGTGCATGTACAGTAAAAATCCTCCAAGGAAGAAGTGTATTGCTACAACTTGAACCCTATCAAGGAAACCTCTTAAACCCAGAATACCTTCAAAATTCCTAATCTTACCCATGGCCACGATTCATCCCGAAAGAAAGCCCTCTTCAAGGTCTATGAGCAGTCACAGTATCCGTTGAGTCAACACGAGCCAAGCCATGAGATAATAAAAGAACTCCACCCAACCGACTATAACGGAATCAATGTCCATGTCGTGGCCTTTGAAAAAGAAAAGTATATATATAAAGAAAAAGAAAATAAATATATATAAGCTCAAAGCAAGATGGAAGTAGTGAAAACCCGAAAGGGTGCTATGGGTAAAAAGAGCAAGTTTGTGCAGACCGGGTGAAAACTCGAAAGGGCACCCGGGGTAAAAATATAAGCCCATGGATGTGATGAAAATCTGAAAGGGCGCTACGGGTAAAAAGAGGGTGATAGCGGGCACGGCAGAAACCCGTCTTGGGTGCCGTGAGTAAAAAATAAATGTTAAGAGGAAAGAACAGGAGGATCTGTCAGGCACACCCCATGCTATTTGGTTCCCCACTGGGTCTCTCATGCTAGTCTAATTCGGGTCCCGACTAAGAATGTCCTTACAAATTGTACCATCAAATGTATGACTCGAGGTAAAGAGAAAAGGTTGATTCAACCCAAAAGGGATGGATGTTCCAGCCTTGGTAAAATTGTTGAACCTCACTCGGATCCAACCATGTAAAGGGATTCGACTATGCTCAAAAGAGAGATCCGTCATCTCACCCTGTAGTTTAGGTATCAAACCAAAAAGAAAAGAAGAAGAAAGGAGAGGGAAAGGAGGCCACTTTTGTAAAAGATAATAAATTTTTTCTTTCCCATATTCACACCCACATTATGTGCACCACCACTGGGCAAGGAGGCTACTTTTGTAAAAGATAATAAAGTTTCCTTTCTCATGTTCACACCCACACTATGTGGCCACTTTTATAAAAGATAATAAAATTTTCTTTCCCATGTTCACACCCACACTATGTGCACCACCATTGGGCAAGGAGGCCACTTTTGTAAAAGAAAATAAATTTCCCTTTCTTATGTTCACACCCACACTGTGTGCACCACCACCGGGCAGGTATGCCATTTTGTAAAAGATAATAGATTTCCCTTTTCCATTTATGTGCCCATACTATGCACTTTCTCCATTTATGTGCCCATGCTATGCACTTTCTATCTAAAAAAAAATCCACTAATCAAAAGAGAGGAGAAATGATACTTTTTGTAAGATAATAGATTTCCCTTTTTCATTTACAAGCCTACATTTTGCTTGCACTACTTCCCAAAAAAATATAATCTGTGTGATGTCTAGCTTCCCTTTTTTCTTTTTACAAAAACGAAAAAACAATAAAAATATGAAGAAAATATCTATACCAAAAAAGATGTATCTGAACAGGGGTGCCCCCTTCTATGGTTTTGATCTATATAAAAAGGTATGTGCAGGATGGAATCAACGACCCAACTCGTGCTTTAAGGCACAGATCTCTGCACGTAAAGCATCTTCCCGAACATCCCGCTCTGTCATCCAACGATCATGAAGACCCCTATACTGTTTCTGGGACGCATCAGTAGCACAAAGAGCGTCACTCAAGGCTTCTTTTAGACAAAGAACCTCACACTCAGCTACACCAGCTCTGGCTTCTACCACCTCCACTCTAACTTTTTATTTCTCTAAATATCTGTGCAGGACTAGCTTCTCGTCCACCAGTAACTCAATACGGGTCTGAAGCATCAACTCCTTCTTCGACCAAGGCCTCCTTGCATCACTATCTTCTGCCTGGTCCAAGCGACAAGCAGAAGGCTTCTCAGATAGTAGCTAAGCCTCATACACTGGGGGGGTCAAAACCAAGTCTCCCTGCTCTAGATCGCACATATACGTCGATTGATGCGTTTCCCATAGAGCAACTATCCTATCCAAATCCACTGAAGACCCCCGGGAGAAAATCAATTCGCATAGGAGTGGCCTTGTCGCCCAGGGCACCCGCTAAGAGCAACCAAATTGGCGCAACACTCGGAAGGAAAAATAATAAGTACTACTGGTCAGGTCGAGGAGAGTGATGCCCTCATAATCTCTAAAGCGAACTACTAGGAAAGTCCGGTCTAACCAGGGAAGCCTCCATACCAATTCAGCTTCAGACAATCAAAGCTTCACCCCTGAATATTCCCCTGCGACATGTGGCATTGACCCAAAAAGCAGCGAGCCACCTCACCACGATCAACGTAGAAGAGGCACGAATCCCAAAATATCAAGGTGCTCCCCAAGCCAGATTTGGAACAAAATAGGACATCCCTGAAGGCACTCCACTTTGCATAGGGCAAAAGCATCAAGACAACGATAAAGCTCTGCCAACACCATGTGCATCACAGAACGACCTCTCTCAAGTTCCACCAGGACGTCGCATAGTGCGAACGAAAAGGTCTCTCCCCCAATATAGAAAAGGACCTCTGAGAGAAGACAAAGTGCAAAAGCCTTTATGTTGTGGATGTTTCTAATTAACAATTTTCGCAGGCTTTCCTCGCTAAAACGTTCTCTCAGGAATTTCATCGAACACCTGGTGGGCCTGCCAACGAGACTTTTCTCATAATCGATTTTCTTCAAACCCAAAGTCATATGGACAACTTTATCATAGCCTGGTTTCAACACTACTTTGGCAAGGCTCCTATGTAGCTTCAAACCCAATAGGCTGGAGAGCACCTCAAGAGTGGGAGTTAACTCACGCTTCCCAAAACGAAGGACATGGGTATCCACTTCCCAAGATGAGGCTACCGCGTGAATAAGATTCCAAAGTGGAGGGACTTCAAGAAAAGATGAAAGATGGGCCAATCCAAACTGATCCAAACTCGTGAGCTTGCTCTCATTCAAACTCTCAAGCCACTTCTTTAAAAATCTGGGCCTCGTACCCAAAGTGGGAAGTATAGAGGTCTCGGACCCCCACGTGAGGCAAGATCGGAAAGCGGATCCATGGTCATACAAAGATGTTTTGAGGATACAATTCAATATAGGATGATGGACCCACCCTTGGGAAAGCAAAAATAAAAATGGCAGTAAAGAGTACACAACCCTACTCAAAAGAGAGAAATAAGTGCATTCTCGAGCTTTAAAGGCACCACTTTCCCTAGGAAGCACTTGGCGTGTATAATACACACGCTAGAGCAAAAATTTTCAGGTTTTGCTTAGCGTGTATATTACACACGCTAAGCCATTTATTTTCCAAGGTATGCTTAGCGTGTGTAATATACACGCTAAGCCATTATGTCCTCAAACTTGCCTAGCGTTGATATTACACATGCCAGGCTAGTAATGTCCCCCTCAAACTTGCCATTACGTCCTCATTTTTGCTGGTCCCCTAGCCAGCCCACCTGCATTCCTATTTGCTTAATGAACACATACTGAGATACGGAAAGTTGTCGTCTAACTATTACACAGTTTTCCTTGCAGGAAAGATCCACACAGACATGAAAGTGTTGGCCACTATTATCCAAGTACGTGGCCCAAGGGTCATTCCTTTTATAAAAATCTGAGTCCACCCTATAAAAGATCCGGTATACCATAGCAAAAAGGAAGAGATAGAACAGGCAATAGACAAAGAAGCACTAACATTCATTCTAAATAAAAAGCCATCCACAGCATAGTCTCATATCATCCATTGCATTTTCCAGAATAAAAAGCAATATCCCAAAAGTCCAAAAAGTTCATCAAATCAGAAAAGGCCTAATCCTTAGCAGTGCCCTTGGATTTCTTGCATCGGCATGAGGAACTATGGTATGTCCGAACCTCCCCCACCCTAGACCACATCTAAGATAGCCTGCCGAGCAACGTGCGCGACTCTTTCTCACAAGCACGCTGCAAGCATCATACCGGGAAGTTAGATAGGGGTTGCAAAGCAAAAATTCGAGTTAGTTAGTAAAGCACTTACACTTCCACATCCTGAAGATCGGCAATGTGGTAATAGTACTCCGCCTGATTGATAGCCGACTCATAATTCTACAAGGAAAAAGAAGGAGGTCAACTACAAGAACCGTAATGCAAAAGCAAGTAAAGGAGATATACGAGATAGAAGAACTCACCCCTGGGACCAGCTCGGGAGGAGGGACCCAGATTGCTTCAGCAGATAGGCGGGCCTGTTCAGTCACTTTGGTACACAAGATTGAAATGAGGGCATCATCAAAGCACCTGAAGGTCCCCTGAGTTTCTACAGTCGAGCTCCCAGGGGCACCTGCACCAGAAGGGTCTGAGGGACTAGCACTCAGAGTGTCGGCAGGACCGGCCGCTACATCATCATTGTCAGAGTCATCTCTCCCGTCAAATTGTGGAAGGAAGCAAAGGTCTAATTAGTCAAAGCAAAATCAAATCAAAACCATCAGGAACCTGCTTAAAGGAAGAGGAGAATTACCTGAGATCGCAGACCGTTGAAAGTCAAAAAGTTGGCCCCAAGTATGAAGCGCGGGAGGAGGGATCGGTAGGGCAGGGACTCATACCACATCTGATACCCTCCAAGCACGAGAAGATCATCAACGGGGACCCCATGATGGAGGAATCCAGCCGAGAGCTCCTCAATGGTACCCTCATGAGCCATGATATCCCAGAGAGGGCCCTGCGGGATGATAAAGTAATCTCAGTACTAATGTACCATTCTCTCCCCTAGATAGTATGCTCGAACCCACACGCCGTAAAAGAAAATAACATGACGGTCGACCAAAAGACGGGACTGGGCCACGACAGCTCGTTCCTAGTAGGGGGAACCGGCGTAAGGGTCGTAAATGACCTACCCACGCAAAGAATGCCCTATCGATCAAACGAGCAACATCAAAGAAAGAAACTCTGAGAAAGAAAAGGGTGAAGTAGCCATACCTGCTCCGGGATCAGCAAATCAAATTGGGACCTCAGGCCCAACTCTAAATGCTTCATTTCAATATCCCTGCGATGACTCTTATGCCAGCTACTCATGAGGGGTAGGAATAAATATCCGAGAAGAGGAGAGGGTGGCCCGACTGAAAGTGCAAGTATCCCCAAACCTGAAAAGGAGCAAACATAAAGGATACGTCAGAGGCAAGAGAAATGGCGAGCTAATAAACCAGAAAGTGTGGGAAAGTCAGGAGTTACCTCTATCACAAGCCAAAAACCAACGACCCAAATCCCCAACCGAGGCTCGTGCCGGGCTAGCCATCAAAACAGAGTACCCGGCCTCGCCCCAGTCATACCAGTGCACATTGTCCCAATTTCCCATAAGACTAAGCAAGGACAATAAGACCATGCCTCTGCTGGCGTTGGCAACAATAGTCTTGCCCTAGAGGTAGAGGAGCGAGATACGAGCCATCATCACGGCACACTCAGGCTCAATGGTAATATCCATATCTGGCTGGTTTGGATCCACCAACTCCTCGTCACTAAACAAATCGGCCAACCAGGAGAGCTTGACTTCCGAACTGCTCATATCCCATGAGGGGGGATAATCCCCGATCAGTTGAACCACCTCGTCCTAACCTGACACACGAAGGCCGACCACCGGCGTGCCCCCCTATCTTGATCTCCGTGATCATCGACCAGTCAATAGGGGTAATCGTCATCTTGGCCATCGACATATGGAATGTCATAGTCTCGGGCTAGAACCACTCTACTAGGGCCTTCAAATAGGCCGAATCTCCCCTTATGACAGGGCACGAAAGAAAGTCTCTAAAGCCGGCCTGGGCTAGGAGGAACTTCACAACGGGGGGAAGGAGGACGTAAAGGCGTTGGAGGTTAAACCAGCCTCCACGAAACATAATTGAAGGTAAGGACTGCAAAAGAAAAAAAAATATATCAGATCCTGGGGCAAAGAAAGCTTACACAAAAAGATAAAGCGGCAAAAACCCATTTTCTTACCTTGCCGGCAATCCCGAAATTCGAGATATGGCTGTACTGTTGATTAAGTAGATCGGTACGGGCCACCTCGCCCTACATCTCATACCAAACCCGGGAAGAGCGCTGCACTGTAATAAACTGCTCCCCCCGAGGACCATAGACCACCTCAGGCCCCTCCTCGTACCCTTGTTCCTCTTCACTCGACATTCTGAGAAGGACGAGGTGACAAACATCAAAATGTCAGTAAAAAGGAGCCCATTACTACAAGCCAAAAGAAGGTAAGTATGCTCCGTTCATCTATCACCAATCATAAACATCAGCATTGCAGTAAAAAAAAAAACATAAAAAAAGGGGACGAGCCTAACACAGCCCCCCACAAGAACAAATATATATATATATATATATATATATATATATATATATATATATATATATATATATATATATATATATATATATATATATAGGCAAAAACAAAAAAAAGAAGAAGAGAGTAGAATCTCATTTTCCACAATTTTACAAATTTTTGGTCAAGATCCCCGATGCACGTGGACTACGAGTGGAGGGTGCTTTAAAAAAAAAACACAAAACAACAAAAAATGACAAAACACCTTTTTCAAAACAAAAAAAATGACCCCATCCACACGAATAGGGAGGAAAATCGTGCATGCCAAAGGCCTTTCTTTTAAAATATATATATATATATATATATATATATATATATATATATATATATATATATATATATATATATATATATATAAAAAATAAAAAGAGGAGGCCCATAAAAAAGGAGAAAAGGAGAAAAGGAGACTAATCACACCAAGGAAATCCCATAAAAAAGGAGAACTGGAGAAATAAGGCATCATCTAATCTTGCTTTCATTTAAACGCATTGCATATAAATCAATTAAACGGATCATATAAATCAATTAAATGGATCATAGATAATCGTATTTACAATAGAAATCATTCATTCATCATATAAAAATGCAAGAAATCTAACTATATTGAAAATAATTCAAGAAAAATCAAAAGGAATAGGGTTAAAAACATGATTATTTTGAAAGGAAATGGACCATTGATCCGGCGTGGAATGTACGTTTGATTGGCAAGAGTGGACACCGGAAAAATGATAGGGTTCAAATCAATTCAAGGAGGCCCTAGGAAGAGATTCCGGTTCGGTTTGGAGGGGGGTGGGGAAGAAAAGTTTTTGAAAAATGCCCTTTTTTGCTCGAGCCCAACGATTTTAAGACCCCCCAGTTCTTTCTTAGCGCGTATAATATACACGCTAAGCTTCTTTTGGCAAGATTTGGCTTGACGTATACAATATACACGTTAGGCTTCTTTTGGGCAGATTTGGTCTGGCGTGTATAATATACATGCTAAGCTTATTCCGGCCAAGTTTGGCCTAGCGTGCATATTACACACGCTAAGATTAGTCCTCCCTAGGCCAATGACGGTGCACTGACCCCCGCGAAGCACGTCGACTCCCATTTGATATGCTCGAGAGGCTGTGCTAAAATAAAGAGTTTGGGGTCATTTGGGCATCCCAAAATAAACATGGAAAAAGAAATTTAAAAAAATAATAATAATAAAAAAATAAATAAATAAATAAATAAATATATATATATATATATATATATATATATATATATATATATATATATAAGTATACAATAATAATAATAAATAAGTAATAAAAACAAACAAATACATAAAAATGCATAAAGTAACAAAATAAACAAAAAATATATATATATAGCTGTGACTTTGACAAAAAGAGCACGCACTCCCAAAAAGCGTTGCAACATCAATTCGCTTTGCTCGGATAGTCGTGCCAAATTAACTTCGGGATTAATGGGTTCACCCAAAGACCTCGAACCTTGATTTGCGCAGGGGCACCCGTGGCCTGTCAAATGAAACAATTAATGCCGCGTATGATTGGACACAGGCTGTGGACCTTTGCGTATTTGTCTCGCGCCTGTCTTTAAGAATGAGTCGATTACCCTCTTACTTACGGAGCTATTTTATTCAGAATGAAACTTGAACATCAAACATCTTCAATTATCTCGAGAAGCGGATATTTTTTTTTCAGTATATTGGGCTTTTGCAACTCGCACCATCTCGATTATGCTCAACAATGTCACAAAGTGCTTGGGGACTGATAGCCTTGAGGAACGGACGTTTTTCTCGACATACAAGGCTTTCGTTTACTCACTGTGTTACCCACCTAATGTTTGAGGTTCGTTTTGAATACGGCGGACTCGCCAGTGTTGCCTTGGGCTTCTTCGGATGTCTATTGTCTTTGGCATTCGATCATTAGTGATCAGATACCAAAGAGAGGTATCTGTAGACACCCGAATTTAGCCCAAGGTCTGATCGATACATACTTCGAGAAAGGCGCAACCCGAGCTTCCGATGGCATCTCTCATACTCCTTAGGAACCTTCCCAAACCCTTAGGAATTACCCCCAACCTCCTCGGACCCTTAGTTAACCCTCCCGAAAAATGGTTAGAGAGAGACATACCAAGGCTGGCAGGGGCCTCTATTGAGATTGAATTTTATGCCATTAAAAAGTAGAGGTTCACAACTTTCCAACAAGCCAAGAATCACCTCAATCCGAGTTGTACATCAAAAGTTACGGCAATCCGAATGACTCAAAACTGCACCTATTTGGACTCCTTGACAGGTTCCGAGCCTCTCAAGAGGATGGGCATGCTTAGCGTGTCTAATACACATGCTAAGCCATTTCTGGATAAATGCTGCCTAGCGTGTGTATTATCCACGCTAAGCCACTTCTGTATACACGCTAGGCCATTTTTTCACAGAAGTGGCTTAGCGTGGATAATACACACGCTAAGCATGGATGGGTCCTCCAGCGAGCTCTGGACTTCTCTGACACTGTAGCTATGCTTGGCATGTATAATACACACGCTAGGCTTAGCTACAGTAAAATTTAGATTTTTGCTCGAATTTCACTTTGGGGATTTGACTTATTGACCATCCTAATGCTTAGGGTGGGTTTCTTTAGGACTATGCACCCTCATTAACTCCATTTACAACCTCTAGTCATTTGAAACCCTATCCTATCATTTACCATTGAACCATTTTCCCATATATCTAAGCCTCTAAAATCCTAGGAAACCTTAAATGTTAGGATTACTTAATTGCTAATCACATTAGCAGTTAAGTATCCCCTTAACGTACCCCTTCTCTATAAATAGAGAGATACCCCTCCCTTTACAGAGGCTTGAAAAATTTTCAAATAGAGAAAAGACTAAGAGTTTCCTTTCCCCTTTGGTGCACAAAACCATACAAATTCCAAAATTCTAAAACCTCTTTAAGACCCCATCTTCCATCAAAGATCCCTTAGTTTAGGTGAGAACTACTCCCTAACTCTCTTTTCCTACCTTTTAGCCATCAAGCCCTAGGAGCTAGAACCTGTCATTCAACCACTCAAGCCATCGGAGGCTCACCAAGTGCCCCTACGCGGAGGTCCACAGCTGTGCTACAAGGGCTCGAGAGTTTCGACTCTCCCCTCCACTCCTCTACCTTCTTAGCCTTCCCAATCCTTGAATTTGTGCCGTTACGTCGTCGAAATCTTGGTGATCACGGAAGAGCACAAATAGGATTAAAGTGCCTTTAGATAAGCGAAAATATTTTTTTATTTTTTATTTCTTTTCTTTTACTTAGCCATAAGTAGAGACCGCATTTGAGCGGTTTGATCGGGTGAATAACACATTCCCAATCGATAACCGAAGCCCCTACCCAAGAGCCTTTGGCGTAAATCGGTAAATCAAAGTCATATTTGACATTTCGAAGCATTTAATATTGATTTGAGGTTTCCTGAGACACCAAAAGCTCCGGGTGGCAACTCTATATTTTTTAAGGGTGCGCATTGTCGTAATGGGTTCGATGAGAATCTATAGTTGCACAGTAGTTATCTAAACTAACCAATTGTAGTTATCTAAACCAATTGTAACACATATTAAAATTCTAAAATATAGAAAAAAATTAAAAAAAAATTTAAAAGAGAAGAATAAGATAGAAATATAAAACAAACAAAAACAGTAGCTATCTTAAGATAACGGGCCGCTATCTTGCCGCCAACTTAAGTTAGCGGCCCGCTATCTTAAGTTAGCGGTCGTATTAGAATGTACCTTATTTGATAACTACAATAGATCAATTATCTCAACCAATTATAATTATCTAAACCAAACCTATTTAAAAATTCTAAAATATAAAGAAAATAAAAAGAAGATTAAAGAGAGAAGAAGACAGAAATATAAAATAAAAAAAGGCCACTATCTTAAGTTAGCAGTCGTATTAGAGTGTACCTTATTTGACTACCACAGATTAGTTATCTAAACCAACAAAAATGGTCGTTATCTTAAGACAGCGAACCGCTATCTTAAAATAATGACCCGGTATCTTAAGATTGCAGTCGTATTAGAGTTAGCGGCCACTATCTTAAGATAGCGGTCGTATTAGAGTATACCTTATTTGATAACTAGTATTAGAGTTAGCGGCCACTATCTTAAGATAGTGGTCGTATTACAGTATATATTATTTGATAATTAACACACATCAATTAGCGGTCATATTAGAGTATACTTTATTTGATAACTACTACACATCAGTTATCTCAACCAATTGTATTTATCTATATCATAGAAATATAGAATAAACAAAAATGACCGCTATCTTAAGATAGGGGTCTACCACACATCAGTTAGCGATCGCATTAGATTGTACCTTATTAGATAACTACTACACATCAATTAACGGTCATATTAGAGTATACCTTATTTGATAAATACAATAGCGGCAAGATAGCGACGTGTGGTAGTTATCAAATAAGGTACACTAATACGAGACCGCTATCTTAAGTTAGCTGTCCGCTTTCTTAATTTAATGACCATTTTTTTTTTCTATAATTTTTTCTTCTTCTCTTTCATGTTCTTTTTATTTTCTTCTGTATTTTAGATAATTACAATTGATTGAGATAATTAATGTGTGATAGTTATCAAATAAGGTACACTCTAATACGAGACCGCTATCTTAAGATAGTGGGTCGTTGTCTTAAATTAGCTGCCCGCTTTCTTAATTTAATGACCACTCATTTTTTCTATATTTTTTTCTTCTCTTTCATATTCTTTTTATTTTCTTTTATATTTCAGATAATTACAATTGATTGAGATAATTAATGTGGGATAGTTATCAAATAAGGTATACTCTAATATGACCGCTATCCTAAGATAGCGATGAAATTTATCAACTCAGTAGTGGCGGTAAATGTCACAAAAGAAGATTTTTGATTTCAAACTTTTTTTAGAGTTTTTTAAATTATATAAAGTTTAAATATATAAAGGATTTTAAAAGTCTAAGTTTTTTAGACATTTCAGAGGTCGGTGCCGACGTGAAAACGGCTTGGCTTAGAGTTGGCCTATTATGCAAAGTTTCAAATTATAGGGCCATTATGTAAATAAACAAATTTATAGGGCCGAAAATGCAAATTATAAGACCGCTACTTTCACTCTTCTTCAACCACAATTGGTAGCTGAGCTGGGACGACTCGTTCATCAACGGGCGATAGTACCAAAGATGGCCAAAATCATCAATGGGCCATATTTGGGTTGGATGCAAGAGCAAGGAGCCGATGAAACCCATTAACGGTCAACATTCTATCGCTCCGCGATTGAATTCCCCTGAAGGAGTCTAAAAGGTTTTTTTTTACACCCTTATTTTAGGGTGACATGAACAACCATATTACACCAAAAATGTACTTTATTACAAGTAAAAAAAAATGTACTTTTTACATGAGAAGAGATTAGAATAACCTGAACCTGCCCTGAATCTTACAATATTACCTAGAAATCAGAGCACTATTCCGGAAAGATGGTTTGTAAAACAAGTCACACGCCACCTTCGGAACTGATTTCGGAACCATGTTTGCTGCTCCTATGAGAAGTCCGTTTGGTCGGCACGAGGGGGTTGTTCTCTTCCTCATCAATCGCGGTTGGCCTCTCGACATCATCGTCCTTAAACACAGGGTGGATGTAGGCATCGTGGAGATAGCCTTTTAGGTTCAAGTTGGGTTCAGTGGCCCGTTCTAGTGTGTCTTTGACCATTGCATCCTGTGTGACCAAACCAAAATATAAATAGGACTAGCATTGAAACATATAATAAGGGATGCACAAGCCCGATATGCATTACACATTAAAAGTTCCAATGTGAGTCTTCCACAAACAAATAGTTTTATGAGCTTTTCTACAATGAGCGGACAGCTCATTGCAGACAGTTCACTAACATTGAAACATATAACAAGGTTTTGAGACGCGAGTAGACTTAAAAGAGCATGGAGACCCAGATAGATTTAAATAAACAAGAAGAGGCATGCAGCTGACACACCATCAGCTCATTGTCTGCAATAAGCAGTCATCTCATCGCAATAGACAAATTCTAGTTTCATAAACAACCTCTACCGACAATCAGTGCATATACGCCCATTGATCCAGATCATCTGACCAAGGCTAACTCTAAGTTAGGGCCATAGAACAGATGTTTTGCAGGCAATGAAGTAATATAAATAGAGTTGGTATAGGGAAACGTATCTTACTCTCGAGTGCAAACAGGTCAATCTCTTTACACTAAAATTGTCAAACCTCGGGAAGCGCACAACTCTTTATGAGCATTCAAATCAGTAAAAGTATAAGTTTGACCAACTTGGCATAAGGAGATTGACCTGTTCAAACTTGAAAGTGAACATTATGAATTCACGAATGAGGTCCAGAAAAACAAGGTGCCAAATTGATTGGATGGGCCAGATCGATGGTCCATTGGTCATGTGAATGAAGTAATAGGATGGCAGGTTGGTGTTTGTGCTTCTGTTGTTCAATACAAACTTGTCTTGCCCGATACATATCGCGTTAGACAACAGAAGCGCAAAAAAAACAGCCAATGCCTGAACCACAATGTCTCATGGAGACGTATTGTGTCGGGCTATAGTTTAAAGGGATTTCTGCCAAAACAAGCCCCAAAATGAAACTTATTACCAAAAAACTGAGTTTTAAGCAGATCTCTTATCAATAGACCAATTGATCTCTTATCAAACCCGTGTACGCATGTTTTGGTAAAAATCCCTAATGACACCAAATCTTGCAGTACGTAAAACCCTAACAATGTTATAAAAAAAAATTGCATCAAAATGAACATATTCTGTCATATTGAAGATAAGTTACAGATTGCTAACTAACCTGTAATGGAAACTTGACAAATGCTGGTTCGAACCGACTTTTGCAGTATCTGTGGAACCAGATGGTCAATATGGGAAGTGCAATGAGCAATGGTGTCGATTGAGAAGCATGTTTTGTACTCATCAGCCCCATAAGCAGAAGTTGTGAAATTATCATCGCTGAAATTATACGCCCATGCACATCTGGCCAAAATGCTGCGCCACTCTCGTACTGTTGGTTGTACACATTTATAATCTTGCACCAATAACATTAAATGATAAGAAAGAGCGTCATGAAGAAAACCCAACAGACGGACCATGTTTGGGAATAGATAATATTGCCCAAAGTATAACTTACGGATTGAAGAATATAAACATGAGTTTAATAAATGTAGAACAGAAAAAAAACAAAGAAATTGGTATTAGGTGCACGACCCGAGTGCCAGCTTTTGGGAATGCATAGATTTTTTTTTAATAGGTAAGCATGGGATTTGAACCTTGTCTCCTCCATGCTGCACACTTGAGGGCATCACCACTAAGGCAAAGAATCAATCCCGGAATGCATAAATATTATTGAGCTCCACATCAGTGAAAGGTCAATCATCCACCAACACTCTTCCGGAATGAGTAGATACTTTGAGCGCCAAATCAGCGAAAGGTCAAAGAGTAATTTCATAGATTTGTGTGACAGCCTGGATTTCGGCACCCCGAAACCCGTGCCATCGGTACGGCCCTCTAGGCCACACCCCGCACAACACACCGAACACTTGTACATCCACACACAAAGCGAATAATGAATGCATGTTTCAAAGTCACACTGATCATATTTTCAAAAGCTGGTTCTTATTTCACAAAACTTAAATCAAAACACTTAAATAATCTTTCGAGTAAAATATATCATCAGAAGCCGCATCACATACCGATGGAATACCCACCATCATCGTTCAATGAACAATTCACACACATACACAAGCCCTCTTGAATAGAGGTGACTTGCCGAACGAAATATTACCGCATAATGGTAATCAAAGAACGGATATCCCGCCGTACCGGAGCACAATTTGTACGGATATCCTGCCGCGTCGGTCGGGTATTCACACACATAAACCTTAAATCAACTGTGCAAAGTTACTTATAGTTTAGCACCGTGAGTTTGTGGTAATCATAATAGTTCGAAGCTTTCAAAGATTTCCACACACATACTTATTCACATCTCTTTGATGTCACACACATATATTCACACATACTTATCTGAAGGCACACACACACACACACACACACACACACATGTTTTCTCTTAGTGATCACACATACTAAAAACATTCAAAGGCTAATGAATTTATGTTATGGCAAAAGCATATCGTAAAACACACACATTCACTATGCACATGCTTGCTGAAATCAAATATATATGCTAAGGAATTTTCCCTATCTCACACAAAGTCGCACATAATCCTTTAGCTCAAAATTGCTTTTCTAATCCATAGCTCAAGCTCACACTTACCATATAAGAATTCATAAACAAAACGTCAAAAATGACGTAAAATTGGAAGATACAAAGTCTCCCCAAAGTCTACCAAACAAATCGAAACAAAATCCCGAATCTATCTAAACCGATCGATCGATTCTAAACCGATCAAACAGTTTCCCCAAATCGCTCGATCGATTCCTAAACCAATCGAACGGTTCACTGAGAAACCAGACCTGTCCAGGTGCCACAATCCGATCGATCGGTATCAAACTGCTCGATCAGTTTCCTCAGAAACCCTCACTATTTCTTCCCTTTGACAAAATCAATCGAACGATCAGTTATTTCGTTCGATCGGTTTTGCTAGTTTCTGCACACACACGGGTTCTGACTTCCAAAACTCATTTTTCTTAGAAATTTAACCCCTTCTCTTCAAATTTCCACTCACATAACTAAATCACTAACACATACAAACAATTAAACCACAATCCTTACCTCTTAGTTGATCGATTCCTCCGATTCCCTTGCACAGCTCACGCAACAGTTTCACCGGGTGGAATTCAGGTTTTCCGTCAAATCCAAACCCTTTGATTACGCTTAAGATCCCGATCTCACATGCACACTCATGCATCCAAGGCACACTCCCTTCTCTCTCTTCTCATTTACTCTCTCTTAACTCTCTCAACAACAAAGGCAAGAGAAATAAATTCTCTTAACACCTGTCTTTTATACTTAAAAGCTCTACCCTGCATGTTAATCACATACACCGCACCTCGGTGTCCGCTACTTCATCAATGGTTCATATACACACTTAAATCTTTCCTTTCTTATCCACACTAAGTTAACTTAACTCACTAACTAGTATTTTACTAGTTTATCACAATCAGCGTGTGACCAGTCGGACACGCACACCGAGACGTACTGTTCAAAGGTCCCCTCTCCTTAGGAATTTTCGTCCTCGAAAATTGACTAAGGGTCCCTGGCTTCCTAGGGTCGTCACTCCTTATGGAGTCAATCACGCATTCATACACAATACCTAAATGCAAAAGGTTAGCTCGTTTAGAGAATCCAATCCTTTAACGAGGACTTATCAAGTCGTAACTGATAACAAAATAATGCTAGCCAAGGCTAGACCCACAACAATTTAACAACAAACACATCACACAACGAACGATGATATTCACTATCACCCACAAAACTATGCGGGTTGACTTAACTCGACTATCGTACCTGCACGAAAGTGCATTCACAACGAGCATATCATGTATAGAAAATCTCATACCCATTCGAATATTGTGCAGAAAAATAAAATGGACCATTCAATCACATCCAAAAAGTTATACATATCAATAGGTGGCAGCCATGCCACAATAGTTTTAAAGATTGCAAGGAGTGGCAACCATGCCACAATAGTTCAAAGGACCTATGTCCAAAGCTACCTGTTTTAATTACAAAACTCCCAAAAAGAAAACTATAAACCCATAAACTACCACTCAAACCGCGGCATCACCGGGCTTGTCCTCATCCTAATCGTGTCCGCCTGCACCAGAATTCGAAGCATCCGGAATCCACGCTCGAGCCACCATGCGCTCCCAAGTGGCCTCTTCAGCTGGATGGTTTCCCCACTTGACAAGTACTAAAGGGATACTCTTAGTACGTAAAATTTACTCCTTTCGATCAAGAATTTGCATTGGTTCTATCACTGTCATATCTTCATACATCTCTATCGGTTGATCGTTCAAGATATGTGTATGATCTTTAACACACTTTCGAAGCATGGATACATGAAATACATTATGTACCCGATCGAACAGAGGAGGTAACCTAATTCTGTAGGCAACCTCACCAACTCTACCCAAAACCTCAAAGGGTCCAAAATAACGCGGGCTTAACTTTCCCCTCTTTCCAAATCTCATGACACCTTTCATGGTTGCGATCTTAACGAACACATGATCTCCTACTTCAAAATCTACACTCGTTCTCTTGATATTGACATAACTCTTCTGCCTGCTCTAAACTGACTTGATTCTTTCTCTAATCACACGAACGATAGTGGCATTGTCCTCAAGTACTTTTGGACCCAATATGAACTGTTCGCCGGTCTCTTCCCAATTGATCGGTGATCTACATCGTCGTCCATAGAGTGCTTCATAAGGTGTCGTTCTGATACTCGTTTGGAAACTGCTATTGTATGCAAACTCGATCAATGGTAGATGTTGATCTCATGATCCCTGAAAATCAAGCATACACGCTCTGAGCATATCTTCTATGATCTGATTCACCCGTTCTGCTTGTCCAACCGTCTGCGGGTGGAATGCCGAACTAAAATCTAACCGTGTACCCATACAAAGGGTCACCATCCAAAACAATGCTAACTGGAATACCGTGTAATCGGACAATTTCTTCCATGTATAATTCCGCAAGTCTCCCTGCCGTATACGTAGTGTTGTATGGCAAAAAGTAGGCTGACTTGGTCAATCGATCAACGACTATCTAAATGGCATTGTGTCGCTTCGCTGTCCGTGGTAATCCCACAATGAAGTCCATCGAAATTGACTCCCATTTCCACTCTGGTATAGGTAGAGGTTGTAATAAACTTGCCAGATGTCTATGATCTACTTTCACCTGCTGACATACTAAACACTTTGAAACGTACTCAGCAACATCCTGTTTCAAACCTCTCCACTAGTAGTTCTTCCTCAGATCCTGATACATCTTAGTGCTACCAGGGTGAATGACATACTTAAACTTATGAGCTTCGTCTAAAATGGTTTGCCGCAAGTCGGCATCAATTGGTATGCATAGACGTCCCCTGAATAATAAGGAGCCATCTTCCTTAACTGAGAAATTGGGTCTACTGCCGTCAATCACACCCTGTCTGATATTTACTAACTCTGGGTCTTTCATCTGCAACTCATGAATGTGCTCAAAGATTGTCAGTCTAACTGTAATGTTGGCCAACAAGACCCCTGAAGCTTGCACTTCGAGCTTGTGTCATACAAAGAAAGATCCTCTAGCAGTTTCCATCTATGAATTCCAGTACTAAGGCTAAATAATAAAGCCGAACTCTTTCTGCTCAAGGCATCTACTACCACGTTAGCCTTGCCTGGGTAGTACTGAATGGAGCAATCAGTCTTTAAGAAATTTCATCCATCTGCGTTGCCTCATATTAAGTTCTTTCTATGTAAACAAGTATCTGAGGCTTTTGTGATCCGTGAATATCTCAAAGGTCTCTCTGTATAAATAGTGCCTCCATATCTTCAGTGCAAATAAAACTGCTGCCAATTTCAAGTCGTGGGTTGGATAATTCTTCTCGTGGTCTTTCAGCTGTCTCAACCCATAAGCAATCACTTTCTTATTTTAGTTGAGTACACAACCTAACTCACTGTGTGAAGCGTCATTGTAAACAGCAAACCCTCCACTGCCTGAAGGAATAGCTAACACTGAAGCTGAAGTCGGTCTCTTCTTGAGTTCTTGAAAACTCTTCTCACACTCTTCAGTCCATTTAAATCTCACATTCTTTCTAGTAAGCCTCGTCAGTGGTCCAGAAATCTTGGAAAATCCTTCTACAAAGCATCTGTAATATCCAGCCAGACCAAGGAAGCTACGAATCTCTGTTACCATCTTCGGTTGCTCCCATTCCACTACTGCCTCGATCTTTACTGGATCCACTGTAACCTCATCCTTCGAGACAACATGTTCTAAGAAACTAACCTTCTCTAACCAAAACTCACACTTGCTGAGCAATCCTCAAATATTCTTCATGCTCTTTCTTGGCCTTAGAGTAGATGAGAATGTCATCTACGAACACTACCACACAAGTATCGAGGTGTGGTTTAAACACTCGATTCATCAAATCCATGAATGACATCGTTGCCTTGACTCGCAACTGATGGTATCCAAATCTCAGATCGATCTTGGAAAAAATTCTTGCACCTTGCAACTGATCAAATAGATCATTAATTCTAGGCAAAGGGTATCTGTTCTTAATGGTTAACTTGTTCAGCTGACAGTAGTCGATGCACAACCTCATCGACCCGTCCTTCACGAACAAGATCGGTGCTCCCCAAGGAGACACTAGGTCTCACGAATCCTTTATCTAGGAGTTCTTGTAATTGATCTTTCAATTCCTTCAACTCAGCGGGAGTCATTCGATGGTGCTTTAGATACTGACTACGTTCCTGGTGCTAAGTCAATGGCGAACTCCACTTCTCTTTCTGGTAGTAATCTCGGCAATTCATCTGGAAAAACGTCTTTGATCTCGCGTGCAATCGGAATCTCAGTTATGACGTTCTTCACTTCTTTATCTTCCTTTAGAAAAGCTAGGTAACCACTGCAACCTTTCTTTATCAAACGTTCAGCTCTCACTACAGAGATAAGGGGTACAAAAGTCAATCGCATTCCTAGGAACTTGAACGATCTCCTCGTATTTGGCCTAAAGGTAACCACCTTTCTCCGACAATCAACACTTGCACGATGTTTGGATAACCAATCCATGCCAAGGATTACATCAAATCCTTGCATATCCAACAGGATCAAGTCCGCCACCAATTCATGATCATCAGAATCTCTGATGGCGACTATAACAGACTGACAAACCAAATTGGTGTTAACTGAATTTCCCGTTGGAATTGACAGCGCCAAGATAAAGTCTAAGTTCTCAGGAACAACCTTGACTTTCCTCGCAAATTGCGGCGTGATAAACGAGTGGGTAGACCCTGGGTCTATCAACACTCGCTACACAACAAAGGAAATCGCCCTTACTGTACATTTGCAAGGTACCCATATTATACACATTTTAAAATAATTTACTTATGCATCATCAGTCAAACTGGTAAGTAAATAAATTTAAATACTACCTTAAGTATTGATACACCTTCTCTATCTAAAATTTTAAATAAATGTAATACTTTAATTAAAGAATTTTCACCTTGTATGATGTCGTTACTATTTTGGGCATCCTGGGCTGTTACTGTATATGCCCGTCCATGAACAATCGGCTTCTTTGCGTGTATCTGTCTAGTCATAGGAGCTGAAGTCGTCCTTTCTTTCCTCAACTTTGGGCAATCTCTAATCATGTGCCCCATCTTTCCACATTTATAGCATCCACCGGTATCCGCCTACAATCGGAAGTCTTGTGAGACTTGCTACACCTGACACACGTCTCAGCTAGGGTAGATGATGCTGTTCGAGAGAAACCCTGAGTAACGGATACGCCTGTAATGGTCACAGGGCTCTCATAGCGGATCAGTCTCATCGACGTAGACACAGGTGGTCTAGGATAGTTGATCTGGGGTGGTCTAGAGTAGTGTGTCGGTGTAAACTGCATCTGATTAGGTGCTACAAAACGCGGCTTTTTATTCACTGATTCGTAGTTACCAACCCTACTCTGATCTATCCTTCCTTTCCCTTGCTGATCTCGTCTTTTATACATTTCATCAAGCGCTTTCTCAACAACTAGCGCTTTTCCCATAACTTCAGTATAGGTCTCTAACTCAAAAACTACGATCCTATCTCGTAGAATCAGTTTCAACCCATTTTAGAACTTGTTGGCCTTCATAATCTCCGTGGCCACATAATCAGGAGCAAAACATGATAATCGTATAAATTCTGTGTCGTACTCTCTCACAATCATTGCCCCTTGTTCCAAGTTCATGAACCTTGCCGCCATCTGATTTCTCAACTGTTTTGGGAAGTATTCCTTGTTGAACACCCCAACAAACTCCTCCCATGTCCACAACCCATCTGGGTTTCTTGCTCTCTCCTCAACAATACCGATTTCCACCATGGACCGGCATCTCCTTCTAATTGATATGAAGCCCAACTTACTTTCTCTGCCTCAGTACAAGGCAGCCTCTCTAAAAGCTTCTTTGTCTAATTCAACCATTTCTCTGCCTCCAATGGGTCCGTCTAACCATAGAAGCTAGGAGGTTTTAACTTCCTGAATTCAATGAATCCTGAGTGGTATGATGCCGCAGGAGCAACAGGAGGTGTAGGTGGTGCCTGTTGATGACTATTCGCTGTCAGTAATGCTGCCTGCTGAGCCATTGTGCTTGCCATGGCTTCCATGGTTTGCATCATTCTCTGCCTTTCTTCTCTATCTTCATTCTTCTCTTGATTTCTCACTTTCGGAATACTCGTCTCCGGAATAACTCTCTCTCTCTCCCAACGGTACTCTATTGGAAGTAGTAGGAAACTCATCCCTATTCCTCAAATTTCTACCGTGGCCTCCTCTTGGTCGGCCCCTTCCTCTAGTAGACATGGCGCTTTGCAATATGAAACCAAAGTTTCATTAGCAGAAGGTCCCTATACTCCGACAAAATCCATGACTTGTCAGAAATTCTAAAGAAAATACTTTGATACGAACTATGACAGCCCGGATTTCGGCACCCCGAAAACCGTGCCATCGGTACGGCCCTCTAGGTCGAACCCCACACAACACACCGAACACTTGGTACATCCACATACAAAGCAAAATAAAACATAATCTAATAAACCAGATAGAGACATCATAAGAAAGAAATCTCTATTTTCTATATATAATAACTCAAATGGATCCCAAAAGATGGTTCTAACCCCATGCAACTCACATGGCAGGAAGAACCGAACCGAACCGAACCAGAAGTGATAACCAATCGTCACATATGCTTGGTTCGCAAAACAATACACCTGTACGTTAAATAAAAAATATCTTACAAAAATGGCCGGACGTACCAAGCCGTACAATCTAACCCTCAAAACAAAGCCACATAGCGAAAACTACTAGAAGAACTCCTCCAGAGGGGGCTTTGTCTCCTCCTCGGGAATGTACTCAAAATCCTCCAAATCTAGGTCCTCAGTACCCGCTGCAACCCCTGAACCTGTGACATATAGTCGAAGGGTGAGCTACATCTAAGCTCAATAGGGAAAAACTGATATAGCATGCATATCTTGAAAACATCACACATCTTTCATGATATATCTCAAAACATAATTTTCTTGAATGAGAATCACAATTGAAATGCATTTCAAATGAACAAAGCGAATAATGAATGCCTGTTTCAAAGTCACACTGATCATATTTTCAAAAGCTGGTTCTTATTTCACAAAACTTAAATCAAATCACTTAATCTTCCGAGTAAAATATATCATCGGAAGCCGCATCACATACCGATGGAATACCCACCATCATCGTTCAATAAACAATTCACACACATACACAAGCCCTCTTGAATGGAGGTGGCTTGCCGAACGAAATATTACCGCAGAATGGTAATCAAAGAACGGATATCCCGCCGTATCGGAGCATAATTTATATGGATATCCCGCCGCATCGGTCGGGTATTTACACACATAAACCTTAAATCAAATGTGCAAAGTAACTTTTAGTTTATCACCGTGAGTTTGTGGTAATCATAATAGTTCGAAGCTTTCAAAGATTTCCACACACATACTTATTCACATCTCTTTGATGTCACATACATACATATTCATACATACTTATCTGAAGGCACATACACACACACACATGTTCTCTTAGTGATCACACATACTAAACACATTCAAAGGCTAATGAATTCATGCTATGACAAAAGCATATCGTAAAACACACACTCACATCATATCACTACGCACATGCTTGTTGAAATCAAATATACATGCTAAAGGAGTTTTCCCTACCTCACACGAAGTCACACACAATCCTTTAGCTCAAAATTGCTTTTGTAATCCATAGCTCAAGCTCACACCTACCATATACGAATTCATAAAAAAAACGTCAAAAATGACGTAAAATCGGAAGATACAAAGTCTCCCCAAAATCCACCAAACAAATCGAAACAAAATCCTGAATCTGTCAAAACCGATCGATCGATTCTAAACCGATCGAACGGTTTCCCCAAATCTCTCAATCGATTCCTAAACCAATTGAACGGTTCACTGAGAAACCAGACCTGTCCAGGTGCCACAATCCGATCGATCGGTATCAAACCGCTCGATCGGTTTCCTCAGAAACCCTCACTATTTCTTCCCTTTGACAAAATCGATCGAACGATCAGTTATTTCGTTCGATCGGTTTTGCTAGTTTCTGCACACACACGGGTTCTGACTTTCAGAACTCATTTTTCTTAGAAATTTAACCCCTTCTCTTCATTTCCACACTCACATAACTAAATCACTAACACATACAAAACACAATTAAACCACAATCCTTACCTCTTAGTTGATCGATTTCTCTGATTCCCTTGCACAGCTCACACAAAGGTTTCACCGGGTGGAATTCGAATCAAATCCAAACCCTTTGATTACGCCTAGGATCCTGATCTCGCACGCACACTCATGCATCCAAGGCACACTCCTTTCTCTCTTCTCATTTACTCTCTCTTAACTCTCTCAACAACCAAGGCAAGAGAAATAAATTCTCTTAACACCTGTCTTTTATACTTAAAAGCTCTACCCTGCATGTTAATCACATACACCGCACCTCGGTGTACACTACTTCATCAATGGTTCATATACACACTTAAAATCTTTCCTTTCTTATCCACACTAAGTTAACTCACCAACTAGTATTTTACTAGCTTTATCACAATCAGCGTGTGACCAGTCGGGCATGCACACCGAGACATACTGTTCAAAGGTCCAAATTTTCGGGCCTTTACAATTTGTGTGTTCATAAATAACTTGGCACTTCTCGGAGGCTTGATTATCTGATAATAAGGAGATTGACCTAAACATCAAGGCTGGCACTCAGGTCGAATACTTCATAGAAAGGGCAGATTGTTTTCAGCAGGATGCAATATCCAGTCTAGTAAAATTGATTTGCAGCACATAGCAATATGTCTTGTATGTGCTATTCAAGTCTTGAACATAGCATGCCTAGGCTTTTCTAAATGTTGCCTTTTTCATGAGTATAGTTACAAATGTGCTTGCATAACACCATAATCAAAACATGGCCACTTTGTTTAAGCTAGTTGAGCAGGAAATCTATACATTAACAAGCGTCTTATCTTTCTTGGGAAGAAACCAATTTCTTCTTGAACATGGAAATGATGAAATATCACTAAATCGAGCCCTGAAGCTGATCCCAGGAAGATGGATTTGAAAGCATTGATGATGCATACCTAAGGGGCCTTCAACATATATACTGGGTTTAGGGTTTAGGGTATAGTGACAATTTTGATGATGCATACCTAAGGGACCTTCAGCATATATACTAATATTGTATAGTGACAATTGAAGTGACATTCAATTTTCAATGTTCTGAATACGTTGAAATAGACTATCCACTGGATATCGATGTAATAAAAGGAATAGAGCCTCTGGAAAGTCTAAACAATAATCTCAACTAAATAATAAATAAGAGAAATGTGTATCTGCATATTAGAATCATTATCATTTATTTGAGATGAGTGCATCACAATCCTATATATGTTCAAATCATAGTCAAAAAGTCGGGAGTCGGTAATATATCGGCAAAGTTCTATGTCAGGAAAAATCGGAAAAAATTGGTCAAAGTAGGTCAAAGTCGAAAAAAATCGGGGAAAATAAAGAGTTCAAAAAAATGGAAAAAATATATCATAATACGTTTCAAAAGTAATGGTTCTAATAAACAAAATAGTACAAAATAGGCAAAACTTGAAGTTTTTTTATGAACAAACTGAACAAAATAGTACAAAACCTAAATGTTCTTTTCCCCCTTAAGTATACAGTAAAACTACAAAATAATACTCTTGGGATTGAGAAAAAAAAAAACTCTTGGGATTAAGCAAAATTATTATTTTAGAGTGGTTATTTATTTATCGATAAATGAATAATTTATTAATTTATCGATAAATGAATATTTATTAATTTAAAAAGGGTTTTATATTTTTAGCACTTGTACAACATGTATTATTTTGTTTACCAAGATACATGCATGACTTATAAATAAAAAAACAATGGATGTGGTCAAAAAGTTAATATGTGCATACATAGAAGCTCAAAAGTTAACATGTTTGTACATGCATTAATGTACATAAATAAAAGTTAATACAGTAAGTACTACATACAACGGATGTGGCTTCAAAATTTAATGCCCTAGAAGATAAAGTGTTTCAAGACGTTTCATGTACATAGAAAATGCTCTCTATAAATAGTCATTAGTTTTACTCTTAAAGTCCAAATCATTAAAATTTTCATATTCATGGTGTCTCATTTGAAAGGAGTAAAAAAACTCTACATTGATTGATGAGATGAGGAGAGCATTGTGCGAGTATAAAAATGAGCATCCCTCTTCTAGTAAAAAAATTTTGCAATAAGGGGTTCAACAAAAGTTCCATCTCTCCATCAGCCAATCAACAAAATCAAACACTCCTAAGAGATCAGCAGAATATTTGTCAAATGAGATGAAAATAGCAATGTTAAGAGGCACAAATCAACAAAATATCCTGAGTTAGAAAAATTATTGTATGAGTGGTTTCTCCAATATCAAGAGAAAAGTGAAGATAACGAGAAATGATCTAGATCAAAGCAAAATAATTTTACAGAAAATTTATGGAGAAGCTAATCCAGAATTTAACTTCTCAAATAGTTGGCTAGATCGGTTCAAGGCAAGACATAGACTTGTCTTACCAACGATTTGGTGACAGCAGTGCAGTTGTCATGGAGAACATTGAAAATGTTTTACTAGGAATACGAGCTAAACTAGACCAATTTCATTGGAAGGACATCTACAATATGGATGAAACAAGGTTATTTTATCGATTGGAAGCAAATCATTTGCTTGCTACGAAGCAATTGGAAGGACGCAAGAAGGACAAGGAGAGGATTCCTATTATTGCTTATTACAATGGCGATGGTTCAGACAAAGTACCTCTTTGGGTTATTGGTAAGTATGCTAATCCTAGATGTTTTAAAAATGTGAACATAAGCAATCTTAGTTGTCGTTATCGAGCAAACAAGAGAGCATGGATGACTGGTTTACTTTTTCAAGAATTTGTTTGTTGGTTTGACAAGAGAATGAATGGTAGAAAGGTTATCCTTTATAGTGGACAATTGCTCAGCCCATCCATAAGTTATTGAAGGCTTGAGGAATGTTGAACTATTTTCCTTGCCTCCTAATACAACATCAAAGATTCAACCATGTACTGCTGGGATTATTCGAGCACTAAAAATTCATTATCGACATCATTTTTATTCTAGCATCTTGGAGCGCTACGACGTAGGAGCAACAGATCCTGAAAATATTAACATATTGATTACTATCAATTTTCTTAACGCGGCTTGGAACACTGATGTGAAGACAACAACCATTGCAAACTATTTTCGGCATTGCAAGATCCGGTCAGATGAAGATATTTATAGCTTTTGAACCATAAGTTGGTGAAGATGAAGGCATTCATGGATTACGTGAAGCCATTTCTGGTCTACGCTATAGAGATGTGATGGATTGTTGAGCACCTTTTGAATTATCTTAGTGAAAATGATACAGTGATGGAATCACCCACTGATGACAAGATTATCAAAGGGGTAATGAATACACCTACCGATGATGATCATGATCCAAATAACAGTTCTGTTTTAGCAATTGTTTCTCCAAAAGAGGCCTTTTGCAATAGTAACCTTAAATAACTACTTGCTACAACATGAAAAGAATATACCAAATGTAGCGTATGCATTAAATTAAGGATGAGGCTGAATTCGGTTTAGGTACAAAGAAAGGACAAACAACTTTAGATGCATATTTTGAGAAAGAGCTGAATTGAGAAAATAGAAGTTGTCAAGTAAAAAGTTCATTAATATGATGAATTTTTATGTGTTATTTCTTTTATGTATTTAATCAATTATTAATTATTATATTCGTTGGGCTCTAAGGGATTTTAAAAAAATTAGTATCTTATGCATTTAGCAAGGTTATTAATTTTGTACACTGGCCCGAGTTGGGAATGGAAGATTTTATTATTTAATAGAGATTATTAATTTATCGATGAAAAAAAAAATCGGACATCACAAACATCGCCAATTAATCGGCCGAGTCACAACTTGGCAGATTAATTGGTGATAAAGACAGGATGATTGCAAGTCGCAGACTTTTCCGATATTTTGAAAAAGTCGGAGACTTTTGTGACTATGGTTCAAATAGTACAATTTAACCAGCGATATGACTGAGGATGGCTGTTCCTTACATGCAAAATGTCATCACTTCTATATAGAATGCTAAAAGAAGAGTATGCCAAGTATATTGGTAGTGGTACTTTAATATTTCTGATGTGCATATACACATACATATAATTATATAAATAAATGTTTTCAACAATACTACTATAAATTTAAAATACACAAGTTTTTACTACCCACGAGGTATTATGTGCCAATATGATATTTTCTTATCATTTGTATTGTTAAAACATTTATCCTGGATTATCTATGTAAGAATATTTTTCTGAAATAAGGGACAGTTGCAAATGCCTCAAATTCCTTGTACAAATAAGTAATTCTACTAATTCTCCTATTGATTAAAGTCAAAATTGAGATACAAATAAAAAGACTTCAGACATTAAAAACCTTGAAGAAAATTTCAGTTTTCAGTTCTCCTTGATTTTAAAGAACAATAGTCAAGTTTATCCTATTGGTAAGACGAATAAGTGATAAACATAGATATAACTTCAGTCAATCCTTTAGTTGCCCTGAAAAAAATTAAGACAATAAATACTTCAAATCCATTTCCGCGAAACTAGAACTTTAGACAACGGAACTTTGTAAAACATGCATCATTTCTATCAAAACCATTGATGGAACACTACCCCAAATTTTATTATTTTAATAACATTTTGATGGTTCCACTTGTTGATGCAGAAAGAGAAAGTAAACTTTTAAAAGATTATAAAGTATGCCAACAAATACCTGATGGCGGAAAACCATATACGCCAAAGCGAAGAAGACAATTATGAAAGGAAGAAGAATAGGTGTAACCACGGAATATACAAGTCCCAGCAAGAAATATAATTGTATACGAGGTTCAGAAGAAGAAAATTCCAAGCTCCCGGGATCCATTGCTTGTTCCTTGTCTTGCTCTGTTTTAACTAAGAAGGTATTCTTCAGGTGGAACACAATCAAAGGTTTTAACCTAAGAATCTCTCCAGCAACTCCTGCCCAACCATCTACCATTATATACGTGATGAAAAAAGTTGCTTTCATTGGGATGGACACACCGACAGTGATGGGAATTCTGCAAAAGGATCACTATTTCTTAGATTAGAGGTACATAACAAGAATATATAAGAGGCATCTTACCAATGAAAAAACTGAATTGAGTTGATATATGATATATAAATGTTGGAAACATGGGTTAAAATGCCGGAAAACCGGTACGTATCGTCCGGTCAAAAAACCGGTACGCACCGGACGATACGTACCGGAACAGTAAAAAACCGGACGATACATTCACATTGAATGTATCGTCCGGTATTACACATATAAAAGGGCGATACGGTACTTTTAATGTACCGTATCGTCCACCTCCAATACCGATACGTATCGGACGATACGTATCGGTATCGGACGATATTTTGATCCATGGTTGGAAAGAAAGAAATGGAAAATATATATAGAATGAACAATTACACAAATGAGAAAGAGAGGCTTTCTTTTTGTTCAAAATGAAATAAAAATGTGATGATTAAGGTACGTTTGGATGCATAATTGACTTGGATTAAATTGATTAAGTTATAACAAAGTAGAAGTGAAATAGTGAATGATCACACCTTTATTTATTTACTTACTGATTAAAATTTCCTTTTGTTTCATGTCCAACTTAAATGGGTGTAATCATAACCCAGGGTTAGTTCCTTATTCTAAATAACTAAATAAGGGACTATTGAAATGTAGGCCATTTCCACTTAGTTGCAGCCTAAGTATGATAATCCATAATCCCAAATAGTGTCCAAAGCCATGGATTAAAATACCACACGGTACCATCAACTGTGAATATAAAAGTCCTTTGGCAAATCAATTATAATTCAACACAATGGAAATTTTCAATGACATGAATAAACTGAAAGTTTCAATGATACCAAGGTTTAAACTTGCTCTTTGGCAGATCAGCCAAAATTTTCTTCATGAACTGCGACGTCAGTTTGACTAACCCCAATAATGATTTTCAACCACTGAGATGAATTAGTTGATCAATCTTGAGATAGATAAAATTTAGGGCAGAGTTTTTGTATCGGGAAATAAAGTAACATACTCAGTTGCAGATTGATGAATAAAAGTATGGAGCTGCTGAAATGCTGTTCCCGCGATTATACTCCCAAGAAATATATTTACCAGTATGAATAGGTAATATTTTGTGGCTGATCTCCTCTCCAAACTTGATAGCGATGCGTGGCCTTCTATCTTGGACATAGTCATGAGTATTGTTGGAAGAAGAATAAGGAAAATCTTTAATGCAATACCTGGAAGAAAACCTTGAATGAAGGACTTGAACGCTTTCCTGCAATAACATTTTTTTGACAATTGAGATCTTGAACCATTAGACACATGGAAAAATATATCCAAGCACAATCGATTCAAAAATTCAAGATATTACAACACGAAAAAATTCAAAAATGTGTACGACAAATAATAGAAACATTAAAAGAGAAAATGATTGACAACTAGCTGTAAAGGGGGTCTATCTAATCTTATGCATAGGTACTTCTACATTGACAATACAAGAGGTATCAAATATTATGTTTTTTATTGAAGAAGATTGCTACATACCTCAAATGCTTTATGAAATTTCAAGTCAATAATACTATACTTGGCTATTTTCATGGTTGGTGAAAAATAGCACTGATAATTACCACATTAGCATAAATCTTAGTGGTTATTTTACTTTTTTACTTTTTCTGCAAAAGAGCATGTTAAAAGTTGAATTGATTTGTAATAGCCCAAATTTTTTGAAAATGTTGAATCGTTGACCTTTGATGAGAATGCGACCTTTTGACTGATTTGACTCAAGTCAAACATTTGACCTATATAATGTAGCCTCGAAACCCCACTAGTTATAATTGGGGTATGCACCAAGCACATTAAATCCCAACTCGTACCTTATGTAGAGCGTATGCGTGTTTGTGCATGTTGCACACGAACCCGAGCCCAATGCCTGAACTTGGGCTTCAACCAGAATTTCAACTCGAACCGAGAGTAGACTCGAGCCCAATAATCCAACCTGTCACATGGCACCCAAACTCAAATATGGGTTTATATGCATAAATGTGCATCATAGATTTCCTAACATTGCCACGCCCGACTACGCGTACATGTTCGGTAAGGCACGCAAGACCACCTTGAAACTTTTGAATTTAATTAATTTAAAAGAATGTATTTTGTGTGAATGTGACGTCCCCAAAATCCATGTTCTAAATCTGTACCTTTGCACACAGGCCAAGTGCGCATGTTTGGTCCGATGCACTGTGCACGTGTGCAACCTAGAAACAATTTTCTTTTAAGATAGAAGATTAATAAGGTATTATAATAGTTAAAACTGATTGGGCCGACCATTTGAGCCGACTAATTGGCCCAACTAGTTGGGCGAACTGATTGGGCTAACTATTTGAGCCGACTTTGGGCCTTTGGTAGGTGAGCTAAGTTTTAACTGGGGTGTGTGAGCTTCACACCGGAACCAAGGCACTTTTAAGTGGATAAGGCTAACACACTTTTGCAGTGTTATTGCTTCGCACCGAACAAACTCTTTGGGCAATGGCTAGCACTCTAGTTATGTGTGCTTGCTTCACATGGAAGCAAACTCTTTAGTTATAAGAAAGCTTCACTTGCAAGCTTCTCCTTGGTTTGAAAAGTAAGAGAAAGAGAGGAGCTTTTGGAGAAGAAGAAGCTCCAACGCATGGCCCTTTCGAGATCCAGATTTTTAGTTGATAACCCTCTCAATTTTCTCCTTTGCTTCGAGTATTGACGCGGGAGAGCACCGATCCTCGTTGTGGTTGTGATCCACGAGCGCGAGAGAATCTATCTCTCTCAAACCCTCTTTCATTTGATTTGGAACTCCTCGCGTCCGTAGAGCTCGCGAGATCCTTCTTCTCGCGTGAATCTTTTGTTCATCGTGTATCCGGAGGAATTGATATTCGACTCCGTCCCGTTGCGTTGCGATTGCAAGGAAAGGGATTTCGGTTTCAAACCATCGGGGTGAAGCGTAAAAGCCGATTTTTGGATACGATCGTCATGGGCGTTGCGTGCCTGATGTGAGGAGGTAAATTCCATATTTTATTCATGTATTAGGCTAAGGTTAGGATGCTTAGATGGTATTCAAAAATGGGGGTCTTTGATGGAGAAAAAAGAGTTTTAGAGAGAAAAAACGAGCAGAATCGTGCGCGTGAAATGGAACTCGCGCGGGCGAAATGCCTTCATAAAATAGGCCAAAAAGTCTTGAAAACAGTCGCTCGCGTGAGTTTGAAAAGTCGCTCGCGCAACTTTGGAAGTTGCTCGCGCGATTGTGACTGAAGGGCGGACACAGTCTCGGTATTTTAGTCGTAACTTTTTGCTCCGAACTCGGAATTACGCAATTCTCGCGGCATTGGAAAGATGACAACAAGCTCTATAACTTTTGTGAATTAACAATTTCATGAATCAAACATTTTAAAGGTCAAAATTGAGCGGCAAGTTGGGACAAGTTGCACATGATCCAAGGCTAGCACGAACTTGTCTATTCCGTCCTCAATTTTGAGAAAAACTTAAAGAAACTTCGACATATGTGATTCTTTAGTTATTGACACATAGTTTGTGAACTATTGTGATGTAGATTGAGGATCGAAGCTGTCGATAAGGACTTTGGATCTTTTGTGTTTCCTTTTGCAAGATATCGAGGTTAAGATAAGGGAAATTCAATGCCCATTTTCATTTTTGACCCTGATTCTTTGATATAATCGATATGAGTATGATTTTGTAGAAATGGATTTAGAACTTGTCAGATTTAACTGCTTTCGAATATTGAAACCTTTGAATCATTGATATAATCGATTTGAGTATGATTTAGTAGAAATGGATTTAGAACTTGTCGGATTTAACTGCTTTTGAATATTGAAACTTTTGGATCATTGATTTGACTTAGAGTTTGATTTCTGGCTAACATCGAACGTTTGAATCTTGGAAGCTTTGAAATATCGAAGGTGAATTTTGAACCTGTGAATGCATTGAATCTCAAAACTATGAATCTCTGAAATTTGAACCGTTGAAATTAAATACGAACTAGGAGCCATGGGAATGAATATGAACCTTGAACTTGGAATCCTTTGAATCTTAGAATTTGGAATGGAGTAGTATTATTTAAGAATGAACGACACTAGAATCCGCGAGCACTGCATTTGAATCTTCGAAAGATTTGAATGAATTTGAATTCGTTGAATGGAAGTGAATCCTCTGAACTTTGAAATATGAACTTGAAGGTGGGAAAAATTCAATACCCAATCGTATTTTGATTTGAATTCATAGATACCTTGAAATAATGAATGAAAGCTTTGAATTTTGACTTATATTTGAATTCTTCGAACTATTGAAACCATTCGAACTATTGAATCTGAACTCTGTTAAATATGAATGTCTTTGAACATGAAGCATATGCAGTCTTGAATCTTTAAGATGAAATTGAATCCTTTGAATTATAGAACCCTTTTGAGAATAAATATTGAACATTGAAAATCATTGAATTGTGAGTATTGAAGTCTTTGAATTATTAGTTGCATTGAAAATTTTGGAGATGAATCAATGAACTCTGAACTTCGGAATGAAATGGACTTATCTATAAATTATATGATTTACATGATAGGTTGAATGGAAATGTGACATTTGTAAATGGAATTAGAGTTTGTGAGTCTGATTGCATTTGAACAATTGAGAGCTTTTAATCATTGATTTCTGGATGAATGCTTTGAAATATAGAATCCCTTGTACTTTGAACTTGAATCTGACTGCATAGAAATGTCTTTAAGTCTTCTGAACCTTGAACGCGTGAAACCTTTGAAACACTGGACACTACTTGACCACTGTACACTGCATATACCGAGTGGACCACTGCATACATACGATGATACGGCGGTTATATCCGTACATATCGCATTAATCGGACCATCTTGCATACATACTAGACCAAGACGATGGGTTATTCAGAACATACAAAGACATCTGACTCTTGTATACATACATCGGATCGATAAGGGTTATCCATACACACTGCATATTGCATACATTGACTAGACCGGTATGACCCGGGTTATCCGTACACACTGTACACTGCATATACTGATTGGACCACGACATACATTGACTGGACCGGTACGGCGGGTCATCCGTACACACTATAAGATGTGAATTGGAAATCTGACTACCGTAAGATGGGAATAATGGAAATCTAAACACTGTAAGTCATTGAATCTGAACACTGAACTTTATAAGTCTCTGAATCCGAATAGAAATTCTGAATCTGACTTCGAATATGAACTCTAGAACTGAGAATGAATCATTGAAAATTGTGTGAAACTCCAAACTATTGATTTTGATTTTGATTTACGGATATATGCAAATTCTATTTTGATAATAAATTGTCTTTTGGAACTCTGTTATTGAATATATTCATTGATATGATGAGATGTGAAATTGATATTGATATTTCTTCTACTAAGCTTAGATTGTTAGCTCACCCCGATTATACATCACAGGTGTAGCTCTTATTCAGGTTCAGGACTTGAGAAGAATCCAGATTACGGACCGGAGAAAGAAGCACAGTAGCTGCTACAGATTTGGAACTTGGTATAGTTGTGAGTTGATATCTTTAGCTTTTGAACTTGGTACATCTTAGAAATTCTGTAGTATTTTGTACATATTTTTGTGTACCACTGTTTAGGTGATGGTTCACCATCACTGGTGGTTTGTTTTTGCCTCCATTGTTTATATGCTTTATTTAGAAATGGAAAAAAATTTAGCTCTACCATATGTATCTTTGCTTTGATTTCCGCGTTTTGTGTGGATGTACCAAGTGTTCTGTATTCGGATCGTGACATGTGACCCGACGGTCCGGGTTTCCCAAAGATCTGCGTAAGGAGAAATTCGGGCTGTCACATGATTACTGTTAAATTTAGATTCTGGCATATTAAGTTGTGTTAGGTCCATTGTTCTCCATTCAACTGTCCTTTAAACCATGTAAGTACGATGGTAGGGTACTTGTATCGATATTATGGTCACCCTAATATTTGTAACATTTATCTCCCAAAGAGTTAAATGAAAGTGCTGCAATGCTTCTTTCCAATTGATTGTATCCTTCAGATTGTATAAGAACTCATTAACCCAAATATGTAGCTTTTTCCCATCTAAAAAAAAACTCAAAGCAAACTTTATCGATCTTGTATGCAGGGTATTACAGCCAACTTATTATTGTAACATATATTCCCCAAAGAGTTAAAAGAAGCCTTGAAACACTTCTTCCTCTTCACCCTACACCAAAACAAGTGGAGAAAAGGAAGGATAGTGAAGACATGGAGAGAAGTAGCGAGCGAAGATCAGAAGTGATCGGATTGCAAATTTATTGTGTGCTAGCGTTGATGAGAAACAAGTGGAGAAATAAGACTTGCAAAGCCGACCCCAAATCGATGGGCAAGGTTATGATGATGATGATGACATCTTAACAATTCTTGAACGATGAAAACCCTATTTTTACATTATTGAAAGAGACTATGCAGTTCTTGTTCCACATGTACATCGTTTCTGATCTTGATGATTTGGGGAGCTTGCTCTTTGCAATTTTCCTCTCTCTACCTCCTTTCCAACATTTCACATTCTTCTCAATGGCTCAAGTCAACTTACAATAGGGAGGGTTTGCGAGTGGAGTGAAGTTAATGGCGAACAAGTACTAAAGGCAAAAAGACAAAAATGGCTTCTTCCTTTAATGGAGTTGGCAATTTTATTTTGCAAAAGAGTAGGGGAGAGAATACAATTGTGTTTTAGATAGACAAATCATTTCAAATCGGAACTAGACCATATTATTTATATCGTTGAGTTGGTGCCACCATGCACTGCTCTAGTTGCAAACCAACAAGCTTCCCGATAACATCTCCATCTCAGCAACATAAGCCAACCTTGCAATTTTGATAATCACGGCCTTTCCATTGTGCCCCCTCATCTCACGTAAAAGTCAGTTTATGATTGAGGTAAGACTGGAAAGCTGACAGCCATGGCATCCTTAATAGTTCCAAGGTAGTGCAAATTTTGATAATTGGTACATGCCGGTCCATATGGCTTAACTCCTAATTTTGATTGGACAAGGAAATGATGATAATGAACTAACTATTTCTGGTAGCATATTCGAAACACTTGCCCATGTGAGTTAAATAATCATGTCAAGTGAAATAGTATCCTAAAATTACGGTGAGAGGTTACAATGCCCTGTCACATGAAAAACAATGAGGTAAAGCATGGAAATCTTCCAACCATGGCATCCTACCTTAATTTGAGATAGGATGCCAATTTTAGTGACTGACACTAAGCAATCCCTATAGCAAACTCCATAAATCATATTCACCATAATGTCTCTGATCAACGTTATTGTGAATAGGATGAGAAACTCCACAATTATGGTTGTGTGAGATTAGAGTCTCTTATCCAGTAACTCACAAAGCATAAATAAGTGAATATGTTTCTTTAACAAAAAAAAAAAAAATTGTTTCTTCAAAAAAATGGCAATCGCTTGATTCGTGTTTCAAGTCAACTCGACTCAGTTATGTCACTAAAAGAGTGAATCAAGTCGAGTAACATGCCGACTCAATTAGAAATACTGGGAAATTGACTAGACTTGGTCATGTGCTTCTATAGACATTTGGAAGCTGACTATCATGACTAGCATTTCCACACTAAGGCCCTGTTTGGCAACCTTTTTCCAAAAGCACTTTTCAGGTGCTTTAAAGAGGTGTGTCACATATTGCTTCTCAAAAAAGTCTAACACATGTTGAAATGGTGTTGTGTGAGAAGCAAAATGAGGGAGATTCTCAAGACAACACCATTTTCAGCTAGAGGTGGTCAAGTCCTAGAGTGAAATGTGCTTTTCACCCAACAATTTCCCCTTGAGAAGTACTTTTTGTAAAAGTGCAGCCAAACAGGGCCTAAACATTTGGGAACTGGTTTAAATTATGAGTATATGCGTGCAAATTTTCAATTATGCAAATACTTTCTCATTGAACACTATTTGTGCTCTTCCACAGAGGAAAATTGTTGTAAGGTAGAGGCACATCCCATAATGGTTGTTTTAGAGATGTCTACATTGGTAAACAACCTTTGAGTGGGAGAGGTCACAATCATGGGTGTACCTATATCAACCATAACAACAATAGCAGTGTTGTTAAAAGAACTAGGAAGGGCCTAGTTGAAGGGGTTGAAGTATCAAGGGAATATTTCATTTTTAAAATATCCATAACAAATGAAGAAGGTTAAGACATAAGAGACTATTATACAAAGGTATTAACTCTTAGACACTTCTCATCAATACAATCATTGACATCATAGAAGATCTAAGTTGTGAATCCTGTCATCTGTAAAAAAATGATTTCACTGATTTGAGGAACCCTGTCATCTGTAAAAGTTAATTATGATAGGATTATGGGTAAAAGATCTCTCTTACATATTTTCGAAAGCATAGTCAATCCCATTACCACAGATTCATAAACTAAAAGGTTAAATAAAAGCCTGAATTGATTCTCTTTTCCACCATCTTGGCAGAAGATGACTTTCATCGATTTTTAGAGCTCTTGATTTCTGTGAAAGTCATCTTAGAGAGGATTTATGGGGTAAAAGGTTCTTCGCAAGATTGTTTGCAGTCACAAGATCAATAACATACACTCACTGACCTCATAAGGTTATCGAATCTAGTCAAAAGATGACTCCCAGATTCGCAGGAGCTTTGAAATTTGTAAAGTCATGTTTTAGGATCTAAGGGTTCAAGGTTCTTCATTGAGGTCTTTCATTGACCTTGACGCTGGCGATGCCCAGTTGAACATTAATCGTTATGCAAAAAAAGTGACAAGAGAGAGAGAGTCAAGAATGAACCTTTCTTCTTTTTATAAGCCCTTTTTTGTTGGATGTGCAATCATAATCAAGAATGAATTTTGTTTCTTTTTTATGTAAATAATAAGGTACCATTTGGATGTGCAATCACAAAAATTTAATAAATTAACTACAAAATAGTTTCAAACAGATTGCAAATGTATGTAAAATGTTACTTATTTTGCTAAAAAAATGTTAAATAATAGTACTAAAATAAAAAACAACAATAATTTAAATTGAAACTTTTTTGGTTTTGTCGTTTTCTTTGAAAAAAATGTGGGTATCCAAATGGAGCCTAAGAAAGATGAGAGTCAGAGTCCCAATAAAAGACCCAACCAACGATTTTAAAATTGGGGTTTTAATGAGTTAGACATGGGGTTTTGGAAACATTTTCGAATAATTTTCAGAATGAAGCTTCTTTCCAGAAAAAAAAAATCGTTTCTTTTTATAAATATTTGTTGATTGAAGTCCATTTCTTTTGATATTTGATGATCGATTGGGATAATAGATTATATTAATAAAGTAAATAGATGAATCTGATCATGTGTTTATCAGCCTAATGTCATCAATTTTGTAACTTAAAAGTTCAATAAATTAAATATAGTTGCCTGAAAGTAAGCATTAATATATACATACAAGAAGTACCTTTGGTGTCCTAATATTGCACCTATGTGCTACCCATGTATCTGTCAGATCGATATTGTCCATATGTCATATCTATGTCGTACCAATCTTGTACCAAAAAAAATACCAATATAAAATGTACCCAAAATATTGTGCTTCGTATCAACTCCTGACAACGAGGCCCCTTAGATTTAGTTCAAACACCATGACATTATAGATGGGTGTTTTTAAGGCCTTCTCGCTGCTTCAAAACATTGAATGGGGTATTTTTTTACAGCTAAAGCGGGAGCGCCTAGGAGCTTCACTGACTTAGGTGCTGCTTGTAATTAAATATTTTTTCATAGGGTAGCCTAAAGGTGTAATTCATGTCTCAGTGTGGTATGTATACAAATAACTTGCTCCCTACGATTTTCTATCTCAATATTTAGCAATATAAAACTGTTACATTAAACTGAACGCATTATAATATTATATGTTACAAAATAGGAACATGATGCCTGAGAACCATGCAGATTTAAAATTTTGAAAGCATGGCAACAGAATCTTAGCGAACAATAACAAATTAAATGATTTGAATAAAAAATCAGAGACCAAGTTAGAGTAAAGAAAATATACTCACATTTCAATTAGTGGCTTTAAAAAAGGCACAACCTTCTCAATCCCTTCAAGATTTGCAAGGGACTGAACAAATGTGATTGGGATCATAAAGAAAAAGGTAAGAAAGAAAAGTGTAACAGCGATAATCAACCTTCGGATTGTCAGCTCAACAAATGGAATTGCAAGATTAGGCCAATAAACATCTCGAGGTTCAGGAGCCCATTCTGTCAACCACAAGGTTGGATTACTCGACTGTTGAGTTTGGGCACAAACAGCTGCTGCCCATCGGGTTTTAAATGAGACAAATGCCGCAGGCATTATAGCCTTAGGGTCACTTAGAACCCTTTCCCTTTCTACATTTTCCTGGACAAAGGGTAAATGAATTATACAGTGAGAAGAAAGACGGATATAATATTCTGGAATGTTAAGGAAATATGCCCAAACAGATCCAGTCATCAATAATTTAAATTCCCACTACTTTATCTGCAAACTAAGAATGAGTTATTTTACCAAGCAACCATGTTATTAGAAGCAATTGATAGAAAATATGGTGAATCAAAGGGTTGCAGAACATCCTTCTATTAGAATTTGGAAGTGGACCATAAACTGGAAGAAACACACATCTTCAAACAGAGGTGATTAAAAATTGCACTTTGCATGGGAAACAATTTTCCCTGGGATCACATATAAATCTTGTCTCGTAGTCATGGAAAACTTCAGATTTTTCTTATGTAAAAGAACTGAAAATCATAATATTACATAATTTAGCCATTTAACTTGAATAACTCATATAACATATTCAAGTTCTAACACTTCATGCAAAGAGGTAATTCATTATGTAATATGTATGAGTATGATATACACCTAAATTGTGATTCAACCGTGATTGAGGCAAATTCATTCGCAAATTAGGTCAACCGTAATTAAGGTGAATTTATTTGCAAAGAGGTAAGATCAGTATTACCGTATGGTGCAGATTGTTGAGCTGTGAAGAAGCAGCAAGAAGGCAAATTACATGCGGCTGTGATATGTAGTCTAAGGTTGATGCATGGAGCAATAAGAAAGGATAGAACTAGGAATGAAGGCATGCATTGTAGTTTAAATGCGGCCCTAATAAAAGAGAAAATTAAATAATGTCGATTAAGGTGGTTTGTGCATGTCCATTGGGAACTTGAAACAGCACCTATACAGAGGATTGAAATGATAAAAGTACATAGAATGAGGAGCAAAGGAAGAATGAGGAGCAAAAGAAGAATGACAGACTTTAAAAGGAGTGAGAGTTGACATGAAGGATTCTGTAGTAAGAGATAGTTTACTCTGAACAGAAACGAGTGGAAAAAAATATCAAAAAATCAACAGCAAATAGATGTGACAAGGTGATAGATGATGATGATGATGATCCATATGACAAGTAAATAAAAAAATATGCATCATAGCTTTTCTCACTCATGTGTTTCTTCTAGAATTCTTCAATGGCTTCTTGGAAAGAGTGATTAATTATGCATGAGTTGGAAAATCATAAAAACATTTAGCTTGGGGCCAATTTGGATATACATTGTGTTGGCAACTGAGGCTATAGGACAGAAAAAAACATCTCCTTGACATATACCAAAAATTTCCTAGGTGTCGTAGCCTACAGGTATCCCAAACCAACTGCAAAATTATAAAACTTGTATTTAGATTGCAGACAGAAGTCTTGTCCTATAAAAAAATGGATACAATCCATCAAAAAATTTCCGGAATTTCATGTAAAAAGTAATTGTACTACAACCAAAATGGATGCGGTACAGACAAGCAGTGTTGAGGATAGAATATATGTTGTTGGCAAAAAAATTACCCAAAATAAGAAAGACCTAGCTATATAATACCAAATGGCCGGAATGATGACCCAAAAGATTTTATTTTATTTTTGAGAATTTCTGGAATTGCTGGTCTCTTTGTGAAGGGTACCAAATTTTATTAGATTAAGTGGTGATCCCAAATCGATCAAAATAATTGATCTGATTTTGCAGTCAATTAGAAGAAAGTTTTTTAGGATCATAAACGTTTTTTTCATTATTTTGGAGTTTTGGATAGAGATTTCTCTGTTGGTGTGGATGGGGCTGTGTTATATAAATGTAGGTCTTTATTATGTAATATGGTGATAATGAGCATTATTAGGTGTATGTAATAATTTTCCTACTCAATAAAAAAGCTAGTGGCACCCATTCCCTCAACTAAATTAACTCACCCTAATTCTCCTCTTTCTTCTTATCTGACATTAAATTATAACAAAACAATAAACCCAATAACCCTAACTAATGACTAACTGGTCATCTAATCAAACACCAATCCTTAACTCTAACTGTCTACTTGGTATCAGAGCTACCCATTCCAAGGTGGAGCGTGCTTGCAAAACTTTATTTGTTGACATCAATATTGGCGTGTATTGGTGTGAATGAAGCATGTGTTTACATACTAGAAGTTACGTACTTAGGTATGCAGCCATTGGCGTGGGATTTCCTTGATCATGCCACAGCATTCGTCCTCTATGCAGATAAATCCAGTGGGCAAGGCTCCCCCCCTTGCATCCTTTTGTGGTTTCTCCTACTACCCCTGCTATTCCACTAGCTGATACATCTGATCTTGATTGACATATTGCCTTCCACAAGGCAATTCATTCATGTGTTAATGTTATCCTCTATGTATGCCTGTTATCAGGTCATTTCTTCTTTTCACACGACTTGTAATATCCCCAACTTTGGGAACTGTGTAAATCAGTTGGGTACGCGTGTCAGTAAACGGCACGTGGTACCGTTGCGAATTTTGGAACGTACGTTAGACTCATTGACTTAGTTAGACGAAAGATGTAACACCTAGTTTAGGTGTATAAGGTTCACAAGTGAACCAAACTATATGTTAGAACACATATGGTGTGTGTGTGTGTGTGCTTCACATGGAAGCAAACCAAACTATAAGAGAAGTTGTAGACTTCCCTATTCTTTACCTTGAGTGTGAGTAGAGAAGAGAGAGTTTGAGAGAGGAAGAGAGAGCTTAGAGGAAGGACTCCGCCATCGTACCCTCCGAGTTATCGCGATCTTCCGCTCAATCTTCTTCGATTTTGAACAAGGATCATTGATCCTTGACGATAAGGGAATCTGTGAGCTAGAGGGTCTCATTAGTACCAAACCCTCTCGTGTTCATTTTGAAATCCAATGTCTGTTGATATCGCATGATTCTTCTCTTGCGTGAATAATTAGAGTCATTGTGTGCGTAAGGAAAGACTCAATCATCACGTACATTACGAGACGATCACGAGGAGGAAGTATCAAACCCTTTTGATGCGCGTGGCGAGAGCGTCAAAGGATTTCAGATTTAGATCATTGGATGCGCAAATTCCGCGAATTAATAAGGTGAGGTCTCATGGTTAATTATGTTGATTTATAGCTTGGATCGAGCGTTTATTGTTCTAGAAGTTCAACATTTAATCTGGGTTTGAAAAGGGGAAAAAGAGAAAGAGAAAGAAAATCCAATTTCGGGAGGAATTGCTTGGATCTCGCGCGCGCGACATGGAGTTGCTCGCGCGAGATCAGCTTCAGAATAAGCATGAAATTAGAGGGGAGTAGTCGCTCGCGCGATTGAGAGAGTGCCATGAGAAGTCGCTCACGTGACTTTAAACTCACGCGCGCGATTGTCTCAGGCAGTTTTAATGAGAAATAAGGGAGAACAATCGCCCGTTCGAGGCCGCGCGACTGGGGTGTGCCAATGGAACTCGCTCGCGTAACCTTGGGACTCGTGCATGCAACTGAGCCAGTTTTGGCTATTTTGAATATTTTTGGGAAAATTCTCTGGAATTTCGGTTGGTATATTTCTTTAGGCATTAATTCATGCCCTTTTGATACATTGACATGTACGTTATGACTTGGATGTGTGCGTGAGGATCTTCCCCTCGTTTTGCATGATTTACATGATTTGCGTGGTTTCGTGAGCCGTGAGGTAGGGGAAATTCAACAACATTAATATTTGATTCGATTTGTATGGATAGTGTGATGTGATAAGGACATTGTGATAAAGTTCAAACTGCATTTAACTCATTGATTTGTGAATCTGTCAAACCAAAGCTTTGTACTTGGATTCTAAAACATGTGATTCAAAATGTGGATGTGATTAGCATATTGTATGTATGACTCCGAATATAAAATGACGCGGGACAAACACTAAAATCCTAATATGCGAATTTGGGATTAACTTTTAGGATGAATTGAGTAGCGGAAATATTCAAAATCAAGCAACAAATAAAATTAATTCAATGAAATTAATAAAACAATTAGATTAATCCATTTTAGCGTCGCATGCGTAAAATTTCCCGATCTAGAAAAATGACTCTGATGAAGTAACTCGGAATTCGTTCTAGTTTAGGGCATCAAGCGATAATTGCAATATCGGATTTGATTCCTCGGGGATTTTGAAGGAGATGAAACTTGAATAAATAGTTCAAACGGGGAGATAAATGATATCATGGAATACGACTCTTTTTGGGATTTTTTTTTGTTCTTTTATCAATGGAAAGAAAGAAAAATAATACCTGACAACTAGAAAAAGACAAATTAAAAGGATAGATTCCAAGGCTTCACACCAAGGGTTTTCCGAAGCTTCACACCACGGCTGTAGGTCGGCTTCGCACCAAGTCGCACGAGAAACGATTGCTCACTCCTCAAGGTTTTGAAAGATTCACTCGGTTGAAAACTTTTCACAAGCTCTCTAGGGTTTGCACAAAAGCAACTCTCTTTCATTCAATAATAAAAAAACTAACTACAATGTCCTTTTTTATGACCTTATATTAGTCTTACAATAAAATAAAACCCTAAAACAAATACTAAATAAAAGACAAGTAAGCCCCTAAAACTTAAGTTCGAAATAGAAAAATAAAAAAATTTAAACTAACTCAGCGCGATTTCGATCGATCGAAAGTGAAAATCAATCGATCGAAATTCAGATATATGAAATATCGCCGTCGATATTCGATCGATCAAAATTTTTGATCGATCAAAATTTAAATTCAATCGATCGAATTTGCCCTGTGCTCTTCCATTCTCCAGAATTTACATCTTTATGCCTAGTTCTGATTTTCGCTCCGCTTCTTCTTGGCTGGAAAATTTGTTACGACTCGAATCCACGACTCTTGATCTTGGCGTCCCACATCATGAAATGTGTTTGTGAGCCTTGAATTCTAAGTTCCAAAACTAGCTATAAAATATGCACAATACACGGTGTTAAACTATATGTTAGAATTTGCACAATGATTTAAGGTTCACGTGGAACGAATCCTCATCGTGTACCGGTATGGCGGGATATCCGTACATTTGTACTGGCCAACGGTAACTTTAGCCCTACAAGTGCCCTCATAGCGTAGGGGCTTGCGGATTTCGAAAATGGTTCATTTGAACGACGATCGTACGGGGATTCCCATCAGTATATGTGTGGCTCTCAATGATATATTTTGCTTGAGAGACTATTTAAGTTATTGTTTTAAGTCATGATAAGATATGAAAAAGGCATGTAACACCTGAAAACGAATCAAGAGATTAGAAACCAAGAAACAAACTCTAAACTTGTGTTTAAATTTTGTTTTGCTGATTCAAGCATCTTGAAAATTCAGTTTTTTGTGAAATTTGTTTCAGAATTAAGTCGTGAAATCTATGCTTTGAAATACAATATAAATGTTGTCGATATTCCCGCTATTGAGGTTAGACTGTTAGCTCACCCGTCAACTATACGTCACAGGCAGAGGTGTAGATACGGCAATTGAGGATTCAGGGCATGAAGAACCTGATTACGTTCCTGAGGAGGATTCAGATCTTCCACCAGATGAGTACTTCCCTTAGGGGATGTCTGATTATTTTGAAATCTTGTGACTAAGGCTTGGTACATCCAGCCATTATTTTGTTGTAGGACTTTGGATACATGAAATGTTGTTCAAATATTTTTGTGTGAACCACTGTTTAGGTGATGGTCGACCATCACCGGTGGTTCATTTTGATTCTATCAGGCTTGTGATTTGTACAAGGATAGAACCATTATTTTGTCCATAATTATATATATATATATATAGAATTGGAGATTTCTTTTGTCATAGGAGTATATCTGCTTTGAATTCTGTTGTGTTGTGGATGTGCCAAGTGTTCCATTCGGGGATTGTCTTTATCGGCGGTCCGACGGTCCGGGTTTCGGGGTTAGGAAATTCGGGCTGTCAAACGACTTATCTTTCAGCTGTTGATATTGTTACTATCCCCCGTACTGTCAGAGCCACAATGAAAGAAGAAGTTAATGCCTTAGAGATGAGAACAATTTTACTTGGGAAATGGTTCCCCCTCCTTCAGGGAAGAAAACTGTGGGGGTGCAAGTGGGTTTTAAGAATGAAGCATAATTCTAATGGCAATGTTGCAGAATATAAGACACATCTAGTCGCCTATGGATTCACTCAAACTTATGGTATTAATTATGATGTCACATTTTCTCAAATCAATGGCTAACCTAACTTCAGTGAGAGTCCTCATTTATATTGCGACCAATCAAAATTGACCCCTTTATCAATTGGATGTGAAAAATGTCTTTCTTCAAAGGCATCTCATAGAGGAGATCCATATGGATCCTCCTCCTGGATTCTTGCTTCAGGGGGAGACAGAGAAGATTTGCCGCTTTTGTTAGTTCATTTATGGTTTAAAGCAGTCGCCTCAAGCTTGGATCCATCACTTCAGCGGTGGGATTATTGGAATAGGTTTTTTGAGATGTCATTCAAACCACACTATTTTCATTCATTCAAGTTTTGCAGGTTGTACCATTTTGCTTGTATATGTTAATAATATTGCCCTCTCTACCTTCATATCATATGAGAAGAGTGACCTTGGTCGCACATCTGAAGCTAAAAATTTGTGCAGGTTGAATTATTTTCTTGATCTCAAGGTTGCTCAGTCAAGAAAAGGGATATTTCTCTCAAGGAGAAAGTATGCCCTTAATCTCCTTCACGACAATGGCATGAGTGGGTGTAAACCTGCTACTTCTCAAACTAAAAGCATTCTCTTCATGAGAGTGATCTTCCTCATCTCCATTTATAGCACCGCCTTGGGCGTGCTTGATTTATCTCACCCTTACTCGGTTAGACATTACTTTTGATGTCAACTTGCTGAGCCAGTTTATGTATGCTCATCATGCCCCTCATCAGGTTGTTGTTCATTGCATTCATTGATACCTTAAGTCTAACGCTAGTTGTGGACTTCTACAGAAATCTCATGGTCATCTTGATATATCTTGCTATTTATTAGATCAGATTGGCCACTGATCATATATAGATATTTTGTCTTCCTTTGGGGCAATCTTGTCTCATGGAAGAACAAGCAGCAGCCATTTTTTCACTCTAGTGTTGACAGAGTATCGCACTATTGTGCATGGTTCCTACGAGTTTTTGTGGCTTCGTTGTCTTATTTTTAGTTAGGTTTCCTATGAATGGTTCTATGCCCCGTCATTTTGATAATGAGGCAGCTAAGAAGATTGCTTCGGACTCTGTATTACATGACTGACCAAACACATAGAAGTTGATGTTCAATTTTTTAGAGAGAAAGTTTGCGACTGTATCTTGGAGCTCATCAATGTATCCTAATCTCAACAGCTAATTGATATGTTTACTAAGACTGTTGGGCCTCTGATTCTTAAGGACATTTCTATCAAGCTGAACATGCATGATATTTATGCTCCAGCTTGAGGGAAGGGTGTCGGGGAGGTTCCTAACCTCAACAGCTAATAGATACGTTTACTAGAGACCGTTGGGCCTGTGCTTCTTAAGGGCATTTCTATCAAGCTGGGCATACATGATATTTATGCTCCACCTTAAGGGAAGGGTGTCGGGGTGTGTGTGTGTGTTATAGATGTAGGTGTGTATTATGGAATATGGTGTGCAGCTATAAAGCTAGTGGGGCTCATTCCCTAACTAAGCTAATTCAACCATTATCTTCTCTATCTTCTTTTTCTTCTCTAACCCTAAATCTAATAGCACAAACCCTAGATCTAATAACCCTAACTAAACCCCAATACTACTCATCTAAGCAAACACCAATCCTTAACCCTAACTCAACCTTATTAAAAACTAGGATTCAATGCTTTTTTTTTTTTTTTCATAACCTGGGTATCCGGGCCTCTTAGAGCACCTGCCTAGTCTCAGGGGCAGATGCGCACCATAAATTAGCACATACCGGGTCAGCACAGGATATAAATCCCTAGGGCGGCCTCAAGGGGGGGAAGGGATTCGAACTTAGGTCTCCTGCTTTTGGAAGCAGGTACTTGGCCAGCTCACCTAACCCCTTGAGGTTACTAGGATTCAATGCTTGGAAATACTTGGGTATTAAGGAATTAGAATTTGGATAAATTTTTTAGGGTTATAATTTTAAAATAAGACTACCCTTAAAATAAATATTTTAGGGTATTTTATATTATAAATAATAATTACAAGGTGTCTTTATTTGCACCCACCAAATCTTTGAGGGCACCCCATTGACCACTATGAATCAAATGATGGAGATATTTTCACATCCCAATCTTCCACACAATGGATCTTGAGATCATGGCTGTACCATCAGACAATCAATTTTCGATTCCACGTGGTATAAATCCTAAAAATGTGACCAGAAAATCCGTGGCACACATCACCCTAAAATGTGATTTTCAAGTTACTTTTTTGAATGCGTGCCACGTGGGATAAAATTTGATTGTCTGATGGTACACCCATGATCTAAAGATCTGTTGTGTGGAAGATTAGGACGAGAAAAGATCCCCATCGTTTGATTCAAGCATACAATGGTTTTTAGTGAGGGTGCCCTCAAAGATTCAGTGGGTGCAAATAAATGTACACTAATTATTATTATATATTCACATGCATTGGGCCGAATGAAACTTAATTGGATATGTTTGAGCTTCTCTCTCTCAAATACACATTTGGACTAAGTACTTCTCAAGATTACCCTGTATAAAAACATTTTTTCTCATGGAAGATTTATTTCTAACTTGTTACCATTTGTCCACATCATGTCACAAAGGACTAGCCTAGAACCATTAATTGTATTCAATAAGTAAATCATAAAGCAAAGGAAAACACTTCATCTTAGTTTTTATAATGTCATATGCTCCTTCATATATCATTACATTTTATAACCATACTTTAATGAAATTCTCTACAATGACAGTTAAAGCATTCAACAAATAAAAAAAGATAATGATTCAGCTTGCAGTGTCTCCCAGACAATCAATTTAGACTTCTTAAAGAATACATTCTAACGTTATTGTATCATTTAAATAGATTTAATAAGTTTACTATGCAAAGAACAGTACTTTTTCATAAATGTTACAGACCATTCAAATATGGTAGTAACTATAATGAAATACTTGAGCGAAAAAAGCTAGTAATACAATGCAAAAATTTATATAAGGGAAAGGGATAATCAAGAAAATGAATGGAAGCAAATGCACTAGATATAATTAATACTTACTTCTTTAGAGATATTCTCAATCTCAGTTTCATAGAAGTCAATTGCGTCAACTGTTTTCCCATAAAGGCCTAAAAAACCTGTCTATATATAAGATACTTGCATAAGATAATGGCTTGTTGACTTAACAGAAATGTGCGATGAGCAAAGATCGTGTGATTACAAAAGGTTTTTTAGCTTTATGAACAAACAAATAATCCACCAGAAATAAGTACAACATAAAACGACAACATGCATTAATAATGGAATGAAAAGTACCTTCGCAGTCGGCCTTTTTGCAGGATGTCTAGCATATTTGTTTTGGTAGTAGTCAAGCCAGTTTTGCAAGCCCTTCTTTGTGTTCACCAATTTTGCAAGGTTAGTTGCATTATATACAACCTGCAAGTAAACATTCAAATATATATATAAATTCAATGTATGGTGGCATTGACATAGGAATGGAAATATGCAAAGCTAAATCCAAAGCCATGGCACATAGCGAAATCTGATGTCTTACAAAATCGAGAGGGTGATTTTTATTCATATTACCAAAAGTCCCCATTTTCTCCAAAATCCAAATTTAAAGAAGTAATACTTACAAGAATTGAAACTAAGAAGATATTTATTTTATGTTGATTATAAACTCACATTAATAACTTTATGGGCAGGACATATTTGTTAAGCCACCACAGAATAATGGGATTAGAGGTATTGGAAATGATGATGTTATAAAAATTATTTTCTTAATTAATTTTTTTATTTTCTTGTATACCCTATAGTCGCATGCTGTCAATATCAATAGTTAAAAGCAACTCATATACTTTGTTACAAATATATAATACAAGATTGCCTATCATCTCACATGTTAGACACTTTCCCCCTCTTCTTTCTTCTCCCATTCTCCACATACTTTTCGTACAATGCTAACTTAAAAATTAATTTCTTATTCTCATGCTTGCCCTAACTTGCATTCTCACATAGACCCTACTTGCAAGAGTTTGCTTAGCAAAGGTGTCCATATTTTCTACCTTATTCCTTTTCCACTTAGTATTTCTTCTCCTTTAAATTTTTATGATACCTCCTTCACCTCGGGGAGAGTAGAAGAAAGTGAGAGAAAAGCATCAAAGAAAAAATCCAAAAAGATAAAAAGGCGAAAGGAGGCAAAGAAAAAAGTTGAGCAATAGCTTATTTTCCTCTTATCTCCAATCAAATGTTTTCATAATTTTTCCACAATCCAATATAGCTCTCAAGCACGTCATACTGTCCCTCATCAGTCCCGTTTCTTAATTTCTCAAACCCAATAATTATATATTATTCTTAAGTCTTAACTTACCATTGCACTTAAAGGCTTTCCCATTTTCTCTCACATGCTTATCTTATCCTCAACCAAATTCTTTCCTTATTCCTCTTAACCCGATCTATTTTAAATTCCAACTATCTCACCACTCTAGTTCAATTCTTTTCTATTTTCTCTCAAATTTCTTATCCCCAATCCAAGTTTTATATTCTGTAATAGTCCTAGATCGGATAGTAAAATGTCTAGAGCCTAGGTAATAAGGTGTATGCGGACCTTACATGTCACGACGCATTTTGGGAGGGGACTTGAGCCCCATGCCAGGATCAAAACCGGGAGGGGACTTAAGCCCAGAACCGGACAATATCGGGGGTGTGTGGGTCTGGGTCATCACATCTTTCTATCTAATTTTTGTTTAAATTATTTCCTAGTTAAAACCTATTGGAAAATAATATGTCAGATGTGGTGTGTGGTGCGCCAATGTTATGAAAGTCTAGTTGAGTTAGCGAGTTTAGCACCCACATTGAGTAAAAAGTAACTGATGTGTATTTTGTGCTTTATGTAAAGGGCTTATTGTTTAACTTTTTAACACCAATTGTAACAATGTAGTCCATTAGTGTCTTTGCTCTCTTCTCTCTATTCCTTCTTATCCATCTCTCTTCCTCTGATAAACCCATTCAGGGTGGAATGTACCATGATAAACCGTACTTAGTGTATACTCTGACACCCCATTTCCAGAGTCACCACCGCAAAAAAATATTGCTTGAGGCAATGGGAAAATACAGGTTCTAAGGGGTTGACAGAAGCCGTCAAGTACCATTTGTAATATGATCTATATTTTCCAAACAGCGAAAATGGCACGTACAGCCCCACATACTATATTCATAATTGTATTGGACCCTACTTGGATGGACTGACTTAGCCACCTTGACCCAAAATGACTTAACCCAACCCAATTTGAATCTGACTAGACCCGGTCTAGCTTAACTAGACATGGGCAAATACAGCCCAATGCCCAATCTAAGTTGGACCTAGAAATAACATGCAGGTTTGGTCCCATCATGACTGGAAATCAAACCCATTTAAACTAATTTAATATTGCTTAACCCAAGTTGATTAGGCCAGCCGGTCTCTTGGACCTACCTACCCATTGGCCCAACTGATTCTAACTGGAATCAGACGTATCCAATAATGAAACGGGCCCCACACATTTTAAGAACACGGAAACAATGAGAGATGCCCACCCTATTTATCGGTCAACAAACCATCCACACCATGTGAAAATATCCTTGATAAACGACCTATCCCTTCCTTAACAATCACACTAAGATATGAAACATCATTAAAAATAAATTTATAATAAACTTGTGACGTCTCACTTCCTCATGAACTTGTGAAACCTCAAGGAAAGTGCATGTTTACATGCACCCTAAGTTAAGAAGACTAAAATATTTTCACTGATTCTAAGGTCAAAGAGGAATGAAAACACATCCATTCTAATATTCATTTTTGCTATTTAGACATCATGTACAACCATGGGTCAAAACATCGTCCGATACCGATACGTATCGGTTTTGGAGGTCAGCAGTACGATACATAGGGTAGGTATCGTACCCTATATAAAATAGACAAATTATCGCCCGATGCAGACAAAATATTGTCCGTATCGGACGATAATTTCAAATTATCGTTCGATAATTTGGGTAAAAGTAAAAATTAAAAAAAAGGACGAAATTATCGGACGATAATTTGAAATTATCGTCCGATCATTTCAAATTATCGGTGGGCCCCACCCTTTGACCCGACTAAAGGGTCGGGTTTTCCCTTTTTTTTCTCCATTTTCCTCCTTTCTTCTTCCTCTCTCATTTTTGGGTTATTTGCACCCTAAATCGGCGCCGAATCGCACAAAAAATCACGGGATCAACGTGGAAGGTACGTGTTTATCATTTTACTATCATTTTATTTCATTTTAAATACTAAAATAAGGTAGATCTACCTAATTTAAGGGTAGATCTACCTTAAATAAGTGTAGATCTACCTTAAATAAGTGTAGATCTACCTTATATAAGTGTAGATCTACCCTTAAATTAGGCAGATCTACTTTTAAAGGAGCATCTGGCTCATGTAAAGGGAGAGACAAGAGGGTGTCCCAGTGTACCCAGAGAGGTAAAAGAAAATATCAGAGCACTTTACAAGCGGCAAAGGGAAAGAAAAAAGCTGAAGTCGATCGTGATAGGGAAATGTATGAGAGAATCAGGAGGCCAGATCCAGAGTTTACGTCAGCTGCACCTGAGGATGATGAGCAGATAGCGAGAGCTATGAGAGAGAGTGCCAGAGAAGCACAACAGTTGCGAGATCAGGAAGAAGTCAATTATTAGTTTCGGTCCAGGTTGATGGGCCCATCCATGCCTGCTACCGGTGGTGGATCTAGTCATAGGCCACATGTTGTTAAGGATGTTGAAGCGCGGAATAAAGAGTCCATCGGGAGGATTATAGCGACTACATTTTGGATCCATTCATGTATCGTGACCAAAGCTCCAAACAAACCAAATTGAGTGCAATCTCACTTACAAAAATGGGGAAGAAGCTTGGAAAATCCATTGCCAAGTTTTTTATATACAACCACATTCCGAGCCAAGTAGCAGACTCGCCGTACTTCAAAAGCATGATTGATATCTGGCAAGATATCAATCATGATATCAGGGCCCTTACTAACAGATGAGTACGATGAGATAACTGCCTATGTACAAAGCTTTCAGGATGTATGGGATGAGAGAGGTTGCACAATTATGTGCGATGGATGGACTGGTCCCACAAAGAAGAGTTTGATAAACTTTTTGGTTTATAGCGATGCCGGGACAATATTTTTGAAATCGATTGATGCTTCAGACACAAGACCCTACCTCTTTCAACTGGATGGATATGGTAGTTCATGAGGTTGAGAAGCGTGGGTTGTGCAGTGTAACGAGACAATGCGGCAAACTACAAAGCATTGGATTAAAACTAATCTTAGAAGAGACGTCGTCTGTCTTTGGACCCGTGTGCCGCAACGTGGACCTCATTCTTGAGGATTTAGGAAAGAGAAGCAAGGCACAGACAACTATTCAGAAGGGAAGAACGATTACTTTCTACCTGTATAACAGTGACAAGCTGATCAATTTAATAAGAGCTTTCACGAACAATGAGTTGCTCCGACCTGCGATTACACATTTTGCAATACAGTTTTTAGCCCTACAGAGTTTGGGTAGATATAGGCGTGAGCTGAAAAGCATGGTGTCGACGGAAGAATGGAAACAACATGAAATAGGACTCGCCGAAGCGAAGAGACTAGCTTGCACCTTGACGACTGATCTACAAGATTTTGGGCAGATGTCGACCACCTGATCGCCGTCACTACCCCGTTAGTGCAAGAGTTGAGATTGGTTGATGGTGATGACAAATCAACGATGTGATACGTTTATGAGTCAACAGATAAGGCAAAATTGGCTATAAAAACTAAATGCCCTACAAAATATAAACGATACTGGGCGATTTTTCGACAAGAGGTGGGATGTACAATTTCACAGATTGCATGCAGTATAACATGTTGCACAATTATGTAGTGATTTTTATTTATTTATTCATTATTTTCATATCTTGATGAAATTGCTCATATTTGATGTAGTAGCACATTACTTGAATCCTTCGATACGCTTTGAGTAACCGATGATGAGATGTAAGTTTTGAAACCATAAGAGATGAGTGATCATAGTATCATACCTTATAAGTAATAAGTCAAATGTCATGTGATATTATCATCTATTTATTGATATGTGCCTTCTTGTGTTTCATCTTTATAGATTGACATGTTTCATGAGAGACATGGGTCATTTAGGACCAGTTGGCGCAATCCCAAATTAAACACGACAAACATTGATTGATTGCATTATGGGTGATGGTGAAATATTGAGGTGGGTAGCAATGAGGGTATTGTCGCAAACGTATTCCTCTCAATATATAATTGGAACACTTTCTCTCTCATTCATACTAAGACAAGGAATAGACTAACTATGGACCGATTGGAAAAGTTAGTCTACTGCCACTACAACATGCGATTAAGGGTCAGGAATATACAGAGGACCTTCAATCTATGATCTAACTTTTCCAACCAGGAATATCCACCATCATCCTTACCACTCCCATCATCTACTACAGACTAACTTTTCCAATCACCATAGTTAGCGATTCAATCTTCTTTGAATGGTGGTTGGGAAACACTGCTCACTTCTCTACATTGTTTCGTTGGCATAATACTCTCTCTCCTCGAATATATAATCCAGCTGGATGGGATCAAAATAATCACCAATCGCAGGTAGAATATGATAGATGAATTAATTATAAGTAAGACTTCATATAATTGAGGATCTAAGACTTCATGTAGTTGCTTACCACGGTTGGTCCTGCACATATTCAATAGATGTTGTATTATACATGACATTTGACTTATTACTTAAGGTATGATACTAGAATCATTCCTCTTGCTTAGTATGGTCCGCCAACTCGTGGAGCATTCTTTTGGATTACATTGAGCAAACCCATGTATACACTTCATCGGTCACTCATTTCAAGCATCGCGTATACTAGAAGGTTGGATTCTAGTACTGTGCTACTCATCAAATATGAGCAATTTCATCAGTATATGAAAATAATGAATAAATAAATAAAAACCACTACATAATTGTGCATCATGCTATACCTGCTGCATGCAAGTACTGGTGAAATTGAGCAACCCACCTCTTGTGGATACTCGCCAAAGATTTTTATATTTTGTAGGGCATTTGGTTTTATAGCCAATTTTGCCTTATCCATTGACTCATAAACGCATTCCCATCGTTGGTTTGTCATCACCATCAACCAATCTCAACACTTGCACCAATCTGGTATTTGATCACATCGTGGTCGACATCTACCCAAATCGTCTTGTAGATCAGTCAAGAATTTCGGTAAGCTAGTCTCTTCGTCGTATAGTCCTATTTCATCTTATTTCATTCTTCCGAACACCATGCTTTTCAACCACGCCTATATCTAGCCAAACTCAGAGGGCTAAGAACATGTTAAAACGTAATGTAATCAGGTGAAGCAACTCATTGTTCGTGAAGGCTCTCATTAAATTGATTATCAAATTGTATGTAGAAGTAATCGTTCTTCCTTTTGAATAATTGCTTTTGCTTCTCTTTCCTAAATCCTCAAGAATGAGGTCCACATGAATGTCGGCATACGGGTCCGACAGTGGTCTCTTCGCCATTAGTTTTAATCCGGCTTTGTAGTTGCTACATTGTCCGTTACCACCTGCACAACGCTCTCCAACCTCATGAACTACCATATCCATTAGTTGAAGAGGTAGTCTCTTTTATTTGATTTCAAAAATCATGTCCGACATCATCAGAAACCAAAAGTTTATCAAACTCTTCTTTGTGGGACCGATCCATCCATCGCATATAATTGTGCAACCTCTCTCATCCTATACATCTTGAAAGCTTTGTATAGGCGGTTATCTCATCGTACTCATCCTAGTAAGGGCCCAGATATCTCGTATGGAGAAGGCTTTTAACTCTGGACCAACTTACTTGTATCAATCATGCTTTTGAAATGCTGGCTATTTTCTTAATGTGGTTGTATATAAAAATTTGGCAATGGATTTTCCAAGCTTCTTCCCCATTTTTGCAAGTGAGATTGCACTCAATTTGGTTTGTTTGGAGCTTTCAGTGCGATACATGAATGGATCCATGGGGGTCAGAAGACCTCAGTAGACGGCCTATAATCCCTCCCTGGATCGACTCATCGCTTCAACATCCTCATCATCCTCAACAACATGCGACTATGACTAGATCCACCACCTGGATGGGCCTCAACGGACCAAACCGACAATCGGCTTCTTCCATCTCGCCATTCTTCTCTCTCATTCGCTCATCCTCATCCTCATCCTCATCATCCTCAAATGATGTAAACTCTGGGTCTGGCCTCCTGATTCTCTCATAGATTTCCCTATTACGATCGGCTTCAACTTTTTTCTTTCCCTTCGCCGCTTGTAAACTAGCTCTGATATTTTCTTTTACCTCTGGGTACGACACCTCTCTTGTCTCTCCCTTTACATGAGCCAAATGCTCCTTTAACTGCAGTGATACCTCTTTTCACAAAACTTACATTGTATCTCTAGTCTATTACTCTATTTGTCGATATTTATTTATTTCACCTGCATGAATGAGCAAACGATTGCATTAAAGTAAACATCTAATTTACACTTGAAAATAAAATTTATTTTTTAATTATTGCTATTTTAAAAATATTAGATTATATTTTATTAAATTTATTTGATATTATTCTAATTTTTATAAAATTTAGATTACATTTGAATTTTTATTTTATATTATTCTAATTTTAAAAAGATTAGATTATATTTTATCAAATTTATTTGATATTATTATAATTTATGAATATTTATTTGATATTATTATAATTTATGAATATTTATTTGATATTATTATAATTTATGAATGTTTATTTGATATTATTATAATTTTTGAATGTTTATTTGATATTATTTTAATTTTTGAATATTTATTTGATATTATTTTAATTTATGAATATTTATTTGATATTATCATAATTTTTAAAAATTTATTTAAAATTTATTCCATATTATTCTAATATTTTATGGGACATATCCCATAATATTAATTATTTTAATTATATGTGACGGTCACATATAATCAATATGGGTCACATATAATTAAATTTATTATTAAAATTAATATGGGTTACATATAATTTAATATGTGACCCATATTAATTTTAATAATAAATTTAATTATATGTGACCCATATTGACCCCATTATTTTATTAATTATATGTGATGGTCACATATAATTAAATTTATTATTAAAATTAATATGGGTCACATATAATTTAATATGTGACCCATATTAATTTTAAGTTTAAATTATATGTGACCCATATTGACCCCATTATTTTATTAATTATATGTGACCCATATGATATTTGACCCATATTATATGTGACCCATATTGATTACATGTGACCCTTAATTATAATTATTTATATTATTTTTGACCCATCAATTTAAATATTTTAAATGGGGTCACATATAATTATTTTTGACCCATTACTTATATTATTTTTAATTAGTTTAAATATTTTAAATATTTTAAATTATTTTTCCCTTCTTAATTTAAATAATTTATTTAAAAAATTTAAAAAATTTAAATAATTTTAAATAATTTAAATAATTTAAATAATTATAATAATTAATATTATAGGTAAATGATAAAATTTAAAGGTAGATCTACCTAATTTAAGGGTAGATCTACACTTATATAAGGTAGATCTACCCTTAAATAAGGTAGATCTATACTTATTTAAGGTAGATCTACACTTATTTAAGGTAAATCTACCATTAAATAAGGTAAATCTATCCTTAAATAAGGTAGATCTACACTTATTTAAGGTAGATCTATACTTATTTAAGGTAGATCTATACTTATTTAAGGTAAATCTACACTTATTTAAAGTAGATCTACACTTATTTAAGGTAGATCTACCCTTAAATTAGGTAGATCTACCTTATTTTAGTATTTAAAATGAAATAAAATGATGGTAAAATGATAAACACGTACCTTCCACGTTAATCCCGTGAATTTTTGTGCGATTTGGCGCCGATTTAGGGTGCAAAGAACCCAAAAATGAGAGAGGAAGAAGAAGGAAGAAGAGAGGAAGAAGAAAGGAGGAAAATGGGGAAAAAAAAGGAAAAACCCGACCCTTTAGTCGGGTCAAAGGGTGGGGCCCACCGATAATTTGAAATTATCGTCCGATACGAACGATAATTTCAAATTATCATTCGTATCGGACGATAATTTCGTCCTTTTTTTTTATTTTTACTTTTACCCAAATTATCGTTCGATAATTTCAAATTATCGTCCGATACGGACGATATTTTGTCCGTATCGGGCGATAATTTGTCTATTTTATATAGGGTACGATACATACCCTATGTATCGTACCGCTGACCTCCAAAACCGATACGTATCGGTATCGGACGATATTTTGACCCATGTTTGTGGGTGTACCATGACCAGGTTCATGTGGTGTACCAAGAACTGTAAGGTGGAAGTGTTTGCACCAAGATATGGATACATCATCAAGGGGAAGTGATGATGTCAAACATGCATGTTATGATTGTTGGCATAGCTTGTGGAGGGTTTGGAAATAATACGTTAGGTATGGTATGTGGTATGTTAGTGTTATGAAAGTCTAGTTGAGTAAGCTGCTTTAGTCTGACATTAAGTAAAAAAGTAATTGGTATTACCCTCTATATAAAAGGCTTCCCACTTGTAACTCTAGTTAATATCAATCAAACATGCATGTTATGATTGATGTCAAACATACATCATCAAGGGGAAGTGATGATGTCAAACATGCATGTTATGAGTGTTTGCACCAAGATATGGATATCATGATGCCATAGCTTGTGGAGGGTTGGAAATATTACGTTAGGTATGGTATGTGGTATGTTAGTGTTATGAAAGTTTAGTTGAGTAAGCTGCTTTAGTCTGACATTAAGTAAAAAAGTAATTAGTATTACCCTCTATATAAAAGGCTTCCCACTTGTAACTCTAGTTAATATCAATGGTAACAATGTAGTCCATTAGTGCTTTTGCTCTCTTCTCTCCCTTCCTTCTCCATTTCTCTGTCTCTAATAAACCATGTTTAAGGTATGCTTCCCTGAAGTTATTTCGCCATGTTATTAGATTATAGTTTTCTACACTTTGTTTTTGTTTTCACAAAAACTCCTACTTCTGAATCCCTCATCGAGTTTTTTTCTTAAAACATCCCTACATTTCTCTATTAATCTTACAAAATCTTTCCCTGAAATACTTACAAAATCTTTTAATCCCTCATCGAGTTTTTTTTCTTTCATTAATCTTACAAAATCTTCACTCATCTACATTTCTCTTTTAATCTTTCCCTGAAATACTTATCTCCTTAAATCTCTCTAAATTCTATATCACGCTCTCATAAAAATCTCCCTTTCTAGTTTCTCAAATTTCTTTACTAAATATTCCTGCATTTCTCTTCTTTATTATCCTCTTAAGCGATGGACCTCAAACTATCAAAACTTACTTCATACTTCATACCATATCGCTTCCAACAAGTGTAAACTTAATTTTTATTAAAATAAATGACTGTGACAACATTCATGGGAAGAGCCATTTATTCCTACTCTTTGCATCAAGGAATTACATGGGCGTGTTGATGGTCCTATACCCCCTTTTCTACTGATGCCATAGGCCAACGAAACCTACAACTCGATAAGTGTATACTAATCAGCTTCTCCTTACTCGGACTTAATCAAGTCTTTTTCAAGAATATTTGGGCTTGCTGCTGGTCTTCTCTCGTTCAAAAGTTTGGCTTTCTCTAAGTTCTTTCCTCCAACCATCTAATGCTTGTGAGATGCATTTTTTCGGCTAAGATTTCAAGAAGTAGAAACAAACAACAGGAGAAAGTAGTTTAGGATTGGTATTGATCGTGTGTGGGATGCCCCAGCTCCCAACTCATCTAGGGAATAAATTGGGCTCCTATATTGATGATCTACTAGTCGATTCAAGCTCTGGGTGTATCACCCCATTTCTAGTGCCAAAATGGGTAAAAGCGGTTTGACTGGTACCCACCTATTCATTGAGAGAAAAAAATTTACAAATTACAATTGAATCTACAAGAGCCCAACATCATAGGGAACAAATATGGTATTGAGATTAAGTCGGCAGTTCACATTGCCTAAGATTATATTATTAAGTAATTGCTTTTTGTGACTGGCAATCTTCAAAAGCAGGAGCATTGCGCTCCTGCCAAATAGGATACCTTGCAGTACCCATGGCCAGGAGAAAGGTTTTTTTTCCTTAAACCTGTAAACTTGTGAGATGCATTTACACCTTACACCATTAGTTTTAGAAGTTAAGTGTAGCGCTAGGGTGCAAACAGGTTGGTAACGGATAAAGATTCAGGGTTTAAAATCTTGAACCAACTAATAACTTTCTATAACAATCAGCAAAAAATTCCTCAATCCTTCCAAGCAAAATTCCACATAATTATATTTAAAATGGAACTGTGAAGCCCTATCTTAAATTTTCCGTAATGATTCTTAGTGAGAAATTTAAAATGCATACATGATTATGAAAAAATGTGCATCCAAGTAGTATTTGCTTCTTCGTTATATGTAATTTTCGGACAAATGCTATTTTCAATGTCTACAAATTAAAAGAAAAATAGTGACTTTTTAGATTTTCAAACCTGGTGGGTGAGATAATGATCAGGATGATTTACGCAAAAGAAATGTTCAACATGCTCACTAACGGACTCATCAGGATCTGGAGGAACATTTCTCACAAGAACCTACAAACAATTATAGCATTAAGAAAAAGCAAGGTAAAATGAAAATTGATGAATACATGTTCACTTGTTTAAACAAAAAATATGTGCCAAAGCAGTTATCAATCATATTAGGCAAGACAATGCTTCATTTTCAATAGGGAGTCATGCCCTTCTAAGATTTTCTTTTACAAACATAAAAAGCTTAAAGGTCCTTTTTATCTAATTTGTAGTTAATATATTAAATCTTAGACAGAAAGATTCAATAACAATATTCATCCAAGAAAAAATCTTTTCATCCTAGCAGGAAAAGGACCCTTTCAAATCATTTGACAGAACTATTGATGTGTGCACAAACCTGATACTGATAGCATAAGAAACTTTGATACCAAGTTTAAAACATTCATATCAAATAACACAGCCAAACAATTTTTTTGGATTTTCAAAATAGTCCACTTTCATTTTACTACAAATGCAAACATCAGCAAAAGTAAAACAATTTCATTCGTGTAAAATAAACAAAACTAGAAAAATGTGCCACACTGGAAGCAATAGGAGCATCTCATATACTCATTTTACCTGCATATAATATGCCACCTAGTACATTCCTTTGCTAGCTATATTGCAAACAGATATGTTCCCAATTCCAAACAATGCAATAATTTATAATGTCGAAGATTAACTTTTATGCTACATGGAGCAGAAAGCACAGCCACATGGCATTGCGTCCATTTTTTTTATCGGTAATGTGACATTGAGTACTTCAAACATAGAATAAGACATATAAGTACTATTAAGTTGCTCCTGAACGGGAACAAAGACTTCTCAACAGTCTTCTTGACTACCACTCCCAAGGTTGAACTAGCAAACCTGTTCCATACTTGCATTTATCGTCAAACCAGTCTATCAATCATGTACTTATTATTTATTTTATTGTCAGTCTCCTCTGGGAAAATATGAGGCAGGAAAATCAACTCCTCTTTCCTTCATCTGTTAAGGAAATGTCACTAGCCTTATCGTCACTGAATCATATTTTATGACTACAATTTTCAGTGTACTGGTGTGACGTTTGTAAGTATTAAACTATTAATCACCCCTTGTTTAAAATAGCTGAAGTTTATCTAGATTCCAGGACTTGATGTAGGCCATAATGATTGAATGATTTCAGGGATCAAAACTTTTGTTATTTCAAGGGATTATAGGTTTTCAATTTGGGAAAATTACACTAAAGACCTTATTTTAGTGTCTTTAAACAAAAAAATCTAAGAACATTGTGAGCCTCTATGTTAAAATTTGTCAAAACAATGGCCTTGAAACCCATCTTCATGAAAATTCCCTTCAAGAGACATGTTGTATGTGGTATCGTGCATATACTTTCATTTCACTTATTTTCTGGTTCTGCCATAAGCTGAATGATACTAGAGTATCTACCATACATGTGGTACCATTCCATTTTTAACACAAAAATGTGGAAAGGTGGTATTAGGAGCCCGACTGGTGCATGGTTTGAATCTCCCTCCGCAAATGGAAAAGCATAGATATCAATGCATGTGCAAATCAGTGCCAACACAGTAGCAGTATTTCACTAATTTAGCACCAAAAAAATTGTGGGCATCTCTTGAGGTTGGCGAGTGAGATTGACCTATGCACCACACTTAGCGGATGAGTCAGGAGGGTACAAGAGCCTTTAAATAACACGCTTCCTCTTAAGATCAAACCACTCAATATCAAGTGTATCCGATCTATGGTGGAAAAGCACATCCATAGAGAAGGTAATGCCTCTAGAGATCTCACTGGAGGAAATGGTGTTGCACACTTCAAGGCTCCTACAGATGCAATGTTTCAAATCATTGATTCCAAGTCCCTAAGGGTCAACAGGATCAAATTCGCAATAATGGATACATGCTCTACTATTAGGAGAGTTACGTGTTAGGGTTGGGTTAGGGTTAGGTTTAATAGAAGGAGATAAGAATAAGAAGAAGAGGATGGAGAAATTAGGGTTATGAGTTGTTGTTCTGAAACCTCTTCTATTATTAGTATTTATATGAGGTGCCTACAATCTCAAGTATAGTATGGATACAAAAAAAGGAAATAATATAAGTGGTTAAAGCCACTACTCGCACGCCTAACTAGACTAGGTACACCTAATATATTCTAACAGTTCCCCTCAAGTTGGTGCATAGATGTCAATTATGCCCAACTTGGATGATATGTCTTTCAATCTGATTCTGTCTACTACCTTGATTAGGATGTCAGCAAGCTGATTTTCAGAGACCACATGTGGAAGGTAAATCCTTGAGATTCAACCTTACTCTCATGAAATGACAATCCACTTCACTATGCATGTTTTCTCATGAAACACTGAATTTTCAGCTATGTGGATGGCAACTTTATTATCACCATGCAGGGTTATCGAAAGCTTCACCCGAATACTTACATCATTTAAGATAAATTCCAGCCACATTCCTTCTTTGGCACCTTGAGACAGTCTTGTATTATGCGTTAGCGCTAGAGTTGGAAACAACATGATGGTTCTTACTCTTCCAAGTGACAAGATTTCCTCCTAAGAAGGTAAAATAACCAGTTGCCGACGTTCTATCACCCATGGACCCAGCATGATCGGCATCAATGAACACTTCCACATCCAAGTGTTCATGGTTACTTTAAAGTAACCCTCTCCTAGGGTTGGACTTCACAGATCTCAGAATTCGATATGCCGCATCTAGATGAGAAGACCAAGAAGAGTGCATGTACTAACAAACCACAATAACAGCATAAGCAATGTCAGGCCTAGTGATAGTGATATAAACAAGCTTCCCCACCAACCTTATATACTTCGTGATATCCTTGAGAGGCTCACCATCTTCAGAATTGATTCTATGGTTCAAATCCATTGGAGTATCAATTGGTTTGCAACCTAGCATGTTGGCTTGCTTTAGAACGTCAAGAGCATACTTTTTGTGACAAAACAATTCTTTTGTTAGATCTGGCAACCTCAGTGCCTAGAAAATACCATAAAGACCCAAGGTCTTTGATATCAAAAACCTTGCTGAGATGGCATTTCAACATAAGGATCTCTTCACTGCCATCCAAGTCACTATGATGTCATCAACATATACAGAGAGCAGCAGTCTATGCACCTCTCTTAACAAACAATGTGTGATCATAGTGACTCCTCTAACACCCAAAGGTCATCACAACATCATTTAACTTTTTAAACCAAGCCTTTGGGAACGGTTTCAAACCATAACTGTAACATCCTGAAAAATTCCGAAGCCATAGGTCCTGATCAGATGTGTGTTCGTTAGAAAACGCTTCACCGTTTCGGATTTTTTAAACATGATCGTTTTGGGTCCGTTTGAGCTTCGTGTAAGATTTTTGGACTAAAGACTTATACACAATTTCGATGTATAAGCTCAACATTTAATCCCGTGGATATGTGATTTGGGTGTGTAGGCCCCACACCGAACCAAAAGATCATTTATATAATAGATAATACCTTAATTAGGTATGTCCGTTTCACGCGGAATCTAGTTCTTTGGATAAGAACTAATACACAAAAGGCTGTATGTGTTTTGTATGGGAACTGGCCCCATTAACTTATAAAAGAAGGCAAGACTTCCTTTAGAAGCCATTACCACCTTGGGGCTTTGGGTTCTAGAGAGAGAGAGAGAAGAGAAGAGAAAGAAGGATCCTTTCGAAACCATTAACTGTTTGCAAACCTAGAGACTTCGGGTTTTTAGAGAGTGAGGTAGGGGAGAAAGAAAAGGAGAGTTCAAACTTCCTCTTACTCCTTCCTTGTGATTCGATTGTGTGATCACGCCGTATGCGATAAAGAGAGTGAAGCGTAACGTGTGATCAAAAGTGGAGTTGTCGTGGGCTCCATTTCGATTCAATTGCAAGAGGAATCGGCTAATTTTCAACTTTGAAACCCTAGAGTGGACGTGAGCTCGTGGATCGCAGAATCGATCGACTTAAGGTATGGAAATTGAGCTAAATTATGAGTTAGAGTTGTGTTAGCTTAGTTTATATATGTTGGTGAGAAATTAGAAGAAAAGAGTTAAGATTTTGAAGAAAATTGAGTTTTGAAGTTCAAACCCGAGCTGACAAAACCGATCGGTCGAATTCGTCTAAGCTTGCTGACACTGTGGCGGTATTCAGGCCATAACTTTTCGGTCCTAACTCCGATTGACGTGATTCTCGCGGCGTTAGAAAGAGGACAACATGCTCTACAACTTTTGTGGATTGACAAACTCGTAAATCAACTGTTTTAAAGGTCAAAATTTAGTGGGAAGTTGGGTCAAATTCTGATTTTGTCAAGATACGAAATTGACTGATCGAAATTATTTTGATCGATCGAAAGTAGCACGACCGGTCGATTTTCACAAAACAGTGAGAATGTAATTTGGGTTCTGGAGAAATCGATCAGTCGAATTAGAATTCGACCGGTCGAAATTGAAAACCGACCGATCGATTTTGTCTGAACTTGCCGACCGAAATTGAAAACCGACTGGTCGATTTTGTCTGAACTTCCCGACACTGCTTCGGTATTTTTACCGTAACTTTTTACTTCGAACTCCAATTGACGCGATTATCGCGGAGTTGGAAAGAGGACAACGAGATCTACAACTTTTGTGAATTAACAATTTTGTGAATCCAAAGTTTTGAAGGTCAAAATTTAGGAGGAAGTTGCGTTAAATTCTAAGTTAGCACGAACTTGTCTGTTTCCACTTTGTTTTGAGAAGACACTTAAGTTTGTCTAAGTTATTAGTAATTAAAGTTAATCCTTGATGAATCATTGTGTGCTTATGATATAGATTGAGGGCGGAAGGCCACCGATAGGACTTTGCTTGGCTTCGCGCAACTTCAAGGTTAAGGTAGGGGAACTTCATTTCAAATTTACATGCTTGACTTTGATTCATAGTTCTTTGATGTGAATGAATTTGTTAAATGAAAAGTGAGTGTTATTTGAATATGAGGGAACTACTATGCCATTTTCAGTTTTGATTTGATTTGTATGATGATAGTTAGTTTTGAAATGAATTTTGAACTCGTATTGACCGCTTTGACTACATTAGAGAGATGTGAATTATTGAAGCTTGGAAAGGTCGATGAACTCGGCATTTGGACTTTGACGTGAAACTTGCATTGCGCATTGTGAATCCTTTGGATTCTTGACTGCATCCCTTGGGCCAATACGGCGGTAAAATCCGTACATTGCATTCATACATACGGTGCATATGCATCCCTTGGAAACATCATTCATCCCTTGGACATCATTGCATCCCGTGGACAATCATTGAAGCTTGGACGCCCTTGGAAACATTGCATCCCTTGGAAACATTGAGATAGCCTTGGATACATTGTGGCACCCTTGGAAACATTAAGACACCCTTGGATACACTGTGACACCCTTATATTTGTTATGGGTTGCAATTTCTACATTGTTTGCAAATTCGCTTGAACTTGGACACCCTTGGGCACTTCTGACTGTTTAATATGTTCCTTTATACATATGGATTTGATGAAAACTCTGTTTTGAAAGTAAAAGCTCCGAAAGTCCATTTTGAAATGAAAATGATAAATGCTTTGAAACTCAGTTTTGAAAGATGATTTTTAACTCCTGTCATTGAATCTATGCTTTCTGATGATAAAAATGTAAATTGTTATTGAATGTCCTCTACTGAGCTAAGTTGTTAGCTCACTCGACTACATGTCACAGGCACAGGTATAATACTTATCCAGACACAGGACTTGCGGATTGAGAATTTGGGGATTTGTGAGATTTCCGGGATCCTAGATCAGTACATTGTGGGTTTCGATAAGTTTTGGTTTGGTGTGTTCAGGCTACTATACATGTATGGTACACCAATGTTATGTGATGGTTGGTCATCACCGATGTTTTGCTTTAGGTTACTATTCTTGTTGGACGTTAGAATTGGAGATTTAAATTATGTCATATGTATAATCTGCTTTGATTTCTGCATGTGTGTGGATGTACCAAGTATTTCTTTATCAGATTGTGATCTACGATCTGGAAGTCCGGGTTTTCCCATTAAGTTTAGGAAAAAAAATATATATCTAGGGAAATTTAGGTTGGGAAAATCCGGGCTGTCACAGATATCTTTCTTCAACGTGCACACTTTCTGATGCGGGAACTTATTAAATGCAATGCTAGGGTTGAGATTAGGATTAAAATTAATTTACCCAATCAAAAATAACAATTTCTCATAACAAATTCCAATGGAAAATTCTAGAAATCCAATTAGATGCTTTAATTTCGACCCAAAATAGTGTTACTTCCGTATACGTTCCCTATCGCGGATCTAGAAAACTAGGGTTCTTATGAACGGCTGGATCTCTGATAGTTTTAGGGCGTCGAACGAACTCGCAAGCGGGTTCTCTCGATACCGAGCAAAATTAAAAGGCTAATAATGATTTATGATGAACAAATTGGTTGATTTTAGAATTTAATAAATAAAATAACTAGGGTTACGCTACTTATGCAAACAGTAGATCTAAAGAAGATAGAGGTGGAAGAAGAGTTGACCTCGCACCAAATCGCAAGCGAGAATCGAAGAATCGCTCTCCGTTTGATAGAATCACACCCTCACGAAAGTTCAGAACTCTCAATTTTGCATAAGCAATTTTCATTAACCAAAAAGTAATAATAAAGTTGTTTACAAGCCTTTAAATAGGCTAACCAATGTATGAAACTAGAAATCCTATTGTAACTCTAAGTCCTAGTTCAAATAAAAGAAATACCCTAATTCTTCTAAAACAATAGAATAAAGTCCTAAAACAAATAAGGAAACTAATCATATTTCTAATAAAAGAAACAAATCCTATTTTCTAAAATAAAATAACAAAAGAAACTAATCATAATTCAATTAGGAGTCTTGAAATTCGTCACTTTCTGTGCAGCTTCCGAAAATTGATCGTAACTTCTTCAATACTTGTCGAAATTGCACTTTTTTGGCTCGTTGGAAAGCTATTTCAATAAGCTTTAAAATATGACCAATTTCGCATCAATCCGACTTTACTTGATACTTCAAAATAGGCGAAACATAAAAGTGACGGGATTGAAAGTTGAAGACCCTAATAAATTTTAAATTTTCTTCTTTCTGATCAAACGGGTCTTTAACGGGCCTTTTTTTAAAAACTCATTTGCGGGTCCACTTTTTGTTTTGACGTCTCCTCTTTATCCGACCACAATTCAAACAGGCAGATCTAAAGTTCGCATCAATCACCTTTACTTTGATAAACAGGAAAAATAGCGTGAACCTCATCTGTTGTTCGCATGAGAAACAAGGTGTAACGAGTACACTCATCAATAAAGGATACGAAAATAATACCCGTGAACAAAAACCACTAGGGATGTAACACCCGACAATTTCCGGTTTATACTAGTACTATAGATCCGAACGATATGCAACCGATAAGCTGACTAAACAGCTCACTTATATGAACTGGGCAATCTATGAGATAGGACCCGACCTACTGCGTCGTGTAGCAGGTATTACACTGATCTGATGAGCACACTGCGCTGCTTTGTGTTTCTGGTCTTGATTATGAGTCAACACTACGGCGCTTTGTGTTCGGCAATCTCCAAGCTGCCAACGGCGAGACAAAATTTCATTTTTACCTTGATCTTCGCAACGATTCTCCGTTACCTCGAACCCTACAATCAAGGAATCGGGCGTTTGATCGCATGAACGACAAAACGTTCTTCATCGGAGCTTGGAAAACGCTACATGCAACGAACTCGCTACGGTAAACCTTCGATATCCATCTCGTAAATCTCGTTTCCTAGACTTAGGATCGATTCAATCAATTTATAGAGTCCCATGCAATGGAATTCGAGAATCGGACGTGTGGATGGCTTCATAGTACGAATATTCATGGTCCGACGCCTCAAAACTCTTGCATGCATGATCAGTGAAGACAAAAAGATCTCGATTTTCCTAAATCGGATCCTTTTTAGTTGAACTAGGGAACGCTTGCCTCGGAACATCGGGAATCAGGCACATGAAGGGCTTAGAGACCGAATTCCCCGATCCCCGAAGTTTTGGATTGTAAATTGTGTGATCAAATAGGATAGAACGATAAACATAGCAAAATCTTATGTTACGTGACCCTATTACAACTATAGGATGTGGATTAGACATGAAAAAGGGAAATGTTCGAAGTGAGAAGCATGAACCAAAGAGTGGCGAGATCCTCTGGCTCGCCGTAGCGACATGTAAGCTCACCTCGGCGTGTGCTACATGAAAACCAAGGCCAAATCGGCTCTGGAAATTCTTGCCGTGGCGAGGTGCCTTATTCTTGTGGCACCTAAAGAGCTCACTGAGGCGACATGTAAGCTCGCCGCGGTGAGGTGTTCTCTGTTTTGAGTGTTGGGTTTTCGTGTCTTGATGAACCTAGTGTGTATGTGTTCTAGCCCTATATGGTTAGGTAACCATTAATGCATGTACGTGGTGTGGTATAGGTTGAATGAGAGGGGCTTTGGACGGAGAATTAACCTTGAATTCTGATGGCCTTGCTTGCGACATTTTAACCGTAAGGTAGGGAGGAACCGCTGTCTGATTTGCTTGTCTTCTCAAATTCTTGTTATTGATGCACTTAGTACATGTTTGATATTTTTCTACGAAAATATATATTTTTGAAACCCCGAATTTGGATTCTTGTACATGAATTGCATGTTTTAATACATAGCATCTTGCCATATGCTCTTAATTGATTCTATAAGTTCCACACTCCCGCATATGAATGGTATCATTGTTTTCTAATCTCTATACATGTTTGCTCTTGTATGGTCGTTGTGTCTCTGATCAAGTGGCCCTGTTAACGTAGTTCAGGGGCTTGATGATCTTAGTTCAAGTGACCCTGTTAACTTAGCTCAGGGGCTTGACGTTTCGGTTCAAGCGACCTTGTTAACATAGCTCAAGGGCTTGATCTCTGGGCTCAAGTGACCCTGTTAACGTAGCTCAGTGGCTTGACCTGTCTTGTGTCAAGTGACCATGTTAACGTAGCTCAGGGGCTTGACTTCTTGGCTCTAGTGACCCTGTTAACGTAGCTCAGGGGCTGGACATTTGACCTCATTTGTCATTCCTGTTACACGTTCATGTGACTTGTTTTGCTCGAAATGCTTTTCCAAATTGTTGATACTATTTGCTTGATTCGATATGCATTATCTCGAAAAATGACTACTGCATACATGAAAAGCATATATCTTTGCTATGATAGTTAAAGTCCGTATTTCATTAAATGGCTTTTATTTTAGCATCAAGATTCATGAATGAGAATGTTTAAAATAAGTAATTTAGCATTATTATTCCCTATTGAGCTTGGACTATAAGCTCACTCCCCAACTATACGTCACAGCTGGGAGCTGATATTGCAAGGGATCCGGAACAAGAAGATCAGGATTATACGCCTGAGGACGAGGAAGAGCTGCCTGAGGAGTTCTATCGTTAGCTGGGTTTAGCTTGAGCACCGTGATATTTTTGGGGTTTTTTGTTATACGGTATTGTACTTTGATAGAAGCGAATACAATTGTGTAAATTTTACTCCAGTGTTTAGGTGAAGGATGGCCTTCATCAGTGGATGTTTTGTATAGTTTTGATAGCTGTGGGCAGCTAGATTTGTGGATTTATGTTGTCATTTTGTTATTGCTTTCGCTCTGCTATCCGCTTGCGTACTTTGTTCCAGCACGTATGTATGCTTACCAATAATTGATGGCTCGATCTTTCCAATTATGTTAATTCGGGAAAGATCGAGTTGTTATGAAGCGAAGTGAACACTTCGATACCATAAAATACTGTAATTCAGATCTTGCACACGATCTGACAGCTCGGGCCTCGTGGTAAGGAAATTCGGGTTGTCACAGATGGTATCAAAGCCTAAGTACTAGATTCAACGTACTATGGTAGAGCGGATCCGATGTGACACTGTGTGTACAGAGCTAGGACTTCGGAAGAAGCAATGGCATTGGGATCAACCATCCCTTAGATTGGAGTTATACGATCGTTCTGATGTAGTACTCAATTGGCCATGACAGGTCAATATGCCTCCACGACGGGGAAGACCGAGGACAGTGAATATAGGAGACACCACAAATGGTGAAGGATTTGTCACGAGGTCAAATACGGTCCCCATAGACAACAACAACAATGCATCTGGAGTGGGGAACAACACCAGAAATGCTCCAGGAGGCGATAACAACCAACAGTTGTTGGAGAACGTGGTAATTGTCGTGGCGTTGCTTATGGAGAGACGTCACCAATCGGGCTTTCAAGAGTTCAGGAGGATGAGGCCTCCTAGCTTCTATAGGCAGACTGATCCGATGGAGGCAGAACAATGGTTAAATCAGACTGAAAAGGTCCTGCAAAGAATCAGGTGTACTGAAGAAGAGAAGGTGAGTTGGGCCTCATTCCAACTCGAGGGTGAAGCAGACCCTTGGTGGAAATTTGTTGAGAGGACACAAGCACCAAGGACACCCTGGACTTAAGCAGAATTTACCGCAGCCTTCTACGAGAAGAATTTCCCGACACTAGAGAGACGCCAATTGGAGATTCAATTTGCAAACCTAGTGCAAGCAAATGACCGTAAGAGAATATGAGACGGAGTTCACTCGTTTGTCCCGTTTTACACCCGCACTAGTATCCACAGAGCTCGTTATCAAAGGGAGGATATCATTGTTTGAGGCAACGACGTACGAGAGGGTAGTGAGATTGGCCCTCATTGCGGAAAGGGATGTCGAAGATACATATAAAGGGAGAGAAGAGCAAGCGAGAAGTAGAAAAGCTCAGTCTCAAGCAATGAGCTCGGAATAGGCCAATAAGAGGCAAAGATACCTGATGCCGCCACCATCACAGCCTACTCTTGCGGCATCGACGAGGGCATACGATCTAGCAGCCTTACCGCCATTGCCTCCAAGACTTCCAAGGCCTTTCAATGTATTGAACCCGGCAACCACGGGTGTAGGAAGAGCATAATCGACGACTTCTCGTACCGCCTCCTCCACACCAGCAATTGCATGTTCAAAGTGTGGAAAACCACACAAGACGGAAGAGTGCCGTAAGACCACGGGAGCTTGTTTCAAATGTGGAAAGATGGGGCACCGAATTAGAGAATGCCCAGCAATGAAGGAAGGTGTAACCACCACAACCCCAATCTTGAGATCCACACGGCCTACGATGCAAGGCCGAGCTTATGCAGTTACAACTCAAGATGCTCAAGCTAACAATGACGTGATTCAAGGTATAAATCCTTTTGGAATAGTAAATTTTAAATTTTCGTATTTTAGATGAAGAAGGTGCAATCAATAAAATAGTCATTTTTTATTCCATTAACAGCTAGTGTTAGAGCAATTGTGTACTCATCACTCAAATACTTACACCTATACATGAAACTCAAGTACTATGCATATGTATTTGAAGACTGAATCCGCGATGGATATCTGCTCTCACTGAGCTTGAGTGTTGATAGACCCAGAGTCTACACACTCTTTTGTAACCCCTCAATTTGCGGTGGAACTGCTCATCGAGCCGGAACCTTTGAAATTCGTCCTGACAGTTTCAGTTCAAACTGGGAAGTCTATGAGAACAGATATCGTGTGTCGATCAGCGGTCACTCTTATTGAGGATCATGAGACCAAGGTGGATCTATCCTACTGGATATGCAAGGATTTGATGTGATCCTTGACATGGATTGGTTATCCAAGCACCACGCCAATGTTGATTGTCTTCGAAAGATCATCACCTTCCGGCACAAGAAAGGAAAATCTTTCAAGTTCTACGATACCCAACCGAACATCGCACCCTTGATATCTGCCATTAGAGCCGAAAGACTATTAAACAAGGGGTGTCAAGGTTACCTAGCATTTTTGCAAGACCAAAGAGAGGGAGAAGTTAAAATTTCTGACATTCCTATCGTGTGCGACTTCCCTGATGTACTCCCTGAGGAATTACCAGGTCTACCGCCTAATAGAGAAGTTGAATTTGTAGTGGACTTAACTCCCGACACTGAACCGATATCGAAGGCGCCATACCGAATGGCACCAACTGAGCTAAAGGAGTTGAAAGAGCAGCTACAAGAACTTCTTGACAAAGGATTTATACGGCCGAGTGCGTCTCCATGGGGAGCACCTGTGCTATTTGTCAGAAAGAACGACGGTCTATGTGTCTGTGCATTGATTATAGACAGCTAAACAAGCTGACGATAAAGAATTGATACCAACTTCCAAAATTGACGACCTGTTCGATCAATTACAAGGAGCGAAGTTCTTCTCCAAAATCGACTTGAGGTCGGGTTACCACCAGATGAAAGTGAAAGTTGAGGACATTCCGAAAACAGCTTTTCGCACGAGATACGACCATTACGAGTTTCTCGTTATGCCATTTCGGTTAACCAACGCGCCTGCATCTTTCATGAACCTCATAAACCGAGTGTTCAAACCTTATTTGGATAAGTGAGCAGTTGTCTTTATTGACGACATCCTCATCTACTCAAGGTCGAGAGAAGAGCATGAGTAGCACCTACGGCTAGCACTTCAAACACTTCGAGACTCCCAATTGTATGCGAGCTCAGTAAGTGCAAGTTCTAGCTAGATTAAATGAGTTTCCTTGCACAGGTCATCTCAGAGGCCAGTATAGAAGTGGACCCTGCTAAGAAGCGGTAGTGAAATGGGAGCAGACCAGAACTATAACCAAAGTTTGTATTTTTCTGGGATTAGCCGGATACTACAGAAGATTTGTAGAAGGGTTTACAAAGCTTGTTGAACCACTTACGCGTCTCACCCGAAAGACTTCTAAATTTGAGTGGACTGAGTTGTGCGAGCAGAGTTTTCAAGAGTTGAAAAGGAGATTGACCTCTATGCCCGTACTTACCCTACCATCAGGCAGTGGGGGATTCACAGTATTCAGCGATGCATCCCATAGTGGGTTAGGCTGCATATTGAATCAGCATGAGAAAGTTGTGGCATATGGATCAAGGCAGCTGAAAGACCACGAGAAGAACTAACCTACGCATGACCTGGAGCTGATAGCGGTCATTGTTGCCTTAAAGATCTGGAGGCATTACCTCTATGGTGAGACCTTTGAGATTTTCACCGACCACAAGAGCCTCGGGTACCTATTTACACAGAAAGACCTGAATCTGAGGCAGAGGAGATGGAAGGAGTTCCTTAAAGATTACGACAGCACCATCCAGTACCATCCAGGGAAGACAAATGTGGTAGCTGACGCACTAAGCCGAAAATCGTCTGCTCAGCTGTCACACCTAGCGGCCAGAATACACAGATGAAAGCTACTTGAGGACATAACCTCATGTGACATTGTGTTCGAAGTGAAGGATTCAGGAGCTCTGTTAGCCAATGTCAAGATAAGATCAACCCTCTTCGATAGGATCAGAGAAAGCCAATTGACAGATGCAGAGCTTATGGCTATCAAGCAAGGAGTAGTCAATGGAAATCAGTCGGAGTTTTCTATTAAGGACGACGGATCCTTGTTGTTCAAAGGCCGATTATGTGTGCCGACCGATATTGAATTACGGCATGAGATATTGGAAGAAGCCCATAGGTCCCTATACGCTATACATCCGGGCAGCACCAAGATGTACCACGACTTAAAGAACTTTTGGTGAAAAGGACTGAAAAGAGATGTTGCAGAGCATGTAGCAAAGTGCTTGGTCTATCAACAGGTTAAAGTTAACCGTAGACACCCTGCTGGTCTATTGCAGCCCCTACCAATTCCCGAGTGAAAATGAGAGAACATTTCAATGGACTTCATACTTGGTTTGCCGAGAACTCAGAAGGGGCATAATGCTATTTGGGTGATTGTCGACCGACGAACCAACTTAGCACAATTTCTCCCTTACAGTACATGCTACACAGCAAGCAAGCTAGCTGAATTATACTTGAAGGAGATAGTGAGATTGCATGGCATACCCTCGAGCATTGTATCCGATCGGGACCCCCTTTACACATCTCAATTTTGGCAGCGATTTCAAGAGGGGATAGGTTCCAGATTGGAATTTAGCTCGACTTTTCACACTCAAACTGATGGACAAACGGAAAGGGTAAATCAGGTTATTGAGGATATGTTGCGAGCCTGTATGTTGGACTTCCAAGGATCATGGGAGAAATACTTGCCCCTGATCGAGTCCGTGTACAATAATAGTTACCAATCGAGCATCGGGATGGCTCCTTTTGATGCATTGTATGGTCGTCAATGTAAATCTCCACTCAACTGGGAAGAGGTTGGAGAGTGTGTACTATTGGGCCCAGAACTCATAGAGAGCACCAACAAAACTGCTCGACTCATATGTGAACGACTAAAGGTAGCTCAGAGCTGACATAAGAGTTATGCTAATCTTAAAAGGTCAAGCATTGAATTCCAGGTAACTTATGTGCACAATGTTGTCTTAAGATTCAATTCAGCTTGCGTAAGACTAACAATCATGTTCTTGTCAGGTTGGAGATCATGTATTCGTGAAGATCTCACCGACCAAAGGCATGATGCGATTTGGCCGGCGAGGGAAGCTCAGCCCTCGATATATTGGCACTTTTGAAATTTTGGGTCGTGTTGGTAAAGTAGCCTATCGTATCGCCTTGCCGCCGCAGCTGTCTAGCATCCACAACGTTTTCCACGTGTCGATGTTGAGAAAGTGTGAGAGAGATGTGTCACATGTACTGGACTACCAGCCCATCGAAGTCCAAGAAGACTTGATGCTGGATGAAGAGTCGATGAAGATTTTAGACCGAAAGGAACAAATTTTGAGAACGAAACGAATTCCTTTGGTCTTAGTCCAATGACGCAATCACTCCACTACCGAGGCGACGTGGGAAAGGAAGCGGAAATCAAAGATCAATACCCGGGATTATTTGACTGAGGTTAGTAATTTGTTGTATCATTGTAGTGACGATTGAATAAGTTTCATATATGTGTATTCAATAGCAACCTTATGGTGAGCCTAGGACTCAATGGTCGTTGTCGTATATATATCAATCAATGTTACGCATATTGAACAATTGTTAGTAAATTACATCCAGTGTATAGTAGTGCTCATGTATTAAGGAAAAATGTCGAATAATTGGACAATTTCAAACTCTTGCCAAATTTCATAAAGCATAAACGAAATGACCCCGAAATTCTATAGAAACAAACCTCAACACACCTTGTTAGTGCTTAGTACAAGTTTGGAGTACAGATACCCAAGTCTCCCCTGCATTGCGAGCCAAAACAGACCCAAAACAGAACAAATTTCGTTTGTGTCCCTTGCCGCAGCGAGATTGGAGCTCGCCACAGTGAGATTGGAGCTCGCTGCGGCGAGATCTTCAAGTTTTGGGCTCGCCGCGGCGAGAACTTATGGTCGCCGCGGTGACTGAGAAAAGGTTAAAAGGGGCCCGAGAAACCCCAATTTGTCATTTTCGAAGCCTTCAAAGTGTGGGACCCTTACTCTTCTCCTCTCCCGCGTGAAATCGAACCTATTTCTCTTTGAAAGAGGGTGTATTCTCGTGCCAAAGCTCTCAAAAATCGAGGATCGACGTGCCCAAAGCTTTGTCGAATCAGAATCTACCCGATTTAAGCTACTTCGCGAGGTAACACACCCTAAACCCTCTTTTCTATTCGATTTCCTTACTGCATGGCGTCCAAGAAGAAAACCGTGACCAAGATTCCGATCTCTAGACCTAAACTCTCTGCTAGTGCCAAGGGCAAGGCCCTGGCTCGTTCAAAACCTCCACCACCACCCCGAGAGCAGCCTGCAGCCTGGTGGTTAGATAAAACTTTTGAACCTGAGTGGTTGTTTAACCAGGAAATGTTTAGCGACGATATGGTCGCCTGGTCGATAGATCATATTAAGCGTGCCAAGCTAGAACCCTTACTTCGACCCGTCCAGTCACTTTTTTATCCCCGCCTAGTCAAACTTTTCTACCAAAATTTTAAGAAGGGAGACACCGAGGGAAATTTTACCACGGAGATCGATGGGTGAACCTTTCACATGGGTCTCTATAACATTGCCGCAGCCATGCGCTGTAGCACAAAATATGATAACACCCAAGGTTTGCAAGCTCCTCGACCCAAAGAGCCAAAGTTTCATCAAATCACGGCTAGAATGACCGGTGGTCTTCAAGCCTTCGGCCAGTCTGTAACCAGAACTCAATTACCTGACCGAATGTGGTTTTTGAATGTGGTTTTCTGGAATTATCTATATCCCCTACAACACGAGAGAGAGAGAGAGAGAGAGAGACGAGACTCTTTGCTTCAAGCATTGTTTGTCATACATGAGGATCGATGGTTCAGTGCGCCTCGCGTGGTTTATGAGGGCATGAAGTACTCCAATGATCAATCGTTAAGCACCGTCTCTAAACCCTTGACTGCCCTGCCTTATGCCCGCATCATATCTCGACTTCTCGAGGGGCATGAAGATGACGAGAACGAAGAACCATATGAGATACCGGCAGGTGAAGAAACTAGAACGGATAATGTTCAGAAATTTTCGAGGAAACAGTGGAATTTGATTCTAAAGAGATGTCAATTGAGTGTAAGGAATAGAAATTTACAACAACCAGCTGGGGGTGCACAACAAGAAAACCCTGAACAAGCCGCACAGCAGATGCCTGCTCAACCCCATCAGCCTCCTATGCCTCAGGGTGAACTCCTTACTTTGGCTGAGTTCACTAGGCAAATGGAGATGCAGCAGCAGCAGAACCTTAGGCAGTTCGAAATTTTGCACCAAAACAACTACCTGATGCACCAAAGGTTGGATTTCCATGACGAGATCCTAAACCGATTGATTGAAAAGGCATACCCGACTGCCCACACTCCCTTTGTAGCTCACGCGCATGAGCTCGTCTCAGACTACACAAAGAACGCAGCTGGTTCAACGGCTGGTCCCTCTAAGGCTGGAGCTCGACGCCGCGAAAAATAACCAGCGGAGCAGCCCGGTGAGCTCTCAGAACCCTGATATGCTATTTACGTCTGGAAGTCAATATTTTCAGTAACTGAATGTTTATTTAGTATGCTGCCTGCTGTTATGTACCTTCTACATGATTATCACATTTCTATCTATACTTTATACTGCATTATAGACATATCTAGAACTAATGAATTGATGGTGATTCTGTTGCTAGTTTAGAATCAAAATTTTAAATTCATGCCATGGGTGGAGTCGTAGTCAGGATAACTCTGAAAATTTTTATCGTAGCTCAAAACTTAATTGAAATCAGCATGAAATTCAGCATAACCAAACCATCACTTTGACTATTGCTTGTTAATAGATAATCGATATCCGACCATAAAACTTCCTTTATCGTTACCTTATTGCACATCATAAACATAGATGACACTGATTGCTTACAATAACAATGGAAACTTCTCAATTGCAAGTGGGGTCAAACTATTGACACTTTCAGAATTAAACTAGACTAGAACCGATTAAACAAAACTCCGCAACCCACTTCGCTGATGTCATTTAGCGACACGACGTACATCGTTAATATCGACACAACCCAGAAGCGTCTTCCATACCCCTAATACAATCATCAATTTTCGAGGACGAAAATTCATTTAAGGGGGGGAGGATGTAGCACCCGGCAATTTCCGGTTTATACCAGTACTATAGATCCGATCGATATGTGCAACCGATAAGCAAGACTAAACAGTTCACTTATATGAACTGGGCAATCTATGAGATAGGACCCAACCTACTGAGTCGTGTAGCAGGTATTACACTGATCTGGTGAGCACACTGTGGTGCTTTGTGTTTCTGATCTTGACTATGAGTCATCACGGTGAGGGCAATGTTCTAATCAGCGCACTGAATTGGGACCCGTGAGTTACGAAACCATGAGTCAAGACCCATGGGGGAAAAACAGCCCAATAGGTGTGACCCAATAATGATAGGCCTTGAATCAGACCTGTTGTCAACACCCGAGAGTCAGGACCCGTTAACCAATCTGGCCCATGGTTTAGACCCATTAGTAATCTGGTCCATGGTTTAAAACCCCAGATCTGTGGCCTTTTGACAAACCCATACACCAAGCTGGGCGTATCAGCACCACACTTGATTAGCCCTTTAGCCTTAAAATCCAACATGCACGCATAAGCTATGCATGGGAGTGTGATTGACAAATTAAGAAAGAAGAGACCCTTCTCCTCTCCTCTCGTCTCTTACTTTGAAAGAATCCAAGCCATTCGATCTCTCCAAGCCGCCGACGCTGCGACAGAATTTTATTTTTACCTTGATCTTCGCAACGATTCTCCATTACCTCGAACCCTACAATCAAGGAATCGGGCGTATGATCGCGTGAATGATGAAACGTTCTTCATCAGAGCTCGGAAAACGCCGCATGCAAAGAACTCGCTACGGTAAACCTTCGATATCCATCTCATTAATCTCGTTTCCTAGACTTAGGATCGATTCACGCAATTTATAGAGCCCCATGCAATGGAATTCGAGCATTGGACGTGTGTCTGGCTTTATAGTTCAAATCTTGATGGTCTGATGCCTCGAAACTCTCGCATGCATGATCAGTGAAGACAAGAAGATCTAGATTTTTCCTAAATCAAATCCTGTTTAGTCGAATTAGGGGAACGCTTGCCTCAGAACATCAGGAATCGGGCACTTGAAGGGCTTAAAGACTGAATTCCCTGATCCCTGAAGTTTCGAATTGTAAATTGTGTGATCAAATAGGATAGAATGGTAAACGTAGCAAACTCTTATGTTGCGCGACCCTATTACAGCTATAGGATGTGGATTAGACATGAAAAAGGGGAACGCTCGAAGTGAGAAGCATGAACCAAAGAGTGGCGAGCTGCTCTGGCTCGCCGCGGCGACATGTAAGCTTGCTGCGGCAAGAGTGACTCTAAAGCACTCGCTGCGGCGAGTGCTACCTTCAAACCAAGGCCAAATCGGCTCTGAAAATTCTCGCAGCGGCGAGGTGCCTTATTCTTGTGGCACCTGAAGAGCTCGCTATGGCGACATGTAAGCTCGCCGCGGCGAGGTGTTCTCTGTTTTGTGTTTCCGTGTCTTGATGAACCTAGTGTGTATGTGTTCTAGCCCTATATGGTTAGGTAACCATTAATGCATACGTGGTGTGGTATAGGTTGAATGAGAGGGGCTTTGGACAGAGAATTAACCTTGAACTCTGGTGACCTTGCTTGTGACATTTCGACCATAAGGTAGGGAAGTACTGCTGCCTAATTTCCTTGTTTTCTCAAATTCTTGTTATTGATGCACTTAGTACATGTTTGATATTTTTCTAAGAAAATATATATGATAAATCTTGACATGTTTTGAAACCCCGAATTTGGATTGTTGTACATGAATTGCATGTTTTAATACATAGCATCTTGCCATATGTTCTTAATTGATTCTATAAGTTCCAAGCTCCCGTATATGAATGGTATCATTGTTTTCTAATCTGTATACATGTTTGCTCTTGTATGGCCATTATGTCTCTGATCAAGTGACCCTATTAATGTAGCTCAGGGGCTTGATGGTCTCAGTTCAAGTGACCTTATTAACTTATCTCAGGGGCTTGATGTTTCGGTTCAAGCGACCTTGTTAACGTAGCTCAAGGGCTTGATCTCTGGGCTCAAGTGATGTTAACGTAGCTCAAGGGCTTGACCTGTCTTGTGTCAAGTGACCCTGTTAACGTAGCTCAAGGGCTTGACTTCTTAGCTCTAGTGACCCTGTTAGCTCAGTGGCTGGACATTTGGCCTCGCTTGTCATTCCTATTACACGTTCATGTGAATTGGTTTGCTCGAAATGCTTTTTCAAATTGTTGATACTATTCGCTTGATTCGATATGCATTATCTCGAAAAATGACTACTTGCATAGATGAAAGCATGTCTTTACTATGATAGTTCAAGTCTGTATTTCGTTAAATGGCTTTTATTTTAGCATCAAGATTAATGAATGAGAATGTTTAAAATAAGTAATTTAGCATTGGTATTCCCTATTGAGCTTGGACTGTAACCTCACTCCCTGACTATACGTCACAGCTGCAGGAGCTGATATTGCAAGGGATCCGGAATAAGAAGAAGATCCGGATTATACGCCTGAGGACGAGGAAGAGCTGCCTGAGGAGTTCTATCATTAGCTGGGTTGAGCTTGAGCACCATGATATTTTTGGGGTTTTTTGTTATACGGTATTGTACTTTGATAAAAGCGAATACAATTGTATAAATTTTACTCCACTGTTTAGGTGAAGGACGACTTTCACTGGTGGATGTTTTGTATAGTTTTGATAGCTGTGGATAGTTAGATTTGTGGATTTATGTTGCCATTTTGTCATTGCTTTCGCTCTGCTATCCGCTTGCGTACTTTGTCCCAGCATGTATGTATGCTTACCAATAATTGATGGCTCGGTCTTTCCAATTATGTTAATTCGGGAAAGATCGAGCTGTTATGAAGCGAAGTGAACACTTCAATACCATAAAATATTGTAATTCAGATCTTGCACACGATATGACGGCTCGGGTTTCGTGGTAAGGACATTTGGGTTGTCACAAGGGAAGGCTCCCACATCAAATTGAACAATTTTGAAAGGAGTATCACATTTACCTTGGAAAATATGATACATTGAACGTCAATGTTTGGACAATTGACAAATTTCACTTTGAAAATTTTTATAATCAATGTATTTAAGTAAGGAAATAGGAGATGTAGACGAGGAATGGGGAGATATCCAAGTCATCGATGCCATAGGTGAGCAGTCTCCAACGATGTAGTAGTGGTAGCTGTGGTGGCAATGGCTCCAAATAATTTTGGATCATCAAGCTCATAGAGACCCCTCTCCGCACACCTATGGCTAAAGGTCCTCCCTGTGGTCAAGTCCTGAAACACACAGCGGGAGGAAAGAAGGTTAAACAACAGTTCATACCTTTTGTTAGTTTATAGACAAAAGGGAGACTAAGTGGAATCTGTTAAATATGAAGTGTAGAGGTGAGCGATAAACTACCCAGCTAACATTTTCGCATGGTGGTCAAGGCTACGTTATAGCCTCACCATGGCGAATGGCGATGGGAAACGCCATATGTAACCAAATAGAAAAGATGGCTAAATAGCGACGCTATAGCGTCACCACGGCGGAATAGCATTATGGTGTCGCTATGCACGTTATTTTATTATTTTATTTTTTGGATAATAACGTATAATACTTATAAGTTTTGACATGTTTATAATATATAAGTTACAAAAGTTAACTTATAAATCACAAAACCTCAACTTATAAGTTACAAAATCCTGGACTCCTCTCTCTTTTTCTCTCTCTCATCATAGCAGTTACCAACACTAGCGTCGCCAAAACGTCAGCGTCAGCGACACTATTGTATGCGTACTTAATATTTCATATATTTTAATATTCTATATTTGTTGATATTTCATATTTATTTACTTATACTTACCATGTTGTAAATTTGTTGATGTTCCATATTTGATTTGTATTTATTGATATTTGTTTTGTTCTTAGAGCATGAAATCCTCAATAATAGAATCAAAGTATGATGCTTTAGTAGTTGAATTTTTTTCTTTCCTATATTTTTTTTTCTTATATAAAAAATATTTAAAAAAAAAAAAAACTACTAATTAATAGATAAAATAATTTTTTGTTTAAATTACAATAATAAATAGTCTCGCCATGGCGTAGCGAACCTCTTCGCCATGACCTCGCCACACCACCTTAACTACCATGCATTTTCATGCCCTTATATAGGAACAAGAGACCTATCTGAATTTGATATGACAGGGAGAAGACATGGGAGAAGCAGAATCAAACAAAGTAGACATACATGTCATGTGGTCTGTAGCTCCTAAATCTATTATCCAGGAGGACTGAGATGTGGACGTAGCATGAGCCAACCATACCTGTCTTAGCGAGATGAGAAGAATAAAAAGAATTTGAGGCATACTGCACAAGGTCATGATACTTTCTTTGTGTGAGCATAACAACACTGGCCTTCATCCATCATGGATATATCTCTCAACCAACAACAGTCCTCATAGACAAAAGAACAAACATCTTGTGTGCATAAGCGAAAGTACTCCCACAATAAGTAAGAACACCCCAGCGCAAGACGAAACAAACCAGTCTTCCAACACGATCAAATTAAGAGAACAGCTCCCCTCCAACTAACACAGGTTTTAGGGGTTTATGCAGGTCCAATCACCTACTCGATATACCTCCGGCCTGTAGGCCTTCTTTGGAACTAAATAGGGTGATCTTTTCTCACCCAACGCCAACGGGTGCAGCTGTACCAGGTACTAGGTTTGGGGGGTTAAAGGGTTAAAAAACTGAGCCAATCACTGTATACCGCTGAGAAGAAGCACAAGCAGATCAACGAACTGTTGCACACATGCCAAAACAGTACCTCCATAACATCCAACACATGGTAATACTAACAGTACAACTGCAATAGACACGACTTCAACTTTTCAGATTCAGTAGGACTGCTGGTAGAAAGCTCGGTATCAACAATAATCAATTTCTGTACGCACAGAGTGACAGAACTCTCCAACAAACAGCTGTATACACAGCCATCAATCATCTCACAGATTCAAATAATATACAAAAATTCACCACACAGCACTATAGTGCTATATAAACTGCTGTATGCACAGCACAAAATACAGCAATACTGCTGAAATGTATGAGTTTATACACACAGCACCACACCAAAAACACCAGCTTTAATCAACACAAACAGCCACACACAAAAAAGAAGAAAAAAAATACTCATCAAAACTGTTGTACGATGGAACCTTTCTGTCAATCCCATTTACAAGCATATAGAGGGAGACACAACAACAGTGACTCGGCCCTATTAACATCAGATTTGTTGCCACTCCAATCAGTGATCCAGATTTTACCAGATCAGCCCGAGAAACGCTCGCAATCGGAAACCGAGCGTACCACACTCAATTCACCACCAAATCACAGGCTAACACTTTCAGTTGATGAGTATGAGTTTCTGGTACAGATTCATCCCATTTCGAAGCCTCTTTGAATCTCACAGAATTCAGAAATCAAAAAAACAGTGAAATACCCTTACGATAATGTTGATAGAAAAAATCCAAATCTCCATAGATCTTTACTAAATCAAAAAAAAGTTTTCATATCCTTACCTAGCAGCAAGGTGTAGGTTCGAGTCCCGATGCTGCATGGTTTCTCATGATCTGTGAAAAGAGGCTTCCAATGGTGATGATAGAGATTGCTTCAAAGATATCAATCCAGCCACCAAAAGTACATGAACCCATAATTAAAGATACTCCTTTCCTAAACCCGATTCAAACCATGTAAGTCTCACTCTCATCCAAGGTCAAACTGTTGATCCTGCTGACATCAAGATGATGTCAATATGATGCCAGAACAGAGAGGATGATGTCAGCGCAGGAGCATAAAGTTTTTGGGGATTGGGTTGCTCTGATACCAAGTTGAGTGTTAGGGTTGGATTACGGTTAGGGTTTAATAAAAGGAGAAAGAAGGATGAAAAAGATGGAGAAATTAGCGTTATGAGTTGTTGTCCTCAAGTCCCTTCTATTTTTAGTATCTATATGAGGTACATACAATCTTATGTATATTATGGTCACAAAAAAGGGACATAAGTGGCTAAAACCACTACTCACACCCCCAACTAGACTAGGTACACCCAATATATTCTAACAAGGAGTTATTAGAATTCAAAAATACAAAACATGAGAGCTATGCACGTTGATTCAACTCGAATTGATATTGGTAGCAAAAATAGTTTTAGATGCTATGAAGTGAGGTGGAAACGTACACCTAAAAAAAGATGAGTTACGATCGAATATTAGCTTCCATCACTGGGGATATGGAAGTGGAAGTTTTTATAATGCTGCACATTTGTTGGTTTGGGTCATATGTTGAGGCTCTCATGTGATGGGATGGAAGACAAATTGTAGATTTTGTTAGAGAAATTAGAAGGAAAACATGATGGTTCCAAAGACCTGCATCATCTGAGTTTGCCAAAAGTACAGTCTATGAAAGGGAAACGGAATTGAGGCTAATGACATCGGTGAACTACACTATAAGACGAAGAGAGACAAAAGTGGGACAGAGGGTAAGAGGCAATGTACTAGTGTATCATGAGGATATTATCGTGGAATGTAAGAGGGATGGGCAACAGCTAGCACAAGGCTATTGTTGAGGAGGTTATAGGACAGTTCAAAGCCAATATAACAATTCTTGAAGAAACATAATAAGAGTGTTTCACTACATGTCTAGGAGTTTCGTACTATTTGAGGAGTGCTAAGTGCCACCAAATGCTGGCACGCGTGCCAAGTGCCACCAAGTGTCGACACGGAAAAAATTCAAAAAATAGAAGTGCTAAGGTAATATTGTTACCAGCACACATATGTGCGGACCACATGACACATACACTGATCTCTTTTACTTTGAAAAGTTTTTGTTTTGTATTTCAGGACAAAACCAGTTTGCGGTGAACTGTTTTAAAAGACTACTGGTTCTATTGTATATATTGTTATCGCACTTTCTATTTCATAATTATGGTTTATTTTTGTAGCATCCGCCCCTGAAAGTTCGAACTGGTCAACAATTTGACCAACACCTAACCCATTTAGAAAGCCTTAAACGGATGACCCGAGGCTCGGGCACCTTCAAAATATGGGCATCCACATTGATTGTGGACACCCACTTAAAATTTTGGAGCACCCCAGCATAGGAGGCATCCCATCATTTGGATTTTATGTGGCACCGACATTTAATTAGTTATATAAGTAGCACCTCTAAGGACACCCACTATTATTTTCAAAACCCTCAAAGGCACCGACCATCCAATTATTTCAAGTGGCGCCCAATAGTCCACTTTGTTTAGTCAAAACCGATGGTGATGATCCAATGATCATTATCAATGGAGGTGATTTGATGATACCCATCCGATGGGCCATCTAGGACCTGGTCAAATAATTGACTTAATTTTGAGGGATTAAGATGCACTTGCCACTAATTAAGTGTTAATGGTTGATTATGGGATAGTGGCAAATCTTGTAATTTATCTAAACAAGAAGGGCTACTTTATATAATTTTTATGCAATGGAATTTGTAATTAAATTAAAATTAGAAGTTATAGGCAATCTTGGCCATTGATGAAGTTGGCCAACCTTGACCCCATCTTAGACCCTTAGATTTACCTAGGGAAAATCTAAGGTGAGAGATATACCTTAGTGCATGCAATCATATATTTTGGAGGAATCTTGACTTTTCATTAGAACTAGGACTACAAGAGCCTACAAAGTCCAATAGAGGATCAATCCAAAAGCTACATGAGAATCAAAGTGGAACCCACACCTAATTTTTTATTAAAGAAAATAAGTCAAAATTCGATTTTGACCACATGCTTGCCTTTCTTGTATGATTTCACTTTTTTAGGGAAGAAAAATGTCAAAAATGAAGTGCCATATGGCATGTGTACTTTGACACTTGTAAATCTCAAAAAGAAGTGTAAAAAGCTATCAAAAAGTACAGAAAAATAGCCCCCAAAGAGGCAAAACGAATCTCATCTTCTTCTTCCTCTAGCCATCTCCATTAGAGACCTCCAAGCTTGATACTCATTATCCAACCCTAAGAACTTCAATTCACTTTCATAGCTTGATTTCCCTTAGCCCATAGCCTCATATAGTGTAAACACGCACTCATCTAAGCCCATCTCCTTGGTCAAAAGGCCACAAATCAGCAAGCTTAAACTTGGACTGCTAAGGTAAAGTGTTGACTAGGTTCTTCTATGAACCTCTATCATTTTCCTTGTAGTTTAATCAAATTATTTTGATTTTTCCTATTTTATTTTAAAGGATTGGTGTAAGATGGCCTTGCATGTGATCCTAATGATCATGCATGACCATCAATGAACACAAATCAATGGCCATCAACCATTATGATCGACGGATGGCATCCATTAACCTGTGCAATGTAGATCGGCTATTGCGAGTGCATGGATCACATTGGTGACCATGCATGCTCTTAGGCTATCCATCCACATGATTTTGATGGTGTAAATTGGATATTTAAGGTTTGATTATGATTTATTGATGCAAAAGATCATTGAAAAACGATTTGAACCATTGATTTTGATCGATCTTGAAAACGATTTGATATAGCTCTTTGGATTGATTTTAAAAGATCTAGATTCATAGATGGTTTGATTTGATTGAACGGATATGATTTTGACCAATGAAATTTTGTTTGACTATAGGACCTTCACTTTTTTTTGGGTTTTGAAGATGGAAATGGATGGTAATAGAAGTTTTTGAACCGGATTATTGATATACCGATTTGTCCAGTTTTAGACTACATAGTTAGTGTATAAGCACTTGGTCTATATTGTTAAATTACATAATTCTAATCATTGATGCATGCTGTTGTTTATAGTTTTTATGTTTTTTTATGAATATAGAGCATACAAATTAGTGGTGTTAGATTATAGTTGATTGATAAACTTGGTGTTGATTAAATGTCGTATATCGGATAATAGTTAGACGATTATTATTCATGCTTGATAACACAATTTATGACTTTATACTTATTAGAATCATTGTTTTTGTTAATGACTTTGATGGTCGAAGTGGATGGTAATAGATGTATCGATGAATAGTAAACTAGTTTATGAAATCAACTATTTTGGCTAATTGACACCGTTGGATTAGAATAGAAGTGATAGGAGATCTTGATGATGGAATCACATGATCTACATATATTGATAGATAATAATCCTCATATAAGTTTTGAAAATATTGATGGAGTTGATGTGTGGTGTTAGATGTGTCCCCCAGGCACACACCACTTAGTCACTGTTTTGAAAGATAATAAAAATCTGTAGATTTGACCAAATTGCGGCTACTGATTTTCTAAGAAATAAAATCATAAAAATGCTATAACAATGAATCAGATTGTATTAATGAGTCTATTATGACCCTGTAAAATCTCAACCACAGATCTGATGTGGTTTGACTTGCACGAATTCCGGAGTGGAAGAGTGTAAAACTGTCCTAAAAAGCACAGAAAATGACCCAGTTTAGGGCTATCATTTCATGGGCAAACTGACCCCAAAAATTCTATAAAAATTAGGAAATTTTGAATTATAGATATATTAACTTCATCTAAAAATTCAGCCTCTAAATCGATCGGGTTTGATTGATAGAAAAATTCAGAAAACGAGGGTGTGAAACTATGCCACATGGCACACACTATGACCATTATTGGACATCTGATCAGATGGCCCTGATTCCATCATGATCTAGATGTTTTTAGTGTTATAAATATACACCAATATTGTAGATAACTTAAAGATTTTTCCAACAAGCTCTCATTCGCCTCATTCAGATGTCGGCAATGAAAGTAACGACCCGATTACTAGAGACCTCAAAATCTGGTCTGATAGACGAATTGGTTAAAAACCCGTTCTGTAAAATGATGATTGTGGTCACGTCTGATCACGCTTTTGCATGCCATCACTTGTTACAGATGAGGTGCTCCCAGTACTCTTTTAGTGAGTTTTAGAATTACCCGAAAACTTGATCAGAGTTGAAAATGGCGACCCAATTACCAACTAATGGTCTGGAACCCTTATCAAAAATTGTTAAAATATAAAGGTTAAGCTAAAATCTCAACTTTTCCTTGAGTTCCGTGATGAAGTGATCACTGATGATTATTGATATGGTCTCAGCAACTACTGATGACCCTTGATTAAAATATCAGATGGTTGACCATAAGTTTGACCAATCGAGATGGAACCCTTAGAGGCACTAAGACCAGATTTATTGAGATTAGACGAATTAGAGCCTAGAAACCTAAAATGGCCCGACCCATGTGCCTAAGCAAATAGTTCAAGGTGACTTTTAGGACTTGATGTCCTTGTTTAGAAATTGAGTGGGCCATTGCTATTGGCACCCCTCAAAATTTTGAAGCACCTACGCTTAATATGAACTTCCTTAGAAAATCGAACCCCTTTGGATGTAGGACCCAGAGTGACCCAATATATGAGGTCTAAGGCAATTAATAAAATTGTTGGGACCTCATGTCCCTATTTTGAAGCTTTGTGAGCCATTACTATTGGCACCCCACTGAAACCTAGAAGCACCCACATCGAAAATTGTAGAGAACTCTTAAGGACCTAAACTAATTATAAACAAGGCCCTATATGGCCCAACTTATGGGACCCAAATGATCCATAATAAATTAAATGAGGACCTGATATCCTCATTAAACTAAGTGGTTCCTTTGTTATGGACACCCGTAGAAATCTAAGAAAGTCCTACTTTACTATGTCAAAATCCTAATATTTGAAAAGATTAGAACCTGAAATTGGATTGGAACCTGAAATTGAATGACGATTTGAAATAGAATTGGATTTGGATTTGAGTTTGGATTCAAACTTGAATTTGAAGTACTTGAACTAGATTCTGAATAATTGAAGAAATAGACTTCTCTTATAACCCTACTGAATTATTTATGAATTATAAGTCCCTAAAGGACTCTAATTAATAGCAACACTAAGTGTAGTGTACAGTAAACTGATTCAGGAAATCAGTATGCCTAATGATCCTATTGTATATATGTTCAAAACATTAATAATGATTAATTTGATGGAAGTCAAATACTAACTCTAGGATTCGAACTGATTGGATTGCTGAACTATAGTATATTAGAATTGAACCCGAAAACTGATTGAATTATTGATTTCTTATATAGATTGTGATTGAATCCGAAGACTGATTGAATTGTTAATATTTTCTATACTTTGAGATTAACCTAGAAATTGACTTTGAAATAGTAAATTGTCCGTTGAAAAATGATTGGCGAATAATATCAGAAGAATACCGATATGAAATTGAACCCGAAAATATTGAATAAATTACGGGAATAACGATATTGAAAAAGATCGAAATATTAATTATTGAACAATTGAATCTAAAATTAAATATTAAATATTAAACATTGAATACTGAAGATCGAAAATTGAATATTGAATACTGAAAGTTGAATATTGAATAATGAAATTGAAAGTGGAAAGATGATACTGATATTGATACTGGAACCTCACATGATAACCATTGTTCTTACGAATAGGCTCGAAATGGGTAACTCAAAAGAGTTGAAAATGTTAGTAGAGGATTGAGTCTTAGATGGACTACCAGGGTCACTATGATCCTTGTCTTGATTGACTAAATGGTAAAGAGGGTATGCCCTTGTTTGCGGGACATTGGCAAATGCTATTGATATTAGACCATGGTTGGTGTTAGTATCGCACCGAAATAAATAAAAGACATTAATAAACCACAAAACCAACTAAATTAAACTAATTATTTAATATTGCTAATTTTGTTGTAACCGAATATATCTGAGTAATTAATTAACTGAATAAACCTTGATTAAACTACAATGAAGCGACCTGATACTCCTTGATGATATTGATAGAATAGTAAATTGGTAATTGAATTTGATACATTCCTATTAATACGGATAGAATTGCTATTGATAGAATGGATTATTGAAAAATTGAACTTAATGTTTCTTTATTGATATTGATTATTGAAAAGGATATCTTGAAAATAGGGAATTAAATGATCACCTTATATTGAATGGATCCTCGAATATTATCGTCATTGTCTTATTAGTGCTTAATGAGTCATTGTTTGATAGATTGATATATTTGGAACTAAGATATAAGGATATTGTATTATTGATGAACTAGATAATTGATAAAATTTAATTGAAAATATTGGTTGAATTATAAGAATTTATTAGAAATTCATTGATAAATCTAGTTAATACTTATTAAGCTTCACCACTTACGTCGTTTCATGACCAAAAATTCCAGAATCAAGATAGCAGTCACCCAGTCAGAGTTTGATAGAGCGGTTACGTAGAGATTTAGAAGCATCCATCAAGCTGAGAGTGTCTAACTCAATTCGTCTATGGAATAACTAGTACATACGTGGTTGGACCATGTGACACATAATCTGAATCTTGATTTTGTACAATTGATTTACTTTTGACCAAGACCAGCTTTTGGTTTACTGTTTTATTTAGCTATTGGTCTTATTGTATATGTGAACTTTGAAATTATTTTTATGAAATTAGAATTACCTTTTTTTAACTTGTTTTTCCACAACAAGTAGAATTTTTGAAGAAACCCGAATTTTTCCAAAGAAATGAATAATCGGAATTAAAAATTGAGTAGGTTAGGAAAATGGGATTGTTCACAATAAATAGATTTTATGTATTTTTCTCTAATTTGTAAGAAGATATCGATATTGAACACCGATAATCGAGGTGTGTCGCGTCGACCTGGCTCGTGGATCAGAACGTTTGGGCGCGAAAGTCGCCCGTCGTATGAGGCCAAGGGATGGGGGCATGACAAGTTTGGTTTACCCTTAAGATTCGTATAAATCTTTAAAAGAATTATTATTTTGCAATAAATGTATTGTATCGATGATTCGAACTTTCCTCATAAAGGAATGACCGAAATTCGGAATCCGAATGGGTTGAGATTTTGTGAAATAATTTTGCAAATGATAGAGGAGAAATGTCCATATGAGGGCATTACGCATTTTCTTTGTCACTCAACGATATCAAACCAACTATCGACGTAACAGTGTCGCATTGCCCTGGCTCGTGGATCAAGACGTGTGGGCGCGAGAGTCACTCGACGTACAAGGTCAAGGGCTGGGAGCGTGATATATGGCACCCAACCTGAGGATCAGGTGCCAATTGGATGTGCACATGGTCGATTCAAGACCATCCAAAAGAAATTTCTAAAAATTATTTTAATCGCTATTAATCACAATGGTCAACGGTTATTAAAATGAACAGATGACTTGGAAAATCAAGTCATCGTTAATTTTCACACCGTTAGATCAAAATTGTACATATAATTTTATTTTTTTAAAACCTGTTAAGGACGGGTGAACCCTTGGGAAAACAACTATCAAATGGGATTTAATGTCAGATGGCAGCCTAAAAGGGCACTGTCATAGGGTTTATATACATACATATATATAGAGGGACAAGACTATGCGTCTGGATACAGCTTTTATCGATGGGTCCACATCCCTACAGGTGACACATCGTCAACAAACATATACAAAACAGGGGGGTTGAAAGGGGATTTTACAAAGAAACATAGTAAAATTGAAGAGAAAACTGCATCAGGAGAATAGAAGCAACCCGCCTTCTTCTACCCCATTCTATTTCAAAACCCCTTCTGTCGAACCCATCCTTCTTCTACTCCATTCTGTTTCAAAACCCGCCTTCTTCTACCCCATTCTGTTTCAAAACCCCTTCTGTCGAACCCATCCTTTTCAAACCCATTTGTCTTCACAAGAGTATTCGTTGATCAACGACGAGGACAATGCAATCGATTTTACTCAACTATTAACGATGACGCAAGAGCTGATTCATTGATCGATCAATGACAATGAGATAATCAATGCAATCGTGATCTTTGAGGGCCTTTTTCTTTTATTGTTTTAATCTTTCCCTTTTATCCTTATCAGACTGCACGGATAGATATTTCCCCTTTATCCATATCGTCATCTTTTGAGGGCTTAAATCTTTCCCTTTTCAATGCAATGATGATAAAAAAGACTGTGGCTTATAAATTCAAGCGATGTTTGCACTTATATTAAATTCCAAAAAAAAAAAAAAAAACCTTTAGTGTTTTTGTTTGGCTTAAATTGGAAAAATAATTGAGTTTTGTATTATATGAATGTTTTTATAGAGGCAAAGTGGATAAAGTCTCCAAATTTCTAGTAGATTTAAGATTTCCAGAGGAGTGATGCTCTTTTAATTTCCTTTTAACTTTTTACTAAGATCAAAGGGCCATTGATGCAACATGCGATGCATGGATTCATATAAGTCCATTATAAGCGCGGTGCATGTTAATCTGATTGCAATTTTCTCACTTTCCCAAAATACTCTTCTTATACATGATTCTTTTTATTCCAATCTAGTAGTTTTTTATTGGAAGGATTAAAGTGAGAGTGAGGGTCCTTTCAATCGAGGAGATAGAGAGCGTAAGGGAGAGAAAGAGAGAAAGAGAGAGAGAGGGTGGTGCGAGACAGACAGAACATAGGAGCAAGAGAGAATAGACACAGAGAGAAGAGAGAGAGGGCCCATTTTACTTATCACTAGTGGAACCCGTAAATCTGACGATGCTTTTTTCATCTGAATCATCCCTACATACCGTAGTTAGGTTAAGTGGTCAGCAAACCACATGTCGCAATTTAAAGCGTTTGGATGCAGCAATAGCGCTGCATCCGGACGCATTCTCCCTAAACCTATATATATATATATATATATATATATATATATATATATATATATATATATATATATATATATATGTGCAAACATACTCGTAAAAGGCAAGTGCCATATTCATTGCAAAGTTGACCCATTCGATCGGTCCTTATAATGACGTATATTAACAAAAAATGATTGTCTTGTGGCTCGTGTCATGACAGTCCTTATTTAGGTAAAATGTGTACCTAAAGATATAATTTCAAGTACACATACCACTAAATATGCAATTCCTTTGTCCACAATGGTAACCATTCATCTTAAATGCATTTGACCACATTATCACACAATAGAGATGATTTTTCCCTTCATTTTTTCTGACATCAAAGATCTACACATCGTGTCCTTCGCATCACATGGCACACTTGTTAAAGAAAATTTTCTCTTGTTACATGAATCAAATGCTTCATTTCATCCAGGAAAAACATCTCTTTCTCAACAATGTCTTTGTCATTTAATCCAATAGCGCTCTGTTAGATAGGAACAGATTTAATAAATACTGATAACTCTCGGATGGACTATTAGAACAGAAAGATCCATTAGTTCAAAGCTACCTCTGGCGATGAATCAACAATTCGAAGTGTTTTTCTTACGTATTCTTGATGAACTAGCGTTTAAAGAGAGATATAGGAGGATAAGGATTTGTTTGGGAAGTAATAAGCCCCTTTGACATGGTGTCACGTGTGTAAAAATTGGTGGTCAGTTAATAATCTAGATTGTTAACGGGTATGTCACTCTATAACTACTCATTTACTAAACTCCCTCTCACCGTTAGATCAGGTCTGTACACTTTATTTTCTCCAAAACACGTTAGGGATGGGTGAACTTTGAGGGAAACAGGTGAGGGATTTAGGTGGGTTCAATCTCTACAACGCTGTCCTAGGAACCCCTTTTCCTATATATGTAAGCAATTCAAATTGTGTGCTACATGACAATTTTTAACATTAATGTACTTGGAGCATCGGTTAAATGTCATGATCTTTCTTATAAACACATCATTTTATACAAATGAGCATAAATGTAAAATAATTGATAAAATTCCTTATAATGGTAGAAAGGATAGAATAAGTAACGTAAGCCGATGCGTAAGAGTCAAAAGCACTGACAATAAGATATCTAAAAGATAATAAAGAAACTCAAGCACGTCTTTGTATACTCACTGAAAAATTATCTGGACGACGATTTTCAGACGCAAGAAAATGTAATCTCATTGTAGCTATTATCTTATATTCCTTATATAACACATAGCATGTCCAAAACCAAAAGATATATGACATTATCAAATGTGCCCAAAACCTGTACAGAAACAATAATGAAACCTCTGTAAGTGCAAACCAAAATAATTGTTTTCCAATCATGCATTCATTGTCTGGAAATGTAAATAAAGTAACAGTCTATGTCAGAAGATGCCAACAGTCTAAGTGATTCCACTTTCAGGTAAAACTCATTCCCCTTTCTAATCAAGTAGTGTGTGTTAAAGGAAAGTCTTCTATGTTATCCTGGAGTCTAGAACTGAGAAAATCAATTGAAGGAATGACACAAAATACTAAAAAACAAGATACTATGATAGCTATATAGATTAAAAAAGATAAGGAGATTATTTGTGAGCAACGTTCAAACTGCCAAAGCATTTGCGTCAATGGTACCATCATCCTCTGCCGTTTTCTTAATTTAGACAGGTGATTTAAGGAAAGACATGCCAAATTTGTTTTATTCCCCATTTTTTCTTGTTGTTGTTTCTTTTACAATAGAAATAGGTGTTTTTTTTAAACTGTGGAATACCCTCTCGTATCAATGAAACACCAAAAATTGGTGCTTATGTGAAACTTGGAAACCACCAAAAGGAAAAGTACAGGGAAAAGAAGGATGGACAAGCAGCAACTCTCAATGGGCTCTTTTGAGCTGAAAGAAGAAAATTGATTTGCATGTCTCCGAGCTCAATCTTCACCATCCAAACGTCCAATTCCACCCATTCATGTCTGTCCTAGGGGCTGTTCGAAACCCCCTCCCATTAATTTTGTGATATCTATTACATAAATCGGCTTCTTAACCCCATTAAATTAGGCATTGTAAAGGGGCATTTGGACTCCCTAAATTAAATGGAATCTTCCCAAGATTTTTTCCATAAAACCAAATGGGATTTGTTTGTATCTGGAATAGAAAGAAATCCCATGAGAAATTAAAAATGCATGAATCTCCTAAAACGATGCTTCTCAAAATAATAAAAAATAAGGTGCTCTCATCACCCATATAACTCCCATCTCACATGCATAGTTCCAACACTCAGCAAGTCGACAAGTAACTCAGCTGAGTTAGTAGTTACTGACTTCCCCAGATTTCTCTAGGATGATTGAGCTATTGAATATTTTCGTGGGATTAGAAATCTTGTCTTTGAAAAATTACTAAACTCCCCCATTTTACTAACATATCTGCCCACTTTTTTGTGCGATTTTTTTGGTGATTTTTTTCTTTTAAAAATGCTTTTATAAAATATATTTTTAAATATTGACAAAATTACCGAGCCGGACCGAGCCGAGCTTTATTCAGTCTTCAAGTTGACTCAACCCGGCTAATATTCGAGCTGAGTCTTTGGGTTTTCAACTGTGCTCTAATCTTCTCCAATCAAAGTTTAAAAAAAAAAAAAAAGAGACTAACAAAATTTCAATGGTATGTTCAACTGCATTTTCTTTGATTCTTTTCTACGATTATTGCTCGATTAATAAACTTGATGTGACATTGCTTGGTAGAACATGAGTAAGAAGCTGTTTTTGTTCTTGTCTTTGCTTACTCTATTCATGAAATTTGGGATACTGACATTTACTTACATTCGATCTGAAAACCTTGGTATTCATGCAAAATGTTACATGTGTAATGGAGCAAGGGAATCCTCTTCGTTTTCCAAGTTATTTGGAGGTGTTTCCTGTAAGATATTCTGAGTAAATTACTGCTTGCTTGCAAATTACTCTAATTTGCATTTAGCTGGCAACCCTGCTTGCTTGCATATTACTCTATCCTTCACTCCCCCTCCATTCCCTATGTTCATTCTTCTCTCCTCTTCTCTTCCCAACCAATGGCTCTATCATCATTGCATCCCCGAAAGCCAATGCTTCTTCGGGAAACTAGAAATTATTTCCGGCCAAAAATCACACCATTCTTCCACTTGCCTCACCCCTGCTACAAATCCAAACACCTATAACCCAAGTTCTTCTGCTATTTGGCTTCGCTCTGGTAGTTTCAGGCCTACTTCTTGTTTGCTCATCAATTATTCCCCACCAATTCCCTACAACCTTAACACCTCCATCCTTGCCAGAACGTCACCAACTATTATCAAATACAATTTTCTGAAGGCCGTACCCATCCTTTGAAATTTTAAAAAATTTAAATGGGGGCTAAAACTTCCAGACGAGAGTTGTATGGTGGAACATGAATAAAAGGAAAGACTTTGTTATTGTTGGGATCCAAGTCTTGTGGAACACCATCTAAGCCATCTGATTTGAAGATCATGATGTAAGGATCTGTGAAGCTAAAATTGGCACAGAACTCGATTTCCATCATCTGACTCAATACAGCCAAAGGCCATCATCTGATTCAATGGTTTACTATGACAAATCAGATGATACAGATCATGTTTCGTGCCAATTTTTACATCGTGGTCCAAAATAACAAAGTCTTTCCTTTAAACCATGTGCCACAGTACAAATCTGGTGTGCAATTTGTAGCTAGGGGGTTTGGTCGGTTTTGGACCAAACCCACAAACCAAACCGGTCCTAATCGGTTTTTAGATTTTCAAACCAAACCAAACCGTCCAACTTTTAAACCAAACCAACCCGATTCAATTTGGTTCGGTCGGTTTCAGTTTTCCTATAAGTTCCTACTTGCACATCAAAATTTTCTCAACTTCTCAACCGATATTCCTATAAGTTCTACTGTACCGCTTTAGGATTTAGGAATAGGCTAAAGACAAGGGTAGGGTTTTATATAAAAATATGCATTTTACTTAAATGCCCTTTAAAATTAATCAAAATCCCCGCCTATATATATATATACTTACAAATTACATTTGGTACGGTTCGGTTTTCCTTTTTTCCAAACCAAAACAAAACCGGACCAAACCCGGCAGTTCGGTTCGGTTCAGTCCAAAAAATGCACAGCCCTAGTTGTAGCTCCCTTTTTAAATTCTTCTTCTACTGAATGTCTTCTGCCTTCATCCCCTACATCTTGACAGGTATATATATATATATATATATATATATATATATATATATATATATATATATATATATATATATATATATATAAGGTCCCGAACACGAGTGTTCACTTTCTCGCCCAGCATGGATGGTACACCCATCATAGACAAAGTCACATATATATATATAGACAGACAGACAGACAGAGAGAGAGACCCACACATTTGTTTTGTTGCCTGCTATCAGACACCCCCCCCCCCTAAAATTTTATTGGCCTCACTTTATACTGTCCATATGAGCTAATGTGTTTAGCTAACAATGGAAGAAGCCTCCCATTATGTTATGTGGGTAAATCTCTTCCTCCTAGTGGTGATTACAGACACTCGGTTACTAGAGATTATTTAAGCAGTTAAAGAGGATGCAGTAATTCCTCTTGCTCGAGGAAATGTTGGATAGGGTAGATTTGTACCAAGTGGGAGTCCCATTACCAACCAAGTGATTGCAAAGTTCTGATGACAACTAGATTTCTTCAAATCTGTAATCAGATGGAAAATTGGAAGTAGATGAAAATAGAAAGGTGGAGGTTTCATCTGAGGAGGAAGCACGGCTACTCTTCCATGAAAAAAGCAAGCGAAGTCGTTGACTCCCTATAAATCAAACCATGTGCTAAAAAAGTGGCTAAGGAATGTATTGCGAGATTTGATATCACTTAGCAAGGTTACATTAGATATGTGACCTCTTTGAGGGAATGGCCATCTTACAATGAGTACCTTTAAATCCACCCACAGAATCTTTGAGTTCACCCACGCTGAAACACATTGACAGCGTTGAATCAAACGATGGAGATCGTTTATCCTCCCAATCTTTCACACGATGGATCTTGAGATCATGGGCATACCATCAAATGGTTAGTGTTTTATTTCACGTGGCACACATCTAAAAAAAGTGACCTTAACATCACGTCCAAGCTCAAATTGATTTTAAGGTCACTTTTTTGGGTGTGTACCACATGAAATAAAAAATAGATTGTTTGATGGTACACCCATGATCTCAAGATTCATCGTGTGAAAGATTGAGAGGATAAACGATCTCCATCGTCTGATTCAACGTAGTCAATGTGTTTCAGCGTGGGTGAACTCAAAGATTTGGTGGGTGGATTTAAACGTACTCCCTTACAATAGATTCAACATTTTTTTATAAGACATGTGATACGTATCAAACTTGGTGGGTGGATTTAAATGTATCGATATCAGGTATCGCTCTGATCTTTGCACTGATATGTACTCACCGATAAGTAAAAAAAAAAAATTGTATTGCTCGATACCGATACACTATCAACTTATGCTGAGACAGTATCAGCCGATACTAATATGGTATCACCAATGCCGATACTGATACCGGTTCGTTACTAGTATCAAACTAGTATTGGTTCTCGGTCGGACCGATACGTATCACCAATACATATCAGTAGCCGGTAGGGGTCGATACTTGACACCATACTCAAGTCAAATAAGTTCCATGTAATTGCTTCTTTTTCAAATAAAAAAAAATTGGATGGGTCACTTCTTTTACCATTTGCTCCCCCCATTCCCTCCTTTTCTTTGCCTTCTCTCTCTATCGTGTACGATCTTTTTGGTTTCAATCACGCCAGTTCAAGGACAACTCACGATGAATGAGGGCATAAAAAGGCCATTACACCTTGGCAACCGTCAAGGAGAATACGAAGTTATGACCACTGCTTCTTGGCTGGTTCAAGGAAGAGGAAAGATATAAAGCAATTTAAGAATGCGACATCCTGACATTAATCATGAATGGTACTGCTACTCTTGATAGAGGAGTCTGTTAGAAAATATTAGGAACAGATATCCAAAAATGATTAAATGGGCAAGAGAAATTGGACTCGAGGCACATAGTCGCTATATTTAAAATGTTATTCGCTCCCTACTTGAGTCAGTGAGACATTTCCAGGATAAAGCGAGCCCAATCTCTTGAATGTGATCCGTTACTTTACAACAGTAAAGGGTCACCCCAGAATTTCAATCCGATGAAGTACCAACTAAAAGTAGAAAGTAAGAGATTTCTCAAATTTGTATGCAAGGAATTCAATGGATTTAAGAGAGTTAAATGTGTGTCCAAAGATCTCCTTATATAGATCTTCAAGTGTCTTGTCAATATGACTATTGGACCAACAGTCATATTTTGGACGGCATAGATCTTTCAGAGATCTCAACCGCTTCATCCAACGGCTGTATGAAAGGTTGTACTTTTTCGAATTCAAATTCGAAAAGTTGCACACATTTATAAGCGATTATGAAACGGTTAGGTCCAACGGTCAATATTTGACCACTTCGTTTGACCCAATAGAATCAAATTAACCTACTAATTAGTGGCCCATTAGACTCAACCCGGTCCATGAATAATCTGATCGTTGAATCTACCTGGTCAAAAGGTCAAACCTCTCCTTGCGACGATGCACACATGCGAAGTGCGTGCGCCTAAAGCGTCAATCCGCCTAAATACCAATCGCCACGCACACGCATGCGCGAACGTGACGGCTCGCCGTTAGCCACACTTTTCTCTTCTTATTGTCAAACAATAATAGAAGGTAAAAGATTGTATATATAGCATAGACACTATTGACATTTACCAAAGTGGGACTATTTATTTGCATACAAAAATTGAGAACATCTATTACCTAAAAAGCCAACCCACAAAACTAAGAAAGAAATCAAAAGGAAATTTTATTTTCTTTAAAATTATTTAAAATATTTATTATATATTAAAGTAATAAATAAATATAACAATCCCCCACAAATTTCAAATAAAATAAAGACACTAATACCAAAAATATGTGCATACTATGAAAGGCATCCTTTGGGTTTGAACCTTCACTTAGTGCACACTCATCAAAATCTTATCAGGGTGCACAGAGACCATGGTCTTGAACTGAGGACCCTATGTGACAAGACCGGATAAATAGCACACATATTTTCTTAAGATCGAGTTTTCTATAAAGCTAGCACTATTATGGCTTTGTGCTTATATCCTGGTTTCAAGAATGGTTTTTGAGAAAAAACATAATCTCATAGGAAGCAGCCGCACTTCCATATTCACATAGGTAAGTCTGTCAAATGTGTTTCTTTAATCAAACACATTAACATAAAATATTATAAGCTTATTAAGAGTAAATATTCATCCTTCTCTTTTTCATTATAGATTCCAAGTACTTTACACATGTCTTGGGATGGACATTTTAACTAAATTAAAGTGCTTATAATTATCACTCTTATATCATACTCTTCCATTGAACTCAAGGATTTGTTGTACAAATATTGAGTTGGATTTCTGACATAGGCGATTAACTATATGGTTTTAGTTCTATCTGATAGATGTTTTCTTTGCCAATTCTCTAGAAAGTCCTTTGGTAAATGAATCAGCCAAATTATTATTGGTCCGAATTGAGTCTATCCCAATTACTCCATCCTTGAGTTTTTCTCTAATATAATGGTATCGTAGACCTATATGTCTATTTTTTCCATTATAAACTTTTTTATAGGTTTTTGCTCTTGTAGCCTCACTATCACAATTTATTGTAATAGGTGACATAAGCTTTGGCCACATAGGAATTTACAACAGTAAATTCCGAAGCCATTCTGTCTCTTTGTCACATGCCGTTAAGGCAATAAACTCATATTCCATTGTGGAATGAGTAATACATGTTTGCTTTTTAGATCCCCATGAGAACGCAGCACCACCGAGAGTGAATATTCATCCACTCGTTGCCTTGGATTCATTTGAATCTGAATTTCAACTTGCATCACTGTATCCTTCTAAAACATTAAGAAAGCCGAACAATTTAATCCATAATTTACAGTTCTTTTTAAATATCTAAATATACGAGATATAGCATCCCAATGATCATGACATGGATTACTAGTATATCTACTCAATTTTCCAACTGCATATGCTAAGTCAGGTCTAGTACAGTGCATTGCATGCATCAAACTACAGATTACTCTAGCATATTCTAACCGATTTACAGATCTACCTTTATTATAAAAAAGTTTGATGCTAAGATCATATGGTGTAGATGCAAGTTTATCATCTAAATGATTATATTTTTTGAGAATTTTCTCTATGTAATGAGACTGAATCAAAGTAAGCTCATTATCATTTCTTATTATTTTGATTCTTAAGTTGACATCGGCATTACCCATCTTTCATATCAAAACTGGAAAAGAGAAAAGATTTAACATCCATTATACTATCTAAATCAGTATCAAACATGTCATCTACATATAAACATATGATAACTCCCTTATTTGCAGAAAATTTACTATAAACACATTTATCAGATTCATTAATTTTGAAACCGTTAGAAACAATAACACTTTCAAATTTTTCATACCATTGTTTAGGAGCTTGTTTTAAACTATAAAAAGATTTAATTAATTTACAAACTTTATGCTCATGTCCGGTCATTACAAAACTTTCAGGTTGTTCCATATAAACTTCTTCTAATTTACTATTTAAGAATACAATTTTTACATCCATTTGATGAATTTATAAATGATAAATAGAAGCAAGTGCTATTAAGATCCTAATAGTCGAAATTCTGGCTACCGGTGCATAAATATCAAAAAATTCAATACCTTCCTTTTGTCTAAATCCTTTTGCCACCAATCTGGCTTTAAACTTATCTATAGTTCCATCAGTTTTTAATTTTCGTTTGAATGTACAACCTATAGGTTTAAATCCTTCAGGAAGATCAACTAGTTTCCATGTTTTATTACCCATTATAGATTTCATATCATCATTTATTGATTCCTTCCAAAACGCAGTATCTTGTGACTTCATAGCCTAATCAAATGTTAAAGGATCATTTTTTATGTGAAAAGAAAGCATGGTTTCCTTTACTTGTTTTGATCTTGTTCCTTTTACTACAAACATATAAAAATCTGAACCAAAAGAATTTTCTTTTCGCATTCTTTTACTTCTTATGAGATCCATGTTTTCTATATTTTCAAATTTTATAATTAGTTTTTCTTTATTAGAATTTTCATTAATTCTAGGAATAGAAGAAAAATAATGTTCATAAAATTCAACATCTCTAGATTCGATTATATTGTTTTGATCAATTGCATCCTTAGATTCAGTTATAAAAAATCTATAGGTTTCATTGGTTAATAAGTATCTAATAAATACACATTCAATGGCTCTATTACATAATTTGGGTCTTTTACATAATTTGGGTCTTTTAAGATTTGGTAATCTAACCAGTGCACAACACCCCCACACTTGGAGGTATTTAAGATTTGGTTTTCTTTTCTTCCATAACTCATAGGCATGGATCAAAAAATCAAATTTTCGATACGTATCGTCCAAACCTCTAGGACAATACGTATCGCGTATCGGATACATTGAATGTATCGTCCTAGTACATTTTTTTTTTAATCTAAAAAAAAACATTAAAATTTTGAGACAAACGATAAATTGACCGATAATTTGGACGATGCGAACGATAAATTGGACGATACGGACAATACGAACGATAATTTGACCGATAATTTGATTGTTTCTAAGGGGCTATAGAAAATTCCTAAAATTCTGGGACGGGCGATAAATTGACCAATAATTTGGACGATACGATTGATACGAACGATAATTTGACTGTTTTTAAGGGGGCGATAAAAACTCATCTTACCGTATTGTTCCGGTCCAAAACCGATACGTATCGGTAACGGACGATATTTTGATCTCTGCTCATAGAGAGTTATACTAGAACTCTCTTGTGGCACTCTATTTTAAACATGACAAGCAGTGAGAAGTGTTTCACCCTATAAATTTAAATTTAAACCGGAATTTAAAAGTATGGCATTCACCATTTCTATTAAAGTTCGATTTTTTCTTTCTGTTGTACCATTTTGTTGAGGAGTGTAAGGTGCAGTCATAAGATGTACGACCCCCACATTTTCACAAAATTCACTAAAGTCATTTGAAGTATATTCTCCTCCTCTATCAGATTTTAAAATTTTAATTTTTAATTTTAACTGATTTTCAACTTCTTCTTTATAAGCTTTAAATTTTCCTAAAGCTTCATCTTTATGTTTTAACAAATAAGCATAAGTCTATTTAGAATAGTCATCAATAAATGTTATAAAATATTTTTTTCCTCCTTTAGTCAAAATACTATTTAAATCACAAATATCAGTATGAATGAGTTCTAAAATTTAATATTTTCTTTCTACTTTATTGAAAGGTTTTCTAGTGATTTTAATTTGAACACAAATTCTACATTTTTCATGAATATATTTCTCGCATCTAGGAATTAATCAGAATTCTATCATAGAATTTAAACGATTAACATTCACATGCCCTAATCTATCATGCCATAATGAAAGAAAATCAACAATATAAACGGAAGAAGGCATTTCATTGATTACATTCAATTTAAACATCTCATTACAGATATATCCTTTCCTCACAAATACACCACCCTTAGTGATTATAACTTTATCTTATTCAAACGCTAACTTGAAACCATGTTTATTGAGTAAACTAGTCGAAATCAGATTCTTAGGAATCTCAGGAACATACAGTACATCAGTCAAAGTAAGAGTTTTATCAGAGGCTAATTTGAGATTGATTTTCCTTGAACCCTTGACATTTGCAATTGAAGCATTCCTCATGAAGAGCTCATGTCCGTTAGTACCCTCCAATTGAAGCGTTCCCCATGAAGAGCTCTTGTCCATTCGTGTCCTCCACATTGTTGGCGAAGAAAGATCCGCAGTTAGAATGTGACGACCCAATTTTCCCGGCACATTTTTTTTTTACACGGAACTCCGGGAAAGTTGGTTCGTCAATACTCGGTACATCCACAAAATGCAGAAAATCAAAGCAGTTAGTATTTGGCATAACAAAAATTACTAATTTTACCCATAACGTGTAAGTAAAAGCTAAAACTGCACCACCGTTGATGGCCGACCATCACCTAAACAGTATTGCACGAAAGTATGTACATCAAAATCTAATTCTACCACTCTAAAAAATGATTGGACGTACCAAGCCCAAACCCCAAATCCAAAACTATGTCACATCCAAATCCACCAGTCTATGGTAGAAGATTCGCTTCAAGCTCCGGATCTAACTCAAGACCAGCACCTGTGACGTATAGTCGAGGGGTGAGCTAACAGACTAAGCTCAGTAGGAGAAATTCATATATCAAATTCACATTTTTCTCTAATGAATCATAAATTAAGTGATAGAGTTCAAAAGTAGATTCCAAACTAAATTACAAAATAGGGGTTGGATTTCGTGGTAAAACGGACTTTCAAATCATTTTCAGTTTATTCACGTCAAAACGCAAGCCTTTTCGTGTTTAAAACTGAATTGCAAAGCAAAATTCGACAAGCATTTCTCATAAATGAGACTGTGACCTTTTCATTTTCATATCAAAGTTGCAGGCATTTTCAAATCAAAATAGAAATTGATTTCAAGGTCATTTTCTTGTTAAAGCCGAGTTTCAGATCATGTTGTAAATAATGGAATTTATCGAAGTTTCACAGGTTCTAATTTCCCATTCATCTTAGCATAGGCAGAAAACATAAGCGAAAGTCATGTCCATGGGTTCATAGTTCATGGTTTCAAAGTGTTAGGGTTCAGAGTGTCTTAGGGTTCAGAGTTTCATGATTTCAAAATTTTCAGATCTTAAGGGGTTCAGATTCAAATTACAGATATACTGTTGTGTCAGTCCCATTGTTCAGATTTTCAGAATTTCAAATTCAATATACTGCTGCACCAGTCCCATTGTTTAGATTTTCAGAGTATCAAATTCAAATTGTATATATACTGTTGTACCAGTCCCATTGAATAACTGCTGCACCAGCTCAAATTACGAATTAACTGCCGCACCAGTTCAAATTACGAGTTAATTGTCGCACCGGTTCAAATTACGGGTTAACCGCCGCACCGGTTCAAATTATGGATTCAATGGATTCAAAATTCGTACTCAGAAGTTCTTAATCCGTGTCAGATTCAATACTCAATTCAAAGTTCTTATACAGAGTCCAGATTCAGATTCATTTATGGATTCACATACAAAGTTCAAATTTTTCATGTTGGATTCATATTCGTATTGAGTTTAGTGCGGACACATATTTGTGTCAAGTTCATGGTTCACAGCAAATTCATGTACAAAGTGTTGTTCTAGATAAACAGATTCTAATTCGGGTATCTTATTTCAGAGTTCATTTTCGGAGATTCGGATTCAATGGCAAAAACGTATCCTTTTTCAAAGTTCAAAAAGTTCAAAAGAATTTTCATATCATATTCAGAGTTTGGAGACAAAAAGTTCAATATTCAATGTCAGAGTCAAAATTTAAATTTTTTAGATTCAAAATGCAAATCAAACAGTGTTCGGTATTTCCAAGAGTTCAGAAACTAGTTCATCACTTCGACGTTTTCATATTCGAAGACGGTTAATTTCTGAATTTAAAAATCATTTCAAAATAATGAGAATAGCATACGAGTCAAAGTTATAAAAAAATATCAAAAGCATCTATGATATCAAAGTCAAGAATGCAAATGGGTAGTGAGTTTCCCCTACCTCGGTTGCGAAATCACACAAAACGGTACAAAAATCCTCACGGGCGTTCTCAAACCTTAACCTACATTACGAAGCATTTGTATACTTACATGTTAATAACTAAATACAACACATGTCGAAGTTCCTAAAGTTTTCTCAAAACTAGGGCGAAAAGGACAAATTCACATTGACTTTGGATCATGTAAAACTTGTCCCTACTTGCCACTCAATTTTGACCTTTAAAACATTAGATTTGTAAAATTGTTAATTCATACAAGTTATAGAACTCATTGTCATCTTTCCAACACCTCAAAAATCGTGTAATTCTGAGTTCAGACCAAAAAGTTACGGTCAAAACATGGGACCAAGCTCAAGCTGGATTCAAGCAAGCTCGAGCTTGCACCAGTGGCACACACAACCAAGCTCAAGCTGCATTTACCCAAGCAGTTTTGGCCTAAAAACTCAGCTCGAGCTGAGTGCTTCAGGTGGGACCTAGCTCGAGGTGGGTCAAAGTGAGCTCGAGTTGGCTTTTCAGCATTCAAAAATTTCAGAATTTGTTCTTCTTCCTCGAACTTCGCCAAAACATTTACCAATACGCTTTAATCAAAACTAAAACATTTATATATGATTAATCCACGAATTTTACCTTATAATTCATGCATGCAAGCAATGTTTCTAAAGTCGGCGGGCGGGTTCGGGCAGTTGAGTTGATTTTCAGGCGGATCGGGCAGTGCGGTGCCTAGGCGGGCGCCTCAAGAACTAGGCGGTCACTATATATATATATATATATATATATATATATATATATATATATATATATATATATATATATAGATATTAGAGTATCAAAAGAGGAAATTGAAGGTTTAAAAATTATATTTAAACACACAATTGAATTCAATTCAAGTAAATACTACATTACTACTAAATATGAAGTTCAACTTTAACCATCACAATTCCACATAATCAGGTAGTCTAAAAAAAAATTATATATATATATATAACTTTTTTAAGTACACAACACAGTTACAACACAACACAGAGGTCTGAGCACACCCACATATACTAATATATACAATTATACATTGATACATATATGATATATATATATATATATATTTTTTTTTTTTAAGTATTTGGTCAGTATACACAGCCTCACAGCCACAGACATGTCACGGCTGACAGCAATCACAGCACACACACACACGCGCACATATATATGTAAGAGAAAAAATGCAAGAAAAAGAAAATTGCAGGAAAAAGAAATGCAACAAAAATAATTGCAGGAAAAAGAAATGAAGGGAAAAAAATGCAGAAAAAAAAGAACAAAATTGCCAGGGAATTAGGGGGAAAAAACATAGAAGAAAAAGAAAAAGAAGAAAGAGAAAAACAAAAGGAAAAAAATAATGCCTATGCCGAGCATGACCGACTTCTGTCGGAGCTTTAGTTAAGAAGAAGAAGAAGAAAGGCTATTGCTCTGAAATAAAAAAATAAAAATAAAAAGCTTGGACTGGTCAATACTGAGCTTGCAAAGATGGTACTGGGCACACGATGTGGTGCCTTGGTTCACGGCATGTGGTGCCAGCAAGGCACGCCACATGGGGCCAGGAAGGCCTTGCGACGTGGTCGCGTTGCGGGTGGCGACACGGTTGCCTGGGAGGACGATGCGGGGAGTCATGGGCGTGTTGGTTGGAACTTGACACTGTGTGCCACGGGCAGGAGGCGTGTGCTATGGGGGTATGTCAAACCAATACGTTTGAGGTCCTTTGGTTGTTAACACATAGATGGTGTTGGAACCATCTATGTTAGAGAGGTGTTGGATGAGTTGCCTCCCACCCACACGGGGCCTTGCATCGCCAGAGGGGGCGCAAGTGTCTCATAAGCCTGAAAGGGTGGGCCTAAGACGTTGACTCGGCAATGTCGTGTGGCACCCAAGGTTGAAATATGGCCCCGGACTACGCGTCGCGGTGCATACGACTAAGCAACTTCATGAGCGCTGCGTGGGACTCAGTTGAGCATGACAGCATGAGGGCTGCATGGGACTCCGTTGAGCAAGGCAGCATGAGGTAAGCACACCACTGTGGGCTTGGTTCGGTATGCAAGCAAGACATGACAGCATGGAGAGCTGCATATCAATACTGTTGTGAAGCGAAGTACTAGTACAGTGCACAAGGTGAAGCTTGAGCAGGCCAAGTATGGAACAATGGTGCAATCAAGCGTGTCGTATGAGGCACGAGAAAGCGGATGGTAGGCCTTGGAAAGATAACCATGTCGGGAGTTCTCGTCCTCTAGGCTGGTGGTATCAGAGTTGATAGAGAGAATGGTTGGCCTCGTTGCGACGCGACAGCGAGGCACGGCGCGGGGATCGGAGCACGCCCCCGTGACAAGCTGCTAAGAAAAAGCTGCAGAAATAAGAAGCTGCTAAGAAGAAAAAGAAGCTCCTGTGGCCCTACCTGTGGTCAAAATGAAAAAAATGGAAAAAAAAAAAAAATACCCCCTACGGCCCTACCTGTGGTCGCCGACTCGCCGGTGGGGTGCTGGTGGCTACCGGTTGTGCTGCAAAGTGCAAAAAAAATGAAAAAAATGAAAAAAAAAAAAAAAAAAACAGCCTACCTGGTCGTCGGTGGTCTCCGGTGGGGTGTGGGATGTCGCGGCTGCCGATTGTGCTGCAAAAAAAAAAAGGAAGATATTACCGACTCCGGTTGTAAAGAAAATGAAAAAAAAATAGTCCCTACCTGGTCGCCGGTGTCGTCAGTGATCGCCAGTGGTCGCTGGTGTCGCCGGTGGTCGTCTGTGTGGGCTGTCGACTGTGGAAGAGAGGAGAGGAAGAGAGAAGAGAGTAGAGAGATTAGGGTTAAAAAAATAAAAAAAGAAGCTTATATATCCTTCCCCCACCCCGTCCTGACCCGCCCCGATTTGCCGCCCGGGCAGGCGCCCAGGCCCAAACCGCCCTAATATCCGCCCCACCCCTAAGTCGGGGCACCCGGGGTCCCGATCCGCACGGGCGGCCACTTTTTGGAACACTGCATGCAAGATCCATGATGATCGATACAAAGAGAGATCGACGCCTAACTCGTCGTTTGTTGCATGCATCGATTTCCTTCCAAACCCTTGCATGAAATCCAAATGCACATCCTATTTAGCTCTAATTTCGTAAATGAACTCCGAAATCGAATAATTTACAATCGTCACCTTCTTTTAGCCGCGTAGGCGGAGTCTATGACAATCGGGATCGAAGGAATTAGGCACGAAGGCTTCGCAATCGTTTGATGACTCGGTCTTCCTTCGCTTCGATCTTAACGGTGTTGATGATCGGGGTTTTCTTGCGATTTAAAACAGAGAAATGGGTTCCTGAAGGGATTTGGGAGATGATGAACGGCTAGGATCTCTCACAGGGAAACATGCAAAAGGGAAGAATGGGCAGTTTTTCTCTCGGCTCTTCTCTCTCTCGGCCCTCCCTTCTTCAAACACATGCTTTAACTCCTTTTTGCGTGAGTTTTCTTTTAAAACATGTGGGAGCTGATTCTGTGTGCAATTGGCACACCAACACCAGTGTATAATCTTTTATTAAAAATTTCAAACAAATGAGGTCTGAGGTCCACTCAACACAGTTTGATCCCAAGACCTCTCACTTACAAGCCAAGCCTCTTACCGTTGGTGCTCTCACGGAGCCTATGTAACCATTTACACGATTAAATATATATAACCTTTTGCAAATCAAATGCACATCTTAAAATACGATATTCTGAATTTCCACAGCTTTTGAAAAATCTGACGCATGTGGCATCTACCGTGTTAGGCACAAGCATCTAACTGGGTACATTAATGTTTGAAAAATTCGGGTTGTTACATAGAAACATGCCTAGTGGGACCAGAATCGATCCACCAATCTTTTTCGCTTTCAACCATATTGATTTTGGAAATCATGACTGAACTTTTCTGCAAGTACATTCGCTTGAGATTCTTTCTCCCTTTTCAAAAGTCTACAATCATTTTTGAAGTGACCGGGTTTACCACAATGATAACAACTGCCCTTTTTCTTCTAGCCCTGATCACCTTGGCGCTTGTTTTTCTTGTTAGCCTTATCAAAATTGGCTCTTGTTTTTCTTGTTAGCCTTATCAAAATTGAAGTTGCCTTTCTGTTTTCCATGTGATTTTGACGTCCCAACTTCCACCATATGAGCCTTTGAAGTTAAATGAGATTGCTCGTCTTTCTTGTCGTGAACACGAAGTTCGTCTTCGACTCGAAGATGGTGGCACAACTCTTCAAATGAAAGTTCTTTCTTTTTATGTTTGAGTCTTTCTGCAGTCCTTCCATGAGGCAGGTAATTTGTGGATAATCGCATGATTGTGAAAGAGGAGATCCATTTTTATGCCCTCTTGATTAATTTGGCCAATAATATATTGAATCTCGTGAACATGATCGAGAATCGGTTTATTATCAGTCATTTTATAATCTAAATACCGACTTACAATGAAGCTTTTTGTACGGGCATCTTCAGTTTTATATTGTATCCAACGCCTTCCAAAGTTCCATTGCAGACGTCATGCTCTGGTACACATCGAAGAGTGAATTTTCTAGCATATTCAGAACATGCCCTTTGCAGATATAATCATCTTGCTCCCATTTATGACGATTACGAGTATTGGCAAGAGATTCTCCATCATAATCTTCAGGCTCTATGGGTTTTGAAGTGGTTAGGATATAAGCAACTCCCAAAGTCGTCAATAGGAAATGTAACTTTTCTTGCCATCTTCTGAAGTTGTTGTCGTCTAATCACTCCAATTTGACGATGTCATGAGTCATCACTTTCAAAATTTTCAGATTTGAAGTCATGATAATACAGAAGAGCGTTTTAAAATTGTTGGAAAATATTAGGAATAGAAATCCGAAAATGATAAAATGGGCAAGAGAAATTGGACCCCAGGCACGTAGTTGCTATCTTTAAAATGTTATTTGCTCCCTACTCAAGTAAATCCTCAAGTTTGCAAAAGGGTTTCAGCGAGACGTTTCCAGGATACAACGAGCCCAATCTCTTGGATGCGATCCGTTACTTTCCAACGGTAGAGGATCGCCCCAGAAAACTCAATCCGATGAAGTACTAACTAAAAGGAGAAAGCAAGAGAGCAAATCTGTATGCAAGGAATTCGATGGATTTCAGAGAGTTAAATCTGTCCTTATAGAGATCTTCAAGTGCCTTTTCAACATGACTATTGGACCAACAGTCATATTTTGGACGGCTCAGATCTTTCAGAAATCTCAACCGCTTCATCCAATGGCTATATGAAAAGGTTGCACCTTTTCGAATTCAAATTTGAAAAGTTGCACACCTTTATAAGCGGTTATGAAACCATTAGGTTCAATGGTCAACATTTGACCAATCCGTTTGACCAAATGCACCTAAAGCGCCAATTGCCACGCACGCGCGCGTGTGCGAACGAGGCGGCTCGCCGCTAGGCACACTTTCTCTTCTTATTGCCAAACAATAATAAAAGGTGAAAGGTTTTATATATAGCATAGACAGTTTTGACATTTACCAATGTGGGACTATTTATTTGCATACAAAAATTGAGAACATCTATTGCCTAAAAAACCAACCCACAAAACTAAGAAAGAATCAAAGGGAAGTTTTATTTTCTTTAAAATTATTTAAAATATTTAATATATACTAATGTAATAAATAAATATAACAGAGTCCAGCTGGCAAAAATTATTAGAATCGTTTTTTTATGGATAAGAATTATTAGAATCTGAAAGATAATAAGCATGAAAAATTAAATATCGAAAATTGACATGTCTTTCAATTGTTATACAGTTACAAGGGGAACTTCACCTCGACAAAAAGACCTCAACTTCCATTTGTCAAATTAGTAATGTCACTACTTCACATTTATCCATAAACCAATCTAATTTTACTAAAGCTCAAAACTTATCTATGAATTAAATTTGACAGGCCAATTTTCCAATCATAAATAACGGTTTCTCTAGTCTGAAACTTATTTTAAAGTGTAGGATCATTACAATACAAACTAATTGTAAGAGATACTAGCACATGTCAGGCATCAGCTATCAGAAAGCCTAATTCAATCTTTGGAAATATTCCTCGCATTAGCCCCATATTCAATAGCAGAGAAATAAATAGTATAAAGAAATAACTACATTGTATTTAGTTTTAATCAACACTTGTGTTACTCAAGGCAAAGTGGTGCACACGAAGGGGTTAGCTCTTAGAAAGCCAATTCAGTCTCTGAAAATATGCCCCTATTTACTAGTGGTAGCAGAGTAAATGGAAAAAACATTATCACATTTAGATATTTTGTTGACATAAGAGATTTTCAAGGCATGTTATCCGGTACTTAACCTCAGAGAACAAAAATCTCATCACCATTGCCTTGTCTCATCTATTTGGGGAGAAAGGGAATTATAACCTGCTTTAAAATCCGATAATAAAGAACTACTCCAACAATACAACCTTTTCCATACAATGATCCTGAAAAGAAAGTAATAAATCTATACTGAACAAAATAAAATGGAGAAAGACGGAGAAAAATATGTTCTAACCTTTTGGAACCAGAAGCGACATTGGAAATTGAAAGCTTGTCAATGTCACTAAATGTTAAATCATGAAGATGATCTAAAGTTCCATCAGTCCAATTAACAGGCACCAAGACTGAGAAAGCAAGTACGGTTAGAGGGACAAATATTTTCAGGCTGCAAAGGTAAGGGCACATATTAGATAAAATCTTGAAATAACAGAAAGGAATTGAGCTTCTCTAATAAGAAACTGCATAGTGTAGCACATATAGGAGAACTATACTTGCTTTCAAAACAGGTCTCCGACATTTAATTATAATGAATAGGAAAAATACATACAAACTAGAAAACACGTGTAAAATCATGTCCACATCTTTCAAGTAGTTGAGTGGTCAACTAATGCAGCTTTTATGAATGACAGCAGTAAGTTTTCAATTTGTAAAATCATAATTTGGCCTGGAAAGAAATTTTTCAGAAGTAAAATAGGACTCTTAATGTATTCATGAAATATGAGTTGGATATATGAAAAAAAAAATGAAGCAAATATGAGAAAATACATCCTCCAAACTTACCCAAGAAGGTAAATCCGAATATATGCAGCAGAATCAAGTCCAGCATGATCAATAAGCTCGAGTTCTGGCATTCTCAATGCTGCTGGCATCCAATTCAAAAACCTTATGTATGTTCTGAAGTCTAAGTTTACAAATTTGCGTACAAATGCTCCTGAATGAGTTGGGCTACTTCTGATCCCTTTAAGATACCATTTTGGAAAATATACTCTATCATTAAATGGTTGCAGCCGCAATATAGCAAATGCCACAAGGAACACAATTGCAGATAGAATATTAATTGCCGCTGCAACACCAATATCTCCAAGTGAAGCCATCTACTTCCTTAAAAGTAACTACCCTCCTGAAAATATTGAAATGGGATCGTCAAAGTGAGTGAGTGCAGCAAAAAAAAAGGAAGGTAAAAAATGTGATACAAACCATAGGTACAGAAGGAACTGTTAAAACAAGGGAATAAATTTTATAAGAAGGAGCAGGATGGCACTGTATAAAATTCGAAGAAAAGAAACAAGAAGATTTGAATATATATATATATATATATAGCTGACAATTTTTTTAACAAAAAAACGATTCTAGGAAGGAAAAAACAATTCCTCAAGAGTTGGTACTCGGCGCCTGTCACCTGCACCTACATTGGTGCGTAGGTCATTCTTCCTCCGCCCATCTCTACATAAACCTAGGCACTTTTTAGCATCTAAAAACTGCAAGGTCAACGAAACACTCATTAAATCCTAACCTCATATATATCTCCACAACTACATAGTGTACTAGATGCCAGTACAAACTACTTTTTGAGAAATTCTATGCAAAGAACTCCTCTCAAGAGTTTGTACTAGATGCCAGTTGCCTGCACCAAGATCGGTGCATGGCTCAATCGCACCACCAATCTCTACATAAACAACTATCTTTTACCGACAAATAATTGAAAGATCAAAAATAGAACTCACTGAATTGTGCATACAAACATATATATATATATATATATACAACAACTCCCAACGGTTGATGGACCTATTTGACAAATGGAGATTGATTTGTACGCCACCCTCTGGTAATTGGATACCTAATATAATACAAACTATCTTATGAGAATATTTATGGAGAAAAACCGCATATTTTGTGATATTTTATGGGATTTGCCACCGTTATTATTCCAGAACATACATCCACAGAAATTTGCAAATCTTATAAACCGGATGCATCTCCCAATATTGGACCAATTTGATGGTGGGAGTGGACCCATACCCCTATCTTGGTGCACATGTAGACTACATAATACAAACTCTTCTGGAGGGAGTATCTAGGAAGAGAAAAATGGTCTCCCTCTCTCTCCCAAGAGTTGGTATTGCGTGCCCCACCTAAGTGCATATGTAAATGTCATCTCCGTCACTCTCGGGAGACACTAACATTTTAACCAAGAAACTGGTAAAAGGTAGTGTCATTCTTATACTAATTTGCTCACTCATGATTGTTTATGCAACTCTCAAGGTTTGACAAATTTAGTGCAGGGAGATTGGACCATGCACTATCTTTCATACATGAGTAAGTTATCTAGTACAAAATCTTTTGGAATGAAACTTTGCAAGTGCATCTTTCCTAATATGAGAGACATTCTAGAATATAAAAAAGACCGGCGAACCCTCTCTCAATTTTCTTAAGTTCTATTTTTTTATTTCTCTACAAAAAGAACAAAAAAAAAAAGTAGAAAAAATGACAACCCTCCACAATGCCCTGTCATGAACGTAACTAAGGCTCCTGCGCCCTTCATCTATGTAACTACCTTCAACCATAAACACTAAAAAAATATGTATCATCAAAACCTTATTTTGATTTTTGTTGTCTCATCTAGAAGTAGAAAAAGAAAATAAGAATAAAAATCAAGGGAAGAAAAATTGGTTAGTAGCTTTATTTATTCAACTCTTTTCTTAAATTTCATTATGTATCCCTGCAATGCATCTCTTCTACCAGAGACAATAAAGCGTGACTGCGGATTTGGAAACAGAAAATATAGAATTCTGCTAACAAAAAAAAATAAAATAAAATTCACCAAATGCACTATGTTGATAACTCACTCGGTTGTTGTTGTTGTGCTTCAATAGCCCTTGGTGCTAACCATTGGATAAGCAAATTATTCTTTTGAAATATGTTTTATGGTTCATATCTAACAGACACTACATTGTTTGTTATTGTGAGTTTTTAATTGTTTTCTTTCTTACTAGAATAACATTGGCTTAACCAGTTATTTGCCAATTGCTCATTGTAGATATCTTAGCTGTTTTCTTTATTCCTTTAGGTTGTTAAAGCAAGTAGACAGGTATGCTAACTATTTGTAGTGTATTGCTTCTTATATTTCACTATCGTCAATTTTTTTTATTTTTTTTTATATCAGAATTTAATTATAGAAAGAAAAAACATAATTGGTGACCTGTGAGTGGAAGAACATCATTTTCATTTTTTATCACATAAATCTATATCTCAAAATCTATGTAGCAGACAGTACACATTGGAGCATCATGTGCATCGGCCATTCACCTAATGCCAATTATTTTCTTTTGCTTCTTTCCTTCCTCCGGTGCATCGCATGGGCTTTCTTACTATATTTTTCTTACTAGTTATGCTAGATATTATCTTTATTGTAAAAGCTTAACAATCAGAATTCATCCACTCTCTTAGCCTCATATTTTATACCCACTAAGCATAACTTCATACTCTAATCATACAGATATAATACTAAACTAGCACCAAGATAGACAGTATAGACTCTTTTTTTTATAGGTAAGCTGGGATTGAACCTGCGACCTAGAGGTTGCAATATTGTCAACCTTCCAATGGGCTACAGGCCCGACAGTATAGACTATTGTAAGGAATTTTTATGTGTATTTTTTTCTGTTTAACTACCTAACTTTCCTCTATTTTTAGATCGAAAATACATGAAATTGTTATGAAAGAGATAATCATGAATTATATGCACTCGTAGGCAATTCTGTTAGGACAGAGGTTGAATTTTGTCAATTTGGAACCATGAAAATGTCGAAGTAGGAGGAAAAATCTGTCAAGATGAGAGCTCAGATCTGTCTAATTGGTGTCTGTAAGACAGGAACATGATTCAGCATAGATTCACTTATTGGGGGTGGTTACAAGCATTGAATAGGAGACTCTGATTTCTAATATTTAAAGCACATTTAAACTCAACCATTCATGAGTATTTTATCGTTCAGAAACCTGTGGAAGAGATTTATTCCCTTCAGCATCACTTTCCAAGAGATTTAGTAATGTATTATTGTATTTTCTTCATCATTGTGGTCTGACGGACTTTTCCCTTACTACAATGCTTCAAATTGAATATAGTGTGTCATGAAATTTAGTAGTGAAAAACATTTTCGAGTTTCTTCCTTGAAGGCTATATAGGCTGAAAGGCTTGTAGCATCCAGAGTGACTGCAAGACGTGAAAGGCAAACACTGCCTCCAAGGAATGGCTGTCGCCGAGATGGGAATGACACTGAGATAGAATCATCATCTGTCGCCATAGGACAAATTCTATCCCCGTGAAATCTGCGTTTTCACTTAGTTCTTTGAAGTAATAATATAAGGGTAAATAAAATAGAGCGTATCATGGTGAGGTTTTGGGTGGGGACTGGTTTTGCTCAAGGTTTGCTAACCTCAATTTCAGATTTCACCCTGTTTAAACAATGCTAGATGGTATGGGTACTGGTCAAAATGGGTCAGGTTAGATCTACGTCAAGGCTGAACCAAATCCGACCCATTTAGGAATCGGGTCCGGATTTTGCAACCACGACCTTATCTATTTTTGAAAAGCTCTGGTAGCTTTTTAGAAATATGTGGACTCCTATTCCAGGCCTAATCCAAAATTGGCCTAGACACGGACGTGATTATTAATGGGTCAGGTCCAAGGGATAATCAGGTTTGTGTCTTGGCCAATTTTGGATTAGGCCTGGAATAGGAGTCCACATATTTCTAAAAAGATACCAGAGGTTTAGTTATCCGAACAACAACCATATCGTTGTTCTGAGCACTAAGGAATTTCATAAACAGCATCCTTAGTGCTTGAGCATGATCACTTTATAAGAGCCATATCTACCCCCACCATAACCACACGCATATACAACTACATAACACACAAATGCACAAAATAATGATACTATAACTAGAAAAACAAATCAGCTAAGACAACAAAGCTGATTTATTTCTTAAGCTTTTTCGCTAATCGCCCAAAATTTTTATATAGGGAACCGATTGAGAAGATAAACATATTGTATCTGTCTAATCTCTTTAAGAAACTAGGGCCTCCATGCAAAGAGCGAGAGAGAGAGAGAGAGAGAGAGAGAAGGTACGAGAGACTCGTTGACTGAAAAAGGTTCGGCTGCCAGGCGCTAGTTTTCTATGATGTCATATGACCTCGGAGCGGCACACTAAGATGCATCCCCAACTGTAAATAGTTTGCAGCCGAGTAGAGCTGTCGATGGGCTGAGCTCAACCTGAACTGGGCCCGGCCCGGCTTGGCTGGATTTGGAAGCAAATAAAAAGCCCAAGCCCAAATGCACCCGGCCGAACCCGGCCCGAATTTCTATTCGGGCCAGGTTCGGGCCTCATTTTGAAGATAAACAATAATCGGGCCGCTCAAAGCCCCGCCCATCCAAGCCCATTTTAAGGGAAAAGACCGGGCCGGCCCGAACCCAGCTCGTGCCAGGTTTGGGCTTACATAAAAAATCGAAGCCTGAAAGACATGAATCGAACCCGGCCCGAATTTCTATTTGGGCTCGGTTCCGGCCTAGTTTTTACTATCGAAAATAATCAGATTGACTAAAAGCCTGGAACGGCCCGTTGGCATCCCTGCAGCCGAGTGCCTCTTTCGAGAGCTCGATCTAGGACAAGCTCTCAAGATTAAAAGAGGGAGAAAGAGAGAGAGAGAGAGGGAGAATCAAGGATTTGATTTTGATATGCTACTTGTACTCAATGTATTTGTTTGTTGGTTTAGCAAACCAAAATAACTGCTTACTTGCTTAAATTAGTTTATACAGTGATGATTCAAGATTAGGGTTAGGTCAAGATAGGGTTTGATGAAGAAGGAGAATAAGAGAGAGAAAATTTGGGTTGTGTAATTAATTTTACACCCTTTTTCATTATATATACTACTTACAAAAGGACCCCATGTATAACATTAGTATCAACCTATACACATAATAGTATCATACCCATAGGAGATACACTCAACTATTGCAAGCAACACAACAACACTCCCCCTCAAGTTGGAGCATAGATTTCAATTATGGCCAACTTGAATACGAGATCGCACAATCTAGCTTTACCAAGGGCCTTTTGGTTAGTACATCAGCATTTTTTTCCTGAGCTAACTTGACGGATGCAAAATTCATTTAACAAAACTCACGAACAAGGTATCAGTATTAGTATGGGGTATCAGTCCATCTTGGACTGATACGTATCGGCCGATACAGATACGATATCGGCGATACCGAATCGGTCCTTTTTTTTTTTTTTGAAAGTTAAAAATAAAAATAAAATTTGAACATACATCAGTCAGTATCGGCCGATACTGTCTCGTATCATCACGTACCGATATTGATCTTGATACCACCCCGATACCTATATCGGGGTGGTATCGATTCTTGATCAAACCAATACGTATAGGTTTTGGACGAGTTTTGATACCATGCTCACAGATGAAAGGACAATCGACTTCTAGATGCTTGGTTCTTTCATGATAAATTAGATTCTCTGTTATACGTTTAGCTGCTTCGTTATCTCCAAAGAGATTAATAGGGAGTTTTACACAGATCCCAAATCAGCAAGGATAAACCTGGTGGAGGTGGTGGTGTGGGGTCGCATTGGGTCAGTTAGGTGGGTGGACGGCCCATGGTGGAGGCGGTGATGTGGGGTTGAACAGGGGTTGCGACAGCCCCTATTTATGGGTGCCATTTTGAACGGTCTGGCTATGCATGGTGGTCAAGTGGGCAAGTTGTTGATGGTGGTGGTGAGTTGTCGAGATGATGAAGTGGTGGTGGATGGTTGAGATGGAGCTTTAGTGGTAGACTGTGGTGATGGACTGGTGTGAGAAGACGAAGAAGATGGTTGGCGCTCACCTCATGTGGATAGAGAGAGAGGGAAAGAGGGGGGAGGGGGGTTGTAGAGAGTAGGGTTGGCCCTTCAATTTAGAAAGGAAAGAGGTGGGGTGGGGTGGTGACGTGAGATGTTAAGGGGAATTAATTAGTGTCAGTGTTGTCATATGCAATGGCATATGCCATTATCTGGTCACATATGCGACTTTGATGGGTGGGATCACATATGACGGCCCTTCAATTTAGAAAGGAAGGAGGTGCGGTGGTGACGTGAGATGTTAAGGGGAATTAGTTAGTGCCAGTGTTGTCATATGCGATGGCATATGCCATTATCCAACCACATATGCGACTTTGATGGGTGGGATCGCATATGGCACAATGGCATATGTGATCTAGGAAAGTATGTGATCGCATGCTGTGGCATATGCGACAGTATGCGATCGCATACTATATCCAACAGTCATATTTATGACCGCTGGGGAATTTTATTATATTTTTCTTTTTTGCTTCCCCAAACCCTATAAATAGGTGGTTGTCTTCCTAGCACTTACCCACAACTCTTCAAGGTATGTTTTGAGTCTCTTACTCTCTTTTTTCAGTTTAATATTCTCTCTCTTTCTCTCTCCCTCCCTCTCTTAAATCTTTCTGATATTATTTTTGTTATATTTTGTAGTTAACTAAGGATTGATTGAAGAAGAGCTCATAGCCATATTAGTGATTATAGAAGAGCTCATAGCCACACACTCTTCCTTCCTCCATCTTCATTCTTCAAGTAACAAGGGACAAAAACTCAAGAGTTAGAATTTACTTTACTATTTAACTTTCTTTAAATTTTGTTTTGTTTATCCTCCTTATTACACCTCATTCCTTTGGTTTTTCTCTTTTTTGTAGATAATCTTTCCACCCAACCCCACTTCTTTAAATTACATTGTCAATATGTCTACGTCTTCAAACGATCCTCTTAGACAGAAGTCAAACAATCCAGATTGGAAATACCATTACAAACTATTACAGAGAAAAATAAGGTACAATATACCCTATGCCCCCGTTAAGTGTAGGGAGAATAGGGAAACACAAGCAACATCTACCTTGGCAACCCGGATAGAATGCGAAGGCATGTCCTAATGTCAATGCAGAGATTCGAAGGGAGATATTGGAGTGGATGGATAAAACTTCGACGACCAAACTTAATGACGAGGTAATTTTACAAAATAAAAGGAAGGGGGTAGTGATGAGTTGTCTAAAATAAAATTATATTATTTTAAATTATGTATATCTATATAAATATATATTAAATTGGTATTCACGATATTTAAGATCAAATACAGGGGTAGTTTAGTCATATAAAAGTTCAAATTCCATAAATGTGCGAGACGTTACAGAAAAAAAGTGAGAGGCGCATCAACTATCAAATAGAAAAAGTTCCGCTATTTTTGGTGTTCTCCATCATTTCTCCTCTCCAAATTCCCAAAACCTTAATTTTTTCGATCCAGTTCAACTTTAAAATACCACAATATAAAACCCTAATTTTTTTTTCGGTCTATCGTTCACTCAAATCGGAGGTGATATCCATTTGATCTCCAAGAGTTTGTTGCTTCTTGGAAATTTGTTCTTCTTGATCGATGGAAGATGCTTTTTGAGGTACTTCGTTCGATTCTTTTTAAAATGGCTCATGTACCACTTAAATCGGGCCCCTATTTCACCTCATGTTTATGGTCGACTTTGTGATCAAGCGATAACTTGCTTTGGGTTGTTAATTTTGAAAGACCATTCAAAATGCAATGGCATGAAGTTTTAAAGCCCCACGAAACGTCATTGACTTTATTTATTTTAGAAAGTAGATATTAAATAGGAATTTTAGTTCTTTTAGGAAACTTGATTAGGAGTTATTTAAACTAGAAAATGTCAGACTTAAAGTTAGTCATTGTTTTGTGATTTATTTTTATAAAATCGAGATTCCTTTGTGGTTTCTTATCGGTTTTAGTTGTAATATTAATATCTAATATTGGATGCCTTCTGAAATGTGGTTGTTTGTTCGAGGTACTCATAAATTTTGTTTTTATTTCTTCTTTCATTGATTAATTTGTCTCTTTTATAACAAATCAAATGATCTGACAAGGTTCCAGTCAAAACTACATTGTGTTTGATCATTATAGGGGCTCACCAAACTTATCTAAAGAATCTTTTGTGACTGTTGTCAAATCCGACACACCCACATTCCCAAATATATCATTCTCCATCCCATGTGAGAACCTAGGTTGTGACTATGAAATTCCATATTCATCGCATCAATCAGTGCTCCTATAGCAGTATTGGCGATTTGTGGTCATGATACTAGGAAAACAACTCACTTATATATATATATATATATATATATATATATATATATATATATGATGATGAAATAACAATACCTACTAGGTTATATTGTTTATGATATGATCAAATAATGTTACTAGACTTACCCTATAATTATCAAATAATGTTACTAGACTTACCAGTCAAGAATTCTACACATTGGTCTCTATCCATAATGGTACTCGGTCGGCCCCTCCCCCTCCACCTCCACTATCATTATACTTGCATTGCCGTCATCATCAGAATCGTTTCCTTTTTCAACATATTCTCTTGCATCGGTTTCTTCATCATCCAATCTCACTAAGACGAATATATATCGTCTACGCCTACGATCATTGGTGGTGCTTCTTCTTGTATCGCTTCTTTTTTGCGCGAGCGTGAGATACTTTCCCCCATCATCGATCTTCTACTCCGATCAGTAAGAATTTCTTCTCTAAAAGTGGTCTTTTCTACTTGAGCCCACGTAAAATTGTCATCCGCTAAGACTCGTTCCTTAGCGGCATCCACAATCCAAGGAGAATCGGATGACAAGTCTTCGAATGAGATGGGATCATAGTGTCCCGGATTTTCAGTACATTTGATGAAGCACTCCCATAGCTTTTAGTTGTATTGCATAAAGATAAAGTCATTAAGCTTTTGTCGCTCAAACTTGTTTTGCTTCTTCGTGTGTATCTATTTAAAAGAAACATTTAAATAAGAAATTAATTATATTAAACAAAAATTATCAATAAAAATTAAATAAAAGCATTCACATGTCAAGGCCGAGCATATAAGTCCAAGAACGTTAATGGCCATTTTCTTCAATAGCGCACATTCTGTCACATTAAAACCGTTGCTAAGGCTGGGAAGATAGGAGCGGAAGATTGGACCCCATGTGTGGCCCATTGTAAGGAGCTAATTTTAGAAGACAAAGGCAAAGTTCATATTAAAACCGTCGCTAAGGCTAGGAAGATAGTAGTGTACATATATAAATATACACTTCTACTCCAACATATACGCAAAGCAATTGGTGGAAATTTACAATGTCCCGCCATTACCTGTTTTGCTACAACCTTCTTGACATTACAAAGTATGTATGCTAAAAGAGAAGACCTTAGAAGCTTCGTAACTTCCACCCAATGGAAGAATGGAGCTTGGTCAAAGAAGGCATGGATCAAAATATCATCTGATACCGATACGTATCGGACGATACGTATCGGTATCGGACGTGAACGTTACGGTACATTAAATGTACCGTATCGTTCATTAGTATTGCAGATACCGGACGATACATTCAATGTATCGTCCGATACACTACTGTTCCGGTACATATCGTCCGGTACGTACCGATTTTTGACCGAACGATACGTACCGGTTTTCCGGCATTTTGATCGTTCAAAGAAGGTCGAATGGAAGTGGGTGGCACAAACCATCTCAACGAACTCATTTTGAAATAATGTTGCGTAGTCACCTAGAGACTCACAACCATTCGTAGAAGTACTACGATTGGTTGATAGTGATGAGAAGCCTCCTATGCGCTATATCTATAGTTTTAATGAAAAAGTTATAGAAAAAATTCAATCATATGATATGAACAAATCTCGTTTGTATCAACTCATTCTTGACATAGTGGGGAAGATATGGGGTGGCCAAATGTCTAGCCTGTTGTATTCTGTCGTTTTCATCCTAAATCATGCGATCTATTTCTCTGTCTGAACCGGGATGTGGAGGAAGCAACACATATGGGTGCTTTTCTTGACGTTTTAGAGAAGATGGTCCCGGACCAAAGTGAACAAGATCAAATTAGCAACTCTTTGGACCGATATAAGAAGTTCGTGGGACGTTCAGAAGAGATATACTGGTTCGGCATAGAGTTACTAAAATACCTAGTAAGTGATGTTTATGATTTGTATTTATTATATTTCATTCTTCTAATTAAATATTTCTATATACTTAATTAAAATTTATTATAGTAGCCGAATGGTGGGTAGCCTATGGAATGGATTTGGTGACAAAATGTGCACTATTAAAGAAAATGGCCATTAACGTTCTTGGACTTCTATGCTTGGCCTCGGCATGTGAATGTTTTTATTTAATTTTTATTGGTAATTTTTATTAATCTATATTAATTTCTCATTTAAATGTTTCTCTTTAATAAATACACACGAAGAAGCAAAACAACCTTGAGCAACAAAAGCTCAATGACTTTATCTTTATGCAATACAACTAAAAGCTATGGGAACGCTTCTTCAAATGTCGTGAAAATCCGGGACACTATGACCCAATCTCCTTCGAAGACTTGTCATCCGATTCTCCTTGGATAGCGGATGCCGCCAAGGAACGAGTCTTCGCGGATGAAAATTATATGTGGGCTCAAGTAGAAAAGGCCACTTTTAGGGAAGAAATTCTTACCGAACAGAATAGAAGATCGATGACGGGGGAAAGTATCTCACGTTCGCGCCAAGAAGAAGAAACGATATAAGAAGAAGCACCACCAATGACCGTAGGCGTAGACGATATACATTTCGTCTTAGTAATATTGGATGATGAAGAAACCGAGGAAAGAGAATGTGTTGAAGAAGGAAACGATTCTGATGATGACGACAATGCAAGTATAATGATGGTGGAGGTAGAGGGGCCGACCAAGTACCATTATGGATAGAGACCAATGTATAAAATTCTTGGCCGATAAGTCTAGTAACTTTATTTGATTATTATAGGGTAAGTCTAGTAACATTATTTGATCATATCAAAAGCAATATAACCTAGTAGGTATTGTTATTTCATCATAAATATTTATATATATATATAAGTTGTTTTCCTAGTATCATGACCACAAATCGCCAATACTGCTATAGGAGCACTAATCGATGCGATGAATATGGAATTTCATAGTCGCAGCCTAGGTTCTCACATGGGATGGAGAATGGTATATTTGGGAATGCGGGTGTGTCGGATTTGACAACAGTCACAAAAGATTCTTTAGATAAGTTTGGTGAGCCCCTATAATGATCAAACACAATGTAGTTTTGACTGGAACCTTGTCAGATCATTTGATTTGTGATAAAAGAGCCAAATTAATCAATGAAAGAAGAAATAAAAACAAAGTTTATGAGTACCTCGAACAAACAACCACATTTCAAAAGGCATCCAATATTAGATATTAATATTACAACTAAACCCCATAAGAAACCACAAAGGAATCTCGATTTTATAAAAATAAATCACAAAACAATGACTAACTTTAAGTCTAACAATTTCTAATTTAAATAACTTCTAATCTAGTTTCCTAAAAGAACTAAAATTCCTATTTAATATCTACTTTCTAAAATAAATAAAGTCAATGACGTCCCGTGGGGTTTTAAAACTTCATCCCATTGCATTTTGAATGGTCTTTTAAGATTAACAACCCGAAGCAAGTTATCACTTGATCACAAAGTCGACCATAAACATGAGGTTAAATAGGGGCCCGATTTAAGTGGCACATGAGCCATTTTAAAAAGAATCGAAGTACCTCAAAAAGCATGTTCCATCGATCAAGAAGAACAGATTTCCAAGAAACAGCAAACTCTTGGAGATCAAATGGATATCACCTCCAATTTGAGTGAAAGATAAACCGAGAAAAGAATTAGGGTTTTAAATTGTGGTATTTTTAAGTTGAAATGGATCGAAAAAATTAGGGTTTTGGGAATTTGGAGAGGCAAAATGATGGAGAGCGCCAAAAACAGCAAAATCGTTTCTATTTGTTAGTTGATGCGCCTCTCACTTTTCTTTTTGTAACGTCTCGCACATTTATGGAATTTGAACTTTTATATGACTAAACTGCCGCCCCTATATTTGATCTTAAATATCGTGAATACCAATTTAATATATATATATATAATTTTAAATAATATAATATTATTTTAGACAACTCAAAAAATGCTATAAGTGTTGTGCAAAGAAGAATACCAAAGACTCAAAACCTTATATCATAGAGATACCTTATTTATTGTTTTTATACCTTTTAAAATAAGGGATTAGCTCTCTTGACCGTCATTTAAGCATCATGATGGTGTATAAATGATCATACACCATCCATGAGTGTCAAAACCTCACCAACCCACCTCTTTTCCACTAAAGGGGTGTCGGTGCTTCACTACTAAGGTGCAAGCTCCTTGCTATCCGAGGTGTCAGCGCTTCTCTATCGTGGTGTCAGTCGCTTCGATACCGAGGTATCAGCGTCTCGCTATCGAGGTGTCAAAGCTTCTCTCCCGGGGTGTCATCGCTTCGCTAACGAGGTGTCAGCGCTTCGCCTAGAGTGTTAGCATCTCTCTCTCGAAATTTCAATGCTTCTCTCTCGAGGAGTCAACGCTTCGTTGTTGCAGTGTCAACGCTTCGCTATCGGGGGCCCACAGTGTTGAGTACAATAGACCTTAAAAAGTAACATTTTCTTAGAAAAAAATGAGAGAAAAGAAAGAGACCTCTAAAAAAGTCAAGTATGACGGCTAAAAGGGAATATAACTTTTAAAAGTTTTAACCCCAGTTAGTAAAGTGAACCCTATGCCACATGTTCATAGAGCAGTATGAGCGTAGAGAAATCTCTACGCTCGGTCGTATTCTCCCCTCAGACTATATATATATATATATATATATATATATATATATATATATATATATATATATATATATATATATACACTAGTGGCCCTGCACGTGCGCTGCACGTGTGGGCAACTTAATTATAATTCTAATTCTAATGACAGTGAAGTCGATAGAAGATAAATGAAATGATCTTAGGGATTGGTGTAAATGGTGTAAGATCATTTGATCAAAGATCATTTAAACACCTTTTGGCCAAGCTAAATTGATAGATGACATTAAATAGTTCACAGATAGTCCATTCGTAATGATAGAAATCAAAGTCAATAAATTTTATATAAATCAAGAGTTGAATCCTCCGTTGGTCATCACCAAATCAAAAACATCAATCAATTTGTAGATCTACAAGTTTGGAAATATAAAAAAGGCATCCCACAAACTAATCAACTCTCATACAATAATAACAAAACAAATATTTTGCATTTCTCCCCACTATCCTAAATTAATAACTATTAACATCAACAAACTTCTAATATCCATGACTCATGGGATCTAGTCATACAACTTTGATGTAGTCAACAAGCTTCTAACATCCATGACTCAAGTTTGAAATTTAACCTGGGAATCGATACAGACACATTGATTTAGATGACTGGATCCAAAGATAGCATTGGAAAAAACCCACTTATTAAATTAGATTATGTTCTCGTTAAATGAAAATGCATACTAAAAGGAGCTATTGCAGGGTGTGATTTGAGGAATTGTATATGATAGTTGATACATACAAAAGGGATAATTCCATGACAAAATAATTAATACAACTCCCAGTGGTTTAGAGACGATCTCTACTAGTGAGAAGAATGTTTTCAATGAAGTTTGGGCCTGTCAAAATGGGAAGGTCAAAAGCTTTTCAGTATCAACAAATGATGCTTACCCATTACTAAGAAATAGTAATACCATCTATCACACACAAATATCCATAAATTTTTTAAACAAAGAAAAAGTAAGATTGAATTGCATAATAATGAACACATGTACCTTTTCTGGCTTCGTCCAACGTTTCAATTCCTTGAGTGCCAACGTACATGAGGCCTTTATCAGAGAAATCTGCATTGCCACCAACCATTTGCAAATGAGAACAAAAAGGTTTTCATATTAACATTCAAAGTAATTAAACTATCATTGAGAGGAGGAGCTTTAGCATTGCCTTCACCCCCCAACAATATAATCCTATCCTTTGAGAGAAAATAAAAGAGTAGCCTGAGATTAGAAATAAACCATCATAAAGTACCCTGAACTCAGCTTCATTGTTGGAAGCAATATCATAATATTTCCCAATTCCTTGTAATATTATTCCACAAGGGTCTCAAACTATACTCCCACCAGCTCCTTCACAGGGTTCAACTTGGTCAAACCAACCACATTTATTTTAATTGCATCTTGTGGAGGACATTGCCAGTGGATAATAGTTACCCAATGAGATTTCACAGGGAAAGAAGGGATATTCAATAATGAAGAACTTTTTTCTCCTCAACCGAGCATTTTGATTTGGGCTTTAAACAAGGAATCAAATTCTAGAAGTCATGAGAAAATCTTCCTCTTAGTGCCCAGCTCACCCTTACGACTAGAATCATGGACAGTTGCATTCCTTTCACAGCAAGGCACCTAAACACATATAACAAACCAAGGCACCTGAACGCATATAACAAACCAAGGCACCTGAACACAGATCATGGAAAATTGATTTTTAGAACACGGATTTATCCACCCATCAATAACTGCAGCAATATGGGAGAGTTTGCATTGAACATAAAAAAGATTTGAGTAATAAGACCACAACCTCTTAGCAAAAACACAAGTTATGATTTAATGATTCAGGGTTTCAATATGATTTCGGCATAGAGACAATCTTGAAACATTTGGAATCTTTGGGACATTACCACCGTGTCCACAGGAATAGCCTTATAAATTAATCTTCACACAAAAATCCTTATCTTCAAGTGAATATTTGCCCTCCAATTTTGGCATTTAGATGTTTGGTATCTATGGTCTGAGATAAGTATTGATGAATCGGAGCTCCAAATTCTCTGCAATTTAGTGGGCGATATCACTGGAAATTTAGTGATATGACTATTATTGGCAGTATTGTACCTGCAATTACCTATGTTATTGCTGAAGTTTGAGATCGTTTGATGTTCTATATAGATGTCACAGTATGAGATGATTGAGCATATTAATTTTATTGTTTTCTGACAACAATAAAGCATTTTGTCCCGGCAATATTGCTAGTATTATTACAAAAGCAAGCATACCTAGGAGCGCTAGAAATCTCAAGAGCCTACAAGCTTGAAGGCAATCTAAACCAAAGAAGCAAATAAAAAACAAACATGTAGGACAAAGAAATATCGGTCACGAGCATCCAATGGCTATAGAGATCCCAGTCATGACCAATAATAGAAACTTTATGAAAAGAAATAGGTACACCACTCAAACTTCTGATAAATATAGATGTTAAGCTCAGATCAAATTTCAATAATTGTATTTTTCATTGGAGTAAAGCTTCATTATCAGGCAGATACTGTTCAAAGTTACAGAAAAGGGCTCAACTTCAAAATTCTTTCGAAGGAACCATGTTAACGGATATGATAAAGAGATCCGGAGATTACGTGAGTATGCTATGAAGTAAAATGGAGATCGCTTCAACTACACTTACAGTTAAGAAGTTGTCCAAAATAATTTCCTCATAAAAGAGCAGTATGCCATCAATTTACCAAACAGGGATCCCTAACAAAGGAATAGATTTTGTTATAAACTCGAATAGTTTCATTATTAAGAGAGATTATAGCCAAAATTTCTAGCATGTTGGGAATTGTATGAATGCCTTCTTCCCAAACCACAATGATTAATCATTCTCAGATTTCATAGACCAGCAAATTTCAACCATGCCTATTTCTATGTAAATCTTGTGCTTTAAAAATAGCCTCTAAGTAATAATGAATTAATTTATTAGAGGTCTGGGAATTAAAAAATAAGAACTATATTAATTCACGCAAAGCTCAGCCGTACAAAATTAGTAACCAATGGAACCCCAAAATACAATTCTTAGAGGAAGAAATGTGAATAGAAAACAAAGACCGGAAGAGGAAATGAATGATCCATAAAAATAAAAAAAATTAAATGCCATCAGCTATTTTGCTTCATGAGCAGTTCAAATGGCTACCAGTTAAAAATATAAAATAGAAAATAATTAGTAACCATGGTCAAAAGGTGTCAAAAGGTTTACCTGTGGCAAAGCTTTAGCTATGCTAGGGCCGTCAAGGGGGCCTGGTTTTTGGTCAGGCTTTTGGTTGGACGATTTTCTTCAACTGCAAAAACTAGGCCCAAACCCGACCTTGATAGAAATTTGGGCTGGGCTCGGCTTGGGTCATTTCAGGCTCAGGCTTTTTATTAAAGTATGAAACCGATCAGACCAGAACCAATTTCCGGCCATGCCAACTTGACCTTTTTTTTTTTTGAGAACCTGGGTATCCAGGCCTCTTAGAGCACCCGCCTAATCCCAGGGGCACGTGCGCACCCCTAGTTATTTAGTCGGGCTTGGTCAGGCCGGGACAGGCTTTGGCACGCCTAATAATTTTTTATCTTAAAAAATAGGCCCCAACCCGACGCGGTTAGAATATTGGGTCGGGATCGGCCCGAGTCCTGTTGGGCTTGGGATTTTAATCTAAATCTAGTACCTTGGCAGCCCTATCAGTCGTTTTTTGTTTACCAATGAAGTACACCTGATGAGGTTGCAAACAATTATTCCATGGTCAATATTTTTGGGGTACCTCTGTTGACGCTTATGCAATCTATGTTTGTGCCTACGAACAAACCCATTGACTTCTCGAGATCAGACGATGAAGATCATTTTTCACCCAAATCTTCCACAAGGTGGATCTTGAGACCACGAACTTATCATCAGACGGTCTGTTTTTTATTCCACATGGTACAGATCCCAAAAAATGTCAATTGAGTGTTATGTTTGCCATGTAGAATCTCGTCCCCTATGCAAGTAGTTGCTCTCTAGGTTTAGGGATTTTTACCAAGTGAAATAAAAAACAGACTGTCTGATGGTACGTTTATGGTCTCAAGATCCATCGTGTAAATAATTGGAGTGAAAAACAATCTAGATCGCCTGATTCGAGGCAATCAATCGATTCAGGGGGTTTCAAACGTAGGCGCAAACAAAGGTACCCCTTTTTTTATGGTACCAGCATTTGCACCCCTTGAAAGATAGGCACACCCTCGCCCAAAATATCAACTGCTTTGAATCAGATGATGATGGTTTGTCATCCCAATCTTTCACAATGAATTTTACTTTTTTTTTGTTTTTGATAACATGGGTGTCCGGGACTCTTAGAGCACCACATAATCTCAGGTTCCTCGCTTTTGGAGGCAGGTTTCTGGCAACCTCACCTAACCACAGAAAATGTCCATACTGACAGAAAAATGGTCTAACAAAAAATGTTTATGCGATTTTACAATTCAAACATCACCAAAATACCATCATATTGTCACCACTTTGTATCAGTCATCGGCATCTCTTTATTGAAATCATGAAAAAAAAAATCGTTGCTAAGTTGCTTTAATTCCACAAATTCAAGAAATTGCCACCGAACAATTGAGCTATATGATCAATCCCGAAATTACTGGAAAGTTGAACTACTCAAAGTCACAAATTTCTTCTTATCAATTAGTTTAAAGATGTTAGGATTTACAGCTCACCATGCGCATCTTCAAGTCATGAACGGACTAATTTATATCTTTCTTTTTAGCTAATTAATTAAACGTTCCAGCTCATTAGACTTATAAAACAATCAAGAAAATAGAAAACTTAAGCTTACAATTTTCTTCTTCTTAACTTATCGAAAAAAAATTCTTCTTTTTAGTGTACTTATTTATTAATGAATTCTCTTTATTTTTAACAGAAAATAACAGTGAATCCATAGGCAGATCCTCTTCTATCTTGCAAGGATTTTCTTTGGGATTCCTTTTTGCAAAAATAACTTAATTTCTCAGCGGCCGAATTTTCCTGTTCAAGCACCGATGACAACTCTACCACTATCACTGGCGATACAAACTCGTAGTCTAAACAGTGAAGTCATCAAATTGGTAGAGTTTGCACTACCCTTTCATTTTGGTAGAAATGGAAATACCTCCAATGCAAAGAGAATGCCTAATTTAGGAAGGAAGGGAAATTGTAGAATAAGTACACGAGATGTAGTCTGTAGTAGCTCCCATAAAAGTAGTGCCCCTAACATGAATGATAAGTACGTAGAACCAGGGCGACCGCGACACAGAGCTGAAGAAACTACAAATCTACATCATTATCGTGCTGAATTATTTTATGTTGTTATTGATCAATAACTACAAGAGCTTAACAACTGTCTCGATGAAGTGAATACCGAATTACTACCATTTCAAACATTTTTACATTCAAAATTGTCCAGTCGTTTGCCGGCCAATGGAGCAGATGCAGGGAGATCTTCAGATTGAGCGGGAGAGCCATGGAGTGTGGATTTGCATTTTTGGGCTACCAGTGCATGCTTGGACCGCAGAGGTCTTCCGAGGGATCAGCGATCGGTGCGGTGGTTTCGTTCGGGTCGATGGGCGTACGGCCGATATCTGGGATACCAGCCATGCCAAGATCTTGGTTCAGGTCGACTCGTTGGACTGTATCCCCAGGGTGCGAGCTCTTGATTGGCGGCCAGATGGTGCAACTCTTCGTAGAGATCGCGTGACTCGAGCGGGTCATCCTGCAACATCAGCCAGTTGAAGGAACCAAGGAGCCCCGGGATATTGGCGTCGGCTGCCTCGATGGATCTGTAGTAGAAGTTCAGTCGCTCCTCTACCCATCTGTCTGGCGCGGGATGCCGGCACGAGGCTCAGAGAGGGGCTCGACCTCGTTCCCGGCAGCGCTCGGGTTTGTGCCACCTGTGGGCACGCCCTCGTCGGGGACGAACGGTGCGATTCTCGAACTCCCGGGGCTGGCTCATGTTTTGCGGGCAGTTGATGTGGAGATTCCGGTGAGAGAGGTGGTTCCGGTCGATGAGCACTCCTCTGCTGCCATTGGGGGCGAACCTTTGGCTAGCACACCGTTGTTGTCTTCTACGGCTGAGATTTCATCGTAAGATGAAGTCGAATTCGTACACCTGCAATGGCAAGGGGTTGGTGAGGGAAGGGAGATGTTGGGGACAAAGGACGGGGATAGGTGGCGTACCTAGGATCCAATGGTGACCGAAGCTGCTACTTTCCTTTTCTGTGATAAGGCCTCTGTCAGGTGTAAAGGGGTTAGGGTTTATAGTAGAAGACGAAGGGGGTGGATGGAGTCTCAGGGTGTGGGACGTAATGGGCGAATGACACGTATTTTGTCAACTGAAGCTTCTCGAAGCCCTTTGGGGTCAAAGGGTGATGTTGACCTGTGTTTTGTTGGGCAGGAAGTTCTGTCCCTTGTTATGGGCTCACGTGACTAGATGGGTGACACGTGGAGGGATTTCGGAGGGGGGGTTGGTGTTGGGGGACAGCTGGCGACGGGTCTGATACCGGCCTGTGTTTCAGAGGGCCAGGGAAACATCTCTCTCCTGTCGGGGTCGGGATCCCAAGGTTACAATTACTTATCTTTCTGTCGGGTCAGACCCGATAGCCCGGGGATGCTTTTGAGGGGGTTTTTCGTCAACCAAATTGCGTCATTGGAGGGAAGTGAAGGAAATAGGTGGGTTGGGTCTGCTGGGACGTCTCCGATATTTCCCAACCAATGTGTTTCTTCTCTGGTGGCACGAGCGAGATGCAGACTTCATGGCCGGAGGGACTTGCCGGCGATGACTGCGGATGACACGTGTTTGGACCGGCGGATGATGGGGATGCCGGTGTATTTTGGGGAGGAGGTGGGGAGTCACGTGAATTGGGGAGGCCAGTACTTGGCCTTTGATGGTGCAGATGGGATTGGGCTTGGTCAGGGACCTGAGTTGACTGAGGATATAGACCATCTGATTGCCCTGGGTCATAATCTCGGGATGTCGTTTATCGGGCCTGAGGAGGAGCTGCGAAAGGTGTTCTGGACTACTCTGCTCGGCCGTCAGGGGAATAAGCGAAAGTGGTGAGGCGGGGTGCGGGAACTTGCATGGTTGGAATGGGGAATGTCGGATGGGAGAGGGCCAGGGGGAGTGTAGTTTGCACTCCTATTGCGGGCGGGCTTCATCCGGTTTGGTTATGAAGATGCTTTCTTGGAATGTGAGGGGCATTTATGATAGGAATAAACGGGCTGGAATTAAACATGTAATTGCAACGTTTAAACCGACCATTGTTACCCTACAGGAGACCAAATGGGGCAGCAGCGATAGGAGGAGAGTTGTGTCGGTCCTCAGCGGTGGCAATTGGGATTGGATTGATGTTGACTCTGTTGGCGCGTCGGGTGGAATTTTAGTAGCCTGGTCTTCGATACTTTTCGATAAGGTCGATGAGGAACTGGGCCTTTATTCGGCGGCTGTGGTGCTCCGAGATAAGGTGGCAGGTACTCATTGGATGTTTGCGGGGATTTATGGCCCGACTATGGACCGTGAACGGGAGGATTTTTGGTTTGAGCTGGCTGCACTGGCTACTAGGTGGGAGCTGCCCTTTTGCCTGGCTGGGGATTTTAACGCGATTCGATGGGGCTTGAAAAACATGGCGGGCTGCCGGACTTGGGAGTTATGCGGGATTTCAACTCCCTCATATCAGACTAGGGGTTAATGGACATACCATTATCTGGCGCGTGTTTCACTTGGTCTAACCTCCAGGATAATCCTTCGCTTAGCAAGATTGATCGATTCTTGTGCACTACGGAGTGGATGGACATGTTCCCTGGGGCGCGACTGGAAGCTTTCGCTCGTGCCGTTTCGGACCATCGACCTTTAGCGCTGATCACGAAGTCCAAGGGAAAAGGGCCTGCTCCATTCCGTTTTAAAAACATGTGGCTACTGAATGGATCTTTTCAGGAGAAGGTGTAGGGATGGTGGGGTGAACCGGTGAGACCTGGGACTGCTGCGTTTCGGTTTCTTTCCAAGTTACGGCCCTTAAAGGACAGCATTAAAATTTGGAGCCGTGAGGAGTATGGCCGGGTTAATGTCAACAAGGAAAGGTTGCTCGTGAAACTGAAGGAGTTGGACCGCGTAGAAGAGGACCGAGTTCTCACGGATGAGGAGAGGGAGGATAGATAGCGGTATAAGACGGATTTCAACAATACGTGTAAGGCCGAAGAACTATTTTGGATGCGGAAAGCCAAGGTTAGATGGTTCAAGGAAGGGGACGCTAACTCTAAGTACTTCCACGCTGTCGCCAATGCCAAAAATAGCACAAAGTATATTGGTAGGATTGTTGTAGATGGGGCGGTGCGCTCGGGTGATGACCAGGTCCATGAGTGTTGTGGAATTTTACAAGCGATTTTATACAAAGGAGGGGGGGATGAGACCTCAGCTGGATGGACTTCCTTTTAAGTCTATCTCGGAGGAGGTGAGTAGGGGGCTCGAGGGCTGTTTTACTGAGGAGGAGGTGTGGCAAGCGATAAAGAGTAGGGGTAGGAACAAGGCACCAGGTCCAGATGAGTTTACCATGGAGTTTTATCGTGCTTGTTGGTCGACTATAAAGGTCGATTTGATGGATGTTATGGGTGAATTTCATCAGTCCGGGTTTATTGGGAGGGCCTTAAACTCCACTTTCATTACCCTCATTCCCAAAGCTTGTGGGGCTGAGAATATTGCAGACTACCGTCTGATCAGCCTGACCAATTGCCTATACAAGATCATATTAAAGGTGCTCGCTAATAGGCTCAGGATGGTGATGAGCACTATTATTTCCGGGAATCAGGGGGCCTTTGTTCATGGCCGGCAATTAACGGATCTTGTTGCGGTGGCCCACGAGACCATTCATTCGGCCCATATCCAGTGGATCCCGGCTGTGATTTGGAAGGTCGATATGGAAAAAGCATATGATCAGGTCAATTGGGAGAATATCGATTACATCCTACGTCGTTTGGGGTTCGGTGTGACTTGGAGGAAGTGGATGCGACGATGTTACTCCTCTCTGTGGTTCTCGGTGATGATAAACAGTACTCCTGCTTGGTATTTCAAGAGCTCCAGGGATATCAGGCAGGGGGACCCTCTATCCCCGTTCCTATTTATTTTGGTTGAGGAGGCGTTAACGGGGCTGATGACGCATGCCAGGGAGTTGCACCTGATATCCGGTGTGCAGGTGGGAGCTGAGGGAAGGTACATCTCGCATTTGCAATTTGCTGACAACACGATCTTATTTGGGAAGGCTGATGTCTCTGAGTTCAGTGCGCTTGTCGGGGTTCTTTCAGTGTATGAGGCCGTGTCGGGGCAGCGGATTAATTTCCACAAGTCTGCTGTCATGGGGATTGGAGCTGAGGATTCTATTGTTCAGGGCTTAGCAGATACGGTCAACTGTGCTAGCGAGAAGTTGCCCCTCAGGTTGAGGAAGCCCACGGCCCGTGACTGGCTTCCGGTGGTGCAAAGGTTTGAACAACGACTTTCTTCCTGGAAAGGAAAGTTGTTAAACAGTGGCGGCAGGTTGATTCTTCTCAAAGCAGTGCTATCTTCGATGCCTATTTTTTTCATGTCTATGCTTAGATGCCCTGTGGAGATTGTCAACCAGCTTGAACAAATCCAGCGGTTGTTTCTTTGGGAGGGATCGGGTTTGCAAAGAAGATATCATCTGGTTAATTGGGACTGTTGTCAACTGCCGGTTTCTTGTGGTGGTTTGGGCATCCGTAGCCTAAAATGGACTAACCTAGCTTTGCTTGGCAAATGGTATTAGAGAGCGGGGAGGGCTGAGGAGAGGGGCAGTTTATGGTGGTTGGTTCTGGCCGAGAAGTATGGTACCTCTCCAGGTGGGTGGGGAATCTGCCCACGGTTCACAGAGGGTCCTGTGTGTGGTGGAAAGGAATTTGCAGTACTTTGGAGAGGTTTGCTAAGGGCCTGCAGTATCGGTGGGGATGTGGCACTCGCATCAGGTTCTGGGAGGATGTATGGGTCGACGAGGCTTCCCTTAAGGATGACTTCCCGACGATTTTTGCCATATCTTCGAACCCGGGGGGCATGATTGACGAATTCGTGTCTCACACACAGGGAGGGGCAGTTTGGGAGGTTGGCACAAGAAGGGCGTTGAGGGATAGTGAGTTTGTTTGTTTCGCGGCTCTAATGCTGAGATTATATGACCTGCAGCAAAATCCTCAAGGGCAGGATCTACGAATTTGGGACCCTAGTAGGGACGGTAATTTTTCTGTCAAGTCTTATAATGGGTTGCTATCGAGGCGGCCACTCACTATTTTCGATGGAAAGTAGTTGTGGAGGCTGCCTATTCCGTTAAAGATTCAATTTTTTGGATGGACACTTTGCAAGGACAGGATCCTCACTAGGGACTTGCTGATCCGGAGGGAGCTCGATGTACAGAATTCTTGCGTGAGGTGTACCAATGGTGAGGAGTCCGCTGCCCATCTATTCCTGCATTGCAGTTTCGCTTCTGAGGTTTGGACAGTCATGTATAAGGCGTTTGGAGTTAGATGGGTCGTGCCGGAGACACCATATCAACAGGTGTTGAGTTGGGCGGGTGCGAGGATTGACAAGGAGAGTGGGGGATACTGGAGCGCGTCCTTGTTAGCTGTTTTCTGGTGTTTATGGTGCGAAAGAAATGCCAAAATTTTCTAGAATAAGAGTAAACCTGTGGGGATGGTCGTTAAGGCGGTCACGGACTTGGTGAGATTTTGGATGACGAGAGGTGAGGGTGCGAGAGCCGCACTGCTTTATCGTGGGATCAGGGTTGAGTGTGACACGCGTTGGCTGTGGTGTGTGTCGATGTTGTTTTTTTAGCTTTATTCTTTTTGTTTTCTCCGGTTTTGATTTCTGTATACTAGGGTTGTATTGTCGCTCAGCGTCTTGCTGTTTTTAATATAATCTCTATTACCGATCAAAAAAAAAAATACCGAATTACTTTTCTGTTTGGCATGCCTAGATCCAAGCAATTCATTCTCAACTTTTGACAAGGACAGATTAGTTCGGGTTGCTGAATTTTATCCGGTTGAATTTTCTGCAATGTCTCACGATTCTTAATAATCAACTTACAACTTACATTCTTAATGTATGCTATAAAAGTGAGTTCGCAAAGGTGGACAGGATTAGTGGGCTTGCTCAGAAAACAGTTGAGATGAAAAATGATATTTTATATCCATATGTTTACTTGCTCATAACATTGGCATTAACCCTACCAGTTGTCACTGCTACTGTTGAGAAGGCATTTTCTGCTATGCATATTATAAAGAATAGACTTCGAAACCGAATGGCAGATGAGTGGATGAATGATTGTTTGATCACATACATTGAGAGACACATTTTTTATAGCATTGAAAATGAGAAATTTTTCCAACACTTTCAAAATATGAAATCTCGTTGAGGAAAATTGTAATTTTTTTAAAATGTCTTTATTATAATAGTAGAATGACTTTTTGGAGAGTTATTTGTCTTTTTTTATATTTTATGATTTTCAAAGAAATTTTTTTATTTTTCTCTATTTAAATATAAGAGGTAAAATTTTTTAAATAATATACATCGACTACGACCCTCCCATCAAGTAAATCATGCGTTCACCCCTGAGTCTAGATAATGGTCGCTTGTCGTAAGAGGCTTTGATTGTGCAAAATTGATGGTCCTTGTTCATTGCAACTTATAAAATGTTGATTTTCACAGATTTAATGAGTAAAATGCTCTTCATAAGATGGATTTAATACAATGTTGGTGGGTTATAATCTATTATCTATTATATTAAAGCAAGAATAATTTACTAGAATGTTCCTCGATCAAAACTTAATGACAAAAACAATATTCATGATTTTCAATCACCAAAACGTTGAAACGCATCTTTTAGAAAGGGGTATTTTTTTTATATTCGCACTTTCAACAATGCAAGTACAACCCACTGTCAAAGCGTTGGGCGATATGTTTTTGTCGCGTTCACAAACATTCTAGTGATTAAAAATCAGGGGCGAACACAGGATTTACTTGATGGGGGGAGGGGGTAGTCGTTATATATTATTTAAAAAATTTTACCACCCATATTTAAAGAGAAAAAATAAAAAAAATTCCTCTGGAAATCATAAAATATAAAAAAAGACAAATGACTCTCCAAAAAGTCATTATACTATTATAATAAAGACATATTTTTAAAATTACAATTTTCCTCGACAAGTTTTCATATTCTGAAAGCGTTGGAGAATTTTTTCATATTCAATGCTATAAAAAATGTCTCTCTCAATGTATGTGATCAATCATTCATTCACTCATCAGTCATGCGGTTTCGAAGTCTATTCTTTATAATATGCATAGTAGAAAATGCCCTCCTAACAGTAGCAGTAGCAACTGGTAGGGTTAATGTCAATGTTATGAGCAAGTAAACATATGGATATAAAATATTTTTTTTCATCTCAACCAACTTCTGAGCAAGCCCACTAATCCCGTCCACCTTCGAGAATTCACTTTTAGAGCGTACATCAAGAATGTGAGTCGCAAGTTGATTATCAAAAATCGCGAGAGACGTTGCAGGAAATTCAACCGGATAAAATTCAGCAAGTTGAACTAATCTGTCCTTGTCAAAAGTTGAGAATGCATTGCTTAGATCTAGGCATGCCATACAAAGAAGTAATTCGGTATTCATTCATCAAAACGGTTGTAAGCTCTTGTAGTTGCTGATCAATAACAACATAAAATATTTCAACACGATAATAATGTAGATATGTGATTTCTTCAGTTCTGCATCGCGGCCGCCCTGGTTCTATGTACTTATCATTCATGTTAGGGACACTGATTTTATGTTTGTTACAGCATAAAGATACTTCTTGGATGACAGAATCTCATTCGGCGTTTGTCATAAATTGCAATCTCACCTTAGCTATTTTAACCAGATCTATGACATTCACAATATCTTGTTCTTGTTTTTGTAATGCTTTTGATAAATCATATGTGATTCCTAATATTTTTTCCATTATATATAAGGTGAATATAAACTCAAAAGAGCATATTGAGATTAATAGGCCCCTTGTTGCAGCTCTTTGATCATAATTTGAGCTATCTTCTTAGACAACCTCAAGTACATCAATTACAGAAGAGAGCAGGACTCTAATGCTTATTAATGACTTATAATGTGAGCCCCAATGTGTATCACCGGCCCGTATTAACGTAGTCTCCTTATTCAAACTCTGCCTAGTTGAAAGGTCTCCACTCTCAATTGCATTAATGACTGTAGCAGTTCGATTAGCGCGAAGAATATCACGACGTTTGGTAGATGCTCCAACAATATTAACGACATTAGAAACCACAGTAAAGAGTGTCTCGATTTCAATGTTACATTTTGCAACTCCAACAAGTGGCAATTGAAGTTGATGAGCAAAACAATGAATATAATAGGCATATTCATTCTCCTTCATTATGAGCATCTTGAGTCCATTATACAGACCTTCCATATTACTGGCACCATCATAACCTTGCCCGCGCAATTTCTTTATACTCAATCCATGTTTGACAAATAATGCATCAATCGCATCCTTCAGTGCTACAACAGTGGTTTCCTTAACATGTAATATTCCAAAGAATCGCTCAATTACACATCCTCTCCTATCTTCATAACATACAACAACGGTCATTTGCTCTTTAATAGATATATCATGAGGTTCATCAATCAAAATAGCAAATACAGCGTTTCCAAGACCCTTAATGATAGTTTTTGTGACCTACTGGCAATTGCACTTACCATATCTTTCTGGATATGAGGTGTAATCATTTTGAGATAGCCAGGAGCATTATTTAATGCGACAATTCTATTTTTCATTATGATCAGCCAGAAAACGTAGGAGTATACGAAAGTTTCTTTGATTGCTTAAAACATCTGATTCATTGTGTCCACGAAAAGCAAAATCCTTTACGAAGAAGATAACGAATACAGTCTACTGATGTCGTCAAACGGATTTTGCATTTCATCCTTGTCTTTATTATCTTGCTTAGAAAAAAGTGTCTCAATGTGTTGATTTTGATTTAACAAATTTTGACACTTCTGATGAGCTATGCACTGTTGGGCACTCCAACATGAGTTACAAATTTATCAGGCTTCTTTTAATTATCAAATCCTTCAACCGTAAGACAGTCAATACCCCTTTGCCCTTTGATATGCTATATTCTAACCAACCTCCATACATCTTAAACCACTTGGGTTGAAATCGTCATGGTTTTCCTGAGATTTTTCTCTAAAAAAATGTGATTATGAGGCTGACATAGATCATTTTGCAAATATGCTCTTCAAACGAATTCTTGATCATTAGGATGGTACACTGAAATTGGAATACGTAATCTAGGATCTGCTGAAAGATTTGCTAAATCAACCAATAAATGACTTCGCCTTGAGCTAGATTGGACTTGTTCATGCTCATCAGTTTATATATGAATTTTCTTTAAGCTAGGACCCCCTTGCTCAAGTTTATCATTTTCTAAACGAGTAGATACGTCATCATTTTCTACATGACTTCGCATTGAGCCAAGCTTGGTTTATTCATTTTCATTATTTTCCAAGGGAGTTGGCATATCTTCATTTTCTAAGACGGGCGGGGGATGAATAATAGCATGTTCTAAGGTAGGAGGCACGATGTCAACCTTTCTTCTAGAGTATCTATGCATGACTGTTTCAATGGTCCAGCAGGTAGAATATAACCTAACGAAAATAAATGTCATGAGTGTATTAGAAAATAGACTAAATACAAGTAAATCTCAAGTAATTTTTTAAACTAAATCTCAAGCAATATCTACTGTATGGAAAAATTAAACAATTAAAATTACATTAAATATTTGTTATGAAGCATTAATCCAAAAATTAAACATCAAATATTTTTATAGAACTTTTTAATGATCCCCAAAATTTTCCCAAAATTTGACCCTATGTGGTATGATTAGAGAAATTACGAATGAATCACTTCTTTTTTTATTTTTTATTTTTTTTTTTAAAAATTTTGCTTTTTTCACTGAATAATGGGTCCTCCAATTGACTATACTCGTGAGTACGAGTGGCGTAGGTAAAAAAGTCAACCCAAGCGAAAACTAAACACCCGACCCGAAAGCCCAACTCAACCCAGTTAAAAATCCTCTTTTCTTCTTGATGCTACATATAAAATATCGGATCGAGTCAGGTTAGCCAAATTTTGGATGACCAATGAAAAATTAGCATATGACCAACCCAACCGGAGATGCACCCGACTTGATCTGACCCAACGGGTAAAGGGTATATACCCAAATAAACCCAACCCGATCTGATGCCCAACTCGATTCGACCCAATTAAAAACCCATTATTTCCATGATTTTATATATTAACAGGCCAAATTTTTTATTTTCTAATGAGAAATTAGCATCAACCCGACCCAACCAGTGTTGCGCCAAACTCAGCCCTCCCTGATACATCATGCATCAAAGGTTTATGCTCCACAAAAACCCGAGGTCTATGCTCCACAAAAACCCGAGTGTATAAGAAAATTAACAAAAAGAAATGTAACAATATTAGTGTATGGAAAAATTAAATCACATTAATGAAAAAATTAGTAAAATGCATCCACACATATTAAGTAATAAATAAAAATCAAATAATAGAGATTTAGGGATTTGCTAATTTAGAGCTTAAAAAAATTAGGGATTTAGAAGGATTTAGGGTTTAGAGAAATAAAGAATTAAAAATTTAGGGAAATGAGATTCATTCATTTAGGGTTTAGGGAGAAATTAGGATTTAATAATTGAAGGAATAATGATTTAGGGAGATTTAGGGTAAATAAGGGATTTAGGGTAAAGGGTTTAGTTACGGATTTGACAAATGATAATCGGAGAGTAAGGTAAATTAAGAGAGGGAGAGAGAAGCTGAGATATATAGAGAGATCACAACAACCACATTCCAAAAACTGGAAAAAAAAAAAAAGGGATTGAGATTATCAGTATCTTGTGGAACACATATTTTAAAATAGGTATTTGAACGGGAAATGGCTACAAATTATGGTAGGTTAAGGATTGTCCGATGCCCAAATCCTCAAATGACACAGTCGGGATCCATCACCCTCCGGAATTTGTGGCTAAAACTGCCATATCAAAATATCAAAATAACAAGAACACCTTCATCAAAACATAAAACCCCCGAAAACCACAGAATTTCAAGTTTTCAATAGAAAAGGCAAACCATAATCTGGGTCAAAAGGAAACAACAAAGCCTTGTTTTAAAAAAACTTCAGATCTGGCTAGAAAAAAGGAACTGGACTTTAAATCCAAATGAAAGAACCCATAGAAATATGCTCAAAATCTTATTTTAACCAACAGGATAAGAGATTAACATCAAATTTATCCTAGCAACAGAATGAACATAAGGCCTAAGAACGTACAATTGGAATCATTGCATTTAAAAAAGAAAACCCTCGACTTAGCAAGAGAGAGAGAGAGAGGATTAGAGAGAGAAAGAGAGGTACCGGTGGGCGGTGGTGCCGACGTAGCGGTCCGGTGGTGGCTCGGCTTCGGTAGCAGGGCCTGTGGGCAGCTAGACTCGAGCGGCGAGGGTTGCCGTTGAGGATGCTGATGATGGAGAGCCTAGAGAGAGAGGGGTTAAACTTAAAGATTTTTCAAAAATAGGGAAGCGATAGTGGAGGGTCCCTATAAAAACCTAAACTTATTATATGAAAACCCAAAATTCGCTTGGAATTTTAGGCACATGTGACACGAAAAAATCCAATATTGGCACATGTGATATGTAAAAATGATGACTTGAAGTTTGATCAATAGACCTCTAATAAATGATATATTATAGTTAATTATTGAATTATATAAAAGCTTTTGACTCTATTTAATCAAACATACAAGTCTTTCTTTTAAATTCAGTGCAATCCAATGCAATCAGTTGAAAAACGTGTGCAAGTAATGGCTCCCATACAAAAATATTTTATGTGCCTTCCGCCCAATCTAGATAGGATTAAATCCCAAAATTGCTTCGTGGAGAGCCATCTCTACCGCCTGATGAAGAGAGAAATTTCCGATGAGCCTGCGTTCTAGTTATTAATGGACAATATAGACAAAAAGTTTTAATTAGATAACATTAATGGTGCTACTCCCATGTTATTTGCTCCATGTCATCATTATAGCTGTTTGAAATCTTAGTAAAAATCAGTCACCAAGTCGGAAATCGGGTTTCGAAATAAGTCTGCCAAAAGTGAGAAAGTTTTTTAAAAAATCAACAAAAAAATTTAAAAAATAAGATTAAGTATAAATATATATATATATATATATATATATATACAGAAAAAGCTGTGAATTTACTTGCGAATTGGCAACTTAAAAAAAACACCAAAAAAGCAATTTTTAAGTCACAATTAAAACATGATTTCTTCATTTTAAAATAAGGCACCTTTTATTCGCGAATTTTTTTAAAAGTCCAAAATTTTGGTGTATGCTTGAAATGATTGTGAAATGATTTAGGGTACCATGAATAGTTTAGGACAGCCTACTTTTGATATTTTTACTTAAGGGCACAACCAAGGTATCAAGTATCGCCGACATCTTTATTACATATCGACAATATCGTCGTATCGTGATTTGTATTGGTTTTCTGGCCAACTAATTCGTATCGACCCTGATACATATCAGGTATACAACTCGGTCTCAGTTTCCATATCAACTCAACCAATAAGGAATGGGTATTGGCCGATACCTCTCTCTTCTTTATTTTTCTTTTTTTAACTAGCAGTTACATATCGATATCAGCCGATACGTATCAATCCTCCACGGACCGATACCCAATCTGAAACACGCATTTGACTCTAATCTAATTAGATTTTCTATCAAACTAAACCTAAAACCGTTTGGGAGTAATATTTCAAGTTTTGGGCCACTCCTACGAGGTTGGCCCTCGTAATGCTTATTAAATTTAGGGAAATGTGTATTTTTCGCCCTATAAGTTGGCTAATTTGCAAAAATGACCCTATAATTTAAAATTTTGTAGAATAAGCCAACTCTAAGCCAAGTTGCTTCCACGTCAGCGCTATTTTTTCATTGTATATATATATATATACATGTTTATTTTTCATTTTTTTAACGTGCGTTAGAAGATAACGTGCACTATTGTGTACATTACAAAAGAGATCGCGGAACGCTATCTTAAGATAGCGGTCATAATATCATAGTGTACCTTATTTAATAACTACTGCACATCAGTTATCTCAACGAATTGTAGTTGTAGACACCCGAATTTGGCCCAAGGCCCGATCAAAACATACTTCGAGAAAGGTGCACCCCAAGTTTCCGATGGCATCTCCCATTCCACTTATGAACCTTCCCTAACCCTTAGGAGCCTTTTCAAACCCTTAGGAATTATCCCCAACCTCCCCGGACCCTTAGTTAACCCTCCCGAGCAATGGTTAGAGAGAAGTGTACCCAAGGCTAGTAGGGGCCTCTACTGAGACTGAATTTTATACTATTAAAAAGTAGAGGTTCCCAGCTTTCCAATAAGCTAAGAATCACCTCAATCCGAGTTATACATCAAAAGTTACGACAATCCGAATGACCTAAAACTGTACCTATTTGGACCCCTCGATAGGTTTCGAGCCTCTCAAAGTCTCTCAAGAGGATGGGCATGCTTAACGTATATAATACACACACTAAGCCATTTTTGGATAAATGCTGCCTAGCGTGTATATTCCATTTTTTCACAGAAGTGGCTTAGCGTGCATAATATACATGCTAAGCATGGATGGGTCCCCTAGCGGACTCTGGACTTCTCTGCCACTATAGTTATGCTTTGTGTATATAATACACACGTCAAGCTTAGCTACAATAAAATTTAAATTTTTGCCCAAATTTTACTTTTAGGGTTTGACTTGTTGACTACCCCAATGCTTAGGGTGGATTTCTTTAAGACTGTTGCACCTTCATTTACCCTATTTACAACCCTCTAGTCATTTGAAACCCTACCCTATCATCTACCATTGAACCATTTCCCTATATATTTAAGCCCCTAAAATCCTAGGAGACCTTAGATGTTAGGATTACCTAATTGCTAATCACATTAGTAGTTAAGTATCCCCTTAACCTACCCCTTCTCTATAAATAAAGAGGCACCCCTCCCTTTACGAAAGCTTAAAAAATTTCCAAAGAGAAAAGACTAAGAGTTTCCTTTCCCCTTTGGTGCACCAAACCCATACAAATTCTAGAATTCTAAAACCTCTTTTAGACCCCATCTTCCATCAAAGATCCCTTAATTTAGGTGAGAACGACTCCCTAACTCTCTTCTCCTACCTCTTAGCCATCAAGCCCTAGGAGCTAGAACCCATCATTCAACCACTCAAACCATCGGAGACTCACCAAGTGCCCCTACGCGGAGGTCCATAGCTGTGCTACAAGGGCCCGAGAGCTCTGGCTCTCCCCTCTACTCCTCTACCTTCTTAGCTTTCCCTATCCTTGAATTTGTGTCTTTATGCCGCCAAAATCTCGGTGATTACAGAAGGACACAAATAGGATCAAAGTGCCTTTAGGGAAGAGGAAGTGCTTTTTTTTTTTTCTTTTATATGGCCATAAGTAGAGACCACATTTGAGGGGGTTGATCGGGTGCCTAACACCTTCTCGATCGATAACCGACGCCCCTACCCAAGAGCCTTTTGCGTGAATCGATAAATCATAGTCATATTTGGCATTTTGGTGTATTTAAGGGTGGAAACTCTATATTTTTTAAGGGTGTACATCGTCGCGATGGGTTCGATGAGAATCCACAGTTACACAGATGGCGACTCTGCTGGGGAGTAGCTAGTAGACCTTCTCCTTAAAATTTGACTTTATTTTCTTACTCTTTTTACTAACATTTGATTGAGTTTTTTATTTTATTTTTTACTCACCCCTACGATACCGTCAATTTTCTCACCCCTACGTTTCAGTCTTTTTTTACTTACCCCTACTTTTTCGCCATTTACGTGCCTTAGCCGATTGGCGGGTCTACTTGGGCATCGTCTTTACATTTTATTTATTTTTCATCATTTACACGCCTTAGCCAATTGGCGGGCTTACTAGCACATTTATACGCCTTAGCCATTTGATGGGCCTACTTGAGTATTTAATTTATCACTCATATACCATCAATGGACGCCGGCTCGTAGAGGTGACGCGGGATCGTCACAACCTGTTTTTGAATATTAAGCAAACTCCCTTAAAATTAAATTTTGAACCAAGAGGGGGACTTAATTAAATTTTTACGGAGGTAGATTTTGCAAAGGGTTGAAATTTTAGGCAGTGATACAAATGTCCCGGTTCTTCGTACGGCGGTAGCCCCTAGTGGTGATGATCCGAAAAAGTACCACCCCATCCAGTATCTGGGAAGGCGCTTGCGCCAGAGGTATATCGGGTGGGTGACCGATCCAATTACAAAGCTAAAAACCCTTGGGGGAGTGCGTTAGTTGTCCCGAATCGACCTTGTATCCCTAAGTTCGGAAAGGAGGGACCCGTTAAAACAAGAAAATCAGTCCCCAGAAGCATCACTTACCGATAAACTAGGAAAAAAGACCAATCTAGGGCTTGCTGTTCTGCTGTCAAGACTATTTATATACCCTGTTTTTGCCTAGCGTGTGTAAAATACATGCTAAGCCTTTTTTTTCCAGAATTGGTCTAGTGTGTATATTACAAACGCTAAGCCAACTCTTTTCAGATGTAGCCTAGCGTGTGTAATACACACGCTAAGCCAAAATCTCCAGGATTTGGCCTAGTGCATATAATACACACGCTAAGCCTTTTCTGGGCTAGGCAACTCGAATCTGAGGCCTTTATCACCTCCCCGAGTCCCCCGCTTAGCGGCTCAATACCTCGGATAAGTCTCACACCCTTTAAACACCCAATACGTCCTCGTCGATCAAAAGAGGTCACCCTCTTATTGATTTGTTCCGGGGGATCGGGTTGTTTGCGTGGATTCCCTTTGCCTTCACATAGCTCAAAGGGTTTTTTCCCTTGATTCTTCTAAAGTGCGTCGGGATCCCGCCGTGGGAGATATCTAAGGTACGACCATTGCCCGAAAAGGGAATTCCGAGGCTTCAAAACTTGCACTAGAAAGAAAGAAAAAAAAAAAAGAAAAAAAAAGCATCATCTGTCTTATCCAAAAAATCCAAAAGGAAAAACTTGTGGTGCCGGCACAACGGCATCGCCTTACCCTCTGTCATCCTGTAGGGGGAGGAAAAATTTTTACCGACCTCACCCGAGGCATCAGTACCCGACCCGCCACCAAGCCATGTCGTGGGCTGTTGTTCCGGCTTATGCCGATCTTGATTCATCCCCGATACGATCCCCAACAATTCTTGTTTGAAAGAGGTTTTTACATCCACCCCGCTCACCCAACCCCCATTTACCGTCACCGGGCCCTTCGGTGCACCCATTTTCCCATCTACATGCACCTCACATACACCCCACTTCCCCACATCCGCTCAAAGTTCACCCATAACCAACCCATCCACCATGCACAATTTTCCCTCATTCACATCCAACATACCCCATTTTTCCTCCACTTCCATCATACCCAATTTTCTACATCCATCCACAAAATATACATTCTCCACATCAACCCAAAATTTACCTCATTTTCCATCCACATCTCCCATGCCCAATCTTCCCCTATCCCTTCCAAATACACTCAATCTTCCCTCCATATTAAACCAACATACGCCACAATTTTCCTCATCTCCCATACCCAACTTTCCACCATTTCCCCAAACCATACCCCATTTGCCTATACCTGTCCAAAATCCAGCACCCTATTTTACCCAAGCCATGCCCAATCCACCACACATTTCCCCATCTACCCAGGTCATGCTCGATTTTACCCTGACCATGCCCAATTTTTCCCATACACCCATCCAATCCATGCCCCATATTCCTCCTTCGTCGGATGGACCATCTACATCCACCCCCTCACCCCATCCCATAGCCATGATAGAGGACATGGTCAAAGCCTATACCATTGGGAAGGCCTCCCAAAGCCACCCTCATCCATCCCACTCATCTCTAAACCCATCCCATACCCTCCAAAGTCTTCATGCCTCTTTTCCCCAAAACACCAATCAATCCCCCATCATTCATACCACTTAAGACCCCCACCAACCATGAGGTCATGTGAGTGGGCACCAAGGCCCAACGGGTCAGACCCACCAAGGACAACGAGCCAAATCTAGCAAGGCCTAATGGGCCAAACCCACCAAGGACCAATGCGCTAGACCTACCAAGGCCTAATGGGCCAAACTCATCTAAGCTCCTTACCCTATACCCAAGTCTAGCATGGCCTAAATCTTGGAGCCTCATACCCATACCCTCCACAACTCCCTCAACATCTCACTCACTCACAACCCTCATACCCGACCCAATACGGGAACCTATCTCATATCATTCACCAACCCCAATTCACCAATCCCCCTACATCTCAAACTCATCCCCATTGATTCCTCCAAACGCAATGGCCTCATCAGGCCCTAATCCAAAATCCAACCTCCACTCACCCTATCACTCCGCAGGACTTCCCCCATGTGCAGCGGTCCCACCCAGCACCCATTCAGACCATCAGAAACCAACATGAAAATATCATCCTTTCCCCATTTTATGAAGACTCATAATATGAGAAAGACGAGATAAGAAACAGCGGGGCTTATATGGGGGCACACACAAACATCAATCCCCCACCGCCGGCGATCACCAACCCGTTGGCAACACAAAGTGAATGGAAGCTGCTTGTTGAAAGAATGGCCTGACCGTCCAAAGGATCCGAGCAATTGAAGGAACAACTGGACAAAATCCAGAAATAATTAATGAAGATGGGTGGAGCTAAGATCCATGCCACGAACTTTTCCGATCTATGCATGTTTTCTGAAGTTCCCTCAACCCACAAATTCAAAGTACTGGTCTTCAACAAATATAACGGCACAGGCAATGATCATTCACATAATTTACCATTTTATCACCCTTGACTTAGTGATGCTAGGACTTAGTTTATTACTAATAAGCTACTGATGTGCAGATATTTAAGATAAGCAATAAGAAAGAACCTTAATAATAATATTCATCAAAATGAACTCAGAAAGCATTAAGGATGACCATGGAACGGAAAGATGAAAGTTCCACCTACTGAAAGAATAAAAGAAGCGTTTATTACGATTTTCCAGAGAATCGTCCGTCAAGCCAATTAGAGTCACATAAGAAAAGCAGTATGAAAGTATAAAATCATTATTCACGATTTTATAAGAAAAAGACAAAAAAAGCTGAAGAATCATCTTTTACGATTTTTTTTTATGAAACATACTGAAAGCAAAGAATTGTGATTTACGCTTTTCCATCAAAGAAGTAGGGAATCGTCATTAGTGATTTAACAGGAGGCTTGCTTCACAACTGTTGATCATGTGAGAACCATAACCGCCATATACAGAATTAGAAGATTTCTACAATTAGAAGTACTTCTAATCACGGATCTGAGAAGATTAATGAAGATTTCTAGAGGAACTCTGCTGCTAAGTCAGAACATTCTTGAAGCATATCACCCGATCAAACTAAAGAAAGGAGGAAAGATAAAATTAGAATTAGAGTTATATTAGGAAACTTTTATTTATTATATTAGAATTAAAACTTTATAAACTGACTCTCTATGATCTATAAATAAGAGAGCCTGGTATAGGAATAGGCATCAAAGAAATTCAGCATCAATTGACACCTGAGGTTGGATTTTCTCTCAATCAAAGTAGTGTATCATAGTCAGAATAGTTTAGATATCAGAAGTTTCTCAAGAGCAATTGACAACTGTAATTGAGTGCTGAAGATTAGTGTAGATATCTCTAATTTCTCATAAGGAATTGACGACTTCGGCTGAGGGGTGAAGGATATATTTTTCCTTTCTTTCTAGATTAGATTTTATTTTATACAATTTGCAGCTTTGTAAACATCTCCAAGTTTTGATTTGAATTGACTATGCAGGTTAGAATTTGTAGATTAGTGTAATGGTATTTTATTTTTCATCTTCAGTTTTCTAAAGTTTGATTAATGACCAGATTTTAGGAAGTTGTTGATTAGATTAAATATGTATTGATAGAATTTTAGTATTGATTGACAACCAATGTGAGGAAACTAGAGATATAGTATAACGGTACTGATGAATTTTATAAATATCCGATAGCTGAAGATTGGGATTGACGACCTCAATCTGAAGAAAGAGGATTAGGATTTATTTTATGCACTTAGTTTAATTAAAATTCTTTATTCATATTTCTCAAGTAGTTTAGGAATCTTAAGGATAAATAGAAGTTTTTAAGCTGAGAATTTAAGTAAAGGACATAGATTAGAAGTAAAGAGATAAATGAACTTCCTCGTGGGAACGATCCTATGCTAGTACTATGATTTCCATTGTGCACTTGTAATAGGTTATGACTTGAATTTGAATTTAATTAAATACACAATATAAGCCGATCAAGTTTTTGGCGCCGCTGTCGGGGAAGCAGAATTTATCTTTTATTTCTACTTTTATCTACCATTTTTATTCTTTTATGAACCAATATTTGTCATTCTCTTTTTATATTTTTTTATACTTTTAATTTTCTTTGATCACTTCTTAAGCTTTTGCAAGTTTATTTGGAGTTAACGAATCAGATTTCCAATTGCTGTTGGCCACAAACATTAGAGGCTTAGATTTGTTTCTCTCCCTGTTTTCTAAAATAAAAATCATATAGAGCTAAAAGCACAAAAGAAAATAGTTTGAGGAAATTGAAAACGCACTCAAGTACGCCTTAAATTCTTTACGTGTGTAATTCGTATACTGAATCGGTAGAAGAAATAGTTATTACCCATCATATGTTCTCGACAGTATCATTATTCATAATAAAGTATACGACATTTCACATTTGTTTCAGCCGACGTACGAGTTATTGCCAACCAACTCGCTATAAAACCATTATGGCAATTAAGCTCGGATGGATGAGAAAATTTAATACGATGATTTGCATTCCACCAGCCAAGTACTTTAAATATAGGATTAGTTCACCTTTAGCACAATTGCCCCTTTGTAACCCCACTAATCCATTTTTACTCATAACCATGGTGGACAATGAACCCACTTACAACCTAATTAAGTTATTTCCAATCTGGGAGAACCCACCACCACCACCAGAACCAGACCCTCTGCAGTTCCTGTGGGACGAGTACGAGGAAGTACAGAAGATCTTGGCCAAGGAGGAAAAGAAAAAAGATAAAAGAAAGAAAAAGTAATGTAAGAAGATGGAACTATCTGGATCTTTCACTATACATCCCATCTTCACCTCCTCACCACCTCGTACACCTCATCTCCCATCATCTACACTCTCCTCACCACCCCATCCTCCACCGCCACCTCTTAAATCTTCTTAAATTTTTTCCTTTTCTATTTGACTAACCTACCTCTAAGCTGTGTCTCTTTCTTTTTGTTGGGGGCGACAGTATCTTGATGAAGCCGAAGTCTAGATTAGATTAGTATAATTTAGTTTAGTATGCGTTTAACTTTTCCTAGAAATTTTCTTCGATTTACTTAATTTTTAGTTTTGAGATCTCTATAAATATTGAGTAACGTATAAAAAAAGAATTTCTTGTTCATAACGTTTCATTTTACTAACTTTTTTTTGCCTATAATCTGTGATTAAACCCTTTGTATTTTCTCTCAAGTTTGGGGGAAAGGAAAAAAAATTGTTAAATTATTTTTTTTGCAAAATATATACCTGGTAACTAACCCAGTAGATATTAAGGTAAATACTATGTTATATGTCCCCTGTTTTGAACAATGAGGACATTGTCCTATTTAAATTTGGGGGGATACATTAACTTTTTATTTTTTTAGAATTTTTTTTAAATTTTTTAATTTAAAAAAAAAAAAAATTCAGAATTTTTTTTCCTTTTGAAATATATCAGTATAATTTTTATTTTTTTAATTAATCATTATATATGATTTATGATGAAAATTTTGAAAATCGAAAATTCTTAGCAATCCATCATAGTAGTAGGTCAGAATATCAAAATAAAAATAGTTATAATTCAACGTAAAGCACCTTTAGCACACTGTATCAGATGAATGTTTGAAATTATATGATTGATCTAAACTGCAAAAATATTTTTGATTGTAGTTTCAAAATTATGTAACTAGTGAGCTTTAGGGCCATATTTCCTCTTTTCTTTTTAGAGAGACTTTTTTTATTCATGTCATTAAATTTTCTTTGAACTTCGCTACTATTGCTGTCAAAATAAAATCTCATATTGCTGAAATTAGAATCAATATATTATAAGAATATGATTATTTGTTTGTTTAAAACTGTCTAGAGAATATATCAAAGCAATAAGACATCCATATTAGTAAGTTGTGAAAATGATCAAAGGCCATCTTTTGTTAAACTAGAGCCAAAAAGCTAAAATCTCAAAAAAATATATCTTTTGAACCCATATTAGAAGCCTAAATCGAAAATTTATTTATATCAGAATTATATAAACCTTTAACCATATGTACTGCCTAAAACTTTCTATCTTTAGCTCTTGTAATTTATGAGAGTTTAGAATGCTAGAGAAGGGGAGAAGAGGGGGTGAAAGGATTATGCATTAAACAAATTAAGGATCTACTGAAAAACGATACAACTAAGAAGAAATACAATTGTATGGGAAAAGAAAGGAAAATCGTGAAAGTCGATTTTAGAAAAAAAAAAAAAAAAAAAAAGAAGCAAAAAGCTTCCAAAATGAGAAAAATAAGAGAAAAAAAGAAACAGGGTTTTACAATAATAATAATAAAATAAATGGGAAGAAGTTATCCAACCTTTTGGATATTTACTGAAGCTGAAAAATAATAGTAGAAGATAGAGAGAGAAGAGCTAAATTCTCAGAAATACTTTTGAATCCTCTTTACCATTTTCTTTAAAACCTTTTAAAACCCAAAGCCTCATTACAAGCCGAAGGAAAGACCTTTGTGATTTACGATTTACAAAAAAGTGAGTCTAGTAGAGATCTATGAATTAGATACTATGAATAAATGAAGAAGTTATACGAACATAATTGATTATCCATTCTATGAGATTTATTAGTTGATTGTCCTTAGAAACTCATTGTGAGAACCTAAAATTTCGATTATTTGTGAGAGTATGCCAAAAAAAATAGTGAAAGTTTGGATGAAAATATTTTCTAAAAACTGCAGTTTAGAAAAATCAATGATGAATAAACTTTTCACTGATATACACACACTCCATGCGATACTGAATTGAAATTGAGTTTTAATAAAGGATAATTGTGGTGATGAAAAGATAAGGATAAAAGATTTGAATTTTTTTGAAAATAATGAATATATAATGATTGACTAAATAAGTATTAGTGTACAAAATTAGTTTAGAAAATTTGAATTATTTTAGTTTGAAAAAATAATATTTCGAAAAAAAATAATAATTTTGAAGTTTGTAGGTAATTTTTTTATGAAAACCTTCAGGAGATTACCACTTCGCCACTAGGGATCACATAGGGGTTTAAAGGCTTGTTGCATTTGCTAAATGCAATCGTGCTCCCTTCGAAAGTGGCATTTAAGTTTTAGTTTTAAATATTTTATTTTTCCTTGTTCGCTAGGGATTAGCAAAGTTTAAGTTTGGGGGTGTGATCATTCACATAATTTACCATTTTATCACCCTTAACTTTGTGATGCTAAGACTTAGTTTATTACTAATAGGCTACTGATGTGCAGATATTTAAGATAAGCAGTAAAAAAGAGCCTTAATGATAATATTCATCAAAATGAACTCAAAAAGCATTAAAGATGACCATAGAATGGACAAATGAAGGCTCCACCTATTGAAAGAATAAAAGAAGCATTCATTACGATTTTCCAGAGAATAGTCCACCAAGCCTATTAGAGTCACATAAGAAAAGCAATATGAAAGTATCAAATCGTTATTCACGATTTTATAAGAAAAGGACAAAAGAAGCTGAAGAATCGTCTTTTACGATTTTCATCCATGAAACACATTGAAAGTGGAGAATTATGATTTACGTTTTTCCATCAGAGAAGTAGAGAATCGTTATTAGCGATTTAACAGAATGCTTGTTTCACGGCTGCTGATCATGTGAGAACCATAACCGCCATATACAAAATTAGAAGATCTCTATAATTAGAAGTACTTCTAATCACGGATCTGAGAAGATTAATGAAGATCTCTAGAAGAACTCTGCTGCTAATTCAGAACATTCTTGAAGCATATCAGCCGATCAAGCTAAAGAAAGAAGGAAAGATAAAATTAGAATTAGAGTTATATTAGGAAACTTTTATTTCTTTTATTAGAATTAGAACTTTGTAAAATGACTCCTTATGATCTATAAATAAGAGAGTCCGGTATAGGAATAAGCATCGAAGAAATTCAACATTAATTGACGCCTGAGGTTGGATTTTCTTCCGATCAAAGTAGTGTATCATAGTTAGAATAGTTTAGATATCAGAAGTTTCTCAAGAGCAATTAACGACTGCAATTGAGTGCTGAAGTTTAGTGTAGATATCTCTAATTTCTCAGAAGGAATTGACAACTCCGGCTGAGGGGTGAAGGATATATTTTTACTTTGCTTTCTAGGTTAGATTTTATTTTTTGTAATTTAGAGCTTTGTAAACATCTCCAAGTTTTGATTTGAATTGACGACTCAGGTTAGAATTTGCATATTAGTATAATGGCATTTTATTTTCCATCTTTAGTTTTTTAAAGTTTGATTGACACTCATATTTTAGGAAGTTGTTAATTAGATTAAATCTATATTGATAGAATTTTAGTATTGATTGACGACCAATGCTAGGAAACTAGAGATATAGTATAACAGTATTATTTAATTTTATAAATATCCGATAGCTAAAGATTGGAATTGACGACCTCAATATGAAGGAGGATTATGATTTATTTTATGCACTTAGTTTAATAAAAATTATTTATTCATATTTCTCAAGTAGTGTAGGAATCTTAAGGATAAATAGAAGTTTTTAAGATGAGAATTTAAGTAAATGATATAGATTAGAAGTAAAGAGATAAATGAACTTCCTCGTGGGAATGATCTTATGCTAGTACTATGATTTCCATTGTGCGCTTGTAATAGGTTATGACTTGAATTTGAATTTAATTAGTTACATAATATAAGCCGATCAAGCAACTCCATTGCACATCTCAAGTCCTACTGCGGGGACATTTGCCAGTACGGAGGGGATGAGCATTTGCTCATAAAGGTTTTCCAGAAAAGCCTTACGGGCCCCGCTTAAGGTGGTTCACATCGTTGGAACCTTCCATAATCAAAACATGGAAGGAGTTGACCCACCTATTCCAAGAGCAATATGTCTATATCATAGACATTGAACCCTAAAATTCAGACCTAACCCACCTAAAGCAAAAGACCGACGAAGCATTCAGCGATTATCTTGGGCGATGGAGGGCACTGGCATCTCAGGTCAGGAACATAATACCCGACGATGAGCATATTGAAATGATATTGAAAAACACCCTCCAGTCATCTCGGACTTCTTGGTATATCAACAGCAGTCCAGCTTTGCTGATTTGGTGAGGAACGTCAATCGCTGCGAAGATGCGATAAGAGAAGGGTGTTTGAATAAAACTACAAATAGTGGGGGTCCGGAGGTTCATTGGTCAGAAAAATGAGAGAAGAACTGGGGTAGATGTATAAACAGCCATAAGGGCGCAACCCAATACCAGCTCAACCCCATTCCAGTTTAGGACAACCCAACCAGCACCAACCAGAAGTGATCCGATACCGAGAAACGAAAATGGACAACGGGCACAGATGACCCTGGAACAAAGAAAAACACATTTTGATCGAGTTTTCATGCCTTTGGGGCAATCACTGAATATCTTTTTGCCCTTGTTAATTGAAAAGGGTTTGGTCACCGCACTCCAGCCACGACCCCCACCGAATCCAATCACGAGAAATATTGACCCTAACACCCATTGCAACTTTTATCAGAGACCGGGCCACCCAACTGATCGCTGCTTCCCTTTGAAACATGCGATACAAGACTTGATAGAACCCGATAAGATCATCCCTCCAACACTTCCTCGGGCCAACCAACATACAAATATACACCAAGTGCCACTACCCTAACACCCACTAAGAGGGGGAGGCCCAAGACCCATTGTCAGCATGGTAGAGGAGGATGATGAGGAGTTTGACTCGTCGGAGTACATCCGCACCCATGAAGATTTTGTAGCACCACGGCGAAGAGACTGGGAGGATAGAAGTATTGGGGTGATTGAACCTTTGAATTTGGCTAATTACTTTTCTAACCCCACACCATAAGCAGAACCCTTAGATCTTAGGGTGTATTTCCCATCGCCCATCGTCAGCTCCCACCAACTACGTCCGAATCAATTCCTATCAACCCTATAATACATCCCCCGCCAACTACCCAATGGCCGATTGTGTCCCCCCCTCCATCACCGATCAATTATCAATGGCTCACCCCTGTCACATCACCCCCGATACAGTCATCCATAATCCTCGCCAACCCCATTTGGCCCACTTTATCCACCCTTCCATCTATTACAAAAGTTAATCAGGTGATCCCCGCCCATCCCAATCCATCAGCACTGGTATCTTCGATGCCCCCTTTCGCCCCATTCCAAATCCCGGGACTAACTTATGATCCTCATCAGGTCCCGCTCAGTTATGATCAAACATATATCAATATCGACAACAGCAAGGAGGGGGCAGTTGATTTCATCACCAGGTCAGGAAAGATCTCTATGCAACTGGACACACCAGTACCAGTGCCAGCCCGACTAGAAGGGAAGAAGGATACTACTGTGGTAAACCCATTTGAGAAGATGAGCCTAGAGTGCATACTTGAAACCCAGCTAAGGAGGATGCCGACCCATATCACAGTCTGGGATCTATTATTGACACCCCCTCTTCATTTCCAAGCTCTGCTGGGGGTATTAAAGAATATGCATGTGTCTCTCCAAGTAAGCCCAGATGAGGTTGGACAGATAATAAGGTAGGTGATGACTCTCAATGCCATCTCTTTTTCAGATGCTGATTTACCAGAGGAGCGAAATAATCATTCTAAATCCGTCAATATCACTGTAGAAATTGGAAATATGGTAATCCTGCTGGTATTGATCGATAATAGATCTGCTTTGAATGTGTGCTCTCTGAGAACAACTACCAAGATAGGGGTGGATCCTTGTATGCTAAAGCCGACAAAAATCAGCGCCAGAGGTTTTGATAACACGAGAAGATGGATAATTAGGGAAGTCGACCTTGAGCTCGTGATTGGGCTAATGACTTTTTCCATACCTTTCCAAGTAATGGACATTAAGTCTTCTTTCAACCTGTTATTGGGGCGTCCTTGGTTACATGAGGTCGGGGTGATACCTTCAACGTTGCATAAGAAGTTTAAATTTGTGGTTAGGCAGAAGGTCATTACCATCATAGGTGAACGGCATGACGAAAGAGAAAAAGCCACCCATAATATTGAGGACCCCAAAATATTAGATAAGCCGCACACAACAGAAGATACAGACCTCCATAACTTTGAATACGAGGTATCAGCGGTAGTCCCAGAGCCTCCAGAAAGTATAACCCTGAAAATTAGAGGTGGAATGGTTGCTGTTGTGGCCATGCTCCAGAAATGGGGCTATCAGAAAGGTAAGGGGCTGGTATCCCGATTGCAAGGTAGAGGAGAGTTAGTTAGGGTCAAGGGCTAACAATAAGTTAGATTCGGGTTAGGCTACAAACCCACCGAAGAAGAGGTCTGAGAGGCCAAGGAGAAGGCTCGAACCATAGCCGCTGCTAAAGCTCGGAGAATCAATCTAGAAGAGGAGCCCTGCCCTAGACCTCACATCCGAAATACCTTTATAAGCGCAAGAATTGTGAAGATTGATCAGAATGGGGTGACATAGCTAACCCCACACAAACCGGTAGCCCTTTTCCACCCTACCAATCCCCAAATTATCCTCCCAACCTGGAAATAGACCTAGCCGCTCTGTCCCTTTTTGAGGAAGAGTTCTCCATACCTACACAATCTCCCCCTATGGTAAACCACTACAAGACCTTACTGACATTTAATGATAGAGTCCTAGACGAACCAAGGATCAACATGATGGAGGCTAACTCCAAATAAACATATTAATCAACCTCCTCCATTTGACCAGGTAAAGGAGTAGCACCACAGGTAAGGAATTGGGCGACTGTGCCCCAAACTCTGGAAGCAGCAAATGGCCACAAATACGGCACAAGCTTTCAAAAAAAAATAGCCTGTAAAAAGTGTAATGAGCCCTTGGCAGGCAATACCGTGTATATATAGGGACCCGCCATGCCAAAGTCCCATCTCCGAAGAAAAAGAAAAATATAAAAAAATAGAAGAAATGCAAAATAACCCAAAAAAATTGTCTTTTAAAATTCTCAAGAAAATCAAGGAAAATGATGTCTTAATCGAAAATCCCGTCCCACGTGAAATCACCCCTTTCCTGTAGAAATATAAGAAGAGGTAGGAGTCACGAGTCTGGACGAGGAAATCCCTACTGAGGAGCTTCCCAATGAACTCCTTGAACGGTTTGCCGACTTTGAGCATGGCCCTACCCCTATTGTTGAAGAAACAAGGACGTCAATCTAGGGACCGAGGAGATTCCTAGGATCACCAAGATCGGAGTGACACTATCTCCCGAGAAAAGAAAAAGCATGATTGATTTCCTTCAGTCATACCAAGACATTTTCGCATGATCATACAAGGACAATGCCTGGTTTGGACACCGATTTAGTTGAGCATGAGTTGCCACTCTATCTAAACATCAGACTAGTCAAGCAGAAGTTGAGACGTCTCAAGCCCGAATTGATGTTAAAGGTAAAGGACAAGGTCATCAGGAAGTATGACGCAAGATTTCTTATGGTCTCCAAGTACCCTCAATGGCTAGCCAATATTGTCCCGATACTGAAGAAAGATGGAAAGGTTTGCATGTGCATCGACTTCAGAAACCTAAATAAGGCAAACCCAAAAGATGACTTTCCTTTGTCACACACCGACATTCTCGTTGATAGCATTGCTAAGCATGGGATGCTCTCATTTATGGGCGGATTTTCTAGATAAAATCAAATCAAAATGGTGGAAGCAGACCGAGAGAAGACGACGTTCATCACTCCATGGGGTAATTTCTGCTATCAAGTCATGCCATTCAGATTAAAGAATGTCAGTGCAATGTATCAAAGGGCAATGACAATACTATTCTATGACATGATGCACCGAGAAATTGAGGTGTACATCGACGACATGATCGCCAAGTCGCCAGAGAGAAGTGATCATCTGATAAACCTCCAAAAACTGTTTGAGAGGCTAAGAAAATACAGGTTGCGGCTAAACCCTCATAAATGCGTATTTGGCGCCATATCGGGAAAACTATTAGGCTTCATCGTCAGCATGAGAGGCATCGAGGTTGACCCAATCAAGGTAAAGGTCATCGTAGAAATGCCACCGCCGTCCACTGAGAAGGAAGTCAGAGGTTTCTTGGGCAGAATGCAATACATCAGTCGGTTTATTGCACATCTCACTCCTATCTGCGCGCCGATCTTCAAGCTACCAGGAAAGGATTCACCCATTGAATGGAACGACGATTGCCAGGCAACATTTGATAAAATTAAGGGCTACCTTCTCAACCTGCCAGTTTTGGTACCACCTGAACCAAAGAGACCACTCTTCATGTACTTCTCCACAACGAAAATTTTGATAGGAAGCATCTTGGGGCTTGATGAGATGGGAAGAAGAGAGCAGACCATTTATACCTGAGCAATAAATTCACCGACTACGAGACACACTATTCTCATCTGGAGAAAACATGCTTAGCTCTCGTGTGGGCCACACAGAGGCTCCGTCATTACTTGCTATCTCAAGCCATTCTATTATTGGCACAAATGGATCGGTTAAAATACTTGTTCGAAAAGCCGGCTCTCACTGGGCGGACAGCACATTGACAGCTTTTGTTATCAGCATTCGACATCACGTATGTCACTCAGAAGTCAATCAAAGGGCAAGCGCTCGCCGATCATCTTGCTAAGAATCCCTTACCCAATTATGAGCCTTTGAGGACCGAGTTCCCTGATGAAGACATTTTGTTTATGACAGAGGATGATATAATGGAAGCAGAGGAGTCATGGGTAATGCACTTTGACAGGGTAGCAAATGCCAAAGGTTAAGGAGTTGGCACTATTCTGATTTCACCAAAGGGATCTCACGTGCCAGTCTTAATCAAGCTTAATTTCCCCTGCATCAACAACATGGTCGAATATGAAGCCTATGCAGCTGGCCTGCAGGCAGCCTTAAACCTAATGTAACGCATCTCAGAGTGTTTGGCGATTCATAGTTAATCATATGACAGACAAATGAAGATTGAAAGATGAAAGATGAGAAGTTAATCCCCTACCATGAGCACTTGGAGGATTTAATCACATGTTTTGACGATATTGCCTTCTCCTATGTCCCACGAGAAAGAAATCGCTTTGCCGATGCATTGGAAACTTTGGCATTTATGGTAGAAATCTCCTATGGCATCGAGATGAAGCCAATCATGATTGAACAGAGGAGTGGGCCGGCCTTCTGCCTCCAGATTGAAGAACCCACAAAGTTAGATGATGAGTCATCATAATTCTTAGACATCAAGAATTTCCTCGAAACTCAAACTTTCCCAGATGGTACATCCAAGACGGTTAGGCGGACCATCCAACGTCTAGCATCAAATTACGTCATCTACGACGAGTACCTCTACAAGCGATCATACAACAACATCCTGCTCAGATGTTTAACTGAAAGTGAGACAGCCAACGTCATGAAAGAGATCCACGAGGGAGTATGTGGGGCCCTCGTCAACGGCTACATGCTCGTTAAAAAGATTCTACGATAAGGGTACTTCTGAACCACCATGGAATCTGATTGTTGCAAGAACGTTCAGAGGTGCTATAAATGTCAAGAACACTCTAGTCTGATACATGCTCCAGTCATAGATCTATACAACGTGACCACTCCATGGCCATTTTCCACTTGGGGCCTCGACGTCATCGGAAAGGTTAATCCAAAGGCTTCCAACGGACATCAATTCGTCCTTGTCGCCATTGAATACTTCACAAATGGGTAGAGACAACATCATATGTGAATACCATCGTCATTCATGTTGAGAAATTCATCAAGAATAATATTGTTTGCCGGTTTGGCGTGCCCAAGGACATCATCACAGATAATGACACCAACTTTGCAAATAAGTGCATCAGAGCCTTCTGCGAGTAGTATAAAATCAAACATCACCGCTCGTCATCGTATCGACCGCAAACCAATGGGGTCGTCGAAACTGCTAACAAGATTGTCATTCACATCCTTGAGAGGATGGTTGCCACCAAGGATCAAAATTTTAGCCGAATTGATCAAAATTTCGGTCCAAATTATCGGTTTTGGTCCTCATTGAAATGATAATTTGGATCGAAATTTCAGTCATATTTTGTATGGGATTGAAATTATCGGCCAAAATTTCGGCCAAATTATCAGTTTCTGGCCAAAATTTCAGTCCAAATATTCAATTTCGGTCATGCCCGAAACCGAAATTTTGGCCGATATTTTAATCCTTGGTTGTTACATATCGAGATTGGAGCGAAATGTTACCATTCTCATCATAGGCCTATCGAATGTCAATCTGTACCGCCATAGGGGCAACACCATTCTCCCTTGTGTATGGAACCGAGGTCATCCTGCCAGTTGAGGTTGAAGTACCCTCACTCTGTATCCTCCTCGAATTTGGCCTTCTGGAAGCCAAACAAGAGAGGTCCTGCTTTGAGCAACTGAACCTGCTAGACAAGAAAATGCTCCTAGCCTTGTGTCATACCCAGATTTATCAAGGACGAAGCGTACACGCTTACAACAAACGTGTTCGCAGTCAAGATCTGGAAATAGGTGACACCGTACTCAAGAAGATCTTCCCATCCCTCCACACCGATCGAGAGAAATTCAAGCCCAACTGAGAAGGACCTTATGTCATTCGAGAAGTACTCTCGAGATACGTAATCTACCTCACCATAATGGACGAAGATCACTTTCCCGAGCCTATTAACGCTGGATACATACGACGATTCTATTCCTAGGTCTCCTGCAGCAAGGTAAGTATTGATAAGATGGATACATGACTGCTTAAGGACCCACCTATAAAAGAGGCTATAATTTCAAAACCAAGTAGCCAAAAACATCCCTGAACACTTATACCCATGCTACACCCCTTTGAGCTATGAGCCTTTCTTTTATAAACCTCTCCCAGCAAAAAAAAAAAAAAAAAAAAACGAAAAAAGTGTATATCCCAAACAAAAAAAGAGAGTAGAGAGAAAAAAGAAGAAGAAGAAAAAGAGTTACCATAAAAAAAAAAAAAAAAAAAAAAAAAATATATATATATATATATATATATATTCCAAAAATAGGATGTCTGAAAAAAACAGAAGAAAGAGAAAACCAAACAAAAAGAAAAAATAGAAAAGAATAATCATGAGGCATGTACAGTAAAAATCCCCAAGGAAGAAGTGTATTATGACAACTTGAAGGCTATCAAGGAAACCTCTTAAACCCAAAATACCTTCAAAATTCCTAACCTTACTCATTACCACGATTCATCCCGAAAGAAAGCCCTCTTCAAGGTCTACGAGCAGTCTCAGTATCCGTTGAGTCAATACGAGTCAAGCCATGAGACAATAAAAGAACTCCACCCAGCCAGCTATGACGGAATCAATATCCATGTCGTGGCCTTTGAAAAAGAAAAATATATATAAAGAAAAAGAAAATAAAGATATACAAGCTAAAAGTAAGATGGACGTAGTGAAAACTCGAAAGGGTGCTACGGGTAAAAAAAGCGAGTTTATGCAGATCGGGTGAAAACCCAAAAGGGCGCCCTAGGTAAAAATGTAAACTCATGAACGTGGTGAAAATATGAAAGGGCGCTATGGGTTAAGAGAGGGCGATAGCGGGCACGGCAGAAATCCGTCTTGGGTGCTATGAGTAAAAAATAAATGTTAAGAGGAAAGAAAAGGAGGATCCATCGGGCACACCTTGTGCTATCTGGTTCCCCACTGGGTCTCTCATATTAGTCCAATTCGGGTCCCGACTAAGAATGTCCTCACAAACCGCACCATCAAACGTCTGACCCGAGGTAAAGAGAAAAGGTTGATTAGACCCAAAAGGGATAGATGTTCCGGCCTTGGTAAAATTGCTGAACCTCACTCAGATCCAACCACGTAAAGGGGTTCGATTATGCACAAAAGAGAGACAAATTATCTCACCTTGTAGTTAAGGCATCAAACCAAAAAGAAAAGAAGAAGAGAGAAGGAGAGGGCAAGGAGGCCACTTTTGTAGAAGATAATAAATTTTCCCTTTCCCATGTTCACACCCACACTATGTGCACCACCACTGGGAAAGGAGGCCACTTTTGTAAAAGATAATAAATTTCCCTTTCCGATATTTACACCCACACTATGTGGCCACTTTTGTAAAAGAAAATAAAATTTTCTTTCCCATGTTCACACACACACTATGTGCACCACCATTGGCCAAGGAGGCCACTTTTGTAAAAGACAATAAATTTCTCTTTCCCATGTTCACACCCATACTATGTGCACCACCACCGGGCAGGAAGGTCATTTTGCAAAAGATAATAGATTTCCCTTTCCCATTTATGTGTCCATACTATGCTCTTTACATCTAAAAACAAATCCACCAATCAAAAGAGAGGAGAAATGATACTTTTTGTAAGATAATAGGTTTCCCTTTTTCATTTACAAGCCTACATTTAGCTTGTACCACATCCAAAAAAAAAATATAATCTGTGATGTCTAGCTTCCCTTTTTTCCTTTTTACAAAAAAGAAAAAAACAATAAAAACATGAAGAAAATATCTATACCAAAAAAGATGTAACTGCATAGGGGTTTCTTATGCCCCCTTCTAAGGTTTTGATCTATGCAAAAAGGTATGTGCATGATGGAATCAACGACCCAACTTGTGCTTTAAGGTACAAATCTCTGCATGTAAAGCATCCTCCCGAACATCCCGCTTTGTCATCTAGCAGTCATGAAGACTCCTATACCGTTTCCAGGAGGTATTAGTAGCACCAAGAGCATCACTGAAGGCTTCTTTCAGATGAAGAACCTCATACTCAGCTACACTAGCTCTGGCTTCTGCCACTTTCGGTCTAACTTTTTGTTTCTCTAAATATTTGTGTAGGACTTGCTTCTCGTCCACCAGCAACTCAATACGGGCCCGAAGCATCGACTCTTTCGACCAAGGCCTCCCTGCATCACTATCTTTTGCCTGGTCCAAGCGACAAGCAGAAAGCCTCTCAGATAGTAACCAAGCCTCATACCCTGGGGAGGTCAAAACCAAGTCTCCTTGCTCTAGATCACACATATGCGTCGACTGACGCGTTTCCCAGAGAGCAGCTATCCTATCCAAATCCATTGAAGACCCCCCAGAAGAAAATCAAGTCGCATAGGAGTGGCCTTGTCACCCAAGGCACCTGCTGAGAGCAACCAAGCTGGCGCAACACTTGGAAGGGAAAATAATAAGTACTATTGGTCAGGTCGAGGAGAGTGATGCCCTCGTAATCTCTAGAGCAAACTACTGGGAAAGTTCGGTCTAACTAGGGAAGCCTCCATACCAATTCAGCTTCAGACAACCAAAGCTTCACCCCTGAATATTCCCCTGTGACAATATGTGGCATCAACCTAAAAAGCAGTGAGCCACCTCACCACAATCAACGTAGAAGAGAGGCACGGATCCCAAAATAGCAAAGTGCTCCCCAAGCCAGATTTAGAATAGAATAGGGCATCCCTGAAGGCACTCCACTTTGCCTAGGGCAAAAGCATCACGACAACGATAAAGCTCTGCCAACACCATCTGCATCACAGAACGACCTCTCTCAAGTTCCGCCAGGACGTCGCATAGTGTGAGCGAAAAGCTCTCTCCCCCAATATAGAAAAGGACCTCTGAGAGAAGGCAAAAAATAAAAGCCTTTACGTTGTGGATCTTTCTAATCATCAATTTTTGCAAGCTTTCCTCGCTAAAAAGTTCTCTCAGGAATTTCATTGAACACCTGGAGGCCCGCCAATGAGACTTTTCTCATAATCAGTTTTCTTCAAACCCAAAGTTGTATGGATGACTTTAGCATAGCCTGGTTTTGGCACTACTTTGGTAAGGCTCCTATCTAGCTTCAAACCCAATAGGCTGGAGAGCTCCTCAAGAGTGGGAGTTAACCCACGCTTCCCAAAACGAAGGACATGGGTATCCACTTCCCAAGAGGAGGTTGCCGCGTGAATAAGAACCCAAAGTGGAGGGACTTCAAGAAAAGATGAAAGACGGGTCAATCCAAACTGATCTATACCCGTGAGCTTGCTCTCATGCAAACTCTCAAGCCACTTCTTTAAAAAACTGGGCCTTGTACCCAAAGTGGGAAGTATAGAGGTCCCAAACCCCCCACGTGAGGCAGGATCGGAAAGCGGGTCTATGGTCATACAAAGATGTTTTGAGGATACAATTCAATGTAGGATGATGGACCCACCCTTGGGAAAGCAAAAACAAAAATAGCAGCAAAGTGTACACAACCCAACTCAAAAGAGAGAAATAAGTGCATTCTCGGGCTGAAAAGGCACCACTTTCCCCAGGAAGCACTTGGCATGTATAATACACACGCTAGAGCAAAATTTTCCAGGTTTTGCTTAGCGTGTATATTACACATGCTAAGCCATTTATTTTCCAAGGTATGCTTAGCGTGTGTAATATACACGCTAAGCCATTCTGTCCTCAGACTTGCCTAGCGTTGATATTACACATGCCAGGCCAGTAATGTCCCCCAAAAAGAAGAAAGAAGGCTGGGGAGGTCATTTTTGCTGGTCCCCTGGCCAACCCACTTGTATTTCCTGCTATTTGCTTAAAGAACACATACTGAGATATGAAAAGTTGTCATCTAACTATTACAGAGTTTTCCTTGCAGGAAAGATCCGCACAGACATGAAAGTGTTGGCCACTATTAACCAAGTATGTGGCCCCGGGGCCATTCCTTTTCTAAAAATCTGAGTCCATCCTGCAAAAGATCCGGCATACCACAACAAAAAGGAAGAGATAGAACATACAATAGATAAAGAAGCACTAACATTCATTCTAAATAAAACACCATCTACAACATAGTCTCATATCATCCATTACATTTTCTAGAATAAAAAGCAATATCTCAAAAGTCTAAAAAGTTCATCAAATCAGAAAAGGCCTAATCCTTAGCAGTGCCCTTGGATTTCTTGCACCGGTGCGAGGAACTATGGTATGTCTGAACCTCCCCCACCCTAGACCACGTCTGAGATAGCCTGCCGATCAACGAGCGCGACTCCTCCCGAGCACGTTGCAAGCATCTTACCGGGAAGTTAGATAGGGGTTGTAAAGCAAAAATCCGAGTCAGTCAGTAAAGCACTTACAACTTACACATCCCGAAGATTGGCAATGTAGTGATAGTACTCCGCCTGATTGACAGCCGACTCATAATTCTGCAAGGAAAAAGGAGGTCAGCTATAAGAACCGCATTGCAAAAGCAAGTAAAGGAGATATACGAGATAGAAGAACTCACCCCTGGGAATAGCTTGAGAGGAGGGACCCAGATCGCTTCAGCAGATAGGCAAGCCTGTTCAGTCACTTCGGTATATTATATTATATTATACATGTCAGGCTAAATTTGGCCAAAAGAAGCCTAGCGTGTATATTATATACGTCAGGCCAAAAGGAGCTTAGCGTGTATATTATACACGCTAAGACAGAACTGAGGGGTTTTAAAACCGTCGAGCCCGAGCAAAAAAGGGCATTTTTCAAAAACTTTTCTTCCCCCCTCCAAACCGAACCGGGATCTCTTCCTAGTGCCTCCTTGAATCGATTTGAACCACGTCATTTTGCTGGCGTCCACTCTTGCCGATCAAACGTACGTTCCACACTGGGTAAAGGATCAATTTCCTTCCAAAGTAATCATCTTTTTAACCCTATTACTTTTGATTTTTCTTGAATTATTTTCAATGTAGTTAGATTTCTATTGTAAATGCGATTATCTATGATCCGTTTAATTGATTTATATGCAATGGTATTGATTTTAAATGAAAGTAAGATTACATAATGCCTTATTTTTCCTTTTCTCCTTTTTTATGGGATTTCCTTGGTGTGATTAGCAGCCCCCCCCTCCCCTCCCCTCCCCTCCCCTCCCCCTTTTCTTTTTTGGATTTGCACCTTGTTGTGTCTACGCATGGTTGTTTATTTTTTTCTATTCTTTGCAAACTGATTTATACAAACACACACACATTTTTTGTTGTTTATTTTTATTTTTATTATATATATACATTTTTTAAAAGAAAGGCCTTTGGCATGCACGATTTTCCTCCCTATCTGTGTGGATAGGGTCTTTTTTTTTTGAAAAAGGTGTTTTGTAGTTTTTTGCTGTTTTGTGTTTTGTTTTTTTTGAAAGCACCCCCCACCCGTAGTCCATGTGCATCAGGGATCTTGACCAAAAATTTATAAAATTGTGGAAAATGAGGTTCTTCTATCTTCTTTTTTTTTTTTGCCTATATACATATAATTTTTTTTTGTTTATTCTTGTGGGGGGCCGTGTTAGGCTCGTACCCTTTTTTTATGTTTTTTTTTTTACTGCAATGCCGATGTCTAAGATTGGTGACAGATGAATGGAGAATACTTACCTTCTTTTGGCTTGTAGTAATCGGCTCCTTTTTACTAACATTCCCTTGATGTTTGTCACCTTGTCCTTCTCAGAATGTCGAGTGAAGAGGAACAAGGGAACAAGGAGGGGCCTGAGGTGGTCTATGGTCCTCGGGGGGAGCAGTTTATTGCATTGCAGCGCTCTTCCCGAGTTTGGTACGAGATGTAGGGCAAGGTGGCCCGTACTGCTCTACTTAATCAACAGTACGCCCATATCTCGAATTTCGGGATTGCCGGCAAGGTAAGAAAATAGGTTTTTGCCGCTTTATCATTTTGTGCAAGCTTTCTTTGCCCCAGGATCTGATATATATATTTTTTTCTTTGCAATTCTCGATTATGTTCTGTGGAGGCTAGTTCGACCTCCAACGCCCTTACGTCCTCCTTTCCCCCCGGTTGTGATAGCTCAGGTTGGATTTGGAGACTTTCTTTCATGCCCTGCCATAAGGGGAGATTCGGCCTATTTGAAGGCCCTAGTAGAGTGGTTCCGGCCTGAGACTATGACATTCCATATGTCGATGGCCAAGATGACCATTACCCCTGTTGACTGGTTGATGATCACAGAGATCAGGATAGGGGGCACGCCCGTGGTCGGCCTTCATGTGCCAGGTCGGGACGAGGTGGTTCAGCTAATCGGGGATTATCACCCCTCACAGGAATATGAGTAGTTCGGAAGTCAAGCTCTCCTAGTTAGCCGATCTGTTTAGTGACGAGGAGTTGGTTGATCCAAACCAACCAGATATGGATATTGCCATTGAGCCTGAGCGTGCCGTGATGATGGCTTGTATCTTGCTCCTCTACCTCCTGGGTAAGACTCTTTTTGCCAACGCCAGCAGAGGCCGGGTCTCATTGTCCTTGCTTAGTCTTATGGGGAATTGGGACAATGTGCACCGGTATGACTGGGGCAGGGTCGGGTACACTATTTTGATGTCTAGCCTGTCACGAGCCTCGATTGGGGATTTGGGTTTTGTGGTTGGTTTCTGGCCTGTGATAGAGGTAACTCCTGGCTTTCCCACTCTTTCTGGTTTATTATCTTGCAATTTCTCTTGCCTCTGACGTATCCTTTATGTTTGCTCCTTTTTAGGTTTGGGGATATTTGCACTTTCAGCCGGGCCGCCCTCTCCTTTTCTCGGATATTTATACCTACCCCCTCATGAGTAGCTGGCATAAGAGTCATCGCAGGGATATTGGAATGAAGCATTTGGAGTTGGGCTTGAGGTCCCAATTTGATTTGTCGATCTCGGAGCAAGTATGGCTACTTCACCCTTTTCTTTCTCAGAGTTTCTTTCTTTGATGCTGCCTGTTTGACCGATAGGGCATTCTTTGTGTGGGCAGGTCATTTACGACCCTTACACCGGTTCCCCCTACTAGGAACGAGCTGTCATGGTCCAGTCCCGTCTTTTGGTCGACCGTCATGTTATTTTCTTTTACGGCGTGCTCGAGCATACTATCTAGGGGAGAGAGTGGTACATCAGTACCAAGATTACTTTACTGTCTCGTAGGGCCCTCTCGGGGATATCATGGCTCCTAAGGGTACCATTGAGGAGCTCTCGACTAGATTCCTCCATCATGGGGTCCCCGTTGATGATCTTCTCGTGCTTGGAGGGTAACAGATGTGGTATGAGTCCCTGCCCTACCGATCCCTCCTCCCGCGCTTTATACCTGGGGCCAACTTTTTAACTTTCGACGGTCCGCGATCTTAGGTAATTCTCCTCTTCCTTTAAGCAGGTTCCTAATGGTTTTGTTTTGATTTTGCTTTGACTAATTAGACCTTTGCTTCCTTCCACAGTTTGACGGGAGAGATGACTCTGATGATGATGATGTAGCAGTCGGTCTTGCCGAGGCTCCGAGTGCTGGTCCCTCAAACCCTTCTGGTGCAAGTGCCTCTGGGAGCTCGACTATAGAAACTCAGGGGACCTTGAGGCGCTTTGATGATGCCCTCCTTTCAAGCAGGGATGGGTTCCTCATGTGGAAGCGAGACATGAGGAACCCATCCCTGCTGCTGCTAGTCCTGAGCCTGAGCTTCCTCCTCTGCCTATACATTTGGTACTGCCAAATCCATTCATTGAAGCTCAGAAGCTAATTCCTGAGCTGATTGTGGACGAAACTTTTTTCGTCAACAAACCGGATTGCCTGTTATCTTTAAGATACATAATAGATGCCTCACTAAGCAATATCCTTACCCCCTTGCCAGAAAAAATTTACCCACAAATGGTGAAGTTATGGTACCAAAACCTAGTCAAGGTCACTGAAAGAGATGCTGATGTCCCTACCCTGGTTATCTTTATTGATGATTGCGATCTTACTGTCACATTTGAAGACATAGGGAATGCTTTGGGGATACCCTTCCAATTTGATCCTTCTGGTCCATTGGCTGCTCCAGAAACAACCTCCTTTAGAGAAATGGCTGCACATTTAACCCAAGGAATTGTGGGCCTTTGGATACCATCATGAGGAGAGACCTAGCCCCCCAATTTCTATTGATGGATTTCATTTTGAGGGGAAGTTTTTATGTCACCGGGCATAGCCAAGAGAGGAGAACACCAATTCTGGAGGCTCTCTTTCATTTTTCTAAGGGGTAGTTTTTTAATGCCCCTATGTTAATTTTTGAAGCCACGACTGATATTAGTGCCAAGTTGAAAAAGGAGCAGAAATTAGCTGGCCTCCCATTTGGTAGATTGATCATAGCCCTCCTCAGAGCCAAGTTTGACATTGATAACGAGGAGCCATTTGAAGTCATTGCTCCTCACAATTTTGGGAAAAAGGCTTGGACTACAAGCCAAGCCATGCTGAGAAGAATGAGAGAGGAAGGTGAACCTGCACCTGCACCTACATTTGTTAATGAACACCGTAGTTCCCTTAGAACCGGTTTGCTAGAACACATGTGGTGACCAAAGATCAGAGCACCACTTCTTGAAGCGACTCTGCACTGTGGTGACCAGCTCTTTAACTACACCCATTTTTGAAGAAACTATCCTTCCCATGGTGACCAGCTCTTCAACTGCACCAATTCTTAAGGAAGTTGGCCTTTCACCCTCCTCCCCTATTCTAGCCCCTGCCACTTCACCTATCCCAGCTGTCCCATCTCCCATACCCCCCATTATTCCAATTATACATTCCCCTCTACAACCACTCCAACCATACTCACACCACCAATTTCTCCCACCAATGCCCATGTTTTAGCTGCAGACTTTATTGCCCCATCTCCCTGTACTCCTCTGCTCCAAAGCCCCTCAAATTCACCTGCTCATTCAGCCCACACACCTGAAGTATCCCATACACCTGAACCTGAGCCTTTCACTACAGAGGCTTATTCTTCCTTAATGGGATCTATTTTTGAAACCATGGGGCTTGAACCTATCCCTATACACCCTCATCATTTCACTCCTTACCTACTTCTCCCTTTACAACCATTGCACCCCCACCCTCCACTTCAGTTGTACCAGTCCCTGCTATGCCCACCTCTCCCCCACCTGCATCTATTAACCAAATACTTGCCTACCTCCAATCCATCCAAGCCCAACTCCAAATCAACACAGAAAACCAGTCTGTGACCAATGACCTGCTCCAAACCTTAGCCTCCACATCCCACACAACCACCATTACCCCTGTACCTACTGTTGATTCCCATGCTACCCAAACTGAACCAGAGGTAGTATTGGTTGATCTGCCCACCCCCACCACTATTGACCATGCAACCCAAATTGAACATGAAGTCCCTCTGGTTGCATCCCCTTCACCACTCCCCACTTTCTCTGAGCAAGCCACTCAGACCGACCCTGAAGTCCTCCTTCTGGACACTTCTTCTCCCCCTCCCACAGCTGGGACACCTTTGGTCCCCTACCATTCCATTCCCCTTCCCAGATTTGCCACCTTCAGAAGAGCCATGGAAGAAAATTCTTATATTTGTCGAGATGTTCTAAAGGGGTTAGCTGATTTACAAGCCTACATTCGAACCCCTTATGAAAACCAGATTCGGAAGTTGGAGTTATTTATGAAATTTGAGAGAGAGAAAATGAAGGACTTGCTGGGTCAAACATTTCAGATGGTTCGGAGTGAGCAGCACAAGGTGACCATGTTGCAAGCACAGCTTAACCAAGAAAAACTAAAGACCACTAGACTTGGCAAGTACATTGGCCTCACCAAAAAGATAAAATCAGAGGAACACACTGAGCTGCAAAACACACTCCACGAGAAAGCTCAATCAAGTTCAGACTCCAATACTGATTCTGACAGTGACTCCAGTTCTGAGCCAATTGAACCAACTTATGACACAGATTTTGACCCCAGTTATTAAAGCACTTTGTACTTATCTGTGGTATAAGTTTGAAATATATATTCTGGTTTTTCTTGTGAAATTAATGTGCATTTCTGTCTGTCCTCTTGTCATCATGATTTTTTTTTTCTTGCTTATATCTCTTCTCTGCTTTGGACCAGTGTGGACCCTGCTCCCCTTTGGTTTGGGGGTGTGACAGAAATGTCAATAATCAATAATTGAGTTAACATCAGTACAACTTATGATCAGTGAAATTTTTGAAAATAAAGTAATTTCACACCTGCTGTTTTGAAAAAAAAAAAAAAGAAAAAAGAAAAATATGAAGAAGTTAAAATCCTTTTGAAATTAATTTCTAGTGTAATTCTACTACTTTCATGAAGTAAATGTCAGGAAATTTCCAAAAGAAAATTGATGTTTTAGTAAACCTAAAAAGAAGGAAAACAGTGAGGATACACCTCAGGAATTTGATAAAAAAACCACACCCAGTGAGGTTTGGGCCTGAAATGTATTCTTTGGAGTTATGAATTGGCAATTTTTTCTGCTTTTGGGACTGATTGAATCTGCTTACTTGCACTAGAAGTTACACATATCCAAATTGAAATAATTTGATAGCACTCGTGATATTAAAGACATGATGTAAGGCCTCCTTTTGGACAATTTGAACCTTACAAAGCCCCACCTGTTGAAACTGCCCTTGATACACACCATTTGAACTGTACAAATCTAAGATTCCTTTGAAACCTTATCCAATAACCTCATCAACTTCATTTAGCCTAACCCTCACTCTGAGAAGTCAGAAGATAAAGGGAAGGAAGCTGAAGAAAGGAGAATTGAGTAACAATTTGATAACAAAAGAAGGGTACAAGTTGAAGGCAATGATGTAACAGCAGAGGAAATGTGGCATTCCAGTCAATGCTAATTTGAAAAAAAAAAAAAAAAAAATAAAATATTTGAGCAAAACAAAAAGAGAGAAGGCATTTCATTGGAAGTTTGAAAAAGAAAGAGAAAAAGATGGCCACTTTGGCTCTGGAAATTCAAAGAAGAAAATGAAAATATGCTGAAGTAAAGAAGGTTTGTATATCACCTCCTTACCTTGACTGACTTCTCAAATTTGAACACCATTCCACCCCTTTATTCTTGAGAAATTTCACCCATAAGCCACATTACAACCCCAGTAAAGTCCTTACTGATCAATGATGGATTGAGCTGTCACATGGAGATAAGGATTTGTGTAATCTATGGTGAAAAGAGCAGTGAATTCAGAACTAAAAAGCAATGCCTATGCTCATGCTTACAGTCCTATTTGAGGGCTGTAACTGCTCTTGAGCCGTGTGAAATAGTACAACCCTCTTCCTTGCATATGAGTGAAAATCCTGGTGAGAGTTGGGTTTGAAATCAACTCATTGGGGTAACATCGAAGCTGGATTCCTAAATAGAAGGCAAGCTGTTCATTAATTTTTCTTGTAAATAACCTTTGACATAAATTGGTTTGAGTAGTAACAAAATTACAGAATTTTAGTTTTGAACTGATGTTTTTCTTGAAAATCTTCTTACAACATGACTGATGCAGGTGTGAATAATCAGATTGGAGGAAAGTTTACTGTAACAAAACTGCAGTGATCTTAACTGATTTATTGAAGAAGTTTGTGGGTACCTTCACTGAAAACCCTCAGGAGACTTCACTCCTCCACTAGGGATCACCTAGGGGTTTAAAAGGCTTGTTGCATATGCTAAATGCAACTGTGCTCCCTACAAAAGTGGCTTCTTACTTTGTTTTTAATTTTGTCTTTGCCCAGGGACTAGCAAAGCTTAGGTTTGGGGGTGTGTTGAGAACTGAAAAATACCATTTTTCACCCCTGAACTTAAGTCTTGATAGACCTTTGAGAGAACTAAATAAGTGTTTTAAGTGCTTGTGTTGCAGCTAACAATAAAGACAGGCTTAACCATAAAAGTAGCTTAAAAGTGCCAAAAAGATGACAATCCATGTCAATCCAAAGGAAGAAAGAGAAGAAACAACCTCACTAGCTGTTGAAAGGTCTGAATTGAAGAGGCAAAGACCTGGTCTCAACCCAGAAAAGAAGTATGGAGCAATTCGAACAGAAAAATGCACTACAGAGTACTTTTCGCAAAGAACCTGAACTGTTCGCAAAGAACCTGAAACTCTATGAAAAGAACAAAAACTCCAGGCTTAGCTTTCGAAGAGCATCTGAACTCTTCGAAGAGATGATTTACCTTTTCGAAAAGAAGAAAACTCAATTCGAACAGAACTAGAACATTGCGAAAAGAGCTGCAGGAGTTACAACACCTTGCGAAAAGCCCCCTAAGCTTTGCGAAAAGGTATTCTGGAGGTTCCCAGCTTTTACAAGGGCAATTCAGTAATCTGTTTGACGTGGCCCAATGCATCTAAAAACCTAGAGATATTCCAGAAGATTCTAAGCATGAAGCGAAGGCATATTCCACCCCACGTGAGCACCCAGAGATGAAATAACTTGGCGGGAACTTCTAGAAACTCTAACAGACTTTCAAAATGCATAACATAATCGATGCCTTTTTCACCTGATTGACTGAACCAGATCAAGGAATTCTGATTGGCCAGAACAGATTTGGATCCTCGTGCTCGACTACCATTGATCAATACAGATTTGAGCACTTCTGATTGGTTAATACACATCTGAGCTGGACTTAGGGAAAACTATAAATAGACGAACCGTTTGCCCAATTTGGGCATCCAGATTTTGAGTTTCATTCCTATTCCCCCATTTCCAAACCAGATAGTGTGTCTGAAATCCCTGTAATAGCTTCACTTTTACTTGCAATTGAGAGCTGTGAGATATTTCTGTAATTTAAAAGAGAGTTGTATTCAAGACTACAAATCTGAGAGCTGTTTAAGCTGTGCTCTGTAATTGTAATGGTGGATTTGAAAAGGTTGCTGTAAACCATACATTCTCAATTGGACTCATGTTAAGGGTTCCCTCTGATCTCCTTATTACATTAGACTCCTTTAGATTTACTGTTTTTCATGCAATTTCCCTTGATTCATTAATCCTGTGAGAATTAGTGTTTGTAACCTAATCTCTCACGGCATTTGTAGTGATGCTTCTTGTTCTAAACTAAGGCTTTGGATTAAAGACTATTGGATGGTCTGTTGCCATTAAAGTGGACAGACCATAGCCATAAGCCTAAGTCTAATCCTTGAGTTAGATTTATTTCTCTTACATCTGTGCTTGTAGCCAGATGAAGATTGAATCATTTCTCTGTTGATCGGCAGTCATTCTCATTGTGTTTCAAGGACCAAATCAAAGTTAGATATTACTTCTCCATTTTTTTTACAAGTTTGCCTCAAACGTTCCCCCAGCTCGGATCTGGATCATTTAATTTAACTTTTACTTTTATCATTTAGTTAATGTGACAAATTCAACCTCCCATCTTATGTGCTTTCTAGATAGGATAAGAGGCCAGATCTGGTAGCTCAGATCTGGAGGTTTATCTTGCATTTTAGACAAATTCTCTGTGGACGATCTTTTACTCACTTACATTTAAAACTTGCTACAATTGGCCCTGATCTTGCTGGCTAATTCACTTCTATCTGTGCTGATATTTCTTTACTCTTTTTAATATTTTAAATTCATTATAACTTAGCAGTTGCAAACCTGTTTTCAAAACACAAATAAATCAAGCACACTTAGAAGCAACAACACTCACGGCTTGGAAGATAGGGAGATATGCAGCAAGAGAAAAATAAAAAATAAAAAATAGAAGGATACAAAGTAAAGAAAGTAGTAAACAAAAATGACAACAAATGCAACTATACAGAAAGTAAACTAGACAGAGCATCACAAAGAGAGAATTCATGAAATTGCATAAAGTTGTACAGTGGAACAATAACATAAAAGAAAATGACAAAAGTATAAACTTAAGAAAAATACAGACACATATTAACAAAATATCCCGTCTAAAACAAAATGGTTGGTCCTCTTGGCTCCGGGATATCCTCAACCTGCTGCTTCTGTAAGAGGAACTGCAAGCCAGGGAGGGGGAGAAGAGGGAGTTAAGGAGAAGGTTGCTGAGCGGGTGGCGGATGGAGTGAGGAGGATGGGGGGGAGGACGCAGGTGGGTCTATCTTCTGTTTCTTCTTCTTTCTCTTATTCTTTTTCTTCTCTTCCTTGGCTAGAATCCTTTGGACTTCCTCATACTCATCCCACAGGAATTGTAATGGGTCAGGCTCTATTGGTGGTGGCGGATTTCCCCAAACTGGGTAGAATTTGATTGGTAACTCAATGGGTTTGTCATCTGCCAAAGTTGTGGGAGGGGTGAATTTGTGAACGAATGCAATGGAGGGGAAAGGGCCTGATATTTAAACCTGTGGGTGCTGGAATATGAATCGTCATAATAACTTTTCTCATCTTTCCAAGCTTAACTGCTAAAATGATATGTTGGTTTCGAGAAGTATGGAACACCGAGAAATTTAATATTGGGAATGGTACCACAAAGTGCATGGTGGTCTATTTTTAGCAAGCGGAGTTAAAGTAGGGAGATGGGAGCTATTAAGGCTCAAACAACGATTGGGGGCAAGGAGGAAAAATGAGCTTCGACAAGAATGGGGCAAGGCGTTGATAGGTTGAGAAAACCTGTTGAGGAGTTAAAAACTGTTGAACCTTTTGAAAGGTTCAAGCAATCCTGTCGACGACTAGAAGATATTAAATGAATCCATTTTGAGAGGTTCACCGACCCTCTCGACAGGTTCTTTTGGGCTGATCAGCCAATCCTCTCGATAGGTTCGTTCTACCAGAAAATCACTTGGGGGGTTCATAGAAACTCTCGATAGGTACTCTATACCTGTCGAGAATCAACCAAAACCTATAGAACCTGTCGAGATTTGTAGGGATCCTATCGGCAGCCAAATTCACACCACTAACATCTGTCGAGAATTAATGCACACTACTCGACAGCCTCTAGATCCTGTCGGAAAGTAACTTGGGCACTCTCAAAACCTATCGAGATGTTTAGAGAACTTGTCTTCAAGTTGTTTTCCAGTTTGAATAAATGTGTACTAAGTCCCCAGTTTCTTTGTCAACAGCCTTGACACTCCACTCAGTCTTTTATTTTACAATTTTGACAAATAAAAACAGTAGCAAAAATAGCCAAAATTAGTAACTAGTATACATAGTGTACATTGTTGAAACTCAACTATGCTATGGAGGTTCATGATTGTGGGTGATCATTACAGGCTCCACCATATTTTCAATAGCAAGTTTGAGCCTTTGACCATTTACTTTCATGATCCTTCCATCTGTTGGGTCCTGGATTTCAATAGCTCCAGATGGGGATACATACTCAACTATGTAAGGCCCCTCCCATCTGAATCTTAGTTTTCCTGGAAAAAATTTCAACTTAGAGTTGACCAACCATACCTTGTTGCCAGTTGTGAACTCCTTCCTTAGTAAATGCTTGTCATAGAAAGCCTTGGTCCTCTCCTTGTAGATCCTAGCATTGGAATAAGCTTCCAATCTCAGTTCTGCCAGCTCAGACAGCTGGAGTTTCCTGTGTGTGCCAATAGAAGTTAAGTTAGTATTCAATGCTTTAACAGCCCAATATGTCTTGTGCTCAAGCTCTACTGGTAAATGGCATGTCTTGCCATATACCAGCCTGAAGGGGGACATCCCTATGGGGGTCTTATAGGTAGTCCTATAAGCCCACAGACCATCAGGTAGTTTCAAGGACCAGTCCTTCTTGTCCATCCTCACTGTTTTCTCTAAAATGTGTTTGATTTCTCTATTAGAAATCTCCACCCGCCCACTGGTTTGTGGGTGATATGGGGTGGCAACTCTGTGTGTCACAGAGTTCTTTCTATGTAGATTCTCAAACTGTCTATTACAAAAGTGGCTCCCCCCATCACTAATGATGGCTCTGGGGGTGCCAAAGCTGGAGAAAATATTGTCCCTCAAGAAGTTGAGGGCAACCTTATGATCATTGGTTCTTGTAGCTAGGGCCTCAACCCATTTAGACACAGTCCACAGCTATAAGAATATTATTGTAACTATAAGGAGGGAAAGGGCCCATGAAATCAATCCCCCATATGTTAAAAAGCTTAATCACAAGTATGGGCTATAAAGGCATGGAGTTTCTTTTGGAGATACTTCCCATCTTTGGCATCTTTCACAATTTTTACAATGACGCCAGGCATCCTTGAACATAGTGGGCCAATAAAATCCACATTGGAGGGCCTTGGTAGCAGTCTTGTTCCCACTGAGGTGGCTTCCACAAGCCTGCTGATGACACATAGTTAGTATGCTGTGGAATTCCTCATCAGGGATACATCTCCTAACCACATGGTCTGCACAATGTTCGAATAGGTGTGGATCCTCCCACATATAATGTTTGATCTGTGAAAAGAATAGATCCTTTTTTATTTTCTTCCAATGTGGGGAGATTTTACCTACTGTCAAATAGTTCACAATATTTGCAAACCAAAGTGTAGAGGTGCTGACAACAAACAACTATTCATCCGAAAACGAATCATTAACAGGCATCCAATCAAATTCCTTCGCTAGGATCCTAGACAAGTGGTCTGCAACCACGTTTTCAACCCCTTTCTTATCCTTGATCTGAAGATCAAACTCCTGTAATAGGAGGATCCATCTGATCAGTCTGGGTTTTGCATCCTTTTTCGACAGAGGTATTTAAGGGCTGAGTGGTCTATAAAAACCACTATCTTTGATCTAAGAACATAAGGCCTAAACTTATCTAGAGCAAAGACAATTGTCAACAGTTCCTTCTCAGTTGTAGTGTAATTTAACTGAGCATCAATTATGGTTTTACTGGTATATGCAATCACACAAGGGGCCTTATCCTTGTCCTAAGACTGCACCAATTGTAAAGTCTGATGCATCACACATCAACTCAAAGGGTATGGAAAATCAGGTGCTTGGAGGATAGGTGCAGAGGTTAGACACTTTTTCAACAGCTCAAAGGCCTTAAGGCATTCATAATTGAAATCAAAGGGAACCTCTTGGCATAATAGGTGGCAGAGAGGTTTCGAGATCTTACTGAAATCTTTGATGAATCTCCTGTAGAAGCCAGCATGCCCCAAGAACGATATGAGTTGTTTCACAATTTTTGGTGGGGGTAAATGTGCAATCAGATTTATTTTAGCCTTGTCTACCTCAATGCTTTTATGGGAAACCACATGACCAAGGACAATGACTTGAGTAACCATGAAATGGCTCTTTTCCCAACTCAACACCAAATTAGTTTCCTTACATCTCTGCAACACAAGGCTGAGATGATGTAGACATTGGCTAAAATTATCCCCGAAAATAGAGAAATCATCCATGAAAATCTCTAGAAACTGTTCAATCATGCCATAAAATATAGCATACATGCACCTTTGGAAAGTTATAAAAGCATTACACAGTCCGAATGGCATCCTTCTGTAAGCAAAGGTGCCAAATGGGCATGTAAAAGTAGTCTTTTCTTGATCTTGTGGGTAAACAGGGATTTGGTTATACCCTAAAAAATCATCGAGAAAATAATAAAAAAGACTTTCATGCTAATCTATCCAAGATTTGATCAGTGAAGGATAAAGGGAAATGGTCTTTCCTAATTTTTAGATTGAGCTTCCGATAGTCTATACACACCCTCCAACCTGTGGTTTCCCTAGTTAGAACAAGCTCACCAGAATTATTTTTTATCACAGTAATTCCAGATTTCTTGGGTACCACCTGAGTAGGTGCCACCCATTCAAAATCTAAAATTGGATAGATGACTCCAGCATCTAGCAATTTGACCACTTCTTTCATCACCACTTCTTGCATGTGGGGATTCAATTTTCTCTATATTTCTCTAGAGGGTTTGGAACCCTCTTCCAGGTGAATTTTATGCATACACACAGCAGGGCTGATGCCTCCAAGGTCAGCAATGGTCCAGCTAATTGCTCTCTTATACTTCTTTAAAACACACAACTCTTCCTCTTGCTCATCAGTGAGAGAGGAAGAAATAATCACTGGAAATTTTTGATTTGCCCCCAAAAAAGAATACTTCAATGTCATAGGTAGCTACTTCAGCTCCACTTCAGCTGGACATACAAGTAAAGGCAACAAAGGTGCCTTTGATGCTGGTGGGAGAGGCATCACATTAGGTTTCCAAGGAGGATACCTTATTGCTGGTCCATCATCAGAAATTAAGGTTTTCACCTCATGAACCATGGGTGTGGGGGCCTTCTCTCCCACAATCTCACTCCATACATTCTCAAAAGCATCATTAAGATTATCACATAAATCATTATAATGCAACAGCATGGGAAAAGTCTCTTGCACAAGCTCATCCAAAACATCAATTGAAAAACAATCCTCATCATTCAAGTGAGGTTGATGAGCTGCATTATACATATTTAATCTCATACATATTTAATCTCACCTTCATATTGCCAAAAGTTACCTCCATCACCCTTGATCTACATTGTATACATGTATTTGCAGTAGCCAAAAATAGTCTACCCAAGATCACGGGGATGGAGGTAGCACACTTGCTTGGTTCCATGTCTTGCACCAGGAAATCAGCTGGGTAAAAGAATTTGTCAACTCCAACTAGCACATCCTCTATAATCCCCATCGGCTTCCTTTCAGACCTATCAGCTAAATATAAGACCACATGTGTGGGCTTCAGCTTTCCTAGGCCTAGCTTCGCATAAATCGAGTATGGAAGCAGATTCACACTAGCTCCCAGGTCTAGCAAAGCCTTTTCAATGGTGTGATCCCCAATGATGCAAGGGATTGTGGGGACTCCAGGGTCTTGTAGCTAAGTTGGGGTTGTAATTGTCAACACTTGGTTTACTTTTTTAGCTAAAAAAATCTTCTTTGATAAATGTATCCTTGATTGCCTTTTATGGGTGCAAAGATCCTTCAAAAATTTGGCATAGGCTGGCACTTGCTTGATTGCATCAAGTAAAGGCAAGTCGATCTTTACTTGTTTAATAGTCTTCATTATTTCCTCTACTTTAGCATTCCCCTTATCAAAAGGAGAAGGTGCATGAAGTGCCCTAGGAAATGGCAAGTGAGGGACTGCTCCTTCATTTGTTGCCTTAGCCAATTCATCACTTTCCTTTTTATTTTCATTATTTTGTTGGGGAGCATCAACATTCCTGTTATTCAGGCTATGCTGCTCTTACTACATATCTTTTGGAGCTGTTTCTTTTTCTTTGTCTTTTTCTGCCTTTTTCTCAGGCCCAATACCAACTTGATTCTCAAATGTCCTCCCACTTTTCAAAGAAGTGACAGAGTTAGCTTCTCCATATGAGGAAGAAACTTCACCGACCATATAATACCTCTTTAGATAATCCATGGGCTGATTAGGCGGCCTCCCCTCTTCTCTCTTTGTCAAGACAATAGATAGTTGACTACGGTGGTCTTCCATCTTCTTGATACTTTGACTGTGAGAGTTAACTGTTTGAGATAAACAGCCTAAATTTTACAGTGAAGCCAGAACTTGCTCTTCAAATGAGAGGGACCTAGGGGGTGCTGGGGTTAGTGCACTTAGAAGCACAGGCTGCACTATTAGCTGAGCCAAAGGTTGTTGGTATTGGGGCCTTAGGATAAAATTCTGCTAATAAGTCTGGGGAGCAGGTTTATAAGGCATTAACTGCTGTGGATAGAATTGCTATTGGAACTGCTGTGGTTGGTTTTGAACATTGTCTTGCCTCCACCTCAGATTAGGGTGGCTTCTCCAAGAGTAACTAGCATTTGGCTACTGGCCAAAGGTTTGAGCAACCTGCATATGTTTCAGCACTAGTTCTAGAAATTGTGCAGCAGAGGGACAATCTTGAATGGGATGAGTGGGAGATTGGCAAATGAGGCATGCCTCTTCCACATTAGCAGCTATTGGAGACTGCGTTGCTCCCATCATTTTCTCCAACTGTTGGGTCAAGCTGGCTACCTTTCCTTCCAAGTCATTATACCCACCAATCCCATACATTTTCCTCTTATTGTCTTTTCCCTCAACACTCCTGCTGGAATCTCCTGTTCATAGTGAAAGACTCCTGCTATAAGGAGTTTTCACTAATAACATTAAACAATTCCCAAGCTTCCTCAGTTGTTTTATGAAGGTATGTGTTTCCACAACAAGCATCCACCATATTTCTACTCTTAGAATCAATTTCTTGATAAAAACTTTGTACAACTTGCCATTCGAGAATTTGGTGGTGAGGGCATTGCCTTAATAGCTCTTTGAATCTCTCCCATGCTTCATGGAACCCTCTAGTTGGGAGTTGAGAAAATGAGATTATATTTTTCATCAACTGACTGTTTCTAGACATGGGGAAGAATTTGGCTAGGAATTGACATTACAGGTCACTCCAAGAGTTGATACTATTAGGAGGAAGGGAGGACAACCAGGCCCTAACTTTGTCCTTTAATGAAAAAGGAAATAGCCTAAGCTTGGTTGCTTCTAGCCCTAGTCCTACAATGTTGAAGGTAGTACACAAGGCGAGGAATTCATCAACATGTTTGTATGGATCCTCTTTACTTAAACCATGGAAGGAGGGTAATATCTGGATGGTTAAAGCTTTAATTTCATAATTTCCATCTACAGTAGGGAATTGAATACAAAAGGGAGAGCTATATGCACTAGGTGCATAGTAATCCCTCAACAGCATTGGTTGCTCACCCATATCAATAGATTCAAGTGCAGGAGATGCAGGTGGGGTTTGTTTAGGCCTAAGAACCCTCTCAACCTCTGAATTGAATGGCACAAGATGATGGTTGAGGGTTCTTCTTCTAAACATACACCACTCATAATCCCAATGCACAATTACAGCTCAAATTTAAAGCAAACAATCAGGAATTGCAACACAAGTAAAACACTATTATATCTAAAAATTCACAGATCTAGAAATGTAAAAGTGTAAGGAAATGCAAACTCAGTCCAGCTTGCTCCTCCTTCTAACAAAAATTGCTTCTCTAAGCACAACTCCACATCTGTAAAAGAAAATTAGAAACTACACAAACAACTACAGAAGCGATTAATCAAACACTTAACAGTCAATGAAAATTCTAAATCTAAAAATGAGAAAACTTAGATCTACCACTTTTAAAAAATAGATCCCCGACTGCGGCGCCAAAAACATATTTTCTGGATACCTTGTGCTTCAAAAGGAGATTAAAATCAGAAAATTAAAGGTCTATGGACTGCACACCAAGGTAAGCCTGCAAGTAAACAGGGCTGTTGTAGCAAGTTTTAAAAGATAAGTAAGGGTATGTCCACAGGGAAATGTGCTCTAAAGGATGATAAATCTCAAGATCCAGAGTAGATCTGGCACTCTATCCTAATTTAAACAAAACTAAAGCAGAACTAAAGCAGGAAAGAGGAGAGGTTTTATGGTTTTGTCACTTTAACTATAGACTACAGAATTAAATGCTATTGATCTAGATCTAGTTCAACACAGAGAGTAGAGGAGATAAAGAAGAGATAAAAAATTCAAAAGGTAAAAATAGCAGCTAGTGGTATTGGTCTCTCACTAAAAATCAAAGGAATCAAAAGGCCTTGCATAGATCTGATTTGCTACAATCCTCCATCTGGCTACAAGCTCCCCATTTATGGCACATGCAAGGTATAAGAATCTAATCTCAACCAAATAATTAAAGCAATCCTAAGGCTATGATCTGTCCACTCTAATGGTCACATACCATCCTAAATATTGTTCCACTTCAAGGATCTTGATTAGAACAGAAAAACCATTATAGATGCTGCAGATGCCAGGCTACCAGCTCCCTGTTTCCAGCTGGCATTCACAGGAGTATCCAATCCAGGGAAATCAAATTTGAAAAAGTAAAATGTAGATCAGAATAACCTTTAAAATCCATAATTATATTGCAAGCTTACAATACTATTGTGCCCAGATATGCAATCTGTTAATATACAGTCTATTATAAGCCTCTAAATCTCTCAATTTATAGCTTGAGACGTCACCCTAACTACTGAGAAGAGTTTAGCCACTCATGATTGGCTAAAGAGAGAATGGGAGAAGAAGGAAGGAGGGAGAATTTGGAGGGAAAAATGGATCTCGCTTTAGGCCCTGGTTCTCTCCAGGTCTGGCTGATTGGTTTGTATTTTCTTCAAGCTTTTATACTCTCCCCCTCTCTCCTTAGATCCGTTTCAGCCAATCAAAGCTCAAGAGAATAATTCTATTATTTTGGGCTGTTGATGTGGCCGATTTCTCTTTTAGAAGCTCTCTTCCCATTGGTTCTCAACTGGCGAGTACACGTGAAGTAGTTAGGGTTTCCATGCATGCCCAAACATGTACCAAAAATACCCCCAGGGGTCGCTGAAGTGCTTTCAAACTCATGCACAGAAATTAAGAATTGGCAGCTGCTGAAGGAAGATGCTGAGAAGTTGCCAAATCAAGTGTCGAGAGGTTCGGGGGATCCTCTCGACAGGTTCTAAATCTGCATTATAATTACATCGACAGGTTGCATTGGCTTCCAACAACTTTGCTGACTTCTAGATAGGATTGAAGTACTAGTCGACAGGTTTGGAATGGCACTCGATAGGTTTGAATGCATCTCGACAAGTTGATGAAGATCATGTCAACAGCTTGGAAGAATGTCTCGACAAGTTGATGAAGATCCTGTCGACAGCTTGGAAGAACATCTCGAGATGTTGATTTGAACATGTCGAAATGATTATAGGCTTATTTCTTTATTCTACTTAGTTTCACACTCATCCTCTCGATAGGTTATAGACAGTCCTGTCGATGGTTTATATAATCTTTAGTGAAGTGCTCGACAAGTAGGCTCATTCCTCGCGAGAATGAACGTTGCTTCAGGTAAGTCATCGGCAGGTTGTCTTGTACTGCTCGACAGGTTTAGATGAACCTTGTGATAAGTAACTTAGAACTTCTCAACTTCATCTGTACCTTGGAGTATCCTCTTGACAGGATCCACGTCTATACTTCCAATATCTCGACAGGTGCTGGAACCTCTTGACATCTTTATCTTTTGAACTCAATACCTCTCGATAGGTTCTTTTACCCATGTTCAACCTCTCGACAGCTTCACTCCTTGCTCTCAGAAGTTCCAAACAGGTGCTGGGAAGCTCTCGATAACTTTAAGGAACCTCTCGGCAGCTTATTTTTTAGTGTTTCCACACCTGGCACACCTCTAGGCGTGTTGTTCTTCCATTGTTCAGCACTCAGTAACTTCTTAATAGGTTCAGACTTTATTTCTTGTAGCTGGACTTGGTCTGTGGCCTTTCCAATTAGGTAGCACAGTGCTTCTTGGGCTCTTTTAAGTGGAAATCTGTATTAAGCTTGCAATTTATTACTTAACTATAAAATATACTTAAAACACATTATTAGTCAGCTCAAAGGTCCAACAAAGGTCAGGTTAAGAGGTGAAAAATGGTATTTCTCACTACTTAACAACATTTTAGCCCAGCGAGATCCTAGCAAGATCTCAACGAGGTGCATACCGAATGTCCAACACTTCCCAAAGCATCCAAGGGCCACAGATGGGCCATGAAATCTACTCCACACATCCTAAACCTTGTTTCTTATTGGCTAAAGCTTGTAATGTGTTCTATGGACTGTATAAATAGAATAATATGCCTGTTATTTAAACAGCCGATGTTTAGCCCGGTTCACTTAGGGTTTTAGAGCCAGGATTAGCCTGGTTCTCTTAGGGTTTTAGAGCCAGGAATAGTCTGGTTCACTTAGGGTTTTAAAGCTAGAATAGCTGGCTCAAATTAGGGTTTTATTTTAGGGTTTCTTTTAGGATTTCTTTTATTTCTTTTCCCTTTCTTCTTGCCCTAGCACAACAGTAATGCTGGGCTAGGTTCTATGTAATAGCTAGGTTCTATTTCATGTAATGCAATGGTTGTTTTAAATAGAAGATCTGTTTTGGAGTTTGCACAGGCTGTTGCCTTGAGGGCAAGCATTATAAGTTTCTTTTTATTCAATGCTTTGTTGTTTTAAATACTCCATTAAATCTATATTTTCTCTATGTTTTTCTTGGGTTTGGTGACACCAGTAGTTTTACTATTCTATCTCATCATTTGTGTGGAAGGTAGCCTCTTGGATAGTCTGTGACCATTTGAGTCGACAGACTATAGCCTTAAGGAAGGTCTTCCTCATAGGTATGAGATGGATTCTTCTTCTCTGCACTTGGGCTTATAGCCTTGTGAGAGATTGTGCATAGCAAAACTCTCCTTTGTTTTACATTACCAATCTCAGAGGTTAGATCTGAGTTTTAGAGTGATTGCCGACTTGTGAGCTTGGTCATTACAGGCCTTTTGTAGCAATGATCAGCTGATCTTATGTCCCCATTCAGCCTAGGATTTTAAGTGGTTTCCACTTGATTTCCCTGATCTGTTTGCTCTTATGAATGCATGAGCTTGTAGCCTTGCAAGCATAGTGTCTACAATGGTTTTCATGTATTAACATAATTCATTGATTGGAGAAAATCTATTGGATAGTCTGTGACCATTTAAGTGGATAGATTATAACCCTAAGATCAATCCATTCTCTTGGGTTAGGTTAGATTTCTGATTTAATCAATAGGATTTGACCATCTCCCTTGGATAGTCTGTGACCATTTAAGTGGACAGATTATAGTCTTAAGAGCAGTCTAAATGGCATGGGTTGAATTGGATTCATTTACCTTGCATTGGTGCTTGTAGCCAAGTGAAGGGGTTGGAAAACTGATTTAACCTTAGCTGTCTACTTCTCCATCTTTTATCTTTATTTTACCACACACACCCATCATCTTTCTTTCCCCCCTTTCTTTAGTTTTAGGTTATTTATGTCCTGTATTTAGTTTTAGGTTAGCTAGTGACACCTAAATACCCTCTCTTTACCTTGCTTTCTAGCTTAGATGTAGAGTTGCCAGATTTGTAGGCAGATCTGGAGTTTACTATACTACCCTTGGGGTTTCAGATCAATACTCCCTATGGGACAAACTCTTACTTATCAAAAATTTCTACAACAGGCCCTATAACTTGCAGGTCTATGTGTATTTTAGACTTGTTGTTTCGTATTTTTTTCATTCCACCTTTGATTTATTTTTACTAACACATTCTTACCATTGTTTTAAAATAAAAATAGCAGTAAACATTTAAAATATCCCAACACTTAATGACATGTAATATGCATCCGATAATCGAAATACAATCACAGGTGCAGTCATCTACTAAAATTTACATTATGCAAAAAATCAAACATCCCGTGTGGATAACATATTGCAGTAATAATTGTCACTAATGAATTTTATTCGTCCACATTTAGACACATGTTAATCTAAAATATGCTTGTACGTAATAGCATGCTAACACGTTTTTGTCGATTAAAGAAAAATCACAGATTTCTATATTGTTGCCAACATGAATTTTCTAATGTTCAAGGTACTTTAGTGCCATCACCAAAAGAACTGACTATTTAGTAATAATCGGTATATCATCATCCTGTGTGCTCACGTGGCATGTCTATTGGTTGCTCCTGACGAAGTCCAGCTCCCATAGTGGAAGGACCAGCTCCAGAACCGGAAGCTCCCTTAGCAAACCCCGTTGTATACTCTGATGTATACATCCTTGCGTGGGCTATGAATGGGGTGTAGCTGCTTGGATAGGCTCTCTCTATCAGTCTCATCAGGATCTCTTCTTGGAAATCTAGTTGTTGGTGTATCAATTGATTGTCTTGGTGTAGTGATGCCAACTGGCTAAAATTCTGTTGTTGTAGTACTTCCATTTGTCGGGTGAACTTGGACAACATGAGAATATATCCCTGTTGTTAAGGTGGCTGTTGAGGCTGAGCTGGCATTTGAGGTGCGGCTCTAGGTGCAGGCTGTTTGGGGTGCTCTTGTGAGGCACCCTCCGCCCCTTTCTGAAGTTGTTGGTTTCGGAAGCTGAGTTGGAACCTCTTGTAACTCAAACTCCATTTATTTTTTTGTATACTTGATTAGTCACATATTATACCATTTTACTACCTTTAACATAGTGATGCTAGGACTTAGTTTGCTACTGATAAGTTAATGATGTGCAGGTATTAAGAAAAATCAGTAAAAGAGAGCCATAATGTTAATCTTTGTCAAAATGAACTCAAAAAGAGCAGTAAAAGACGATTAAGTGTAAAAAGATGATTAGCACTGCTACTAAAGGCTAGAAAATCATAATAAGACGATTGATCACTGTTACTAAAGAGAGAAATGAGAAATCATAATTTACGATTCACCAGAAGACATTCAAAAGTAAAGGCGATATAGAAGAAAAAGCGATGAATCGTAATCCAGAGAATCATCCAGAGAGAAGGCTATGAAAGATAGAAAATCGTAATTTAGGATTTTCAAGAGAAAGAGAAGAAAAGAGATAATTATGATTTACGAATATGATCATAAAGCTTTCTTGTTACTGTTACTGCTACTGATCACGTGAAGATTCCACCGTCATGAACAAAATTAGAAGTTTGGCTAATCACGGATTTGAGAAGAATGATGAAGATAGACTCCAAAAGATCTCTACTACTGAGCAATCCAAAAGTACATCAATTAAAGGAAGCAAGGAACTAAAAAAATAAAAGTAGAGTTATATTAGGATAGTTTTATTTTTAGTTATTTCTTTTATTAGAATTAGAAGTCTTGTAAACCAACTCCTTATGACCTATAAATAAGAGAGCCTGGTATTGGAATAAGCATCGAATAAATTCTCAACATCAATTGACGACTGAGGTTGGGTTTTCTTCTGATCAAATTTAGAGTAGATTTTTACTGATTTGTAGATTATATATCCAAGGTTTTTCAAGAGGAATTGATGACTGTGATTGAGAGCTAAAGATTAGAGTAGATATCTGTAATTTTTCAGAAGCAATTGACGACTGCTGCTGAGGAGTGAAAGATAAAATTTTTATTGCTTTCTAGTTTAGATTTTTTTTTTTTTAATTTCCTGCTTAGTAAACATCTTCAGATTTTAATTTGAATTGACGACTCAGATTGAGGGTTGCAGATTAGTGTAACAGTTTCTACTTTTTCATCTTCAGTTTTCTAGAATTTGATTGACACCCAAGGTTTAGGAGATTGTTGATTCGATTAACTCTTTATTGATAGGATTTTTGTATTGATTGATGACCAATACTAGGACACTTGATATATAGTGTAATGGTACTATTTAAATTTATAAATATTCGATAGCTGAAGATTGTCATTGACGACCATAATCTGATGAAGGAGGATTAGGATTTATTTTCTGCAAACTTAGTTTAAAAACAATTCTTTATTCATATTTCTCCCGTAGTTTAAGAACTTAAAAGATAAATATAAGTTTTCATAAAAATTAAGTTAATATAATTTAACTTATCTCTGTGGAAATGATCCTTTGCTAGTACTATAATGTCCATTGTGCACTTGTAATATGTTAAGACTTAATTAGATACACATATAAGTAGTCCGATCAAGTTTTTAGCGCTGGTATCAGGGATTAGCGTTTGATTATGTTAACTTAACAAAAGAAGTATTTATCTTTATCTTTTTATATTTTTTTATATTTTCAATTTTCTTTGATCTCTTCTTAAATCTTTTGCAGGTTTATTCAGAGTGACGAATCATAGTTTCAACTTCCCTTTATCAGAGAAGCTCGAGGCTTAGATTTGTTTTTTCCCCCTACTTTCTAGAATAAAAATCAAATAAAGTTGAAAATAAAATAGATATTTAAAATAACTTGTAGACACCCAAATTCTGCCGGAGGCCTGATCAAGACATACTTTGGGAGAGGCGCACCTCTGATCTTTCGATAGCATTATCCGAACCCTTAGGAATCACCTCGGATCCTTTAAAATGCTCCTGAACCTTTAGGAACCAATCCCAACCTTCAGAAACCCCTCTGAACCCATAGTTAACCCTTCCAGGTAATGGTTTGAGAGAGGAGTACTAGGGCCGGTAGGAACCTCTCTTGAGATTAAAACATATACCATTGAAAAGTAGAGATTTCCAGCTTTCCAACAAGCCAAGAATCGCCCCAATTCGAGTTACGCATCAAAAGTTACGGTGATCCAAAGTTTGGGGCACAAAATGGGAGTCATTTGAACCTCGCGAGGCCTGCACTGAACCACGCGAGAACTTCGTGAGAAAGCATGTGTACTTGGTGCATGTAATACTTGCGCCAAGCCATTTCTCCCCAGAAATGGCCTGGCACCGGTATTAGTTGCGCCCTACACAAGTGGGTCACCCCGCGGGCTTTGAACTTTCAGGGACTGTATTTTTGCCTGGCGCATCTAATACATGCGCCAGGCTTAGCTACAGTAATTAGAGGTTTTTGGCTTGAATTTTACTTTGGGGGTTTGACTTGTTGACCATCTCAAAGTGTAGGATGGGTTTCATTAGGACTGTTGCACCCATGCTTACCCTATTTGCAACCGTTTAGTCATTTGAAACATCAACCTTTCATCTACCATTGATGACCATAGCCCACTTTTCTAAGCCTTTAAAACCCTAAGAAAACTTAGATGCTAGGATTACCTAATTGCTAACCCTAATTAGCCTCTAAGCACCCCCCTAACCCTCTCTTTTTCTATAAATAGAGAGGTAACCCTAATTAGCCTCTAAGCACCCCCCTTGCAAATGGCTTGAAAAAAATTCCAAGGAGAAAAGATTAAGAGAGAAGCCTTTCTCCCTTTGGTGCCCCATTGCTCATACAAATTCCAGAACACCAAATCAGCTTAGAAACCCAATCCTTCTTCAAAAACCCTTGAGTTTAGGAGAACACTATCCCCTAGCCTACTTCCTCTACCCCTTAGCTACCAAGTCTTAGAGTTAGAACCCTTCATTCAACCATCCGAGCCATCGGAAGCTCACCAAGGTGCATCGACGCGGAGGTCCACAGCGGTGCTACAAGGGCCCGAGAGCTCCGGCTCTCCCCTCTATTCCTCTACCTTCTTAGCTTTTGCTCTATCCTTGAATTTGTGCCGTTACGCCACTGAAATCTCGGTAGGAACGGAGGGGCACAAATAGGATCATAGTGCCTTTGGGCAAGGGGAATTGCTCTTTTTATTTCCATTTTTATTTTTAATTTTATCTTTGGCCATATGTAGAGACCACTTTAGAGTGGGTTGATCGTGTGCCTAACACCTTCCCGATTGATAATCGAAGCTCCTATCCAAGAGCCTTTGGCATAGACCGGTGAATCAGAGTCACATTTTTAGCACTTTGGTGCTTATAAAATTGATTTAGGTTTCTCGGGACACCAAAAGCTTCGGGTGGCAACTCTACAACTTTTAGAGAGTGCACATCGTCACGACGAGATCGTAAAAAATCCCACGGTTGCACCGATGGCGACTCTGCTGGCGAGTAGCTAGTAGAGCTTCCCCTTGAAACTTGGCCTTTTTCTTTGTTTTACTAACATTTGTTTGCTATTTTTATATTTTTTTTACTCACCCCTACGATTCCGTCAATTTTCTCGCCCCTACTTTTCCATCATTTATGTGCCTTAGCTGATCGGTAGGCCTACTTGGGCATTGTCCTGCTATTTGGCGGGCTTACTTGAGCTTTTAATTTCATCGCAATCCTATTCTATCAGTGGACGCCGGCCCATAGAGGTGGCATGAGACCATCACCACCTGTTTTTGAACTTTAAGAATGCACCCTTAAAATCTAAAGTTAAAATTGAACCAAAAGGGGACTTAATTGAATTTTTACAGGAGTAGATTTTCAAGGGTTGGGAATTTTTAGGCAAAGATACAAATACCCGATTCTTAGTACGCTGGCAGCCCCTAGTCGTGATGATACTGAAAAGTACCACCCCACCTAGTATCTGGGAAGGCGCTTGCGCTGGAGGTATATCGGGTGGGGAACCTATCCTGTTACAAAGCTTAAAACCCTTGGGGAGAGCGTTAGTAGCCCCGAATCAGCCTTGTATCCCTTAAGTTTGGTGAGGAGAGACCCGTTACAACTAAATTTGTCCCTGGAATCATTGCTTCCCAAAAAACAAAAAAACAAATTTAGTTTGGGCTTGCTGTTAAGAAAATTGACCCCACTATATATACCTGGTGCAACTAATACACGTACCAAGCGTTCCTTTTCCAGATTTGCTTTGGTGCAACTAATACATGAACCAAGCATAAATGGGACCAAAGCTGGTTTGACACATGTAATACTCACGCCAAGTATTGGTTGTCCCCACTGAGCAGTGCAGCTCGAATCTGCGGCCTTTTTTCACATCCCCGAGCTCCTCGTTTAGTGGTTTAGTACCTCTAATTAGGTATCGCATTATCCAACACCCAATACACCTTCGCCGATCAAAAGAGGGTAACCTCTTATTGACTCACTCCGGGGGATCGGATTGTTTGCGTTGATTCCCGTGCCTTCAATAGATCAAAGGGCTCCCCTTTGATTCTTCTAAAGCACATCGAGATCTCGCCGCGTGATTTACTTAGGGTACAAAGGCCACTCGAAACGGGAATTCAAAGGAATCGAAATCCTTCATCATAAAATCCACTCACAAAAATTCTTTCAAAAAAAATATATAAACTGAAAAACCAAAAAATTGCGGTGTCGGCACAATGACCTTGCCTTACCCACCGTCATCCCGTAAGGGAGGAAGGGCGAAACTTTACAGGTCCCATCCAAGCCACCCATACCCCACCAGTAATCAAGCCATGTTGTCGACAGTGGATCCGACATACGCTGATCCCGATTCTTCCCTGCCGCATTCCCCAACTCATTCCCATTTGGAAGTGATTTTCACATCCATCCCCCACACCCAATCCCCATTTACGGTCACAGGTCCATTCGGTGCACCCGTCTTTCCATCCACCACCATTCAAAACACCCAAAATCCAACCCCCCATTCCCCCTCATTTTCTTAAACAATGCCTAATCCCCCATCCATGGCCATGCCAAACCAACCCCATCCGCCATCCACATCCATCCAAAATCCAACCCGATTCCCTACCTTTACCACCATGCCCCATTTTTCATCCTCCCAACATACATCTGATCCACCCGCATTTACCCATGCCACACCCAGTGTCCTCCCATTTACCCAGGTCATGCCCAATTTTACCAGGGCCATGCCAAACTTTTCCCACACATCTACATCATCCACACCCCAAATACCCTCAAATGAACCACCTCCATCCGATCCCTCTCCAATGGCCATAATGGATGAAATGGTTCGGGCTTACACTAGTTGGAAAGCCTCCCAAAACATCCCCCTCATTCTCACCACACATCTTCCAACCCATCATCCACATTCCTAAGCCTCCATGCTTCATTACCTCAAACCTACCAAGGCCTAATGGCCCAAACCCCCATCATCCACACCCACCACGGCCTAATGGCCAAAAGCCCCATCATCCACACCCACCAAGACCCAATGGCCCAAACCCCCATCATCCACACCCACCAAGGCCCAATGGCTTAAATCCCCATCACCCACACCCTTTAAGGCCCAATGAGCCATACCCACCAACGCCCAATGGGCCAGATCCATCAAGGCCCAATGGGCTAGATCTACCATGGCCCAATAGCCCAAAGCCAACAAAGCCCAATGGGCCAAATTTCTGAAGGCCTTATGGCCCAAACCCCTCCAAATCCCTCATCCAGTATCCAAGCCCCCCAAGGCCCAAACCTTGGGTCCACACACCCATACCCTCCACAATTCCCTCAATACCTCCATCACACACAAGCCTCACACCCAGCCCAAGGCGGAAGCCTGGCACCTACCCTCCATCAACCTCAATTCACCCATGTCCCAGCACCCCAATGCCATCTCCAAGCTTTCCCTCAAACCCAGTGGCCCCATTAAGGCCCCACCCAAAATCCAAATTCCACTCATCCTATCACTCCATAAAATTTCCCCCTCCAATGGTCCCACTTGGAACCAGTCAGAGCCATTCAACCATCCTATCTACACACCGATCTTCAAACTGCTGAGAAAGGATTCACCCATTGAATGGAACGATGACTGTCAAGCAGCATTCGATAAAATCAAAGGTTATCTCCTCAATCCTCTAGTTTTAGTACCACCTGAGCTGGGGAGACCACTCTTGATGTATCTCTCCACGACGAAAGTTTCGATGGGATGTGTCCTAGGGCAGCACAAAGAAACAGGAAGAAGAGAGCAGGCCATGTACTATCTGAGCAAGAAATTTATTGACTGCAAGACACGCTATTCTTATCTAGAGAAGGCATGCCTGGAGCTCGTATGGGCTACATAGAGGCTCTGCCATGACTTGTTATCCCAAGTCATTCTACTACTCGCAAGAATGGTTTCGTTGAAATACCTGTTTGAAAAGCCTGCTCTCACTGGGTGGACTGCATGTTGGCAGCTTCTCCTATCGAAATTTGACATCACCTATGGCACTCAGAAATCAATCAAGGGGCAAGCACTCACCGATCATCTTGTCGAGAATCCTTTACCCGATTATGAGCCTTTAAGAATTGAATTCTCGGATGAAGACATCCAGTTCATGCTAGAGGACGATATAGTAGAGACGGAAGAATTTTGGGTAATGCACTTCGACGGGGCAACAAATGTCGAGGGCCAGGGAGTTGGTGCTATTTTAATTTCTCCAACAGGGTCACATGTACCAGTCTCCATTAAACTAAATTTCCCATGTACTAATAATATGGACGAGTATGAGGCCTCTATAGCTGGACTGCAAGCGGCACTTGACGTGAAAGTAATCCACCTTAGGGTATTTGGTGATTCACAATTGATCATATGTTAGACAAGCAGAGATTGGAAGACAAAAGATGAGAAATTGATCCCTGACCATGAACATCTCGAGGATCTAATGGCCTGCTTCAAAGACATTACATTCTCCTATGTCTCACGGATAAGGAATCGCTTCACCGACGCGTTAACAACTTTGGTATCAATGGTCGAAATCTTGTATGGTGTCAAGATGAAGCCCATCATGATTGAACAGAGGAACAAGCTGGCCTTCTGCCTTCAGATTGAGGAACCCCTAAGGTTGGATGATGAGCCACCATGGTTCTCAGATATCAAGAATTTCCTCGAGACTCGCACTTTCCCGGAGGGGATGGCCAAAGAGGGCAGACGGACCATTCAATGTTTAGTAGTAAATTACGTCATCTGCAACGAGTGTCTGTACAAGCGATCATATAACAAGATCCTACTCCGATGCCTAACGGAAAGCAAGGCAACAAACATCATGAAGGAGATTCACGAGGGAGTATGCGGTGCCCACTTCAATGGCCATATGCTCCCTAAGAAGATTTTACACCAAGGATACTTCTGGACCACTATGGAATATGATTGTTGCAAGCAAGTTCTGAAATGCTACAAATGTAAAGAGCACTCCAGTCTGATACACGCTCCAGCTATAGATCTACACAGCATGCCCACTCCATGGCCCTTCGCCACCTTGGGCCTCGACGTCATCAGAAAAGTCAATCTGAAAGCTTCGAACGGACATGAATTCATCCTAGTTGCCATTGAATACTTCACCAAATAGGTAGAGGCAGCATCCTACACAAACATCATGGCCGATCACGTTGAGAAGTTCATCAGGAGCAACATAGTCTACCGGTTGGGTGTGCCCAAGGATATCATCACTGATAACAGCACTAATTTTGCGTACAAGCGCATCAGGGCCTTCTGCGAGCAATATAAGATCAAACATCATTGCTCGTTGCCTTATCGGCCACAAACCAATGGGGCCGTGGAGGCTGCTAACAAAATGGTCATCCACATCCTTGAGAAGATGGTCGTCACTTATCAAGAATGAGGCGAAATGTTACTGTTTGCTTTATGGGCCTACCAAATGTCAATCCGTATCGCTACAAGAGCAACACCTTCTCCCTTGTATATGGGACTGAGGCCGTCCTGTCAGTTGATGTTGAAGGATCGTCGCTCCACATTCTCATGGAGTCTTGGTTACTTGAAGCTGAGAGAGAGAGATCCCACTTTAAGCAGTTGAACCTACTAGATGAGAAAAGGCTCCTAGCTGTGTCATACCCAAGTTTATCAAGGGCGAATCGCACACACTTACAACAAATGTGTTTGCGGTCGAGATCTATAGGTGGGAGATACTGTACTCAAGAAAATCTTCCCATCCCTCTGACCCAAGAGGAAAGTTCAAACCCAATTGGTAGGGACCTTACGCCATCCAAGAAGTGCTTTCGTGATACCCCATTCGCCTTGCCACCATGGACTGAGATCACTTTTTTGAGCCCATCAACGCTGGATACGTTTGAAGATTCTACTCCTAGGTATCTGTGGCAAGGTAAGTATTGACAATATGGTTACGTGACTGCGTAAGGGCCCAGTAAAAGAGGCCACCATATCAAAGCCAAGTAGCTAAAAAGCATCCCTAAGCGATTATATCCTTTGCTACACCTGTCTAGCCACGAGCCTTTCTTTCATAACCACTCCCAAAAGAAAAATGTGAAAGTGTATATACCAAACAAAAAAAGAAAAAAAGAGTTACCCTCAAAATCCAAAAATATCAGAAAAGTAAAATCCCAAAAAGGGGATGTCAAAAGGAACAAAAAAATAGAACAGATAAAGTGGGGCATGTACAGTCAAAATCCTCCAAGGAAGAAGTGTATTATGGAAACCGGAACCCTATCAAGAAAACCTTTTAAAATCCAGAATACCTTCAAAAATCCTAACCTTACCCATGTTCAAGATACATCCCTGAATAAAGCCCTCTTTACGGTCCATAAGCAGTCACAGTATCTGTTGAGTCAGCACGAGCCAAGTTGTGAGACAATCAAAGAATTCCATCCAGCCGCGACAGAATCGACGTCCATGTCGTGGCCTTTGAAAAATAACAGAAGAAAGAGATAAAAGAAAATAAAAATATACAAGCTCAAAGCAAAAAGGATGTGGTGAAAACCTAAAAGGGCGCCATGGGTAAAAACAACGAGTTTGTGTGGACGAGGTGAAAACCTGAAAGGGCGTCTGGGGTAAAAATGCAAACCCGTGGACGTAGTAAAAACTCGAGAGGGCGCTACAGATAAAAAGAGGGAAACAACGGGCACGATGAAAACCCACCCTGGGCGTTGTGAGTAAGAGAGTTGAAAAAGAGAAATTGAAAAGGAAAATAAAATAAATCCCCTTGGTTCCCCTCTCACATTACCCGATTCCCGCCTAGGCCGCTCATGTTAGCTCAAATCGGGGTCCCAACCAAGAATGTCTTCAAAGGCCGCACCGTCAAACGTATGACCCATGTAAGGATAAAATGAGGATTTGATCCAAAGGGATAGGTGTTCTGGCCTTGGTAGAAATTGCTGAGCTTCACTCAGGACCAAATCGCGTGAAGCATGCTCAAAAGGGGACCCATCATCTCACCGATAATTAAGGCATCAAATCAAAAAAAAAAGAAGAAAAAGAAAAAACCATAAAAAGAGTTAATAATTTTCTCTTCCCAGCACTATACACGCCCCACTCCGGGATGATTGGCTTGACGATCGGAAAGGCCACTTTTGTAAAAGATAATAAATTTTCCTTTCCCATTTTCACACCCGCACTATGTGCGCCACATCACCAAAGGAATAGCCGGCATAATACCCAAATTTCTCATTTTACAAACAAAAATTTTAAAAAAAAGAGAGAAGATAAAATCCTTGTAAAAAGATAGATATTCTTTTTCGCTTATAAGTCTATACCTGGCTGACACCTCATCCCAAAAGATAATATGTGTGATGTCTAGCTTTTATCTAGCTTCTTTCTTTCTTTTTTAACAAAAGTGTAAAAACAACAAAAAGAAAATCATGAAGAAAATATGTATACCAAAAAGATGTATCTAAATGGGGTTTCTTATGCCCCCTTTCTGTTGTTTTGATCTATGCAAAAAGAGTATGTACAGGATGGAGTCAACAACCCAGCTCGCCCTTCAAGGCGTAGATCTCTGCACGTAGACCATCCTCCTTTACGTCCCACTCTGTCATCCAGCGGCCATGAAGACTCTTATATTGCTTTTGGGAAGCATCAGTAACGTCAAGAGTGTCACTCAAAGCCCTTTTCAAACGAAGGACCTCGCACTCAGCTACATTAGCCCGGGCTTCTGCCACCTCTACTCCAACTTTTTCTTTCTCTGAATGCTCTTGCAGGACTCGCTTCCCATCTATCAGTAGCTCAATACGGGATCAAAGTGTCGAGTCCTTCTTTGGCCAAGGCCCTGCCATATCATCACTCTCTGCCTATTCCAAGTGACTGACAGAAGACCCCTCAGATAGTAGCCAAGCCTCGTACTCGGGAGAGGACAAAACAGAATTCCCCTACTCCAGATCAAACATGAGCATCAACTGATGCATCTCCCAGAGGGCAGCTGTCCTATCCATGTCCCCAGAGGACCCCCTAGAAAAGATCAAATCACATAGAGGGAGCTTTGCCCCATAGGGCACCTGCTGAGAATGACCAATCTGGCACAACACCTGAAATGGGAAGTAGTAAGTACTGTCAGTCAAGCCAAGAAGGGTGATACCCTCGTGATCTCTAGAGCGGACCACTGGGAAAGTTTGGTCTAACCAAGGAAGCCTCCACACTAACTCAACATCGGCCATCCAAAGCTTCAACACCTACATATCTCTCTCTCGAAGCATATGGCATTTGCCCAAAAAGCAGCGGACCACCTCACCACGAGCAACATAAAAGTAAGGCACGGGTCCTAAAATGGCGAGATGCTCCCTTGGCCAAACCTGAAATAGCAGTGGGCATCCCCTAAGGCACGCCACATTGCCCAAGGCAAAAGCATCGAGGCAACAGTAAAGCTCTGTCAGGACCAGATGCATCACGGGATGGCCTCCCACCAATTCGCTCAAAACATCGTAGAGTGCGAGCGAGAAACTTTCTCCCCAAGTGAAAAAGGCTTCATGTTATAAATATTTCTAACCGGCAATTCGCAGGCTTTCGTCACCAAAAAGTTCTCTCAAGAATTTCGTCAAACACCTAGTGGGCCCTCCAATGAGACTTTTCTCATAATTGAATTTCTTCAAACCCAGAGTCACCTAGACAATATTAGCATAGCCTGGTTTTAGCACTACTTTGGCAAGACCTCTATGAAGCTTCAAACCCGATAGGTTGGAGAGTTCTTCATGCGTGGGAGATAACTCACGATTCCCAAAATGGACGACGTGGGTATCCACTTCCCAAAAAGAGATTGCCGTGTGAAGAAGGTCCCACCGTGGAGGAATTTCAAGAAATGGGGAGAGGCGGGTCAACGCAAGCTGATCCAAATCCATGAGCTCTCTTTCATTCAAGCTCTCAAGCCACTTCTTTAAAAAGCTGGGCCCCACGCCCAAAGAGGAGAGTATAGTGGTCCCGGACCCCCCATGAGAGGCGGGGTTGGAAAGCAGGTCCATTATCATACAAAGATTTTTCCAAAGATATAAACTCAATGTAGGACTATAGACCCACCCTTGGGAAAGCAAAAATAAAAAAATAGCAGCCAAAAAATATACCAGGCCTAAGTCAAACGAATGAAAAATTGGGGCATTCTCGTGCTTAAAAGGCCCCACCATCCCCATGTTTTTCTTGGCGCATGTAATACATGCACTAGAACATTTATCCCCCCCCCCTCCCCCTCGAGAAAATAACAAGGGATTGGGGAGAGGCTTTATTTGTGCTAGACCCATGGCCAGCCTGCCTACATTCACTGTTTTTCTTAAAAACACATTAAATCGTGTGCAGAGGCGGAATTTGGTTTTCGGTCATATCTAACTCAAGTAAATCTTCGTGCAGGAAAAATCCACACGGGCATGGAAATAAGGGCCAAGTGTTAACAAAGTATGTCGCCCTTGATGCCATCCTTTTTGTCGAAATCAAACCCATCCTGCAAGCAATCTGATATACTACATCAAAGCAAAGGAAAGATAGGGCATGCAATTAAGAGAAAAGGCACTAACATTCATCTGAAAAAGCTAAAAGAAAACCATCAAATAGCAGTATCACGTCATCCATTACACATTTCCAAATCCAAAATAAAAAGTTCCCTATAAAGTGTCAAAGCTCGAAAAGCCAAAAATCAGAGCCTAATCCTTGGCAGCACCCTTGGACTTCTTACACTGACGCGAAGAACTCTGATATGTCTGAACATCCCCCACTCGAGCCCATGCCTGAGAAAGACTGCTAAGCAAAGAGCGTGATTCTTTCTCACGAGCATGCTGCACATATCTAAAGACATCAATTAGGATCGATCAAAAGAGAAAGATAGCAAAGCATTGATCGGAACTAGTCAGCATGATACTCACCACTTCCATATCCTGCAGGCCAACAACGTTGTGGTAGTACATGGCCTGGTTCATAGCCAATTCATAGTCCTGCACACGAAAGAGGGAGACATCAGCTACAAGAGCCACGGGCGCAAACACAGGCATTTTTTCTAAAGGCAATCATGTAGAAAAAGAAAGACTTACCTCAGGAACCAACTCAAGAGGGGGGATCCGGATTGCTTCAGCAGATATCTTGGCCCACTCCTCCACAACCGCACATAAACTCGAGAGGAAATCATCATCAAGGTGCTTAAAGGTCCCCGGAACCTCGACAGTCGAACTACTAGAAGCGCTAGTGCCAAAAGGATCGGAAGGGCCAGCTCCTGCAGCATCAGCTGTACCTGCCCCCGTCTCATCATCATCATCATCATCATCTGAATCGCCTCTCTGGTAGAATTATAAGAGAGAGCAAGGTGTCAGTCAGTCAAAGAAAAAGATGAAAACTAAGTCAATTGGAAACTAGCCTAGAGAGAAAGTGTAATTACTTGTGTTCACCGGCTACCAAAGGCCAAAAAGTTGGCGCCAGGGATAAATCATGGTAGGGTGGACCAATAGGACAAAGACTCATACCAGAGCTCGTTACTCTCGGGCACAATGAGATCATTTACGGGGACCCCATGATGAAGAAATTCGACAGTGAGATCCTTGATTGTACCCAGAGGTATCATAACATCCGTAGGAGGAGCATGCGGTACAGTGAAGTGGTCTCGGCACTGATGGACTACTCGCTCTCTTAGGTAGTAGGCCCTAGCCCAATCCCCATAAAAGAAGATGACATGATGAGCAATGAAGACGCGGGATAGACCTAGGGCTGCTCGATCCCAAAAGGGGGAACTGGCGTAAGGATCATGGATGACCTGCCCAGGCAGAAAGGTGTCTCATCAGCCAAACGTGCAATATAACAAAAGGGGAAAACTTGAGAAGGAAGAAGGAGAGATAGCCATACCTGCTCTAGGATCAGTAAGTCAAATTGGGAACTCAGGCCCATCTCCAAGTGCTTCATGCCAACATCCCTGTAGTGGTGCATGTTCCAATTGCTCATGAGCGGATAGGTGGGTACATAAGAGTGAAGGAGGGGGTGGCCAGGCTGGAAGTGCAGATAGCCCATAATCTTGAAAGAACGGTATACAAAAAGGGTATGTCAGACACAGGATAGATGACTAACCAATAAAATAAGGAAAGCAAAGGGGTCAGTGGTTACCTCAATCGCCAACCCGAAGCCAACAACAGAAACTGAGTGCCCCAATGAGGTTCGGGCTAGGCTAAACATCAGAATAACATATCTGACCCCACCCCAGTCATACTTGTGCACCTTGTCCCAATTCCACATAATGCTGAGCAAGGACAATGAGACTTGCCCACCACTGGCATTCAATGAGAGGTTCTTACCCAGCAGGAAAAGGAGTAAAATACGAGCCAACTGCAAGGCACACTCAGGCTCAATGAAAATATCTTCATCTAGCTGCCCTAGGTCCACCAATTCATTCTTATCAAACAAATTAGACAGGCAAGACATTTTAATTTTGATGTCATGCAGATTCCTAGAGGTAGGGTAATCTCTGATCAATTGAACTATCTCATCCCGACTAGGGACGCGAAGGTTAGCCACCGGTAGCCCTCTTATCCGAATCCCTGTAATCATCACCCAATCAACAAGGGTAAGAGTTTTCTCCGCCATGGCCATACGGAACATCATAGTCTTGGGATGGAAGCACTCAATCCTTCAGATAGGCCGAGTTTGCTCGCATAGCAGGGCATAAGAGGAAGTCCCCAAAACCGGCCTGTGCGAGAAGGAACCTCACGATCGGAGGGAGGTAGAGATAGAAGTGTTGGAGGTCTAACCAGCCTCCTCGAAAGGTGATGGGAGGCAAGTCATGCATCCAAACATAGGGGTGTCAGATCCTAAAAATATTGCAAGTTCGCACAAAGAACAACCACAAGCTTGTTTACCTTTCCGGTGATCCCAAAATTGGAGATATGAGTGTACTGAAGATGAAGGAGGCCAATACGAGCGACCTCGCCTTGCATTTCAAACCAGGTACCGGAAGAGAGTTGCACCATGAAAATTGGCTCCCCCCGAGAACCATTGATCACGTTCGGCCCCTATTCTTGTTCCTGCCCCTCCTCCTGCACATGCCCCTCCTCACTCGACATTATGAGACAACAACAAGCAATAAAATCAGGTCATCTCAGTAGTAAGAAATCATTTTCCAAACAGGCTAATAAGGAGGTAAGTAGGCCCCTTTTCTTTTCCATCGATCCTAATCATCAACAAAAAATAATACAATAATATGAACCGCCCATCGTTTTGAAAGAAAAATCATCCTCCACATTTTCAAAAAGGAAATAAAAAAAATTCCAAAAAAACAACAAATATATGTGTGTGTGCCTTTATGCAACCAAAAAGATAAAAAAAAAAACAAAATAAATAAATACATATATGTGCATTTATGCAATCAAGAAAATCCAGAAAAAACAACACAAAATATAAAAATACATATATGAGCATTTATGCAATAAAAAAAAAATCAAAAAACAAAATAAATAAATAAATAAATATATATATATATACATATATATATATATATATGCATTTATGCAACCAATAATAAAAAAAATCATCATCAAAAAGTCAAAATCAAATAAAAAAAAATATATGTGTGAGCATTTATGCAATCCAAAAATCAAAAAAAAAGAGAAAAGAAAAAAGAGAAGGAATACCATAATAAAAAAAAACATATAATAACTCGAGAAAAAGAAAAATAGGGCATCATTTACACAGAATAAGATCAAACCAATCATGGATAATCACACTTGCAAGAAATATCCTTCAGTTATCATCTAGAAAAGATTTCAAGAAAAAATAAATAAAAATGGGTTTAAAGTGATTACTTTCAAAATAAATTGAGTTCTTGATCCGGTGTAGGGCGGGTGTTTAATCGGCGCAAGCGAACATCGGCAATGAGGCACACTTGGAATTGATCCTAAAGAACCCTAAGGGGAAGCCCCGTTTCGGTTTCGAGAGGGAGGGAGAAAAAATTTCAAATAAGAGCCCCTTTGGCTTGGGCTCGGGTGTTTAAAAACCCCCTCAGGTTTTTCTTGGTGCAACTAATATACGCGCCTAGCCAATTTGGTCCCCCTTTTTGCCTGGCGCAACTAATAGATGTGCCAAGCTATATTTTCTGGCCTGGCTACTCCTGCCACGCCTTTGTAGCTTAGCTTGTATACCGCACGCGCCAAGCCTAGTCTTCCTTGGACCCGCCAGTGCAGATGCCCCCCAAACAGTGCGTCGATCTCCATTTGACCTGCTCGGGCAGTTGTCCTAAAATAAACGGTTCCGGATCTATGAGCTTGCTCAAAATCTTGAACTACAAAACCAAAAACTAACACATAAAATCTCACATAAAATCCCAACAACAAAACCAAAAAATAATACCTAAAATCTCACATAAAATCACAACAACAAAACAAAAAAATAATACATAAAATCTCACATAAAATCACAACAAGAAAACCAAAAAATAATACATAGAATCTCACATAAAATCATAAAAAAATGCCACATAAAAATAATACATAAAATCTCACATAAAATCACAAAAGAATCCACATAAAAAATTAAAAAATCTCACATAAAATCTCAAAAAATCCACATAAAAATAATACATAAAATCAAAAAAATCTACATAAAATCACAAAAATCCACATAAAATAACAAGAAAATTCTACAAAAAGCGGCTTGTACTCTCAAAAATTGTTGCGACGTCAATTCGCTCCACTCGAATAGTCGTGCTATATCAATTTTGAGACCGATGGGATCACCCAAAGACCTCGAACCCTGCTTCACGCAGGAGCACCCGTGGGCAATCAAATGGGGTAGTCAATATCTCATAGGATTGAAAACAAACTGTGGACCTTCGCGTATTTGCTATGCGCCTATCTTTAAGTATGGGTCGATCACCCTCTCACTTACGGAGCTGTTGGATTCAGAATGAAACTTGAGCATTAAACATCTTCAACAATCTGGAGAAACAGATGTTTTTCCTAGCATATTGGGCTTTTGTAACTCGCTCCATCTCAGTTATGCCCAGTAATGTCGGTAGCGCTTGGGGACCGATAACCTTGAGAAAAGGACATTTTTCCTGACATACAGGGCTTTCGTTTACTCACCATATTACCATCTAATGTTTAAGGTTCGTTCTAAATATAGCAGACCTGTCAGAGATGCCTTGGGCCTCTTCTGATGTCTCTTGTCTTTGACATTTGATCATTAGTGATTAGATACCAAAGAGGGGCATCTGCAAACACCCAAATTTGGTCCAAGGCCCGATCAAGACATACTTCGAGAGAGGCGCACCTCTGAGCTTCCAATATCATTATCTAAACTCTAAGGCATCACCCCAGATCCTTTAAAACCCTCCTCGAACCATTAGGAACCAATCCCAACCTTTAGAAACCCCTCTAAACCCATAGTTAACCCTTTTGAGAAATGGTTAGAGATAGGAGTACCAGGGCTGCCAGGAAACTCTACTATGATTAAACCATAAACCATTAAAATGTAGAGGTTTCTATCTTTCCAACAAGCAAAGAATTACCCCGATCTGAGTTACGCATAAAAAGTTACGACGATCCAAAGTTTGGGGCACAAAATGGGCATCATTTGAACCTCGCGAGGCCTGCATTGAACCACACGAGAACTTTGCGAGAAAGCATTTGTACTTGGAACAAGTAATACTTGCACCAAGCCATTTCTCCCCATAAATGTCCTAGCGTTTGGATTAGTTACGCCAAGCACAAGTGGGTCCCCCTGCGGGCTTTGAACTTGCAAGGACTGTATTTTTGCCTAGCGCATCTAATACATGCGCCAGGCTTAGTTACAATAACTGTGGGTTTTTGGTTCAAATTTTACTTTTGGGGTTTGACTTGTTGACCATGCTTACCCTATTTGCAACCCTTTAGTCATTTGAAATATCAACCTATTATCTACCATTGATGACCATTGTCGACTTTTCTAAGCCTTTGAAACCCTAGGAAACCTTAGATGCTAGGATTACCTCATTGCTAACCCTAATTAGCCTCTAAGCACCCCCTAACCCTCTCTTTTCCTATAAATAGGGAGGTACCCCCCCTTGCAAATGGCTTGAAAAAAATTCCTAAGAGAGAAAAGATTAATTGAAAAGCCTTTCTCCCTTTGGTGCCCCATTGCTCATACAAATTTCAGAACTCTAAATCAGCTTAGAAACCCAATCCTTCTTCAAAAACCTTGAGATTAGGAGAACACTATCTCCTAGACTTCTTCCTCAACCCCTTAGCTACCAGGTCTTAGAGTTTGAACCCTTCATTCAACCATCCGAGCCATTGAAAGCTCACCAAGGTGCACAGCTATGCTACAAGGGCCCGAGAGCTCTGGCTCTCCCCTCTATTCCTCTACCTTCTTAGCTTTTGCTCTATCCTCAAATTTGTGTCATTACACCGTTGAAATCTCGGTAGGAACGGAGGGGCACAAATAGGATCATAGTGTCTTCGGGCAAGGGGAAGTGCACTTTTTATTTTCATTTTTATTTTTTATTTTATCTTTGGCCATAGGTAGAGACCGCTTTAGAGCGGGTTGATCGGGTGCTTAACACCATCCCGATCAATATTCGAAGCCCCTATCCAAGAGCCTTTTGCATAGACCGGTGAATCAAAGTCACATTTTTGGCACTTCGGTGCTTATAAAATTGATTTAGGTTTCCCGGGACACCAAAAGCTCCAGGTGGCGACTCTACATCTTTTAGAGAGTGCGCTTCATTGCGATAGGATTGTCCAAAATCCCACAGTTGCTCATAACTATTTTAGCCATCTTGCTCTTATTTTATTATGGCAGGAAGAGACCACTACATGGCTAAGACATTGGGGGAGTATTATGCTCCAACACCTCTTACACCTCCCCCATGCATTCACATATACCCCCAAGCCGGTAATAGGAATTTTGAAATTACGCCGAATATACTTCAAATATTTCCAACTTACCATGGGCTAATGGATGAGGATCCTTATTTACATTTAAATAAGTTCGTGAAAGTATGCACTATCATTCAAATTAAGAACTTAACAGAAGTATCCACTCGGTTGAGACTATTCGCATACTCCTTGAGAGATGAAGCAAAGCAGTGGATAAACTCTCTACCTTATAACTCGATTGCTGATTAGGAAGGACTGGAACGTGCATTCCTTACAAAATTCTTTCCAATCTGCAGGTCGAGTAAACTATGGGATCTTATCATAACATTCCATCAATTGTCAGATGAATCTCTTTAGGAGTGCTGGACCCCTCTCAAGGATCTCCTGCACAAGTGTCATCACCATGGGATTGCACACTGAAAACTTGTGCTCACTTTCTATGAAGGCCTTAAGGATGCAAACCGACATAGGATTGATGTAGCTTGTGGTGGTATGTTTTATAATTTTATAGCAGAAAAAGCTTAGGAACTCTTTGAGACCCTTAGCAAGAAACCGGTGCAACAGCAAGCATCGGGTGAGATTGATTTGGAGAGTTTAACAAATATGCTTCATAGGCAAGGAAGATTATATAAATTAAAGTCAATGATGAAAGGTTTTCCTGAACTGAGGTTTTCGAAAACAAAAGTTCAATCTCTGGTGGGTATAAAATCATACCCAACATTTTAAAAAGGAGAAGCCTGTGGTCTTAAACATTGCCCAACTCAGGCAGTTTCTCGACAGCCAGCTATTCATCCTTACCCCACAGAGGACTAAAACCATACTGCTAATGAGGATGCCTTATTGCAAATAGCAGACAGTTGGGTGCAACATAGCCACATCCAGACACAGTTACTCAATCATCTACGACAATCTGTTGTAAGGTTAGAAACTCAAATTGAGCAGCTACCCCTTCTTGGAAGAGAGAGTAATGTAGTACCTTCACATGCAGTTGGTACATCTAGAGGATTAACGTTTATAGGAGACACATAAACTACCTCTGTTTTTAATTAAATTCCTCTAGAACTCATTAAGCTACCGACTCACCCATAGCAAACATCTATAACATATGTATATAATTTTGAAGAGTATTCTATGATTTACAACATATGAAAGTACACTTAATCATAAAGCCTCTTTTGTCATGTGACAATCACTTAAAGTGTATGGATTTATAATTTCTCGTGATGCGTAGAGTTAAATCGTAGCGAGTATGATTTGAAGCGTCATAGAGTTTCACTTTCGTTCTATAGAATTGCAAACGAAAATTTTAGGGAACAGGCGACTCCAGTGGTCGATCTTATCGGTTCTTTTGGAACTTAAACCCACTTAATTCATAGAGAAAGTGGACACGCATCACATTCAATATCTCCACTTGCCAACTACCCAAGCCTATAAGCCTATACCTTGGCACATGAACCCTTCCCCTTCTCTATAAAACCAGGCATCGCTGTAACATCTTAAAAATTTTGACTTTAAAGAGTGTACCTCAAGATGCATGCCCGACTTTGAATGGTGTACCTCGGGATGCATGCCCCCCCCGTCACTTATGCGATTAAGTGAAAGTCAACTTGACGACTTAGGCTAGATTAGGTTTGAGGTGAAAGTACACGTGTGTGTGTGGTGTTAGATCTGTTGATAAGGTCATATACACCTGTTGTGGGTGTATGTATTTTACACTAAATAAGTGATTGGGTTAAATAGGTTAAAAGCTAAGAGAACTTATTTCTCTTTGATTTTGGTTGGTGGCTAGGAATTTAAGACGGGAGAGAGAGAGGTTAGAGAGAAAGAAGAGGAAATGCTTGGGAGTAAATGCAACAAATTTGTGCGTGGGATTGCGGAATGAAGACCATAGACGAGCTTTAAATTTCGACAGAATCGGACGTGGGATCTCGTGGAGTTGAGACTAGGAACCCTAAACCTTGATCTAAGCCCTTGAATCTAATATGTTGGATTTGAGGTAAGGTTTTGTTAATTGATGATGTGTGTGAAGTTTAAGCTTTAATTTAATATATATATATATATATATATGTTAGATTAAAAGAGATAAAAGAAGAATATTTTGAGAGAAAACTAAGCTAGAAGAACTTCCCGAAGAGGGCTGATTTTCTGTCAAAATCGATTAATCAATTTTTGACAAAAAGCAAATCTGGGAACTGCAACACGAAACCGATTAATCAAATTAAATTTTGATTAATCAATTTTTGCTTTCGATTAATCGATTTAAAATCGATTAATCGACTGGGTAGTGCCAGTGGTTGGAAAAGTTTGGTTTTTGGAAAAACCAATTAATCGATTTGAAAATTGATTAATCGATTTTGGAATTTTGATTAATCGATATTGGGATCGATTAATCAATTTTGACTGTGCTTGCGGACACTGCTTTGGTATTTCGGCTGTAACCTTTTACTTCAAACTCTGATTGATGCAATTCTCATGGCGTTAGAAAGAGGACAAAGAACTCTACAACATTTGTAATTTAACTATTTCATGAATCCAAACATTTAAAGGTCAAAATTTATGGGGACAGTGGCATCAAACTCTATATTAGCATGAACTTGCCCATTTCTGCCTCATTTTTAAGAAACACTTAAATAAGTCTAGGTTTTTAGTGAGTAGGGTTAATTCTTGATGCATCATCATACGTTTGTGATGTAGATTGGGGGTGGGAAGCCGTCGATAAGGACTGTGGTGTCACTTTGAATGGCTTCATGCGTGAGGTAGGGAAAGTTCTGCATATGTACTCTTGATTACAATAGCATGTGTGCAGTGATATGTGTGCATTAAATCAAATGTGTTGTGATACGAGTTTCTAAAATATAGTTAAAGCATGTGAATTTAAGGTGTGTGTATACTAAGTAAGAAACTAGTAAGTGTATAAGTGCATGACATCCCAAGGATGTATATGAGATGTGAGCATCTAGGTTATGCATATTAGTATGTTACATGCCAGTAATGAGAAGCCATGAGAATGAGCCTTGAACAAACTTTGAATATTATAATTAGCACAATTACACGATGATAAACTATATGTATTTTGCCCAATTGATATAAGGTTCATAGAATATCCTACCGATTCGGCGGTATACCCATGACTAACTCGACATAATATTCGTGACCGGTACAACGGCCAATCCATACACCAGTATGACATCCCAGGGATGTATATGAGTATGTACCCCGTCGCCTAGGAGAAAGGGACTTAGGTTATGTTACATTGAAATATAGTTTAATTGGACGACGATGGTAGGTATTCCATTGGGGCTCCATGCTATATTGCTCGAGGATTATTTAAGTTATTTGATTTAAGTTTGTGACACAAGTCTTTGTTTGATATGAGAACAAGTTAAGTAAAAGATAAGATGTGTAGTATGAAAAAATAAGATGTGATATGTGCATTCTGTACATGCTTTTGGTAATTTAAATGCTTTTAAACTATTTTCCAGCTTATGAAATCATGCTTTGCTTATGTCATGAAATATGTGTGAGTAAGATAGCTTTTCATGTTTAGATATTTTTCTCTATTGAGCTAGGATGTAGCTCATCCCTCGACTATACGTCACAGGTACAGGTGTAGATCAGGATCCAGCTGCGGAGAAAGGCTTGGGATCTCCCATTTGGGGAATTTTACCTTAGGTGAGGATTGGACATGGGTAGGTTTTGGGTTTGTATAATGGATATTTTGAGGTCTTTTGGATTATGGACTTAGTATGTCCAGCGATTTATGACTGTATTAAGATTTATTCTGTAGGTATGTTGTTGAAGCCACAGTTTAGGTCATGGTTATTCATCACCAATAGTTTTCTTGTGGGTCCATTTTATTCAATCTTTATGTATAGAAGAACCTTTGTTGTAGCTATATTTTACTTTGACTCTACTTTTGTTGGCATACCAAGTAAATTCTGCATTCGAATCGTGATATGTGCGACCTGACGGTTGGGTTTTCCCTGAGTTATGATGTAAGGACGAAAAAAAAAATATTATGCAAGTTTTTGTGGAATTGGGGAAAATCGGGCTGTCATAGTTGGTATCAGAGCTTAGGCGTTACGTCTTATTGGGACTCAGACGCAATGGTATTAGATTGTGTCAGAAGTCTAGACCCAACTATGACTTTATCACAGTTGGTATCTGAGCTTAGGCATTAGGTCTTCCAGGGACGTTGTGATAATAGTAAAGCTTAAGCATTAGGTCTTGACTTAGGACTTGTTGGGACCCAAGACTATGGCAGTAGATTCTATTAGGGTGTAGGAGATCCAATTAGTCTATCACAGTAGGTGGAAACCTTAGGCTTTAGGTTCTTGAAGTCTCGTGTCGTGGCAGTGGGTTCCGTTTAGAACATGGGTTGTGGATCTTCACGATCTCTTATAGTGGAGATAATTGGTGATCGTGATAGAAGTGCGGTGATAGGATACAAGATATATTTTAGACATTTTGTCAAAACATAGAGCCATAATGATCATGATCGCTATTGATTAAAATCTTTGTTTCATTTTGACAGATCGCAATGGCGCCACACAAAAGAGCAAGAATTGGACGCACCTGAGAAAATAAGCAGAATAGGCAGTTGCTTAAGACGATGATCGATACAATGGCTCAGTAGACTGCATTACTCATGACAATGTTGAGAGATATGACTCACGCATCTCCATTGACACAAGTTGAGTCATGCTCAAGGTGTGGAAAATGACAAAAGACATAGGACTGTAGGCAAGGCATGAGAGGGTGTTTCAAGTGAGGGTGAATGGGACACCTGATAAAACATTGTCCAACATTGAGGAAGGGGGCGACGACCTTGAAAATGACCTAGGATACTTCTCGGTCCACAGTACAAGATCATGCACTTTCGTCCCCTGCATTTGTCCATGTACCCTCTCACTCTTCGGATCCCACACAGATAGATACATGCGTGCGATGTGGGAAATATCATAAAGCGGAGAAGTGTAGGCCAACCTTTCGTGCATCTTTAGATGTGGTCAGGTGGGACATCTGGTGAAGAAATGTCCCAATAAACATCAAGGGCAGATAACGTTGACGTCTACTTCAGGATCAATTCTTCATATGACTCAAGGTGGTACCAGTGATGCATTGACACGACTTACCTAACAGGAAAATGAAGTTCCCCAAGGTATAGATTTATTATCAATTGTCAAAATTTTACTCTAATTTTTTGATGATGAATGTCCTTAAGAATTCTGTTTGTTTTTAGCAATTGAGGAAAGTTATGACACCATTAGATACGTATTTGATTAAATCACCTGTATGACATAAACAAATTTCACTTTCAAAAGATTAATTAAGTAGGTGACCAATGTAGGAATGGGACTTGATAAATCTTGACAGTTAGGGTGAAATTACTTAAAGATAGATTGTTTACTAATTTGATATTGAGTGGACATTATGAGTAATGATGATTGAACTAAGACTTGTAACTTTACACTTAATGAATCTAACCGTAATATTCTTCTTTTCGACTAATAGATCATTAGTGAATTATGTTCGGAAGCACTCTTTCAACTTTGAGCGCATTTGTTAAACACTGCAGTTTTAAGTGGACATCCTTAGGAAGTTACATTCTTAGAGAGCTGGGATATTAAAGAACTCTTTAGGATTTGGAACGTTAAGGAAATATTGATGGTAGTTGACATAGATTTTGATGAACCACATTAGGGACTCCACCCTTAGTTTGAAGGAACCTAATTCAGGAAAGATAGAATTTGTAGTGACTTCTCAATTCACTGTTGGATTAGCTATCACTATTCTAACCTTAGACTTTGTCTTATTGTTATGATCGCACAGTTACAAACACTTTAAATCCATACTGACGACGATGGATCAATAAGGACGACAAGAATAATTAGTGACTCTATTGCTTGTGTTGAGGTCTGTGCACATGAGGAGGCATTTCAACTTAAGTTGACATGTACGTAAGACCTTAATATTATGCATCGAAGGGGCGCTCTTTGGAATTGCCATCTAGAATTATCTCCTTGGTTGAATAATTGGATACATTATGACCGAGTGTCTTTTCTTTTATGATCTAAGTGGTAATTGAGTGTGATAACAATAATTGAAGGCATAAATTTGAGATATTTAGATCATTATTGCCAATTTATAATAAGCTCACTTTGTAATGACTTCATACCTCTGTGGACATACGTTATGGCTAATGATGGTATTTATTATGGTATGCTTGTGGTGATGGTAATTTAAATCATAGAGGAAGTCACACATTTAGACTAGTGGTTAAGATTAGTCCTAATTGATGATTATCGAAATTCCCAATTTCACGGGAGTGTATTTTCAACTTTGTGGATGCGTTTTATCATGGGTTACGTGATGGTGTCAAATTTTATTGTGTTAATGACTAGTTGGGCCATAAGAAATTTTATTAATTGATATATTCAACTTGTCTCGTATTATACTTAGATTTTATTTTAATGGATATAATATCAATGGGATGAGTCAACTTTTCTCTGACTGATTGTGTAAGTTTCATAAGTGGACGACTGTGCTAGATATGTATTCTCAGATTGGAGGTGTCTATTGAAAATTTTTCAGCATGGTTATCGACGTGATGCAGTCAATAAGGAATAATTTGATGATCTGCTGGGTTAGTAATAAGTTGGGAAATGCTTGCCAGTTAGAGAGTCCTGCTTATGATTTCAGTTTCTGGATTAATGGTTTTAATCTCAAGGTCAATATATCCTTCTTAGTGGATATATTCTTGCCAACTATTTATAAAGATACTTCGTTAAGTAGTTGAAGGGAGTTTTTTTTATTACCTGTGCACGAGTTAACTGATCTGTCACTGACTCTTGAGTGAGCACCAGTCCAGTCAGTGCGAGATGGACGCCCTTAGTGTAAAGCTTAGAATATAAATTTTTACCAGTGTGTGGTCGATCTTTAGACGATGTGTTTTAGCAAATATCCATTCAACTCTTCAGCTTTGACCGTGTGTAATTCCAATTCGTCGTTATGTATGTTATTCCACTTCATTGTAGCATTCACTGTGTCTGATTTGAGTTTAACAAATGATTACTATATTGACTACCCAAGCATCACATCGTTCACTTTAAAGGGAGAAAATTCCTTACGGAGGGGTAGTGGAGTACCTTCTTCTCTTTTACGTAGATTTGGACGGGTGGATTGTCGGTGTGAACACGTGTGGATATGCTGATTTTGGGGTAAGCTGATTTGGCTATGACAATGACTGTGTGATTGTGTCAAGTGACCTGGGTCGATGTGTGGACTACGAGGGGGATAAGTGCGTGTGAATTGAGGTTTTGTAATTACGGATATTTTCATATATTATTGATAATTGAGTTATTACTCAGATTACCTTCCATGCATTTTTGAGGACAACAATTCCTTTAGGTGGGGAGATTGTGATGACTTGGTCAAGAGGACGTTGAATCTTGGTGAGGATACCTAGATGGGTGGCACTGAGACATAGCCGCAGACTTTGGATTGCATTGATTTCGAGGCAAGTAAAGAAAACTGAAGTGAATATTATTCGTGATGATTATATGTGTGTTCATGTGGGAATTAGAGACTTACGCCAATGTGATGGGTAAGGCATTGGTCACAGAGAAAACCATAGTGTATACCTTATTGGGTGTGTTTAATCTCAGAACATGTTAATATGGTATTTTGAATATATGATCGATGCTATTAGCTCATCTATTGATATATGTATGCGGGGATCTTTATTGCAATTACTGGTATATATTGGCAATTAATGGTTGGACGGTTTTCTTTTCCTTTATGGCGATGGTTAAATTTCAATTATGATTCATGTGGTTAGTTTTGAGTTGACAATTTCATGGAATGTATATGTTGTAGTTGATATTATAGGAATATAGTTTAACAAACGAGTACCTTATTGGATAATCGGTGGTACGCCGATCTAGTGATATGTTGATTTTCATGCAGGATGATGGATAATTTGGTTGAAAAAAAATTAATAAAAAATTCAGTCTTTCGTTGTGAACTCAATGTGGATAGTTAATTGAATGATTATAAGAAATTCATTTCTTCGCTCAAAGTGCGTGCATCGTTTCATTATTATGGGTAAGTTCTTATCAATCAGAATCATTGTTAGTGTGTTAGTGTTCGGAAGTGTCGTCGTCAATTTTCGAGGATGAAAATTCCTATGGAGGAAAGAATGTAACAATCCCAAATTTATTTTCTGTATAAATCGATTCATATCTGGGAGTGTGTTGAGAACTGGAAAATACCATTTTCCACCCCTTAATCTGGGCCTTGGTAGACCCTTGAGAGAACTAAATAAGTGTTTTAATTGTTTGTTTTACAGCTAACAATAAAGACAGGCTTAACCTTGAAAGTAGCTTAAAAATGCCAAAAAGATTATGACCCATCTGGATCTGGAGGAAGGAGAAAGGACAACCTCACGAGCTATCAAAATACCTGAACTGAAGAGGCAAAGACCTGGTCTCAACCTAGAAAAGAAGTGTGGAGCAATTCGAACAGAAGAAAGCAGTACAGAGAACTTTTCGTAAAGAATTTGAACTATTCAAAAAGTTTCTGAACTTGTCGAAAAGAAGCTTAACTTTGCGAAAAGAACCAAAAGCTCCAGGTTTAGCTTTTGAAAAGCACTTGAACTCTTCGAAATGATTTCAGACCTATTCGAAAAGAAGAGAACTCCTAGCGAACAACATCAGAGCTTTGCGAAATGAACTTCAGAAGGCACAGAACTCTGCGAAAAGTCCCCCAGACCTTGCGAAATGATTTTCTAAAGATTCTTAGCATCTGCAAGGGTAATTCAGTAATCTTTTGCACATGCCCCAATGCAGATACAAACCAGGAACATTCTAAAAGATTCTGAGCATGAACCAAAGGCATATTCCACCCCATGTGAACACCCAAAGAAGAAATCACTTGGCGGGAACTTCTAGAAGCTCTAACAAATTTTCAAATTGCATAATAGAATTGATGCTTCTGTTGCCTGATTGGCTGAACCAGATCGAGCAATTCTGATTGGCCAGAACAAATCTGGATCCTTGTGCTCAACTCCTATTGGCTGATATGGATCTAACCAATTCTGATTGGTTGATGCACATCTAAAATGGACTTAGGGAAAACTATAACTAGAAGAATGATTTGCCCAATTTGGGTATCCAGATTTTGAGTTTCATTCCTATTCCCCCATTTCCAAATCAGCTAGCTTGTCTGAAACCTTTGTAATAGCCTAACTTTTACTTGTAATTGAGAGCTGTGAGATACCTCTGTAATTCAAAAGAGAATTGTATTCAAGACTACAAATCTGAGAGCTGTTTAAGCTGTGCTCTGTAATTGTAATGGTGAATTTGAAAAGGTTGCTGTAAACCGTACATTCTCAATTGGATTCGTGTTAAGGGTTCCCTCTGATCTCCTTATTGCGCTAGACTCCTTTAGATTTACTATTTTTCATGCAATTTCCCTTGATTCATTAACCCTGTGGGAATTAGTGTTTGTAACCTAATCTCTCACAACATTTGTAGTGATATTTCTTGTTCTAAATTAAGGGTTTAGATTAAAGACTATTGGATGGTCTGTGGCTATTGAAGTGGACAGACCATAGCCATAAGCCTAAATCTAATCCTTGAGTTAGATTTATTTCTCTTACATCTGTGCTTGTAGCCAGACGAAGATTGGATAATCTCTCATTTGATCTGCAGTCATTCTCATTGTGTTTCAAGGACCAAATCAAAGTTAGATATTATTTCTCCATTTTTATAAGTTTACATCAAAATTCCCCCAACTCAGATCTGGATCATTTAGTTTAACTTTTACTTTTATCATTTAGTTAATGTGACAAATTCAACCTCCCATCTTATGTTGCTTTGTAGATAGGATAAGAGGCCAGATCAGGTAGCCCAGATTTGGAGGTTTATCTTGCATTTTAAAATCAATTCCCTGTGGACGATCTTTTACTCACTTATATTTTAAAACTTGCTACAATTGGCCCTGATCTTGCAGGCTAATTGAGATCTCTCTGTGCTGATATTTTCGTATTCTTTTAGTAAATTCATCCTCTGTAAGTCTGTTTTCAAAATACAAATAAATCATGCACACTTAGAGCACCAACAAGTTTTTGGCGCCGTTGCCGGGGAATTTGTTTTAAAATAGATAGACCTAAGTTTTCATTTTGTTCTTATCTTTACATTAGTGCTAAACTATTCTATTGTTTATATCTGTGCAGTTATTCATATACATTTTGAAGAGTGGAATCTACTTTAAAAGGAATTCTGAAGGTTTGCTGTGCATAATCTGATTCTCTGTTCTATGTTGTATGTTTGGTAGGAGGACTCTCAACCCTGAGATTGTCCCTCTAAATTTAGAAGTTGAAAGGCTACTACGAACCAGACAATCATCACAGAATTCTGCTGAAATAGCTACTATGGGTGAAGAACCTCGACTTTTGAGGGATTACTTTGCACTTGGTGCTTATAATTCTCCATTTTGCATTCAATTTCCTACTATTGAAGGAAATTATGAGATCAAATCATCAACTATCCAAATGCTTCATTCCTTCCATGGTTTGAGTAAGGAAGATCCATATAAGCATGTGGATGAATTTTTGTCTCTTTGTACCACATTCAACATAGCTGGACTTGGTCTAGAGGCAACTAAGCTTAGGTTCTTTCCTTTTTCATTAAAGGACAAAGCTAGAGCATGGTTGTCTATGTTGGCGCCAAATAGTATCACTTCTTGGAATGATTTGCAGTGTCAATTTTTAGCCAAATACTTCCCTATGTCTAAAACAAGCCAATTGAGACAAAGTATTATTTCCTTCTCACAAAACTCAACTGAAACTTTCCATGAAGCATGGGAAAGGTTTAAGGAACTTTTAAGGCAATGTCCTCATCATCAAATTCCCCGATGGCAGCTTGTTCAAAGCTTCTATCAAGGAATTGATCAAAAGGGCAAGAATATGGTAGATGCTTCCTGTGGAGGCACTTACTTACAAAAAATAGTTGAGGAGATCTGGGATTTATTTGAAGTAATTGGTGAAAATTCAACTCAACAGGAATCTTTGTCAAGAGATATTGAGAATCCTGCTAGGTTGAACAATCAGCAAACCACCAAAAGAAAGATTTATGAGTTGAATGAGTTAGAAAGGAAGATGGATAATTTAACCACAAAGTTTGATAGATTGATGGACTCACTTAAAAATCCAATGGTTGCAAGAGTAGAGGAGGCATGTCTGATATGCCAGTCCCCTACTCATTCACTTGACCAATATCCCGCTGCACCACAGTTCCCAGATTTAGTGGTGGCGCAAGCTCTGCTGCCCAATCATTTGGACAGATGCAGTCAAATGAATATCCATGGAGAGGGCACCCCAATAAGAGGTGGAGCCAGGAGAATTATCAATCACAACAGCAGCAGCAACCAAAGAACCAAATGCTTTTCAAAGCGACCTTATCTAAATTTTTATGCCAAGCCAAATTTTCAGCAGCCCATTCCACAACAACCTATCTGACAATCGCTCGGTCCAAGTCCTTCAGGATCCTTCTTTTGAAGATCAAGTCCTAAATTCACTCCAGAATTTAGGATCTTTAACTCAGACTGTGAACTTTCACAGTCAGAGCATAAATAAGATTGAAGAAACATTGGGTCAACTTTCAAATACTTTAGCCAAAAGAGAGGAAGGAAAGTTACCCAGCCAACCTTTGAACAATCCCAAAGGACAGTTCATGGTTGGAGAGGCTTCTATTTCACATGAAGAAGTAAAAACTATCACAACTTTGAGAAGTGGAAGAATTGTAAACAACAAAGTGGGTACTGACAAGAAAGACGAAAAAATTAAGGAAAATGATAAAGATATGCAGCAGGAGCAGCATGATGTTAGCATTGGGGGTGCTGATGTACCTCAGAAAAATAAAAAAAATGAAAAACAAAAAATTCAAAAAGATTCTGATAATGCTTTTAGAGCTGTAGATGAAGGACTAATTCCTCATTTACCATTTCCTCATGCCATGAAATCTGTATCCCCTTTTGATAAAGGGAATACAAAAATAGATGAAATGATGGAGACTTTCAAGCAAATCAAGATAAATCTACCTTTGCTTGATGCAATCAAACAAATTCCAGCATATGCAAAATTTCTGAAAGATATTTGCACTCACAAAAGACAGCCTAGGATACAGTTATCCAAGAAGGTCTTTGCTGTGGAAAGAGTTAATCAGGTGTTGTCCATTACCACACCTCTTAAACTTCAAGATCCTGGAATCCCCACAATCCCTTGCATTATTGGGGAACATACCATTGAAAAGGCTTTATTAGATTTGAGTGCTAGTGTCAACCTGCTTCCATATTCTGTATATGAGAAACTAGGTTTGGGAGAATTAAAACCCACTCATGTGGCGTTACAACTAGCAGACAGATCTGAAAGAAAGCCAGTTGGGATGATTGAGGATGTATTGGTAGGAGTAGATAAGTTTTTCTACCCTGTTGATTTTCTGGTATTGGACATGGAACCTACAAAAAGCAAAACTTCCATCCCTGTCATTTTGGGGAGACCATTCCTGGCTACAGCAAATGCTTGCATTCAATGCAGGTCTGGTATTATGGAAGTCTCTTTTGGAAATATGAAGGTGAAATTAAATGTTTATAATGCAGTCACACAGCCTCAATTCAGTTATGAGGAATGTTTTCTTATTGATCTATTGGATGAACTGGTGGAAGAGACTCTACCACAGTTTTTGCAGTGTGAAGATTTAACCACAGATTTTAAAGATGCTTGGGAAAATCGAGGAAGTAAATCTTTGTGCAAGGAACTCATGATCAATCGATGAGTTCTCTTCATGGAAACGCTATTCTTCCTTCCACAAATGACCAAGGTACCTTTGTTACCTTCTTTTCTCACCGGATGTAGAGCTAAAGCGATTACGAAAATTTGAAATATGTGTTTTAGGAGACCATAAATCATTGCGATTATTTCTTCCTCCCTCACGAGGAAGCGGGAGGAAGAGCATGATTGTATTGAAACTTGACATAAAAAGCAATTGGTTGGTATTCGATTTGGGAGGAATCAGCCCAGCTGTTTGCATGCATAAAATTCATTTGGAAGAAGATGCAAAGCCTTCTAGGGAAATGCAAAGGAGGCTGAATCCTCATATGCAAGAAGTGGTCATGAAAGAGGTTGTTAAACTGGTGGATGAGAAGAGGGTCCTGGAAGAACTCTTGGCATGCGAGAGGGTTAGAGCAGACACAGCGGAGAGCGAGGTTCTCCATTTGAAGGAATCAATGAGCGTTGCTTTTGGAGCCGCTGACTCTACTCGGAAGAGGTTCAAGAGCTTGCATGGTCGTTGGCTAATTGAGAGGAATGTCCGAGAGGATGATCTTTATGCTGAGATTAGCGCCTTGAAGCGCGAGTTGGGCAGTTAACTCCTTCCTGCACAGAGAACTTTTTGCACAGATCATATACACAGAAAAAAGGGGCGTAGAAAACCCCTTTACAGATACACACACATTTTTGGTATACATATATATATATATATATATATTTGTTTATTTTGTTTAATTTGTTTATTTTTTTATACTTGTAAAAAGGAAAACACGCTAGTCATCAAATCGACTATTTTTGAGATGTGGTGCAAGTGATACAAAAGACAGTTATATACATCTATACAGATCTATTTTTTTGGTTTATGTATTATCTCATCTTTCTTCTTTTTTTTTTTTTGCCTTAATCATTGGGTGATACTTTGGGAAACCCTGGGTCCACCTTTGAGCATGGTCGACCCCCCCTTTTTTTGGAGTCGAACCTAGGTGGGTTTCCAGATTTTGCCAAGGCCGGAATATTGATCCCTTTAGATTGAGTTAAACCTTTATCCTTGCCTTGGGTCATACGTTTGATGGTGCGGGTTTCACAAAGACAATTTTGGTTGGGACCTGATTTGAACTAGTATGAACGGCCCCCCAAAATCAAGTGGGGCAGGGGGAGTAACCAAGGAGGCTCCTCAAACATCAATTTTTTTCATCAGTCCAAACTTTTCTTTTTCAATTTTTCTTTTCTTTTTTTTTTATCTCCCTTTTTTACCCGTGGCACCCTTTCGGGTTTTCACCACGTCCATGGGTTTTAGCTCTCTTATCCCAAGCACCCTTTCTGGTTTTCACCTGGTCTGCACAAGCTCGCTGTTTTTACCTGCAGCGCCCTTTCGGGTTTTCACTACGTCCATCTTGCTTTGAGCTTGTATTTTTATTTTTTTATTTTTTTATTCTTTTTATTATATTTTTCCAAGAGCCACGACGTAGACTTCGATTCCGTCATAGCCGGCTGGATGGGGTTCTGGTGTCGTCTCACGACTCGGCTCATGTTGACTTAATAGATATTATGATTGCTTGTGAACCTACAAAGAGGGCTTCCTTCAGGGTGTAGCTTGGATATGGGTTAGGTTAGGATTTGAAGGTATGTTGGGATAAAAGGGTTTCCTTGATACGGCTTCAGTTTTCTCAACATACTTTCATGTTTGAGGGTTTTGCTGTACATGCCCCGTGATTCTTCTATACACATTTTTTGTTATTCTTTTTGCTCCATTTCAGGCAATCTCTTTTTGAGGTTTTATTTTTTTGATTTTTTTGGATTTGATAGTAACTGCATCTTTTCTCTCTTTTTTTTGTATATGTACACGTATGTTTCTTTAGGGGAATGGGTTTATTGAAAGAAAGGCCCAGGCTCAAACAGGGTAGCAAAGGATATCATCATTTTTAGGGATGTTTTTGGGCTATTGTGCTTGGAATGATGACCTCTTTTGGGTGGTTCTTAAGCAGTCACGTATCTGTTTTATCAATACTTACCTTATCGCGATAGACTGAGAGTAGAACCGTCGGACGTATCCCGCGTTGATTGGCTCATGAAGATGATCTTTGTCCATGGTGGCGAGGCGGATGGCATATCCCGATAGGACCTCTTGGATGATGTATGGTCCTTCCCAGTTTGGCTTGAATTTTCCTCTAGGATCAGCATGGAGGGATGGAAAGATCTTCTTCAGCACAGTGTCTCCTACCTTCAGATCTCAACCGCGGACACGTTTATTGTAAGCGCGTGCGAATCACCCCTAGAAAACTTGAGTGTGACACATGGCTAGGAGTCTCTTCTCGTCTAATAAGTTTAACTGATCAAAGCGTGATCTCTATTTTTTTGCTTCGAGTAAGCCTGATTCCATAAGCATTCGAAGCGACGGTACTTCAACCTCTACCGGGAGAATGGCCTCGGTTCCATACACAAGGGAGAATGGTGTTGCCCCTGTAGCAGTACGGATCGATGTTCTGTAGGCCCACAAAGCAAATGGTAGCATTTCGCTCCAATCTTGATAAGTGACGACCATTTTCTCAAGGATGCGGAGGACTGTCTTGTTCTCGGCTTCCACGGCTCTATTAGTTTGAGGCCGATAAGGGGATGAGCGATGGTGCTTGTTCTTGTATTGCTCACAGAAGTCTCAGATGCGCTTATTCACTAAGTTTGTGCCGTTTTCCATGATGATATCTTTGGGTACTCCAAATGGGCACACAATATTGTTCTTGAGAAACTTCTCAACGTGACTGGCCATTATGTTGGCATATGACGCCGCTTCTACCCACTTGGTGAAATATTCAATGGCAATGAGGATGAACCGATGCCCATTTGATGCTTTCGGATTAATCATTCCGACAACGTCAAGGCCCCAGGTAGCAAATGGCCAAGGAGTGGTCATGCAGTGAAGATCAATGGCAGGAGCGTGTATCAGACTGGAGTGTTCTTGACACTTGTAGCATTTTTGAACATGTTTGCAACAATCCAATTCCATGGTGGTCCAAAAGTATCCCTGTCGTAGGATTTTCTTAGCCAGCATGTGACCGCTAACGTGGGCTCTGCATACTCCCTCATGGATTTCTTTCATAATATTGACCACTTCACTTTCAGTAAGGCACCTAAGTAAGATGTTATTGTATGATCGCTTGTAGAGGCACTCCCTGCAAATGACGTAACCTGCTGCTAAACGTTTAAGGGTTCTTCGGTTTGTCTTGGATTTACCCTCTGGGAAAGTTAGGGTTTCAAGGAAATTCTTGATATCTGAGAACCAAGGTGGCTCATCATCAGGCTTTGTAGGTTCCTCAATCTGGAGGCAGAAGGCCGGCTCATTCCTCTGCTCAATCATGATCGGCTTCATCTCAACACCGTAGGGGATTTCAATCATTGACGCCAAAGTTGCTAATGCGTCGGCAGAGCGATTCCTTATCCGGGGGACATATGAGAAAGTGACCTCTTGGAAGCAAGCTATCAGATCTTCGAGGTGTTCGTAATAGGGGATCAGTTTCTCATCTTTCGTCTTCTTGTCACCATTCATCTAGCATATGATTAACTGTTAATCGCCAAATACTCGAAGGTGAGTTACATTCAGATTGAGAGCTGCCTGCAGACCAGCAGCACAAGCTTCATTCTCAACCATATCGTTAGTGTAAGGGAAGTTGAGCTTGATAGAGATCGGTACATGGGATCCTTTTGGTGAAATCAGGATGGCGCCAACTCCTTGGCCCTCGACATTTGCTGCCCCATCCAAGTGCATTACCCATGATTCTTCTACTTCTTCTGTATCGTCTTCCGTCATGAACAAGACATCTTCATCTGGGAATTCGATTCTTCACGGCTCATAGTTAGGTAAAGGATTATCAGCAAGATGATCAGCAAGCGCCTGCCCCTTGATCGATTTCTGAGTGACGTACGTGATGTCGAATTCAGATAATAAGAGTTGCCATCGTGTGCTTTATCCAGTGGGAGCTGGCTTTTCAAATAGTTATTTTAGCGGGTCCATTCGGGCCAAGAGCAGAACCGCCTGAGATAGCAAATAGTGGCGGAGCCTTTGAATAGCCCATACAAGAGCCAGGCATGCTTTCTCCAGATGAGAGTAGCGCGTCTCGTAATCGGTAAACTTCTTGCTCAGATAGTAAATGGCCTGCTCTCTTCTTCCTGTTTCATCGTGCTGCCCCAAGACACATCCCATCGAAACTTCCGTCGTGGAGAGATACATCAAGAGCGGCCTCCCTGGCTCAGGTGGTACCAAAACAGGTGGATTGAGGAGGTAGCTTTTGATTCTTTCGAACGCTGCCTGACAATCGCCGTTCCATTCAACGGGCAAATTCTTCCTTAGTAACTTGAAGATCGGCGTGCAGATTGGAGTTAGATATGCAATGAACCGACTGATATACTGTATTCTGCCCAGAAACCCTCTAACCTCTTTCTCGGTAGACGGCAGTGGCATTTTAGTGATGGCTTTGACTTTGATTGGGTCGACCTCGATCCCTCTCCTGCTGACGATGAATCTTAGCAGTTTACTTGACATAGCACCAAATGCGCACTTCTGTGGATTTAGATGTAGTCGATACTTTCTCAACCTTTCAAACAGCTTCTGAAGGTTTACCAGATGGTCGCTTCGCTCCGGTGATTTGGCTATCATGCCGTCGACATATACTTCAATCTCTCGGTGCATCATGTCATGAAATAGTGCAGTCATAGATCTTTGGTACATTGCACAGGCATTCTTCAGCCCGAATGGCATGACTTGATAGTAAAAGGTTCCCCAGGGGGTAATGAACGCTGTCTCCTCGCGATCAACCTCTGCCATTTTGATCTAATTGTATCCTGAGAATCCATCCATAAAAGAAAGCATCTCGTGCTTAGCTGTGTTATCGACCAAGATGTCGATGTGTGGCAGTGGGAAATCATCCTTTGGGCTTGCTCTGTTCAAATTGTGAAAATCGATGCACATGTAGACCTTTCCGTCTTTCTTTGGTACAGGCATGATATTGGCTAGCCACTGCGGGTATTTGGATACCATGAGAAACCCTGCATCGTATTGCTTGATGACCTCATCTTTGACTTTCAGCATTCATTCGGGTCGGAGACATCTCAGCTTCTGCTTGACTGGCTTCATATCAGGGTAGAGGGGCAACTCATGCTCGACCAAATCAATATCCAAACTAGGCATGTCCTCATATGACCAGGCAAAAATATCTTGGTATGACCGAAGGAAGTCGATCATGCTTTTTCTTTCCTCAAGAGACAGTGATGTTCTGATTTTGGTTATCCTGGGAACCTCCTCAGTTCCTAGATTGACGTCTTCGATCTCTTCGACAATGGGGGTAGGGCCATGCTCAAAGTCGGCAAATCGGTCAAGGAGCTCATTGGGGAGCTCCTCGAAGGGGACATCCTCGTCCAGACTCGTGATCCCTACCTCTTCTTTCACGTGGGACGAGTATTTTGATTAAGGCATCCTTTTGTGGGACATTTTGTGGAATTTTAAATGACAATATTTTTGGACTTTAAATTTTTTCAATATTTTTGAGATTTTGGTTTTCTTCTATGTTTTTGAGATTTTTGTTTTCTTCGGAGACGGGCCCTTGGCCAGGCGGGTTTGTGTATATACCAGGTATTGCCTGCCAAGGGCTTATCTCACTTTTTATAGGTTATTTTTTTTTTGGAAACAAGCGCCAAACTTTAAGCCACTTCTTGCTTCTAGAGTTTGGGGCAGAGATGCCCAGTTTCGTACCTGAGGGGCCACTTCTTTACCTGTTGGGATGGTGGGCGCTGACTGATATGGCTCATTAGAGTCAGCCTCCATCATATTGATCCCCATTTCGTCTGAGATCATGTCCTCAAACGTTAACATGGCTTTGTGGTGATTCACCACAGGGGGAGTTTGTTCAGATATCGACCGTCGTTCCTCGAAAAGGGATAATGTGGCCAAGTCTATCTCCAAGCTGGGAAGGGAGATCTGGGGATTGATGAGATGGACTGGGGTTATAGGTTTGTGTGGGGTCAAATGGGTTGCCCCATTTTGATCAATTTTTACGACCCCTACGCTGACAAACGAATCCCTGATGTGTGGCCTAGGGTGAGGTTTCTCCTCTATGTTAATTCCACAAGCTCTTGCAGCCGCGGCGACCCTGGCTTTCTCTTTGGCCTCTCGGACCTCTTGCTGTGTGGGCTTATATACTAGCCCGAATCTTACTTTTTATCACTTAGCCATAACTGGCTCTCTTCGGCCTTGCAATTTGGGTCCCAATCCCCTTCCTTTCTGATAGCCCCACTTTTGGAGCATTGCTACTACCGCTACCATACCACCTCCATTTTAGACATGATGCCCTCAATGAGTTTTGGGAGTATAGCTGACACCTCATACACAAAACTGTGGAGGTCGAGGTCCTCAGCGGTGTGTGGTATATCCAGCATATTGGGTTTCTCTACACTGTTGGTGGCCTTTTCTTTCTCACTGTGCCCTTCTCCAATGATCGTGATAATCTTATGCCTAGATGAAAATTTGAGTTTCTGGTGCAATGTAGAAGGTATGGCTCCGACTTCATGTAGCCACGGGCGCCCCAACAAAATTTTAAATGAGGATTTGATATCCATGACTTGAAACAAGATGGAAAAGGTCATTGGTCCTATCAACAGCTCAAGATCAACTTCTCTAATTATTTCTCTCCTGGTATTGCCAAACCCTTTAGCGCTGGTTCTGGTGGGCCTTAGCATGCACCGATCAACCCCGATCTTGGTGGTGGTTCTTAACGGGCATATATTCAATGTAGACCCATTATCAATTAGTACCAAGGGGATAATCATATTTCCGAACTCAACGGTTATATTTAAAGATTTTGAGTGGCTACCTCCTTCCTCAGGTAAATCGGCATCAGAAAATGAAATGGCATTTAGAGCCATCACTTGACCAATTATCTGCCCGACTTCATCTAGGCTAACTTAGAGTGATACATGCGCATTTTTTAATGCCCCCATTAATGCTTGGAAATGAAGTGGGGACGTCATCAACAGATCCCATACAGTGATATGGGCAGGCATTCTTCTCAGCTGAGTCTCCAGTATATGTTCTCGACTCATCTTCTCGAAGGGGTTCACCGCACTGTCTTTCTTTCCTTCGGGTTGGGCCTGTGTTGCTGCTGGTATTTCTGGCTGCTTTACTATCCTCCCTGATCTAGTAATAAAATCTATTGCCCCTTCTCTACTGTTGCTTCCGGCATTGATATATGTTTGTTCGTAGCTTAGCGGGACCTGATGAGGATCATATGCGGGTCTCGAGAGCTGGAAGGTATGGTTGTCGATTCTTGAGGTTCTTATACTGTCGGCTCAGGAGGTGTAGGCAACACCTGATTTATTTTGGTGGTGGAGTGTTGGGTGGAAAGATTGGACCAAATGGGGGTGGTAAAGCTTGAGGGTGGTGGTATTGGAGGGAAGGAGGTAAAAGTAGGCAATTGATAGCTGATAGGTGTTGGCGAGAGATGGGGGGTCTGATGGGCCGTTAGGTAATTGATCGGGGTGATGGAGTTTATCGGTGGCTGAACTGGGGGTGATGGGGTGGACGCTGGCCAATGATAACTGATGGGTGTGGGTGTTGGATTGGGGGCCTAGTGGCTTAAAGGGTAATCGATGGGGTTTGTGGTGTATGGTGGTAGTTGAAACGGGACGGGCGCAGGCCATTGATAACTGGTGGGTGCGGGTGTAGGATTGGGGGCCCGTTGGCTCATCGGGTAATTGATGGGGGTTGTGGTGTATGGTTGGTATGCATTGATGTTCACATAATTGATGGGTGTGGGTGCTGAAAAGTATGCCCTGAGAACCAAGGGTTCAATTTGTGGAGTCGGGTTGGGGAAATAATCTGACAAATTTAAAGGTTCAACTACCCCTATATTCCTCTCTTCAACGTTTCTTAACAGGGGTGTTACATAACTCTCCCGATCACTGATATAATCGGATGGGTCAAATTCGAACTCCTCCTCATCTTCTGTCATTCCGATGGTGGGTATGAGACCTGCTCCTCCGGTAGGATGTGGGGGTAGTGGCACTTGGTGGATATTAGTATGTTGAGAGGGTGCAGGGGAAATGATTTTCCCGGCATCGATTAAATCTTGGATGGCATGCTTTAATGAGAAGCAGCGATCAGTAGGGTGACCTGGACCCTGATGAAAATTGCAGTGGGTATTTGGGTCATAGTTCTTTGGGATCGGGTGAGGAGGAGGTTGCGGTTGGCGGATAGCCACTAATCCCTTTTCTACTAACCAGGGCAAAATTACACTCCAAGATTGCCCCAGAGGTGCAAAGACTCAGTCGTAGCGAGCTCTCCTTTGTTCTGGGGTCATTTATATTCCTTGCCCATTCCCCATTCTTTGCATCTGCTCAGGCCTAACTGGTGCTAGTGGGGCTGCCTGAAATTAAAATGGAGTAGTATTATTATTGGGCTTGATGTTGGCTATGTTCTAGACATCGCCACCTGTTCTCTTCTCGTTCCTCTGCTCAGAAAATCTTCTGATCCCGCTAGGGCCCCCTGAAGTATTCTTACTCAAACGCCCTTCCCTGATGGTATCCTTGCAGCGGTTAACATTCCTCACCAAATAAGTAAAACTAGACTGTTGTTGGTATACAAGAAATTGGAGATCACTGGCAGAGTGTTGTTTGAAATCATCTCTATCTACTCATCATCCGGTATTCTATTTCTGACTTGAGCTGCCAGTGCTCTCCATCGCCCTAAGTAGTCATTGAAGGTCTCGTTTGGATTTTGCTTTAAACGGGCCAAATTAGACTTGCGCGGTTCAATATCAATATTATAGACATACTGTTCCTGGAATAAATGTGCTAAATGTTTCCATGTCTTCATCATGGATGGTTCAAGAGACGTGAACCACCTCAGGGCCGGTCCGGTCAAACTTTTTTGAAAGACTTTTATTAGCAGTCTTTCGTCCCCCCCGTACTGGCACATGTCCCCACAATAGGACTTGAGGTGTACGATCGGGTTGCCTGTGCCATTATACTTGTCGAATACTAGCATTTTAAATTTGGGGGGCAAGGGGACCTTAGCGAACAGACATAAGTCTGTGAAGTCCGTGGCGTGTATTTCAGCACCCCCCATTTTCATCAGCTATTTTTGTATTTTGTCTAGCTGTTCTTTCAACTGCTCTAACTCTTTCGATACAGGGGTCGCTTTCTCGGCCGTCAGCTGGACTTCACGCTGGGCCACAAGGGGATGGGCAATTATGGGAGGGGGGTTAAGGTTGGTTAAAGCCCCAACATAGGCCCCACTGTTCCTAATCTTGTCCTCTCCATACTGCTGGTCGGCGTAATGTGCAGTGAAGGCGGGATTCTCCTATTGTTGTTGCATGGGTTAGACTGGAATAACATGAGTGGGGGCTGGGTGAGCCCATTGGGGGTGAGGAAAGGTTTGTTGGCTGATGGGCATTTGGCTTTGAGGTGGGGCCGGATAGGGCCATTGGGTGTGAGGGAAGGTTTGGGGATGGCCTTGGGGTGTAGGGCAATGGGGAAATTGGGTTTGAGGTATGGCATGGATTTGACCCAGATGTGAAGGTTGGGTTAACTGTTGGGGGTATTGTGGAAGGTATGAGTGGGGGGTTCAGGTTTGGGCCATGAACCCTTGGTCATTTTGGGACATGGGCCACTGATAGGTTTGGGCCATGGACCCTTCGTATGTTTGGGCCATGGGCCCCTGATGGGTCTGGGCCAATGGGCCTTGATGGGTCTGGGCCATGGGCCCTTGGTGTGTTTGGCTCAATGGGCCGTGATGGGTCTGGGCCATGGGCCCTTGGTGGGTCTGGCTTAATGGGGCTTGATGGTTTTGGGCCATGGGCCCTTTGTGGGTTAGGGCCATGGGCCCTTGGTGGGTCTGGGCCATTGGGCCTTGATGGGTTCTGGCCATGGGCCCTTGGTGGGTCTGGACCATCGGCCCTTAGTGCGTTTGGGCCATTGGGCATTGATGGGTTTGGGCCATGGGCCCTTGGTGGGTCTGGGTCATGGGCCCTTGGTGGGTCTAGGCCATGGGCCCTGGGTAGGTTTGGGTGGTGGGGTATTGGGTCATGGGGTCCTGGGATATGTGGAAAAAGGGTTGGGCCAATGGGCCTTGGGGATGTGGGAGTTTGGAGATTGGGCCATGGGGCCTTGGGGTAAGTGGGTAATGGGGGTTTGGGTGGTGTGGGGGGTTGATGGGGATCATGGGGGAGTGAGGCATGGAGATTGGCTAGGGTATGGGATGGGTTCATGGGCATGGGGTGTGGAGGAGAGGGGGCGTTTTGAGAAGCCTTCTACATGAAATAGGCTTGGAACATCTCCTCCATCATAGCCATGGAAGGAGGATCGGATGTGGATGGTGGGTTTAAGGGGTGATTGGGTATAGATGGGGCAGAGGTGGCAGAAAAATTAGGCATGGCCCCAGTATAATCGGGCATGACCATGGTAGATGGGGGGTATGGGGTGGATGAGGGGATGTATTGGGTATGTTTTGGGATGATGGGGGGCATGATGAGGAGGGATGAGGAAAGTTGGGCATGGCCCCGGTAAAAATGGGCATGACCCGAATGGATGGGAGATTTTACGGGGGGTTGGAAAGGGCGGAAGTGGTGTATGTGAATGTGGGTGGATCGGGTTTATAGGGGGATGATGGGAATTGGGGCATGGATGTAGATTGGGAAAATGAGTTTGGGTTTTGTATGGATGTGGATGGGGGATGAGTTGGACTTGGCATGGCTTGGGTAAAAGATGGGGAATGGGGGGTTGGATTTTGGATATTTTGGGGGGTTGTGGTTGGGAAAATGGGGGTGCCAAATGGGCCGGAAATGGTAAAAGGGGGTTGGGTGAGGGGGATGGTTGAAAAGACTTCTCCCGAATGGGAGTGGGTGGGAGAATGTGGCAGGGATGAGTCGGGATCGGCGTAAGCCGGGTCCACTACCCACGACATTCTTCGGGAGCGGGTCGGGTAAGGGTGCCTTGGATAAGGCCCAAAAATCCTCCTCCTTCTTCCCCTATGGGACGACGGAGGGCAAGATGATGCCGTTGTGCCGGCACCACAAACTAAATATTTTTTGGGTTTTGATTATATATATATATATTTTTGAATTTTATGAATTTTTTTTTTTTTTTGAAAAATAAAGGTTCCGAGGCCTTGGAATTCCCTTTTCGGGTGGCTCTCGTACCTTAATTCAAGACCCACAGCGACGGTTTCGATGCACATCGGAAGAATCGAAGGAGAACCTTCGATCTATTGAAGGCATGAAAATTGAGGCAAATGACCCACTCCCCCAAAATGAGCCTAAAAGAAGTTGCCTTCTCTCGACCGGCGGGGGCGTATTAGGTGTCGGAGATGGCGAGGGCTAAACAAGGCACTATGCACACTGATCGGGGAACTCGGGAGGTGGAAAGGGTAAGCAGACCTGGCGCAACTAATACTTACGCCCAGGTTGCAGGGGAGGAATTTTACACTGGCGCAACTATTAGTTGCGCCAAGGTAAAATTTGGGCGTTTAAAGCTGGCGCAACTAATACATGCACCAAGCAAAAACTGCCTCTCAAGAATAGAAAATAGCAGCCACTAATGCCCGAAATGAGTCTCCTTTTTTATTTTTTGTGGAAGCTAGGCTTCCGGGAACTGAGCTATTTTTTGGTGATCGATTCTCTCCTCAGCGCACCTAAAGGATTGGGTCCGCTGTAACTCACTAACGCGCTCCCCAAGGGTTTTAAGCTTCAGAATGGGAACCCACCCGATATACCTCCGGCACAAGCGCTTTCTCAGATACTAGGTGGGCTGGGACTTTTCTGGATCACCACCACTAGGGGCTGCCGCCATACTAAGACCCGAGTGTTTGTATGTGTGCCTAAACCAACCCCTTTGAAAAATCTACCCCGCAAAATAAATTAATTAAGCTCCCTAACTTGGTTCAATTTTAATTTTTTTCAAAGCTTTTCTCTTTTTTTTGAAAGTTTTCTTTAGTTCAAAGACCGGGGGTGATTATCCCGTGCCGCCACCACGGGCCGACGTCCACTGTTAGGATATGAATAAAAAAAAATGACGGGGCTAGTGAAGCGACTAGGCGGGAAATATAAAGTGCTGAAATTTAAAGCCGAATTGTAAAGGGAAGTAAGAAAGGTGCCAGTCAAGTGACTAGGCGAAAATTGCTGAAATTTAAAGTGGAAACATAGGGGTGAGTAAAAAAGGCGCTAGTCAAGCGACTAGGTAAAAATTGCTGATATTTAAAGCGGAAACGTAGGGGTGAGTAAAAAAAGGTGCCAGTCAAGTGACTAGGCAAAAATTATTGAAATTTAAAGCTGAATCGTAAGGGTAAGTAAGAAAGGTGTCAGTCAAGTGACTAGGCGAAGATTGCTGAAATTTAAAGCGGAAACGTAGGGGTGAGTAAAATGACGTAATCGGAGGGGTGAGTACAAAAAACAGCAAAAATAAAATAAAAAAATAGCAATCAAATGTTAGAAAAATAAAAAAGGCCTAGTTCAAGGGGAAGCTCTACTAGCTCTTCCCCAGCAGAGTCGCCATCTGTGCATTCGTGGGAATTGAGACGATCCCGTCGCGACGATGCGCTCTCTAACGATAAAGTATATAGAGTCGCCACCCGGAGCTTTCGGTGTCCCGAGATACCTAGTTCATTTTTATGAGTACCTAAGTGCTAAAAATATGACTCTGAATTTGATCCACACCAAAGGCTCTTAGGTAGGGGCTTCGGTTATCGATCGGGAAGGTGTTAGGCACCCGATCAACCCGCTTAACGCGGTCTATACTAATGGCCAAAAATAAAATAAAATGAAAGAAAAGAAAATAGCTTCCTCCTGCCCAAAAGGGCTTAGAATCCTATTTGTGCCCCTCCGTTCCTACCAAAAAATCGGCAGTGTAACGACACAAATGGGAGGATGGAGGGAGCTAGAATGAGATAGGAGGAGAAAGGGGAGAGCTGGAGCCCTCAGGCCCTTGTAGCACCATAGGAGAGCCTTGCGTGGCTTGCTTTGATGAGCTCTTGAAGGCTTTGTATGGTGGAAAATGGGGTTCTAACTCCTAAGTCTTAAAGCTTAGAGGTAGGGAAGGGAGGCTAGGGGATCACACACACTTAGGCTAAGGGTTTTGGATGCAAGAACAAGCTTGAAATGAGGTTGGGAGATTCTGGAATTTGGGTGAAAATAGTGCACAAAAGGGAGGAAGAACTTCTCACTTTGAGCTCTTTCTCTCTTAAGCAAATTTCTCAACCCCTAAACCAAGGGGTGGGGGGCTCTATTTATAGGAAAAGAGTGGATTAGGAGGCTACTTAGATGCTAATTGAGGTTAGGAATTAGGTGATCTCAAATCTAAGGTTTCCTAAGATTTTGAGAGCTTGGAAGGGTGTGAAGGTGGTTCTAATGGTGGATGATGGGGTGAGGCTTTAGGCCACTTGGAGGGTTGTAAATAGGTAAGGAATGGGTGCAATAGAACTATCAAAACACACTCCAAACGTCGGGGTGGTCAACAAGTCAAACCCCAAACAGGAAATTCGGGGCAAAATCCCATAGTTACTGTTCATATGCCTGGCGCAACTAATAGTTGTGCCAGGCAAATGCACAGTAAAATAGTGAAGGTCATTGCCTGGAAGTTAGCTCACGGGGTGGGGGCCACCTTTTAACCTTGGCGCAACTAATAGTTGCGCCAGGCTTAAAATCAGGGAGGATTGGCCTGACGCAACTAATAGTTGCGCCAGGAAAAATTTATACCTGGCGTAACTATTAGTTGCGCTAGGCCATTTCTGGGGAGAAATAGCCTGGCGCGACTAATAGTCGAGCCAAATCCCTAGGGGGCCTACCAGAAATTACCTTCGAGTTCGGACTGCCATATCTTCTGATATATACCTCTGATTGGGGAAATTCTTGGACCGTTGGAAAGTTGACGACCTCTACTCTTTAATGGTATAAGAGTTGGTCACTTAGAGGGTCGTAGCCAGTTCTGGTGCAACCCTCCTCCTTATTGCCTGGGAAGGTTAGGTTAGGGTTCGAAAAGGGTTCTAAGGGTCGGGGTTGGTTTCTAACGGTTCGGGGTAGGTTGCTAGGGGATCTAGGGTGATTCCTAAGGGTTTAGGGTGATTCCTAAGAGTTCCATACATGCCATCAAAAGCTCAGAAATGTGCCTCTCTCGATATGTCTTTTGATCGGGCCTTGGGCCAAATTTGAGTGTCTACAACACTATATTAGAATGGATGTTTGAAATAATAAATTGATCTAAACTACAAAATTTTAGACTATAGTTTCAAAATTATAAACCAGTGGGCTTTTGAGCCATATTTCCTCTTTTATTCAGAGAGACTGTTTCTTTTAGTCAAGTCCAAAAATTTATTTCAAGTACTATAATGAAATGAAATCTCATACTAATAAATGTCGAATCAAAATAATCTATGCTAACCCAATTTTTTGTCTAGAACTACCTATAGAAATATCAAAGCAATAAGGCATCTATGCTAGTAAATCATAAAGGTGATTAAAGGTCATCTTTTGTTAAACCATAGCCAAAAAGTTCAAATCCCATAATATTTTATCCATTGAACCCATATTAGAAGCCTAACCAAATTTCTTTGTACCAAAAATCAGATAAACCTTTAACCATATGTACTACCCAAAGCTTTCAACCTTTAACCCTTATATTTTATGAGATTTTATAATGTAAAAGAAGGGAAAAAGAGGGAGTGGAAGGAGGAAAAAGCAAAAATAGATAAAGGGAATGCTAAAAAGGGTACAACTGAAGAAAAAAAGAAACAAAAATGTGGGAAAGAATGGAAATTCGTGAAGACCAATTTTCGAAAAAGAAGATTACGATTTTCCAGTAAAAAGCTTTCAAAGAGAAGAAAAATAGTAAAATACGATTTTGTAATTGATTGAGAAAATGGGATTTATTTATAGAAAATAAAGAAAATGGGAAGAAGTTATCCAATTTATAGATACTTACTAAAGAAAAGAAGAAGAAACTAAAAAGATAGGAGAAAGAAGAGCTAAAATGCTCAGAAAAACTTTGAATCATTTTCTACCTTTCTTTGACACCTTCTAAAAACCCAAAGCCCCATTACAAGCCGAAGGAAAGACCTTTTTAATTTACTATTAGTAAAAGTAAAAGCCTAGTAGAGATATGGATACTAGATACTATGGATTGTATAGGGATTCATATGAATAAAGTTGATTATCCTTTTCTATAAGATTGATAATTTTATCTTTGACGGAAGTTTTCTGAAAAATATACTGAGAGAACCCAAAAAGTTTCGATATCCTTTTGAGAGTATGTCAATAGTGAGTTTTGAATGAAAATATTTTTTAAATCTATAGTTTAGAAATATTTATGAAGAATTAGTTGTTCACTAATACATATATCACTCTGCTTATTATGAATTGAAATTGTTAGAGTTCTAATCAAGAATAACTGTTGTAATGGAAAGTAAGGATAGAAGATTGATAATTTTAGAAAATTGCAATAAACTATGTAGTGACCAATTTGGCCACTTAGGTAATTTAGTGTACAAAATTAGTATAGAATTTTTTATATTTTATATTTTTGAAAAATCCAAAAATATTTTGAAGTTTGTAGGTAACTTCACTGAAAACCTTCAGGAGACTACAACTCCTCCACTAGGGATCACCTAGGGGTTTTAAAGGCTTGTTGCATTTGCTAAATGAAATCGTGCTCCCTTCGAAAGTGGTAATTTAAATTTTTAATAAGATATTTTATGTTTCCTGGTTTGCTAGGGACTAGCAAAACATAAGTTTGGGGGTGTAATCAGCCACATAATATACCATTTACTACTCTTAACTTAGTGATGCTAGGACTTAATTTGCTACTAATAAGTTAATAATGTGTAGATATTAAGGAAAATCAGTAAAAGAGAGCCATAATATAAATCTTTATTAAAATGAACTCAAAAATAGTAGTAAAAGATGATTAGTCTTAAAAAGATGATTCACTATATACTGAAGGCTAGAAAATCATAAAAAGACGATAATGCACTGCTACTAAAGAGAGAAATGAGAAATCAAAATTTACGATTCTCCAGAAGACGTTCAAAAGTAAAGGCGATATAGAAGAAAAAGCAATGAATCGTAATCTAGAGAATCGTCCAGAGGGAAAGCTATGAAAGATAGAAAATCGTTATTTATAATTTTCCAGAGAAAGAGAAGAAAAGAGATAATTGTGATTTATGATTACGATTATAAAGCTTTCTTGTTACTATTACTGCTGCTGATCATGTGCAGATTCCACCGTCATGAACAAAATTAGAATAACTCTTGAATTAGAAGTTTGGCTGATCACAGATTTGAGAAGATTGATAAAGATAGACTCCAGAAGATCTCTACTACTGAACAATCTAGAAGTACATCAATTAAAGAAAGCAATGAATTATAAAAATAGAAGTAGAGTTATATTAGGGTAGTTTTATTTTTAGTTATTTCTTTTATTAAAATTAGAAGTCTTATAAACCGACTCCTTATGATCTATAAATAAGAGAGCCTAATATAGGAATAAGCATCGAAGAAATTCTCAGCATTAATTGACAACTGAGATTAGGTTTTTTTCCGATCAAATTTAGAGTATATTTTTATTGCTTTATAGATTAGATATCTAAGGTTTCTCAAGATAAATTGACGACTGCGATTTGGAGCTGAAGATTATAGTAGATATCTGTAGTTTCTCATAAGCAATTGACGACTGCGACTGAGGAGTGAAAGATATAATTTTTATTGCTTTCTAGTTTAGATTTTATTTTCTTTTATTTTCTCCTTTGTAAACATCTTCATATTTTAATTTGAATTGATGACTCAAATTCAGGTTTGTAGATTAGTGTAACAGTTTTTACTTTTCCATCTTCAGTTTTTTAGAATTTGATTAACGCTCAAGTTTTAGAAGATTGTTGATTAGATTAAATCTGTATTGATAGGATTTTAGTATTGATTAAAGACCAATGCTAGGAAACTTGATATATACTCTAACAGTACTATTTAAATTTATAAATATCCGATAGCTGAAGATTGTGATTGACGACCATAATCTGAAGGAGGACTAAGATTTATTTTCTACAAACTTAGTTTAATAACAATTCTTTATTTATTTTTCTCTCGTAGTTTAGGAACTTAAAAGATAAATATAAGTTTTCATAAAAATTAAGTTAATATAATTTAACCTATCTCTGTGGGAACGATCCTGTGCGAGTACTATAATTTCCGTTGTGCACTTGCAATAGGTTAAGACTTAATTAGATACACATATAAGTAGCCCAATCAATACTTTCGAACACTGTTAGTTCTTGTTTCTTCATCTGACGGCACCTCATAGGGTTCCTCATTCACATCGTCTTAATGACTCTCAAGAAGTCGAGATATAATGTGGGCGTATGGGATGACAACAAGGGTTTGGGGTTGGTACTCAACATCTACTCGCTAGCATGAATGATACGTTCGTAGACTACCTGGGACGCATTAAGTCAAAGGTTTTCATGCATCGCAAACAAAGCCTTGAGAAGGGCGTCCCATCTTTCCCGTTTGTGCTGGAGGGGATATAGATTGCTTCAAAACCCGTCATCCAAAAACCACATTTCCATTGGTAATTGAGTCTGCATTATATATTGGCCAAAAGCTTGACAACCCCCGTCATCCTAGTGACAATCTAATTGAATTTCACCTCCTTGAGGTGAGGTGCTTGTAGGCCTTGGCTATTGTCATATTTCGCGTGATAGCCCATGGCAACGGCTATGCCATAGAGATTGATGTGTAAGGTTCATCCATCAATCTTTGTGGTCAGATTTCCTACAGTCTCTCCCTTTTTAAGGTTTTGAAAGAAGAGTATAACAAGGTGAGCGTAAAAGTGTGGATGAACGGGTTGGAGTAATGGTTTCAATCTGGCTCGCCTAAGGTAATCTACAGACCAGATGATCGTTTCATTGTTAACGAAAATATTCTAATCAAAGGACCACTCTAGTTCAAATACTTTTATGGCCCACCAATTTATGGGTTTTCATATCTACGGAGATTCAAAACTTGATGGGGCTTTACCCTTCAATTGTTTAGAGGGTTTTGGTCGTACAGTGGGAAGTTTAGATGCCGTTTTCTTCTTGGACTCCATAGAAATGGAAATGGAATCGAAATGAAGAGATTCGAAGGTTTTACCTCGACGCAAAGTTCCAATCGTGAGAATCTTGTTGGATGAAGACACATGCACGCCGATCCTTGTAACTTTGGCTGATTTAGTTCATGAAATCGTGTGTTTTCAAATGAAAATAACCCTTGTTCTTCACCGGAGAGAAAACAAGAGAGGGATGTCGAAAATGACAAGATTGGGGGGTTTTTCGACCCCCTTGAAATCTCATTAGTTGTCGCGGTGACCACAAGTTCTCGCTGCGGTGAGCTCGGAGCTGAAGCTCTCCCCACGATGAGCTTCAATCTTGCTACGGCGAGGTGTATAGAATTGAGGGTTCTGTATTCAGTCATGTGTTGTTTTGACTGCCCTTCATATTGGATTTTTTAACTTTGTATAGCATGGTATGGGCTCTCTAAACTTTGTAGATACTATCAACTAAGTACATCGACATCACATAGGCACCGATGATCTTTGAGTGTCACCCACTTTCTCTACATTGTTGTCATTAATTACACACACAGAGAATATAATATATCCATAGTATATCGGGACCCTAGAATGCGACTAACCTTAGTCGAACATGCACTTGTATTGATCATGGATTTTGGCTTCACGTTCCCACGTCACTTCGGTGATAGAGTGATTTCACCATTAGACTAGGACAAGTGGAATCCGCTTTGTCCTCAAGATCTGCTCCTTGTGATTCAGTATTTTCATCGGTTCTTCGATCAGTTTTAAGTCCTCTTGGACTTCTATCGGCTCATAGTCCAATATGTGTGATGGGTCTCTCACATATTTCTGCAACATGGATTCATGGAACACGTTGTGGACACTGGACAGTTGCAGAGGTAGAGCAATTTTGTACGCTACTTAGCCAACTCGAACAAAAATTTCAAAGGGTCCTATGTTGGAGAGATCTTGATGAGCACATGATCTCCAGTCTGACAAGAAGTGTGAGTGTTAGAATGATGCATGGTCAGTCGGAATCACACAACAATAACTGATTGAAGTTTACCTAAACTCGATGTTGGTTCTTTTGAGATCGACATAGCTTTTCTATCGGCTCTGAGCAACTTTCATCCTTTCCCAGATGATTCGGATTGTCTCATTCATGCTTTCAATTAATTCTGGGGCCCAACCATACCAGTTTTCCAACTTCCTCCCAATTGATCGAGAATTTGCATCAACGGCCATATAGTGCTTCGAAAGGAGCCATTATGATGCTTGTTTGGTAGCTATTGTTGTATGAAAATTTGATCAAGGGTAAGTGCTTATCCCATGATCTCTGGAAGTCTAGCATACATGCCCTAAGCATATCTTCAATCACTTGATTTACCCTTTCGGTTTGCCCGTCGGTCAGAGGGTTAGATGCATAACTAAAATCTGACTTTGAACCCATCCCCACTTAGAAACACTAACAAAACTATGATGTATACAACGGGTCTCTATCTAACACAATGCTAACAGGTATACCGTGTAGTTAGACAATCTCTTTTAGGTATAATTCTGCAAGTTTGCTGGCTGCATACCGCGTGCTGTAGGGTAGAAAGTGAGCAAACTTGGTTAGTCGGTCCACGATTACCAAAATAGCATTGTGTCTTTTCTGTGTCCTTGGCATTCCAAGTATAAAGTCCATGGAAATATTCTCCCATTTCCATTCAGGGATTGGTAAAGAATTCAAAATACCTGAAGGATGTCTATGGTGACCTTCACTTTCTGGCAAACCAAGCATCTTGCTATGTATTCTACAACATCTCCCTTTACCCCTTTCCACCAAAAATTCTTCTTGAGATCATGATACATTTTTGTGCTGCTCGGATGAATAGCATACGTCAAGTTGTGGGCTTCATCTAGTATTGCATGTCTTAGGTCTACATCAGTCCGTACGCATAATCTATCTCTAAACAACAAGGAGTCGTCATCCTTGATAGAGAAATTTGGCTGATTTCCACTGATTACTTCTTGCCTGATAGCCATAAGTCCCACATCAGTTACTTGGAGTTATATGATCATATCGAAGAGTGTGGATCGTATCTTATTATTAGCTATCAAAGCTCTCGAATCTTTCACCTTGAATGTAGTGCCACATGAGGCTATGTCCTCAAGTAAACGCCATCTATGTATCCTTGTAACGAGATGTGATAGCTGAGCAGATGATTTTTGACTCAAAGCATCCACTACCACGTTTTCTTTTCTGGGATGGTCTTGGACAGAGCAATCGCAATCCTTCAGGAATTCCATCGACCTCCACTGTCTCAGATTCAAATCTTTTTGGGTGAAGAGATGCTAGAGGCTTTTGTGATCAGTAAATATTTTGAACGTTTCACTGTAGAGGTAGTGCCTCCAGATTTTCAATGCAAAAATAACCGCTGCTAGTTTCAAGTCATGTGTGGGATAATTCTTCTCATGGTCTATCAACTGCCTTGAACCATACGCGATGACCTACTCATGCTGGTTTAGCACACAGCCTAACCCACTGTGGGATGTGTCGCTAAACACTACGAATCCTTCACTCCTGATGGTATGGCAATCACTGGTGCGGAGGTCAGTCTTCCTTTGAGTTCTTGAAAACTATGTTCACATGACTCGATCCACTCGAATTTGGCATTCTTTTGAGTGAGTTGTGTGAGTGGTCCAGTAATCTTTGAAAATCTCTCAACAAACTGTCTATAGTATCCGGCTAGTGTTAGGAAACTTCTTATCTCGGTCACTCTTCTTTGTTGTTCCTACTTTACTACAGCCTCTATTTTTCTTGGGTCCACTGTGATACTAGCTTCTGAGATGAAGTGCCCCAGAAAGCTCACTTGCTTCAACCAAAATTTTCTCTTGCTTAGCTTTGCATACAACTAGTAGTCTCGAAGTGTCTGAAGTGCTAGGCGCAAGCGCTACTCATGTTCTTCTCTCGTCTTTGAATAGATTAGGATATCATCTGTAAAGACAACCACACATTGGTCTTAGTAAGGCTTGAACACCCGGTTCATAAGATCCATGAAAGACGCAGGTGCATTTTTCAGCCCAAATGGCATTACGAGAAGCTCATAGTGACCGTATCTTGTGCGAAAGGCAATTTTTGGAATGTTTTCAACATTCACCTTCATCTGATGATACCCTGTGCTCAAGTCTATCTTAGAGAAGAATCTCACCTCTTATAATTGATCGAAGAGGTCATCAATCCTAGGAAATGGGTATTGATTCTTTATCGTCAGCTTATTCAATTGTCTATAATCAATGCAAAGACGCATAGAACCATCCTTCTTCTTGACAAACAATACGGGTACTCCCCATGGTGAAACAATTGTCCTAATAAACCCTTTGCCGAGAAGTTCTTACAACTTTTCCTTGAGTAATTTTAACTTGGCTGGTGCCATACGATACAGAGCTTTCGATACTGGCGTTGTTCCTAGAGATAATTCTACCTCGAACTCAACCTCTCTGTCTAGCGGTAACCCGATAACTCTTCAGGGAAAACATCAGGAAACTTGCACGCAATAGGGATATTAGAAAATTTTACTTTCTCCTCCTTTTGGCCTAGAATGTGAGGTACTCGATACTACCATCCTCTATCAACCGCTTGGATCGAATAGCTGATATAAATGGTGCGATGGTCCAGGGTATACCTTAAAATCTGACTAATTTGCCCTTTTTAGGTCGTAAGGTGACTATCTTTCTAAGACAGTCGACAGTCACATGCTGAGCTGATAACCAATCCATTCCAAGGATTACATCAAATCCTTGAATCTCTAATACAATCAGATCAACTATCGTCTCATGACCTTCGATGGCAACGATGACTGACTGACACACTGTGTCTGTACTCACTAACTTTCCGGTTGGAATCGATAATGACAAGATAAATTCCAATAGGTCAGGAATGTAGCACAGTTCTACTTCGAATTGTGGTGTCACAAAGGAGTGTGTACACCCTTGGTCTATCAATACTTGAACCCTGTGAAAACATATATCAGACCTCTTATACATAGGTAAGGTACCTAAATGTCACACACATTTATAATCAATTGAATGATGTACACACAAAAGGTTTCTAGCATGTAAGGAAAAGCAAATTCAAGACCTATTTTATTTTATGCACCTTCTTCATAAAAAATATGAGGAAATAGATTGACAATCCATAGGAAAGTGATACCTTGGATCACGTCATTGCTAGCTTGGGCATCTTGTGCTGACACATCATAAGCTCGGCCTTATACCATAGATCATGGAGATCGCAGACTAGGTGTTGTTGTTGCAGCTATTTTCATTTTAGGGCATTCCCTAATCCGGTGCCCCATCTTTCCACATTTAAAACAAGCTCCCATGGTCTTTCGGCACTCCTTGGTCTTATGTGATTTTCCACACTGTGAGCATACATCGTTTGTTGTGGAGGAGGCAGTATGAGAAACATTACGAGAGGTTGTTGGTTGTGCTCTCGATACACCCGTTGTTGTCGAGTTTGATGTATTGAAAGACCTTGGGGGCCTTGGAAGGAAAGCTGCAGAGTAAAGTTGTCCTGAAGATGTCATTGGATTAGGCTGTGATGGTGGCGACATCAACTATCTTGGCCTTTTACTGACCTGCTCCGAGTTATGTGTTTGCATCTGACTCTTCCTATTCCTTGCTAGTTCATCCCTTCTCTTAAACATATTGTCAACATCCTTCTCTGTGATAAGAGCTAATCACATAACTTGGGCTTACGTGGTTGCTTGAAACAGTGAAATCCTCTCTTTAATTATTGGCTTCCGACGATTTTCAAACTTTTGGGATTTCATCAGTTCAGTGACCACCAGTAATGGTGCAAAATGCAATAGTTGAGTGACCTTAGACTCGTATTCATGTACACTCATTTGCCCTTACTCTAAAGTTGCAAACTTGATCTCCATTTGACGTCGCTCTGGTGCAGGGAAGTACTTTTCATTGAATACTTCAATGAATTCGGCTCATGTCCAAGGTGTCCCTGGAGTCCGAGTCCTTTCCACGGACTTCCACCATGGGTCCGCTTCACCCTCTAGTTGGAAGGAGGCCCAACTCACCTTTTCTTCCTCAGTGCACCGAACTCTTTGGAGCACTTTCTCTATCTGATTTAAGCACTTCTTGGCTTCCATAGGATCGGCCTACCCATAGAAAGTAGGTCTCATTCTCCTAAACACTTGGAAGTCAGACGACTGTCTTCTCTCTGCCAGCATTGCCATGGTATTCACCATGGTCTCTAACAACTGTTGGTTGTTTCCAGTGTTATCCCCGGCTCCTAACATATTGTTAAGGTTATTTCCAACTCCCGATGCATGATTGTTGTTGCCTAGAGGAGTTGCATTTGGGCTAATGCCTACCCTTTCACCACCCGTCACACGTTCGGTGTGCACTATCCTTGGTCTTCCTCGTCGTGGAGGCATATTAACCTATCGTGATTAAGCCAAACCTTAATCCGGTTACTCGAGAAATCTAACCTAAAGTACGATGGTCTTCCTCATCGTGGAAGTGAAAAGGCATATACATGGCATTATAAGAAGAGATTTTCCATCATTTCTAAGTAATTAAAACTTTACAATCCACCAGTGAAGGCCGACCTTCACCTAAATAGTGGACAAAAAGAACTATACCAAACTGTATTCAAGTTCAAATAGTTTACTGTACCAAGTATTGTATTGCTTACCTTGCAATTATTAAAGGGTGAAAATCAGCAAACAAAAAGGCAAAATCACAGAGAAATGGGATAAGGGTAAGCAATCAGGCCTGTAAGAACCAGGGCTGTTGCAACAAGCTTTAAGGGGTAAGTAAGGGTATGTCCATAGGAAAATATGCTTTAAAATAAGGTAAATCTCCATATCTATGATAGATCTAGCACTCTAGCCTATCTTAGTTTAAAACAAATCAAAACAAGAAAGAGGAGAGACTTTTTAAGAGTTGTCACATTACTAAAAACTACAAAAATAAAAATGCAAATGATCCAGAACTAATTAAAACACATATTTAGGGAGATGGAGAAAAGGATTAAAAAAAAAAAAAAAGTAGCAGCTAGGGCTTTTAGTCTTTTACTGAAAATTGATTGGTTCATAGGCAGTGTAGAAAACTGATTTACAATAATCCTTCATCTGGCTACAAACTCAGATGCAAGGTATAAGAATGCAACCTAAACCAGAGGATTGGAGTGATCCTAATGCTATGATCTGTCCACAGTAATGGCCATAGATCATCCTAGAGATTCCTCTAATTCAAGGGTCTTAATTGGAACAACTAAATCATTGTAGATGTTGTGGATGCAAGGCTACAAGCTCAGGAATCCACAGGGATATTAGATCCAGGGAAAACAAATGGCAATCAAGAGATTTATGGATCCAAATTAACTTTACATTCAATAATTACTGAATTAATACAACTTACAATCCAATTGTTCTCAGATCTGCAATCAATGCAACATCTAATCCCCCTACAAAGCTTTGAACCTCTCAATTTACAGCTCTCAACCTCACCCTAGCTACTAAAAGGGTTTAGCCAACCATGGTTGGTCTAAAGAGTGAATGGGGAAGAAGGAAGATGGAAGGAATTTTTGAATTTTAGTCCGAGCTCTCTCAATTTCAGGATGGTTCTTCTCTAAACTCCTCTTTCATTTATAGTCTTCCTCTTTGTCCTCAAATCAATTTTAGCCAATCAGAGTTGAAGAGAATAATTCTGTTATTTTGAGCTGCAGATGTGATTGATTTTACTTTTAGAAACTCTCCACTAATTGGTCTAAACTAGACATGCATACGTGAAGTGGCTAGAGAGTTGTCATTCGAGCCCAATTGGGTTCAAAAAATACCCCCAAGGGTTGTTAAAGTGCCTTGGAATGTGTGCATAGAGCACTGATGGGAGCTGCAGTCTCAGCAAGAACTGAGAAGTTCCCAAATCGAGCTTTGATAGGTTCAGGGAACCTCTCGATAGGTTATGAGGCTTCTTGGTGCTTCATTCGATAGGTTGAAGTAGGCTTTCAACAGGTTGGATGGCTTCTCTATAGGATCTATTGCATTGTTCGACAGGATGACCTCAAAACCTCCCTACATCTTATATAACTCCAGTTGAGATTTTGACAAGTTCAGTACTGCTGTTTGACAGGTTGACTCAACCTCGCACGACTTCAGGTAAGTCCTCGCTAGGTTGGGTTTGTCTGCTCGCTAGGTTCAGGGGAACCTATCAACAGGTTCTTCTCTGCTATTCTGAACCTCACGAGATCCCCTGCATCTCTAGGTAAGTCCTTAACAGGTTGCAACACACCACTCAACTGGTTCTTTCAACTTGTCGACCGCTTCATTTTTCTCTCTCAGAACCTATCGATGAATTCTCATTCAGCTTTTAGGCATCTCGACATGATGCTTCCTTTGGTTTCCACTCCTCGACATGTTTTGGGAACTTGTCGATCTCTTCGTATTCAAGCATCCAAACCTATTGATAGGTTGAATTAACCTCTCGACAGGTTATAGCCTTTGCTTCCACAACTGGCACAGAGCTCTGGGGGTGTTGTTCTTCATCTGTTCAGCACTCAGCCCCTCTTTGAGGGGTTCATTCTTCATCTACTACAGCTGCTCTTGCTCCTAAGTGTACCCAATTGGACACACGACATTCCCATAGACTTCTGAGGCTCTGTGGACTACTTGATTGGCTAGCCTTTTGGGCTGCATGGACACATGATGAGGCAAGAGATCTCTTCTTTGGCATTTTTAGATGGATGCCTGCATTATGACTATATTTTATTGCTTACCTATAAAAACACACTCAAAATACATTATTAGTCAACTCAGAGGTCCTTCAAAGTTCAGGTTAGGAGTTGAAAAATGATATTTTTCACTGCTCAACACACCCCCAAAACTAAGCTTTGCTAGTCCCTGGGCAAAGAAGAAATTAAAAACAATTATTGAAAATAGAAAAATGCCACTTTTGTAGGGAGCACAGATGTATTTAACACATGCATCAAGCCTTTTAAACCCCTAGGTGACCCCTAGTGGAGGAGTGGAGTCTCCTGAGGGTTTTTAGTGAAGGTACCCACAAACTTCTCTAGTGAATCAGTTAATAACAATCAATCAGCTCATATCAAGGTATTGTGTGTGACAATTAGTGCAAAGCTCACCATCAATTTGAGAATTCTTTTTGGATAATGCCCTAAACAAATTTAATTTCAGACCCTACACTCACCAGGGCTGTCACTCACAATAAGCAAGAAGGGTGCATCATTTCATACAGCTCAAGAGTAGTTATAGCCATCAAATAGGACTGTAAGCATGAGCATAGGCAATGTTCCAATTCCTAAAATCTTCTAGCTCTTTTCACCATAGATTACACAAATCCTCATCTCCACATGACAGCTCAATCAATTTCAGATCAGTAGGGTCTTTTTATTGGGTTGTGATGTGGCTTATGGGTGAGGTTGATAAAGAATGAAAGGGTAAGGAGGGATTCCAAATTGAGAAATCAGTAAAGTAAGGAGGTGGCATCCACACCCTCATTTCGGCTCATCTTCATCTTCTTTGATATTTTCATATTTGAAGTGGCCATCTTCTCATCATCTTCTAATTTTCCAATGAAGTGACTTCTCTTTTTGTTTTGTTTTTCTATTTTTCTCTTTCTTCTTATATGCTTTTCTTTTGTATTTTTCCCAAATTTTATTTTATTTATTTATTTATTTTTATTTTTTATGGGCTGGAATGCCATAGCTATACATCTGATACACAGTTGCGTTCAAGTGTGCTTTCTTCTTCTTCCACCAATTGTCAAACCAGCTCTTCCTTCTTCAAATCCTTCACCTCTTCCTTCTGAAATCTTAGGATAAGGGTCACGTTGCATCAGGTCACTGAATTTTGGGTTCAAATTCTCTGATTTTTATCAAAGAGAAGCTTGGATTTTTTTAAGGCTCAAATTGTGTGTATCAAAGGTAGTTCAAAGGTGGGAAATTTTAAGCTCAAAATGTCCAAACGATGGCCTTACTTCATTTCTTCAATGTCATGAATGTTGTCAAGCTATTCAATTTGGATTTGCCTAACTTCTAGTGAGCAAGAATAGGTTCAATCAGTCCTTAGAGTAGAAAAATTGCCAAAACACTCTTCAAAGAAAAAATTTTCAGGCTGAAATCTCACTGGGTATGGTCTTCCATCAAATTCTTGGGGTATATCCTCATATTTTTTTTTCTCTTTTCAAGTTCACTAAGCACCAATTTTTGAAAATTCTTGACATTTGCTTCATGAAAGTGCTAGAGCTACAACAAATTTCAGTTTTTAAAAAGTTTTTAATTTCCTCTTTTTCAAAACTCATGTGGGAGATCACTTTATTTTCAAAAATTTTATCCAACACTACTGCACTAGCATTAACCATTCCATTGGCACAACTTTCCATACCCCCAAACCTAGGAGGAGTAGTGTCCTCACTGCTTTGGAAGTATAACAAAAGAACAGCAGGGTAAGCACAAGGACAGTAGAAAATGAAGCATAACAAACAAATGAGAACAAAAGTAAACATAAAGGAAAGCAAGAAACATAGTGGAACTGTCGAAACAAATATTTTATTTCACACAAGTAGATACAAAGCACAAAAGAAATAGTACATTCTAAACAAAAAGTTTATACAGCATAATCCTACATACAAACTAATAACTTCAAAAATCTAAACACAATCTACACCTAATCAAAATCTGAGTCAGAGCTTGATATGGTCATTGACCTAGTGCGGCCCTAGGTCATGGTGGGCTCCCTGATGGAAAGGGCTTTGGATTTTGAGGGACTAAGGGCAGAGTATAGGGAGAGGGTCTAAACTAACCTAGCCAGCATCTCAGATTTCTGCTTGTACATCTTGTAAAGGATATGAGGACCAGGGATATGAGGACCATTTTCCATAACTTCCACTCCTCTACCCTATGAGCTTCTAAAACAAGGTCAATCTCCTCCTGATGTGCTTACCGCAGTAACACCATGACTGCATCCACTAAAAATTGCACATCCTCTTTGACATATGGGCTGTTCTCAATGGCTTTGGTGACGGATGGCAGAGGTGAAAAGGTGTTGGTGCCATATGGGACAATGGCCCAATGGTGAGGGTCATACATGGAGGAGGGGGTGATGGGCAGCTTAGGAAGTGGTAGTGATGGTACAATGAGGGTCAATGGCAGCTCCTCTTCCACAACAATAGACTCAGGTGGGGTGGTGGGGTAGGTAAAAGGTAAAAAGGGTAAGTCAGCCTCCAAAGGATCAGTTGGGGTTGTAGCATGGATAGGCAGAGCTTCTTCATCAAAATAAATTTGAGTTAAGGAGTCCCTGGTAGAAAGGGCAGGGATTAGTTCTGCTAACTCAGTAGTGGAAACCACTACAAGAGGGGACAACTGAGGGGATGGAGGTGGAGTGGGTACTGAAATAGGTCTAGAAGTAGGAGTTATAAGAGGTTGACTGGTGGAGGTGGATGGGATTAGAGTGGAATGATTGGCCTGAAGGCAGGTGGCCATAGCAGACTGGTTGGTTTTGTTGGTTTGGAGCTGGGCTAGGATGGAGGTGAGAAGGGAAAGAATTTGGGTAAAGGCCTCAGGTAGGATTTGGGTTTGGGTAGAAGGGTGAATGGGTATAATGGGTTCTAAAGGAGATGTGGGAGCATGCTGGAAAAGTGAGGTGTGAGGAAGCTGGAATTGGGTAGGCTGTGGAGAGTCAGGTAAAGGGGAGTACTCTTGCCCAATGTTCTCCACAAGTGAGTCAATTAGGGATGAGTACTCCTCAGTGGTAAAATGCTCTAAATCTTGGGTATGTGGAGGTGACATAGAAGTAGTGAAGTCAATATCAGAGGGTAAGGAGGGTGGAGAGGAAGCGACTGGGTAAGCTGATGTCGATGGGGCTACTGGTTCAGGGCTTAATGATTTATCAGCAGGGATGGATGGATTAGCTGGAGGGGGTTTGCCTTGATTTCTTTGGTAGGTGGTTGTGATGGGAAATGAAGGTAGGGTAGGAATTGGGTCTGTCGTAAGAGGAGTTGACATAGGGGTGATTGTGGTGATAATGGAAGGGATGACTGAGCTGCTGGGAGGTATGGGGACTGTAATGGAGGGTATGGAGGGTGATGAAATGGGAATGCTGGTAACATCAGAGCTGATAATAGGTAAAGGTACATCAGTGGAGGGAATCAGTGTGGGTGTAGAGGTCACAGGTGGAGGCTGTGAGCTAAGACCACCAGAGTTGAGTAGAGGCTCTGAGCTAGTAAATGTAGAGGTCCCAAATTGCAGCTGTGGGCGACAATGAGGAATCACAGTGTGATTCTTTGGTCACCGGAGGGGCTTCTTTGTCAGGACTCTCAACTGATTTCTTCTTGCTTTTCCCAATCAGGGTCCTACTAGTAGACCAGACCCTCTTCCCAAACACTTTTGGATTTAGTTTCTCCACTGGCTCATCCTTCTGTATCACAAATTTCCCTTTTCTTAGGAAATCAGTGATGAGTCTGCTATAGGGTAACCCTGGCAAGGCATGTCCTCTTTTGATTTTTTCATTCACATCTACCATGGCCTCAAATATTAGTTGGGAGGCATTCAAGAACTGGCCCTTGAAGAAAAAGTAAAGGGCATCCACTATAGGGGTTCTTCTCTCTTGTAGATGTCCACTGACAAAAATGTTTTTCCTCAAGATTAAGTCTATGAAAAGCATGCTAGGGTGTAGATCTCTCCTCATTAATGATTCCCCAGAACCCACAATGCCTTGAGTCAGATGTCTGGCCATTACTCTAAAGGACACACTCTCAGGTGCTCCTAAACCATAAACTGAGTCAAAAACTGATGGGACCCCTAATGCCAACCCTATTTCACTGTAGGCCACAACAAGCACCCAATTATCAATTAGGACCACAAGGGTAGGCTCTGTTGACCTTGGCTTCATCTTCTTCCTGATATTCTGATACCATAATTTGACAAGTCTAGGGTAGGATTTTTCTTGCAATGGGGTCAACAAAGGTGTCAGACCTGCCTTCACCAAATAGTCCAAGGTGCCCTTGCACTCCTCTACCTTAGAAAAATAAGGTAGGTAAAAAATTGTCTCAGGGATCAGGTCCTAAGGATCCACAAACTCATTGGGGGTAGCCAGGTTCACAGGTATCCCAGGTTCTGCCTCAGGGATAGGTTCAAGCACTGGCACATCCTCAACAATTTCTTTGGCAATTTCCTCAGTGATTTTGGCCTTCTTAGCTTTCTTTGCTTTCTTAGGTTTTTCCATGATGAGCTTCCTCTTAGCAGGTGGGGTCTCTTTGGGCTGGGTGGGTAGCCTACTAGATTTTCTGGTAGATTTCTGAACAGATTTGGAAGGGGCTCTGAACAGATAAGCTAAGGTATCCTCACGTCAGCCATTGGACAAGCAATCCACACAATTAACTCTAAAAAATTCATAGTAATCTTCTTTGCCCAATCAAATTACAACACAAACTAAAAATGGAAGTACAAAGCTTGGAAATCAGAGTGGAGGTTAAAGAGGAACTTACCCACAAAAAACCTAAGGTTTCTTAGAACTTGCTGTGCAGACACCAAACTGACAGAGACTAGGTGCAAAATGTAGCCCTTCTAAAATTGAAACACTTGGAACAATGGCAGGGTGAGTGGAGTTGGAACCAGTAAGGTGGAGGAGAGAGAACAAATTAGGAAATCGGGCATAAGAGGAATAGAGTTCTGAGCAAGAGATGCCGACTGGATAAAATGACCTCTCGACAAGTTTAGAATGAGTAAAAAGCTATTTTGATAGGTCAAGGAAGATTTCAATAGGTTGAAGCAACCTGTCGAAATGTTAAAGCAAGTGGATTGCCAGGTCTGTTAGGCTTAAGATCTCGATAGGTTCTTTCAACCTATCGACAGGTTACAGGCTTTAGAAAAAATCAAATCGATAGGTTCGACATCCTATCAACAAATACACGGCCTTCAAGGTCTAGCCTCTCGACAGGTTTAAAGTACTTAGCATTTAACATCTGGACATGTATTAGAACAAGTTGAGAACATAGCCTACAACTTCAGTACCTATTGACTTTCTCGCTCAACATCTCGACAGGTTCATAGATCCTATCGAAATTCATATTTACACCTTCAGTACCTTTCGAACATCAATTCAAACCTCTCGACAGGTATCAGAACTTGTCGAAATACACATTGAGGACCTTTAGAACCTGTCGAAAATCAAGTTAGACCTCTCGACAGGTCTTTTTGACCAAACGTACCTGTTTCTCATCAGTTTCCTTGTCTCCATTCACATAGATTTTTCAATTATCCTTTGTTCCCATTGGATTTCTCATGCATTGGGGGCCTTCCTAACTTAATCAAGGTTGATTCAGTAACCTAAATGAAACACTTAAATAAAAATGGCAGCATATATACAAGGCCAATAGTTTTAAAAATAGCAACAGACACAAAACCAACAGTTATGATCCATAGTATACATTGTTGAAAATCAGCCACACTGTGGAGGTTCTTAAAGGTGAATGGTCACCACAGGCTCTACTATATTTTCAACAAGGAGTTTGAGCCTTTAACCATTAACTTTTATGATCCTACCATCTTTTGAATCCATGATTTCAATAGCTCCAGATGGGGATACATGCATTACAATGTAAGGTCCCTCCCATCTAGATATCAACTTGCCTGAGAAAAATTTTAACTCAGAATTAAACAACCATACCTTGTTGCTAGTAGTAAACTCCTTACTCAGCAAATGCTTGTCACAAAAATCTTTGGCTTTTTCTTTGTAGATCCTTGTAGTGGAGTATGCCTCTAATCTCAGCTCTTCCAGCTCTGACAGCTGTAGCCTTCAACAAAAGTTAGATCAACACTCAATGATTTAATAGCCCAATAGGCTTTGTGTTCTAACTCCACTGGTAAATGGTATGCCTTGCCATATACCAACCTAAAGGGAGACATCGCTATTGGGTCTTATAGGCAGTTCTATAAGCCCAAAGAGCATCAGTTAACTTCAGGTACCAATCAATCTTATCTCCGCTCACAGTTTTCTCTAAAATATGTTTGATCTCTATATTAGAAATTTTCACCTGCCCAGTGGTTTGTGGGTGGTATGGGGTGGCAACTCTGTGTGTCACAGAGTATTTTCTAAGTAGGTCCACAAACTGTCTATTGTAGAAATGGCTTCCCCCATCACTAATGATAGCTCAGGGGGTGCCAACCTAGAGAAAATGTTGTCCTTCAAGAACTTGAGGACAACTCTGTGATCATTGGTTCTTGTGGCTATGGCCTCAGCCCATTTAGACACATAGTCCATAGCCACAAGAACAAAATTTTATCCATAAGAAAAAGGGAAAGGACTATGAAGTCAATCCCCCAAATGTCAAATAGTTCAATAGTCAGTATAGGCTGTAAAGGCATGGAATTTTGTTTAGAGATACTTCCCATTTTCTGGTATCTTTCACAAGCTTTACAATGCTACCATGCATCTTTGAAGATAATGGGCCAGTAAAATCCACTTTGGAGTATCTTTGCAACAGTCTTGTTTCCATTAAAATGGCCTCCACAAGCCTGTTCATGACACATGGTTAGTATGTTGTGAAATTCATTCTCAGGGACACACCTCCTTACAACTTGGTCTGCACAATGCTTGAAAAGGTATGGATCCTCCCACATGTAATGTCTGATCTGAGAAAAGAACAACTCCCTATCCATTTTGTTCCAATGTGGGGGGATCTTACCCACTGCCAAGTAATTCACTATGTTTACAAACCAAGGTGCAAAAGTGCTGACAGTAAACAACTGTTCATCAGGAAATGAGTCATTGATAGGCAGCCTATCAAACTCAGCAGTTAGGATCCTAGATAGGTAGTCTGCAACTACATTTTCAACCCCTTTTTTGTCCTTAATCTCAAGATCAAACTCTTGTAATAGAAGGATCCATCTGATTAATCTTGGTTTGGCATCCTTTTTAGACAGAAGATACTTCAGGGTTGAGTGGTCTGTGAATGCCACAATCCTATATCCTAACACATAAGATCTAAAATTTTCCAAAGTATAAACAATGGACAGCAATTCCTTCTCAATTGTGGTTTAATTTAACTGAGCATCTATCATTGTCTTGCTTGTATAAGCAATCACAGAAGGTAACTTGTCTGTTCTTTGCCCCAAAACTACACCAATAGCAAAATCTGATTTATCATGCATCAACTCAAATGGCAAAGAATAATCAGGTGCTTGTAGGATAGGTTCAGAGGTTAAACATCCTTTCAAAAGCTCAAAAGCAATGAGACATTTATCATTAAATTTAAAAGAAACCTCTTGGAACAACAGGTGACAAAGAGGTTTTGAGATTTTACAGAAATCTTTGAGGAATCTCCTATAAAAACCAACATGCCCCAAGAAAGATCTGACTTGTTTGATAGTTTTAGGTAGGGGCAAATGTGCAATCAAAACAATTTTAGCCTGGTCTACCTCTATGCCTATGTGGGAAACAACATGGCCAAGGACAATGCCTTGATTGACCATAAAATAACTCTTTTCCCAACTCAAAACCAAGTTGGTTTCCTCATATCTCTGCAGCACTAGGCTGAGATGGTATAGACATTGGTTAAAACTGTCCCCAAAGTCAGAGAAATAATACATGAATATCTCTAAAAATTGATCAATCATGTCAGAGAAGATGGCATACATACACCTTTGGAAAGTTACAGGGGCATTGCATAATCCAAATGGCATCCTTCTATAGGCAAAGGTGCTAAAAGGACATGTGAAAGTTGCATTTTCCTAGTCTTGTAGATACACAAGGATTTGGTTATACCCAGAATATCCATCAAGAAAACAATAAAAAGTTTTGCCTGCCAACTTGTCCAAAATTTGGTCTATGAAGGGCAAAGGAAAGTGGTCTTTTCTGGTTTTTAAATTGAGCTTTCGATAATCAATGCACACCCTCCAACCTATGACTTTTCTAGTTAGAATTATCTCACCATAATCAGATTTAACTACAGTGATTCCAGATTTCTTAGGTACCACCTGAGTAGGTGCCACCCATTCAGAATCTGAAATAGGATAGATGACTCCAGCATCTAATAATTTAACCACCTCATTCATCACTACCTCTTGCATGTGTGGATTCTCTGCATTTCTCTAGAGCGTTTAGAACCCTCTTCCAAGTAGATCTTATGCATATAAATAGCAGGGTTGATGCCTCCATGATCAGCAATAGTCCAACCTATTTCTTTCTTATGCCTTTTTAACACACACAACAACTCTTCCTCTTGCTCATCAGTGAGGGGGAAAGAAATGATCACAAGAAACTTCTGATTAGCTCTCAAAAATACATATTTCAAAGACTTTGATAGCTGTTTCAACTTCACATCAGGTCGACTTATGAGTGAAGGCAACAAAGGTGCCTTTGAAGGTAGTGGAAGAGGCAACACAACTGGTTTCCAAGGAGGATACCTTATTGCTGGCCCCATGTCAGAATATAAGGCTTTGACCTCTCGAATCATAGGTGTGGGGGCCTTTTCTTCCAGAATTTCACTCCACATATTTTCAAAAATATCACACAAATCATCACAATGCAGCAGCTTGGGTAAAGTCTCTTCCACAAGCTCATCCAACACATTAGTTAAAAAGCAATCCTCACTATCCAAGTGAGGCTGACTTATTGCATTATAAACATTTAATTTTACTTTCATATTGCCAAAAGATACCTCCATTACACCTGATATACATTATATACAAGCATTGACAGTGGCCAAGAAAGGCCTGTCCAAAATTACAGGAATGGAGGTAGTGCACTTGCTTGGTTCCATGTCAAGAACCAGAAAATCTGTTGGATAGAAAAACTTGTCAACCCCAACTAGCACATCTTCAATCATTCCCACAGGTTTCCTTTTAGATATGTCAGCTAGCTGTAATACCACATGTGTGGGCTTCAATTCTTCCAAACTTAACTTCTCATAAACTGAATATGGAAGTAGGCTCACACTGGCTCCCAGATCCAACACGGTTTTTTCAATGGCGTGATTCCCAATGATGCAAGGGATTGTAGAAACTCCAGGGTCTTGGAGCTTTGTTGGGATTGCAATGGGAAGCACTTGGCTCACTTTCTTAGCACAAAAGACCTTCTTGGATAGGTGTATCCTAGATTATCTTTTGTGTGTGCACAAATCTTTCAAAAACTTTGCATAGGTTGGAACTTGCTTGATTGCATCATGTAAAGGCAAGTTGATCTTCACTTGCTTAAATGCTTCTATCATTTCCTCAATTTTAGCATTCTCCTTGTCAAAAGGAGAAGGTGCTTGAAGTGTATTGGGAAATGGCAAATGAGGGACTAATCTCTCATTTTCTACCTTGGCAGTCTCATCAATTTTTTCTTTATTTTTGTTTTTATTTTTCTATTGGGGCACATCAACACTCCCCGTATTTCTCATATGCTGCTCCTGCTGCATATCATCATGGGTTGTTTTTTCATTTCCTACACTTTTCTCATCAAGCTCAACACCAACTTTGTTATCAATCCGCCTTCCACTACTCAAAGTGGTGACAGATTTGGCTTCTTCATGTGAAGAAGCCTCACCCACCATATATTGTCCTTTAGGGTTGTTCATAGGCTGACTAGGTAGTCTTGCCTCCTCTCTCCTAGTCAAAGTATTGGATAGCTGACCAAGTTGGTCTTCTATCTTTTTAGTACTTTGGCTATGGGAGTTAACAATTTGAGACAAAGAGCTCAAATTCTGTAATGAAGTCAGAACTTGCACTTCAAATGTAAGGGATCTAGAGGGTGTTGGGCTGGTACACTTTGATGCACAGGTTATGCCATTGGCTGGGCCATAGTCTATTAGTATTGAGGCCTTGGGAAGTAGTTCTGCTGGTATGGTTAGGCATTTTTATAAGGCATGGACTGCTGTGGTTGCTGGTGGTGGTGGTGGTTTTGGATGGTATATTGTCTCCACCTCAAGTTGGGGTGGTTTCTCCAAAGTTAACCAACAGTTGGCTATTGTCCAAAGGACTGAGCAGTGTTCACATGTTTCATAACAAGGTCTAGAAATTGGGCAGCAAAAGGACATTCTTCAAGGGAGTGAGTGGGGGACTGACATCTCACACATGCCTCCTCCACTTTGGTAGCCATTAGTGACTGCATTGCCCCCATGAACTTCTCAAATTTTTGAGTCAAGCTATCCACCTTCCTTTCCAAATCATTATACCCACTGACCTCATACATTTTCCCTCTTGTAGTATTCTCTCTCACCAATCTAACAGGAGTCTCAATGCCCCTTGACAAAGTCTCCCTTCGTATGGAGTTTTCACTAATGATATCAAACAATTCCCAAGCCTCATTAGCTATCTTGTGGAGGTAGGTACCAACACATGAGGCATCAACCATGTCCCTGCTCTTGGGATCAATTCCTTGATAGAAACTTTGAACAAGTTATCATTTAGGAATTTGGTGATAGGGACATTGCATAAAGAGCTCCTTAAATCTCTCTTGCGCTTGGTGGAAGTCTCCAGTTGGGGCCTGAGCAAAGGATATTATGCTCTTCCTCAGCTGACTTGTTGTTAAGACTTGAAAAGTACCACTTTTCACCCCTTAACTTAATCTCTGTTGGACCCTTAGTCATTTAATAAAAGTGTTTTAAGCTTGTTCTACAGATAATAAACAACAGCTGCCAATAAACCCCTAACCATGCTAAGAAGCTCACTGTTGCCCCAGAACTACCTCAACAGAACGAAGGATGAACCCAGACAGAGAGTTGGCTGAAGCATAGGCACATCCAAGCATAAATACATCAAGAAGAATGCCTCACACAAATGTCGCAGGGTTCAATTGAACAAGAGATAATGCCTTCGCGCAGTTGTCACGAGCCCCTGGAGGAAGAACAATAACTGGTTGCACAGTTTACGCGTCGTTCTCCCACGGTTTGGTGCCAGAAAGAATTGAAAAGTAGGCTTCGCGAGGCTCAGTATAAAGCATTTGCGTAGTCTTGCGCAGCTCAAAAGAAGAACCGTTAAGCTTCGCGCGACTGACTCAGGAGAGAGAGCTTCAGGTATTCCTGCACGTAGTTGTCGCGCAGTGGCCATGAGATACAGACCTTCTGAGAAATGCTCACGCGACCAGGAAACTCATGAACACTGCTTCTTCAAGAGGATCTCTCGCGAGATTCACCAAGGGACGAACCACGCGAGTAATCCCCGCGCCATTCAAAGCTGAAAGAGCAATCTTGTGATAGCCATTTGTATTTCGCGATGACTAAACTACCAATCTCGCGACTGCATGAATTTCAAGTCAGTTCAACCCCGCAACTCCAATTCTACCACGCGGAAAGATCTGAAATTGTTTCTACCCAGCGAGGATCGAATTCTAAACTTCTCCCTACTTCCACAAGGGCAATTTAGGAATCTCTAGCAATTAGGGCACGCACTCCAATGCTTTAATCTCTGTGCACATGCCTCGAGGCATCCAAGGGACAAGAATGGGCTGCAATTACATCAATAAATTAGGGTTTTTCTAACCCTAATTGGAGGGCAAGCCGACTACTATATAAGCCTAAGCCTAGCTTAGGTTTGAGGATCGACCCTCTTTGGGACTTAACTTATGTGCTTCTTCTCCAAAAAACTAACTGTAGAATTACAGTAGGTTAAGGTTAGGGTTTAAGAGTTTTCTTATTTTTCCTTTTTCTCTCTCTCCATAGTCCAGCACTTGCTGGCTATGCCTTTTGTATGATTATCTGATATAGATTTTAATGGAGTTTTTTGTAATAGGATTTGTTGCATGTATGGGATGTTGTTTTTATTGTGAGTTGTTCTGTACAAGGCTGCTGCCTTGAGATCCTCTATTGCTAAGTTGTTTTGTAAGCAATGGAGGATTGCTTCTAAAGTACTATTTAGATCTAAGTGATCTGTGTGTCCAGGTTAGGCACTTTGCAGGCCTTCCCCCTCCACAGGACCCACTAAATCTGAATCCCCATGGGAACTTGTGCTTGTAGCCTTGGGAACATGGTGGCGACAGCAATGTTCTTGTTCTGTCTTAGCCATTTGTGAGGAGGATAACCTCTGTGGATAGTCTGTGACCATTCAAGTGGACAGATTATAGCCCTAGGGTGAGGCCAAGTCATGGAACTAAGATAGATTTTTCTTCTCTGCACTTGTGCTTGTAGCCTTGTGAGAGATTGTGCAGTGGCAAACTCCCCTATAGTGAATAGATCCACCATCAGATTGTAGATCTAAGTGGGCCGTAGAGATTATAGACTTGTGACTGGATAACTGCAGTCTTTCTAAAGCAGTGAACAGCCTTGCTTAAAACCTAGTACTCAAACTCTTGCTGGTCCTGTGTGTCCAGGCTTGTGCACTTTGTAGGCCTAGCCCCACACGCAAAACTTTAGAGGATGAGGTTCCTATTGATTCTTGAGCTTGTAGCCTGGATGAAATAGTGCCTACAATGATAAACTTGTTCTGACCCATCTCTGGATTGTGGTTCCCCTATTGGATAGTCTATGACCATTTAAGTACACAGGTTATAGCCTTAAGGGATTGGATCATGGCACAGGGGTGAGTTGGATACTTTCTCCTCTTTGGTGATAATGTAACCCTTGGATAGGATTTCTATAGCGACAGATCTGAGTTTGAGTTACAAGACCCATCAGATCTGTACCTAATAAAATACTTTTCACCCTTTTATATTTATTCTCTCACTCCACCATCCTTCTTAACCCTTTCTGTAATCTAGACGTTAGGATACCTTAGAATTTAGATTATAGTGACCCTAAATCCCCTTCCACTTAGGATTGCCAGATCTATAGCCAGATCTGGAGAGCCTACTAAGGATAGCTCCCTTGGAGCTTGAGATCAACTTCCCTGTAGGACAAACTCTTACTTATCAAAACTTGCTACAACAGGCCCTTTATCTTGCAGGACTGTGCATATTTTTGGCTTGCTACTACGTAATCATCACTCTACCTTTCACTCATTTTTCATTTACCCCATTCTTATCACTGTCTTCAATAATGTCAGTAGCAGGCACTTAAAATATCTCAACAAGTTTTTGGCGCCGCTGCCTGGGATATTAATCTTTTAGTAGACTCTAGATTTTTGATTCTTTATTCTTTGGTAGCTGTACTTGTGAATAATTGATACTGCTAATTTACATTTGGAATTTTTCTTGCAGATCTAGACCGTAGCAGAGAAGGAGACTGGAATTGCATTGAGAGTCTAGCTACCTCTGTTTGCACTTCCCTAACCTTCAAAATCTCTGTTTATTTCTCCTTTGAAGATTCCATAAGCAGTTGATTAGGATAGTTGTAATTTTTGTTGTTAGTGCAATGTGTTTGCGAATAGTTTTCCCTGTTGTTGGTGTGTGTGTATGTTAGGAAGGAGATCTCTCAGTCCTACGTTAGAGCCTGCAAACCCTGAGATTGAAAGGGATAGAAGACTAAGAAGGCACAGACACCCCACAGTTGAGCCCCCTATTGAAATGGAGATAGCAGTCATGGGTGAAGAACAACCTAGAACATTGAAGGAATTGAATGCTCCAGATGATTATAATTCTCCTTTCAGCATTCAATTCCCAGATGTTCAAGGAAACTACGAAATCAAAACTTCCATCATCCAAATGCTTCCCTCTTTCCATGGGCTTAGCAAGGAAGACCCTTACAAGAACATTGACCAGTTCTTGGCCTTGTGCACGACATTTTCCATTACTGGTTTGGGACCAGAAGCCACTAGGCTAAGGCTCTTTCCTTTCTCCCTATAGGACAGGGCCAACACCTGGTTGTCTACTCTCCCAAACAACAGCATCATTTCTTGCAAAAACCTCAAGACAAGATTTCTGTCTAAATTTTTCCCAGAGACCAAAACCAGCCAGTTGAGGAAAAACATACTTGCTTTTGCCCAGTCCCCAACTGATGATTTTAATCAAGCCTGGGACAGAGTTAAAGAGATGCTCAAACAATGTCCCCACCATAAGATCCCTGACTGGCAGCTTGTCCAGAGCTTCTACAATGGGATTGATGAGAAGAGCAGAGACATGATAGATGCCTCTTGTGGTGGAATGTATATGCATAAAATAGCTGATGAGGCATGGGACTTGTTCAAGGTCATAAGTGAAAATGATTTCCAGAAGATGTCCTCATGTAGAACGGTTCAAGAGCCTCCTCCCAAGTTGGGGGTGGCTGAAACTTCTAAAGGAAAGATGTATGAAGTTAGAGGAAATGATGACCTGAGAATACAGATGGCCAATCTTACTAAAAGATTTAATAAACTTTTGACTGTGGTGCAGCCAAGAATGGCTGCACAAGTGATGGAGGCATGTCTGATATGCCAATCTCCATAGCACATAGTGGAAGAGTGCCCATCTGCAGGGCAATACCCTGAGTATGTAATGGAACAGGCTGCTGCTACCCAATCTTTTGGACAGCAATAATCTGGTGGCTACAATAAACAACCATATGGATACCAGCACCAGAATGCTGGTTACCAATGGAGAGACCACCCAAATTTGAGGTGGAGGCAAGACAATTATATTCAACCACAACAGATGTTGGCCTTACATCAAAGGCCACAACAACAGTTTAACCAGGGTTATGCCCAAAGGTCGAATTTCCAGCAGCAACAGCAACCCCAGCAACAAAATTAATTGATAGTCCCCCCACCTCAGCCTCGAAGTGCTTCTTTCGAGGACTAGGTTTTGGCCCAATTGCAAAGCCTTGGATCCTTGAATCAGACTGTGACTTCTCACAGTCAAAGCATTAAGAAAATAGAAGAGTAGCTTGGCCAAATAACCAATGCTCTGGCTAAAAGAGAGGTGGGCAGGTTGCCAAGCCAACCAGTAGCCAACCCAAAGGGCCAGTATTCCATCGACAAAGGCTCCTCAAATTTTGAGGGGGCTAATGCCATCACAGCCTTAAGGTCTGGCAAGCTGGTAGACAACCAGGTGGGAAAAGAATAAGGAGAGGTCATTCGCAAGGAAATGTCAAATGAAAATGATAAAGACTTTGTTAGAGCACAGAGTCAAGAACTGCCTGCTACCCTTCAACAAGGGAAAAATAAAGAGGTTGCAGATGAGCCTCATCAGGAGATAAAAATAGAAAAAAGATAAAAAGCAAAAGTTTAATCATAGGCTTGCAGCTGGGGAACCAGCAGTACCTCAGCTGCCTTTTCCTCAAGCTTTGAGTGGCCCTGCCCCTTTTCATAAGGGTCAGGCACAGATCGAGGAAATGATGGAGACCTTTAAGCAGGTCAAGATAAATTTACCCCTGCTTGATGCAATCTGACAGGTCCTAGCCTATGCGAAGTTTCTGAAAGACCTTTGTACTCAAAAAAGGAATGCCAGAGACCATTTGTCTAAAAAGGTCTTTGCAACTAATATAGTTAATTCTGTATTAACCATGACAATACCTGAGAATTTGCAAGACCCGGGGATACGCACTATTCCCTGTATTATTGGTGACCACACAATTGGAAGGGCCCTTTTGGACCTTGGAGCCAGTGTTAACCTGCTGCCATACAGTGTATATCAGCAGTTAGGTTTGGGGGAGTTGAAGCCCACCCCCATTGTTCTATTGATGGCTGATAGGTCTGAGAGGAGACCCATGAGAGTGGTTGAGGATGTCCTAGTGGGGGTAAACAAGTTCTTCTACCCTGCAGACTTCCTTGTTTTGGACATGAGTTGTAACAAGAGTACATCCCCTATACCTGTCATTCTGGGTAGACCATTTTTGGCCACTGCCAATGTATGCATTCAATGCAGGTCTGGGATCATGGAGGTCACTTTCGGTCATATGAAAGTTGAGCTTAATGTGTACAACGGTGTAAAGTACCCTCAGCTGAACAATGAGGAATGCTTTGCAGTGGATGTACTAGAAGAAATTGTTGAAGAATAACTGCCCACTCTGCTAGAGTGGAGCAACATTGTCATTGATTTAACTGAAGTTTGGAACATGGTGGAGGAAGGAAGCCTAGCTTTAATGCCAGAACACATACCCCTAGTGAGGTCTTCTGTGGGCTTAGTGCAGCATTCCAATTGAAAACCTACATTGCTGCCCCTTCCTCCAACCAACAATACACTAATCCTGCCATCCATCAAACACGCCCCTGATCTGGAGCTCAAGAAGCTGCCAGAGACATTGAAATATTCTTTCCTCGAGAAAGAAGAGAAACTTCCTGTAATTATCTCCTCTTCTCTAACCAGTGAGCAAGAGGAGGAATTGCTAACAGTTCTAAGGAAGCACAAGAAAGCAATTGGCTGGACCATTCGATCCGGGAGGATTGATGCATCAATGCATGCATAGGATTCATCTAGAGGAGGGCTCAACACCCTCCGAGAAATGCGAGAAATTGAATCCTCACATGCAAAAGTGGTTCTGAAGAAATCATTAAATTCTTTGGATCTTTGGGGTAATTTACCCCGTCTCTGATTCTGAATAGGTGGCACCAATCTAGGTGGTACCCAAGAAGTCTGGCATCACAGTGATAACAACCGACTCTGGAGAGTTGAAACCAGCCAGGGAGACCACTGGCTGGAGAGTTTACATCGATTATCAAAAACTCAACTCCAAGACCAGAAAAGACTATTTCCCTCTCCCTTTTATTGATCAAATTTTGGATAAGTTGGCTGGGAAAGCTTTTCACTGTTTTCTTGATGGGTACTCAGGGTACAACCAGATCCCTGTGCACCCCCTTGATCAAGAGAAAACTATTTTTACTTATCCTTTCAGCACCTTTGCTTACAGAAGGATGACTTTTGGACTGTGTAATGCCCCAGCCACCTTTCAGATGTGTATGTATACCATCTTTGCTGATATGATTGACAAATTCTTGGAAATTTTCATGGATGATTTTTCAGTTTATGGGGATAGCCTTGACCAATGTCTACAACACCTCCATTTCCTATAAAGATCTGAAGAGACCAATTTGGTCTTAAGTTGGGAGAAGAGCCACTTCATGGTAACACAAGGAATTGGGTTGGGCCATGTGGTCTCTAAAGATGGAATTGAGGTAGACAAGGCCAAAGTTGACCTCATTGCAAATTTGCCCCCTTCAAGAATAGTCAAGCAAATTAGATCCTTCCTTGGGCATGCTGGATTCTACAGGAGGTTTATCAATGACTTCAGCAAAATTGCTAAACCATTGTGCCACCTGCTCTGCCAGGATGTGCCCTTTGGTTGTTCTGCTGAATGTCTTGAGGCTTTTGAAAGGTTAAAAATCTGCCTCACCTCTGCTCCTGTACTATAAAGTTCTGACTATACCTTGCCCTTTGAGTTGATGTGTGATGCATCTGACTTGGCAATAGGTGCTGTCTTGGGCCAGAGAAAGGATAAGCTGCCTGTGGTCATTGCATATCTCAGCAAATCACTTGCTGAAGCCCAGCTAAACTACACAACCACTGAGAAAGAGCTTCTGGCAGTGGTTTTTGCTGTGGACAAGTTTAGACCTTACCTACTTGGGTATAAAATTGTCATCTTCACTGACCACTCAGTATTAAAGTTCCTACTGTCCAAGAAGGATGCAAAGCCTAGATTGAATAGATGGATACTCCTGTTGCAGGAGTTTGACATTGAAATCAAGGACAAGAAGGGTGTAGAAAATGTGGTGGCTGGCCACTTGTCCATAATTATATTGGAAAAAAGTGTTGATGACCTTGCTACAAATGATGTCTTCCCGGATGAGCAGCTGTTTGCCATCCAGTCTTTAGTTCTTTGGTATGCACATATTGTCAATTATCTAGTTAAAGGCAAGATCCCTTCTCATTGGACAAAAATGGATAAAGACCTTTTTTCTCACAGGTCAAATTCTTCTTCTGGGAAGAACCTTGCTTGTACAAGTATTGTGCAGACCAAATCATTCGGAAATGTGTCCCTAAAAGTGATGTCCCCAGTATTCTGACCATGTGCCATGAAAATGCTTGTGGGGGTCACTTTAGTGGGAGAAAAATAGCTGACAAAGTATTGCAGTGTGGGTTCTATTGGCCTTCTCTTTTTAGAGATGCCAATACACACTGCAAGACCAGTGAAAGATGTCAGAAACTAGGAGGGCTATCTAAAAGAAATTCACTGCCTTTACAGCCATCGTTGTTGTAGAATTGTTTGATGTGTGGGGTATTGACTTTATGGGCCCCTTTCCTCCTTCAAATGGTTTTCATTTCATCTTAGTGGCAGTAGACTATGTTTCCAAATGGGTAGAAGCCATTCCCACAAGAACTAATGATAATCAAGTTGTCCTCAAGTTCATAAAGTAGAATATCTTCTCCAGATTTGGTACACCTATAGCCATTATCAGTGATGGGGGGAGCCATTTTGGTAACAGAAATTTCGAGAGCTTGCTTAAGAAATATTCTGTCACCCATAGGATTGCTACTCCCTACCACCCACAAACCAGTGGGCAAGTTGAAATTTTAAATAGGAAAATCAAGCATGTCCTTGAGAAGACTATGAAAACTGATATGAAGGATTGAACTGACAAGCTTAATGATGCATCATGGGCTTATAGGATCGCCCCATTTAGGCGGTCTATGGCAAGGCTGTCATCTCAGTGGAGTTAGAACACAGGGGCCTATTGGGCCATCAAACATTTAAATCTAGATCTAACTTTGCTGGTCTTCACAGTGTCGTTGCGGAACTAAGGATGGATGCGTATGCCAATGCCGGGATCTACAAGGAAAGGTCCAAAACTTTCTTTGACAAAGGGTCATTGAGAAAGAGTTTCATTCTTTGGTGATAAGGTTTGGTTGTTTAACTCCAAACTTAAATTTTTTCAACAAATTGAAATCCAGATGGGAAGGTCCTTACATTGTCATGCATGTTTCCCCATCTGGTGCTGTGGAAATCAAGGATCCCAAGTCTGGGAGAACCATGAAAGTGAATGGTCAGAGGCTTAAGACTTGTTTTGAAAAACCTGTTGAACTCATGGACACCATTCACCTTCAAGAAGATCCTTCCTCAAATTGATCCACAGGTGTGTCATTACTGTATCATATATATGTTGTTTTTGGTTGATTTATCTTGCTTTCTTTTGTTTCTATTCTTTAGGATTTGTTCGTGGTCTTATCTGAATCTGGACCAATCTATTTTGAACTTTTGATGCATGGTTTTATTCTTACTATTTTTCAATTGATAGCTTCTATTGCATGCCTAATGTGGGAGGTTGTTTTTAAATTGATGATTGAGTTTACATGTGTCTAGAGATAGCCATGGGAGAGAGTCATGCCTAGGATCCAACCACAGGCAAACAGGCAAAAGGGGCAGAACAGAGAGCACATGCTCTCTGTTTTATTCCTTACTGTCGCTAGGTCCAAAATGAAAGTCTGGGAGACTATCGCGAGATTCAAAAGCTATCGCGAGGTTAACAAGGAAGCCTGGGAGCATGTCGCGCAGTTTGCATAGAAACATTCAATGACTATCGCGAGATTCATGTGTACCTGACAACCTCTCGCGCGGTCCACATCGAGCTATTCAATAGTTATCATGAGATTATCAGGTTGTCACGAGGTTCACAAGGTAAACTGGGAGACTCTCGCGTAATTCAATAGAAATACTTCATTTACTGTCGCGAGATTCTAAGTCTGTCACAAGATTCAATATGAACCTCAGAGCTTTTCACGCAATCCAAAAGAGGCTTAGGAGCCGCTCGCACAATTCACATGAATTAATCTCACTCTATCGTGCGCTCCAAGGATAACTTGAGAGATTGTCGCGCAATCCAGATTTAATCAACACTTTCGCTAGGTTCATTTCCAAACCCGCGACCAGATGTTCCAAAGCACGTCGAGCTTCGCGATAAGTATTTCAACCCCGCGCTTTGTCCCTTTTTCATTATTTTCTTCCTTCTTCCCTTTGCGAAACCCTAGCTTCTGGAGCTCTCCCCTCTCCCCTCCAGCATCACTCCTATAGCTCATCATTCACTTCACAATTCTATAGAGTTGTTCCTAACATCACCCCCATCCATTGCCCTCTGCTCAGAGATCTTGAGGTGTCTTATGCGTCAAATCAAATTAAACCCTAGATTTCAGCCTCCGTTTCTCATATTATAGGATAGAGTTAGATATGACTCCAAAATCTGCACAGAAGAGAAAAGGGAAGGATAAGGACCCTGCAGAGACCACCCTTAAAATGGCCAAGACTTCAAAGTCCCCCAAAAAAGGAACGAAAGTGGTTGAGGAGGCGATGGTACCAACTACTAAGTTCTCTACTCCTTTTGAGCTCATGGAGTCAATTCCATTGGAGCCTGAAACAGCCTTTGATGTACCATTTTTTGAGAAAGAACTCTCTCTGCCCCTGTAGTATAATTTATGAACAAAGCAGGCCTGATGCCATTGATGAGAGGAATTCCAGCTCTAGCCTACCCCAGGCTAGTGCAGCTATTTTATAGCACATCAAGGTCAAGAAGGACAATGATGGACAAGGGTGCTTGCTGGTGCTAATTGCCGACTTTGATATGTTAGTGGGCCCCAAGATGATCGCTAAAGTGTTGGGCATCCCAGCAGCATTCAATCCTAGCTGTGGATATGGCCCCCCTCTGAGTGCATCGATTGATACAATTGCACTAGCCCAAACTAGAGGACTAAAAGCCATCGGGGACTCAATTAGAAGGAGGGAACTCGAACCTGAACTGCTGTTCATTGACCAAGTCCTACGGAAGAACATATATTGCTCAGGACATCAGCAAGAGAGGAGAACCCCCATTGCGGATGCTGTCTACTCCTACCACATGGGCCATGGCTTCCATGCAGCCTGGCTAATTTTTGAGGCTATGAAAGACAAGTGGAGAAGTTAGGGTCAAACAAGAAGCCTCACACTCTACCCTATGCAAGAATCATTACCTTGCTGCTGATCAAGAGGGGATACAAGATAGGACAGACTGAGCAGACCACCACCCTTACCCGTACTACCTTTGCCAAGAGGCAATGGGGAATCAGCAGGAGCTTGATGGGGGGCCAGAAAAAGAAGAAAGCTGAGGCTCAGGTCCTGCCCAAGCAAACAGAAGCGGCAGCCGGATCAGGGTCTACCCCTGCTACAAAGGAGGTGCCTCCATAGATTATCACTTCCATCGCTGCAGCAACACCTATTACCCCTGCATCCACCACCCCTCTTGCATCCATCTCTCACCCCCCTCTATTTCCATTCTCCATGCCCACTACCCCTTCACCTGTGCTTGGTCCATGGGAGGACTCACCATCCCCTACCTTACCTCAGTACACAGCCACAATTCCCCCCTTATCTCCACCTAAGCCTACCAGCCCCCCACTCATCTCCTACAAAAAATGAAAGACCACTGAGACCATCCCAACCATCTCCCAGACACCACCCTCAATCCCCTCTATCCCCATTGACACACCCCACCTTGAAGAAACTACCACCCCAGCCATATTTACTACATCCCCTCTCCCAGACATTGACTTAACCCTTAACACATCCATAGGCTTCCAAGCCTTCATCTCTACATTCCTTGAAACAATGCCTGCCTACTACACCCCTCTGCCAGACTCCCCAACTACCTCCCAGCACCACTCCCCAGAACTCCACTCTTCCCCTCCCTCCACTTTCCATCATGCTCCTTCCTCCCCTTTCCAACCAATACCCTCTTCTTCTCAAACCCAACCTCCTAGCTTTGACACACTAACCCTCATCATACCCCTTATCCAAGATATACAAGCCCAGTTATCCACCAATAGCTAAAAATAGGACCAGATGCAGGCTGAACTCACCTCCATCCAATCCACCCTACACACCTTAACCACTCCACCCATCCCTCCACCATCCACTTCACCCCCCTGGTCCTGTCCACTGACAGACAGACACAAATAGACTTCCCTCCTAACTCATTACCCCCGCCACCATCACCATTAACTCTTACCCACCCATTTCCTTTAATCCCTTTCACAATTCCCATTTTCCATCTCCCATCACCCCCAACTCCTATTGAGCCTACACTCTTTTCCTTTCCCCCTATACCCTCCATCCCCCCTTTTATCCTACCCCCCCCCACCTTCTCAACCAAATCTATACAAATCGACCCAGAACCTGACCCGATTCCCCCACCACTTGACTTCCCTATTATCTTCCCCCTTCTCCCCAGACCAAGCACACTTTCCTCCTTCCACCTCCCATCTGCCCATAGCTCTAAAATATCATTTTTACAGCCCTCCCTACCTCACTATCCTCCATCACATGAGGGATAATGCATACCTGAGGAAGGATGCCCTGAGGGGCATGGCCAAGTTCGCCAATCAATTGAGACCCCCCTGCTGGAGCAGATTGATAAAATGATGGAGGAATACCGACAGCAGCTTCTGGGCATCTCATTGGGGTGGATAAACATTTTGGATGCCTACCAAAAGGACAAGGCTACAGCTACTTATCATCAGATAAATTGGGAGTATGAGAAATCCAATGCTGCTGCAACGAATGCCCGGGCAAGAATGCTTGAAAAATGACTTAACAATGCACAGGAAATCTAAAAAAATATAAAAGGAGGTTCATGAGACTGACATCCTCAAATATCAAATCAAAATAGCCTCATTGGAATCCGCATTGGCTGCTACCCGAAATGAACCTTACCAGCCGACCCCATCTTTGTTCACATGCCTGAGCCTAAGCCAACTACTACTCCAGCTCCACCTGCCCAGTCTGAGGAGGCAACACTTAAGCCCCAGCAAGACAAAGGAAAAGCTCCTGCTTCACCTCCTACGGCGCAGCCTCAACTACTGAGCAACCTACTCCTACCATGGCCTCTGTTGAACCACCACAGAAGCAAACTTATCCTCAGAGGAGGAAAGTCACTGCCAAGAGGTCTGCTCCCAAAACTGTCCCTTTAAAATTTGGCAAAGAGCCTGCTGCCCAGTCTGAAGAGGCATAGTCCCCTGCCCAACTTGAGTCCACTGGAAAAGGAAAATCCCCAGTGGTCCCCACTGAGGAACCTAAAGCTAAAGAAAAAGGAAAATCTGCAGTGGTCCCCACTGCAGAAGCAGAAGCCAAAGGCAAAGGCAAAGAAAAATCCCCTGCCACCCCCCTGCTAAGCGCAAAGGAAAAGCCCCTCAAGAACCCAAGGAACCAAAGGCTCCCAAGCCACCAAAAGTAAGGGTGAGGGCACCTAAAGCTCCAACTACAGCAAAAACAACAGCCGAAAAGAAAAAGGAGAGGGAGGAAAAGAAGAAACAGGATAGAGCTTCCCTTAAGGCACAGGCTAAAAAGATGGGTTGGGATTTCCTTACAGATTCAGATTCAGATTAGATCCTAGCATCTAGATTGTATATTAAGCTTTTCTTCTTGTAATTACATTTGTAACTATTTTTATTCCACTTTAATAGAATTTTTAGTTTTTGTCTATTGCTCTGTTCTATGTGCTTCTTTCTGTTTGTTTGCTACTTTTGATTTTGTTCTTTTTGCCATTCATGGGAGATGAGTTGAGGGAGGCTATGTTTCTTTGCAATAGTAATCCGTGTGGAGGACAAATGGAGATGGTGGTTATATAAATTTGTGCAAATACCGGCCTCAGGGAGTTCAATGGCTTCTTCTTCAAATTGATGAACCATGTTAGGCTACCTCGCGAAGATCCCCAGCTCAGCTGCACGAGAAATGTCCTTTACTCATCATTGATTGCTCTTCGTGAGGATCCCCGCGCGATACACTTACCTCTTTAAATACCATTCCTATCTTTGGACAATCAGTTAATGCTCCTTCTCTTTTCCAAAGAGCCAGTTGTGTGTTTCTTCTTTCCCCACACCACACTCATTTATTGCCAAGTTTGAAAAGGGGTGCAATTTCAATTCCGCCGATTCATGTTCCCTCGTCGCTCTCTTTTAAACCGGCCATCTGTCCCTTTTCATCTCATCCCTCCTCTTCTACCCCTAGAAGTCCATACCTCCTCACACAAATGGCGGATGACACCCCCTTCGGGTTCCCAATCAAATTCTACCCCATCTGGGGAGATCCCCCACCGCCAAAGGAGCCGGAACCCTTGCAATTTCTATGGGATGAATTTGACGAGGTCCAGCGGATCCTCGCCAAGGAGGAAAAGAAAAAGAGAAAAAGAGAGAAGAGAGAAAAGAAGAAGAAGAAAACAATGGCAACACCTGCATCTCCCCCTCCATCTTCCTCAAACCCTCCCCCGCTACACATTGACCCCCCCATTTTGTCTTTTCTTTTTCCATCTTTTTGTCATATTTTCTTTTTATTTTAATGAAAGTTTCTTTTTGTTCCATACTGTGCAATTTGCATTCTCAGTTTCTCTATCTTCTTTTGTGTTTATTTTTGTCTGACTGCTTGAATTCTACTACTTTTTATCCCCTCTTAACCAGTGAGGACACTTCTCTGAATGGTTTGGGGGTGTGGCAGCCTGCCAATAGAATAGTTAATTTTAGTGCAGTAATGGTGGGTTAATTGGGATGAATAAAGTTAATTTTCACTTAACTTGAAACAATGAGGAAACATGCAAAAATTTAAATATTTTGGCAGACTTTTGGAAACAGATAAAAGTTGATCTTGACACCACCATAAAGCTAATATTAGAAATTTTTTTTGAGTTAAGTACTCAGTGAGCCTAAGAGGATAGAAACAGACGAAATTACAACCCATGAGTTAAAATTGAAGACCATACCTAGTGAGATTTGGGCCAATCATTTTCTTTTAAAGAGTGTTTTTGGCATTATTTCTGCTCTAAGGACTGAGTGAATCAAGACTTTTTCACTAGAAGTTGTGCAACTCCAAATCAAAACTAATTGACAACACTCAAGAGACTAAGGAAATGATCCAAGGCCCTCATTTGGACAGTTTGAGCCTAAAAATCCAACCTTTTAAAATCTGCCCTTTTGCATACACTAGTTGAGTCTTAAAATCATATTTTTTCTTTCACAAGCACCAAAAAACTTACACCTTAACCTCATTACCTGAGTCAACCTTACCCTCACTCGGAGAATTCAGAAGGTAAAGGAGAAGGAGGTAAAGTTACTGAGAATGATCCAATATTCTGTGGAAGGTGAAGAAAAGCAACTTGTGAACAGCTGTGTATCAATGGAAATTGTGTGGCATTTTATCAAAAGAATGAATAAAGCAAATAAAAAGAGAAAAAGAAAGAGAAGTCTAGAGAACATCATCGTCTGAAAATTGAAAAGAAGAGGAGAAGCTGGCCACTTTGTCTCTGAAATAGAAGAGGAAGATGAAGTTTTTACTGGAATGAAGGTTATGAAGTCATGAACCACTCCTTACCTTGCTGATTTCTCAATTTGGATTCCCTTTTTACCCCTTTTATTCTTTACACCCCTCATTACACATTTACAACCCATTCTAAAAGACCTTGTGGATCCAAAGTTAAATGAGTTGTCAGGTGAAGATGAAGAGTTGCCCAATCTATGGTGAAAATCCTTGAAGATGTCAGAAATTAGAAGCTTGGCCTATGCTCATGCTTGTAAACCCATTTGGGGTCTGCAACTTCTCTTGAGCTGTTGAGATTATGAACACCCTCAGTTTATTAATGTTGAGAGATAGCCCTAGTGAGAATTGGGTCTGAATTTTTACCTCTTTAGGGTGGTATCCAACCTGGATCTTGAATCAAAGGCAAGCTGGGTATTGATTTTCATACATTGAAATTCTAATGTTAAATAAATGGTGGTCAGGCAAACATGTGTTAACTTTTAAGTTCTAAAAGGCCCGCAAACATTACTGCAGTTTCCTCTAAGTGTTAAATGGGTGTGGAATGAAACTTTAAACATTGGAATCAGTGTTGTCATTATCTGCACTGCACTTAACTGATTTTAATGGTGAAGTTTGTGGGTGTCTTTACTAAAAACCCTCAGGAGACTTCACTCCTCCACTAGGGATCACCTAGGGGTTTAAAAGGCTTGGTACATATGCTAAATGTATCCGTGATCCCTACGAAAGTGGCGTTTACAGCTTTGCTAAGGGACTAGCAAAGATTAGGTTTGGGGGTGTGTTAAGACCTGAAAAGTACCACTTTTCACCCCTTAACTTAATCTCTATTGGACCCTTAGTTATTTAATAAAAGTGTGTTAAGCCTGTTCTGCAGATAATAAATAGCAGCTGCCAATAAACCCCTAACCATGCCAAGAAGCTTACTATTTCCCTAGAACTACCTCAGCAGAACAAAGGATGAACCCAGATAGAGAGTTGGCTGAAACATAGGCACATCCAAGTAGAAATACATCAAGAAGAATGCCTCGCACAAATGTCACAGGGTTCAATTGAATCAGAGATAATGCCTTCGCGCAGTTGTCGCGAGCCCTTGGAGGAAGCACAACAACTGGTCGCACAGTTTGCGTGCCGTTCTTGTGCAGTTTGGTGCCAAAAAGAATTGAAAAATAGGCTTCGCGGGGTCCTTGCGAGGCTCAGTCTAAAGCATTCATGCAGTCTCACGCAGCTAAAAAGAAGAACCGTTAAGGTTAGCGCGACTCACTCAGGAGAGAGAGCTTCAGGTATTCCTGCACGCAGCTGTCACATAGTGGCCGCGAGATACAGACCTTCTGAGAAATGCTCACACGACCTAGAAACTCATGAACACTGCTTCTTCGAGAGGATCTCTCACGAGATTCACCAAGGGACGAACCGCGCGAGCAATCCCCGCACCATTCAAAGCTGAAAGAGCAATCTTGCGATAGCCATTTGTATTTCGCGATGACTAAACTACTAATCCTGTGACAGCATGAATTTCAAGTCAGTTCAACTCCGCGACGCCAATTCTACCATGCGAAAAGATCTGAAATCATTTCTACCCAGTGAGGATCAAATTCTAAACTTCTCCCCACTTCTGCAAGGGCAATCTGAGAATCTTCAACAATTAGGGCACGCACTCCAATGCTTCAATCTTCATGCACATGCCTCGAGGCATCCAAGGGACAAGAATGAGCCGCAATTACATTAATAAATTAGGGTTTTCCTAACCCTAATTGGAGGGGAAGCCGACTGCTATATAAGCCTAAGCCTAGCTTAGGTTTGAGGATCGACCCTCTTTGGGACTTAACTTCTGTGCTTCTCCAAAAAACCAACTGTAGAATTATAGTAGGTTAAGGTTAGGGTTTAGGAGTTTTCTTATTTTTCCTTTTTCTCTCTGTCCATAATCCAGCACTAGCTGGCTATGCCTTTTGTATGATTATCTGGTATAGATTTTAATGGAGTTTTTTGTGATAGGATATGTTGCATGTATGAGATGTTGTTTTTGTTGTGAGTTGTTCTGTACAAGGCTGCTACCTTGAGATCCTCTATTGCTAAGTTGTTTTGTAAGCAATGGAGGATTGCTTCTAAAGTACTATTTAGATCTAAGTGATCTGTGTGTCCAAGTTAGGCACTTTGCAGTCCTTGCCCCACCACAGGACCCAATAAATTGGAATCCCCATGGGAACTCGTGCTTGTAGCCTTGGGAACATAGTTGCGGCAGCAATGCTCTTATTATGTCTTAGCCATTTGTGAGGAGGATAACCTCTGTAGATAGTCTGTGACCATTCAAGTGGATAGATTATAGCCCTAGGGTGAGGCCAAGTCATGGAACTAAGACAGATTCTTCTTCTCTGCACTTATGCTTGTAGCCTTGTGAGAGATTGTGCAGTGGCAGACTCCCCTATAGTGAATAGATCCACCATCAGATTGCAGATCTGAGTTGGCCATAGAGATTGTAGGCTTGTGACTGGGTCACTGCAGTCTTTCTAAAGCAGTGAACAACCATGCTTAAAAGCTAGTACTCAAACTCTTGCTGGTCCTGTGTGTCCAGGCTTGTGCACTTTGTAGGCCTAGCCCCACACACAGAACTTTAGAGGATGAGGTTCCTATGGATTCTTGAGCTTGTAGCCTGGATGAAGTAGTGCCTACAATGATAAACTTATTCTGACCCATCTCTGGATTGTGGTTCCCCTATTGGATAGTCTGTGACCATTTAAGTGGACAGGTTATAGCCTTAAGGGATTGGATCATGGCACAGGGGTGAGTTGGATTCTTTCTCCTCTTTGGTGATAATGTAACCATTGGATAGGATTTTTATAGCAACAGATCTGAGTCTGAGTTACAAGACCCATCAAATCTGTACCTAATAACTTACTTCTCACCCTTTTATATTTATTTTCTCACTCCTCCATCATTCTTAACCCTTTCTGTAATCTAGACATTATGATACCTTAGAATTTAGATTATAGTGACCATAAATCTCCTTCCACTTAGGATTGCCAGATCTGTAGCCAGATCTGGAGAGCCTACTGAGGATAGCTCCCTTGGAGCTTGAGATCAACTTCCCTATGGGACAAACTCTTACTTATCAAAACTTGCTACTACAGGCCCTGTATCTTGCAGGACTGTGCATATTTTAGGCTTGCTTCTCCGTAATCATCACTCTACCTTTCACTCATTTTTCATTTACTCCATTCTTATCACTGTCTTCAATAAAGTCAGTAGCAAGCACTTAAAATTTCTCAACACTTGTGACAGTCCGACTTTTCCCCTTCTTGTAAATGGGAAAGGTCGCGCCGTCGGATCACCTAACATGATCCTGTCATACAAGGGCATCGTGTACAAAGTGTTATATATGCTAAAGTGAATTGAATTAACTCTGATATGTAGAAATATGGCAACAACTGATATTCGTTCATTTATCTAAAGCAGGAAACTGAACAGAAATATAAACAGAAAACTATACACGAAGTAGTAAACTATCTTAAACCACACTGTTGTTTATACATGTTTAATGTTTTAAAAAAATCTCTCTCTCAAACCTCTCAAGGAAAGAAGTCCTCCGTAGAATCTTCCTCCTTGTCTCCCTCAACCTCCTCCTAATGGTAGGTAGGAACAGCCTCGTGCTCAGAGTCTTGAGCAATATCTGCAACTAAGACATAAAGTCGTAGGATAAGCTATCATCAAAGCTCAGTAGGGATAACTACACAACTAATTTATATGTTAGCTTTTTCATTCATGTCTAGAAACAAATAAAATAAAACACATGTCATCTTATCTTAGGTTTAGTCTAGCATTAATCTATTCTAGTAGCACATAATAGAACAAACACTAAAACATGCAATTATTGTATCATGCTACCCTATGCATGCTGACATATTCATGCTGACATATTCATGTTGACAAGGAATCAGGCGAGATTAAGGAATCATGCTGAAACAAGACATGTACAAGAACAAGAAACAAGAAAATCAAGCTCTCAAGTTAACGGGATCACTTGGACTAAGATAATCAAGCCCCTGGGCGAGGTTAACAGGGTCACTTGACTCAAGAAGTCAAGCCCTTGAGCTATGTTAGCAAGGTCACTTGACATGAGACTGGTCAAGCTCCTGAGCTAAGTTAGCAGGGTCACTTGGTTCAATAAGTCAAGCCCTTGAGCTTTATTAGCAAGGTCACTTGACACGAGATTGGTCAAGCCCCTGAGCTAAGTTAGCAGGGTCGCTTGGTTTAACATGAAGAAAACGAGTATCAGGAATCAAGAAGTGACCATGTACAAGATCAAGCATGTGAGAACATGATGAACATATTGTTTTCCATGTATGCGATATCATGCACACATATCTTAAAATCATATGAAAAACTTGTCCAGCATAACCAAACTTCACAGGCTTGTTTATCATGAAAACTAGCATACTGACATAGCATATTCATATTTATTTTGTTAGTATGTTCATATGTATCAAAACTGGGCTAATAGTTTAACAAAACTGACTTATCAAAGCTGGAATAGCAAACTTGAGCTCTTCCCGACTGAAATTTCAAGGCTGAACTCAAAAATAGAACTACTACCTCTTACTTACACCAAGCTTATCATCCTCAAGTCAGGCTAAATCATTCTTAAACACCAAACTTATCATTCTTGGTTTATTGAACTTAATCTAGCATATCTATATATAAAATTCAGATAGCACATTGGCATTGGTAACCTCAAAACTGATTGAAACATAGGCATGCAAAATATACGTGGCATATCTCAAAACTTAGGCATGCAAAACTTCATAACTGCTATAAATCATCCTTACGATAGTAAACATACGTGGCATATTCATGTTTTTGAAGGTACTAACATATGCATCTTGAATTACTTATGAAACCGCACTGATCTTCGAGTAACTTCTATATCACATGGCTAAATAAAACTGGTATGTGTATCAATTTCGTACTTATTGCACATGGCTTGCTTATCTAAACAAAACTCAGAAAATGCAATATGAATGAGTATGGTACTTTCCCTACCTTTGATACTAGGTTTTCACGTAACTGATTTCCCGTGCACGCATGTCTTTACGCAAAACTCGTCATGTGCTCCACATACCTAGAATTTATGTCTATTGTTTTAGTATTTTTAATGGTTTATTGGGTTATTATAGACTCCAAATATGGACCATTTATGGTCACAAATCTTATGGTCAAACTCAGCAATTCAACCTAGTACAAACCCCTGACAGAGGTGCCACCAAATGCGTCAGATGCAGGGTTGTCGCGGCAAACTTTGCAGCTGAGCATATTTCCATAACTTGTCACCAATGTTTGAACCCATAAATGTTAGATTCAAAAAAAGTTTCCTTCATAAAAGTTGTAGGTCTCATTGTACCCTTTCAAATGCATCAAGAATCATACCAATCTTAGTTCGGGATCAAAAGTTATGATCAAAATATTGACCAAAGGTCTCAGCACAATGCTTGCCACGGCAAGCCTGAGTACCTTGCTGCGGCAAGCCTGTAAGGTTGCCGCGGCAAGCCTATTAGGCTGGGCTTGCCGGGGTGTTTTATGCTCTACTGTGGCTTCTTTTATTTAGGCCTTTAGTTGGGTCTTTTGTATGATTATAAAGATCATATTTTCTTATATATATTACACAAAAAATTGGATTTTCTTATTTATTTTTGTGCGGAGATTTCGGTGTCTTTTTATTAACAATACGCGTTCATCTATATTAAGGTGTGAATTAGTGTACCTTTTGGTGATCATGAGGTCTTGACAATGTGGTGTCGTGTCGAACATATATCGACGTCGCGTTCGCCAAACGTATGAACTACTAAGGACTCTCCGCGTCTGTGTCAAATTGGAGATACGATAGTGAAGAGAACATTGGTTTTACTAGATAACAGAGGTGTACTTAATGGCCATGGTTTAAACCCGAGATCTTCACACAATCATTTCAGGTGTCCTTCTGATTGCGTGGTGTATCTGCACGAGGGCCTCTTCCACTGTTTCTTTAGCTTCGCGAGGAAGCTCCTCAACTCTGTGAGGTCTATCTTTTGCTGCTTTAGTGCATTGTACTTGCTGCTGTCACAGTCTCCCTTCTCAGCTAACTTCATTCATCTGCTAGACTTTGGTCAGTGGTGATTAGCAACAATGAGTCACCATTGTGAGCACTACCAAGGTTTCCATTAGGCATTGTCTCAACTATCATCTTTGAGTGTATTCTCTCTCTTTTGGGCCAAAAAGCAAGGAGTTTGTATTAAACTACACATTTTATTGCTAACTACAAAACACAGTTAACAAATGGTTATTAGTCTACTTCAAGGTTCAACAAAGCTAAGTTAAGAGGGGAAAGTTGTACTTTTCAGTGAATAACATGCACTAAGCTCTTATTTTCTTACTTTCTACAAAACACACTTAAAACACATTATTAATAAGCTCAAAGGTCCATCAAAGGTCAGGTTAAAAGGTGAAAAATGGTATATTTCAGAGAATAGCACACCCCCAAACCTAATCTTTGCTAGTCCTCGAGCAAAGAAAAAATTAAAAATAATTATTCAAAACAGTAAATGTCACTTTCGTAGGGAGCACGGATGCATTTAGCATATGCACCAAGCCTTTTAAACCCCAGGTGATCCTTGTGGAGTGAAGTCTCCTGAGGGTTTTTACCGAAGATACCCACAAACTTCAATACTAAAATAGTTAAGTAGAGTGCAGCCAATGACAAAACAAATTACAATAAATAAATCATCATTCCACACCCATTCTTTAAAAATCAAAGGAAATTAACAATTTAAAACACAAAATTAACATGTAGTTGCATCACCACCATTCAATTCACATCAGGAATACAATGTGGACAAATCAACACTAAGCTCCCTATTAAATTCAAAAATCAGGTTTAGATACAACCCCAATGAAATTAAATTTCAGATCCAATCCTCACTAGGGCTATCTCTCAACAATGAAAATTCAAGGGTGTCCACATTTTCATCAGCTCAAGATCAATCACAGACCCCAAATGGGCCTGCAAGCAAGGGCATAGGCATTGCGTCTAAGTTCTGACATCCCCAATAACTTTCACCATAGATTAGACATCTCCTTATCTCCACATGGCAGCTCATTTTACTTTGGATCAATAAGGTCTTTTTCAATGGATTGTTATGTGGCTTATGGGTGAAGTTTATAAAGAATGAAGGGGTAAAAAGGATTCAAAAATTTGAGAAATCAACACGGTAAGGAGGTGATTTATAACTTCCCAACCTTCATTTCAGCACATCTTCATCTTCCTTGATATTTTTCAGATTCAAAGTGGCTAGCTTCTTATCTTCTTTTCAATTTTCCAATGAAGTGACTTCTCTTTCTTTTTCTTTTCCCTTTTTTTTTCATTTTTATTTTTCTATATATATATATATTTTATAATGGCTACCACACATCTGCAACTGATACATTATTGTTTATAGCTTTGCTTTTCCTCTTCTTTCATCAACTGTTGAACCCAGCCCACCTATCTTCAACACCTTATCCTCTACCTTCTGAATTCTCCAAGTGAGGGTAAGGCTAAATCAGGTCAATGAGGTTCAGGTTCATTCATTTTGGTGTATGTTAAAGAAATAAGAGATTTTAAGGCTCAAATAGCGTATACAAAGGGCAGTTGAATAGGTAGGAAAGTCTAAGCTCAAACTATCCAAATGAAGGCCTTGCATCATCTCCTTAGTGCCATGAGTGCTGTCAACCAGTTTCAACTTGAGGGTGCCTAACTTCTAGTGAAAAGAGATTGACTCAGTCAGTCCTTAGAACAAAAAAATCGCCAAAAATACTCTTCAAAAGATATTTTTGACAGGCCCAAATCTCACTGGGTATGGTCTTCCAATTAACTCATGGGGTGTACTTTTACCTTTTTTTCTCCTCTCTAGTTCACTAAGTACTAATTGAAAAACTTTTCCTGACGTTAGCTTCATGGTGGTGCTAAATTTTTAAAATTTTCAATTTTAAAGTGCCTGTAAAAAATTTTAAATTTCCTCATTTTCACATGGTTAGGTGAGAATTGACTTTATCTATCTCAATTCCACCAACACTGTTGCACTGAGATTTACTATTCTATTGGCCTACCTACCTGCCATACCCCCAAACCTAAGATAAAGAGTGTCCTCACTGTTTCACAAGACATGTATAGGGGCAGCAGGTTTGGTAAAAGAAGAACAACTAAACTACTATAGAAAATTAAAGAGAAAAATCGAACTAAAAGATTGCAAACAATTAGTCTAAAATAGAGAAAAGGAGAATATAAACAAATTGACAACTAAGAAAATAAAACATCTAGACACACTTATAAATCAGCAACTATATAAAACAGAACTTACACTAAAACTAAACAGCAGGTGAACTAAAACAATAGGTATATGAAAGACATTAACTAAACTAAGCACTCCTAGAACAATAAACTCAAAAGCAAAATTTCCTACAATGGTCTGAGTATGAATCTAGCAAAAAATATTAGATAATTACATCCACAGACAATAGTACATTAGTAGTTTTGGCACACATTTTACTAAAGATTCATCAGAGCAGACCACCTAAACACAGTATATACAAAATTTTAAAACACTAAAAACATAAATGTTACATATAATACATAGCTGAGATCAATTATAAATGGAAGGTCTTAAAAGTGTATGAATTTAGGGGCTCCATAGAATTTTCAAACAAAATATGAGTCTCTGCTCATTAACCTCATGATGCTTCCCAAAAATTAAGTACCATGATCTCAATAGTCCTAGATGGGGATTCATAAATGACATAAAACAATACATCCCATCTGGAATTCAGCTGAACTGAAAAGAACTGTAATTAAGAAGTTAAAAGTCATACCATTGCAGATGCAGAGACATCAAGCCTTAGTTCTCCCACTTAGCAATAGCAGGTGCATGAGAGATACAGGGAGCTGCTCCACCTCCACATCAGGTGGGTAGTCAATAACAAGCAGCACAGGTGCCAATTATGGGTTAGGGAAGGGTAGTAGGGCAAGTGTCCAAATGGAATGGTGTACTAACCCCACTGAGAAGCCAAAAATGAGTGCATTTTCAGCACATGGGGGAGCCTCCTCAGCCCATACTTCAATAATTTCACCATATACCTTACCCCAAACTAGCAGTGTGGGCAAGGTATTCCACCATCTCATCAATGACTGTAACTATTTAACAAATGTCATTGCCTCCATCATAGCCCTCTCCTTAATAAAGGGAGAAGGCCCAATTAAAAGTTGAGGAAATGAAAGATGATTTACTAAACACAGATTTAGGGAGATGGAGAAAAGGATCAAAATCAAAAGAAGGAGAGTAGCAGCTAGGGATTTTAGTCTTTTACTACAAATTGATTGGTTCATAGGTAGTGTAGGAAACTGATTTGCAACAATCCTTCATCTGACTACAACCTTAGATGCAAGGTATAAGAATCCAACCTAGACCAAAGCTCAAGGGAATAATTCTGTTATTCTGAGCTGCTGATGCGGCTGATTTTGCTTCTAAAAACTCTTCACTAATTGGTCAAAACTGGACAAGTATATGTGAAGTAGTTAGAGAGTTCCCATTCATGCCCATTTGTGTTCTAAAAATACCCCCAAGGGTTGTTAAAGGGCCTTAGAATGTGTGCACAGAGCACTGAAGAGAGCAGCAATCTCAGTTAGAACTGAGAAGTTCCCAAATCGAGCTTCGATAGGTTCAGGGAACCTCTCGATAGGTTTTAAGGCTTCTTTATGCTTCATTCGACAGGTTGAAGTAGGCTTTCGACAGGCTGGATGGCTTCTCGATAGGATCTATTACATTATTCGATAAGATGACCTCAAAAACTCCCTGCTATCTTAGCTTCTACCAGACTATCGATCGGTTATAATTCAACCTGTCAACATCTTACACAGCTCTAGTTGAGCTTTTGACAAGTTCAATACTATAATTCGACAGGTTGACTCAGCCTCGCGCAGCTTTAGGTAAGTCCTCGCTAGGTTGGGTTTATTTGCTCGCTAGGTTAAGGGGAACCTATCGACAGGTTGACTTAGCCTCGCGCAGCTTCAGGTAAGTCCTCGCTAGGTTGGGTTTATCTGCTCGCTAGGTTAAGGGGAACCTATCGACAGGTTCTTCTCTACTGTTCTAAACCTCACAAGATCCCCTACATCTCTAGGTAAGTCCTCGACAAGTTGCAACACACCACTCGATAGGCTCCTTCAACTTGTTGACAACTTCATTTTCCTCTCTCAGAACCTATCGATGAGTTCTCATTCAGCTTTTAGGCACCTCGACAAGGTGCTTCCTTTAGTGTCCACTCCTTGATTGGTTCTGGGAACTTGTCAATCTCTTCATATCCAAGCATCCAAACCTGTCGACAAGTTGAATTAATCTCTCGACAGGTTATAGCCTTTGCTTCCACAGCTGACACATAGCTCTGGGGTGTTGTTCTTCATCTGCTCAGCACTCAACAACTTTTTGAGGGGTTCATTCTTCATCTACTGCAGCTGCTCTTGCTCTAAAGTGCACCCAATTGGACACATGGCATTCCCATAGACTTCTGAGGCTCTATGGACTGCTTGATTGGCTAGCCCTTTGGGTTGCATGAGCACATGATGAGGCAACAGGTCTCTTCTTTGGCATTTTTAGATGGATGTCTGTACTATGACTACATTTTTTTACTTAACTATAAAAATATATTCAAAACACATTTTTAGATCTGCAGCAGTAGTTGTGTATTTTAAAAATTGTTTTGCTGAAATTTGTGCTGTAATTTTGTGTGCTGAACTTTATTTCTGCTGTGTGTATGCTTGGTAGAAGATCTCTCAATCCTGAGATTGTTCCTTTAGATCTTGAAGTTGAGAGACTTCTCAGACCTAAGTAGTCCATACACACACCTATGGTTAATTATGATAGTTTTGCAATGGGTGAGCCACCTAGGACATTGAAAGAATTCAATGCACCATGGGTGTACTACTCTCCCTTCTGCATTCAATTCCCTACTGTCCAAGGGAACTATCAGATTAAATCTTCCATCATACAGATGCTACCCTCATATCATGACTTGAGTAAAGAAGACTCATACAAACACATTGATAAATTTCTAAGACTGTGGACTACTTTCAACATTACAAGTTTGGAGAAGGAAGCAACTACGTTGAGGCTCTTTCCTTTTCCCTTAAAGGATAGAGACAGAACTTAGTTGTCCATTCTCCCAACCAATAGTATTCAGTCTTGGAATGACTTTTAATATCAATTTTTAGCCAAAATTTTCCTCATGTCCAAAATATGTCAGCTGAGGAAGAGCATAATCTCCTTTGCTTAGTCCCCAACGGAAGACTTCCACCAAGCATGGGAGAGATTTAATGAGCTCTTAAAGCAATGTCTCCATCACTAAATTCCTAAATGGCAACTTGTTCAAAGTTTTTATCAAGGAAATGATCCCAAGAGCAGGGACATAGTTGATGCCTCATGTGGTGGTACCTACCTCCACAAGATAGCCAATGAGCATTGGGAGTTGTTTGATATCATTATTGAAAACTCCATGCAATGGGAGACTTTGTCAAGGGACATTGAGACTCTTGTTAGATTTGTGAGAGAGAATACTACAATAGGAAAAATGTATGAGGTCAGTGGATACAATGATTTGGAAAGGAAGGTGGATAGCTTGACTAAAAAATTTGAGAAGTTCATGAGAGCAATGCAGTCACCAATGGCTGCCAAAGTGGAGGAGGCATGTGTGATATGCCAGTCCCCCACTCACTCCCTTGAAGAATGTCCTTCTGGTGCCTAGCTTTCAGACCTTGTTATGGAACATGTGAATGCTACTCAGCCTTTTAGACCACAGCCAACTGTTGGTTATCATTGGAGAAACCACCCCAACTTGAGGTGGAGACAAGATACCTTCCAAACTAGCAGTAGCAGCAACCACAGCAGTTCATGCCTTATAGAAATGCCCAATCATACCAGCAGAACTACTTCTCAAGACCCCAAGACTACCAGACTATGGCCCAGCCAATGGCACAACCTGTGCATCAAAGTGCACCAGCCCCAACACCCTCTAGATCCCTCACATTTGAAGAGTAAGTTCTAACTTCATTATAGAATTTGGGCTCTTTGTCTCAAACTGTTAACTCCCATATCTAAAATATTAAGAAGATAGAAGACTACCTTGGTCAGTTATCTAATACTTTGACTAGGAGAGAGGAGGAAAGACTGCCTAGTCAACCTATGAACAACCCAAAAGGCAAGTATATGGTGGGTGAGACTTCTTCACATAAAGAAGTCAAATCTGTCACCACTTTGAGAAGTGGAAGGCTGGTTGATAATAAAGTTAGTGTTGAGCTTGATGTGAGAAGTGGAGGAAATGAAGGAATAGCCCATGATGATATGTAGTAGGAGTAGCATATGAAAAATAAGGGGAGTGTTGATAAGCCCCAACAGAAAAATGAAAACAAAAATAAAGATAAAACTGATGAGATTACTAAGGCAGCAAATAGGAGATCAGTCCCTCATTTATCATTTCCCAATGCACTTTAAGCACCTTCTCCTTTTGACAAGGGGAATGCAAAAGTTGAGGAAATGATGGAAACATTTAAACAAGTGAAGATCAACTTGCCTTTACATGATACAATTGTTGAGCACTGAAATATACCATTTTCTACCCCTTAACCTGACCTTTGATGGACCTTTGAGCATGTTAATAATGTCTTTTAAGTGTATTTTTATAGATAACAGTAAAATAAGAGCTTAATGCTACAATCCATACTTTTGAATGCAAGAAGAAGGAATTTTGTGTTTTGAAGGGGAGCAGATGGATTTATTGAAAAGGCACCATGGTGGTTCACACCATTAGGGCTTTTTAGAATGCTTTGGGGGCCTTTGAAGACCTGTTGAGAGAGAGTGGTGAAGCCAAAGTTTTATGGATTGCTGCTGCAACGAATTGAGCAAACCGGCAATTCAGTAATTTATATATTCAGCAGTGCAGCAGTTCAAGTTGCACTTGTGCAGCTTTGGTTAAAGCAATCTTTGAAGCATAAGAGCAGCTGATACCATTAAAGATGTGAGCACTTTAGTGCTGATGCGCCAAGCCATAAAATTGCAAAGCTAGCATGCATAGCTGCCTTGAAGAACTCAAATAGTTAGCTGAAGTGTCACTGCTACACTCAGCAGTTTTAGTGCTGCAAACCAAGACCTTCAAGCAGTTTTATTGCGGGAAAATGAGCCACATTAGTAGAACAACTGCTGTATTTGAAGGACTAGAGAAGATGTCAAAGCTAGAATGTGGATTGTAGAGCTGTTATGTACTGAAAATAGACTCCACGAAGGGTTGTTTTGAACCCCACGAGCTGGTATGTGCTGAAATCAAGCTAAAGCGCTGAAAAAAGGCTAAAATTGAACCTGCCGCAACCTATCAAATGGTTGTTTGAACTTGTCGAGAACTTGTCGAGAGGTTCTGATGCTAAAAATAAACCTATCGAGCATCCTGTCGAATGGTTGAATGAACCTGTCGAGATCCTGTCGAATGCACACCTGAAGCCCATCCAACCTATCGAACAGATGCATAAACCTGTCGAGATTGAAGTTCTGAAGCTCCAACCTATCGAGGCACAGGTTTCAGCCATCTATTTCACACTTTAGGGACATTTTGGGGATTCCAATGCTTCTAAGGCACACATCCCAATGTCCCACACATCTCAGGGATTTATCTTGGGTTCCATTAGAAAATATCAGTGGCCAACAGGGGCATTTTTGAGAGCTGCAAAACACATCAGCTGAGCACAAATTTCTGCACATGGGACAGCGGTCCACATGTGATTTTCCTTGGCCGAAATGAAGACACCTCAGCTGTGCATAACAGAATTGAGTCCTCTGCTCTCTGATTGGCTGCAACTCAAGGCACATGGATCGATGCATATGTATAAATACCCATCTATTCTGTTGTTTTTCTTCAGCAAGGAAAGTAGGAACAAAGGAATAGCCTAAGTTTCCCTTAGCTCATTTAGGTTTAGTTTAGGTTTTTATTTTTCTCTTCCCCCTTCTCTCTCTAATCCAGCCTTTTGGATTAGATCTAGATAGTAGCTCAGATCTATTTTATAATTGTAATTTCGGCATGAAGAAATGTGGATCGATGCACAGACTATAGATCTGGGAAAAATGTTATTGTAAGTTATTTTTATTGAAGCAATAAATTATTGTTCTTAATGCTTTAATTAGATCTAAAGATCTTGTGGCCCCATTAGATTCTCGATCGGATTTGTGTAGAGGAGTTTGTTAATCAGCTCACTCGCTTAACTAGTTGATCTCTTCATAACCATCTGATTTTCCTGGATCTGATACTCCTGTAATTCCCTGAGTCTGTGACCTTGAAATTGCAACATCTGTAGTGGTTTTAATTGTTCTGATTGATGCTTTAGCTTTGGAGGAGATCCCTAGGATGGCTTGCGACCATTAAAGTGGACAGATTATAACCTTAAGATTAGTCTAAGCTCAGGCTCCAATTGGATTCGTCTGCTACAAATCCATGGATCAGATAAAGTCTATAGGATGGTCTGTGACCATTCAAGTGGGCAGATCATGGCCTAAAGACAAGGTGGATCCTGTGATTTGGAGTGGAGTCTTCTACCTTGCATTTGTGCTTGAAGTCAAATGAAGGATGGTTGCATATCCTCATATCTTGATCTGTTTTGTAATAAGAACTAGGTCCTGGCTGCCTATTTCTCACCATTTGATCTTTATTTGTCCATCCATCTTCCTCCGTCTTTTAGTTTAGTTTTATTTCAATTTTGTAGAGTTTGATCTAGTGACACCCGAAAAGCTCTCTTTCTTCTTAGAATTGTCAGATCTGTAGCTATATCTGGAGGTCTACTATACTCCTAGGTTTAGATCACTACTCCCTGTGGGACAAACTCTTACTTATTAAAACTTGCTACAAAGGACCCTGTATCTTGCAGGTCTAGGATATTTTAGATGTGTTGAATCCATCCTCTGTTTTATTTTGATTTTATTTGGCTTTTACCATTACACAATAAATCAGTAGACTAGAAATCCCCAACAAGTTTTTGGCGCTGCTGCCGGGGAGTTTTGATCTAGATAGTAGATCTGAGTTTTTGAATTTTGTAGATCTTATTTTTTTTAGTTTTTGCTTTAAACCTGCACTTTGCATTCCAAGTGCTTGATTAAATGTCTGTTGCAATTTTTTTTTTTTTTTTTGTATAGAAAATCTATTTTACTGTAGAAAATTTTTTGATTTTTCTGAGTTTTATTTTATGCCTTCTAGATGTTTGAATAAATACTGCTGTAGCCTTTGCATTTTTGTAGAAGTAAGGCTGCAGTCTGAGTTTCTCTGTTTGTTTTTGTCACTATACTTGAATAAGGTACTGCTGCAGTTTTTAAATTTTTGCAGATCTAGAGTAGCTACCAAATAAGGAGCAAATGGATTGCAGCAGGAGCAGATCTGCTTGAGTTTGCATCGCCTTCTCCTTTGCATTCATTTTCTATTTTTAAATTCTTTTGACCAGCAGTTTTGTTGTGTTTGCTGTCATTCTAATTTTGTATAACTCAACAAAACCAAATAAAAAAATAAAAGAAAATGTAAATACAAATAGAAAATTTTTGCTTCTTATTATTTTTCAGCAGTAGTAAATAAGGGCTCTTGTTGAGCCCGGGCTAATAAAAAACAAATAAAAAAAAAATAGAAATTTATAAAAACATTAAAATATCTTTCGGATGGGTTGTTCTTCTTTATTTTTATTCATTTTTCCCATCTGGACCTGCTGAGATCATGGTTTTTTATTTTGAGGAATCATGTAGGATAATGAGCAGTGGCTCATATGCTATTTGGAATATTCAATGGAGCCACTGATTTTATTTTCCTTCAAGATTTCTTCACCATTAAATGGATCTCAGCTGTATGAATCTTGTTTTTAATGTGTGTTCCCATGCTTAATTATTTAGAAATTCTTTTTGATTCATACACATCATCAATATAGGGGTCAGTCTTATGAATCTTGCTTTTCACTATATTTTATTTCTGCTGGTCATTTTTATAATCACTTAGATTCATAAGTATTTGATTGCATCAGGCTTTTGGGCTTAGGGGAGTTATGATTTGGTATTAGGATTGTCTGTTTTAGGAATTTTAGTTTAAAATTATGTTTTTAGATTGTTGATTTTTCTTTCTTAGGTTAATGTGTCCTAGTTTTACTGATTCCTTGCATTCTTCCGCGATTATAGTTACTTCCTAACCTTGTCTTCCTGATTTTGTGTTTATAATTCCGTTTTTGTATCTGCATTTTTCTTTTTTTTGTAGCTTTATATTCAGTCCCTTACCTTGTTTTTACTGTATTTCTATTATTAGAATTAGTTTGCTATCATTTTCATAATAGTTCTTTTATTTTTCTATACATATAGTCAGTTGGTAGTTTGTATTTGGTAGCAGTTCTAGTTTGGTTTTGCTATTTTTTCTGTTTTATCAATAATTTCTTGCATTTATATAGCATTTTTTTTCCATTTTTCTGCTCATCTATTCAGTTTTGCTTTTTTTCTATTTTCTGCTACACATAGCTGCAATTTTTCTACTTAGTTTTTATTTCTTCTTTTACCTTGCTGCCCCTAGTTTCTCATTGTGTAGAACATTGAGGACAATGTTCATCTTAGGTTTGGGGGTATTGCAGGTGTGCCAATAAAATGAGTTAATGCTAGTGCAAGCTATGTTGAAAAAGTTTTTGAAAATAAAGTAATTTCCCACTTGATTTTTGAAAAAAAGAGGAAATTAAAAAAACTTTTAAAACTGAAATGAGCTATAGTTTTAACATTTTTCATGAAGCAAAAGTCAAGAATTTTCAAAAAATTGATGTTTAGTGAACTTGAAATGAGAGAAAAACTGTGAGGATTTGAACCTGAAAAATTTTCTTTGAAGATTGTCTTGGCAATTTTTCTACTCTAAGGACTGATTGGATCTACTTTTGATCACTAGAAGTTAGGCAAATCTAAGTTGAAATAGCTTGGCAACATTCTTGACATTGAGGACATGAAGTAAGGCCATCCCTTGGACAGCTTAAGCTTAAAATTTTCCACCTTTGAACTGCCCTTGATACACACCATTTGAGCCTAAAAATCTCAGTTTTTCTTTGATGAAAACGAAAAAAAATGTAAACCCAAAACCTTTTGACCTGTTTCAGTTCACCCTCAATCTGAGAAATTAGGAAATAAGAGGACAAGTGAGGTTAGAAATGTAAGGTTCTATGTTTGGTTAAAAGAAGAAGAAAGTATATTTGAAGGCTAGTGTGAGGTATAGTTGTGGCATCCCAATCCATAAAAAAAAAAAAACAAAAAAAAAAAAAAAGCAAATAAAAAAGAAGAATGAGAAAGAGAAGTCATTTCATTGAAAAATTGAAAAGAGGATTAGAAACTGGTCACTTCAAATATAAAAATTCAAGAAGCAAATGAAATTGTGCTGAGATGAAGAAGGCTGAGTTGCAAATCACCTCCTTACCTTTACTTATTTCTCAATTAGAATCCTTTTTACCCCTTTATTTTTTTATAAATTTCACCCATAAGCCACATTACAACCCAATAAAAAGACCTTACTGATCTGAAAATTGATTAAGCTGTCATGTGGAGATGAGGATTTGTTTGATCTATGGTAAAGAGAGTTAGAAAGTTTCAGAAATTAGAGCACTGCTTCTGCTCATGATTGCAGTCCTATTTGAGGGCTTCAACTGCTCTTGAGCTGTATGGAATGATGCACCCTTCGATTTTTGTTATGAGTGACAGCCCCGGTAAGAGTTGGGTTTGAAATTTGATTCGTTTGGGGCATTATCAAAATAGAATTCTTAAATTAAAAGTGAACTCTGCAAAAATTTTCGGGCACAATGCCTTGACATGAATTGATTGAGAATGAATGAATTATAGCAAAATTTTAGGTTTTGAATTGGTGATTTTTCTACTAAAAATCCTCTAGAATTGAATGGACATGGTGTGAAATTTATTTTATTTCACTTGAACTCTATTTTAGCATGTTACATGAGTATTAACTAATTTTATTGGAGATGTTTGGGGGTACCTTCACTGAAAACCCTCAGGAGACTCCACTCCTCCACTAGGGATCACCTAGGGGTTTAAAAGGCTTGGTGCATGTGCCAAATGCACCCGTGTTCCCTACGAAAGTGGCATTTTATTTCATAGGTTAGTTGTTTTAAATTTCACTTTGCTCGAGGACTAGCAAAGGTTAGGTTTGGGGTTGTGTTGAGCACTGAAATATACCACTTTCTACCCCTTAACCTGACCTTTGATGGACCTTTGAGCATGTTAATAATGTCTTTTAAGTGTATTTTTATAGATAACAGCAAAATAAGAGCTTAATGCTGCAATCCATGCTTTTGAATCCAAGAAGGAATTTTGTGTTTAGCAGTGGAGCTGATGGATTTATTGAAAAGTCACCATGGTGGTTCACACCATTAGGGCTTTTTAGCATGCTTTGGGAGCCTTTGAAGACTTGTTGAGAGAGAGTGGTGAAGCCCAAGTTTTATGGACTGCTGCTGCAACGAATTGAGCAAACCGGCAATTCAGCAATTTATATATTCAGCAGTGCAACAATTCAAGTGGCACTTGTGCAGCTTGGTTAAAGCAATCTTTGCAGCATAAGAGCAGCTGATACCATTAAAGATGTGAGCACTTTAGTGCTGATGCACCAAGCCATAAAACTACAAAGCCAACATGCATAGGCCTTGAAGAACTCGAACAGTTAGCTAAAGTGTCACTGCTACACTCAGCAGTTTTAGTGCTGGAAACCAAGACCTTCAAGCAGTTTTATTGCTAGAAAATGAGCCACATTAGTAGAACAACTGCTGTATTTGAAGGAATAGAGAAAATGTCAAAGCTGGAATGTGGATTGTAGAGTTGTTATGTGCTGAAAATAGACTCCACGAGGGGTTGTTTTGAACCCCACGAGCTGGTATGTGCTAAAATCAAGCTAAAGTGCTGAAAAAAGGCTAAAATTGAACCTGTCGCAACCTTTCGAATGGTTGTTTGAACCTGTCGAGAGGTTCTGATGCTGAAAATAAACCTATCGAGCATCCTGTCGAATGGTTGAATGAACCTGTCGAGATCCCGTCGAATGCACACCTGAAGCCCATCCAACCTATTGAACAGATGCCTGAACCTGTCGAGATCGATGTTTTGAAGATCCAACCTATCGAGGCATGGGTTCCAGCCATCTATTTCACACTTTAGGGACATTTTGGGGATTCCAATGCTTCTAAGTCACACATCCCAATGTCCCACACATTCAGAGATTTATCTCGGGTTCCATTAGCAAATATCAGTGGCTGACAGGGGCATTTTTGAGAGCTGCAAAAACACATTAGCTGAGCACAAATTTTTGCACATGGGACAGCAGTCCACATGTGATTTTCCTTGACCGAAATGAAGACACCTCAGTTGTGGATAATAAAACTGAGTCCTCTGCTCTCTGATTGGCTGCAACTCAAGGCACATGGATCGATACATACGTATAAATACCCATCTATTATGCTATTTTTCTTGAGCAAGGAAAGTAGGAACAAAGGAATAGCCTGAGTTCACCTTAGCTCATTTAGGTTTAGTTTAGGTTTTTATTTTTCTCTTCCCCCTTCTCTCTCTAATCCAGCCTGTTGGATTAGATCTAGATAACAGCTCAGATCTGTTTTATAATTGTAATTTCGACATGAAGAAATGTGGATCAATGCACAGACTACAGATCTGGGAACAATGTTATTGTAAGTTGTTTTGATTGAAGTAATAAATTGTTGTTCTTAATGCTTTAATTAGATCTAAAGATCTTGTGGTCCCATTAGATTCTCGATCGGATTTGTATAGAGGAGTTTGCTAATCAGCTCACCCGCTTAACTGGTAGATCTCTTGATGACCATCGGATTTCCCTGGATCTGATACTCTTGTAATTCCCTGAGTCTGTGACCTTGGAATTGCAGCATCTGTAAAGGTTTTAATTGTTCTGATTGATGCTTTAGCTTTGGAGGAGATCCCTAGGATGGCCTGTGACAATTAAAGTGGATAGATCATAACCTTAAGATTAGTCCAAGCTCAGGCTCCAATTGGATTCGTCTGCTACAAATCCATGGATCAGATAAAGTCTATAGGATGGTCTGTGACCATTCAAGTGGACAGATCATAGCCTTAAGACAAGGTGGATCCTGTGATTTGCAGTGGAGTCTTCTACCTTGCATTTGTGCTTGTAGCCAAATGAAGGATGATTGCATATCCAAAGATCTTGATCTGTTTTGTAATTAGAACTAGGTCCTGGCTGCCTATTTCTCACCATTTGATCTTTATTTATCCATCCATCTTCCTCCATCTTTTAGTTTAGTTTTATTTCAGTTTTATAGAGTTAGATCTAGTGACACCCAAAAATCTCTCTTTCTTCTTAGAATTGCCAGATTTGTAGCCATATCTGGAGGTCTATTATACTCCTAGGTTTAGATCACTACTCCCTGTGGAACAAACTCTTATTAAAACTTGCTACAAAGGACCCTGTGTCTTGTAGGTCTAGGATATTTTAGATGTGCTAAATCCATCCTCTATTTTATTTTGATTTTATTTGGCTTTTACCATTACACAATAAATCAGTACTCTAGAAATCCCCAACAACAATCAAGCAAGTTCCAGCCTATGCAAAGTTTTTCAAAGATTTGTGTACACACAAAAGACAATCTAGGATACACCTATCTAAGAAGGTCTTTGGTGCTGAGAAAGTGAACCAAGTGTTGTCCATTGCAACCCCAACAATGCTCTAAGACCATGGAGTTCCCACAATCCCTTGCATCATTAGGGATCACACCATTGAAAAAGCCTTGTTAGGTCGGGGAGCTAGTGTGAACCTACTTCTATATTCAGTTTATGAAAAGTTAGGTTTGGGAGAATTGGAGCCCACACATATGGTATTACAGCTGGCTAATAGATTTGAAAGGAAACCTGTGGGAATGATAGAAGATGTAAGATTGACAAGTTTTTCTATCCAACAGATTTTCTGGTTCTTGGCATGGAACCAAGCAAATGCACTACCTCCATTCCTGAAATTTTGGGTAGGCCTTTCTTGGCCACTACTAATTCTTGTATACAATATAGATCAGGTGTAATGGAAGTATCTTTTTGCAATATGAAAGTAAAATTGAATGTCTACAATGCAACAAGTCAGCCTCACTTGGATAGTGAGGATTGCTTTTTGATTGATGTGTTGGATGGGCTTGTGGAAGAGACTTTGACGAAGCTATTGCATTGTGATGATTTGTGTGATATTTTTGAAAATGTGTGGAGTGAAATTGTGGAAGAAAATGTCCCCACACCTATTATTCAAGAGGTGAAAGCCTTAAATTCTGACATGGGACCAGCAACAAGGTATCCTCCTTGGAAACGAGCTGTGTTACCTCTTCCACCACCTTCAAATGCACCTTTATTGCCTTCACTCATAAGTCCACCTGATGTGGAGTTGAAACAACTGCCCAAGTCTTTGAAATATACATTTTTGGGAGCAATTCAAAAGTTGCTTGTGCTCATTTCTTCCTCCCTCACTGATGAACAAGAGGAAGAGTTGTTGGGTGTGTTAAAAAGGCATAAGAGAGCAATAGGTTGGACTATTACTGATCTTGGAGGTACCAGCTCTGCTATTTGTATGAATAAGATCCACTTGGAAGAGGGTTCCAAACCCTCAAGAGAAATATAGAGAAAGTTAAACCCCTACATGCAAGAGGTAGTGACGAAGGAGGTGATCAAATTGTTAGATGCTGGAGTCATCTATCCCATTTCAGATTCTGAATGGGTGGCACCTACTCAGGTGGTACCTAAGAAATCTGGAATCACTATGGTTAAATCTGATTTTGGTGAGCTAATTTTAACTAGGGAAACCATAGGTTGGAGGGTGTGCATTGATGATCGAAAGCTCAATTTAAAAATAAGAAAAGACTACTTTCCTTCGCCCTTCATAGACCAGATTTTGGACAGGTTGACAGGCAAAGTTTTTTATTGCTTTTTTTATGAATATTCTGGGTATAACCAAATCCCTGTGTATCCACAAGAGTATGAAAAGACAACTTTCACATGTCCTTTTTGCACCTTTGCCTATAGAAGGATGCCATTTGGATTGTGCAATGCCCCTGCAGCTTTTCGAAGGTGTATGTATGTCATCTTCTCTGACATGATTGATTAGTTTTTAGAGATATTCATGGATGATTTCTCTGTCTTTGGGGACAGTTTTAGCCAATACCTACACCATCTCTGCCTAGTGCTGCGGAGATGTGAGGAAACCAAGTTGGTTTTGAGTTGAGAAAAGAGTCATTTTATGGTCAATCAAGACATTTTCTGTGGCCATGTTGTTTCCCACAAAGGCATAGAGGTAGACCAGGCAAAATTTGATTTGATTGCACATTTGCCCCCACCTAAAACTGTTAAACAAGTTAGATCTTTCTTGGGGCTGCCGGTTTTTATTGGAGATTCATCAAGGATTTTAGTAAAATCTCAAAACCTCTTTGTCACCTGTTGTTCCAAGAGGTTCCTTTTGAATTTAATGATGAATGTCTCATTACTTTTGAGCTTTTGAAAGGTTGTTTAACCTCTGCACCTGTCCTTCAAGCACCTGATTATTCTTTGTCATTTGAGCAGATGCGTGATACATCAGATATTTCTATTGGTGCAGTTTTGGGGCAAAGAAAGGACAGGTTACCTTCTTTGATTGTTTATGTAAGCAAGACAATGATTGGTGCTCAGTTAAACTACACCCCAACTGAGAAGAAATTGTTGGCCACTGTCTATGATTTGAAAAAATTTAGATCTTATGTGTTAGGATCTAGGATTGTGGTGTTCACAGATCACTCAGCCCTGAAGTACCTTTTGTCTAAAAAGGATGTTAAGCCAAGATTAATTAGATGGATCCTCCTATTACAGGAGTTTGATCTTTAGATTAAGGACAAACAAAGGATTAAAAATGTGGTTGTAGACTACGTATCCAGGATCCTAGCTGTTAAGTTTGATAGGCTGCCTATCAATGACTCATTTTCTGATGAACAACTGTTTACTATCAACACTTCTGCACTTGGTTTGCAAACATAGTAAATTACTTGGCAGTGGATAAGATCCCCCCACAATGGAATAAAATGGATAAGGAGTTGTTCTTTTCTCAGATAAGACATTACATGTGGGAGGATTCATACTCTTTCAAGCATTGTGCAAACCAAGTTGTGAGGAGGTGTGTCCCTGAGAATGAATTTCACAACATACTAATCATGTGTCGTGAACAGGCTTGTGGAGGCCATTCCAGTGGAAACAAGATTGCTGCAAAGATACTCCAAAGTAGATTTTATTGGTTCACTATCTTCAAAGATGCATGGAAACATTGCAAAGCTTGGGAAAGATGCCAGAAAATGGGAAGTATATCCAAAAGAAATTCTATGCCTTTACAGCCTATACTGGTTGTTGAACTATTTTACATTTGGGGGATAGACTTCATTGATCCTTTCCCTCCTTATGGATACAATTTTATTCTTGTGGCTGTGGACTGTGTCCAAATAGGTTAAGGCCATAGCCACAAGAACCAATGACCACAGAGTTGTCCTCAAGTTCTTGAAGGACAACACTTTCTTTATGTTTGGCACCCCCAGAGCTAACATTATGGGAGAAGCCATTTCTGTAAGAGATAGTTTGACAACCTACTTAGAAAGTACTATGTGACACATAGAGTTGCCACCCATACCTCCCACATATCAGTGGGAAGGTGCAAATTTCTAATAGAGAGATCAAACACATTTTAGAGAAAACTGTGAGAGGAGATAGGAAGGATTGGTACCTAAAGTTAACTGATGCACTTTGGGCTTATAGAACTGCCTATAAGACCCCAATAGGGATGTCTCCCTTTAGGTTGGTATATGGTATGGCATGCCATTTACCAGTAGAGTTAGAACACAAAGCATACTGGGCTATTAAATCATTGAATATTGGTCTAACTTCTGCTAGAATGCACAAGAGGCTGCAACTGTCAAAGCTAGAAGAGCTGAGATTAGAAGCCTACTCCAATACAAGGATCTGCAAAGAAAAAGCCAAAGATTTTTATGATAAGCATTTGTTGAGAAAGGAGTTTACTACTAGCAACAAGGTGTGGCTGGCTATTCAATTCTAAATTAAAAATTTTCCCAGGCAAGTTGAGATCTAGATGGGAGGGACCTTATATTGTAATGCATGTATCCCCATATGGAACTATTGAAATCATGGATCTAAAAGATAGTAGGATCATGAAAGTTAATGCTCAAAGACTCAAACTCTTTGTTGAAAATATAGTAGAGCCTGTGGTGACCATTCACCTTCATGAACCTCCAAAGTGTGACTGATTTTCAACAATGTATACTATGTATCATAACTGCTTATTTTGTGTCTGTTGTTATTTTTAAAACTGTTGGCCTTGTATATATTTGCCACTTTTATTTAAGTGTTTCATTTAGGTTACTGAGTCAACCTTGATTAAGTTAGGAAGGCCCCCAATGCATGAGAAATCCAATGGGAATAATGGAGAATTGAAAAATCTGTGTGAATGGAGACAAGCAAACTGGTGAGAAATAAGGTCCATTATTAAACAGACCTATCGAGAGGTCTAACTTGATTTTCGACAGGTTTTGAAGGTTCCCAATGTGCATTTTGACAGGTTTTGAAACCTGTCGAGAGGTTTGAATTGATGTTCGACAGGTACTAAAGGTGTAAATGTGAATTTTGACAGGATCTATGAACCTGTCGAGATGTTGAGCGAGAAAGTCGATAGGTACTGAAGCTATAGGCTATGTTCTCGACAGGTTCTGATACCTGTCAAGAGGTTAAATGTTGAGTATTTTAAACCTATCGAGAGGCTGGACCCTGAAGCCCAGGTATTTGTCTATAGGATGTCTGAACCTATCAATTTGATTTTTTCTAAAGCCTGTAACCTGTCGATAGGTTGAAAGAACCTATCAAGACCTTTAGCCTGATAGACCTGGCAATCCACTTATTTTAACATTTCGATAGGTTGCTTCAACCTGTCGAAATCATTTTCCCTAACCTATCAAAATAGCTTTTTACTCATTTTAAACCTATCGAGAGGTCATTTTATCCAGTCAAAATCTTCTGCCAGAGCTCTAATCCTCTTATGCCCGATTGTCCAGTTTCTTCTCTCTCCTCCACCTCACTGGTTCCAACTCCACTCCTGCCATTGTTCCACTGCTTGAGAGATTGTTGCTGTAGTTGTTGTCAACAACTTGGTTGTTAATTTGATTTGGACTGCTCGAGCAGTTGGCTGAAGGTATAAAGGTTCCTTTCGTGAGGATGTGGGAGGATGAGAGCTAAAGGTCGAGAGGATGGTTGGCTAGGGATTTTAAACAAGAACTCGATAGGTTGGGCAATTGCACCACTCTACAGGTGTAAAGTGTACTCCATTCTAGAGGATGGGAGGCTGTTTCATTTATCAATTGATAGGTTGGCTGAGGAGCTGCTGAAGTTCGATAGGTTCAGAAGCTGCAAACCAAATGTTGACAGGTTTAAAGCTTAGAGGTTGCACTCTTCGATAGGTGCTGATGCTACTATATTTACAAGTCAACAGGTAGGCTGAATGCATTGGGCATCCACTCAATAGGTTACTGAATCTACTTCTTCCTTATTTGTAGTTCTCAAGTGTGTGAATGCTGCTACAACTGGGGATGATGGCTCTGCTGGTTAATCTTGGGTTAATGATTGCTTGCATGGGTGCAGCTGCTGTGATGGCTTGGACTTGTATACTAAAGTGCTGCAACTTAAACTGTAAAATGCTGAACCTCAAAAATTTGTTGCGGATATTTCAGGTGCTGATTATTATAAAGGAAAAATAAAATCAACGTAAAATAGAGGATGAAAACAGCAATCCTAAAATATCTAGACCTGCAAGATGCAGGGACTTTTGTAGCAAGTTTTGAAAGTAAGAGTTTGTCCCACAAGGAGTAGTGATCTAAAACCTAAAAGGTAGTATAGTAGACCTCCAGATCTACTACAGATTTGGCAATTCTAACCTAGTTTAATAAGAAAGAGAGTTTTTTGGGTGTCACTAGATCTAATCTATAAAACAAAAATATAAAACTAAACCTACAAGATGGAGGAAGATGAATGCTGACATGAAATATAAAATGGGGAGAAATAGACAGCTAGGGACTGGTTTTCATTGTAAAACATATCAAGGCATGTGAATTTATAGATGTCCTTTACTTGTCAACAAGCTTAAGTGCAAGGTAGAATAATCCACTCTAAACCAAAGGCTTGAACTGATCTTAAGGGTACGATATGTTCACTTGAATGGTCATAGATCATCCTATAGACTTCATCCAATCCAAAGGATTAAGGTAGAAGAATCCAATTTAGACCAAAGGTTTGAATTGATCTTAAGGCTATGATCTGTCCACTTTAATGATCACAGATCATCCTAGGGATTCCTCCAAATAAAAGGTTTCAATAAGAACATTAAAATCACTATAGATGCTATGGATGCAAGGCTACAAGCTCAAGCATCCATAGGAATATTAAACAAAGGGAAATCAGATGACAATTAATAGATCTACTAGTAAACTGAATGGGCTATTCCCAAATATGTGAATCCTATAGACATCTAATGGAACCACAAGATCTTTAGATTTAATTAAAATTTAAAATAAACAATTTATTGAATCAAACAACTTACAATAACCTTGTTCTCAGATCTTTAGTCTGTGCATCAATCCCCACATCTTCATGCCAAAATTACAATTACAAACCAGATTTGAATGACTATCTAGATCTAATCCAATAGGCTAGATTAGGGAGAGAATGGGGAAGAGAAAAGGGAAAATAAAAGCTAAAATTAAACCTAAATGAGTCAAAGTGAACTAAAGCTATTCCTTAGTTTCCTTGCTGAAGAATTATAGTAGCAAGGATGCTTTTTTATACAAATGCAGTGCTCCATGTGCCTTGAATTGCAGCCAAACAAAGGATGAGATTTTCCATTTCAATTTTTGCTAATCCCTATGTTCAACATTCCAACCAATCAGAGAGAAGAGAGATCTCAATTCAGTTATGCTCAGCTGAAGTTTCCCACCAAGAATTGCTTTGCATGTGGGTAGCTATCTCTTGTGCCTTGGAGTTCCCACATTTGCCCCTGCTGACCATTGATATTCTGTTTATGAAACCCAAAAATAGGTTCAGCTGCACACCTAAAATAATCACTGTAACTAATGAACCCAAATTGCTGAGACTGCCCCAAATTAATCTCACCATCTGTTGGTCTGGACTTCAAGAGTCTTGCTACTATTTTATTAAGAACAGTGTAGAGAATAAATCAAGAGTGGGGAATTGGAGATGGGCCAGCACAGCAAGTTTGAAGTACTCACAGTCTTACAAGATACAGAGTCTATTGTAGCATGTTTTGATAAGTAAGGGTTTGTCCCACAGAGAAAATGACCAAGAACCCAAATTGGGCAATAATAGTAGGCCTCCAAATCTGGCTACAGATCTGACAATCCTAAAGGAAGGGAGTTGGGTGTCACGACTACACTAAATTAACACTAAAGAAAGAAAATAAAGTGCAACCCTATCCTAAAGAAATGGTTAAACAGAATATGGTGATGCAGTGTGTCAAAATAAAATACAAAAATTGGTGAGAAGTAAGCAGGTTGAGCTAGAGTTAATGATGCCATAATGTAACTCAGATTTAGTCTGCTCTGCAGTGGTTCTTGCTGAGACGCCATTAATAGCCTCAATAAGGTATAAGCTCCTAGTTTAACCCATGCCATTTGGGGCTCTCTTAGGGCTATACTCTATCCATAATAATGGTCACAGGGTATCCGATAGAGTCTGCCAAATCCTATTAGTTAAACCAGAAATTCGCTAGTCTAATCTAGAAGAGTGGACTGATTATTTCCCTAGCCACTGGACCAGCTCTAGCCATGAATACTATTGCAGCACTATGTAATGCCAGTGCTACAAGCTCCCCAGACCTACACACAGATCTCACTGACATCCATAGGTATTCCATCCCATAAGATCCTAAGTGTTTTTCCAAGCCCAGCGGTACTTGATGCCCTCAAAAAGGACCATGCAACAGGTTGAATAAGGCTTTAGATTCAGCTGGTCATTACTACAAAAGGCCTGCAATAACTCAGCCTCAAACTGTAATTACTACAAATAGACCGAACCTAACATCTGATGTCGTTTAGGTAAGACAGAGGGGAGCCAGTTATTATACAAACCTCCTCACAAGGCTCTAAAAGCTCATGTGCAAGGGAAAATAATCCTCCTCAAATATGTGACTGGACACAACCTTAGGGCTATACTCTATCCACTACAATGGTCACAAGGTATCCCATTGGTCTGTCCATACCTCAAAGGTCTGAGAAAGAACATGTAAACTACTGCAACTACCATAGTCCGCAGGCCTCCAAGCTCCTTAGATCTCACTACAGATCCAGCATTGCTTTCCATGTGTCTATCAAATTAAGGAAAATCAAATGGTAAACAAGGGATCTACTAGAAACTGAATGGGCTAGTCCTAAATACATGGATCCTATAGACATCTAAAGACACCATAAGATTTGTAGATTTGATTAAGCATTAAAACGGTGGTTCATTGGTAACAGCAAACCTTATAATGAACTGTCCCCTAGCTGCAACCTATACACAACTACTCATCCATGATCCCAATGTATACAAAATCTATTACAAGATTGAAACAAAACTAAACCTAGCTGCTTACAGGGGGATTAGCTAGCAAGTGCTGAGCTAAGAGAGAAGAAAAATAGGAAAAAAAGGTAATCAAACCCTAACCCTAGCCTGCTGGACCTCTCAGCTGACAGAGGATGAAGGAAAGCTGAAAATAATAAACTCTAAGTATAGCTTATATACTCTGTCAAAACGGCCTTGGCTCTAAAGAGGTTAATCTTAATTTTTCCAGCAGACGTGGCACTGTTTCAACACTTGGATGCCTGGAGATATGCGCCTCGAAATCTATGCCCCAGGAAGTGTGCCCTAGCCTTAGGAAATTTCTAAAAAATCCTTCACTTAAAACTAAGAAGTGGAGAGCCCGTGCTTCGCGGGGCTGGTATCTGCTTTTTGCTCATTCACGCAGTTGCTTTGCCTTCGCAGAGTTGCCTTTGGCTGGTGGGAAGTGCTTGCTCGTGCGTTAGCTCTTCATTTGATCGTGTAGTTCGCTGGTGCTTCAATGCTATCACAGAGATGATCTGGAGCGCCAGAATTTCTCGCTCAGTTGTGCTTCAGAAGCTCTCTCTCACTAAGTACTCCGTAGTTATGCTCCTGCGCTCGCATAGGCAATGGTAAGGCTTCAGAGTGCACGAGATTTGTTCTAAGAGAATTATGTGCGTTGTTAAGACATGAAAAGTATCACTTTTCACCCCTTAACATAGCCTCTATTAGACCCTTAGCCATCTAATAAATGTGTGTTAAGTCATTTCTGTAGGTAATAAACAGCAGCTGCAATAAGGCCTGAACCTTGTTAAGGAGCCAACTTTTGCCCCAGAAGTCCCTTAGAAGGATGAAAGCTGAACCCAGACAAGAATTGAACCTCGCACAGCTTTCACAAGCTTTAAAGTATTCAAAAATTAAGCCTCGTGCAGTCCTCGCGAGTCTCCCAAAACTTCATTTCCAATTGCTTGCACTGTTCTCGTGCAGTTGAGTGACAGAGGGGCTTCAGAAACATACTTTGCACAGCTCTCGCGAAGTTCAAATATAAATGCTCGTGCAATCTCACGTAGCTCAAGAAAGCAGCTCTCAAACCTCGCATAGTTCACTCAGATCAACTGAGGAGAGAGAGCTCCAGGAATTTCGGTGCACAGCTGTCGCGCAGTGGCCGCAGGATGCAAAACTTCAAAAAAACCTCTTGCGCAATTCAGAGACCAATGCCCATCACGTCCTCGCGAGGATCCTCATGAAGATCCATTGAGAAACAAATTTCTCGCATGATTCTTGTGCCATTCAGAAGGAAAGTGCAATCCCGCGAAGACCAGAGCAATCCAGCGAGGATTCAATGCTCTATCGCGCGACTGCTTCAGCTGCAACTAAGACAACCCCGCAACGGCTAGAATTTCAAGCTAATCCAATCTCGCAAAGACCGTGCTATCATGCGATAATCTTGGTAACCAGTGCTACCTGGCGAGGCTCTGAACTCTAACTCTCCCTCACCTCTGTAGAGGACATTCTGGGAACTTCCAGCAATTAGGGCACGGATTCCAACACTCTAAGTTTCATGCACGCACTCCGAGGCATCCAAGGGACAATATTAGGCCATGTAGCATTGTTAAAATTAGGGTTTCCTAAGCCTAATGCACCGCCAAACTAACTGCTATATAAACCTAAGCCTGGTTTAGGTCTAGGGGACTCTCTGCTGAGAATAGAATTTAGTTTATCTTCTTCTTGCAGTAGCTGCAGATCTCTAGTAAGGTTTATACTTTTTCTTCTCTCCATAGTCCAGCATTTGCTAGCTATGCCTTTGTATGACTATTTGGAATAGATTAATGGAGTTGCATGATAGCGTGTTTTACTTTTATGAGATTTTTGTGAGTTGTTCTGTACAAGGCTGTTACCTTGAGATCCTCCATTGCTAGGATGTATTGTAAGCAATGGAGGACTGATTTTATGGTTTACTCAGATCCAAGTGACCTGTGTGTCTGGGCTAACATGCTCCCATACAGGCCTAGCCCCACACATAGCACTTTAGAGGTTGAGGTTCCCTATGGATTCTTGTGCTTGTAGCCTGGATGAAGTAGTGCCTACAATAATAAACTTGTTCTGACCCATCTCTGGACTATGGTTCCCCAATTGGATAATCTATGACCATTTAAGTGGACAGGTTATAGCCATAAAGGGATTGGATCATGGCACAGAGATGAGTTGGATTCTTTCTCCTCAGTGGTGATAATGTAGCCACTGGACATGACTTCTATAGCAGCAAATCTGAATTTGAGTCATGAAACTCATCAGATCTGAACCTAATAGCATACTTCTCACCCTTTTATATTTATTTTCTCACGTCATCTTCTTTCTTAACCCTTTCTATAGTTTAGACATTAGGATACCTTAGAATTTAGATTTTAGTGACCCTAAATCCCCTTCCATTTAGGATTGCCAGATCTGTAGTCAGATCTGGAGGGCCTACTAAAGATGGCTTCCTTGGAGCTTCAGATCAATTTCCCTGTGGGACAAACTCTTACTTATCAAAACTTGCTACAACAGGCCTTGTATCTTGTATGATTGTGCATATTTTAGGCTTGCTGCTCTGTCATTTTCAATCCACCTTTCATTCATTTTCATTCACCCCATTCTTATCACTATCTTCAATAAAGTCAGTAGCAAGCACTTAAAAATAGCCTAACAGGCGTCTCTCTCTTTCAGGGCTATGCAAGAACTCCGCGAGGTGACATTTTGTTCAGTGTACATATGGACTCACTGTGTTCTTCGCGCGGCTGCTTTGGGGCTTGATCTCCGTGAGAGCTTTGCGACCACAGATTCTGGGGACTTTAACCTGCGAGATCTTTGCAAGGTCATTTTTGCTTTCCTCCTAACTGCATGGCATATCTCTGCGAGGGTCTCTTCCACTGCATCTTTAGCTTCGCGAGGAAGCTCCTCAACTCTGCGAGGTCTATCTTTTGCTGCTCTGGTGCATTGCACTTGCTGCTGTCGTAGTCTCCTCCCTTCTCAGCTAACTTTATTCATCTTCTAGACTTTGGTCAATGGTGATCAGCAACAATGAGTCACCATCGAAAGCACTACCAAGGTGCTCCATTAGGCTTTGTCTCAGCTGTCATCTTTGAGTGTATTCTCTCTCTCTTTTAGGCTAAAAAGAAAGGAGTTTCTATTAAGCTGCACATTTTATTACTAACTATAAAATACACTTAACAAATGGTTATTAGTCTGCTTCAAGGTTCAGTAAAGGCTAAGTTAAGAGGTGAAAAGTGGTACTTTTCAGTGAATAACACCATCCTCTTGGCTGCCTTGGAAACCAAAATAACTATGCTGCTGTTTATTACCAAAATAGCCCCCAAATGGAACCCAATTTGCTACACTATTGGGGTCTTCAAGGTATTTAATCAAATGACTGCAACTAAAGTAACCTCATTAGTTTGATATTTGAAACTAATGAAGTTCGATGGGGCCCGAGTTGGATTAGCTTGAAGAACTCATAAGCTTTCTCGAGTGAATGGTGGCGGCAACTTGGTGATGCAAGTTCAGACCCATATAAGCTTTAGGTACCTCTTCATGAGGATGATGGATGATTTCAAGAGGTTGGAGGACTGCTGCAGTTATATGTCGTGAGGATAGCTGAAGGGTTGAATTGTTGGTCGATAGGTTATAGGTTGGAAGTTGGAAGGACAATAGCTCCAGGTATGTTTTCATGAGGATCAGAGTTTGATTCAAGAGGATGTGGGAGGATGGGAAGTTATTGCTGCTCCTATTCGACAGGTACTAAAGCTTTCATGCTAAGATGTCGATAGGATTAGTGCCAAACTCGAGAGGTTGATGCTACATTTGCTGTCGACAGGTTGGTTGCTGATTTGATTTGGACTTCTCGAGCAGTTGGTTGAAGGTATAAAGGTTCCTTTTGTGAGGATGTTGTTAGTTATATTTCAGGTGGTCTTGTTATTAGTAAGAGTTTGTCCCATAGAGAAATTGATCTAGAACCCAAAATGGGTTATGTTAGTAGGCCTCTAGATTTGGCTACAGATTTGACAATCTTAGAGCAAGGGAGTTGGGTGTCACAACTACACTAAATTAACACTAAAAGAAGAGAAATAAAGTATAGTCCTATCCTAAAGAAAGGGTTGTTGAGAAGGTGGTGATGGTGAGTGTGAAAATAAAGATAAAATTGATGGGAAGTAGGTAATTAAGCTAAAGTTAATTCAGTTATATAACTCAGATTTAGGGCTGTCTCTGCAGTAAATCCCTTAGATGGGTACAAGTACATCTGCAAGGAAGAAGTATCTAACTCAACTCTTATGATTTGACCTGGTCTCTTAAGGCTATAACTTGTCCACTTCAATGGTCACAGGCTATCCAAAGGAGAGGATCAAACCACATGAATTGAATCAGAAAATCAATCTGGTCCAATAGAATAGACTGATCTTTAGGTTATAACTTGTCCACTTAAATGGTCACAAATTATCCAATAGATGTCCTCCACCCAATGGCTCAAATCAGATCATTAAAATCATTACAGACACCATGTTTGCCAGGCTACAAGCATAGACATCCATGGGGGCAAATAGCTCTTGAGAAACCAGTGGAAATCACAGTTGGTCAAAAGCTATTTGGAGACTTTAAATGTATGTGATCATTGCTACTAGAGGCTTGCAATGGCTCATCTCACAAGTCTGCAATCTCTACAGAGAAATCAAATCTAACATCTAATGTTGGCCAAGTAAAACAGAGGGAAGTTTGTTCCTGCAACAACCTCTCACAAGGCTACAAGCTCAAGTGCAGTGGAGAAGAATCATTCTCAGATCTGTGGCTTAGAATCACCCTAGGGCTATAGTCTGTCCACTTGAATGGTCACAGGCTATCCACAGAGGTTATCCTCACAACAGAAGACTCAGATGGAACAAGTAAATTGCTGCTGCCACAATGGTCCCAGGGCTACAAGCTCAAGCTTCCGTGGGCCTTTCAAATCAGCTCAAGTCCTAAATGTATGGCATAGATTGAACAAAACTATGGACAAATAGGGAAATAACAGATTGAATAAACCTTTAAAATACAAATTTCATTGATCAAATCATTACTTACAATGAGATTTCTCAAGGCAGTAGCCTTGTGCACAAAAACTCACCAACGACTCCTAATGCTCACAAGACCCATTACAAAACTGATGAAATTAAGCCTAATTTCTTGAAGAGGATATAGCCAGCAAGTGCTAGGTTAAGAGAGAAGAAAAAAAAAAGAAAAAAGAGGTGATCAAACCCTAACCCTAGCTGCTCGAGCTCAAAGCTGGCAAAGGTTGAAGGAGGGATGATAAAATTCTAAGTTAAATTTATAGCTTACATACTCAGTCCTAATGCCTTAGCTAAACAAAGATTAAACCCTAATTTTTCTAGCAGATGTAGCACTGTTATAACCCTTGGATGCCTTGGGATGTGTGTCTCAAGATCAGGGCCTCAGGATGTGTGCCCTAGACCTAGGGAAATCCCTAAAATGTCCCTGAGTAAAAACTAAGAAGTGGAGACCCGAGCTTCACGGGGCTGGCCTTGGTGCATTAATCCATTCACATGATTTGCAGAGTGTTCGTGAGGTAGCATTTGGCTTGGAAAGCGCCTTGCTCATGTAGCAGACTTTAGCTTGTCGCGCAGTTGGTTTGGCCTGAAATGCACTCGCAAGGAAGAATTTACCTTGGAAGGTCCTTTTTTCGTGGAGAATGCCTTTGAAAGGTCGCGCAGCTGCTCTGGCATTTTCCATCATGAGGTTGTCACATAGAAGACTTTCCATCTCGCTCGACTTCTTTGTCAAATGGATAGCACAGCTCGATCGGTAGAGGGCTAAGCTTTTAAGCCCGTAAGAGCTGTGCAAGAAAACTTCTGGAACTCTCTCTTCTAGAGCTACACGAAAACTTCATGAGTTTCTTTACACTCTTCATGCAAAGTGTCATCGTGAGATTGTGCATGGAGGTAATATAAGCCTTGATCCTCATGAGAGCTTCGCGAGCAAGATTTCTGAACGTTTAGTGCACGAGAGCTTCGCGAGGTCCTTAAGTGTTGGTTGAAGTTGAAGTGTGCGACTGCTACGCGAGAGAATGCCCTGGGACAATCCCTTCATTGAGCTGTGCAAATTCTTCACGAGTTTGCTTGCACTACATTTATTAGCTGTGCGAGATAACTCTGCCGCAGACTTAGCCATGTGAGGCAGCACCTCTACTATGCGAGATAACACATTTTCTCCTCTTATGCAATCCAGTTGCTACTGTTGCAGCTCTCTCCACTTACATCCAGATTTCTCTCATCTGATAGACTTCCTTGGTTCATTATGACATGTAAAATAGTCACCATGGTGTGTACCACCATGGTGTTCCATCGATCTTTGCTCCAGCAGTCTTGTTTGACTTAAATTCCTTCTCTTTTTGGCATCAATAGCAGGGACTTTGTCTAAGCTTCATAATTATTACTAACTATAAAACAAGCTAAATAAGGAGTTATTAGTCAGCTTCAAGGTCTAGCAAAGGCTAGGTTAAGAGGTGAAAGGTAGTACCTTTTAGTGAATATTACACCCACAAACCTAATCTTTGCTAGTCCTCGAGGAAAGCAAAATTTAACCAACTACTCTAGGAATGTAAATGCCACTTTCGTATGGAGCATGGATGCTTATGCATCAGGCCTTTTAAACCCCTAGGTGATTCTCAATGGAGGAGTGAAGTCTCTTGAGGGCTTTCAGTAATGATACCCACAAACTTCTCAATGAAAATAGTTAACAAAAGTGCAACATCACCAAATCAATATTCAACAATCAGCGCATCAGTCCACCCTTGATTCTTTTCAAAATTTGAGGAAATTGAAAAAATGAAATGTATAGACCATTTAATCATTTAAAATTCTTGCATGAATGTACATCATTTCCAATCAGCTTACACAAAGAAAAAAAGCAAACGCATGTCAGAACTGAGCTCACCATCAATTAAAAAATTAGGTTTAAGCAATGCCCCATACATTCAATGTCGGACCCAATGCTTACTAGGGTAGTCTCTCACAAAGAACTTTTAGGGTTTTCATTTTCACACAAGCTCAAGAACAGTTGCAGCCCTCAAATGGGTTTGCAAGCATGAGCATAGGCAAGGCTCTTAAATTTTAGCATCACTGGCTATTCTTCACCATAGATTGGTCAACTCCTCATCTCCACATAACAACTCATTCAACTTAGGATCACAAAGATGAAAATTTGAGAAATTAGCAGGTGCAAGAGGTGATTGATGACTTCACCTTCTTTGAATTTCAGCATATTTCATCTTCTTTGACATTTTTCAAACTTGAAGTGGCCAGCTTCTCCTCTTATTCTTACTTTTTCCAATGAAATTTCCTCTTGACTCCTCTCTCATCCTTTTCATTATTCTTTTTCTATTTTTCTTTTAGATAAATTTTACTTTTCATTTTTTATTTTTGTTTTTCTGAAATGCCACCCTCTTCCCAGTTGTTGTACTGCTATCTTCCTTTTGTGTTTCTTCTCCATTCACCCAATGTTGACCCTAGCTTGTCCATCTTCAACTCTTTCTCTTTTACCTTATGAATTCTCAGAGTGGGGGTAGGTTTGAATCAGGTCCATAGTAGGCATAAATACTCAGGTATTTTTTAATGAAAACTAGAAATTAAGGCTCAAAAGGTGTATGCACAAGGGCAGTTCACTAGGTTTGGTATGTCTAAGCTCAAATTGTCCAAGAGAAGGCCTTGATCCATTCTAAAATGTCATGGGTATTGTCAGCTATTTTAACTTGGAGATGCCTAACTTCTAGTGAGGACATTGGCTCGGCCAGTCCTTAGAGCAAGAATAATTGCCTAAGACACTCTTCAAAGAGAAAAAAATTTTGTAGGCCCAAATCTCACTAGGTATGGTCTTTTATTGAACTCATGGGCATGCCCTTATCTTTTTTCTCTCTTTAGTGGTTTACTAAGTGCTGACACAAGTGAGTTTTCTTGATGTTCACGTCATGAAAATGTTAAAATGTAAAAGTTTTTAATGTCTAAAGGTTTGTAAAATTTTTGAAATTTCTCATTTTTAATGTTTCTTAGGTGAACATAGCTCTATTTCTATCATACTCACTTGATTTTGCTGCACTAATGTTAACCACATCATTGACAAACCTTGGCACAACCCCAAACCTATGAGGAGCAGTTCCCTCAATGATTCAAATATAAAGAACATGTGTAGCAGAGTGTTGGTGTAAAAATTAGACACAAAACAAAGCATCTAAAGGAGCTAACAAGACACACACAAACAGATGAAACAAAACAAACAAACAAACAAATATAAATGAAACCAAATAAAATTAGCCAAAGAGGATTTACATTTATAACTCCGAATTTTATACAATGCAAGGGAAAATAATTACAAAAAGATTATACAAAAAATATCCTAACTAATAACATGTGCAAATCTAAACATCTGAAGGGGTCTGCTATTGTAGTTGTGTCCTGTGCTCCTTTTCCTATTTCTTTTTTCAAAGTAGCAGCAGTTGAAACTAACCTCTTAGCAGTCACATTCCTCTGCTTGGGGTAACTTCTATTTTGTTTAGGTAGTGAAGTGGCTGGGGCAGTGGCACGAGGGGTAGGCTCAGCTACTTGTGCAGGCTCTCTGGCAGCTATTTCAACAACTCTCCTTTCGAGTATTTCCGCCTTCTTTTCAGCAAGTTCAATTTGAGTTTTATACAGTTCTCGGATGGCCTTTGTGACCTCTCTGGAGGCAGCTAATCTTTTCTCGAGTCCATCCGCTCTCATGTTCTCTGTTGCTGCAGTATGCTTTTGAGCTTAGAATTGAATCAAAATTTTTTTCCAGCCCTTTGATATTCTCAGCATCTCATTTCTATAATCTAGTTCCATTTGATTTATCTTTCGCGTTATAGGGCATCGTGATTGAGGTTCTGAGGTCAGCCATGCCTCTAATGACATCTCATTTAAGGTATGGGTTATTTTGCATGGCATGTAGAAGGGTTAAGTATGGATGTATGTAAAAGGAAGAGGCAGGTAATATGGGCTACTCAGCACTGGAAGAAGGGCCAACCAATAATGGTGAAGTGGTGGATGTAGAGGGTAAAGGCTGAGAATCTTCAAGCTTAGGTTCTGTGAGGTCTATTACCTCTGGTTCTGTTTGGGAGGCTTTGGAGGAGGTGGGTATTAGGTATTCCACATTTGTGGCAGCATCGGATGTTGCTACTATAGGTGGGGTTTTAGGTTGGGTTTTTGGGTGGGGTGCTAGTTCAGGTTCAGGGTCTGTTTATGTGGAGGCAATGGTAAAGGTAGTAGGAGCGATTTCTGGGATAGGTTCAATGGGTATAATAGCAGGTGTGGTTATAGCCAAGGTTAAGGGTTGGGGAGGAGGGGGTGCAGTAGGTATATGGATGGGTTTAGGGATAGTTGGTTGTTGTGCTGGTTGGGTTGAAAGTGAAAAGGTTGATTGGATGGCTTGTAAACTGGTTTGAATTGAGGCCTGGTTTTTGGAGGGTGGAGTTCATGGCTTGGAGGTTGGCCTCAATGGATGTTTGGTTTGGGTGTTGGCCATCACTTGGGATTGAAGGGAGAGTAATAGGTTGAGGATTTGGGGTAGGGGTCAGCTATGATAGGGGCTGTGGGTTGGGTGGTTATGATTGGTTGAAATGGAGAGGTGGGTGCATGGTGAAAGTTTGTTAGCTGTGGTGACTCAGGGAGAGGGGTAAACTCATAATTAATTTCCCCTATAATAGAGGTCATCATAGCTGAGTATCCTACTTTTAAAAAGGGGTCTTGGTCATTGGTAGGGGAATAGGGAATGGATTGGTCCAAGGATTCAATGGTATCATGTGCAATTGTCGCAAAGGGTTCAATGGGGTGAGGTGAGGCTAATGGGGAGCTATGTGGGATGCCATGGATTAGGAGCTCAGGTTCAGCATGGGGAACTGGCAAGGCCTGGGCTGGTGAGGGTGTTTGGATAGCTATGGCTGGGTCTGGTATGGTTGTTGTCTCGGGGATGGGGATAGGTTGGGAAATGTAGGTGGGTTGGGGCTCAATGGGGGCCTTAGTTGGCTTCCTTTTCTTTTTGCATGTCACTTTAACAGGCAAGCTGGGATGGGTTGTGGGCATAGGCACATGTGTAAGTAAGGATAAAGTCAAAGGCAAGGCCTCAGTATGTATGGTGGATAAGGGTGATGTAGTGATGGCTGAGGTGGTAGGTAAAATAGGTTGAGGTAGAGGTGATGGAACTATGGGGGTTGTGAGGCTGGGGTTGAGGTAGGAGCTGGCATGGGAATGGACATGGTTATGGATGATGAGGTAATGGGTTGAGATGGTAAGGTAGTGCTGGCTGGCACACTTGAGTGGGCTGCTTGAGAGAGGGCAATAGAGCTGGCAACCAAGGTAGCAGCAACTACCTCCTTTTTCTTCTTCTCTATCAAAGTTCCACTGATCTGCCATTGTTGCTTTCCACACTTGCTGGGGGCTAGGGGAATTGCCTCCTCATTCATCTGAAAATGATAGCCTCTTAATTGCACCAAGACTGTCATAAGCCTACAGTAGGGCAATGAACGGGGCTTCTGCTCCTTCTTACTTTCTCATGATTATCCTTCATTCAATCAAAAATAAGCTTTGCCGCATCAATATAATAGTTCATGTGGAAGGAGTAGTGGGCATCTGCAATGGGGGATCTCCTTTCCTGTTGATGCCCTGAGCAGTAGACATTTTTGCTCAGCACCCCATCCATAAACCTCAAACCAGGGTGCAAATCCCTCTTCCTAATGGACAACCCTAATGTAGTAACTATTCCGGTGAGCCCCTTGGCAATTTTTGGAATGGTGGCTGTCAAAGGGGGACCTAATCCACACTTTGGGCTATACTTGGCAGGTATCCCAAGTATCTCAGTAATGGCTGCTTGGGTAATCAACATCTCAAAGTCATCAATTAAAACCAATAATGCTGGGTTCCCATCATCCCAAGTCTTCACCCTAATATTTTGATAAAATAGCTACACTAGTCTAGCGAAGACTAATTGCAGTGGGGGCCTCAATAGGGGTAGTAGAGTGGTCTTGGTCAAGTATGTAATTGAAGCTGCTGTTTCAGGATGCTCCTCAAAGAATGTCTTATCAAAGGCAGTTTCTGTTTCCAACTTGATAGTAGTCACAAACTTAGAAGGAACTCTGAGGTATTCATTATCTTCCTCCTCCTTAGTGGCAGCCTCAGAGACCTCATGGGCCACATCCTTGCCCTTCTTTTGCTTTTTCTTATCTTTCTCAAGGCTTTTGGCAAGTGGGTGAGCTTGGGAATCAGAGGCCACACCCTTGGCCTTCTTCACAGGGGCTGCCCTCTTCTTGGTTGGCTCCACTTGGGGCTCAACAGCTTGAGTAGGTACCTCAGAGGTCTCCACTGTGGAGGCCTCTACAATTCTCATAGATTTTTGAGTGACCACAAGGCTGCCAGTGGGTGTAGGATTCACCAAGGTAGCCAAGGCATCAATGAATTTCGAATCCATGGCCATGGCTAACCAATTTCACCAAATTAGGACTTTAAAAGAAATGTGGAGATAGTTCATTCTCCAATAGAGGTAATGCCCACAAATTCCTCTCTTCCTAACTCTAAATTAATATTCAATCAAACCAACTGAGAGAGAGTGAGAAATCTTACCACCAATTACTAGGGTTCCACTTTAAATAATGCACGGTGGATCAAATCCCCTCAAACTGAGTTCAAAGTAACCAGGAGGTGGTGCAAAACACAATTGCAGGATGAAATTTTATGAGTTGGAGTGGTTTTAGCTATAGAGAAGAGAGAAAGGAGGAGGGAGCTAGGGGTTACTTAGCGATATTTAGGGCAAAGGGAGATGAAATGAAGAAAATGAAAAATTGCAGGGTTCAAATGAAGGAACCCGTGGCTCGAACAGTTCTCGATAAGTATTCACAAGGCAAAAATGCTCTTTTTGTGCAGTTAAGTGGGATCTCACGATATCTGCTATTAAGGGACTCAAATACTTTGTGACCTCATTCGTAGAGCTGATGTTGTAGGTGAGTTGCGTGAGAGGGTAGGTGTATCACTCACACAGTTGAAGCAAAGAACTTCAAGAAGAAAATATATTTAGTGAGCCTCAGAACTTTGCTCGCGAGGCTCACGCGAGATACAACCTGCTTGATTTCCGTTCTTTGTGCAGCTCCATGGTGCTGTCAAGATAGAGCCTCGTGAGGCTCAATATCAAGCTTTAGCAGGTGCTCTTGCTCGCTAAGCACTCGCGAGGAACAACATGCCTATCAAAACTCTACGAGAAGGCTTTCAAGTGGCTCACGAATGTGAAATTGAGGTCATAGAACCTCGAGACAAATCACAATTTAACCTTTTTCTCAGTGCTGCACATTGGTCAGTGCATCAATACTGACATGCACCCATCCATTGTGCATCTGTACCAACCCCTTCACATGTAATCCATTTCATCATGATACTCTCAGTGCCCATTATCAACATATGTACATCAAAAATTCAGAATACTAATTTTTTTTAATTATATCAGATTCATGACATTTATAATGATAGCATCTCAACCATACAATAGTAATAGATATGCACACCAACATCATGTCTATGCACATTAAATTCATATGACAAACATGCACATGACATCCTCAACACACAACTCAAAATAGAACAACATTAAACAAACAAATCATGATTACAATAAAAACACCACATGACAGATTTTAAGTAAAACAAAACACACATTCAATAGATATGGTACACATTTTATAAGGCTGTGGATCACTAAGCAATGGGAGGGTAGGTGAATGGTTTGAGGAGGCTCCATTGAATTTTCTACACAAATTTTTAGCCTTTGCCCATTCACATTCATGATTCTCCTAGACATTGGATCTAAGATCTCTACAGCACAAGGTGGGAAAGCATGGATGACAATGTAAGGTCCATTCCATCTGGATTTTAACTTTCCTGAAAGAACTTTAATTTAGAGTTGAAAAGTCAAACCTTAGTAATAGCCTTGAAGTCCTTCCTCATGAGCTTCTTGTCAAAAAATTCCTTTGATCTCTCCTTATAACTTCTGGCATTTGTATAGGCATCCATTCTCAATTCATCAAGCTCTGACATTTGCAATTTCCTATGAGAATCAATAGTAGTTAGATCAAAATTTAGTATTTTGATAGCCCAATAGGCTCTGTGCTCTAACTCCACTGGTAGGTGGCAGGCCTTGCCATAGACCAACCAAAATGGGGACATGCGAGTAGAGGTCTTATAGGTAGTCCTATAAGCCCACAAATCATCATTAAGCTTTTATGCCCAATCCTTTCTATTTGTCCTCACAGTGTTCTCCAAGATATGCTTGATCTCCCTATTGGAAATTTTAACTTGTCCACTGGTCTGTGTGTGGTAGGGAGTTGCAATTTTGTGTGTAACAGATTACCTTTTGAGTAGGTTCTCAAAAGGCCTGTTAGAGAAATGACTCCCCCCATCACTAATGATAGCTCTGGGGGTGTCAAATATTGAGAAGATATTGTCCTTCAAAAATCTAAGGACAACTGTGTGGCATTGGTCCTTGTGGCAATGACTTCCACCCATTTGTACACATAGTCCACTGCCACAAGTATGAAATTGAATCCCATAGAAGAAGGCAGAGGGCTCATAAAATCAATCCCCCAGATGTCAAACAATTCTACCACAAGGATGGGCTGCAATGGCATTGAATCTTTCTTGGAAATGCCTCCCAACCTTTGACATCTTTCACAGGCTTTGTAATGTATCTATACATCTTTGAACAAAGAGGGCCAATAAAACCCACATTGCAAAACTTTTACAATTGTCTTTTTGCCACTAAAGTGGCCTCCACAAGCTTGCTCATGACACATAGAAAGAATGCTGTGGAACTCACTTTCAGGCACACATCTCCTAACAACCTAGTCTGCATAATGCTTATATAGGTATGGATTCCACAGAAAATCTTTGACCTGAGAGAAGAATAGGTCCTTGTCCATCTTGGACTAGTGAGGGGGGATCCTACCAACAGCAAGAAAATTCACAATGTGTGCAAACCAGGGCACACTAGACTATATAATAAATAACTGCTCATCAGGGAACACCTCATTAACAGGTGCTGCTCCACATTCCTCTAAAACAATTTTAGAGAGGTGGTCAACCACCACATTCTCAACTCCTTCTTTATCATTGATCTCAAGATCAAACTCCTGCAATAGGAGGATCCATCTGATCATCCTTCGTTTGGCGACCTTCTTGGCTAGCAGGTATTTTAGGGCTTAGTGATCAGTAAAAACAAATATTTTAGACCCAAGCAAGTAGGGTCTAAACCTGTCCACAGTAAATACAACAGCTAGCAGCTCCTTCTTAGTAGTGGTGTACTTGAGCTGAGCTTCAGCTAGTGTTTTGCTGGCATAATAGATCACTGCAGGCTGCTTATCTTTTCTCTGTCCTAAGACAGCGCCTATGGCCAAGTCTGATGCATCACACATCAGCTCAAAGGGGAGTGAGTAATCTGGGGCCTGGATTAAAGGAGCAGTAGTAAGGCACTTTTTTAAGACCTCAAAGGCCAAAAGACACTTAGTAGAAAATTTAAATGGCACATCCTGACAAAGCAGGTGGCACAATGGCTTTGAAAATTTGCTGAAGTCCGTAATGAACCTCTTATAAAATCCAGCATGTCCTAAGAAGGATCTGATTTGCTTGATAGTCCTGGGTGGGGGCAGGTGTGAAATCAGGTCCACTTTATCTTTGTCATCCTCTATTCCTATTTGGGAGACCACATGGCCTAACATAATTCCTTGTATTACTATAAAGTGGCTCTTTTCCCAGCTTAAGACCAAATTGGTCTCTTCACATCTTTGTAAAACCAGGTCAAGGGGACTCAAGCACAGGCTAAAGCTGTCCCCATAAATTGAGAAATCATCCATGAAGATTTCTAAGAACATGTCAATCATATCGGAAAAAATTGCATACATGCACCTCTGAAATGTGGTTGGGGCATTGCATAGTCTAAATGGCATCCTCCTATAAGTAAAGGTGCCAAAGGGACATGTGAAAGTAGTTTTTTTTTTATCTTGAGGATACACAGGGATTTGGTTATACCTTGAGTATCCATCAAGGAAGCAGTAAAATGCCTTCTCAGCCAATTTATCTAGAATTTGGTCAATGAAAGGGAGAGGGAAGTGGTCTTTCCTAGTCTTGAAGTTGAGTTTCCTGTAATTAATGAAAACTCTCTAGCCAGTGGTCTCCCTAGCTGGCATCAACTCCCCATAATAAGTAGTAATAACTATTATGTCTGACTTTTTGGGTACCACCTGGATGGGTGACACCCATTCTGAATCTGAAATTGGGTAAATCACCCCTGCATCCAACAATTTTACTATCTCCTTCAAGACCACTTCTTACAAGTGAGGATTAAACTTCCTCTGCATCTCTCTAGAGGGTTTTGCACCCTCTTCTAAGTGAATTTTGTGCATGCAGACTGAGGCATCAATGCCCCTTAGAGCAGCAATTGTCCACCCTATTGCCTTTGTGTGCTTCTTGAGAACACTCAATAATTCCTCTTCCAGCTCATTGGTGAGGGTGGAAGAGATAATCACTGGAAGCTTTTTTTTTTATCCCAAGAAGGTATATTTTAATATGTCTGGGAGCTATTTAAGCTCCAGATCAGGGGGACTTTCAATGTAAGGCAGCAAAGGTACCTTTGTGGTTTGAGGAAGGGGTAGTAATATAGGTTTCCAGTGGGAATTGCTGCACTAGGCCCACAGAAGACTCTACTTTGGTGTTGTCTTCTTTCATGAGAACTTGGGCTTCCTTCTCAACCATAATCTAAATATTTTTCAGGTCTTCAGCAACATTACCCCAATCCAGCAGATTGGATAATTCTCATTTCACAAGGCCATCTAGTACATCTATGGCACAATAGTACTCAATGTCCATCTGAGGCTGCCTAGCAGCATTGTACATGTTTAATTGGGCCTTCATGTTCCCAAAGGTCACCTCCATCACCCCTGACCTGCATTGTATGCAAGCATTTGCAATGACAAAGAATGGCCTTCCAAGGATGAAATAAATTGGGGTTTTACTTTTGCAAGGGTCCTTGTCCAAAACTAGGAAATCAGCAGGATAGTAGAACTTGTCCACCCCCACCACACCCATAGGTCTCCTCTCAGACCTATCAGCCAGCTGAAGCACAACTGATGTGGATTTTAGCACCCCCAAACCTAGCTCCTCATACACAGAATATTGGAGCAGGTTCACACTAGCTCCAAAGTCGAAGAGGGCTCTACCAATGGTATGGTTTCTAATTATGTAGGGGATAGTAGGTATCCCTGGGTCCTATAATTTCTCAGGTGTGGCAATGGACAGAACTGACTCAACATGCTCAATAGTAAAAACCTTTTTGGACAACTGCACCCTTGCCTTTCTTTTCTGTGTGCAGAGGTCTTTAAAGAATTTAGAATAGGCAGGGACCTATTTTATAGTATCAAGCAAGGGCAAATTGATCTTGACCTGCTTGAAGGTCTCCATCATTTCCTCCATCTGAGCATTCCTCTTATCAAAAGGAGATGAGCCAGCAAGTGCATGAGGAAATTATAGCTATGGGACTGCTGGTGCCACAGCTGCATGCCTAACCACCTCATTGTCAAATTTTTATTTTTTCCTTTTTTCTTCATTTATTGTTTATTATTGGGGCTCAACATTAGCTCCTTTATTTTGCCCTTGCTGCTCCACAGTAAGAGATGAATTTCTTGGTTCTTCAACACTCACATTTCTTTCATTTTTAGTCTCCATGGCCTCCTCCGTTGCCCTGCCTACTAAGTTGTCAACTACTCTGCCACTCCTTAGGGTAGTGATTGCATTAGCCTCCTCATGGGTAGAGGAACCTTCTCTAATCATATACTGCCCTTTAGGGTTGGCCAAGGGTTGACTAGGTAGTTTTCCCTCCTCTCTCCTGTTCAAAGCATTACAGATTTGACCCAACTGGTCCTCTATTTTTTTAATGCTTTGCCCATGAGAGTTCATAGTTTGGACCAGGCTTCCCAAATTTTACATTGATGCTAGCATTTGCTCTTCAAAGGAAGAGAATTTTGGCTGCTGTGGGGGCAAGACCAACTGATTGGGTTGTGGGGCAGGCAACTGAAAATTTTGCCTTGGTGGGTATGCTTGGTTAAACTTGTGTTGAGGTCTGTATGAAGCTGTCATCTGTTGTTGCTAGGGCTGAGGGTATGTGTTTTGTCTCCACCTCAAATTTGGGTGGTTTCTCCTTGTGAACCCAGCAGGTTGTTGCCCATATGATTGGGCAGCATTGGCATGTTCCAAAACTAACTAAGGGAACTGATTGGGTGATGGACAATCTTGAAGTGCATGTGTGGGAGATTGGCATATCAGACATGCCTCTTCCACTTGTGTAGTCATTCTAGGCTGCATCACATTCATCAATTTGTGAAATTTTAAACTCAGATTGTCCACCTTCCTTCCCAATTCACTTTGCACCTTAACCTCATATATTCCACCTCTAGGGGTGGACTCTTTCACCAATTTAGTTGGGGTCTGACTGTCATTATGAGACAGTGACTCCTGCTGCATGGAATTCTCCCCTATAATGTTAAACAACTCCCAAGCCTCATCAACTGTCTTATGGAGGTAACTACCCCACATGAGGCATCCACCATGTCCTTACTTTTGAGATTAATTTCTTAGTAAAAGACTTGCACAAGTTGCCACAGTAGAATTTGGTGGTGGGGACATTGTTTTAACATTTCATAGAACCTTTCCCATGCCTCATAAAAATCTTCAATTGAGGACTAAGTAGATGACAGTATGTTTGTCGTCATTTGACTGGTTTAATTCATGAGAAAGAATTTAGCCATAAATTGGCTTTGGTGGTCACTCCATGTTCGGATGCTATTGGCTGGGAGCTTCGAAAGCCAGGTGTTGGCTCTTTCCTTCAGGGAAAAAGAAAAAAGTCTAAGTTTGGTGGCTTCAGGTCCCATGCCGGCAATGTTAAATGTTGTGTGAAGTGCCAAGAATTGGTCAATGTGCTTGTAAGGATCTTCCTTCCTGAGCCCATGAAAAGATGGCAGCATGTTAATGATAGAGGACTTGATTTCATAATTTCCCTCAACTGAAGGAAATTGTATTTAAAAGGGAGATGTGTAATCCCCAGGTGCATTATATTCCTTTAGAGTTCTTTGCCTCTCAGCCATGACAGCCGGCTCAGTTTCAGTAGTAGGGGCTGGTGTGTTGTTTCTCAGTCTAAAGACCCTTTCAACCTCAGGGTTTGGAGCTTCCAACTCAGGGTTTAAGGACCTTCTACTAAGCATACACACAGAATCTGCAGGTAAAGAAGATGCTCACAGCACACAAAAAATTTGCAAACGAAAGTCCCAACTAAACAGATTTACAACTAAACTATCAACAGGGAATTCAACACAAATGGACTAAGTTTTAGGATAAAAGATGGGCAAACAGAGCTAGCTAAACTCTAGCTATAGCTCTAGCTTTTCCCTGTTGTTGTCCAAGTTTGCAAAAATTCCAATAAAAAATAGTACTTTTTATTCTATTTAAGGCACATTTACAAAGAATTTTTTATTCTAAATTATATTACAACTCAGGTCTATTAAAAAGATCAATATCCCTAGCAGCGGCACAAAAAACATGTTTGTTGTATTTCAGGTGTTGTCTTGTTATTAGTGAGAAAACAGTGGCTAAAGAATATAAATAAAAAAGTGAAGGAATAAAAATTGGTTAAAGCAACAAATCTGAAATACACAGCCTGCAAGATATAGGGCTATTGTAGCAAGTTTTGAGTAAGTAAGAGTTTATCCCATGGAGAAATTGAACTAGAACCCAAAATGGGTTATGTTAGTAGGCCTCCAGATCTGGCTACAGATCGGACAATCCTAGAGAAAGGGAATTGGATGTCACAACTGCACTAAATTAACACTAAAAGAGGAGAAATAAAGTGCAGTCCTATCCTAAAGAAAGGGTTGGAGAGAAGGTGGTGATGGTGAGTGTGAAAATAAAGATAAAATTGATGGGAAGTAGACAATTAAGCTAAAGTTAATTTAGTTATGTAACTCAGATTTAGGGCTGTCTCTGCAGCAAATCCCTCAGATGGCTACAAGCACATCAGCAAGGAAGAGGTATCCTTATGGTTTGACTTGGTCTCTTAGGGCTATAGCTTGTCCACTTCAATGGTCACAGACTATCAAATAGAGAAGATCAAACCATATGGACTAAATTAGGAAACCAATCTGATCCAATGGAATAGACTGATCTTAAGGCTATAACCTGTCCACTTAAATGGTCATAGATTATCCAATAGATGTCCTCCACCCAATGGATAAAATTAGAACATGAAAACTATTACAGACACCATGTATGCCAGGCTACAAGCTCAGGCATCCATGGGAGCAAATAGTTCTTGAAAAATCAATGGAGACCATAGTAGTTCAAAAGCTATTTGAGGACTATAAATGCAATTGATCATTGCTACAAAAGGCTAGCAATGACTTAGCTCACAAGCTTGCAATCTCTACAGAGAAATCAAATCTAACGTCTGATGTTGGTCAAGTGTAACAGAGGGGAGCTTGTTCCTGCAACAACCTCACACAAGGCTACAAGCTCAAGTGCATAGGAGAAGAATCCTTCTCAGATATGTGGCTTGAAATCACCCTAGGGTTATAGTCTACCCACTTGAATGGTCATAGGCTATCCATAGAGGTTATCCTCACCATAAAAGATTGAGATGGAACAAGTAAATTGTAGCTGCCACCATGGTCCCAGGGCTACAAGCTCAAGCTTCCGTGGGCCTTTCAAATCAGCTCAAGTCCTAAGTGTATGGCATAGATTGAAGAAAACTATGAATAAATAGGAAAATAATAAATTGAATAAACCTTTAAAACACAAATTTTATTGATCAAATCATTACTTACAATTAGATTGCTCAAGGCGGCAGCCTTGTGCATAACAGCTCACCAATGACTCCCAATGTTTATAAGACCCATTACAAAACTGATGAAACTAATCCTAATTGCTTATAGAGGATATAGCCAGCAAGTGATGGGCTAAGATAAAAGAAAAAAAATGGAAACAGAGATGATCAAACCCTAACCCTAGCTTGCTCGAGCTCAAAGCTGACAAAGGTTGATGGAGGGATGATAAAATTCTAAGTTAAATTTGCAGCTTAAATACTCAGTCCTAATGCCTTAGCCAACAGAAAATTAAACCCTAATTTTCCTAGCACATGTGGCACTGTTACACCCCTTAGATGCCTTGGGATGTATGCCTTGAGATCAAGACCTCGGGATGTGTGCCCTAGACCCGGGGAAATCCCTAAAAGGTCCCTGAGTAAAAATTGAGAAGTTGAGAGCCCGAGCTTCGCAGGGTTGGCCTTGGCACATTATTCCATTTGTGTAGTTTGCAGAGTGTTCGTGAGGTTGCATTTGGCTTGGAAAGCGCCTTGCTCGCGCAGAAGACTTTAGCTTGTCGCGCAGTTGGTTTGGCCTAGAATGCACTCGCGAGGAAGAATTTACCTTGGAAGGTCCTTTTTTTGTGGAGAATGCATTTGAAAGGTTGCACAGCTGCTTTGACATTTAATGCACTCGCGCAGCAAGGCTTCTGAATTTCCTGTCATGAGGTTATCAAGTAGAAGACCTTCCATCTCGCTCAGCTTCTTTGTCAAATGTATAGCACAGCTCGCTTGGTAGAGGGTTGAGATTTTAGGCACGCGAGAGCTTTGCGAGAGAACTTTTGGAGCTCTCTCTTCTAGAGCCACGTGAGAACCTCACGAGTTTTTTTACGCTCTTCTTGCAAAGTGGCCTTGAGAGATTATGCATGCAGTTAATATAAGCCTTGATCCTCGCGAGAGCTTTGTGACCTGGATTTCTAAACTTTTAGTGCGCGAGAGCTTCATGAGGTCTTTGAGTGTTGGTTGCAGCTGAAGTGCGTGACTGCTGCATGAGAGAATGGCCTGGGATAATCCCTTCACTGAGTTGCATGAATTCTTCATGAGTTTACTTGCGCTACATTTATTAGCTATGCGAGATAACTCTGCTGCAGACTTAGCCACGCGAGGCAGTGCCTCTACTGTGCGAGATAATACATTTTCTCCTCCTATGCAATGCAGCTACTCCTGTTGAAGCTCTCTCCACTTACATCCAGGTTTCTCTCATCTGATTGACTTCCTTTGTCCATTATGACATACAAAATAGTCACCATGGTGAGTACCACCATGGTGTTCCATTGATCTTTGGCCCAGTAGTCTTCTTTGACTTAAATTCCTTCTATTTTTGGCACCAATAGCAGGGAGTTTGTACTAAGCTTCATAAATATTACTAACTACAAAACAAGCTAAATAAGTGGTTACTAGTCAGCTTTAAGGTCCAGCAAAGGCTAGGTTAAGAGGTGAAAAGTGGTACTTTTCAGTGAATAACATACCCCTAAACGTAATCTTTGCTAGTCCTCAAGCAAAGCAAAATTTAAACAACTACTCTAGGAATGTAAATGCCACTTTCATAGGGAGCACAGATGCATTTAGCTTATGCATCAAGCCTTTTAAACCCCTAGGTGATCCCTAGTGGAGGATTGAAGTTTCTTGAGGGCTTTCAGTAAAGATAGCCACAAACTTCTCAATGAAAATAGTTAACAAAAGTGCAACATCACCAAATCAGTATTCAATAATCAAAGCATCAGTCCACCCTTGATTCTTTTCAAAATGTGAGAAAATTGAACAAATGAAATGCACAGACCATTTAATCATTAAAAATTCTTGCATGAATGTACATAATTTCCAATCAGCTTACATAAAGAAAAATAGCAAATGCATGTCATAACTGAACTCACCATAAATTCAAAAATTAGGTTTATGCAATGCCCCATACATTCAATGTCTGACCCAAAGCTTACCAGGGAAGTCTCTCGCAAAGAACTTTGAGGGTTTTCATTTTCACTCAAGCTCAAGAACAGTTACAGCCCCTAAATGGGTCTGCAAGCATGAGCATAGGCAAGGCTCTTAAATTTTGGCATCACTGGCTATTCCTCACCATAGATTGGACAACTCCTCATCTCCCCATAATAGCTCATTCAACTTAGGACCACAAGGTCATATGACTGGGTAAAGTGGCTTATGGGTGTAGGTTATAAAGAATGGAAGGATGAAAAGGATGTAAAATTGAGAAGTCAGCAAGTGAAGGAGGTGATTAATGACTTCACCTTCTTAGAATTTCAGCATATTTCATCTTCTTTGACATTTTTCAAACTTGAAGTGGCCAACTTCTCCTCTTATTCTTACTTTTTTCAATGAAATTTTCTCTTGAATCCTCTCTCTTCCTTCTAATTATTCTTTTTCTATTTTTCTTTTTGATAAATTTTTCTTTTCTTTTTTTTGTATTTATTTTTCTGAAATGCCACCCTCTTCCCAGCTGCTGCACTGCTATCTTCCTTTTGTGTTACTTCTCCATTCACCCAATGTTGACCCTAGCTTGTCCATCTTCAACTCTTTCTCCTTTACCTCCTAAATTCTCATAGTGGGGGTAGGTTTGAATCAGGTTCATAGGTTTAGGCATAAATACTTAGGTGTATTTTGAAGAAAACTGGAAATTAAGGATTAAAAGGTGTATGCACAAGGGCAGCTCACTAGGTTTGGTATGTTTAAGTTCAAATTGTCCAAGAGAAGACCTTGATCCTTTCTTAAATGTCATGGGTACTGTCAGTTGTTTTAACTTTGGGTTGCCTAACTTCTAGTGAGGACATTGGCTCAGCTAGTCCTTAGAGCAAGAAGAATTGCCTAAGACACTCCTCAAAGAGAAAAATTTTTGTAGGCCCAAATCTCACTAGGTATGGTCTTTATTGAACTCATGGGCATGTCCTTACCTTTTTCTCTCTTTTATGGTTCACTAAGTGTTGACACAAGTGAGTTTTCTTGATGTTTACCTTATGAAAATGTTAAAATATAAAAGTTTTTAATGCCTAAAGGACTGCAAAATTTTTTAATTTTCTCATTTTTAATGTTTCTTAGGTGAACATAGCTCTATATCTATCTTACTCACTTGATTCTACTGCACCTAGGTTACCCACATCATTGGCAAACCTTGTCACACCTCTAAACCTATCAAGAGCAGTGTCCTCACTGATTCAAAGATAAAGAACTTGTGCAGGAGGGTGTTGGTGTAAAAATTAGACACAAAACAAAGCGTCTAAAGAAGCTAACAAAACACACACAAATAGATGAAACAAAACAAACAAACAAACAAATATAAATGAAACCAAATAAAATCAGCCAAAGAGGATTTGCATTTAACATAGGAATTTATACAATCCAAGGGAAAATAATTACAAAAAGATTATACAAAAATTATCCTAACTAATACCATGTGCAAATCTAATCATCTGAAGGGTTTGCTATTTCAGTTGTGTCCTGGGCTCCTTTCCCTTTTTCTTTCTTCAAAGCAACAACCTTTGAAACTGACCTCTTAGCAGTCACATACCTCTGCTTGGGGTAACTTGTTTTTCTTAGGTGGTGAAGTGGCTGGAGGGGCAGTGGTAAGAGGGGTAGGCTATGTTGCTTGTGCAGGCTCTCTATCGACAGGGAAATGTGTTCTAAAGGATGGTGAATCTTCAGATCCAGAATGGATTTGACAGTCTATCCTAATCTAGACTAACTAAAGCAGGAGAGAGGAGAGGTTTTATGGTTTTATCACTTTAACTACAGACTACAGAATTAAATGCTATTGATCCAGCTCTAATCAAACATAGAGGCTAGAGGAGATATAGAAGAGATGAAAAATCAAAAGGTGAGAACAACATCTAAGGGTATTGGTCTGTCACTGAAAATCAAAAGAATCCGAAGAACTTGAATAGATCTGATTTGCTATGGTCCTCTTTTCTGGCTCCAAGCTTCCCAGGTTACCTCAGTAGAGGTGAGGTATAAGAATCCAATCTTAACCAGAGAATTGAAGCAATCCTAAGGCTATGATCTGTCCACTTTAATGGTCACAGAACATCCTATAGATTGTTTCAATCCTTTGATCTTAATTAGAATAGGAAGCCATTACAGATGCTGCTGAAGTCAAGCTACCAGCTCCTCTTTTCCAGCTGGCATCCGCAGGAGTATCCAATCCAGGGAAATCAAATACAAAAAAGTGAAATGTAGATCAGAATAACCTTTAAAATTCACAATTATATTGCAAGCTTATATTACTATTGTGCCCAGATCTGCAATCTGTGTAATATACAGTTTATTACAGGCCTTTGAATCTCTCAATTTACAGCTTAAGACCTTACCCTAACTACTGAGAAGAGTTTAGCCACTCATGATTGGCTAAAGAGAGAATGGGAGAAGGAGGAAGGAGGGAGAGTCTGGAGGAGAAAATAGATCTCGCTCTTAGCTCTTTTTCTCTCAAATTCTAGATGGATGTTTTGTATTTTCTTCAAGCTTTTATACTCTCTTCCTCTGTCCTCAGATCTGTTTCAGCCAATCCGAGCATAAGGGAATAATTTTGTTATTCTGGGCTACTGATGTGGCCGATTTTCCTTCTAGAAGCTCTCTTCTCATTGGCTCTCAACTGGCGAGTACACGTGAAGTAGTTAGGGTTTCCATGTGTGCCCAACTATGTACTAAAAATACCCCCAGGGGTCACTAAAGTGCTTTGGAACTCGTGCATAGAAATCTTGAATTGGCAGCTGCTGGAAGATTCTAAGAAGTTGACAAAACGAGTGTCAAGAGGTTCGAGGGATCCTCTCGACAGGTTCTGAATCTGCATTATAATCAAATCGATAGGTTGCATTGGCTTCCGACAGCTTTGCAGACTTCTCGGCAGGATTAATGTACTAGTTGACAGGTTTGGTAGTGTCTCGACAGGTCTGGAATGGCTCTCAATAGGTTTGAACACATCTCGAGAGGCTGATGAAGATCCTGTCGACAGCTTGGGAGAACGTCTCGAGAGGTTGGTTTAAACTTGTCGATAGGATTCCAGGCTTATTTCTTCATTCTACTTAGTTCCACACTCATCCTCTTGACAGGTTATAGACAATCCTGTCGACAGTTTATACAATCTTCAGTGAAGTGCTTAACAGGTTGGATCAATCCTCGCGAGACTGAACGTTGCTTCCAGTAAGTTATCGACAGGTTTTCTTGCACTTCTCGATAGGTTCAGTTGAACCTTGAGATAAGTATCTTAGAACCTCTCGACTTCATCTGTTCCTTGAAGTATCCTCTTCACAGCTTCTGTGTCTGTACTTCCAACCTCTCGATAGGTGTTGGAACCTCATGAGATGTTCATCTTTTCAACTCAGTACCTCTCGACAGCTTTTCATGCACATGTTCAACCTCTCGACTGCTTGGTTTTCGATCATCAGAACCTCTCGATAGCTGAACTTAACCTCTCGATTGGTTATGTCTTGTACTTTTATTGCTGAAACACATCTTGGGTGTGCTGTTCTTCCTTTGTTCAACATTCAACAACCCCTTAGTAGGTTCAATCTTTATTCCTTGTAGTTGAGCATGGTCTCAGGACTTTCCAAATGGGTAGCACAATGCTTTTTGGGCTCTTTTAAATGAATTTTTGTACTAAGCTGCAATTTATTGCTTATCTACAAAACACACATAAAACACCTTATTTGTTAGCTCATGGGTCCAACAAAGATCAAGTTAAGAGGTGAAAAATAGTATTTTTTACTACTTAACACACCCCTAAACCTAAGCTTTGCTAGTCCCTGAGCAAAGGAGAAAGTAAAAACAATTAACCTACAAAATTAAATGCCACTTTCATAGGGAACACGGGTGCATTTGGCACATGACCAAGCCTTTTAAACCCCTAGGTGATCCCTTGGAGGAGTGAACTCTCCTGAGGGTTTACAGTGATGTTACCTACAAAATTCTCCAATAGAATCAGTTAATAACAGTGCAACATGTTAGAACAAAATTCAAGCAATATAAAATTCATTCCCCACCTTGTCCATTTAGTTTTTAGAGGATTCCCAGTAAAACCAGAATAGTTTAAAACTAAACCTTGCTGTAATTCCTTCACAATCAATCAACTCATGTCAAGGTCTTTTGTATGAAAATTAATGCAAAGCTTACCCTCAAATTGAAAATTTTGTTTTGGATAATGCCTCCATCCATCCTAACTTCAGACCCAAAACTCACCAGGGTTGTCACTCTCAATAGAAATAGAAGGGCGTATTAACTCACACAGCTCAAGAGTAGTTACACTCTCAAATAGGACTGCAAGTATGAGTATAGGCATTGCTCTAATTTGTAAAATTTTCTAGCTCTTTTCACCATAGATTAAATAGATTCTCGTCTCCACATGACAACTCAATCAATTTTCATATCAGTAAGGACTTTTTATTAGGGTGTAATGTGGCTTATAGGTGAAGTTTATAAAGAGAAAAAAAAGGTGGAATAGGATTCAAAATTGAAAAATCAGTAAAGGTAAGGAGGTGACATGTACACCTTCTTCATATCAGCATAGTTTCATTTACTTCTTGAATTTTCGGATTTGAAGTGATCAACTCCTATTCTTTTCAATTTTTTTCAATGAAATGACTTCTCTTCTATTTTTAATTTTTTTGTATGCTTTTCCTTTTGTATTCTTTGTTTTTTTTTTTATTGGCTGGAATGCCACAACTATACATCACACTTGCCTTCAAATATATTTTCTTCATTCTTCACAACTTGTCAAACCTTGTTCCTTCAGCCTTACATCTCCTTCTATTTCTTAATTTCTCAGGATGAGAGTGAACTGAAACAGGCTAAGAGGTTTTGGGGTTCAAACTTTCTGGCTGTTGTCAAAGAAAACTAGAATTTTTAAGGCTCAAAAGGTGTGTATCAAAGGCAGTTCAAAGGTTGGAGATTTTAAGCTCAAACTGTGCAAAGGATGGCCTTACTTCATGTCTTAAATATCACGAGTGTTGTCAAACTGTTTCAACTTGGATTTTCCTAACTTCTAGTGAGTAGAGCTAGGTCCAATCAGTCCTTAGAGCAGAAGAAATTGTGAAGACAATCTTCAAAGAAAAATTTTATCAGGCCCACATCTCACTGGATGTAGTCTTTCATTAGACTTCTAGGGTATACCTCACAATTTTCTCTCATTTCAAGTTCACTAAACATCAATTTCTAAAAATTCTTGACATTTGCTTCATGAAGGTGTTAGAATTATAACATGTTCCAGTTTTAAAAAGTTTTAATTTCCTCTCTTTTAAAAATAAAATAAAATCAAGGGGGGAAATTGTTTTATTTCCTCATTTTCTGTTACAAACATTGTTGCACTATCATTAACTATTCATTGACAGACCTGCCACACCCCCAAACCTATGAGTTGTAGTGTCCTCACTGCTTGGAAGATAGGGAAATGTGTAGCAAGAGCAAAAATAGAAGTGAACCAAGTAAAGAAACCAGTAAATAAAATGCTAACAATTCAACCAAACATCTATGAAGACAGAAAGTAAACTATTGAAGCACATAAAGTTATACAATGGAACAACGACACACAAAATCTGAACTAAATACATAAAAGAGGATAAACCTAAGAACGATCAAGACACACAAAATATCCCATCAGAAACAAAATAGTTTGTCCTCCTGGCTCCGGGATATCCTCAACCTGCTGCCTCTGGAAGAGGAACTGCAAACCAGGGGGAAAACAAGGAATTAAGGAGAGGGCTGCTGAGCAGGTGGTGTTTGGAGTGAGGAGGAGGGGGGAGGGGATGCGAGTGGGTCTTTCTTTTGTTTCTTCTTCTTCCACTTATTCTTTCTCTTTTCCTCCCTAGCCAAAATCCGTTACACCTCTTCATACTTGTCCCACAGGAATTATAATGGATTAGGCTCCGGTGGTGACGGCGGATCCTCTCAAATAGGGTCGAATTTGATTGGCTGTTGCTGTTCTAAGTGTGCATGATTTATTTGTGTTTTGAAAACAGATTTGCAAATGATGAATTATACTGAATTTGAAAAACTAAAAAGAATAAAGAAATATCAGCACAGAGAGAAGTTAATTAGCTTGCAAGATCAGGTTCAATTGTAGCAAGTTTTAAATGTGAGTAAAAGATCGTCCACAGGGAATTGATTTAAAATGTAAGATAAACCTCTAGATCTGAGCTACCAGATCTGACCTCTGATCCTATCTACAAAGCACATAAGATGGGAGGTTGAATTTGTCATATTAACTAAATGAGAAAAGTAAAAATTAAACTAAATGATCTAGATCCGAGTTGGGGAGATTTGATGTAAATTAATAAGAATGGAGAAATAATATCTAACTTCGACTTAGTACTTGATTGCAAAATGAGAATAAATGTAAAACACATGAGATATTATCCAATCTTCATCTGGCTACCAGCACAGATGCAAGAGAAAGTAATCCTACTCAAGGATTGGAATTGAGTTGAACTTATGGCTATGGTATGTCCACTTCAATGGACACAGATGATCCAATAGTCTTCACTCCGAATCCTTGATTAAGAACAAAAAACACCACTACAAATGCTATGAGAAATCAGGTTACAAACACAGATTCTCACAGGGACAATGAATTAAGGGAAATTACTTTAAAAATAGTAAATCTAAATGAATCTAATGAATAAGGGGATCACAGGGAACCCTCAACACGAATCTGATTGAGAACGTACTATTCACAGTAACCTTTTCAAATTCACCATTTCAATTACAGAGCACAACTTAAACAGCTCTCGGATTTGTAGTCTTGAATACAATTCTCACTTGAATTATAGAAATATCTCACAGTTCTCAATTACAAATAAAAGTTTGGCCATTACAGAAGTTTCAGACAAGCTATCTGAAATGGAAATGGGGCAATAGAAATGAAACTCAAAATTTGGATACCGAAATTAGGCAAATAGTTCATCTATTTATAGTTTTCCCCAAGTCCATCTCAGATGTGCATCAACCAATCAGAATTGGTTAGATCCATATCAGCCAATAGGAGTCGAGCACCAAGATCCAGATCTGTTCTGGCCAATCAAAACTGCTTGATCTGGTTCAGCCAATCAGGAAACAGAGGCATTAATTCTGTTAGGAAATTCAAAAATCTGTTGGAACTTCTAGAAGTTCCTGCCAAGTAATTTCATCTTTGGGTGTTCACATGGGGTGGAATATGCCTCTGGTTCGTGCTTCGAATCTTCCAGAATTCTCCTAGGTTTTTAAATGCATTGAGGCGCGTGCAGAGATTACCAAATTGCCTTTGCAGATGCTAGGAATCTTCAGGATACCATTTCGCAAAGTTTGAAGACCTTTTCGAAAGGTATTGTAACTTCTGAAACTCTATTTGCACAGATTGGAGACCTTTTTGAAAAGAACTGTAACTTCTGGAGATCTATTAGCAAAGATCGGGGACCTTTTCGCAAAGATTAGGGACCTTTTCGAATAGCATTCTGTAGTGTATTCTTCTTTTCGAATAGCTCCAAACCTCTTTCCAGGTTGAAACCAGGCCTTTGTCCTCTTTATTTTAGGCATTTTGACAGCCAGTGAGGTTGCCCTTTCTCCTTCCTCCAGATCAAGATGGGTCATCATCTTTTTGGCACTTTAAAGCTACTTTCAAGGTTAAGCCTGCCTTTATTGTTAGCTGTAAAATAAACACTTAAAATACTTATTTAGTTCTCTCAAGGGTCTATCAAGGCCCAGATTAAGGGGTGGACATTGGTATTTTCCAGTTCTCAACATTGGCTAATCAATGGGTTTGTCATCCGCCATGGTTGTGAATTGATGAACGAATGCAATGGTGGGGGAAATGCCTGATATTTAAAATGTGTGGGTGGTGGAATATGATTCGTCATAATAAATGTTTACATCCTTCCAAGCTTAACTGCTAAAGTGATATGTTGGTTTCGATACGTATGGACCATCGTGCCATTTAATAGTAGGAATGATACCATGAACTGCATGCAGGTCTATATTTAGCAAGCGGTGTCAGGGCAAGGAGAGACAAGCTACTAAGGTTTAGACAAATGATTGGGGGCAAGGAGGAAAAACGAGCTTCGACTGGATTGGGGACAAGGTGTCGACAGGTTGGGACAACCTATCGAGGAGTTAAAAACCGCTGAACCTCTCGAGGGGTTCATGCAATCCTATCGACGGGTTGATAATTTTAAACGATTGCATTTTGAGAGGTTCACAGAACCTCTCGACAGGTACTTTTGGGCTCATCAGTCAATCCTCTCGATAAGTTCCTTCTTCCAGAAGAATCACTTCGGGAGGTTCATAGAACCTCTCGATAGGAACTTTGAACCTGTCGAGAAATCAACTAAAGCCTGCAGAACCTGTCAAAATCTATATTGATCCTATCGACAACTAAGTTTACACTTCCAACACATGTCGAGAATTAATTCACTTGCGCGACAGCCTCCAGATCCCGTCGAAAAGTAAACTGGGCACTCTCAAAACCTATCAAGATGTTCATAGAACCTGTCGATAGGCTATTTTTTCCAGTTAAACAGTCTTGCACTCAATCCCTGGTTCCTTTTACAATAGCTTTGACTCTCCATGGCAAACAGAAATGAATCAAAGATAAAAATAGTAGCAAAAATAATCAAAATCAGTAACTAGTGTACATAGTGTACATTGTTGAAACTCAGCTATGCTATGGAAGTTCATGATAGTGGGTGATCATTACAGGCTCCAACACATTTTCAATAACAAGTTTGAGCCTTTGACCATTCACTTTCATGGTCCTTCCATCTGTTAGGTCCTTGATTTCAACTGCTCCAGATGGGGAGACATGTAGAACTTTATAGGGCCCATCCCATCGGGACTTTAATTTTCCTGGAAAGAATTTCAACCTAGAGTTGAACAGCCATACCTTATCACCTGTTGTGAATTCTTTCCTTAGCAAGTGCCTAACATTAAAGGCTTTGGCTTTCTCCTTGTAAATCCGGGTATTTGAGTATGCTTCCAGCCTCAACTCCTCAAGCTCAGATAACTATAGCTTCCTGTTCAAACCAGTAGATGTTAGATCACAATTTAATGCCTTAGTGGCCCAGTAAGCCTTGTGCTCTAACTCTACAAAGGGACATGTCTTGTCATATACTAGCCTGAATGGGGACATCCCTATTTGGGTCTTATAGGCAGTCCTATAAGCCCACAGAGCATCCAACAATTTTTTGGACCAATCTTTCCCATCAGTACGCACAATCTTCTCTAAAATCTGTTTGATTTCCCTGTTGGTAATCTCCACCTACCCACTGGTTTGTGGGTGGTATGGAGATGCAACTCTGTGGGTCACAGAGTACTTTACCAACAGTTTGTCAAAATGTTTGCTGCAAAAGTGGCTTCCTCCACTAATAATAGCTCTGGGGATGCCAAACCTAGAGAAAATGTTGTCTTCTAAAAATTTAATGACAACTCTGTGATCGTTTGTTTTTGTAGCTATGGCCTCAACCCATTTGGACACATAGTCCACAGCTAAAAGGATGTAATTGTTCCCATAGGAGGAAGGAAATGGTCCCATAAAATCAATTCCCCATATGTCAAATAATTCAATCACAAGTATGGGCTGTAAAGGCATGGATTTTCTTTTAGAGATACTTCCCATCTTTTGACATCTTTCACACGATTTACAATGGCGCCAGGCAACCTTGAAGAGAGTGGGCCAGTAGAAACCACTTTGCAGCACCTTTATAGCAGTTTTGTTGCCATTAAAATGGCCTCCAAAAGCCTTTTCCTGCCACATAGTTAGAATGTTTTCAAATTCAGTTTCAGGCACACATCTTCTTATCACTTGGTCAGCACAAGTTTTAAAGAGGTAAGGATCCTCCCACATATAATGTCAAATCTATGAGAAAAATAGATTCCTATCATCCTTATTCCAATGTGGTGGAATCCTTCCTGCAGCTAGGTAGTTTACTATGTTGGCAAATCAGGGTACACTCATCTCCACAGCAAAATGCTGTTCATCTGAAAAGGACTCATTGATGGGCAAGCTCTCTATATTAGCAGTTGGGATCCTTGATAGGTGGTCTACAACCACATTTTCAGCCCCCCTTCTTGTCTTTGATTTCTAAGTCAAATTCTTGCAACAGAAGAATCCATCTAATTAGTCAAGCTTTGGCCTCTTTCTTAGACAAAAGGTACTTTAAGGCTGAATGGTTAGTAAACACAATAATTTTGGATCCCAATACATATGATCAAAATTTCTCTTAGGCAAACACAAAGGCTAACAACTCCTTTTCGATTGTAGTGTAGTTTAGTTGAGCATCAACCATTGATTTACTAGCATATGCCACAACACATCGTGCCTTTTCTTTCCTTTTTCCCAATACTGCACCAATAGCGAAGTCTGAGGAATCACACATCAGCTAAAATGGCATGGAGAAATCAGGAGCTTGCAGTATAGGAGCAGTAGTCAAGCAGGACTTTAAGAGTTCAAAAGTAGCTAGGCATTCATCATTGAACACAAATGGAACCAACTGGCACAACAAGTGGCAAAGAGGCTTGGAGATTTTGCTAAAGTCTTTGATGAACCTCCTATAAAAACCAACATGTCCCAAGACTGATCTTACTTGTTTGACTGTTTTGGGTGGAGGCAGATGCGTTATCAAATCAACTTTAGCCCGATCAACCTTGTTCCCTCTTTGGGAAACAATATTATAGACACCCCCATTTTGCCTTTTTAGAGTATACAAACTTGTTCAGTCAGCCTTTGACCCCTTTTAATCCTCAGTGTGGGACCATGCAATAGTACATGGCTGAACACAGGCTGAAACAATAGCTTTGTAGCTCAAATCCCAGTGTAGGGAGACTATACACTGAAATAACAGTATATAGCCAGAATGCAGACTGAAACAATAGTCTTGCATTTCAATCTAGAGACCAGACTCGGACAACCCCTCAATTCCGTGCTAGAAACCTAGCGCGTAATTTGATCACGCACAGAACCACAAGTGCACGATCAATCCCCCTTTAAGACCAAGCTTCCTTTCCCAAACCATCTAGAGACTCGATTACGGGCCTGAATACAAGCGCGTGATCGGATTGAGCGCTCCACCACCAGCGCGTAATTGGTTTATGCCCGACCTACTCTTACTACCCTTGACCCCTAAGTTTCCTTGATTAAGCACTTCAGGTAACACGCTTAATCGGATTGCACACATCTCAACACGCGCGCAATCAACCCTAATTTTGTTAGGACTAGGAAACTCGTTAAGCAAGTCAGCCGGTTGCTCACTGAGTCGGTGACCGACTCAAAGAGATTAAGCACCGAAATCTAGGCGCGTAATTCAATTAAATGCCCAAAAATAGGTGCATAATTGAAGGAAGCCATATAAAAGTTTTTTTCTCGAAGAGAGAAGAGGGGCAACAAATTTTGAGAGGAGATGACAAGTTTCGAAACCAGAGAGCTCCGAGAACGAACCCATATAGTAACCTAGTCATGATTTCGGATTCAGAAAAAAACTCTGAGCTTTTGATAATCCTTCTCCGCAGCCTCAACCCTAGGCAGAAATTTAATGTTTAGTTTCCGGCCATAGCTTCCAGTTCTTAAATTTAGTATTAATTTTATTTTCAGTCTTAGACCATAGCACCCTTTTTGGACCAAAATTCTCCATATCTGGTTCTAGTTTTTTGTTTCTAGAGCCGGTCCTCAATTTAACGGACTGATACACCGACCCCTAAGACCAAATTCTACTATAAAATCACAATTTACAATCCAATCATTAATCTTTAGTTCTAACTCTCCGAGTTCAGAACCAGTACTTAATCATACGACGTGATTTTTTTTATTTAGGACCCGAATTCTGTCCTAGAATTTTAGATCATAATTTTGAGTTAATATTTTTTACAACCTCCAATCATTAGTTTAGTAGTTTAATTCTATTCTCTTAATTTAATTCATCCCCATAATCCTGAAAATAATTTGAAAATTCAAAAATATTACTTCATAACCAAAAATTCAAATTTTTTTCTCTTTAATCTCAACCATCCGATTTTCCCAAGGGAGCTTATGAAGCATACTTGGGAGCGAGGCCAATCCTCCTTAGCATAACGGGCCCAAACCCTTTCTTTTTTAAGAATTTTAGGAGTAACTAGTTGCCTTGTTTAGTTAGTAACTAGATATAATTGATTATTCGTATTAATTAGACCTTGATATAATTTTTAGAATGTTTAAATCAAAATTTCATCTCCCTTAGTTTAGTTAAATAATTGTTTCAAATCCTAATTTTAGGAAGTTCAGTTTATACATGATTAGTTATATTTTCCATAATTAATTCTTGCGATAAGTAGAATCGTAGAAAAATCAGTCTTTTTATTTTCGTTGATATTTGAATAGAAAATTAAATCTATTGCTTTAATTAGGCTCGTAGAAAAATTAGCCTTCTTTATTTCAATTAGAATTATGATAGAATTATTACAATTGCTTTGAGTAGAATTGCAGTGCAATTGGCATGATTGATTTAATCAGAACATTATTGGAACTGATACGTATGCACTCCTAGTACCAGTAGGAGACTGAAATCGATTAGACTTTTAGTAATACTAGAACCTTGATGCTCACTGGACTCTTGACAGCATCGGAACACTAAAATAACTCACCATAATAATCCCACATAACTAGAGCATAATAATAATAGAATTGAGAAATCTAAACTGACCAAAATTATAATTACAAAGGGAAATAAGAGGAAAATTAAACTAACTAAGCTAAAGAGAAACACTGCTGCTGACGTTCGCAAGTGGACGATTCAGTATAGAAGTAACCCACACCCGCTTCATAGTGTGATCACTGACGTGTTGCAGCGTCGTTAAATATCAGCAGCTGGCGATCGTAATCAAACTAGGAACCTTCCTAGAAAATCCACCCTTTTATTTTTTTTATCATTCCGAATACAGCATCGCTGAAGTCCACCTGGACAGAATTGGAGCCACAGATTCAACGGGAGCCAAGAGGAACCCAGAAAAAGCGCGAACCAATAGACTGGCGATCACGATGGGACCGTTTTGCAAACTTTTCTTAGATATTTAGTTTTATTTTATTTCCTTATTTCCTTTCCCGTCATGTCATTTAGATTCCTTTTTAGATATATGATTCTTCACCAAAGACTTGAGATGTCTGGCATACGTAGAGTAACTTTAGGACACCCTCCATTGTGGGGACTTCCTAACAACCCTGCATACGAGGAAGAACTGCCTAATACTTTTAGCCCACGGCAACCTAAGGTTACTATGGCTGGTGAACAAGAGAATTCCTTCTCTACACCGCACACTAGTAATAATCGTAGCAGGGGAAATAATGACTCTAGACAAAACCTCACCACTCAACAAATCGTAGAACTTAGCATCCAAAGAATACAAAGAAGAGGTGATGACTCCGAAGAGTTGCTTCGAAGATTGGACACTGCATGCGAAACCATTAAGGGACAGTAAATTTTGGAAGAGCAAGAGTGACAAGAAAGACCTCCGCCTACCTCGAGTACGGTGTCAGCTCGCGCCGCGTCATTGAGGTGGCTTGCTCACACATTCTTTAACGACGACGCGCTGGATAGGGCTAGCTTGCAGCTCGTGCCAAAGGACAATACCATTAAGATCTAGGATCTCCCTAAAATGTTTGACGAGTACATGGCCAAGTGGGAGCACCCTGGTCATTCATTCGGGTTTGATAAATTTTGCAGCGATGTTGAATTTAACTTGCCTAGAGGATTCAAACTGCCAAAAGTTACCAAATATAATGGCACGGGACCAGCACTTGGCACTCTTTTGCAATGACTGTTGGCCCATACCCGATAACCAAGGACTTCTCATTCACTACTTACAACGTTCATTAGAAGGGGAAGCTCTAGACTGGTTCGTGGGACTCCTGCTCTATAAGATCGAAACCTTTGACGATTTGGTTGGTCAGTTCTTAGACTAATACAAACACTTGATCTGAGAGACAATCAGCCTCAGTGACCTGATGGCCGCCAAGCAAGGACCTGATGAAGAGTTTGTTGACTTCATCACTAGATGGAGAAAACTTGCCGCGAGGACCGGCACTTCAATGAAAGAGAAGGACTCGATCGACATTATCATCGACAATAATAGGGAACTGTTAAAGAGCGCACTTGTCATCAGCGATTACCCCGATTTCACTGCACTTCATTCTCGGGCATCACAACTAGCGCGGTACATTAAAGGCGGAGACCTCTCCTTATCCATCTTACATCCAAGGTAGGCTCCTCTAACGAGTCAAAGTCAAAAAATAATAAGAAAGCCTTAGGAACTGAACAGGTTAACACTGTTGTTAACTAAGGGCAAAATTTTAATAACGGTAGCTTCCAACCGTGAAACTTCATACAAAACCAAAACCAACAACGGTATACCAACCAGAATCAGGGCGCTAATCAATCCATATATGCAAACCAACACCAAGGCCAGAATCAAAATCACGGCCAATACCAAAACAGAAATCAGTACCCTAATACCTATCAGAACCAAAACACAACATAGAATCCACTGGCTCACTCGTCGAATTATAATAACATCCCCCCACCGTAAAACTTTAATCTAGCTAGAGGCCCCTACCAACCAAGTTGGGAGCATTATCCCCCTTTACCCAATACAATCTCCAATGTCCTCCGATTTCTTAACACTTAGAACCTCCTTCGATTCCCACCAGAAAAACCTCGACCATGGCTTGCGAATCTAGACTATAGAAAATATTGTGCATTCCATCAATATGCTGGACACAGCTTAGAGGACTGTTGGGTCCTCCGAGATGTAATCTATGACATGAACAATCAGAATCAAATCGACTGGGAAGCGTTGAAGAACCCTAACTCTAATGAGAACGAACCCCAACAAAATATGGGGATCATAAACAACCCCATGCCTAATCATAACAAGGGACACCGGCTCATGTCACCACTATGAATCTCTCCAATCAACCCTCTTTCCAACCTTCTACTTTGATCACTCGCATCCAACCCTCCGATGTTCCTGCTACCCCTGTGAAAGCCTTTTTGCTCCCATATCCTTCGACCTTAATCACTCGCATTACCCTGCCAAACCCGCCTCGTTATCCGAAGTTCACTCAGATACGGGTCCACTCTTTTAGGGTCAGAAAACCATTCCTTCATCGTCATCCACCAGAACCTTCAATCCCTTCAAACCTTGAACCTATACCATCACCACCTCCTTTGTCTGATTCTGAACCCATGTATGGAGATCATGTTCTCCAAATTGTCGCCTAAACTGCCGCATAGGTAGAAAGTGTCACTCGGAAGACTCCAAACTCAGAAAATGAAACGAAGACTGAGTGTTTACCGAACATAAAAGAAGGAAAAGGAGAAAAACATTCTGACCCGCATGAGACAGTAGTCTCTGCTTTCTTAGAAGAAGAGGATTACACACAGTATCACCCACCTTGGAACGACGTCGTGCAGGCCCACGCTCTAACTTCTGACTTCATTGGCTTTGCAACTACGTCAGTGTCGAGCCACGCTAGGTTCAGTCAACAACCGACTTGCCTGATTCTCAAATCTAGAACCAATTATCCACCTCCCCCTTTTCCTCGAAATAGGGATTTTACGAATGCGCCACAACCAGACGGGAATGCAAGAGAAAGAGAGGTTAACTTGCCGCTCCCACCTCACATCATTCCTCCCCCAATTCCAGCATCTCAATTGCTCCAACAACCTACACCTAAGGCTCATCGATCAGGCAAAGAAATTACACTTGAGCCAGGGCAAGGATACGACCTTCTACGACACCTTCAAAAGATCTCAGCTCAGATATCCATATTAGAGCTAATCAAGAAATTACTTGATCATCACCGACTGTTGATAGGGACACTTGTGGACACGCAGGTAGCCGAGGACACGACCCTAGATGAGCTTTATCAAATCACCTCGGTCATGGCATAACCTCCACCACTCACATTCACCGATGTGAACATGCCTAAGGAGTATCTCCGTGGGAGTGCCGCTCCTATATATCTCATAGTCATCATTAGTAGATTCTTTGTACCTCATGTGTTAGTGGATACTGGAGCAGGACTAAATATTAACCCGCTCACGATGTTAAAGACACTCAAATATATGGAACAAGATGTCAAGCCCTCGGCCTTGCCACTTATAGCTTATGACGGCTCACGCCGCTTTGTTAGAGGGACTATTAAACTCCAGGTTCACCTCAGACCTGTGACAAAGGACGTTACCTTCCATGTTTCTGAATTCTCTAGCATGTACAATCTCATCTTAGGAAGAAAGTGGTTAGAATTAATGAAGGCCGTCGCATCTATATATCATCAATGTGTCAAGTTCCCATACGAGGACTCCATCGTTCGTATATACGCCGATGTGCCTCTCCAGGAAATGGATACTGATTATGCGGCAAGCATTCCTATGACCCATGACTCCATATTAAATACGGGACACATTTAAAAGACTCGAATCATGGATGAGATAAGCATAACATAAGTCCACCCCCTACCCATCCTAATTCTCTCCTGACGTGTCGATAAGAGTTGATGAGGAGAGAGGTCGGTCCAGACCTCGCCAAGCTTTATGACATCAACCTCACCGCAACAAAGGGGTGGGATTTTATGTACCAACTTGGATACATTCCTCACACCAGACTCGGAAAGAATAAGCAAGTTCATGTAGGACCTGTCGTCCCAACAAAAATATGCAAGCACATAGGGCTAGGTTACCAATCAGACGGCTCACAGGCCGACTTGTTCCCTACCTCACCGAAATGGTCTCTATATGATCACTTCGTCTATGAGACCACTGAGAAAGCCAATGTACCTAAGCAGAAAGAGGTATCCTTCACTGAATTCCAAGAAGCAGGAATCGAACAAATGGCTAAAGCGTTCAATGATTTGACGAACCTGAATGATGACATTGATGAACCCCTTGAAGGATTCAAACCCTTGTTTGACCTCAAAGAGCCTATAGGAAAGGGAAAGGAGGAGCCTCCTAAGCCTGATGCACAATCAAAAGATTGGAAATCCACTGATGACGAGGACTTCCACATAGCTACCTTGCAAGGAGATAAAGAACATTTATACTCAATGTGGGAAGAAGATGATGCCTCACAAACAGAGTTTAACTCGTATAGCATCAGCCTCTGCCTTGGCCTTAAAGGATGGGAATACCAATGGGACTCACCTTATATCTCTCACCCATATCAACTCCGTTGCGAGGCATGCACTAACATATTAGAGCAATTTGCTAGTGGGATATGATATTCTGCGATGACAGAAGTGAACGGCTCTGACCCTGTAACGATGGAACAAAGCAACTCACTGGCTTCGCTATCGACACAAGAAGAAGAGAATTCTGACAACCAGTTGGCTGACCTAGGAGGAAATAACTACGTTGCTTGAAGAGGAGTTTAAATTAGACTCTCCTTCATCCCCAGATGCATCGCAACTCTAAATATTTTGGAATTCGCTCGAGGAAGAGTGGCGACCTCTGCCAAGTGATGACGAGCACTACTGGATAGACCTCCCTGCAATCGAATTAGCAGAACAAGCCAACCTAGGACTTCAAGCATTATTAGATCAAGAAAGTGAACTTGATATTATCATCGATTCTGAAGGATGAGAATGCCCTTCAGAATCTCCCTACGTTCTTCACCATTACCAGCCTCGTTGTCGAGCATGCGTGCTCATCCCAATGTATTATGAAGATCAGGAGAGAGAGAGAGAGCTCTCCCCAATGTATTCGAGGATGATAGTTCAATCGATTACGATCTCTAAAGATTCTTTGAGGAAGAGCCAATCAATGTGATAGAGGGAATCCAAACTATGATACCCCTATCACCCATGTCATTTATTCAAAAGATCTCATTAGATGAGGACTAAAAAAAAAATGCCATATTCAAAATAAGTTCACATCTCTCGAAAAATCTCTCGAACGGCTCCAACGGTTGTCTCGCTCCTTCAATTAGAGGAAGCAACTCTCCCAATGCCTCTTGAGGCAACTGACTCTGTACCATATTTATTATCAAAAATCAAAAACGTAGAAAAAATAGAAAATCCTAAAAATTTGAAAATATAAAATCCAAAAAAATTAGAAAACCTCAGAAAAGAAAGGGAACCCTTCGTCCTAAAATCCATCGTCCGATCAATAAGGAGACTTTTCTCCTGAGACTACTATCCTATCTTCTACACTAGGTCATAAAGCATTTCGACTAAACAATAAGCTAGTGATCATACCTGACGAGATACTTCATGACTTTGAGAGAAGAATCAATAGCCTTGACCTTCACCTTACCAAAGATCTCTCAGTCATAAATTGCGCCAATGAAGGGTTACTTCTGGCAAAATCGAATCTCTATTATAGTAATTTTACAGTATGCAAGCTTACCGATAAGGAGAAAGGAACACCAGTCGCCGAGGGGGCGCAGGATTTCCAACTGGTTATCAAGCATTTCGACAAGCAAACTCAAGCTATCGTGGAGCCGACAGAAAAAATTAACTTTGGCACCGAAGAGAAACCTAAGAAATTGCTAGTTAGTGCGACGCTTAACTCTAAAGAACGCCAACATATTGTGCAAGTCCTGCAAGAACACCTTGACTCTTTCGCATGGTCCTATGAAGATATGCCTGGTTTAGACCCCAGCTTGGTAGAACATCGGCTCATCTTAGAACCCGACGCGAAACCCGTAAAGCAGAAACTTCGTAGGATGCACCCACAAACAGCTCTTCAAGTCAAAGAGGAAGTTGACAAGTTACACAAAACTAAATTCATTTGTGTTGTCCTCTACCCTAAATGGGTTGCCAACATAGTACCTGTCACTAAGAAGGATGGCAGAGTACTGGTTTGCATTGACTTTCGAAACCTCAACTAGGCATGCCAAAAGATGACTTCCCACTTCCACATATTGACACTCTCGTCGACAACACTATTGGGCATGAGATGCTATCCTTTATGGACGATTTCTTAGGATATAATCAAATCAAATTAGCTGAGTCCGACTAAGAGAAGACTTCTTTCACCACACCCTGGGGAACTTACTGTTATGTCGTCATGTCTTTTGGGCTCAAGAACGCAAGAGCCACATATCAACGTGCCATAATGGCCATTTTTCATGACATGATGCATAAATGTGTAGAAGTCTACATCGATGATATATTAGTGAAGTCCTAGGAAAGGACAAGACATGTTGAAGCACTCCGACTGTTACTATAAAGAGCTAAGAAATATCAGCTGAAAATTAACCCAAAGAAATGTGTCTTCGGAGTCACTTCTGAAAAGTTACTCGATTTTATAGTTTACAAGCGACCGATTGAAGTTGACCCTGCTAAAGTTAGAGCCATCCTTGAGATGCCACCTCCCCATGATATCAAAGAATTATGAGGCCTGATAGGAAGATTGCAATTCATCAGGGGATTCATCTCCCAGTATTCAGACAGATGCGATCCTTTCTACAAACTACTTAAAGCAGGAACTGAGTACAAATGAGATGACCAATGCTAGCAAGCCTTTGAAAACATTAAAAAGTACCTCCTTAACCTGCCAATACTATCCCCCCTAGTTCCTGGAAGACCTCTAATCCTTTACCTCTCCGCAAATGACAAAGTAATGGGAATAATTCTAGGACAATATGAAGAAGGCGATAAGAGAGAGAAGGCTATCTACTACCTTAGTAGGACGATGGTCGAATACGAATAAAAATACACTCCCATGGAGAAGACCTACCTCATGTTGGAATGGGCTTCAACTAAATTACGACATTACTTCAGAGCACATAAGATACTAGTACTAGCCCGAAATGGACCCTCTGAAGTATGTATTGGAAAAAGCCTGCAACGTCAGGGAATATTGCTCGCTGGCATATGCTATTACAAGAGTTTGATATTACTTACGTCACGCAGAAATCGGTCAAAGGACAAGCAATTGCCGATTACCTCACAGATCTCCCACTCCCGAATGATGAACCCATACACGTAGACTTCCCTGATGAAGACCTACTTACAATCCACAACGAGGAGCCCGATAAGACTTCGTGGACCTTTTATTTTGACGGCGCTCTAAATTATAAAAGAAAAAGGCATCAGGATAGTCCTCTTGAGCCCGAAAGGAGTTGTCATACCTAAAGCTTTTCAATTAAACTTTCCTGTCACCAATAACGTTGCCGAATATGAAGCCTTCATCGCTAGACTACGAGCCGCATTACAATTAAGTGTTAGACAGTTGAAAATGATCGGTGATTCTAAGCTAGTAATCTCACAAGTCATAGGGGAATGGAATACTAAGAAAAGGAGACTAATGGCATATTTAGAAAACACTCAGTATCTAGTAAACAAATTTGAAAGAATTTCTTTTACACCTATCCCTAGATTAGAAAACGAGCTTGCAGACTCCCTAGCTACACTAGCCTCGGTCATTCAGATACCCCTTGGACAAAGTACCAAAACCTTTGTCATAGAATAATTAACAGTACCCGTCCATGAGGTGGCATGGACTGTCAAGAGAGAATTACCAATCCTTCCCACGAGCATGACATGAAAGGAAGCAATTACTCCAGAAAAGCATGACAAGTCAGGAGCTGAAGTCGCTATGTTCAGATTTGAAAGATCACTAACTGACGACGGGCAGCCATGGTATTTTGACATTTGGAACTTTCTCAAACATCAACACATTCCTCCATACACTAAAAAGATCAAACGGAAGACTATAAGGAACCGATGCGTCAGATTCTGCATACTTGGAGAAATACTATACAAAGAAGCCTTCACTAAAGGAGTACTGTTGCGCTGCATTACAACCACCGAAGGACAATACATCATCTGAGAAGCACACACCAGCGCCTATGGTGCCCATGCCGATAGACAGATACTCGCCGATAAAATTGCACGACAAGGCTACTTCTAGCCGACAATGATAAGAGACTGCCACCTCTACGTCCAATTCTGCAAGCAATGCCAAGAACACGCCACAATCATCAAAGCTCCATTAGTTGCATTGAATACTATGACCTCGTCATGGCCGTTCTCGATGTGGGCCTTCTATGTCGTCGGACCTTTCACAGACACAGTTGGGAACACTCACAAGCACGTGTTTATACTTACAACAATTGAATACTACACCATATGGGCAGAAGCCGAATCATACGTCAGAATCACTACTTCTACACTCATAAGGTTTATCATGCGCAATATCATCACTAGGTTTGGAGTACCCAGGATGTTTGTCATCGACAACGGATCGCAATTCATTGCAGAGAAGACAAGGAAGTTACGCAAGAAATTCGACATCGATCTACGCCACTCCTCACCGTTCTACCCTCAAGGAAATGGGAAAGTAGAAGCCACCAGTAAAATGCATATTCGAATTCTAAAACATACAGTAGAAATAAGCAATAGAGTCGACTGGCCTGAACGACTACCAGAAGCACTCTGGGCCTATCTAACTTCTATTCGTACGGCCACTGGCCAAACTCTCTACCTCCTTACCTACGGGATTGAGGCCGCCTTACCATATATGATACAAATACAATCCTTACGGATTCAACTCGATGATGAGCTATCCTTAGACAGGAGGAGAATTGCCTTACTCACGTAGCTAGAGTAGCTCGATGAAACACATCAAAGGGCAGCTGATCATGCGTAGGTATATTAGAGGAGAGTGGCCAGGGCTTACGACAAGAAAGTCCTTGAACGAACCTTCAATATCATAGAATTAGTCTTAAAGAAAATCATGCCCTCTAAGCATGCCCATCCGAAAGGAAAGTTGAAACCAAATTGGGAAGGCCCTTACGTCATAACAGCCGCATACCCTGGAAATACATACAAACTGGCGAACCAAGATGGGGAAGAAATCCCTAGCCCTTGGAACGCCATGTACCTTAGAAAATACGACCCTTAGCTCTGTGATCAACACATCCCGTGGTTAAATACCTATATTTATCACCCCCATAGTTGTCATGACCCATTCATTAGTCGTACGCTTTAACTCCCCAGAATATCCTTGAGACCTCCCATTTACTGCCCACCTTCTTATTTAGGAAATCCGACCAAGGGACTAGTGACCTACCTAATCTCTTTTAAAGGTATAAGCAACACCTAATCCGCATTCCTTCCCCCACCATTGGAGGAGACGTTAGAGCAAAAAAAATAAAGATGCTAGGTTCAATCAAATCTCATTATTCTTGCGCTAGCAGGATGCTTTCAAAATATATCTACCTATCAAAAGTTGAGTGAGAGCATTATGACGAATGAACAAGTCGATGAGCTCAGGGAGGCATAAGCAGGCTGTGAGGACGTCTCTGGTAACTTCACCAAAAGTGTATAAGCAACCTGCGAGGGCACCCCCTGATGTCCATATACTACTAGATGTCGTCGTAAGGTGGCGGGAGGAGGACAAACTCCTGCTAACCATAGAATGTGAGATTTTGATGGTACCAAAACATGGCGGAGAGCTCAGTCACGGCACCCTACATTCCCCCGAGAAGAAGACTATTACTCATCTCTTTTGCAGAATATTAGGTACTAGCTACTTCCCACATCATTGAGCCTTATCCTTTTTCTACTTCTTTTTTATACTTTTGGATGGTAAGTTGGAAGCCTCACAGGATACTCCAAGGAATGAAAACAAAAACTGATGAATGATTACTGATACAATCACACGTTGTACCTACCACACTCCTAATAACCACGGGATAGGATGACCACCACCCTAAGATAGACCTCGTATGCAATTGACCCAATCAGAGAAACCTCCCCCAATTTGATGACAGTATTGATAAACATTTTCTTCAAAACTAACTCACCAGGCACCCACGACTTCACATAGACCTGCAGTGCTCATCTAAAGCCCAGAAAAGCTCCATTGCATCAACACGCTGGGGCATTTTTTTTATTGGATTGGAAGGAGAATCATATCAAAATCACCGACTCGTCTACCGAAAGATAAAGAACGTCAAAGTTACTGTGCAAAGAAAGCTATCGAAGATGCAATACTGCCGATACTACCACGCTCCTACACTGGGGTATTTTATTTATGTTAGTTTTAGTTATTTTTATTTATTTATTGTTGCTATGCTAGTTATATGCTTTCCCTGTTGCATTACTTTTGAAAAAAAAAAGAAAAAAAGAGAAAAAAAGAGAAAAAAAAGAAAAGAGAAAAAAAAAGAAGAAAAAATGAATATATATCTACCTGTGTTACTAGGCTCCGGTCTGAGATACTTACCCCCATGACAACTAGTAAGGGGGAGAACAAAAATTGCTAATAGCATTACCTTTACATAGGTAGATACAAAGCGACCTTCAACCACCACCGGGCCAGCTCGAAAAGCATCCAAGTCCCAATAATGATTGACAGCACCAGCAATAAAAGAAAAAGTAGACACAAGAGATAACTAAAAGAAAGTAGCTGATCAGTTACACCTAAACCCAAATCTCAATATATATATGTCAAAATTTTCTTTCCTATTTTTCTTTACAATCGTCACTAGGGGCATCCCCCCTGAATATACATTGTGCACTCGCAATGGACAAAACATACATATGAAAACACCTACTCCCTATGTTGCCGCTGGAACGGTTGACCACCACTATTCCCAGTATCGTCATCTTGAAGGTCCATAGACTGGTCCTCTGAAAAAATGATCCTGACGCCTAGAGTTGTTGGAACCTCTAGACAGCGTGACCCCACTACAGAGCCCCCCTCGCTCGCCTGACTGACAGTCTGCCTCGACCGAGAATGAGGAGGATTCCCACTGAGAACCCCACAAGTAATAGAATCCTCGCGAGTATCACTCCTGACATGATCACGTGACGTGTGACGAGACTGCCCGAACAAAGACCTTGTAGCCCTCGATTATGATCCCTTAAGCCGACTAACTAATTTACGCATCCTCACTCCCTCGCCAAATGATACTACAGCCGATCCATAGACGCCTGCATCTTTGCCTATGTCGACCGGCGTGCCACTCCAATGCCTTGACCTGAGTCTTCTGTGCAACCATCATCTTAACAAATAGGTCATCATGACTCTTTGTCTCCCCAAGGACTTGCCTCGCCTTGGGAGTGGCACGCGCCCGCGCTACCTCTAAAAGCGCCTCCTCAAGCTCATGAACCTGAATAACCACCCCAAGTCAAAAGAAAAATCAATATAGAAACTTAAAAGAAAAAAAAAATTACCAGGACTGATCTCTCCCCCAGAAGGCCGCTCGACCATCGCAGCAGTCACAGGATCAACTGTCGGCACGGAAGGGATGGCGAACATAGACGGCTGCAATAAGAACAAACAAATACATCAGATAACTCTACGATGGCTAATAAACTATAAATACACCAACTAAAACATACCCGACTAGGAATAGGAGCAAACCCCTAAGGGGGAGCCTTAAGAGCCGAATCCGAAACAGCCTGCACAAAAAACCAAGCAAACCAACACAAAATATGTCAGAGACAAATAGGATGAAACAACCTAAATAGAATTGCATCAAAAAATCAATTAGAAATTATACCTGACTCTCTGGGTGTAAAGAGGCAGCAGTCGCCTCCTCATCTGAAGGTCCTTGGAAACTTGACGCTGAAGCCCCGACGCATGTTAGTAAACTATTAAGTCAACATAATAATAGCACCTAACAAACTAGCATAATAACATAAATAAACTGAAGAGTGACGAAACTTACCCAATGCTCCAGCTCAGACCAAAGACAAGCCATCGTTGGATCCTCTCGACTGGAGGAGGCCACTGAAGAAGGATCAAATGCCCGAGCAGAAGCCTTAGCGACGGAAAGCTCTGCCGTCTGCAAACACCACCAACATTCCAACATTAATAAGGATCCCCAAACCATCAATAGTTAATAAATCCAATCCAAAATACCCACCAATTGCTTAATCTCAGAGCATAGGCTAGCCGTCATCGCATGATCGGCCTACTGCTGACTGCGATAGACCCCTAGCAGAGCTGCCTGACAAGCAACCTCAGACTCTATCTCAAACTGTCCACAATAAAATAAGACCACCATATCAAAAACATCACCAGAGTAAGCCAATATAACACGCGGGTAAATTAAACCAATAAAGTAACTCACCAGGAGCTCTTGAATCTCTGTTAGCAGAGCCCCTAACTCATCCTCTGCCCCCTGGCCTGAGCAACCGAGTCGGTCAAAGAGTGTAACATCTCCTCATTAGGATGAGGAGCATGCCCCATCTGCTCCATTGCCCTATGGAGAGCATCCAGTGCCCCTCGCACGCTCATCGTCAGATAGCCCTCCTCTAATGAGGCCAGTCTCTCCCTCAATGCTAATGCCAACTCCGGTCCACCGATAGCGAAAGAGCCACTACCATGAAAAGGACGCATGAAGAGGCACCCACCACCCAATGTGCTGAACCTCCTCCTATACTCTCGTACATCTGCCTCTTCATGTGCCCCCGTGACTCTGGTCACCCCAGCTCTAAAATCGGCTATCTGGAGTGCCATTCGCTCTGCAAAATGTTGGCCTTGAGGGCCAGTCATCCTCTTTGCTACTCTGTGGCTAACCTCTAGAGGGACTCCCTGAGCGAGCCCCAATTGCCGTACCAGTTGAGAAGTGTGGATCCCCTCCACCCTCTCAAAATAATTCACCCATATGTCCACGTCGAAGAAAGGCCGGCCAGACTCAATCACCGCCTCACCCACATCATCCTCATCGTCGTAGGGCCTCCAGATCACCTATCCAAATGAACAAATCGACAAATTAAGAAAGCCTAAGAATCCCAAAACAAAACAAAGCCAAATGACAACATGACAATATATATCTGCCCCGCGTGCATATCCTCGAAGAGGCCCCATGCGATCTGAAGATTCGAAGACCAATGACGAACCCTCAACGCCTCCCTCCACACGTGCATCCGAGGGAACGTGAACTTAACCCCCACTGGAACCCCTAGATGAAGAAAAGCGAAATGATCATACACCCAAAACTAAAAAAGAAAATATAGATGACATAAAAAAACTATTAAGAACCACTACGAACAAAAATTAATGAAATTAAAATTACCGTGATACCAATTAACTAAAACTTACCTAGAGGAATGGAAGGAAACCATCGATCGATGCGATGCCCTGTCCCTGACGGTAGAGCTACTCATAGAGATGCGGCAATGTGGCTGCACCCCATGCATCAGTAGGGACCCGATCTAAGTCTTCAAGAACCATAAAAAATAACCCGGTGACATACCCCCGAGTCGAAGAAGAGAAAAGTATTGCACCCAAGAAGTGCATCAAAAATGCTCAGAGTATCCTGTCTGCAGCCAATCCTGGCTCGGTCACGGGCTCCCGACCCGCCACTACTGCACACCGCACCTCATAAGGCTCCCTCACCTCCGAATGACGTCTCAGAGGGATAAAACCGCTCACAAACGTATCGAAGAACCAAGTGACCCGAACTACCCCTGTCCATGATCCACTCATCCTATAAGGGACTCCTAAGATCTCCTCACACACCTCTAAATATTGTCCCTCCATCCGCTCTGTGATCGGCTCGCCCTCAAAATGAAGACCGGGTATGCGAACCCAATCCTCCGGGATCGACAACATCATACCATCCAGAAAGAGAAGCGTCTGATGCCTCTCACTCCACCTCTCTATAATCACCACGATCAGGCCTTGGTTGACTTGAAAGGGCTCCAGCCCTAGAATCATCCCAAAACCAAAAGACACCAGCCGCTCTCGCTGAAACTCCAGCAAGGCACGGTACCAGGCATGAGACGCACCCCATGCCGAGATGATAGCCAGCTGCGGAGGCTCATATCAACCACAATGACCAACACGAAAAAGAATGATAATAACAATAAGACTAACACGTACCTATGACGATAGATAAATGAATTTAGGAGTTAAAAATGAATAAAACATGTCTCGAACACTATGACAAACAACTTACAACAGGCACACAAAACGTGATGAGAATGTTGAGCATAAACATGACCTATCTCTAGATGCGAGCATGATGCATGAGCGAGCATGCAACAAATAATCAATGTAGGTTTGACATATATTAGAAGGGTTTACAAATTCTAATAAGCCTATGCCATAACCTGAGTGCTTAGGAAAATGAAGGAACTCTTGCTTACGGGTACCTACCCGGCCTCTGATAAAGAAATCCTCTAGTGGATAGTGCTTGCAATCTCGGGGCTCCGCTCCTGGCTGCTCGTCACCCTGCTCACCCTCAACTCCCTCACCCTCAGCTCTCTCGCCCTCCTCCTCGGCTACCCTCAGCTCAATCTCTGATACCTCCTCTCTGACCACCATCTGGTCACCCTCAGGGACCTCCTCTATGATCATCTCCCTGATATCCCCCTCCATGGCGACAGCGCCAGTTAGCGCCTCAGAAGTCTGACCCGCATCCCCCATCAACATCATCTCCAACTCAGAAATAGTGACCGGCCTAACATCACCCTCATCCTCAATCCCGAAACAAAGAACTCAAAAAACTAAAAAGAATGGAAGAAACGAAACCTCAAATGGACGACCGGGTCATCAGATATCGCGAAAACACAAAAACATGAGCACAAGGAAACCAAGAAACTAGAGAATCGAAGACTAAACTGAATAACGCAACGAAAAATGAAAAGTTTGAACTATTTACAGAACTCACCTGAATCGCGCGCTTAAATCTATGCGCTCGATTGAATCACACGCTATCAATTTCGCACATAATTTGAACCAAAAGCCCGATCTTGGGCGCGTAATATAAACGTCACCCGCTCAAAATAACCCAACCCCCTGGTTGCACGTCGCCCACTAGGCATGCAATTACATCAAGCACTTAAACATCGGCGCGTCAATACCAAAAGTCATCTCTACAGTGACCGTCTACTTCCCTAATCTTGCGTCTCCAATCATGCGGTTAATTTAATTAAGCGCCAGTGAGTTGACGCTTAATAACCTTCTGTCGCTTGTAAATGTGCGTCCCCATTTCGTCGTGCAATTTGTTCAAGTGTGTGGACAGTAGCGCATAATTGCCCAGAAACCAAAAATTTTTGCATGCCTAGAATAGTAAACCCGAACCTAAAATTAAGATGTTCTGACACTCACTACTAACTTAAATTACCCCCTTGATAAAACCAACCCCAAAACACTCTTAACTCACGAAAATTTACACCCTGAAAACCGAAAAAAATGCTCCAAATTAAACAATTCAAATTTAAAAAAAAAATGTCGTTTCCTTCACTTTTCTCAAAAAAAAAAAATGCCTCCACCCTTCACGTGTCCTCAATAGGATCAAATACTCGCATCGTCTCCATATACTCAAAAATATTATCCTTAACACGCCCTATATTTAAAATAAACAAACCAGATTAAAAAAAAAAAAAAAGGGCATCACACCTATGATAAGACAAACGCATTATGAATTAAATTAAACCAAGAAAAATCATAAATCCCCACAAATGGAATTAAAATATAATCACTCCATAGATTAATAGAAATCATTACAACACACACCGAGGGCATACCCTCTGAATATACAATTTAAAACAAGAATGCTAAAATCAGCTCGTTCAGGCAATGCCCGAATCCGAATTTGTTCAAGAAACTAGAGATCTCGGAGAAGCCCAAAGGAGGAGAGAGTGGCTTACTGAAAGCCACCTAGGACTTGCGGGACCCAATGTTAAGAGCTCCCCTTGGACACATTAAAAATGAGGAGCAGCTAACACTGAATCGACATTGCCTACGAAGGGAAAATAGGCATCGGTCATGAGAACTCTGACCCTGCCTTATCCTACGACGGGATGCGCCATGCACCCACAGATTCGGAAAGTACCTTTCGACAGCTACCACTGGGCCCTCGAATGCTCCATTAGAACTTGCGCTGATAGATAAGAAATCCAAGCATGTCATGTCAACATCCCCAATTCATATTTGTGAATTCCTAAGTGAAACGAGAAAACACCGTGCATGAGGGGTGTCTACTTCTTCGACGTGATCTTACTTTGCAAGAGCACGCCGAAGAGGGGCATCTGTAGACACCCCCATTTTGCCTTCTCAGAGTATATAAACTTGTTTGGTCAACCTTTGACCCCTTTTAACCCTTGGTATACATGGCTGAACACAGGCTGAAATAATAGCTCTGTGGCTCAGATCCCAGTGTAGGGAGATTATATATTGAAATAATAGTATATAGCTGAAATACAGACTGAAACAATAGTCCTACATTTCAATCTAGAGACCAGACCCGAACAACCCTAAATTTTACACTAGAAACCCAGTGCGTAATTCGATCACGCACAGAACTACAAGCGCGTGATCAGCCCCCCTTTCAGACCAAGCTTCCTTTCTCAGACCATCTTGAGACTCGATTACACGCTTGAATCTATGCACGTGATCGGATTGAGCGCTCGACCACCAGTGCGCAATTGGTCTTCCCTTGACCTAGTCTTACTACCCTTGACCCCAAAGTTTCCTTGATTAAGCACTTCAGGTAACACGCTTAATCAAATTATGCACGTCTCAACACGCGTGTAATCAGCCCTAATTTTGTTAGGACTAGGAAACTCGCTGAGCAAGTCAGCCAGTCGCTCACTGAGTCGGTGACTGACTCAAAGCGATTAATCGCCGAAATCTAGGCACGCAATTCAATTAAATGATCGGAAACAGGCGCGTAATTGAAGAAAAACCTATAAAAGCTTTTTTTCTCGAAGAGAGAAGAGGGGCTACCAATTTTGAGAGAGGAGACGGCAAGTTTCGAAACCAGAGAGCTCCAAGAACGAACCCATAGAGCAACCTAGTCATGATTTCGAGATTCATAAAAATACTCTGAGCTTTCGATGATCCTTCTTCGTAGCCTCAACCCTAGGTAGGAATTTAATTTTTAGTTTTCGATCGTAGCTTCCAGTTCTTAAATTTAGTATTAATTTTATTTTCAGTCTTAGACCATAGCACCCTTTTCGGACCGAAATTCTCCATATCTAGTTCTAGTTTTCTGTTTCTAGAGCCGGTCCTTAATTTAACGGTCTGATACACCGACCCTTAAGGCCAAATTCTACTCTTAAATCACAATTTATAGTCCTATCATTAATCTCTGGTTCTAACACTCCGAGTTTAGAACCAGTCCTTAATCATATGGCCTGATTTTTCTTATTTCAGACCCGAATTCAGTCCTAGAATTGTAGATCTTAATTTTGAGTTAATATTTTTTACAACCTCCAATCATTAGTTTAGTTGTTTAATTCTATTCTCTTAATTTAATTCATCCCCATAATCCTAAAATCAATTTGAAAATTCAAAATATTACTTCATAACCCAAAATTTAATTTTTTTTCTCTTTAATCTCAGCCATCCGATTTGCCCAAGGGAGCTTATGGAGGGCACTCGGGAACGAGGCCAATCCTCCTTAGCATAACGGGCCCAAACTCCTTTCTTTTTTTAGAATTTTAGGAGTAACTAGTTGCCTTGATTAGTTAGTAACTAGATATAATTGATTATTCGTAATAATTAGCCCTGGATATAATTGTTAGAATGTTTAAATCAAAATTTCTTCTCCCTTAGTTTAGTTAATTAATTGTTTCAAATCAGAATTTTAGGAAGTTCAGTTTATGCATGATTAGTTATATTTTCCATAATTAATTCTTACGATAATTAGAATCATAGAAAAATCAGTCTTTTTATTTCCGTTGATATCTGAATAGAAAATTAAATCTACTGCTTTAATTAGGCTCATAGAAAAATCAGTCTTTTTTATTTCAATTAGAATTACGGCAGAATTATTACAATTGCTTTGAGTAGAATTGCAGTACAATTTATACTAGTTTTAGTTAGAATCCCAGTGCAATTGGCATGATTAATTTAATTGGAACATTATTGGAACTGATACATATGCACTCCTAGTACTAGTAGGAGAGTGAAACCGATAGGGCTTTTAGTAATACTAGAACCTTAATGCTCACTTGACTCTTGACAGCATCAGAACACTAAAATAACTCACCTTAATAAGCCCAGATAATCAGAGCATAATAATATTAGAATTGGGAAATCTAAATTGACCGAAATTATAATTTCAAAGGGAAAGAAGAGGAAAATTAAACTAACTAAGCTAAAGAGAAACACTGCTGCTGACATTCGCAGGTGGACGATTCAGTATAGAAGTAACCCACACTCGCTTCATAGTGCGATCACTGACGTGTTGCAACATTGTAAAATATCAGCAGCTGGCGATCGCAATCAAACTGAGAACCTTCCTAGAAAATCTCTCCTTTTTATTTTTTTTTATCATTCCAAACACCGCATCGCTAGAGTCCACGTAGACAGAATTTGAGCCACTGATTCAACGGGAGCCGAGAGGAACCCAGAAAAAGTGTGCACCAACAAATATGTCCTAAGATAGTGCCTTCAGTCACTATAAAATGACTCTTTTCCCAGCTCAAGACAAGGTTGCTCTCCTTACACCTTTGCAACAAAAGGTTTAGATGGTGCAGGCATTGGCTAAAATTATCTCCAAAAATAGATAAATCATCCATGAAGATCTCTAGAAACTGATCAATCATGCCAAAAAGATTGCATACATATATCTTTGAAAGATGGCAGGTGCATTACATAAACCAAAAGACATCCTTCTATATGCATGTAAATGTGGTTTTTTCTTGGTCTTGTGGGTATATAGGGATCTGGTTGTATCCTGAATAACCATCAAGAAAATAATAAAAAGCCTTACCTACCAGCTTATCAAAGATCTGATCTATGAATGGCAATAGGAAATGATCCTTGCTGGTTTTCTCATTGAGCTTTCTATTATCAATACATACCCTCCAACCAGTGGTCTGCCTGGTTGGAATCAACTCACCTGAGTCTGCTTGAACTATTGTGATCCCTGATTTCTTTGGCACCACCTGGGTAGGTGCCACCCATTAAGAATTCGCGATAGGGTAAAGGACCCCAGCATCAAGAAGTTTGACTACTTCCTTCATGATCACTTCCTGCATGAGTTGGTTAAGTTTCCTCCGCATCTCTCTAGAGGGTTTAGAACCCTCTTCAAGATGAATTTTGTGCATGCACACAGCAGGATTTATCCTTCCCAAATCAGAAATAGTCCATCCTATTGCTCTTCTATGCGTTCTTAGTACACAAAACAGTTCTTCTTCCTGTTCAAAAGTGAGGGAAGAAGAAATTATAACTGCCAATCTTTTATTGGCTCCTAAGAAGGCATACTTCAAAGACTTTGGGAGCTGTTGCAACTGCACATCTGGAGGACTGATGAGTGAAGGAAAAAGAGGTGCCTTAGAGGGTGGTGGAAGAGGTAGCAAGGCTGGTTTCCATGGGTGTTGCTTTACTAGCCCCACCTCTAAAATTAAAGTTTTTACTTTCTCAAGCACAGGTGTAAGGGCCTTCTCTTCCACTGTTTCATTCCACACTTCTTCAAAAATATCAAATAGTTCATCACCAGCTAGCAGATGGGGAAAAGCTTCTTTCATAGACTTATCCAGCACATCAATGGAAAAACAATCCTCATCATTCAAGTGAGGTTGATGGGCTGCATTATACAAATTTAACCTGACCTTCATATTGCCAAAAGTTACCTCCATCACCCCTTATCTACATTGTATACATGCATTTGCAGTGGCCAAAAATGGCCTACCTAATATCATGGGGATGGAGGTAGCACACTTGCTTGGTTCCATGTCCAACACCAGAAAATTAGCTGGGTAAAATAATTTGTCAACTCCAACTAACACTTCCTCTATCATTCCCACAGGCTTCTTTTCAGATCTGTCTGCTAGTTGTAGCACCATGTGTGTGGGCTTCAATTCTCCCAGGCCTAACTTCTCATAGACATAATATGGAAGTAGGTTCACAGTAGCTCCCAGATCTACTAGGGCCTTCTCAATGGTATGCTCCCCAATGATGCAAGGGATTGTGGGAACTCCAGGGTCTTGAAGCCTGGTTAGAGTTGCAATGATCAACACTTGGTTCACTTTTTCAGCTAAAAAGACCTTCTTGGATAAATGTATCCTTGACTGCCTTTCATGGGTGCAAAGATCCTTCAAAAATTTGCAATAGGCTAGTACTTGCTTGATTGCATCAAGTAAAGGTAAGTTAATCTTTACTTGTTAAAAAGTCTCCATCATTTCCTCTACCCTATCATTCCCTTTATCAAAAGGAGAAGGTGCTTAAAGTGTTCCTGAAAATGGCAAGTGAGGGACTGCTCCTTCATTTACTGCGTTAGACAATTCATCACTTTTCTTTTTGTTTTTATTTTTTTGTTGGGGACCGTCAACATTCCACTTATTCAAGCTATGCAATTCCTGCTGCCTATCTTTTGGGGTTATTTCTTTAGTTGTTTCACTTGACTCATCAGGCTCAATACCAACTTGGTTATCAAATGTCCACCCACTTCTCAATGTAGTGACACATTTAGCTTCTTCATGTGAGGAAGAAACTTCACCCACCACATAATTGCTCTTTGAATATTCCATGGGTTGACTAGGCAACCTCCCCTCTTCTCTCCTTGCCAAGTCATTAGATAGCTGACCATGGTGGTCTTCTATCTTTTTAATGCTTTGGCTATGAAAGTGGACTGTTTGGGATAAAGAGCCCAAGTTCTACAATGAGGCCATAACTTGCTCTTCAAAAGAGGGTGCTCTGGTAGCTGGAGCTTGTGCAACTTATTGCACAGGCTAAGTCATGGTTTGCTGGTACTGGGGCCTTGGGACAAAATTCTACTGATGAAGCAGGTTTATAAGGCATTAACTGTTATGGATAGAACTGCTGTTGCTGGTTTTGAACATTGTCTTGCCTCCACCTCAGGTTAGGGTGGATTCTCCAAGAGTAACCAGCGTTTGCTTGTTGGTCAAAGGTTTGAGTAGCCTGCACATTTTCCATCACAAGATCTGGAAATTGGGCAGCTGAAGGACAATCTTGAATGGGATGAATGAGAGATTGGTAGATGAGGCATGCCTCTTCCACATTATCAGCCATCGGAGACTGCATTGCTCCCATCATTTTCTCCAACTGTTGGGTCAGGCTGGCTACCTTTCTTTCCAAGTCATTGTATCCACTCACCTCATACACCTTTTCTCTTATTGAATTTTATTTCACCAACCTAGGGGTCTCGAAATCTCTTGCCCAGGTCTCCCTTCGGATAGAATTTTCACTGATGATATCAAATAACTCCCAAGCCTCCTCAGCAATCTTGTGGAGGTATGTACCACCACAAGAAGCATCAACCAAATCTCTGCTTTGAAGATCAATTCCTTGGTAGAAACTTTGGACAAGTTGCCATTTAGGAATTTAATGATGAGGACATTGCTTTAAGAGTTCTTTAAATCTCTCCTAGGCTTAGTAAAAATCTTCAGTTGGGGCTTCAGTAAATAAGATAATGCTCTTCCTCAACTGACTTGTTTTGGACATGGGGAAATTTTTTGCCAAGAATTGACATTGAAGGTTATTCCAGGACTGAATACTATTTGGTATCAGAGCCATGTCCGGCTAAGCCCGCGGTAATTACATATGGCGGGTGGCTAGTGTTGGAATCTTGAGAGGTAATGAATCGTGATTAGGGTGGCTAATCATAGGCGTATGAACTACTGTTCATCATCTTCTTCAACGGTTTTTATGGAGGACTTATAATAGTTTGTTTAGATTTACTACTATGATGTGGTAGCGTGGGAAGTCGCGTTGGGATGAATTGATGGCATTGTAGCAGTGAGTGCATTGTTGCCAGTTGATTCCCCGTAAAAGTTATCGTGGACGGACGCAGTTTTGCAACAACAATCTAGTAGTAAATCTAAATGAACTTCTGTAAAAAGTCCATGAAAATTTATGGAGAAGAAGGTAAATAGTAATTTACTATGTTGATGAATAGTATTTTGAATCACTATTCACTATAGTAAAACTATTCCGACATTACTATTCCCATATGTACTTACAGTCTTATTGGTTTTACCAAAAGCTCTTTTATCCTTTCCTTTTTACTGTTTTAAATTTTAAAAAAAAAAAAAAAATCGATTTTATTTTGTCTCTTTTTAATTTTTCCTCCAAAAAATTAATCAAAAATAAACAATTAAATAAATGGTCTCAAATTGATGACCAACAAAACTAATTAAATCGATGGACAATTCCTTCCATCAATCCCAAAACAATCTATCAATATGGATGGAAAGATTGGTCCACCGACATGTCAATCAAGACCACTGAGCAAACCCTCAGTATAAATGAAGAAAGTCAAAATGAAGGTTTTCAATTACTTTCAAATGAAGATTTAATGCATGACCTTCATCGTTTCAAATTTCTTCATTTAGGATGCATTCAAGTTGCATTCAAACCCTTGACCTTATTAGGTCTTGAAGAAAGTAGTCTGCTCGACACTCTTAGAGATGCTAGATGCCTTAATTGGCGTTCATCTCTTATGGCTGCTGTTGAGACCAGCCTATGCTTTGGTCCAGTCTACTACAATGTTTTTCCAAACTTAACTTTATCATTATCTGATAAAAATATTCTTCATGCTTGTACCCTTAATTTACAAACTGAGGGATACAATTTCATGCCTGGATCAGAGACCATTGCTCTGATCTATCGCCTTCATTATAAGGTGATGACTTCCCTGGCTCCAAAAATTAACTATCACACTGAACCAGGAAAGACGGTCTTAATTGAGACCAACACCAAAACAACCAATATTGTAACACCCAAATTAATTGAATGGAAAAATATTACTTTTCCTGATGCTTGGCGTATATCTCAACCTGTTTCTCCTAAACCAATTTTAAACCAAGAAATTGAACAAATTGTTCAAAATATTCAAGGTTATGTAATCTTAAAATTTGATAGATCTACATCCCACAGAACTTCTTATAGGAGTTCTTACTCTGAATCGAGGTCTAAAGGCCCTTATAAAGTCTCTATACTCTCGACAGCTCGATCATCTTATTCAGAAGTTAACTCATCTGCCCCTTCTGAATATAATAAACCTAATCTTGAAGGAATCAAAGTTTCTGAATAATAGATTCCTCATGGGATATATACCCAACAGCAGAGGGAATCCCCTACTGCTAGTGAGATGAATTTCTTAATCCATTAATAAAGTTTTTATGGATTGTACAAAGCCTAAAAACTTTGTTATCAATAGACAAGAAATTAATCCTGAATTTTATCAAGACAAATATGCATCATTCCGTGAATGGTATTTAAAAAAAAAATTTGCATCAAAATTGCAAGAATTCAAAGAACAATTTTATCAATATATTGAAACTTTTTATCAAGTAATTCCATTTGTTACTTGGTTTAAAGCAACAAAATATCTTGAAATGACTCAGGATGAAAGGAGAATATATCTCCTTGAGGATTTTCAAAAAGAATGGCAGAAACTTGATAGTTCAATCGTTCAATCGGTTCATCCTCCTGTTGAAGCCCTCAAACTTACTCAACCGAATTCAACCGCAACCTTGGAAACTACTGCTTTCATGAAACCTGTTGAACCTATTTCTCATTCAACAAAAGTTGATTTATCAAATCTGTATAAACAAAATAATTTTACCAATTTGAATTTACAAACAATTAGTATGCAATTAAATAGGATTGCAAATATTCTTTCTTCCTCACCAATAAACAAAACATCAACCTTAAAGGTAGAACAACCAAACATAAAACCTCCCCTCGAAATCTCTGGATTAAATCTATCATCAAAATCCTATATGATAAAACAAGAGGAATTTATTGATAAATTAACTTCTAGATTACAAGCTTTATCGCTTCAACCTGAGAAGAAAAATAATTTTTAAATCAATGTATTAACTGATAGGGAAAATGCTAATTTAGCAGAAATACAAGAAATTCAAAATAATTTTGAATCCCTACAAAACAGTATGGAGCTTAATAAACTCCAATATAATTGGGATGGTGGTAATACTCGATATTATTACCATAGACCTACACCGCAGGATCTTCTTTATGAAGAAGATCATATCGATATTCAAAATTCATATGATTGTCGATCCATTTATGAATGGAACATTGATGGTAAATCCGAATATGAGATTTTTGCTGTTTTACATAAATTTTTTATGTACAACACCATCTTAAAACAACATCAAAATTCTGATCAAACAATTGCTCGATATATTACTACTGGATTTTCTGGTATGTTGAAAGGTTGGTGGGATAATGTCCTCACAGCCGCTCAACATGATGAAATCCTAACTTCAACTAAACTAGTTAAAAATGAAATTACTGGCCTAATGGAAACTAGGGAAGATGCAGTTTATACATTAACCCAAACCATCATTTTTCATTTTGTTGGTTCTTGGAATCTTCAATATGAAAGAAGTAGAGAACTACTTCAAAATCTCCGTTGTCAATCTTTAACCCAATTCAGATGGTATAAAGATGTTTTTATGACAAAAATCATGCAACGTAGTGATCCCAATACTGAATATTGGAAAGCCAAATTCATTGATGGTCTTCCCAGCTTATTCGCTGAGAAGGTTTGCAATAAACTCTGTAATCCTGATGATCAAAGTATCACTTACAATCAATATACTTATGGATAACTCCAAAGTATCATTGTACGTGAAGGATTAACATTGTGTAATGATTTAAAATTACATCAACAATTAAAACAACAACAACTTACTGGTCATAAGGAATTGGGAGAATTTTGTGACCAATTTGCTTATGACACAAAAATCAATTATCCTTCAAAAAGACGAGATAATAGAGAAATCTCTAATTATCATCGTCCCTCTGAACGACGCCGTCGTATTTTCAAATAAACAAATAACCCCTCTTCTTCTCGACAACATCGAGAAAATAAAGATCCTTCTTTTTCTCGAAAATATCGTGAGAAAAGAAGAAAATCAACAAATCGACCCCAAAGAGAAATTAAATGTTATAAATGTCATCGATTTGGTCATTATGCCAATAAATGTACAACTGAACAAAGAATAAATGAAATTCATGATGAAGGCTTGAAATTAACCTTATCAAAAATTTGTTTAGATTCTGAATATCCTTCTTATCCAGAAGTTTCAGATTCTGATGAAATTCATTCCACTTCATCTTCGTCATCTTCCCCTTCTACTAATGACAACCCCGTAAATTGTAAATGTAATCATATCCATACTTCAAAAGATTCTTGGCAAGCATTTACTGCCATGAACAATCTCAGTATTAATGTTCTTATTGAATCCCAATAATCGTTATTGGACTTAGTTGACAAAACTGAAGATCCATTAATGAAATCCAAATTAATTGAAGCCTGTATTTCTACAGCTAAAAAAGAAACTAAAAAATCTCTAATAGTAGAGAATCCTTACTCTATTAGAGAACTTTTTCATCGGCTAGAATCTCATAGTTCTTCTAACCCGATGACCAATGCTATCCATAATTCTTCCATGGTTGCTAATTTCCAGCAACAAATAGAATATCTCAACAATGAATTAATTATTCTAAAGCAACATTTTACTAAAGAAATTTCCACCATTAATGATCGCCTTAATCATTTGGAACACAAAGAAGCCTCTTCTAGTTCCACCTCACATACTTACCTGAACACTCTCCAACAGGTATCTTCTCCAAAATGGTACATCAAAGTCAATTTATTTATTATTTCCAATTATACAATTTATGACATCATCGCCCTTATTGATAGTGGTGCTGACATGAATTGTCTTCAAGAAGGGTTTGTCCCTTCCTTCTATTTGAACTCCACTCGTCAGAGCCTCACCAATGCTAGTGGATATCCCATACCTATCCACCACAAACTTGACCATGCTGCCGTCCAGCATCATAATATTTCTATTCCCACTTCTTTTGTGATTCTCCCAAATATCACTCAAACCCTTATCTTAGGGATTCCTTTTATTTCTTCCATCTTTCCTTTTACCCGGGTTGATTCTCATGGCATTTCTGCCCAATTTAAGGGTCATCCCCTTCGATTTCATTTTCTCTCCTCTCATTCTGAGGACTCCCTTCCTCACCTTTGTTGTGTCTCCTTTCCGAGTCATAACCACTTCTGGGGGGATCATCATTATAATCACACTACTCACAATAATCAAATTGTTTATTCCCATTTGCATGAGCATTTGCATCAGCATTTGCATACCACTAATCCAGTGGTTTTATCTTTATGCGGTGATCCTACAATAGGAAATCACCAGCTCACCACTACTTTTTGTGCAGAGAATGACTAGCCTTGCAGGAAACTCTTCTGCCAATGCAGCCAATTCAACCAAAGACAATTCTTCGCCCCAAAGAAAAGTTTATGTTGTCCTCAAAGGATACCAACCAGGAATTTACACTTCATTGCAATCTTGCCATAGCCAAAGTTATAATTTTCCTAGCCCATTATACCAAATGTATAATTCCATAAGAGAAGGCAAATCTGCTTTTCAAACCTATCAAACCATGTAACTCCTAGCCCAATCTCCCATTATGGAAGTCAAAGAATACTCAAAATCTAAAATTTTCAACATCAGCCATATACCTAATTTTATCAGTCCACGCATTGATTCATCCATGTACCAAGAAATTAATGGAGTATGGAAAAATCATATTATCAATAATAAAAGAAAAGCCAGACAACATTTGAGCATTCTGGCATCCAAAATTCATGCTCAAGAAGCCCACACCCAACAACTTTATGAAGGCCTAACCTCATTGCTCAAGAACGTCAATTGGGAAGAAGAAACCTTTTCCATTGAGAAAATTTCCTATTTCCTCAACCTCATTAAATTGGTGAAACAAAATGATCCAATTTTGCATCGCCTTAAAAGAATCTGTATGTTTGAAAAGGCCAAACATGTCCTTCCAATTGACATTTCCTAAAATATTGTATCTCAAATTGAGGATTCTGCTACTAAGATCAAACAAATCTTATTGTAGAATTATCAATTTATCAACCATCTTCAGGGTTACCATCTCCCAAAAATTTCTTTGTTCACTCCAGATTATCCTCATAATGTTTTTCAAGGTCTTGATTGGGGATTGATCAACCAAATCATTTTCCCACATTCCAATATTCCAGATTTTCCCCAGATGATTAAATCCATGGTCTTTCATGCCTCCAAATGTTTACGCAAAGGCATTTATCTTACTTTTTTTATCACTAGCACTCTTGGCTGGCGATCTAGAGAACAATTCTTCCAACCATATCAAATTTGGATTCTTCGTAAAACACAGATATATGAAATGTCATATATCAATAAAACTGATCCTTTAGCACAGTCTAATGCCCTGTCAATTTCTCCCAAATCCTATTGGATTCGTTCCCTAATGCATTTTTCTCAACAAGCCAGAGAAATTTCCAAGGACCATTATGCCTTCAAAATTACTAATGGTCGCCGAATTTTCCTCACTGATTTCCCTATGGAATATATGATTACTCCTCAACAAGAAGAAGAAGCAAAAAAATTTCTCCAACAATTGATCAGCTGGAATAATCTCCATCTGTCTGCTAATTTAGAAATTGAAGCATCTATCCAAGAAGAAGACCAGCTTCATGAATTATCTGATTCGGATAGCTCCCTATCTGGCGATTCAATATTTTACCAGAATCTTGACAATCGCAGAGAACCATGAGGCTTAGCCACAAAAGCCAATCCAGTCAATACAGTTGCCAATTACAAATCGTCCAAGAATCTTACTAGACCCCATATATCAGATTATTGTCGACCAATATTGCCTTGATAATAGCCTCGCCAGCTGACCATGACGCAACCCATGAAGTGAGGTTGATGGGCAGCATTATACAAATTTAACCTGACCATCATATTGCCAAAAGTTACCTCCATCACCCCTGATCTACATTATATACATGCATTTGTAGTGGCCAAAAATGGCCTACCTAATATCATGGGGATGGAGGTAGCACACTTGCTCGGTTCCATATCCAACACCAAAAAATTAGCTGGGTAAAATAATTTGTCAACTCCAACTAACACTTCCTCTATCATTCCCATAGGCTTCTTTTCAGATCTGTCTGCTAGTTGTAGCACCATGTGTGTGGTCTTCAATTCTACCAGGCCTAACTTCTCATAGACATAATATGGAAGTAGGTTCACAGTAGCTCCCAGATCTACTAGGGCCTTCTCAATGGTATGCTCCCCAATGATGCAAGGGATTGTGGGAACTCTAGGGTCTTGAAGCTTGGTTAGAGTTGTAATGGTCAACACTTGGTTCACTTTTTCAGCTGAAAAGACCTTCTTGGATAAATGTATCCTTGACTACCTTTCATGGGTGCAAAGATCCTTCAAAAATTTGGCATAGGCTGGCACTTGCTTGATTGCATCAAGTAAAGGTAAGTTAATCTTTACTTGTTTAAAAGTCTCCATCATTTCCTCTACCCTATCATTCCCTTTATCAAAAGGAGAAGGTGCTTGAAGTGCTCCTGAAAATGGCAAGTGAGGGACTGCTCCTTCATTTACTGTGTTAGCCAATTCATCACTTTTCTTTTTGTTTTTATTTTTTTGTTGGGGACTGTAAACATTCCACTTATTCAGGCTATGTTATTCCTGCTGCCTATCTTTTGAGGTTATTTCTTCAGTTGTTTCACTTTACTCATCAGTTTCAATACCAACTTGGTTATCAAATGTCCTCCCACTTCTCAACGTAGTGACACATTTAGCTTCTTCATGTGAGGAAGAAACTTCACCCACTACATAATTGCTCTTTGGATTATCCATGGGTTTACTAGGCAACCTCCCCTCTTCTCTCCTTGCCAAGGCATTAGATAGCTGACCAAGGTGGTCTTTTATCTTTTTAATGCTTTGGCTATGAAATTGGACTGTTTGGGATAAAGAGCCCAAGTTCTACAATGAGGCCAAAACTTGCTCTTCAAAAGAGGGTGCTCTGGTAGCTGGAGCTCGTGCAACTTATTGCACAGGCTGAGCCACAGGCTAAGTCATGGTCTGCTGGTACTGGGGCCTTGGGATAAAATTCTACTGATGAAGCAGGATTATAAGGCATTAACTGCTATGGATAGAACTGCTATTGCTGGTTTTGAACATTGTCTTGCCTCCACCTCAAGTTAGAGTGGCTTCTCCAAGAGTAACCAGCGTTTGGCTGCTGGCCAAAGGTCTGAGTAACCTGCACATGTTCCATCACAAGATCTGGAAATTGGGCAGCTGAAGGACAATCTTGAATGGGATGAATGAGAGATTGGTAGATGAGGCATGCCTCTTCCACATTATCAGCCATTGGAGACTGCATTGCTCCCATCATTTTCTCCAACTGTTGGGTCAGGCTGGCTACCTTTCTTTCCAAGTCATTGTATCCACTCACCTCATACATCTTTTCTCTTATTGTATTTTATTACACCAACCTAGGGGTCTCGAAATCTCTTGCCCAGGTCTCCCTTTGCATAGAATTTTCACTGATGATATCAAATAACTCCCAAGCCTCCTCAGCAATCTTGTGGAGGTATGTACCACCACAAGAAGCATCAACCAAATCTTTGCTTTTAAGATCAATTCCTTGGTAGAAACTTTGGACAAGTTGCCATTTAGGAATTTAATGATGAGGACATTGCTTTAAGAGTTCTTTAAATCTCTCCTAGGCTTGGTAAAAATCTTCCGTTGGGGCTTCAGTAAATAAGATAATGCTCTTCCTCAACTGACTTGTTTTGGACATGGGGAAAATTTTTGCCAAGAATTGACATTGAAGGTCATTCCAGGACTGAATGCTGTTAGGTGGGAGCATTGACAACCAAGTTCTGGCTCTATCCTTTAGTGAAAAAGGAAAGAGTCTCAACCTAGTTGCTTCCTCCCCCAAACCTGCAATATTAAAAGTAGTACACAGTCTTAAAAATTCATCAATATGCTTATATGGATCTTCCTTTTTCAGGCCATCATATGAATGCAATATTTTAATGATAGAAGACTTGATCTCATAGTTCCCTTGGACCAGAGGGAATTGAATGCAGAAGGGAGAATTGTAAACCCCTGATGCATTGAATTCCTTTAAGGTCCTATGTTGCTCACCCATTGCAGCAACTTCAGAGTCAACTAAAGGTGTGTGTATAGTTTGTTTAGGCCTAAGAAGTCTTTCAATTTTAAGATCTAAGGGGGCAATCTCAGGATTAAGTGATCTCCTCCCTAGCATACACACCACAGAAACCAAACACAAAGCATAAAATCACAGCACAAAACTCAATCAAAATAATCACAAAACAATCAAATACAAAAATGTAGATCTACTCCACTATAGATCTAAGAATGTAAACAGAGTTAAGAGATATAAACTTAAGCAATGCTAGTTCTTCCAAGTGATACAGAGCTCCTCTTAGCTCCACAAATTCAGATCTAAAATAGAGTGAAACTATAATAAAACTATAGAAGCAATTAATTAAACACTTAACAGACAATTTCAAATATAAAATCTAAAAAATGGGAAAACTTAGATCTACCATTTTTAAAACATAGATCCCCGACAGCGGCGCCAAAAACTTGTTGTCTGGCTACCTTGTGCTTTAAAAGGAGATTAAAATTAGAAAATTAAAGGTCTATGAACTGCACACCAAGGTAAGCCTACACAAAGCCTGCAAGTAAACAGGACTGTTGTAGCAAGTTTTAAAAAGGTGAGGGTATGTCCACAGGGAAATGTGTTCTAAAGGATAGTAAATCTCTAGATCCAGAGTAGATCTGGCACTCTCTCCTAATCTAGACTAACTAAAGCAGGAGAGAGGAGAGGTTTTATAGTTTTGTCACTTTAACTACTGACTACAGAATTAAATGCTATTGACCCAGCTCTAATCAAACACATAGACTAGAGGAGATATAGAAGAGATGAAAAATCAAAAGGTGAGAATAGCAGCTAGGGGTATTGATCTCTCACTAAAAATCAAAAGAATCCAAAGAACTTTCATAGATCTGATTTGCTACAATCCTCTTTTCTGGCTCCAAGCTTCCAAGGTTAGCCTGGCAGAGGTGAGGTATAAGAATCCAATCTTAACCATAGAATTGAAGCAATCTTAAGGCTATGATCTGTCCACTTTAATGGTCACTGACCATCCTATAGATTATTTCAGTCCGTCCATCTTAATTAGAATAGGAAAACCATTACAAATGCTGTAGATGCTAGGCTACCAGCTCTCCGTTTTCGGCTGGCATCCGTAGGAGTATCCAATCCAGTGAAATAAAATATAAAAAAGTGAAATGTAGATCAGAATAACCTTTAAAATTTACAATTATATTACAAGTTTACAATACTATTATGCCCAGATCTATAATTTGTACAATATATAGTTTATTACAGGCCTTTGAATCTCTCAATTTACAGCTTAAAACCTCACCCTAACTACTGAGAAGAGTTTAGCCACTCATGATTGGCTAAATAGAGAATGGGAGAAGGAGGAAGGAGTGAGAATCTAGAGGCAAAAATGGATCTCGCTCTAAGCTCTTGTTCTCTCAAATTCGGGATGGATTTTCTATATTTTCTTCAAGCTTTTATACTCTCCTCTATCCTCAGATCCATTTCAGCCAATCAAAGCGCAAGGGAATAATTTTGTTATTCTGGGTTGCTGATGTGGTCGATTTTCCTTCTAAAAGCTCTCTTTCCATTGGCTCTCAACTGACAAGTACACGTGAAGTAGTTAGGGTTTCCATGCATGCCTAAATATATACCAAAAATACCCCTAGGGGTCACTGAAGTACTTTGGAACTCGTGCATAGAAATTTAGAATTGGCAGCTGCTGAAGGAAGATGTTGAGAAGTTGCCAAAAAGAGTATTGAGAGGTTTAGGCGGTCCTCTTGATAGATTCTAAATCTGCATTATAATCAAATCGATAGGTTGCATCAACATTCGACAACTTTGCAGACTTCTTGACAAGATTAAAGTATTGGTTGACAGGTTTGGCAGTGTCTCGACAGGTCTGGAATGGCTCTCGATAGGTTTGAACACATCTCGACAAGTTGATGAAGATCCTATCGACAGCTTGGGAGAATGTCTCGAGAGGTTGGTTTGAACTTGTCGATAGGACTGCAGGCTTATTTCTTCGTTCTGCTTAGTTCCACACTCATCCTCTCGACAGGTTATAGACAATCCTACCGACAATTTATACAATCTTCAGTGAAGTGCTCGACAGGTTGGCTCAATCCTCGTGAGACTGAACATTGATTCCGGTAAGTTATCGGCAGGTTTTCTTGCACTTCTTGATAGGTTTAGTTGAACCTCGCGATAAGTATCTTAGAACCTCTCGACTTCATCTGTACCTTGAAGTATCCTCTTGACAGGTTCTTACCTCTCAATTGGTGCGAGAACCTCACGAGATGTTCATCTTTTCAACTCTATACATCTCGATTGCTTTTCATGCACATGTTCAACCTCACGACTACTTGGTTTTCGATCATCAGAACCTCTCGATAGGTTCTGTCTTGCACTTCCGCAGCTGCCACACATCTTAGGTGTGTTGTTTTTCCTTTATTCAACATTCAACAACCCCTTAATAGGTTCAATCTTTATTCCTTACAGCTGGATGTGGTCTTAAGCCTTTCTAAATGGGTAGCACAGGGCTTCTTGGGATCTTTTAAATGAATTTTTATACTGAGCAGCAATTTATTGCTTATCTATAAAACATACTTAAAACACCTTATTAGTTAGCTCAAGGGTCCAACAAAGGTCAGGTTAAGAGGTGAAAAATGGTATTTTTCACTACTTAACACATTTCAGAAACTCTCCTTTCGAGTATTTCTATCTTCTTTTCAGCAAGCTCAATTCGAGTTTGATACAGTTCTCGGGCAGCCTTTGTGACCTCTCTGGAGGTAGCTAACCTTTTCTCGAGTCTATCTGGTCTAATTTTCTCTGTTGCTGTAGTATGCTATTGAGCTTGGAATTGAATCAAAATTTCTTTCCAGCCCTTTGATATTCTCAGCATCTTAATTCTATAATCTAGTTTCATTTAATTTATCTTCGCATCATAGGGCATCATGATTGAGGTTCTGAGGTCAACCATGCCTTTAATGACATCCCTTTTAAGGTATGGTTTATTTTATATGGCATGTAGGAGGGTTAAGTATGGAGGTCTATAAAAGGAAGAGGCAGGTAATATGGGCTACTCAGCACTGGAAGAAGGGCCAGCCAGTAATGGTGAAGTGGTGGATGTAGAGGGTAAAGGTTGTGGGTCTTCAAGCTCAAGTTCTGTAAGGTCTGTTACCTCTAGTTTTGTTTGGGAGGCTTTGGAGGAGGTGGATATTAGGTATTCCACATCTGTGGCTGCATCGGATGTTGCTACTATAGGTTGGGTTTCTAGGTGGGGTGCTGGTTTAGGTTCAGGGTCTGTTTATGTGGAGGCATTGGTAAAGAGAGTAGGAGGGATTTCTAGGATAGGTTTAATGGGTATAATAGTAGGTGTGGTTACAACCAAGGTTAAGGGTGGGGAGGAGGAGGTGGAGTAGGTATATGGATGGGTGTAGGTATAATTGGTTGTTATAATGGTTGGGTTAAAAGTGACAAGGTTGATCGAATGGCTTGTAAACTAGTTTGAATTGAGGCCTGGTTTTGGAGGGTGGAGGTCATGGCTTGGAGGTTGGCCTCAATGGATGTTTGGGTTTCGGTGTTGGCTATCACTTGAGACTGAAGGGAGAGTAATAGGTTGAGGATTTGGAGTAGGGGATCAGCTATGATAGGGGTTGTTGGTTGGGTGGTTGTGATTGGTTGAAATGGAGAGGTGAGTGCATGGTGAAAGTTTGTTGGCTGTGGTGACTCAGGGATAGGGGTAAACTCATAATTAATTTCTCCTATAATAGAGGTTATCATAGCTGAGTATCCCTCTCCTTAAAAGGGGTCTTGGTCATGGGTAGGGAAATAGGGAATGGATTGGTCCAAGGATTCAATGGTATATGGTGCAATTGTGGCAAGGGGTTCAATGGGGTGAGGTGAGGCTAATGCGGAGCTATGTGGGATGTCATGGATTGGGAGCTCAGGTTCAGCATGGTGAACTGGGGAGGCCTGTGCTGGTGAGAATGCTTGGATAAATATGGTTGGGTTAGATATGATTGTTGTCTCAGGGATGGGGATAGGTTGGAAAATGTAGGTGGGTTGGGGCTCAATGGGGGCTTTAGTTAGCTTCCTTTTCTTTTTGCAAGTCACTTTAACAGGCAAGCTGGGATGCGTTGTGGGTGTAGACACAGGTGTAAGTAAGGATAAAGTCAAAGGGAAGGCCTTAGTATGTATGATGGATAAGGGTGATGTAGTGACGGTTGAGGTGGTAGGTAAAAAAGGCTGAGGGAGAGGTGATGGAACTATGGGGGGTTGTGAGGCTGGGGTTAAGGTAGGAGCTGGCATGGGAATAGACATGATTATGGATGATGAGGTAATGGGCTGAGATGGTAAGGTAGTGCTGGTTGGTACACTTGAGTGGGTTGCCTGAGAGAGGGCAGCAGAGCTGGTAACCAAGGTACCAGCAACTACCTCCTTTTTCTTCTTCTCTATCAAAGTTTCATTGATCTCCCATTGCTGCTTTCCACATTTGTTGGGGGCCAGGGGAATTATCTTCTCATTCATCTAAAAATGATAGCCTCTGAACTACAGTAAGGCTGTAATGAGCCTGCAGTAGGGAAATGAGTGGGGCTTCTACTCCTTCACTTTCTCATGAATATTCTTCATTTAATCAAAAATAAGCTTTGCAACATCAATATAATGGTTCATGTGGAAGGAGTAGAGGACATCTACAATGGGGGATCTCCTCTCCTATTGGTGCCCTGAGCAGTAGACATTTTTCCTCAGCACCCCATCCATAAACCTCAGACCAGGGTGCAAATACCTCTTCCTAATGGACAGCCTTCATGCAACAACTCCTCCAGTGAGCCTTGGCAATTTCTGGAATGGTGGCTGTCAAAAGGGGACCCAAACTACACTTTGGGTTGTACTTGACAGGTATCCGAAGTATCTCAGCAATGTTTACTTGGGTAATCAGCATCTCAAAGTTATCAATTAAAACCAAAAATGTTGGGTTTCCATCATCCCCTGTCTTCACCCTAATATTTTGATAAAACAGCTGCACTAGTCTAGGGAAGACTAATTGCAATGGGGGCCTCAATTGGGGTAGCAAAGTGGTCTTGGTCAAGTATGCAATTGAAGCTGCTATTTTAGGATGCTCCTCATAGAATGCCTTATCAAAGGCAGTTTCTGCCACATCCTTACCCTTCTATTGCTTTTTCTTATCTTTCTCAAGGCTTTTGGCAGGTGGGTGGTCCCTGGCGCTTTTCTTAGGAGTGGACATTTTCTTTTGAGCTTGGGCATCAGAGGCCACACCCTTGGCCTTCTTCATAGGGGTTGCCCTCTTCTTGGTTGGCTCCACTTGGGGCTCAACAACTTGAGTAGGTACCTTAGAGGTCTCCACTGTGGTGGCCTCTGCAATTCTCACAGATTTTTGAGTGGCCACAGGTTTGTCAGTGGGTGTAGGATTCACCAAGGCAGCCAAGGCTTCAATGAATTTCGAACCCATGGCCATGGCTAACCAAGTTCTCTAAATTAGGACTTTAAAAGCAAAGTGGAGATAGTTCACACTCCAATAGAGGTAATGCCCACAAATTCCTCTCTTCTTAACTCTAAATTAATATTCAATCAAACCAACTGAGAGAGAGTGAGAAATAATACCACCAATTACTAGGGTTCCACTTCAAACGATGCACGGTGGATCAAATCCCCTCAAACCGAGTTCAAAGTAACTAGGAGGTGATGCGGAACACAATTGTAGGAGGAAATTTTTTGAGATGGAGTGGTTTTTTCTATAGAGAAGAGAGAAGGGAGGAGGGAGCTTGGGGGTGCTTAGCGAGATTTAGGGCAAAGGGAGATGAAATGAAGAAAATGAAAAATCACAGGGTTTAAATGAAGGATCCCATGGCTCAAGCAGTTCTTGCTAGGTATTCGCGAGGCAAAAATTCTCTTTTCGCACAGTTAAGTGGGATCTCACGAGATCTGCTTTAAGGGACACAAATACTTTGCGAGCTCATTTGCAGAGCTGATGTTGTAGGTGAGTTGTGCAAGAGGGCAGGTGTATCACACATGTAGTTGAAGCAAAGAACTTTGCGAAGAAAATATATTCAATGAGCCTCAGAAGTTTGCTCACGAGGCACTCATGAGGTACAACCTGCTTGATTTCCGTTCTTCACGCAGCTCCATGGTTCTGTCAAGATAGAGCCTCGCGAGGCTCAATATCAGGCTTCAGCATGTGCTCTTGCTCGTGAAGCTTTAATGAAGAACAACATGCCAATCCAAACTCTGCAAGAAGGCTTTCAAATGGCTCGCTATTATTCACTGAAAAGTATCACTTTTTACCTCTTAACCTAGATTTTGATGGACCTTGAAGCTCACTAATAATCATGTGTTAAGTGTGTTTTATAGTTAGCAATAATCTATGCAGGTTAATACAAAATCCTTGTATTTTGGTTCAAAGAAGAGAGAGAATATATACAAAGATGATAGTTGAGCCAAAGCTTAATGGAACACCTTGGTAGTGCTCACCATGGTGACTCACTGCTGGTCATCGTTGACCAAAGTCTAGCAGATAGATGCGGTTAGCTGAGAATGGAGAAAACTATAGCAGCAGTAAGTGCAATGCATTAGAGTATCAAAAGATAGATCTCGCAGAGTTGAGGAACTTCCTCGCAAAGCTAAGGATGCAATGGAAGATGCCCTTACGTGGATGGGGCGCGCAGTCAAGAGGAGAGTTGTAAAGACATCGCAAAGATCAAGGGGTGTAAGATCCTCAGATTTTGCCATTGCATAGTTCTCACGGAGAATAAATCTTAAAGCAGTCGCGTGCAGAACATAGCGAGTCCATATGTATACTGAACAAAATTTTACCTCACGGAGTTCTTGCATAGCTAAAGAAGAGAGAGACACCCAAAATTTTCCTCGCACAAATCTCACGTACTCTGAAGCCTTATTAGTTACTACGCGCAGGAACATACCTGCATGAGTACTCAGTGAGAGAGAGAGCTTCTGAAGCTCTACTGTGCGAGAAATCTAGGCACTCCAGATCATCTCCGCGATAATATTACAGTGCAAAGGAACTGCACGATTAACTGAAGATTTACTGCGTAAGTGAGCACTTCCCACCAGCCAAAGGCTACTCTGCAAAGGCTCAGCAGCTGCATAAATGAATTAATGCACATGCCAGCCCCGCAAAGCATGGCCTCCCCACTTCTCAATTTTAACACAGGGACCTTTTGGGAATTTCTCAAGGCTAGGGCACACTTCCTGAGGTACGAATCTCGAGGCACACTTCTCAAGGCACTCAAGGGTCGTAATAGTGCCACATCTGCTAAAAAAATTAGGGTTAATCTCTTCAGAGCTAAGGCTGTATGGACAGAGTATATAAGCTACACTTAGAGTTTAGTTTTAATTATCAATCCTTCCTTCAACCTTTGTCGGCTGAGAGTTCCAGCAGGCTAGGGTTAGGGTTAGGGTTTGATCATTTCTTTTTCTCATTTTTCTTCTTTCATAGCCCAGCATTTGCTAGCTAATCCTCTTGTAAGTAGTTAGGCTTAGTTTTATTTCAATTTTGTACTAGGTTTTGTATACATTGAGATTTCTGATGAGCAGTTGTGTACAGGCTGCAGCCTAGAGGCAGTTCATTGTAAGGTTTGCTTTTATTAATGGATTGTTGTTTTAATGACTAATTGAATATAAAGATCTTGTGGTTGCCTTAGATGTCTATAGGATCCATGTATTTGGGACGAGCCCATTCAGTTTTCAGTAGATCTATTGTTTACCATCTGATTTTCCTTGTTTTGATAGTCCCATGGAAAGTAATGTTGGATCTGTAGTGAGATCTGGGGAGCTCAGAGGCCTGTGGACCATGGTGGTTATAGCAGTTTACATATTTATTCTCAGACCTCTATGGTATGGACAGACTAATGGGATATCCTGTGACCATTTGAGTGGACAGAGTATAGCTCTTAGGTGGTGTCCAGCCACATGTTTGAGAATGATTCCTCTTCCCTACACATGAGCTTCTAGAGCCTTATGAGGAGGTTTTGTACAAGAACTGGCTCCCCTCTATTTTACCTAACCGATATCAGATGTTAGATCTGATTTTTCTTTAGTAATTATAGCTGGAGCCTGAGTCATTGTAGGCCTTTTGTAGCAATGATCAGCTGAATCTAGAGCCTTATTCAACCTGTTATATGGTCCTTTTTGTGGGCACTGTGAGTCGTTGGCCTTGGAAAAGCACTTAGGATTTTATGGGTTGGAATACTTATGGATGTCAGCCAGATCTGTGTGCAGATCTGGTGAGCTTGTAGCACTGGCATTACATAGTGCTGCAATAGTATTCATAGCCTAATCTGGTGCAGTGGTTGGGAAATGATCAGTCTACTCCTCTGGATTAGATTAGCAATTTCTGGCTTGATCAATGGGATTTGACAGACTCTATAGGATAGGCTATGACCATTTGAGTGGACAACCTATAGCCTGAAGAGCACCCCAAATGGCATGGGTTGGATACTTCTAACTTGTTGAGGCTTTTTATAGCGTCTCAGCAAGGAGCACTGCAGAGACAGACTAAATCTGAGTTACATTACTACATTAATTCTAAACTTAGCATGCTTACTTCTCACCATTTTTTATTTTTTATTTTGGTGCACACCATCACCATCTTCTTCTTAACCCTTTCTTTAGGATAGGGCTACATTTTCTTTCTCTTTTATTAGGGTAATTTAGTATAGTAGTGACACCCAACTCCCTTTCTTTAGGATTGTCAGATCTATAGCCAGATCTGAAGGCCTACTATTATAGCCCATTTTGGGTTCTAGATCAATTTCTCTGTGGGACAAACTCTTACTTATCAAAACTTGCTACAATAGGCCCTGTATCTTGCAGGTCTAGAATTACTTTAGTTGTGCCGAATCTATTCTTTTATTTTACTTTGTTTTTAATTTATTTTCCCGACACAATAATCAGCACCTGAAGGAGCCAACAATAAGTTTTTGGCACTGCTGTCGGGGAGCTTGATCTTTTTAGTAGACCTGAGTTATACTATAATTTAGATTTTCAAATTATTTGTAGCCGTGCCTAAACTTGAATAAAAGTACTACTGATTCTTTATAGAATTTTACAAAAATGGACAGTAGAAGAAAGGAAAAGCTAAAGCTATAATTTGAGTGAAGCTAGCTCTGTTTGCAATTCCTTTCCCCTCAATCTCAATCCATTTATGTTTAATTCCCTATTATTTGTTTAGTGTAAATCTGTGTAGTTGTTAATTTTTGTTTGAAATATTCTTTGTGTGTGCTTGTGAGTATTTTCTGTACTTACTGTGAGTGTGAGTATATGCATGGTAGAAGGTCCTTAAACCCTAAGCTAGAACCTCCAAATCTAGAGGATGAAAGGATCCTTCTACTTAGACACATCACACAGGGCCCTGTTGTTGAAACTGAACCAGCTATCATGGCTGAGAGGCAGAGAACATTAAAGGTACTTAATGCACCTGGGGAGTACACCTCTCCCTTCTGCATTCAATTCTCCTCTGTTGAAGGGAATTACGAGATTAAATCCTCTACCATCAATATGCTGCCTTCGTTTCATGGGCTCAGTAAAGAAGATCCCTAAAAGTATATAGACCAATTTTTAGTACTTTGCACTACCTTAAATATTGCTGGCTTGGGACCTGAGGCCACTAAACTGAGGCTTTTTCCTTTCTCACTAAAGGACAAAGCCAGCACATGGCTATCAAAGCTCTCAGCCAATAACATATCGTCATGGAGTGACCTTCAAACTAAATTCCTGACCAAATTCTTTCCCATGAACAAAACCAGCCAGATGAGAATAAATATTTTGTCATTCACTCAGTCCTCAACTGAGGATTTTTATGAAACTTAGGAAAGCTTCCAGGATATGTTAAAACAATGCCCCCAGCACCAAATTCTAATGTGGCAGCTTCTCTAAGTATTTTATCAAGGAATTAAATCCAAGAGCAGGGATATGGTGGATGCTTCCTGTGGTGGTAGCTACCTCCACAAGAAAGGTAAGGAAGCTTGGGAGCTGTTTGACATAATAGGGGAGAATTCCATGTAGTAGGAGTCTTTGTCATGTAATGATAGTCATACCCCAGCTAAGATGGTGAAAGAAGCCACCCCTAGAGGTGGAATATATGAAGTGAGGGTGAAAGGTGATCTAGAGAGGAAACTGGACAACCTGTTCTTGAAATTTGACAAACTAATGAATGTAATGCAGCCCCAGATGGTCACACAGGTGGAGGAGGCATGTCTGATATGCCAATCTCCTAAATATTCTATTCATGATTGTCCATCTGCCAATCAGTTTCCAGATTTTGTTATGGAGCATGCCAATGCTGCTCAAACTTTTGGGCCGCAACCTGCTGGATATTCTTGAAGGAACCACCTAAATCTGAGGTGGAGACAAGATTCATATCCTCAACCCCTGTAGCAGCAAATGGTAGGTCCTTACAGACCCCAGCACTAGTTTAATCAAGGTTACCCATCGAGGCAAAATTTTCTGTTACCTGCCCCATAGTCCATCCAGTTGGTCCTACCCCCACAACAACCCAGATCCTCTTTGTTTGAAAAGTAGAGGCTGGCTTCAATGCAAAATTTAGGGAGCCTGGTACAGACTGTTAACTCCCATGGGAAAAGCTTTGAGAAAATTGAAGATCAGATTGGTTAAATCTGCAATGCTTTAAACAAAAGAGGGAAGGGTAAATTACTTTGTCAGCCCTTGACCAAACCCAAAGGGCATAATATGATTGAGGAAGCACCCTCTACCAATAAGGATGCCAACGCTATCACTACCCATAGGAGTGGGAGAGTGGTTGATAATCTCGTGGGCAAGGTACGAGAGGAGGTTGTAGAAAATAAAGATGAAATGAAAGGATTGTTAGTGTTGAAGAGCCAAGGATTGTACCCCTTGTTGTAGATCAGCAAGGGCAAAATAATGGGGCTGATGCTGAGCCCTAACATAAAGAAATAAATGAAGATAAAAGAAGAAGACAGAAATATGATCATGATATCAATAGACATGCAGCAGTGGCACCAGCAGTGCCACAATTTCCATTTCCTCAAGCTCTATTGGCCCAGCCCCTCTTGATAAAGGGAATGCTCAGATGGTGGTAATGTTGGAGGCTTTCAAGTAGGTTAGAATCAATTTACCTTTGCTTGATGCCATAAAAAAGTCCCTGCCTATGCTAAGTTTTTAAAGGACCTCTGCACCCAAAAGAGGAAAGCAAGGGTGCAGTTGTCTAAAAGAGTTTTTACTATTGAGCATGTTGAGTCAGTCCTATGCATTACCACACCAAAAAAATTACAAGACCCAGGGGTACCTACTATCCCCTGCATAATCAGAAACCACACCATTGGAAAAGCCCTCTTGGACTTAAGGGCCAGTGTGAACTTACTCCCCTATTCAGTGTATGAGGAGCTAGATTAGGGGGAGCTTAAACCAACCTCAGTTGTGCTCCAACTGGCTGACAGGTCTAAGAGAAGGCCTGTGGGTGTGGTAGAGGATGTCTTGGTGGGGGTGGAAAAATTCTATTATCCAGCTGATTTTCTTGTTTTAGACAAAGACCCTTGCAAAAGCAAAACCTCAATTCCTGTTATCCTTGGTAGGCCATTTTGTTGGATTTTTTTCAGATGCTTGCTGCTAACTTTATTTGAAAACAACGATAAGAATGTGTTAGTAAAAATAATTCAAAGGTGGACAGAAAAACACAAAACAACAAGTCTAAAAATACACAGTCCTATACGGTACAGGATTCATTGTAGCAAGTTTTGATAAGTAAGAGTTTGACCCACAGAGAAATTGATCTAGAACCCAAAATGGGCTATAATAGTAGGCCTCCAGAATTGGCTACAGATCTGACAATCATGAAGAAAGGGAGTTGGGTGTCACTACTATACTAAATTAATTCTAAAAATAGAGAAATAGAATGTAGCTCTATCTTAAAGAAAGGGTTTAAAAGAAGATGGTGGTAATGTGTGCCAAAATAAAATATAAAAATTATGAGAAGTAAGCAGGTTGAGCTAGAGTTAATGATACAGTAATGTAACTCAGATTTAATTTGTCTCTGTAGTGCTCCTTGCTGAGACGCCATCAATAGCCTCAACAAGGTATAAGCTCCCAATTTAACCCATGCCATTTGAGGTGCTCTTAGGGCTATACACTGTCCACTATAATTGTCACAGGGCATCTGATAGAGTCTGTCAAATCCCATTAGTTAAACCAGAAATTCGTTAGTCTAATCCAGAAGAGTGGACTGATCATTTCCACAACCACTAGACCAGCTCTTGCCATGAATACTATTGTAGCACTATGTAATGCCAGTGCTATAGGCTCCCTAGATCTGTGCACAGACCTGGCTGACATCCATAGGTATTCCAACCCATATGATCTTAAGTACATTGCTAAGGCTTACTGCTCACTAGTGCCTGCAAAGAGGACCATGCTATAGGTTGAATAAAGCCTTTAGCTTAGCTGGTCATTGCTAGAAATAGCCTACAATGACTCAGCCTCAAGCTGTAATTACTATAAGAGATCAGATCTAACATCTGATATCGATTAGGTAGAATAGAGGGGAGTCAGTTACTATACAAACCTCCTCACAAGGCTCTAGAAGCTCATGTGCAGGGGAGAAGAATCCTTCTCAAACATGTGGATGGACAGAACCTTAGGGTTATACTCTGTCCACTTGATTAGTCGCAGGGTATCCCATTGGTCTGTCCATCCCACAGCGGCCTACGAAAGAACATGAAAACTGCTGCAACCACCATTGTCTGAAGGCCTCCGAGCTCTCTGGATCTTACTATAGATCAAGCATTGCTTTCTATGTGTCTATCAAACCAAGGGAAATCAGATGGTAAACAATAGACCTACTAGAAATTGAATTGGCTAGTCCTAAATACATGGATCCTATAGACATCTAAAGAAACCATAAGATCTATAGACTTGATTAAGCATTAAAACAACAATTCATTAATAATAGAAAAACTTATAATGAACTGTCTCCTGGCTATAGCCCATACACAACTGCTCATCCAAGATCCCAATGTATACAAAAATCTATTACAAGACTGAAACAAAGCTAGACCTAACTGCTTACAGGGTGATTAGCTAGCAAGTGCTGAGCTAAGAGAGAAGAGAAAGAGGAAAAAGAGGTGATCAAACCCTAACCCTAGCCTGCTAGAGCTCTCAGCCGGCAGAGGATGAAGGAAAGATGAAAATAATAAGCTCTAAGTATAGCTTATATACTTTATCAAAATGGCCTTGGCTCTAAAGAGATTAACCCTAATTTTTCCAGCAGACATGGCACTGTTACAACCCTTGAATGCCTTGAGATGTGCACATCAAAATTTGCACCTCAGGAAGTGTGCCCTAGCCTTGAGAAATTTACAAAAGGTCCCTGAGTTAAAACTGAGAAGTGGAGAGCCCGCGCTTTGTGGGGTTGCCAGCTATTTTAGTTCACTCGTGTTATTACTTTGCTTTCGCGAAGCTAACTTTGGCTGATAGGAAGGGCTCATTCGTGCAGTAAACCTTTTAGTGAATCATATAGATGGCTCATGAGTTGCAGTGCGATCGTGGAAATGATTTGGAGAGCCAGGGTGTTTCACACAGTAGAGCTTCAGGAGCTCTCTCTCGCTAAGTACTCACGCAGGTGGGCTCCTATGCTTGCATAGTAACTTATAGGCTCTAGAGTGTGTGAAATATGTGCGAAAGGGAATTCTGGGCATCTCTCTCTTCCTAGGCTACGCGAGAACTTCACGAGGTGATTTTTTGTTCTCTATGCATATGGGCTTGCTGTGTTCCTCGCACAACTGCTTTGAGGCTTGATCTTCGTGAGAGCTTCACGACCATGAATTCTGAAGGTTTTACACCACGAGATCCTCGTGATGTCTTTACGGCTCTCTTCTTGATTACACAGTGTATCTACATAAGAACTTCTTCCACTACATCTTCAGCTTCGTGAGGAAGCTCCTCATCTCTGCGATATCTGTTTCTTGACACTCTGCTGCACTACACTTGCTGTTGTTGTAGCATCCTCCTTTCCTAGCTAACTTCAGCCATCTACTAGACTTTAGGTCAATGATGATCAGCAACAGTGAGTCACCATGGTGAGTACTACCAAGGTGTTTCATTAGGCTTTGGCTCAGCTGCCATCTTTGCTTTTATTCTCTCTCTCGTTTGGGCCTAAATGCAAGGAGTCTAAATGCAAGGAGTTTGTATTAAGCTGCACATTTTCTTACTAACTGCAAAACATACTTAACAAATAATTATTAGTGGGCTTCAAGGTCCATCAAAGGCTAAGTTAAGGGGTGAAAAGTGGTACTTTTCAGTGAATTACACACCCCCAAACCTAATCTTTGCTAGTCCCTGAGCAAAGAAAAAAAATTAAAATAACTACTCTAAGAATTGAAATGCCACTTTCTTAGGGAGCATGGATACATTTAGCATATGTACCAAGCCTTTTAAACCCCTAGGTGATCCCTAATGGAGGAGTGAAGTCTCTTGAGGGTTTTCAATGAAGATACCCATAAACTTCACAATGAAACAGTTAACAAAGGTGCAACATTCTCAGGTCAGCTGTTAAGAAATAGAGCATCAGTTTACCTTTGATTCAATAAAAATGTGAGGAATTTAAACATAGAAAGCATAGACATCTAATCATCACAAACTCTACTTGAGTGCATAATATTTCCAATTAGCTCACAACAAGGGGGACAACACATGTATATCAGCACTGAGCTCATCATTATTTCAAAAATCAGGTTATAGGCCATGCCTAATATATTCAACATCAGACATAATGCTCACCAGGGCATACTCTCACAAGGGACCTTGAGGGTTTCATTTTCTCTCAAGAGCAGTTACAACCTCCAAATGGGTCTGTAAGCATGAGCATAGGCAAAGCACCTAAGTCCTGACATCATTGGCATATCCTCACCATAGATTGGACAACTCTTTGTCTCTTCATGACAACTCATTTAACTTTGGATCACAAGGTCTTTAGCTGGGTTCTGATGTGGCTTATGAAGTGGGTTATAAAGAATGAAAGGTTGAAAAGGGGTTGAAAATTAAGAAATCACTAAGTGAAGGAGGTGGTTCATGACTTCACCCATTTGTAGTTCAGTCCCTTTTATTTTCTTTCAAATTTTTCAGACTTGAAGTGGCTAGCTTCTCCTCTTCTTTTTTATTTTTCCAATGAACTGTTCCTCTTAACTCCTCTTCATTATTGTTTTTCTTTCTTTTCTTATGAAAAAGTTAAAATTTAAAAGCTTGTAGTGCCTAAAGGTCTGCAAAATTTAAATTTTAAATTTCTCATTTTTCTAATGATCCTTAGGTGAACATGCTTCTTTTTATGTCTTACTCACTTGAATCTGCTGCACTTAGGTTAACTATTTCATTGGCAGAACCTGCCACACCCCCAAACCTATGAGGAGCAGTGTCTCCACTGATTCAAAGTACAATGGGTGTGTAGCAGGTATAAAACCTTGAAATTAACAAAACATAAACTATAAAAGAAAAAGAATGCACAAAAAAAAATAAACAAAGATGAAATAAAGTAATAGGTTCATAGAAGTAACAAAAGGAAAATTCATTATATTAGAAAATGTATTTACAACACACTACTCCTAACTCAAAACATGTGTAAATATTAATCATCTGAGTCCTTGTGTTTAGTAGGTAGTTCCTGGATCTCTTTACCCTTTGCTATCTTTAAAGCAACAACATTAGACAATGGTCTCTTTGAAGTGGTTTTCCTAGGCTTGGTTGTGCTTTTGCTCTTAGAAGTGGGTGATTACTTTGGAGTAGGGTCCTTGATTTTTGGTCCAGGTTTGACGGGGCTCGGACTAGTGGCAACCAGGCCTGATTGTTGAAGAGGTACATCAGGGTTGAGTTCTTTAAAAAGAGCTTTTGCCAACCCCCAGTCAATTTGGGCATTTGTCCTTTCCTCCAAGGCTGCAATAGTCACCCGTAATCATAAGCTCTCTCCTCAGTCAGTCGGAGTCTCTCTTTTAGTTCTTTGATAACATCTTCTTGACTCTCCACCCTTTTCTTCTCCTGGTTGTATTGGACCATAATCTCTCTTCATCCATCCTTGATTTCCTTTTTCTCAATCTTGTGGGCAATCATCAGGAGTTTAATATTATCTCGGAGGGGTTGCCGCACTGCTGCTTTCAAGTCGGCCATGCCTTGAATTACATCCCTTTTTATATAGGCATTTGCTTGCATGGCTCGGAGTAGGTTGGGATAGGGTTGCATGGGAGTAGAAGAATCAGGAAATAAGGTCAGATCAGTAATGGAAGGCCCAACCATGGAAGTAGAGGGGGTGGGTGTAGGCCAAGGTGGGGAGGATGAGATAGTTGGATGTATGGCAAGGGTAGGTTAAGGATGTGACTGAGGTTCGGGGTCAGTTTTGGTGAAAGCATCTCTAGAGGGAATGGGAGAAGCTTCTAGGATAAGGACAATGGGTGTGGGAGTAAGGGAAGGATGACGGATTGATAGGGAAATAGGTGACTGTTGGGAATTTTGGGTTAGAGTGGATAGAGTTGTGGGGATGGAATGTAAAATGGTGGGGATGGAGGTAGGGTTTTGTAGGGTGGAGTGAATAGATTGAAGGTGGGCTTCTAGGGTTGATTGGTTTTTGGTATTGGTTAACATTTGTGATTGGAGGGATAGTAGGAGGTGTAGGATTTTGGGTAAGAGGTCTGGTATGGTATTGGGTGTGGGTTGGATGGGTGAAACTGGCTGGAAGGGAGATGTGGGTCTATGAGTGAAGGTAGTGGCCTATGGCGGTGTAAAGTGTGGTGGGGGGTGAGTCGGGGAGAGGTGTATACTCAAGGTTGATATCTCCTAGGATAGTAGACATCATAGTGAAAAATTTCTCTCCTGAAAAAGGCTCACTATCATGGGATAAGGGAATGGATTGGTCTACAGGCTCACTAGGGATAGGTATAAAAGGTTGGGAAGTCTCACTGGGTTGCTAGGGGGTGTCAATGGTATGGGGTTGTGGTGCATAGGTTGTGGGTATTGGGTCTAGAATGAAGGTGGTATCAGGAAATGGAATGGTTTGGGAAATGTAGGTGGGATGTGGTGCTATGGTTGTGGGTATTGGGTCTGGAATGAAGGTGGTATCAGGAAATGGAATGGTTTGGGAAATGTAGGTGGGATGTGGTGCTATGGGGGTTGGGCCTTTTGTGAGTTTTCTTTTCTTAGTGTAGGCAACTTTTACAGGTGGGCTGGTATGGGCTGGAAAAGGAGGTAAGGGTGCAGTAGTGGGTAAGGTGGCCATGGTGGATGTGGGCTGGGGTGGCACAACTAAGGATATTGGGCTTGTGTGCGGCTGTGAGGGCTGGGATGAGGATGGAGGTGGTGGGGCAATGGGTGGATAGGTTGGTGGCCTGGTTGGCCCAACATAGGCTGCTACCTCATCAGTGGCAGCAGCAGCAGCAGCCACTTCCATAATGGTGGGGGCTGCTTCTCTTAATAACTCCTTCCTCTTCCCTCTCTTTCTCATTATTGTGCCACTGATACCCCATTATTTCTTTCCACTATTTTTGGGGTTCAGGGCTACTGTCTTCTCCTCTCTTTTGAAGGGGTATTTTCCATCTTTCAGCAGTGGAGTGATCAGCCTACAGTAGGGAAGGGCTTGCGGTTTCTTGTTAACCTTCACTTTCTCACACAAGTCCCTAATCCCTTCAAAAACTAACTTGGCTGCATCCAAGTAGTGGTTTTTGTGAAATGAGAGAAGGGCATCAACTATGGGGGACCTCCTCTCTTGCTCATGACCTGAGCAAAATATATTTTTCCTCAACACCCCATCCATGAATCTGAGGTTGGGGTGCAGATCTCTTTTCCTGATTGAGTCCCCTGAAGCCATGATTCCTCCAGTTAGTTCTCTGGCAATCTCTGTAATGGGGGCAGTCAGGGGAGGTCCCAAGCCAAACTTAGGGTCATACCCAGCTTGTATCCCTAGTACTCTTACAATGTCAGACTGGTTAAACAGTATTTCAAAATTATCAATCAGTACTAGCAATGCTGGGTTCTCATCATCACCAGTCCTCAACCTCATATTCTGATAAAATAATTTGACTAATCTTGGGAACACTAGCTGGATTGAGGGTCTCAACAGTGGCAGCAGAGTTGCCTTACTCAGATATTCAATGGAGGTAGAGGTCTCTGGTAGCTCCTCAAAGTAGGCTTTATCAAAAATAGTTTTTGCCTCCAGCAGAATTGCCAACACAAACTCAGAAGGGATGCTAAGGTATTTAGTATTCTTTTCCTCCGCAATCTCAGGGGCCACAGAGGTTAAAACCTGCCCCTTTTTCTGCTTCTTGTTTGATTTTTCAGGGCTCTCAATAGGTGGGTGCTCTTTGGCCCTCTTCTTTGGGACAAATTTCTTCTTTTCCTTTGAGATTGTAGGTTCAGTACTAGGGGAGGTGTTAAATAGTGAAAAATGCAAGTTTTTACCCCTTAACCTGACCTTTGATGAACCTGTGAGCACACTAATAAATACCTGTTGAGTCTGTTTTGTAGATAGCAATAAAAGATAGGAATAGTGCAGATAACCGCTCAAAAATGCTGCACAAAGAAGTCCATCTCTCAGCACAGTGTTGACCCAGCAATGGCACACAGAGGGCTGCACACGATTAGGCTCTCAGGGCACATAGCAATAGTAGGGCAAGGCGAAGGAAGTGAAAACAGGCTGAAAACATCCTATCAAGAGTCTATCTAAAGACTTCGATTGGAGCTGAGAGCAAAAAAGGGAGGAATTCGTGCTGTTGGAAAGGTTTCGATAGGATTTGAAGGCAGAGAAAGGATGAATTCAATAACCTATCAAGCAGCTGAAAGAAAGGAAGAAACCATCCTATCGAAAGCCTGCCTGAGGTGAAAGGGGAACCTATCAAATGGTTTCGTGAACCTATCGGATGATGGCCTGGACCTATCAAGATGGAGACGCTAGAATAGAACCTACCGAAGGGTGCTTGAGCCTTTTGATAGGAGTGAGAGTAATCCTATCAGAATGATGGCATGCAGAGCTGGACCTATCGAAATGGTCCTCCAACCTGTCGAAAAGCTTCTCCAACTTGTCGAATTCTCCAAGAAAAGGGCTGAGAACGCTGAAGCTTTAAGAGAAGGCGCATCCTATCGAAACCTATCGAAGAGATCTGAGAACCTAGCAAAAGGACCAAAAAGCTCTATTTGAACCTATCGGAAGCTGCCCCAACCTGTCAAAATCGTGTGAAGAATTTCTCTGAAAATAGGTTGTTCACACGCTGCAACTTGGTGACCTGCAGCATGCAAATTGAGGCACATTGGTGACCGATACGACGATCTAAAAGATGCCCTAGGAAATTCTAACCAACCCACGTGCTCTGACAGAACTCTAACAAACTCTGAGGACCTTCTAGAAGGGAATATTGGCGGGAAAAATAAGTGAGAAAGCTATATATTGAGATCCCCAATTACAATTGGGGGGAGATCAAGATTTGGATCAAATTCTAGAGATCAGAGCTTGCAGGGAAATTCCATTTTCCCTCTTTTAGCACAACTATGGTTGGCTAATTCCCTAGGATCAGTGAGGAGAGAGGTTAGATCTATAATTGAGTAAGGTTGAGAGTGTTATTGTGGGTTAATTGCTGCACAAACTACAGATCTGAGAGCATTTCAATGTAGAGCGAGTTTTATTACAATGTAAATGTTATTTTTATTATTTTAATTGGATCTATAGTTCCTGTCTTTTCATTTAGTGCTCGATCAGATTTGTGTAGAGGAGTCTGTTGATCAGCTCACCCTCTTAACTGGTAGACCTCTTGGATACCATCTGATCTCTCTAGATCTGATATCCCTGCAATTTCTTGTGTCTGTGACCTGAAAATTATAGCATCTATAGTGGTTTTAATGCTTTGGTTGAAACCTTTGGTTTGGAGGAATTCCCTAGGATGATTTGTGACAATTAATGGGGACAGGTCATAGCCTTAAGAGCAGTCCAATCTCTGGTTTCAATTTGATTCTTCTACCATAAACCTTTGGATTAGATGAAGGCTATATGATGGTTTGTGACCATTGAATTGGACAGACCATAGCCGTAAGATCAGTTAAATCCTTTGGTTTAGAGTGGAGCCTTCTACCCTACAGCTGTGCTTGTAGCCAGCTGAGGGATTTGTGTGCTTTGAACCCCTGTAACATGACCAGCACAACCTGATTGTAGTGAGACCAATCTCCAAGCTGCTCTTCTCTATTTTTTGTTTTTAAACCCTTCCACTTGCAAGATCTAGATCTCTAGACTCGATCTCAGTTAATTTGCATTTCATGTGTACTTTAGTTTAAGTGGCAACCCCTTTTAACCTCTCCCCTTTCTTTTAGTTGACTTAGCATTAGTTAGGGTGCCAGATCTCTTACAGATCTGGAGATTTACCATATTTGGAACTCACCTCCCTGTGGACATTCCCTTACTATTTTAAAACTTGCTACAAAAGGATCCTGTATATTGCAGGCCTAGGATATTTTTGTTGTGCTGAATCCATCCCCTGTTTTACTCTGATTTTATGTTGTCTTTATCATTACACAATAAATCAGCACATTGCATAACCCAACAAGTTTTTGGTACCGCTGTCGGGGAAGTGTTTTTTGAAATTGGTAGATCTATGTTTGATTTAGTTTAGATCATAGATCTGTGATAGTTTATCTTATTTTTCACTAACTGGGTTTGTAAGTTGTGTTGTTTTCTAGTATTCTGTTTGTATTTCATCATATCTGAAGCTGCTGCAAAAGAGGAGCATTATGCTGGAGGCTACTCTTGAGTTTGCATCCCTCTACTCCCCTTTATTTGTCAGATCTGTTAATTTTTAGATTTAGTAGTCATTTATTTTTTTCCTGCTTGTTGTGTTTGAAGATTTGCTCTGCATTAGACCTTAAGTGGTGTATGTTTGGGAGATGAACTCTCCATCCTCAGATTGTCCCATTAAATCCAAAGGTTGAAAGACTTCTCAGATCTAGACAAACTCCACTCACATCTATTGCAACTGAATTTCCTAAAATGGGTGAGCAACAGTAGCCTAGAACTCTCAAAGAATTTAATGCACCAGGGGTTTACAATTCCCCCTTCTGGATTCAGTTCCTAGATGCTCAAGGAAATTATGAAATAAAGTCTTCCATAATCCAGATGCTACCCTCATTTGATGCCCTAACCAAAGTGGATCCTTATAAGCACATTGATAAATTCTTAGGACTCTGCACCACATTCAACATCACAGGTTTGGGGGAGGATGCAATCGGGATAAGACTCTTTCCTTTTTCATTGAAGGATAGAGTCAGGACCTGGTTGTCAATGCTTCGACCCAACACTATTCAGTCCTGGAGTGACCTTCAATGTCAGTTTTTGGCCAAATTCTTCCCCGTGTCTAAAACAAGACAGTTGAGGAAGGGCATCATCTCATTTGCCCAAGATCCAACTGAGGATTTTCACCAAGCTTGGGAGAGATTCAAGGAACTCCTAAAGAAATGCCCCCACCATCAAATCCCTGAATGGCAATTGATTCAAAGTTTTTATCAAGGGATTGATTCGAATAGCAGAGACATGGTAGATACTTCTTGTGGTGGCACCTACCTCCATAAAACTATTGAGGAGGCCTGGGAGTTGTTTGATATCATTAGTGAGAACTCCATGCAAAGGGAGACCTTGTCTAGGGACTTAGATCCTCCTAGATTGGTGAAAGAAAATACTACCAGAGGGAAGATGTTTGAGGTAAATGTGCAAAGTGATTTGGAGAGGAAAGTGGACAGCCTGACACTGAAATTTGATAAGCTCATGGGAGCAATGCAGTCACCCATGGTTGCTAGGCTAGAGGAGGCATGTGCTACATGCCAGTCTCCTACCCACGCCATTGAAGAATGCCCATCAACTGTCCAGTTTTCAGATTTTGTTACGGAGAATGTGGTTGCAACTCAGTTCTATGGGCAACAACTTAATCCTGGGTACCAATGGAGGAACCACCCCAACTTGAGGTGGAGACAAGATGCATTCCCAAACCAGCAACATCAGCCACAGTAGCCCATGCCCTACAAAAATGCTCAACCCTACCACCAAATTTATGTTCCCAAGCCTCATTACCAGCCGCCCATGACCCAGCCTGTGGGCTAACCTGTGCAGCAACCTGCACCCCCTCCAGCCATTAGATCACCTTCTTTCGAGGAATAAGCTCTGGCCTTACTATAGAATTTGGGTCCCTTAACGCAAACTGCTCACTCTCACAGTCAAAGCATTAAAAAGATAGAAGACCATCTTGGTTAGCTGTCTAATGCTTTGACTAAGAGAGAGGAAGGGAGGCTGCCTAGCCAACCACTAGATAACCCAAGGAGACAGTATGTAGTGGGTGAAGTTTCCTCCACCTATAAGGAAGCCAAATCCATTACTACATTAAGAAGTGGAAGGCTAGTGGATAACCAAGTTGGCTGTGAGACTTTGAGAAATTTTGAAAAAGGCAAAGAGGTGGTTTTCGAAAGGACACAACAAGGGCCACCAGTGGTGGACATGAAGGGGCAACCAAATGAGAAGAAAGAGGATAATGATGATCCTCAAGAAAAGATAAAAATCAGAAAGAAAGATGACCAATTGGCTAAGGCTTCAAATGAGGGAGCAATCCCACATTTACCATTTCCTAAAGCATAGCAAGCACTTTCCCCTTTCGATAAAGGGCAAGGTAAAATAGAGAAAATGATGGAAACTTTTAAGCAAGTAAAGATCAACTTGCCTTTACTTGATGTAATTAAACATGTTCCCCCCTATGCCAAGTTTCTGAAGGAGTTATGCACCCATAAAAGACAGTCTAGGATACACTTATCCTAGAAGGTCTTTTCAGCAGAAAAGGTAAAGTAAATTTTTTCTATTGCTACCCCCACAAAACTTCAAGACCCTGGAGTGCCCACTATCCCCTACATCATTGGGGATCATAAAATTGAGAAAGCCTTATTGGATCTGGGAGCCAGTGTGAATTTATTGCCATATACAGTATATGAGAAGTTGCGCTTAGGAGAGTTGAAGCCCACATATGTGGTTTTGCAATTGGCTGACAGATCTGAAAGGAAGCCTATGGGGGACATTGAGGATGTCCTGATGGGACTTGACAAGTTCTTTTACCCTGCTGACTTCTTGGTGCTAGACATGGAGCAAAGTAAATGTGTTTCTTCCATACTTGTGATTCTAGGCAGGCCCTTTTTGGCCGCTGCTAATGCTTGTATACAATGCAGGTCAGGAGTCATGGAAGTCTCCTTTGGCAACATGAAAGTAAAACTGAATGTGTACCACACAGCTCATCAACCCCCTTTAGATGAGGCCTCTTTTTCCATTGATGTACTAGAGGAGGATGTGCATGAAAATCCACATCAGCTAATGCAGGGAAATGTTTGGTTCACAAATACAAAACAACACCCAGGGAATGGACATTTGCTACAGAAAAGATCCACAAAAGGTGCAAAGTTTGATGAGCCTGAGGAGACCATGGACCTTTCAGATCCTCCAGATTAGCCCCTGAAGTTCAGTATGTATCATATGTCCCATATTTTGCTTTTATTTTAGGTGTTTACTTTGTGGTTGATTGATTTTTTTTTTTACAATAAAAAACTGCCATGCTAAAGACTAGGCCATCATTTCAATATTACCAACTGTCCTCAGAGAATGGGAGCTTGTCCACAAGGGAAACAAACTGTAGAGCAGCACAGCCGAAGAGCCTGCTGAGTGCTGAGGCTGAGAGTGCCCAGAAATGTAGCCTTATTTGGGTTTTGGGAGCTTTTGATAGGTCGCGTTCATCTTTCATTAGGTCGCATGGTGATCTCAACAGGATATTTGATGGTTTCGATAGGCACTGAGGCCTATCGAAAGGATGGCTCCACCTATCGGGATCCTATCGAATCATCCCTTTTGAAAGCTTTGTCAGCTAAGCCTTCGACAGGACGCATGAACCTATCGAAACCCTCCAATTTATCCTATCAAAATTGTATTTCACCCCTAATATACCTGTCGATAGGTCCTTTGTACCTCCTTCCCTACCCTTTATAAAACCCTAGCTCTCTTCCTCTCTCTTTCGTCTCCCTCTTTCTCCATTAAATCCTCACAGAACCTTCAGCTATTCAGTCTACCATTTCGTAAGTGCATTGAGCTTGCGCAGTGGAGCATTTTGCATATGATTTTGGAGAAATTGGAGTTGTGCATTGCGATCTCTGTTAAACCCTAGTAATTTTGGGGTAAGTTGCCTTCCCACCGCCAATCTGTTGTTGTTCTAATTGTTAAACTCTTTATTCCATTACAAGTTGGTGAGTGAGCAATCCCTAAGAGTAACATGGTTGAGCTTGAGGAAACCCTAGCAAACCTACTCCGGAGACCAGCTACTTCTACACCCAAATCTTTCAAGAAATCGAAGCTAGCTTCCAAACCACCTATTAAGAGGAAGCTCTCTGACAGGTGCTTCATTTCACTCACGAAAAGTTTATATCCATTTGTAATCAGTTGTTCATCGACATTACAGAATTGTAAAAGTAGTTTTTCAGCTCATTTTCATGCAAATTAGGATCAGGGATCTCAACCATTCATCAACAAACACACAGCCGATTCAGATGATACAGAGGCACATATTTTCATTCACAAACAATTAAAACACAGACAAAGTAAAACAATCAAACCAACATAACACATAAAACACAAATGACAGAATTCTAAAGAACACAATTCAACATAAAATGTTTCATACATATGATACAATTATTACCAGTATTTGGCTCACTGGGCACTAGCTTCGTCCTGAGTAGAGGATGCATCACCAATCATAAATTGACCTTTCGGGTTTGTCAGGGGTTGACTAGGCAATTTTCCTTCCTCCCTCCTGTTCAGAGCATTATAGATCTGACAAAGCTGGTCCTCAATCTTCTTAATGCTCTGTCCATGAGTATTGACAGTTTGCACCAAGATTCCCAAATTCTGCATTGAAGCCATCATCTGCTCTTCAAATGAAGAAGACCTGGATTGTTGTGGGGGCAGAGCTAACTGGTTAGACTGTGGGGTAGGTAAGAGGAAATTCTGCCATGGTGGGTAACCTTGAGTAAACTGGTGCTGGGGTCTGTAGGGAGCTACCATTTGCTGCTACTGGGGTTGAGGATATGAGTCTTGTCTCCACCTCAGATTTGGGTGGTTCCTCCAAATATAACCAGTAGGCTGCTGCCCAAAGGTTTGAGCTTCATTGGCATACTCCATAACAAAATTCAGAAATTGGTTGGCAGATGGACAGTCATGAATAGAATGTGTGGGGATTGGCATATCAGACATGCCTCCTCCACCTGTGAGCCATCCAAGGTTGCATCACATTCATCAATTTGTCAGACTTCGAGCTCAGGTTGTCCACCTTCCTCTCCGGATCATCTTGCACCTTCACTTCATATATTTCACCTCTAGGAGTGGCCTCTTTCACCATCTTGGCTGAAATCTGACTGTCATTGCGTGACAGAGACTCCTGCTGCATGAATTCTCCTCTATTATGTCAAACAGCTCCCAAGCTTCCTCAGCTATCTTGTGGAGGTTGCTACCACCACAGGAAGCATCCACCATATTCGTACTCTTAGCATTAATTCCTTGATAAAACACTTGGACAAGTTGCCACATTGGGATTTAGTGGTGGGGGCATTGTTTTAACATCTCCTAAAATTTTTCCCAAGCTTCATTAAAATTCTCATTGAGGATTGAGTGAATGACATAATTTTTGTCCTCATCTGGCTTATTTTGTTCATAGGGAAAAACTTTGCCAGAAACTTAGTTTGAAGGTCACTCCATGACTGTATGCTATTGACTGGGAGCTTTGATAGCCATGTGCTGGCTTTGTCCTTTAATGAAAAAAAAAAAAGCCTCAATTTAGTGGCCTCAGGCCCCAAGCCAGCAATGTTGAAGGTAGTGCAAAGTGCTAAAAACTAGTCAATATGCTTGTAGGGATCTTCTTTACTCAGCCCATGAAATGAAGAAAGCATACTGATGGTGGAGGATTTAATTTCATAGTTCCCCTCAACAGAGGGAAACTGAATGCAGAAGGGAGAGGTGTACGCCCTAGGTGCATTGTATTCTTTCAATGTCCTCTGCCTCTCAGCCATGGTAGCTGGTTCAGTCTCAATTGCAGGGCTCTGTGTGGTGTGTCTAGGTCTAAGGATCCTTTCCACCTCTGGATTTAGGGGTTCTAAGTTAGGGTTTAAGGACCTTCTACGGAGCATACACTCGCCAACAGTAATGAAAATACTTACAAGCACACAGAAAGAATTTCAAAAAAAAAAAAAAAAAGTAATAGCTACACAGATTTACACTAAACAAAATAACAGGGGATTCAACATAAATGGAATGAGATTTATGGGAAAGAAAGTGCAAACAGAGCTAGCTACACTCTACTTGTAGCTCTAGCTTTTCCCTTCTTCTGCTGTTCATTTTTGCAAAATTTCACAAAGAATCAATAGTACTTTAATTCTTAATTAAACACAACTATAAAGAATTTGTTAGTCTACTAAAAAGAATTTCTAAGTTATAGCACAACTCAGGTCTACTAAAAAGATTAATATCCCCAACAACAGCACCAAAAACTTGTTGGATTTTTTTCAGATGCTTGCTGCTAGCTTTATTTGAAAACAGTGATAAGAATGTGTTTGTAAAAATAATTCAATGGTGGACTGAAAAATACAAAGCAGCAAGTCTAAAAATACGCAGTCCTACAAGATACAGGGTCCATTGTAGCATGTTTTGATAAGTAAGAGTTTGTCTCATAGAGAAAATGATCTAGAACCCAAAATGGGCTATAATAGTAGGCCTCCAGATCTGGAAATCCTAAAGAAAGGGAGTTGGGTGTCATGACTACACTAAATTAATCCTAAAAATAGAGAAATAGAATGTAGCCCTATCCTAAAGAAAGGGTTTAGAAGAAGGTGGTAGCGTGTGCCAAAATAAAATACAAAAATTATGAGAAGTAAGTAGGTTGAGCTAGAGTTAATGATACAGTAATGTAACTCAGATTTAACCTGTCTCTATAGTGCTCCTTGCTGAGACGCCATTAATAGCCTCAACAAGGTATAAGCTCCTAGTTTAACCCATGTCATTTGGGGCGCTCTTAGGGCTATACTCTGTCCACTATAATGGTCACAGGGTATCCGATAGAGTCTGTCGAATCCTATTAGTTAAACCAGAAATTCGCTAGTCTAATCCAGAAGAGTGGACTGATAATTTCCACAGCCACTAGACCATCTCTAGCCACGAATACTATTGCAGCACTATGTAATGCCAGTGCTACAAGCTCCCCAGATTTGCACACAGACCTGGCTGACATCCATAGGTATTCCAACCCATAAGATTCTATGTGCTTTGCTAAGGCTTACAGCTCACTAGTGCCCGCAAAAAGGACCATGCAATAGATTGAATAAGGCCTTTAGCTCAACTGGTCATTGCTACAAACAGTCTGTAATGACTCAGCCTTAAGCTGCAATTACTACAGGAGATCAGATCTAACATCTGATATTGATTAGGTAGAAAAGGGGGAAGCCAATTACTGTAAAAAACTCCTCACAAGACTCTAGAAACTCATGTGCAGGGGAGAAGAATCCTTCTCAAACATGTGGATGGACACAACCTTAGGGCTATACCCTGTCCACTTGAATGGTCACAGGGTATCCCATTGGTCTATCCATCCCACAGAGGCCTGAGAAAGAACGGGAAAACTGCTGCAACCACTATGGTCTGCAGGTCTCCGAGCTCCCTGGATCCCACTACAGATTCAACATTGCTTTCCATGTGTCTATCAAACCAAGGGAAATTAGATGGTAAACAATAGACCTACTAAAAACTGAATGGGCTAGTCCCAAATACATGGATCCTATAGACATCTAAAGAAACCATAAGATCTATAAATTTGATTAAGCATTAAAACAGTAGTTCATTGATAACAGTAAACTTTACAATGAGTTGTCTCCTTGCTGCAGCCCATACGCAACTGCTCATCCAAGATCCCAATGTATACAAAATCTATTACAAGACTGAAATAAAACTAGACCTAGCTGCTTATAGGGTGATTAGCTAGCAAGTGCTGAGCTAAGAGAGAAGAGAAAGAGGGAAAAGAGGTGATCAAACTCTAACCCTAGCCTGCTAGAGCTCTCAACCGACAGAGGATGAAGGAAAGATGAAAATAATAAGCTCTCAGTACAGCTTACATACTCTGTCAAATTGGCCTTGGCTCTATAGAGATTAACCCTTATTTTTCTAGCAGACGTGGCACTGTTATAACCCTTGAATGCCTCGTGATGTGCACTTTGAAATTCATGCCTCAGGAATTGTGCCCTAGCCTTGGGAAATTCCCAAAAGGTCCCTGAGTTAAAACTGAGAAGTGGAGAGCACGCGCTTCACGGGGCTGGCAGCTATTTTAGTTCACTCGCATAGTTGCTTCAATTTCACAAAGCTGACTTTGGTTGATAGGAACGGCTCATTCGCATAGTAAACCTTTAGTGAATCGTGCAAATGGCTCATGAGTCACAGTGCTATCGCGGAGATGATCTGGAGAGCCAGGGTGTTTCATGTAGTAGAGCTTCAGGACCTCTCTCTAGCTATGTACTCGTGCAGATGGGCTCCTGTGCTCGCGTAGTAACTTGTAAGGCTCTAGAGTGTGTGAGATCTACACGAAGGGAAAGTCTGGACGTATCCCTCTTCCAGGTCCACGCAAAAACTCCGCGAGGTGACTTTTTATTCTTTATGCATATGGGCTCGTTGTGTTTCTTGCACGGCTGCTGTGAGGCTTGATCTCTGCGAGAGCTTTACGACCACAAATTCTAAAGGTTTTACAACGCAAGATCTTCATGATGTCTTTATGGCTCTCTTCTCAACTGCGCAATGTATCTGTGCAAGAACTTCTTCCACTACATCTTTAGCTTCGTGAGGAAGCTCTTTAACTCTGCGAGGTCTATTTCTTGACACTTTGCTATACTACACTTGCTATTGTTATAGCATCCACCTTTCTCAGCTGACTTTAATCATCTGCTAGACTTTAGGTCAATGATGATCAGAAACAGTGAGTCACCATGGTGAGCACTACCAAGGTGTTCCATTAGGTTTTAGCTCAGCTGTCATCTTTACTTGTATTTTCTCTCTTTTTGGCCAAAAGGCAAGGATTATGTATTAAGCTGCACATTTTATTAATAACTGTAAAACATACTTAACAAATGATTATTAGTGGGCTTCAAAGTCCATCAAAGGTTAAGTTAAGAGGTGAAAAGTGATACTTTTCAGTATATAACACATTCCTAGCTACTGTAAATGCTTACATATAATGCAGGTCAAGGGTAATGGAGGTTACCTTTGGAAACATGAAGACCCATTTAAATATGTACCATGTTGCTACAATGCCTCAAAGTGACATTGAGGATTGCTGTGTAGTAGATGTACTAGATGGCATGGTAGAAGGAGAATTATCCATTCTGTTAGATTGGGATAATCTAACTGAAAGCCTGGAAAGTGTTTGAAGTCTGGTTGTGAAGGAGGCCCAAATTCCCATGATAGAAGACAGCACAAACACTGAGTCTTATGTGGGCCTAATGTAGCATGTCAATTGGAAACATACATTACTGCCCCTTCCTCAAACCACTAAGGCACCTTTGTTGCCTTCAATTGAAAGTCTCCCTAAGCTGGAGCTGAAACAGCTCCTAGCCACATTAAAATATGCCTTCTTGGGGCAAGACAAAAAGCTTCCCATGATTATCTCCTCTCTCACTAGTGAGCAGGAGAAGGAATTACTAAATGTTCTTCAGTAGCATAAGAAAGTAATTGGGTGGATAATAGCTGACATTGGCAGCATTGGTTCCTCAGTTTGCATGCACAGGTTTCTCCTGGTTGAGGGTGCAAAACCCTCAAGGGAGACGCAGAGGAAATTAAATCCTCACATGCAAGAGGCGGTCCTTGAGGAAATAGTAAAACTGTTTGATGCAGATGTGATCTATCCCATTTCAGATTCTGAATGGGTGTCACCTATCCAGGTGATACCTAAAAAGTCAGGCATCACAATTGTTATTTCTGATTCTGGGGAGTTGATGCCAGCTAGAGAGACCACTAGCTGGAGAGTATGCATTGATTATAGAAAGCTCAACTCCAAAACCAGAAAGGACCACTTCCCTCTCCCTTTTATTGATCAAATTTTAGACAAGTTGGCTGGGAAAGCATACTACTATTTTCTTGACAGATACTCAGGGTATAACTAAATCCCTGTGGATCCTCAAGATCAGGAGAAAACAACTTTCACATATCCCTTTGGCACTTTTGCTTACAGAAGGATGCCTTTTGGGCTATGCAATGCCCCAGCCACTTTTCAGAGGTGCATGTACGTAATTTTTTCTAATATGATTGATAAATTCCTAGAAATCTTCATGGATGATTTCTTAGTGAATGGGGACAGCTTTAGACAGTGTCTGAGTCACCTTGAAAAAGTTTTACAAAGATGTGAGGAGACTAACTTGGTCCTAAGCTGGGAAAAGAGTCACTTTATGGTGATGCAAGGTATTGTACTAGGCCATGTGGTCTCTCACAAAGGAATTGAGGTGGACAAGGCTAAAGTAGACGTGATTTCACATCTACCCCCACCCAGGATTATCAAGCAGATCATGTCATTTTTAGGACATGTTGGATTTTATAGGAGATTCATCAAGGACTTCAGCAAGATTGCCAAACCATTATGCCACCTACTCTGCTAGGATGTGCCATTTATATTTTCTGCTGGATGGCTTGAGGCCTTTGAGGCTTTTAAAAAGTTCCTTACAACTGCCCCTGTAATCCAAGCCCCGGATTACTCACTCCCCTTCGAGCTGATGTGTGATGCATCAGACATGGCCATAGGTGCTGTCTTAGGATAGAGGAAAGATAAGCTGCCTGCAATGATCTATTATGCCAGCAGAACACTAGCTGAAGCTCAGCTAAACTGCACCACAACTGAGAAGGAGCTACTTGCCATAGTATTTATTGTGGACAAGTTTAGACCCTACTTGTTGGGGTCTAAGATTATAGTTTTTACAGATCACTCAGCCCTGGAATACCTACTGGCAAAGAAAGATGAAAAGCCTAGGTTGATCAGATGAATTCTCCTCTTGCAGCAGTTTGATCTGGAGATCAAAGACAAGAAGGGAGTTGAGAATGTGGTGGCTGACCACCTCTCTAGGATTATTTTGGAAGAATGTGCAACAACACTTGTTAATGAGTTGTTCCCTCACAGGCAGCTTTTTCTTTGCAATCTAGTGTGCCCTGGTTTGCACACATTGTCAATTTTATTACTGCTTGTAGGATCCCTCCACACTGGTCTAAGATAGATAAAGACCTATTTTTCTCTCAGGTTAGACATTTTCTGTGGGAGGATCCATACCTTTACAAGCATTGTGCAGACCAGGTCATTTGGAGATGTGTGCCTGAAAATAACTTCCACAACATTCTTTTAATGTGCCAAGAGCAAGCCTGTGGAGGTCACTTCAATGGCAGAAAGACTGCAGTAAAAGTGCTCTAATGTGGTTTGTATTGGCCTTCTTTGTTCAGAGATGCATACTTACAATGCAAGTCCTATGAGAGATTTCAAAGGATGGGAGGCATTTCCAAGAGAGACTCTATGCTATTACAGTCCATCGTAGTTGTAAAACTTTTTGATATACGGGGCATTGATTTTATGGGCCCATTTTCTTCATCTATGGGATTTAACTTCATACTTATGGCAGTGGACTATGTGTCCAAATGGGTGGAAGCCATTACCACAAGGACCAATGACCACACAATTGTCCTTAAATTCTTAAAGGATAATATCTTCTCACAATTTGGCATCCCCAGAGCTCTCATCAGTGATGGGGGAGTCACTTCTGTAACACGCCTTTTGAGAACCTGCTCAAAAAGTATTCTGTTACACACATAATTGTAACTCCCTACCACCCACAGACTAGTGGGCAAGTTGAAATTTCCAATAGGGAGATTAAGCATATTCTAGAGAAGATTGTGAGGACTAATAGGAAGGATTGGACATAAAAGCTGGATGATGCTTTGTGGGCTTATAGGACTGCCTATAAGACTCCTATTGGCATGTCCCCATTTAGGCTGGTGTATGGCAAGGCCTGCTCAGTGATCCACAACTTTGTATTATGTGTGTCATATCTGTTCAAAAATTTATGGGTGTTTTTGTTTGATTAGGAACCTGTCATCTAATGGTTTTATTCTGGAGATTTGCTTGCTTGTTTTCATCTATTAGTTTGCTCTAGTTTGTGTGCTTTGTCATTTCTTTCATTAGCATGTGAGATGTCTGCTTATTGCTGTGTGATTGAAGTACTGGCACTACGAATGTTGAAAGTTTGCTTTCATGGAGAACTTTTATCATTTTGAATTTTTGATATGCATGTGCTGGTATACGGGTTGATGTTGATGGCCACTGAATGGGTGCCCGACTCTGTATATACACAGGCCAGAACATAAACTGAGAAAAGGGGTTAAGTATTGCTTTCTCGCGGGATTAAATGGCTTAATTTTTATAATCACGAGCCATTTCAAGCTTTCTCATAGAGTCATGAGGGCACAAAAAGCTAAATTCAAAAGATTATAGTGTGCGAGACCTTAAAACTCCAAATGGTTGTTCTCCGCGGATATCACCAGTTAAGTCGCCTGAGAAATGTGAAACTGCTTGGCGCACTTTGTCCCAACGTCAACTCCGTGAAGTAACTTCGTGAGGCACACAAAGCTTCTGATTATGTACTTGCGGAGTTATGTTTTTCTGCCCAATTGTCCTACTCGTGGAATTAAATGCCAACTGCGCGGGAATTCTACTCTGCAATCACCTATGTACAGTTGCGCGAAGGGTGGGATTGGCCCCTTTTTAACCCTAATAAATTTCTTTGATTTCCTATATCTTTGCCTTAACTCCCAGTGCCAAAAATAGACCAATATTTATTGCGCGCTCCCATTCCCCATAATGAATTATGCGATTTACCATTTCCCATAATAATCACAATTCATTGCCAACTAACCTTCTTTAATTTCTTTTTGGCAATTGAGCTTGGAAGGAGGTGATATTTAATCTGCTGATTCATATTCCACCGTCCGAGTACTTTAAATACAGGGGTAGTTCATCCTCTTCACACTCAGTCTCCTCTAACCATAGCAGTCCTTCCCTTCTCACAGTAAAGGCGGATGACAAACTCACTGATTTACTGAACAAATTCTACACAATGTGGTTGGACCCGCCCCCTCATAAAGAGTCGGACCCACTATAATTCCTCTGGGATGAGTACGAGGAAGTGCAAAGGATCCTGGCCAAGGAGGAGTAGAAAAAGAATAAGAAAAAAGAAGATGAAGCAGAAGATCGAACCACCTGCATCTCCCCCCCATCCTCTTCAATCCCCCCACCACCTACTCAACATCCATCTCCCTGATCCCCATTCTTCCCCCTTCTCCTGGCTTGCAGTTCCTCTTCCACATGCAGCAGGTTGAGGATATCTCTGAGCTAGGAGGAAGAACCTTTGCTTTTGACAGGATGTTTTATCGATGTGTGTCTAGATTGTTCTTAGGTTTATAATTCTTTTTGTAAATCTCTTTGTAATCTTTTGGTTTTGTACTTAGAATGAAATGTCTTTTCCTGCTATTCTATTTTCTTTACTGTGTTTATTTCTGCGTGTTTATTTATGTGTTGTTTGTCTTGTGTTGTGTGTTTTATTTTTCTACTGTGTCATTTTCTTTTACAATCTCTGTCTTGAACCTGCTGCATATCCACATCCAACTTTGAATCAGTGAGGACACTACTCCTCATAGGTTTGGGGGTATGGCAGGATCTGTCAATGAAGCAGTTAACCTAAGTGCAGCAGAATCAAGTTAGATAGAAATGGAGCCATATTTACTTAAGTATCATAAAAAATTGAGAAATTAAAAAATTTTGCTGAACTTTAAGCATTACAAGTTTTTAAAATTTAGCATTTCCATAATGTGAACAGCAAGAAAACTCACTTGTATCAGTACTTAGTGAATCATTAAAGGGAGAAAAAGGTAAGGACATGCCCAACAGTTCAATGGAAGACCATAGCTAATGAGATTTGGGCCTACAAAAAAATTTTCCCTTTCTTTAAGGAGTGACTGAGGCAATATTTCTAGCTCTAAGGACTGGCTGAGTCAATACCCTCATTAGAAGTTAGGCACCTCCAAGTTGAAATAACTGATAGCACTCATGATACCTAGGAAAGGATCAAGGCCTTCTCTTGGACAGTTTGAGCTCAAACAGACAAACCCTAATCAACTGCCCTTGTGCACACACCCTTTGAGCCTTGATTTCCAATGTTCTTCAAAATACACCTGAGTACTTATACCTAAACCTATGGACCTGATTCAAACCTACCCTCACTCTGAGAAATCAGAAGGTAAAGGAGAAGGAGCTAAAGATGGACAAGATAAGGTCAACATTGGGTGAATGGAGAAGTGATACTTAAAGCTTAGCAGTGTAGCAGCTGAGGAGAGAGGTGGTAAGTCAGAAAAATAAAAATAAAATAAAAAATGCATCCAAAAGAAAGAAAAATAATAATGAAGAGGAATAAGAGAGGAGTCAAGAGGAAAAGTTCATTGAAAAATAAAAAATAAGAGGAGAAACTGGCCACTTCAAGTCTGAAGAATTTTAAAGAAGAAAGGTGCTGAATTAAAGAAGGTGAAGTCATGAATCACCTCCTTTACCTACTGATTTCTCAATTTTTAATCCCTTTTCAACCTTCCATTCTTTATAACCTGTCCCATAAGCCACATTACAACCCAGTCAAAAGACCCTGCGATCCAAAGTTGAATTAGTTGTCATGCAGAGACAAAGAGTTGTCCAATCTATGGTAAGGATTAGCCAATGATGCCAGAACTTGGATGTTATGCCTATGCTCATGCTTACAGACCCATTTGGGGCCTGTAACTGCTCTTGAGCTTGAGAGAAAATGGAAACCCTCAAAGTTCCTTGTGAGAGTATGCCCTAGTGAGCATTTGGTCTGATGTTGAATGTATTAGGCATGGCCTATAACCTAATTTTTGAATTAACAATGAGCTCAGTACTGACCTACATGTGATGTTTTCCCCTGCTATGAGTAAATTGGAAATGATGTGCATCTATGTAGAAGCTGGGATGATTACATGTCTGTGGATATCATATGTTCAAATTCCTCATTTTTTTTTTGTTGAATCAAAGGTGAACTGATGCTCTATTTCTAGATAGCTAACTTGATAATTTTGCACTTCTATTAATTGCTTTATTGAGAAGTTTGTGGGTATCTTCACTGAAAACCATCAAGAGACTTCACTCCTCCACTAGGGATCACCTAGGGGTTTAAAAGACTTGATATATATGCTAAATGTATTAGTGCTCCCTATGAAAGTGGCATTTAAATTCTTAGAGTAGTTGTTTTAAATTTTCCTTTGCTCAGGGACTAGCAAAGATTAGGTTTGGGGGTGTGTTATTTACTAAAAAGTACAAATTTTCACCTCTTAACCTAGCCTTTGATGGACCTTGAAGTTCACTAATAATCATGTGTTAAGTGTGTTTTGTAGTTAGCAATAATCTGTGCAGGTTAATATTAAATCCCTGCTTTTTGGTCCAAAGAAGAGAGAGAATACATGCAAAGATGACAGCTGAGCCAAAGCTTAATAGAACTCCTTTGTAGTGCTCACCATGGTGGCTCACTTGCTGGTTATCGTTCACCAAAGTCTAGCAGATGGATGTGGTTAGTTGAGAATGGAGAAAAATGTAACAGTAGCAAGTGCAATGCATCAAAGTATCAAAAGACAGATCTCACAGAGTTGAGGAACTTCCTCGCGAAGCTAAGAATGCAGTGGAAGATGCCCACACACAGATGGGGTGCACAATCAAGAGGAGAGCTGTAATGACATTGCAAAGATCTCATGGTGTAAGATCCTCAGAAATTGCCATCGTGAAGTTCTCGTAGAGATCAAGTCTTAAAGCAGCCATGCGCAGAACATAGCGAGTCCATATGTATACTGAACAAAATGTTACCTCATGAAGTTCTTGCATAGCCAAAGAAGAGAGAGACGCTCAGAATTCTCCTCACACAGATCTCGCGCACTCTGAAGCCTTACCAGTTACTACGTGAGCACCGAAACATACCTGAGCGAGTACTAAGCGAGAGAGAGAGCTTCTGAAGCTCTATTGTGCGAGAAATTCAGATGCTCCAGATCATCTATGCGAAAGCATTACAATGCAAAGGAACTACATGATTAACTGAAGATTTATTATGCGAGTGAGCACTTCCCACCAGCCAAAGGCTACTCCGTGAAGGCTCTGCAGCTGTGCGAATGAATTAATGCATATGCCAGCCCTGTGAAGCATGGCCTCCCCACTTCTCTATTTTAACACGGGGATCTTTTAAGAATTTTCCAAGGCTAGGGCACACTTCCCAAGGTGTGAATCTCGAGGTGCACATTTCAAGGCACTCAAGGGTCATAACAGTGCCACATCTATTAGAAAAATTAGGATTAATCTCTTCAGAGCCATGGCCGTATGGACAGAGTACATAAGCTACACTTAGAGTTTAGTTTTAATCATCAATCCTTCCTTCATCCTCTGTCGGCTGAGTGTTCCAGCAGGCTAGGGTTAGGGTTAGGGTTTGATCATCACTTTTTCTCATTTTTCTTCTTTCTTAGCCCAACATTTGCTGGCTAATCCTCATATAAGTAGTTAGACTTAGTTTTATTTCAGTTTTGTAATAGGTTTTGTATACATTGAGATTTTTGATGAGCAATTGTGTACAGGCTGCAGCCAAGAGGTAGTTCATTATAAGGTTTGCTTTTATTAATGGATTGTTGTTTTAATGACTAATTGAATCTAAATATTTTATGGTTCCCTTAGATGTCTATAGGATCCATGTATTTGGGATGAGCCCATTCAGTTTCCAGTAGATCTATTATTTACCATCTATTTCCCTTGGTTTGATAGCCCCATGGAAAGCAATGCTGGATCTGTAGTGAGATCTGGGGAGCTCGGAGGCCTGTGGACCATGGTGGTTGTAGCAGTTTACATATTTTTTCTCAGACCTCTGTGGTATGGATAGACCAATGGGATACCTTGTGACCATTTGAGTGGACAGAGTATATCCCTAAGGTGTTATCTAGCCACATGTTTGAGAAGGATTTATCTCCCCTGCACATGAGCTTCTAGAGCCTTGTGAGGAGGTTTTGTACAGAAACTGGCTCCCCTCTGTTTTACCTAATCGATATCTGATGTTAGATCTGATTTCTCTATAGCAATTATAGCTTGAGGCTGATGTATTGCAGGCCTTTTGTAGTAATGACCAACTGAATTTAGAGCCTTATTCAACCTGTTACATGGTCCTTTTTATGGGCACAATGAGCCGTTGGCATTGGCAAAGCACTTAGGATTTTATGGGTTGGAATACCTATGGATGTCAACCAGATCTGTGTGCAGATTTGGGAGCTTGTAGCACTGGCATTATATAGTGCTACAATACTATTCATGGCCTGCTCTGATCTAGTGGTTGGGGAAATGATCAGTCCACTCCTCTGGATTAGATTAGTAATTTTTGGCTTGATCAATGGGATTTGACAGATTCTATAGGATAGGTTGTGACCATTTGAGTGGACAGCCTATAACCTTAAGAGCACCCCAAATGACATGGGTTAAGTTGGATACTTCTACCTTGTTGAGGCTTTTGATAGTGTCTCAGCAAGGACCACTGCAGAGACAGACAAAATCTGAGTTACATTGCTGCTTTAACTCTAAACTTAACATGCTTACTTCCCACCATTTTTTATATTTTATTTTGGCACACACCATCACCATCTTCTTCTTAACCCTTTCTTTAGGATAGGGCTACATTTTATTTATCTTTTATTAGGGTTAATTTAGTGTAGTCGTGACACCCAACTCCCTTTCTTTAGTATTGTCAGGTCTGTAGCCAGATTTGAAGGCCTACTATTATAGCCCATTTTGGGTTCTAGATCAATTTCTCTATGGGACAAACTCTTACTTATCAACACTTGCTACAATAGGCCCTGTATCTTACAGGTCTAGGATTAACTTAGTTATGCTGAATCCATTCTTTTATTTTACTTTATTTTTAATTTATTTTTACTACACAATAATCCGCACCTGAAGAATCAACAACACTCGCAAATGTGAAATTGAGGCCATAAAGCCTCACGAGAAAGCACGATTTAACCTTTTTCTCAGTGTTGCACTTTGGTCAGTGCATCAATACTGACATGCACGCATCCATTGTGCATCTGCACCTTCTTTAATTCAGATGTAATCCATTTCATCATGATACTCTCAGTGCCCATTATCAACATATGTACATCAAAAATTTAAAATGTTAAATTTTTTCAATTATATCAGATTCATGACATTTATAATGATAACGCCTCAACCATACAGTAGCAATGGACACGCACACCAACATCAAGTCTATGCACATTCAATTCAGATGACAAACATGCACATGACATTCTCAACACACAACTCAAAATAGAACAACACAAAACAAACAAATCATCATTACAATAAAAACATTACATGATAGATTTTAAGCAAAACAAAACACATATTCAATAGATATGGTACACATTTTATAAGGTTGTGGATCACTAAGCAGTGGAAGGGTCATGCAGGCTAATGGTCTGAGGAGGCTCTAGTGAATTTTCTTCATAAATTTTTAGCCTTTGCCCATCACTTTCATGATTCTCCCAGACATGGGATCCAAGATCTCTACACCACCAGATGGGGAAGCATGGATGACAGTGTAAGGTCCATCCCATCTGAATTTAAACTTCCTTGGAAAGAACTTTAATTTGGAGTTGAAAAGACAAACCTTAGTACCAACCTTGAAGTCCTTCCTCATGAGATTCTTGTCCAAAAATTCCTTTGATCTCTCCTTATAACTTCTGGCATTTGTATAGGCCTCCATTCTTAATTCATCAAGCTCTGACATTTGCAATTTCCTGTGACAACCAGCAGTAGTTAGATCAAAATTTAGTGTTTTGATAGCGCAATAGGTTTTGTGCTCTAACTCCACTGGTAGGTGGCAGGTCTTGCTATAGACCACCCTAAATGAGGACGTGCCGATAGGGGTCTTATAGGCAGTCCTATAAGCCCACAAAGCATCATTCAGCTTTTGTGTCCAATCCTTTCTTTTTGTCCTTGATCGGTGCTGAAATATGACTATATTTCATACCTTAAATCCTACACTTAGCCGTTCGATGAAAGTATTTGATGGTTGTTGTGAGGTTTTGATGATAACAGGTGTTTCTGACCTTTGGATCTTCCAAGTGTATAAAAGAAAGAAATTAAAGGCTACAAAAGAGCTATGGACAAAAAGGGTCCAAAGAAGCGCTGAAATCTGTGAAGGGAATCAAACTCCATCAAGAAGGGGAAGATATTGAAGTTGCCGCGAGGAACAAAGTGTAAATAAGCCTTCGCGCAGTTGGAAGAAATGGCCGTCGCGCGGTTCCCGCGCCACACACTTCAACCTAGCGACTACAGCATTTCAACCTAGCAATGACTGATGAATAAAAGCAACCACGCGACAGTGAAAGTATCCTTCTCCAATTCAACCACGCGAAGAGCACTATCCAACCCAGCGAGGAGAAATCTAACCTAGCGAAAGTTTGTGCATTTCAACCTGGCGACTGTTTCTGCTGAGGGCATATTGGAGATTTCCACCAATGAGGGCATCTACTTCCAACTAGTGTCAATCGATTGAGACATGAATTTCAATCGATTGAGACAAAAAGGCAAAAGTGTCTTAAAGGAGGTCAAATTCAAAGTTCAATCGATTGAGATATAAGCCTCAATCGATTGAGATCTAAGCCTCAATCGATTGAGATCTAAGCCTCAATCGATTGAGGCAACTAGGGTTAGTTTGAATCAGCTATTATAAATAAGAGGCTCACGGCTTTGTAAAGGGGAGCTTTTTGAATAGAGAGTTTTAGTTTTGAGACAAATTTGTGTAATAATTAGAGACTTTTGTAAGAGAGTTTTCTTAGAGTAATAAAATTGTGTTGAGATTTTCCGAGAACATATTTTTCTTTTACACCTTCTTTGCTCTTTACTTTGGGAATGGTTTTGAATACAATTGAAGATCTTGCACCAAGGATGAGAGGCTAAAGGCTGTAGATCAAGGAGGATGCGATCCCCAGATAAGTACCTATATTTTATGTTTAATGCCATAGTTTGATAATTTCATCATCAAATCGTTTTTCTCAAAGTGTAGTGATCATGTTTTTAGTGTTTTGATCTAAAATACCATGAGATACGCTATGCTTTTCACATGATTCATACCGCGATTAGGCTGAGTCATTGTTTTTAGATAGGGTATGCCGGGTTAATGATCACGCTTAATTACTAGTCATGTTTCTCTTAGAATGATGGTGTGTTTGATGTTAATAAAATTGTGGGTTTAAAAATAGAAAAGGGTATAAATCTGGGGTAGCAAATTCCTTGATCTTGTTTTTTTTAAAATTTGTTCTTAGATTTCTCATTACATAATTTTTAGATTAATTTATTTTCTTTCTTGCAATTAGAAAAAGTGTTAATTTTTGGTAAAAATTAAATCTGCCCCTTGGTACTTCCTCGGGGATATTTTCTAAATCTCTAGGAAGAATTGATTAAAGTTTCAGATTTCCCTGTGGGTTCGACACCCTTGTTCTTGCCTTACTAGAACAGATCTTGTACACTTGCAAGGGTTAATTTAAAATCGATCAAGTTTTTGGCGCCGTTCTGAAATCGAAATTTTGGTTAATTCCGATTAGAGATTTTTGTTTTTATAGATCAATCGATTGAGAATAACCCTCAATCGATTGACTCTATTTTGTGTGTGTAGTTGGTCAATCGATTGAGCCTTGTTCTCAATCGATTGACTGTGTGTCTTTTTAGCAATAATTGTGTCTCAATCTATTGACACAACTCTGTCAATAGATTGAAAGCTGAAAATAGAAAAAAAAAAAAAAAAAATCAAAAACAAATTTCTTTCCTTAATTCTTCTCTCTTAGATTAGATTTTGCAATCTTCTTTTAGGAAGTTTAGGTTTTTAGAAGTTCTTAGTTTAGTAGGATTCTTTTTTTATTTTATTTTATTTTATTTTATTTTATTTTATTTTTTATTTTCCTCTTTTAGATTTTATAGGATTTTCTAAAAATAGTTTTTAGGAAGTTTATATTTTTATTTTTTATTCTTTTAGGAAGTTTATATTTTAGGAAGTTTATATTTTTAGGAAGATTTATATTCTTGTTTAGAATTTTTTTTTTTTTTAGGAAAGTTTTTTAAAAAAAAAAAAATAAATAAAAAAAATAAATAATAATAATAATAATAATTTTTCTGATTGTTTTTCTTTCCTCTTTCTCCTTACTTTGGTCACTGTGCACCTTTCTCTCAATCGATTGACTAGTCTATGTCAATCGATTGACACTGGATTTTAAACTTTTGTGAAGTTCTTGCCTTCTCTCAATCGATTGAGAGCATTTCAATAGATTGACGCAAAGTCATTAGTGTGTAGTTCTGTGCTTTGTGACCTTGAACCTCAATCTATTGAGAGTAGCTCCTCAATAGATTGACGACAAACTTTTGTGTGTTTTCTACTTTGTTCAATCGATTGACATTCCTATGTCAATCAATTGACACAACTCTTGTGTGCTTTAATCTTGGAACCTCAATCGATTGAGAGCAGCCTCTCAATCGATTGACTGACAAAGTCTTGGTGTGAAATTCTGTGTGTTTTTGTTGACTCTTGGAACCTCAATCGATTGAGAGCATCCCCTCAATCGATTGACTGACAAGTCATTTGTGTGAAATTTTATGTGCTTCTGTCAATCTATTGAGACCACTGTCTCAATCGATTGAGTCTGCTTGAGGACTTATTTTGGATTCTTCAAACCCTTGATTGTGAGTGTGGTGTATGAACTTTACTCGTTCTCATCACCCACACTTACTACCGTTTAATCCGGAGATCGAATGATCTTTGCGAGACAATCGTAGAATCCAAAGGAATCAGTATCATCATACTGATATCATGGCTGATCAAGAGCAAGAAATGAATGCAAACAACAACCAGAATGGCAACAATGTAAATAATGGAAATAATGGGAACAATAATTACTATGAGGGACCTAGAACACTTGAATACTATAATGATCCTGGTTTTTACGAGGATCAGGAGTGTATCATGCATGCTCCCATTCCAGGGAATCATTATGAATTCAAATCAGCGATGATTCAAATGCTACCAATATTCCATGGTTTGGCAAACGAAAATCCATACGCTCATCCGAACGAGTTCACTGGGTATGCAAAATGTTCGAGTCCACAATGTTCTTGGTGAGATAGCGAGCTCGACTCTTTCCGTTCTCTTTAAGAGACAAGGCAAAACTTGGTTCTATTCTTTAGAACCGCAATCTATTCGAGTTGGGCGAGCTACATCGCCGTTCCTCAAAAGTATTTTCCCATGACTAAAGCCATAGAGATGCGTCAAAGATCCTCTTCTTTTCCCAACAACCTCTGAGACATTCCATGAATGTTGGGAACGCGTTTTAAGGAGTTGATCGGTTGCCCTAACCATCACGCCAAGGTGGCAACAAGTCTAAAGTTTCTACAATGGACTGATTCTCAAGAAAGGACGCATGGTTGATGCATCTTGCGGTGGATCTTGTGCCACGAAAGAGGCCGATGAGTTGTGGGCATTGTTTGAGAAATTGTATCAAACCTCGATACAAAGTGAGGTGCTGGGGCGAACCACTTTGGACTTAGCACCTAAATCTCATGTGTTGACCAAAGACGGATTGTATGAGGTCAACAATAATAACTCTGATCTATCAACCAAGGTTGATATGCTGTCCAAACAGATGAACATGTTGTTAGCTGCAACCAAGCAAGCTAAAGTTCCTGTCACCCCCACTGTATGCTCAATTTGTGAACACCCAGGTCATATGGCTAATGAGTGCCCAACTACCTTGACATTCCTTCCTGATGAATCTACTCTTCCAGAGCAGATAAATGTCACTCAATCTTATCAGCGGCAAGGTAGAAACGTGTACTCAAATACCTACAACCCAGAGTGGAAAAATCACCCCAACTTAGGATGGGGTGGATCAAACCAAACTGGTCAGGTCAACCAGCAATACCGAGCCAATCCTATGAGTGGACAACAAGCGTTTCCACAAAATTTTCAGCAAAATTTCCGTCCACAACAATTTTCATGAAATTCTAATTTTCACCAGAATTCTAACTTTCAGCAGAATGTTCCATATTCTCATCCAAATTCTGATTTTCGGAAAAGTCAGAATTTCAATCAGAATCCTAATCAATCTCATACAAGCACTTCAAAGGATTCTGATCTGGAAGAAAAGGTGATGCGCAGTATGCAATCTTTTCAATAGATGATAATCGACCAAGTCAGTCAATTGGCAAATCAACTGAGTCGACGAGAGGAGGGCAAGCTTCCCAGCCAACCCATCAACAATCCTCGCGGCCAAGCATCATCTGATGAAGGACCATTAAATAGTCAACAGTTGAAAGCTGTTACTGTGTTGAGAAGTGGAAGGGAAGTTCATAATCAAGTGGAAATGCTCAGGGAAGCAGAGGAAGAAAGTGAAGGCATAAAGAGCGGGAAGCGAGAAAGAGAAAGAGTCACGAGAAGAGCGGAGAAAGAGAAAAGAAAGAGAAAGAGGAAGAGAAAAGAAGAGAGAAGGGAAAAGAAAAGGTGATAGAGGATGAGTCTCCTCAACCACCCAACAAGGACAAGACGAAGATTCAGAAGGGAACCGTCTTTTGTCCCAAAGGCACCATTTCCTCAATGCCTAACTCCTCCATCAAGAATGGGAAAGGGACCAACAAAAATGGAAGATATTTTCGAAACATTTAAGCAAGTAAAGATAAACCTTCCATTGCTTGAAACGATCAAGCAAGTGCCTGAGTATGCAAAATTTTTCAAAGATTTATGCACTCGGAAGAGAAAGGCACGTAATCATGTTTCGAGGAAAGTGTTCTTGACTAATCAAGTCAGTTCCATATTGCAATTGGAAACCCCACAAAAACTAAAAGACCCTGGAGTTCCTACTGTTCCATGTGTCATTGGTGGGCAACCAGTTGGGAAAGCGTTATTGGATTTGGGAGCCAGTGTTAATTTAATCCCATATTCATTGTACTAGAAACTCAGACTGGGTGAATTGAGACCCACAACGGTCACACTGCAACTGGCAGATAGATTAGAAAGACGACCGAGGGGCATTATTGAGGATGTCTTGGTTGGAATAGATAAGTTTGTCTTTCCAGTAGATTTTGTTGTTTTGGACATGGACACACCTGTTAAGTCACTTAATCAAGTCCCCATCATCCTTGGACGTCCGTTTCTCGCTACGGCCAACGCGTGCATTAATTGTCGAACGGGAGTCATGGACATTTCTTTTGGAAACATGAAGGTTCGATTGAATATCTTCCATGCGATGAACCATTTCCCAAACGAGGATGAGGTCGAATGTTTTTACATCGATCAGATAGATGAAGTGGTGGATGAGGCATTACCTTCAATGCTTACCAAAGAGGAATTTGAAAATGCTTTGTTGGCCATCTATGAAGAGAAAGGATCGGAAGAGAAGCAGTCCGACGAGATAGAGTCTAGCTCATCATGCCAGGATGACCACTTAGATGCGAGTGTGCCTGAGATAGAATCATTACCTGTTGAGGTGAAGGACGTGCTGCCTCCATCACTTGAGCAACCACCACTTGTGGAATTGAAACAATTGCCAGAGTCCCTCAAGTATGCTTTTCTGGGACCTCATGAAACACTTCCAGTAATAATCTCATCCACGTTGTCGGCAGAACAAGAAAAAGAGTTGTTGAAGGTGCTGAAAGAGCACAAGGAAGCTATCGGTTGGACTCTCACTGATCTCAAAGGGATTGACCCATCGGTATGTATGCATAAAATACATTTGGAAGACGAGAGTAAACCTTCAAGGGAACCACAGAGGCGACTTAATCCAAACATGCAAGAAGTCGTTCTAAAAGAAGTCATTAAACTCCTTGATGCTGGAATCATCTATCCGATTTCTGATAGTGAATGGGTTAGTCCAGTCCAAATTGTTCGAAAAAAGTCCGGAATCACCGTGAAGGAAAGCAAGGAGAATTGGTCCCCACTCGAGAAACTACTGGATGGCGTGTCTGCATTGACTTTCGGAAATTAAACACCGCCACCAGAAAGGATCATTTTCCCCTTCCGTTCATTGATCAAATCCTTGAGAAGTTAGCTGGGCAAGAGTTTTACTGTTTTCTTGATGGGTATTTGGGATACAATCAGGTGCCTGCCTACCCAGCTGATCAAGAAAAGACAACGTTCACATGCCCTTATGGTACGTTTGCATACCGCAGGATGCCATTCGGCCTATGTAATGCCCCGGCCACATTTCAACGGTGTATGTTGGCCATATTTTCAGATATGATCGACAAATTCATTGAAGTATTCATGGACGACTTCTCGGTTTTTGGGAGAACCTTTGATTCTTGTTTGAATCATCTTTCACAAGTGCTGCAACGTTGTGTTGACTCCAAACTTGTTCTTAGCTGGGAGAAGAGCCATTTTATGGTTAAACAAGGGATTGTTCTGGGGCACATTGTCTCACAGAAAGGAATCGAGGTGGATAGAGCAAAGGTTGATCTAATTGCTAACTTGCCACCACCCAACAAAGGTTCGCACAAATTCGACCATTTTTGGGTCATGCAGATTTATAGAAGGTTCATTGATTTCAGCAAGGTGGCTAAACCATTGTGCACCTTGCTTGGCAAAGATGTTCCTTTTGAATTTACTGAGGACTGCATGCAAGCATTTTTGAAATTGCGAGAGCTCTTATCCAATGCACCAATCATCCAGCCACCGGATTATTCTCTCCCATTCGAACTCATGTGTGATGCATCTGATTACGCAATTGGAGCTGTCCTAGGGCAGAGGGTGAATAAATTACCTCACGTAATTTATTATGCTAGCAAGTCATTAATTGATGCCCAACTCAATTACACCACCACCGAGAAAGAATTATTAGCTGTGGTGTATGCTCTGGACAAGTTTCGTTCCTATTTGCTTGGATCGAAAATAGTGGTCTTTTCAGACCATTCCGCTCTGAAATATCTTCTAGCAAAGAAGGATACTAAACCGAGATTAATCCGTTGGATCCTTCTGCTCTAAGAGTTCAATTTCGAGATTAAGGATAAGAAGGGGGTTGAGAACGTGGTGGCTGATCATTTGTCGAGAATTCTACCTGCAGAATCTGCAATACCTGAGACCATCTGTGACACGTTTCCGGATGAACATTTGATAGCAATTGATGTAGCTTGTGCAAAGGTTCCATGGTTTAAGTAACATTGTGAATTATCCGGTTATCGCGTAATCCCCAATCGAGTGGGGTAAGAATGATAAGAATCTCTTTTCTCCCAAATAAAATACTATTTTTGGGATGAACCATGTCTGCTCAAATTTCGCTATCGATCATCGAGATGTGTACCAAGAGGAGCAAATGAGCGCCCTACACTTGTGTCATCGGGGCCTGGCGGCCATTTCGGAGGATGTAAGACCGCCCAGAAAATCCTTCAAAGCGGATTCTACTGGCCCTCCATCTTTCGTGACGCTGCTCAATTTTGCAAGGAATGCCGACGATGTCAACAGCTTGGCAATATTTCAAAACGGAATATGATGCCCCTTAATCCAATTCTGATTGTTGAAATTTTTGATGTTTGGGGGATTGACTTTATGGGTCCTTTTCCCCCATCCTTTGGGTTTTCATATATTATAGTGGCTGTTGATTAGGTCTCGAAATGGATAGAAGTTGTGGCAACCCGATCGAATGATCATAAGGTTGTGGTCAAATTCCTCAGAGAAAATGTGTTTAACCGATTCGGGATTCCAAGGGCAATCATCAGCGATGGCGGTTCGCATTTTTGTAATAGCCATTTTGCCACCTTAATGAAGCAGGCGTCACTCACTCACAAAGTTGCTACGCCGTACCATCCACAGACTAGCGGTCAGGTGGAAGTGTCTAATCGGGAAATTAAGCGAATTCTAGAAAAAACGGTCCGACCGGATAGAAAAGATTGGTCAAACCGGCTCTCAGAGGCTCTGTGGGCCTATCGGACCGCATTCAAGACTCCGATTGAAATGTCTCCGTTTCGAATTGTTTACGGGAAAGCTTGCCATCTTCCTGTCGAATTGGAGCATAAAGCATTCTGGGCGATAAAAAGATTTAATTCTGACATGCAAGCAGCCGGGTCGCATCGCCGATTGCAATTGAATGAATTGGAGGAATTACGCTACGAAGCGTATGAGAATTCGAAGATGTACAAGGAAAGGTACAAAAAGCTGCATGATGCGTCCATTTCTCGAAAAGAATTTCACGTTGGCCAAAAAGTTTGGTTATTCAATTCCCGACTGAAGCTCCACCCGGGAAAATTAAAATCTCGATGGGAAGGCCCATTTCAGGTAGTGTCCATTAGTGCGCATGGTGCCATTGAAATTCGGAGCCTTGCTGACAATCGCATTTGTAAAGTTAATGGGCAAAGACTCAAACCAATGTTTGAGCCGGTCACCCAGTTTAAGATAGAGGCGATGCACCTCCGTGATCCTGAGGATTGATCACTGAAAGGTCGAGCTGTCGACATGTAAACTCAGCGCTTCCTGGGAGGCACCCCAGTGTGTTTTACTTATTTTTGTTTTCCTTTTTGTTTTTGTTAGTTCTAGAATTTAGTTTTTAGTTTAGTTTAGGTTGTTTTTACGTTCCAAATACATATAGCCACATTACCTTCAATCTATTTTTGGTCATGTTCTAATTTGATGCATATATTCTACTTTTTGATCTTTGTGTGAGGTACTTTTCAACAGGTTTGGGGGTGCCTACTTATTTCAAACAATGAGGACATTGTCATTCTTAGGTTTGGGGGTATGGTTATCTATCTTGTGTTATGTATTTAAAAAAAAAAATAATAAAATAAAAAAATAATAATAATAATAAATAAACAATTTTAACCATCATACATGATTTACTTTGCAGTAGTTTTCAAACTTTAGTTGATGATGCATGAGAATTTAATTTTGAGAATATTGATGACATATTTTAATTACTTGTATCTAGGATAATGAAGCTTAATGTGATAATTTGTGGATGACTTTGAAATTCATGCTTAGAATTTGTGCACTTATACCAAGCTAAGATTTAGAAATCGATGAATTATTTTAAACGTTGGATCGTAGGTTCTTAGTGGAGACTAAACCTGGTGAGCTTTAGAGCTAATTTCCCGTCATTGATGAGTGAATACATAAACTCGGAGTTTTCTTTGAATACGAATTATTTTGCATAATCTCATACATTTTATTTTTGGCTTGTGACTTTGCATGAAATCAAATTCATATTATTGTGTTAGAATGTACTGTATATCTACTCAAGACAAATAGGCAAGATTACCATCTTTTAAGGATATGATTGAAGGCCATCTTTGGCTCGTTTGTGCTTAAAATGTCCCACCTCATATAAATTTATCCTTCTAGTACCCCTTTGAGCCTATTGAAAAATTTACCTTTATACATTCTTTGATAAGCCACATTAACCTTTAACCCTTTACCATTTCTGAAAATTCAGCTTTACCCTTCTTATTTCTGAGACGTTGGGAACGAGGGATGAAAATGAGTGAAAAGAGAGTAAGTGGAGTTGTGGTGTTTACTGAGAGTGTATGGCAAAAATATAAAAAGGGGGAGAAAAAGAGAAATTTGACAAAGAATGAAAAATGTGAGGTACCATTAAGAAAAGAAATTCAAAAGAAGAAGAAAGAGTGAGAAAAGAAAAATAGTGAAAAAAAAAATGGTGAGAAATTAGAAAAGAAAAAGAAGAGCAATAGAAAGAAAAAGTTAGTACCTTTTCTGATTTCTCAGAAATTTTGAATCTAAATTCCCTTTCTTTCTTACCCTTTCCTGAGCCCCATTACAACCCTACAAAAGACCTTCATGATCTGATCTTGCATTGGTAACTGCCTTGTGGAGAGTAAATATGTGATACTTATGACACTTGATATGACATGCTTAGAATATTCAAGTATCTGTTCTTATGAGATCTGTTTTTTTTTTTTTTTTTTTTTTTTGTTCATTGATTACATCGTGTTTCATTTATCATGTGAGACCTTTTTATTTATTTTGTATTGATCTCTCACATGTGTGCGAAAACTTACCCATCATCGGAGTGATTTTATTTCGAGAGTATATCTAAAGTGAGGATTGAGTTGAGACATGAGATCCGATGATTTTCCGTTTGGACTAGTTCTAAGATGGATGAATCTTGGTTTTGGTATGCACACACTTCACGTTTAAGCATGAATGAATGAGTTATTTAACAATTTGAGCATTAGATTAATTTGAATGGATACTAGCATGATTGACATGACATTGGTATTTAAGATTGATGATTCACATGTTGAACCAATTAATGATGTTTTTGTTTTTGAATGGTATATATGTTATAAAAAAATCATGTTTTGAAAACTCAATTTTGCCGATGGTTTGAAATTTTTCTTGCAATTTGGAAGTTTGTGGGTAACTTCACTGTAAACCCTCAGGAGACACAACTCCTCCACTAGGGATCACCCAGGGGTTTAAAGGCTTGTTGCACATGCTAAGTGCAATCGTGTTCCCTACGAAAGTGGCATTTAAATTTTAGGATGTTAGTTTTATTTTTATATTTATCATTCTCTTTGCTCGAGGACTAGCAAAGTGTAGGTTTGGGGGTGTGATCGGTGCTGAAATATGACTATATTTCATACCTTAAATCCTACACTTAGCCGTTCGATGAAAGTATTTGATGGTTGTTGTGAGGTTTTGATGATAACAGGTGTTTCTGACCTTTGGATCTTCCAAGTGTATAAAAGAAAGAAATTAAAGGCTACAAAAGAGCTATGGACAAAAGGGTCCAAAGAAGCTGAAATCCGTGAAGGGAATCAAACATCATCTAGAAGTGGAAGATATTGAAGTTGCCGGGAGGAACAAAGTGTAAATAAGCCTTCGCGCAGTTGGAAGAAATGGCCGTCGCGCGGTTCCCGCGCCACACACTTCAACCTAGCGACTACAGCATTTCAACCTAGCGATGACTGATGAATAAAAGCAACCACGCGACAGTGAAAGTATCCTTCTCCAATTCAACCACGCGAAGAGCACTATCCAACCCAGCGAGGAGAAATCTAACCTAGCGAAAGTCTGTGCATTTCAACCTGGCGACTGTTTCTGCTGAGGGCATATTGGAGATTTCCACCAATGAGGGCATCTACTTCCAACTACTGTCAATCGATTGAGACATGAATTTCAATCGATTGAGACAAAAAGGCAAAAGTGTCTTAAAGGAGGTCAAATTCAAAGTTCAATCGATTGAGATATAAGCCTCAATCGATTGAGATCTAAGCCTCAATCGATTGAGGCAACTAGGGTTAGTTTGAATCGGCTATTATAAATAAGAGGCTCACGGCTTTGTAAAGGGGAGCTTTTTGAATAGAGAGTTTTAGTTTTGAGACAAATTTGTGTAATAATTAGAGACTTTTGTAAGAGAGTTTTCTTAGAGTAATAAAATTGTGTTGAGATTTTCCGAGAACATATTTTTCTTTTACACCTTCTTTGCTCTTTACTTTGGGAATGGTTTTGAATACAATTGAAGATCTTGCACCAAGGATGAGAGGCTAAAGGCTGTAGATCAAGGAGGATGCGATCCCCAGATAAGTACCTATATTTTATGTTTAATGCCATAGTTTGATAATTTCATCATCAAATCGTTTTTCTCAAAGTGTAGTGATCATGTTTTTAGTGTTTTGATCTAAAATACCATGAGATACGCTATGCTTTTCACATGATTCATACATGATTAGGCTGAGTCATTGTTTTTAGATAGGGTATGCCGGGTTAATGATCACGCTTAATTACTAGTCATGTTTCTCTTAGAATGATGGTGTGTTTGATGTTAATAAAATTGTGGGTTTAAAAATAGAAAAGGGTATAAATCTGGGGTAGCAAATTCCTTGATCTTGTTTTTTTTAAAATTTGTTCTTAGATTTCTTATTACATAATTTTTAGATTAATTTATTTTCTTTCTTGCAATTAGAAAAAGTGTTAATTTTTGGTAAAAATTAAATCTGCCCCTTGGTACTTCCTCGGGGATATTTTCTAAATCTCTAGGAAGAATTGATTAAAGTTTTAGATTTCCCTGTGGGTTCGACACCCTTGTTCTTGCCTTACTAGAACAGATCTTGTACACTTGCAAGGGTTAATTTAAAATCGATCAGTCCTCACAGTCTTCTTCAAGATATGCTTGATCTCCCTATTGGAAATTTCAACTTGCCCATTGGTCTGTGGGTGGTAGGGAGTTGCAATTCTGTGTGCAACAGAATACCTTTTGAGCAGGTTCTCAAAAGGCCTGTTACATAAATGACTCCCCCCATCACTAATGATAGCTCTAGGGGTGCCAAATCTTGAGAAGATATTATCCTTCAAAAATCTAAGGACAATTATGTGGTCATTGGTCAATGTGGCAATGGCTTCCACCCATTTGGACACGTAGTCCACTACCACAAGTATGAAATTGAAACCCATAGAAGAAGGAAAAGGGCCCATAAAATCAATCCTCTAGATGTCAAATAGTTCTCCCACAAGGATGGGCTATAATGGCATTGAATCTTTTTTAGAAATGCCTCCTAACCTTTGACATCTTTCATAGGCTTTTCAATGTATATAAGCATCTTTGAACAAAGAGGGCCAATAAAACCCACATTGCAAAACTTTTGCAGTTGTCTTTTTGCCACTAAAATGACTTCCACAAGCTTGCTCATGGCACGTTGAAAGAATGTTGTGAAACTCTTTTTCAGGCACACATCTCCTAACAATCTGGTTTGCATAATGCTTACATAGGTATGGATCCTCCCATAAAAAATGTTTGACCTGAGAGAAAAATAGGTCCTTGTCCATCTTGGACCAGTGAGGAGGGATCTTACCAATAGTAAGAAAATTCACAATGTGTACAAACCAGGGCACACTAGACTGTATAACAAATAACTGCTCATTAGGGAACACCTCATTAACAGGTGCTGCTGCACATTCCTCTAAAACTATTCTAGAGAGGTGGTCGCCACCACATTCTCAACTCCTTCTTTATCTTTGATCTCAAGATCAAACTCCTGCAATAGGAGGATCCATTTGATCATCCTTGGTTTGACATCCTTCTTGGCTAGCAGGTATTTTAGGACTGAGTGATTAGTAAAAATAATAATTTTAGACCCAAGCAAGTAGGGTCTAAACTTATCCACAACAAATACAACAGCTAGCAGCTCCTTCTCAGTAGTGGTGTAGTTGAGCTAAGCTTCAGCTAGTATTTTCCTAGCATAATAGATCACTGCAGGCAACTTATCTTTTCGTTATCCTAAGACAACACCTATGGCCAACCCTGATGCATCACACATCAGCTCAAAGGGGAGTGAGTAATCTGGGGCCTGAATTACAAGAGCAGTGGTAAGGCACTTTTTTAGGACCTCAAAGGCCTCAAGGCACTCAGCAGAAAATTCAAATGGCACATCCTGATTATCAGTAAATCTGTATAGATTTAATGCTCCCATTGGTGTACGTGCTTGTAGCCATACACACATGGTGGCAGCAGTGGTTTTATTGTCTCGGTTTTGATCTCGTGGATGGATCACATCTCTGGGATGATCTGTGACCATTGAAGTGGATTGATTATAGAATTAAGAGTAGTCTAAATTACAGGGGTCTGAAATTGAATTTGTTTACGTCATTATCAAAATAGAATTCTCAAATTGATGGCGGGCTTTGCATTAATTTTCATACACAATGCCTTCACATGAGCTGATTGATTGTGAAGGAATTATAGCAGAATTTCAGAGTTAAACTCTTGATTTGCTGCTGAGAATCCTCTAAAGAATTAAATAAGGACGGTGTGGAATGAGTTTTATTTTATTTGACCTCTATTTTAACATAATGCACTATAATTAATTGATATATTGGAGAAGTTTGTGGGTACCTTCACTGAAAACCCTCAGGAGACTCCACTCCTCCACTAGGGATCACCTATGGGTTTAAAGGGCTTGGTGCATATGCTAAATGCGTCTGTGCTCCCTATGAAAGTGGCATTTAGTTTTGTAAGTTAATTGTTTTAAATTTCACTTTGCTTGAGGACTAGCAAAGGTTAGGTTTCGGGGTGTGTTGAGCACTAAAATATACCACCAACCATCCTCCTCTTGCTCTAGATGCTTTTCTAAATCTACACTTGTAGTTGTGACGTATAGTCAAGGGATGAGCTACAGTCCAAGCTCAACAGGGATAAAACAATGCTAAATTATACGTTATCATTCTACTTCATGGTCTTGATGCATGAGTAAAGATAGTTTAAATACTATCATTTCGATTTCATCAGCATAAAGCAAAGAACTTAAAATCATTATCTTAAAACATGCCATACCATAATATAGATGATGTGCAGAAACAATGCATGTCGGGCAAGAAATTGGAACAGAGCTCAGAACATATCGATGTAAACAACATGTAATTGACAAAAGCACAGATAACTGAGGGTCAAAATATATCATATTGCATAGCAGAGAATCGAAGCATATTATATCGAATGTCATTAGTGTTGAAACATACCACTAACGTATACTTAAAACAAGTCTTATGGCAAAGCATCCCGTTGTGGGAACAGAGTAGTCCGGAGCGAACACAGGGTCGTAACCCAGGGACTCCACTTCTCATTGCACATGATCTCGAAATCATATAACACATCACATTTACAAAGATCAGAATTTGAGAACTTGGATCACACGTACACGGGTCGAAATTCAAGAAATTGAAATTTTTACGAGTCAAATTGCATCAATATATATCGAGGTACAAAATGCAATGATCATGTGCGGAAATCAAATCTTAACCCTTCAAGAGTTTCAATATGCATATATAGAACGTTCGTAGGAACATGTAAATTTATTTGATAATCACATTAGAATAATGGCTCAAGAAAACATATAATCAAGCATCAAGAATTTCTCCTACCTTCAAATCGGAACTTTGCGGACAAAACTACACAAATCAAAGATAAATTCCCTTCAAAGGTTCCTCGTATTTGTCCTAGATCATACAACGTACATGTACTAAGTGTTAACGACTGTTACGTGACATGAAACAAGGTCTCGTTTGGCATTAAATGCCAAAACCCCAAGCTCACAAAACAGAGCACCTCGCTGCGGTGAGCTACAGGGTTGCTGCGGCGAGGTGTATAGGTAGTCAAGTTGAACCTAGGCCCTTTGCAGCGAGCTTGCACAGAGCCGAAATGGCTTGTGGCACTCTCTGCAGTGAGGGCTTCAACACACTTCTCGCCGCTGAAAGGTTCAGGGTCACCGCGGCAAGCCTGACAAGCTTGCATGCTTTTGATCCTTTCTTCTAAGCCTGAAAACTCAACTTCTCTTTCTTAATAGTTATCCTAATCATGGAATTTAGTCAAATCTTCAGGTTTAGGAGTCGAGTCAAGACTTTCTATCATAGTCTCTTGCGCATGCAACGTCCGAAAGATTGCGATCGGAGGAATTCAGCTACAATGCCTCACTCATGTCCGATCTTCGAAAATTCTTTTGCATGTAATTTCAGTATTGATTAGATCGATCTAGGACTTATTAAATCATGGTTTACGAGATAGGGTTAGACATTTACCCTTGCAAATTCTTCGCATGAGAAGTCCTCGTTCCTTGTCGTCAAAATTATGCAAAGTTCTACGCTCTTACTGTTGACGGTTCGATCATCCCTCGCGTGTTCGTGGTGATATCACGAGCAAAATTCCTCTCTGATCGATGTGGATGAGCTGTCTCAAGATGGAAGGAGAATTCTTGAATATCTAAGGGTTGGGATCTCTTTTGAGGAAAATTACGAAAAGGGAATGGAGGCCTTCTCTTCTTTCCTCTCTAACAGTTCTCTAGCAGTTGCTCCCCAAGCGAATCGTGCATGGTTCTAGGCGTGGGAATTGGCTTCTATACTATGGGGTCTGATCTAGTGTGTAATCCACACATTCGACATGGTGTACAGGTCTATCTCAAGGCCTTTAACTAATGGGTCTTGATTCTTCAGCCCGATGCTTACTAGTTCAACTCTTATCCGAGTTATTCTCAAGAGTCTAGGTCAATACCTACCTGAGTTATTACTTGTACCCAATCACCATGGTACACTTGCATCTATGTGCCATGATCGATTTCAATCCAAGGGGTCGATCGTACATGGTTACTGCCCATGTGCACATACCCATTGTAGTGATTGAACCTCGAAAATCCTAGGGTGTTTCAATACCACTATATAGGTGACGGTCGACCGTCACCAGTGGTTAAAGTTTAGCTTTTGGCATGTGTTCATATAGAAAATGGAATCATATAACTTGCCTTATGGTTTTCTATGTGAGCATTGAGCACTAGATTCAATGACGAGACGAATTTTTCCCAGATTTTCGTGTGGGGGAAAAGTCGAGTCGTCACAATTGTTATCAAAGCACTCAGTGTGGATTCTGAACATCAAATCCGACAGTCTTATTCTCCCTGAAATCCTTGTGGGGAAAATCAGGCTGTCATAAAACTCCAAACATCAGTAACACTTTCCGGTGTTTGCTATTTTGTAACTGCTTCAATCTTGGACGAATCGAGAGTCACTCCTTCTGCAGATACCACATGGCCTAGGAAGGTCACTTGTTTAAGCCAAAACTCGCATTTACTGAGCTTGGCGTACAGTTGATGCTCACGAAGTGTTTGAAGTGCAACATGGAGGTGTACTTCATATTCTTCCTCCGAGCGAGAGTAAATGAGGATATCATCTACGAAGACTACGATGAACTTGTCTAGATAGTCCCTAAATACTCTATCCATTAACCTATTACAAGACCACAACGAAAATTGAAGAACTAGTATAGGATCGTTCCCACGAGGAAGTCTGGATCTAAAAAATTTCTATTTGTCTTTAAAGAATAAAGAATGGTTGATTAAACTAAAGTGCAGGAAAATAAATCCAAATCCTCATCCTTCCTGTTTCTCGTCATCAATTAGTCTCTTTAAATTCATAGATATTTATGAAATTAAAAACCATTACACTAATCTGCAACCTTCCAGATCATAGGTATCAATTAAAACCTAGAATTCTATAGATATTTATGAAAAGAAAAAACTGTTACACTAATATACTTCAATTCTCAACTTTAGTCTTTAATTAAATCAAGAAAATTTGGATGATTGCAAAGTAGGAAAAGCGCATAAAAATAAATCAAAACTAGAAAGCAATAAATTCAACTTCTATCTCTCAAGCTCAGTCATCAATTGCTCTTGAGAAACTTCAGATACTCTACTCTAGAAAGCAAAGTAAAAACTATCCTAAGGCTGATCTTCCAGCTCTCAATCTCAGTTGTCAATTGATTTCGAGAAGCCTTGGATGATTATTATGGGTACCGGACTCTCTTATTTATAAAACCATAAGAGGGCGGTTTACATTATTTTTGGATTCTAATCAAAGTAAAATTCTAAAACCAAAGTTTCCTAAAATTCTAAACTTCCTAATTCTAATCCTCCTTGCTTGAGTAATAGATGCGTGTAAAAAATTTCTCCTAATTTTCAGTAGCAGAGATCTTTGCTGATCTTCTTTGATTCGTAGAGTGTAGAATTTCTAACTTTAGAAATCTCAATCCTGTGTATGGCTTTACAGCTCTCACGTGACTTCCAGTAGTGCATGAGCTCTATATTACAAAATCAAAATTACAATTTTGCTTTATTCTTTAGTACGATTTCTTTTGCTCGATCGCTTGTAATCACCTTGATCTCTCTAGTCTGTGAGATTTCTTCTACAGAATCGTAAATTACAATTCTTCTACTACGATTTGGATCAAATTTTCGTTCGATCTTCTTTCTACTGCTTCTGAAGTACATTTTGGCTTGTATTAATATTTTTATCCTTTTCTACTTACTGATTTAAATATTTGCACATCAACATCTCATTAGTAACAAATTGTGCTCTAGCATGACTAAGTTAAGGGCATTAAAATGGTGAATAATGTGACTGATCACACCACCAAACTTAAGTTTTGCAAGTCCCTAGCAAACATGGAAAGAGAAACTAATTAAAAAATTTAAATGCCACTTTCATAGTTAGCACGATTGCATTTAGCAGATGCAACAAGCCTTTAAACCCCTAGGTGATCCCTAGTTGTAGACACTCCAATTTTTCCCTCTCGGAGTATACAATCTTGTTTAGTCAATCTTTGACCTTGCCTATGATCTTTGGAAAAGGACTGACCTTCTCCGAAGACCTTAACACCCTAAATACGGGGACCGTTACTGAAACAATAGTATATGGTTGAGACCAGGCTGAAACAACAGCTCCGTGGCTCGGACCCGACCGGGGAAAGTTTTAAATTTTGCGCACATAAGGATGCGCAGAATCGTTCCATGTGTGGCCACATACGCGGAATTGGTCCCATTAAGACCCGAATTTCGCGCAAGACCACTTAAGATCACTTAATTCGATTCCACGCAGACACAGTTGCACAGAATTAGTCCCACTAGGATTATGGTTGCCTTTCATACACCACCTAAAGACCCCCATCCTACGTAGATACACTTGCATGGAATCGATTCCACGTGTGAGCCAACACATAGAATCGGTCCAGACTGGACTGGGACGCTACACCCCAAACCGCCTAGGGACCCGAATCCCTCGCATATGCCACTGCGCTGAATTCAATCCCATGCATCACTGGATAAGCGGAATTGGTTCCCAATAGAACCTGACCTTTAATTCCCTAAACAGCCTAAACTTCTGATCAAGCGCAAATGCCAATGCGCGGAATTGGTTTCCTAGCCACACTAGGAGAAGGAAGCCTGGTTTAAAGGTCGACTCGAAGTGAATTAACCACATACGCTACTGCATGGAATTCAATTAAGCTCTGCCTCATACACGCGGAATCGACCAGTCCTGCACATGCCCACATGCACGAAATTATCCTGGCACCTATAAAAGACCGCCCATACCTCGCCCAAACAGACAGTTTTTTACATGAATTCACTTATTTTTCACCCGATTTCCACGTTCAAGTCTCAAGTTCTTCTCCTCCAAGGTTAGGATTTCGAGACTCTCTCTGAGGCACTTGGCCTCAGGTAATTCCTTCTTAGTTTTAAGCTTTTAGTTCTTAATTTTAGCCTCTTGTCAAGTTTAGTTCTTAATTTCTGGTTCTAGTTCTTAACCCCTAGAACCAGTACTTAGTTTTAATTTTTAATATCTATTTCTAGTTCTTAATTTCTTAGTTTTAGATCTTAGGTTCTAACTTCTAGTTTCCAATTTCTAGTTCTAAAACCTCTAGTTCTTAATTTCAAGCTCCACTTCTTAACTTGAGGTTCTAGTTTTAAATCTTTAGTTCTAATTTGTAGTTCTAATTCATAGTTCTTGAAATCTCTCAACTTTCGATCCCTAAATTCTTATTTCCCAATTTAAATTCAGTTTTCAATCCATAATATTTTTAAGATAACCCTTAGCCAACCGATTTGCCTGAGGGAGCTTACGGAGGGTACCTAGGAACGGGGCCGATCATCCTTAGCATAACCGGCCATAACTCCTTTTTTTTAGTTAGAGTAGCATTAGGAAACAAAATTAATTAGAATTAGAATACTATTAGGAGACTAATTAATTTGAGTAATATTAGGACGCTAGAATAATTAGAGTTAGAGTAGCAGTAGGACACTTAGTCAATTAGAATTGGAGTACTACTAGGAAACCCGTAATCAGTCAAACCCAGGATAGGGTAAGGAAATAAAGTTAATTAGACTTAAAGTAGAATTAGACAGTTAAACTAGAAAAACTATGGCTGTTGGAGTCGGCCAACCGACATTCAACAAAGGAGTTAACCACACCCCTTAAGAGTGATCAATGATGTGTTGTACAATCGATAAATATCTGCAGCTGGCAATCGTATAAACCCTGGAATTTCTCCTCGAGAATTTACCTTTTTTAATTTCAGCATTTGTGCAATCGTGAATTTTTATCCAACCCGTCGTGACGATGCACTCTCGTGAAAAATATAGAGTCGCCACCCAAAGCTTTTGGTGTCCCGGGAAACCCAAATCAATATTAAATGCATCGAAGTGCCAAATATGACTTCGATTCACCGGTCTACACCAAAGGCTCTTCGGTAGGGGATTCGGTTATCGATCGGGAAGGTGTTAGGCACCCGATCAACCCCTCGATCAATTCGCTCGTAACCGGTCTCTACTATGACTGTCTAGATGTGTATATAGTATATATATATATATATATATATATATAAAAGAAAAAAAAGTGTGGCACTTCCCCTTGCCCGAAGGCGCACCGATCCTATTGAGCCCTTCTCGCCTGCCAAAAGTTGGGCAGCGTAACGACTCAATTCTTGGATAGAGGAAAAGCAAAGAAGGTAGAAGAATAGAGGAGAGAGCCAGAGCTCTTGGGCCCTTGTAGCACTGCGGTGGATCTTCGCATGAGTGCATCTTTGATGAGCTTTCAAAAGCAAACGGGTGTAGGAATGGGTTTGCATCTCTAAGGCTAGGGAGCTAAGAGAAAAGAAGGCTAGGGACTAGATCTAGTAAAATATCAAGGATGGATGGTGTAGAATGAGGTGTCAAGGATGAAAATCAATTCTGGAATTATATGAGTTTAGTGGAGGCAAATGGGAGGGGACCTCACAAGAATTTTCTCTCTTTGAAAATTTCCAAGCCCTAAACAAGGGGGAGGGGGTGGCGCTCTATTTATAGTGGGAGAGGTGATTAGTGAAGGGTTAAGTCAGTAATGCTTTTAGAGATTAGATAATGGGCAATCTAATATTTTTGGGGTTTTCTAGAGCTTGGAGAAGAGGGATTTTGGTTTAGTGGTAGATGATAGGGTGGTGACTTGAATGGCAAAAGGGTGATAACTTAAGCTAATATGGTCACTAGGGTCATAACGAAACACACCCCAGACTTTGGGATGGTCCATAAGTCAAACCCCCAATGTCAATTTTGGCCATTTTTTGAAGGGAAATTAGGCCCAAACTGTATGAAGTTGAAGACCCGCAGGGGCCTGGTCTGGTTTGCAATTTTCTGCACAAATCTGTGATCTTCCTTTCGCCATAACTTTTGCTGTACGACTCCGAATTAGGCGACTCTTAGCTTGTTGAAAAGCTAGAAAACTCTACTTTCCAATGGTATAGGCCTTAGGTTGGGAAACTATTTATAAAAACTTTAGCACTCCTCTTTTTATCAGCTGCTTTGTTTAGTTTGAAACTAGCTCTATGGGTCCGATTTTACAATTTCGTGCACAAATCTGTGATCTTCATTTTGCCATAACTTTTGATGCATAATTCCAAATTAGGTGATTCTTAGCTCATTGGAAAGTTGGGAAACTATACTTTCAAATGGTATAGGCCTTAGGTTGGGAAACTATCTATAAAAATATTGGCACTCCTCTTTCTAATCGCTGTTTAGGAGGGTTCGAATCGGTCCCAGGAAGGGTTCTAATGGGTCTGGGAGGGCTATGGTTAATTTATAAGGGTTCCGAATGATTCCTAAGGGTTTTGGAATAGTTCCTAAGGGTTTGGAAAATGCTTTCAGAAGCTCGATGGTATGCCTTTCTCGAAGTATGTTTCGATCGGGCCTTGGGCTAAATTTCGGTGTATACAGATGCCCCTCTTTGGTATCTAATCACTAATGATGAAATGTCAAAGACATGAGACATCCGAAGATTCCTAAGGCATCACTGATGGGCCCGTCGAATTCAAAATGAATCTTAAACATTAGGTGGGTAACATGGTGAATAAACGGAAGCCCTGTATGTTGAGAAAAATGTCTATTCCTCAAGGTTATCGGTACCCATGCGCTTAGCAACATTACTTGGCATAACCGAGAAGGAGCGAGTTATGAAAGCCCAATATGTTAGGAAAAATATCTACTTCTCGAGATGATTATAGATGTTCAATGTTCAAGTTTCCTTCTGAATAAAATAGCTCTGCAAGTAAGAGGGTGATCGATCTGTACTTAAAGATTGGCGCGAAGTAAAGATGCGAAGATCCACAGTTTGTGCCCAACCTTACAAGGGATTGATTGCCCTATTCGATTTGTCCACGGGTGCCCCTGTACGAAGCAGGGTTCAAGATTTTTAGCCGAACCCATCGATCCCGACGTTACTTTCGCACAACTACCCGGGCGTAGCAAATATTGATGTTGTAACACTTTTTAGGAGTGTGTGCCATTTTTTTTGATAATGTGCCCTAGATCAACATGCCCTTGAGTACCCAACTTCAAATAATATTAAATAGAACTAGCCAAAATTGGGTGCCTACGGAAAGAGGCACTCAATTTTGGTCTCCATTAGCGATGATCTCACAAACGAACAATTATGCAAAAACATGCATACCTCAGGGGTAAATAAGAGCAAAGGGGAATGGAAGTCCTGACCTAGAACCCATCTGGGTACTATTTACGGGAAAAAATGACCATCCAACAAATACCTTGACGCATGGCGTACACTTTATAGGGATATCGTACAAATGCAGGTTTTAATCCTGCACCCTAGAATGAGCCCTTCGAAATGCATATTTGAATATAGTCGTTCGATAGGTAATATCATTTTTGACAGGTTGCTCTCAACCAACGATTGACCTTTTTTGAGAAATCTAAAGCTTAGGACACTTAAGTTCATATGAATCCAAAGACGGAGCGCTTAGCTCGAAGATTTAGCAGTGGAATCAACCTGATCGAAACATTAACCGCTTGATCGAGATTGACACCGTTGCCCCTACTTTAAAGTAGGATCTACAGATTCGAGGCAAACCTTAGACTTAAGACATTAATTTAGCACAACTGCACTATCGATAAAATATTGGTATTTTACCACATTGAAATACGCATGTGCGTAATGAAAAAGTATCACGAAAATATAGCTATCTTTTGTTCTTTTTCAAAATGTTTTTTTCTTTTTTTTTTGTTTTTTTTTTGAGTAGACTGGCGTCTATGGAGAGATGCTTCAAATGATTTCTCCATCGCCGAGAGGTCGCCGGCTTTGAGGCTTTGGGTCATTTGATGTTCCTGCACATTCTCCAGAAATCGTCAGTCTCTTTTTTGTTTATGTAGGTAACAATATGCATTCTAATTAATAGAAGGAAAAGCAAACCTTTACCTACACATTTTTAATTTTTAAGATATATATTTTTTTGATTTTTTGGTTTTTTTCTTTATTTTTAAGATGGAAGTACATTGTTGTAAATATGTACATGGATATATAAAAGGAGTATATATTTTTTGGATTTTTCTGAATTTCTCTTTTTTTTTTAAGTTTTGATTATTTTTTTGTTCTTTTTCTTTATTCTGAGATGGAAGTGTGATGTTGTACACATGTACATAGAAAAGAGTAGAAATATGTACATTATTTTTGTATTTGGATTTTTCTTATTTTTTTCTATTCTTTTTTGGCTTTTCTTCTTTTTTTTGATGCGTTAACAGTGAGACGAAGTAACGGGTCCCTTTTTGAGCATAGCCAAACCTGATCATGTGGTCGAACCTGAGTGAGGTTCAAAAATATTACCAAGATTGGAACATCCATCCCTTTAAATCAAATCAACCATTTATCCTTACCTTGGGTCATACGTTTGACAGTGCAGTCTAAAGATATATCTGATCAGGATCTGATTTGAGCTAACATGAGCGGGCCAATGGGCGACAAGATAATCCAAAATTGTAACCAAGGGAGCACCTGAAGATTTTCTTTTTCTCATTTTCTTTTTTTTTAACTTTTTTTTACTTACAGCGCCCAAGATGGGTTTTCGTTGTACCCGCTGTTTCCCTCTTATTTACCAGTAGCGCCCGTTCAGGTTTTCATTATGTCCATGGGTTCTTGCATTTTTACCCCAGGCGCCTTTCAAGGTTTTCACCTGGTCTGCACAAGCTCACTGTTTTTACCCATGACGCCCTTTCGAGTATTCACCACGTCCTTTTTGCTTTGAGCTTTTATTTTTTTATTTTTTTCTTTTCTTTTATTTTTTTCAAAGGCCATTACATGGATGTTGACTCCGTCATAGCTGGCTGGATGAAATTCATTTGTTGTCTCACCGCTTGTCTCGTGCTAACTCAATGGATATTGTGACTGCTCGTAGACCTTAAAGAGGGCTTTATTCAGGGATGTGTCTTGGCCATGGGTAAGGTTAGAAATTTTGAAGGTACTCTAGATTTTTAAAAGGTTTTCTTGGTTGAGTTTTAGCTGCCATAATACACTTCTCCCTTGGGGAATTTTGACTGTACATGCCTCACTTTTTCTTTTATATATATATTTTATTCTTTTTGTTTTCTTCAGACATCCTCTTTTTGGGATTTTGCTTTTCTGATTTTTTAGATTTAATGGTAACTCCTTTTTTCCTTTTCTTTATTTGGTATATACACTTTTTCCATCCTATTTTTTGGGGAGGGGTTTATGAAAGAAAGGCCAATGGATCAACGGGTGTAGCAAAGGGTATGATCATTTAGGGATGCTTTTTAGCTACTTGGCTTTGAAATGATGACCTCTTTTATCGGGTCCTTAAGCAGTCACATATATTTTATCAATACTTATCTTACCGCAGAGACTAAGAGTAGAATCGTTGGACGTATGCAGTATTGATCCGCTCAAGAAAGTGATCTCCGTCCATGTTGGCAAGGCGGATTGCGTATCCTAAGAGTATTTCTCTGATGATGAAGGGTCCTTCCTAGTTAGGCTTGAACTTCCCTCTCGGATCAGCGTGGAGGGATGGGAATATTTTCTTGAGTACAGTGTCTACCACATTGAAATCTTGACCACGAACACACTACTGTAAGCGCGTGCAATTCGCCCTTGATAAACTTTGGTATGACACAAGGCTAGGAGCCTTTTCTAATCTAGCAGGTGCAGCTGCTCAATGCGGGACCTCTCTCTTTGGCTTATGGTAGACCAGATTTGATGAGGATGCAGAGTGAAGGTACTTCAACCTCGACTGGCAAGACGACCTTAGTTCCATACACAAGGGAGAACGGTGTTACCCCTGTGGCCGTACGGATTGACGTTCAATAAGCCCACACTGCAAGTGGTAATATTTCGCACTAGTCGTGGTATGTGCCAATGATCTTCTCAAGGGTGTGGACAACTATTTTGTTAACTGCTTCTACGACCCCATTGGTTTGCGATCGATACGGAGGCAACTCGTGCTCGACCAAATCGATATCTAAACTAGGCGTGTCCTCGTATGAGCACGCAAAGATGTCTTGGCATGACCGAAGGAAATCAAGGAAATCAATAGTGCTTTTTCTTTCCTCGGGAGATTGCGGCATTCCAATCTTGGTGATTCTAGGAACCTCTTGATTACCTAGATTGACATCCTTTGTCTCTTCAATGATCGGGGTACGGCCATACTCAAAATCGGCACACCGTTTCAAGGAGCTCAATGGGAAGCACCTCAGTAAGGATTTCCTCGTCTAGATTTGTGACTCCTACCTCTCCTTGTATTTCTACAAGGAAGGAGCGATTTCACCTGGGACAGGCTTTTCAATTAAGGCATCATTTTTCTTGATTTTATTAGGAATTTTAAAGGATAATTTTTTATATATTATTTTGTATTTCTTTTATTTATTATTATTATTATTATTATATAAATATATTTTTTTTCCTTTTTCTTCGGAGATGGGCCCTTTGCAAAGTGGGTCTTTATATACACATGGTATTGCCCGCTAAGGGCTAATCTCACTTTTTATAGGATATATTTTTTTAGGAAGCTGGTGTCAATTTTTAGCCCACTAGAAGCTTCCAAAGTTAGGGGCATTGACGCCTAATTCCTCACCTGTGGTGCCATACTTTTACTTGCTCTGATGGAGGAGGCTAATTGAGATGGCTTTTGGGAGTCAGCCTCCATCATGTTTATCATTGGCTCATCCTGAACCTGATCCTCAAAGGTTAACACTGGTTTGGAATGGTTTAGGATGGGTGGCTGTACAAGCATGGGTATCTCCTCCCCAAAAAGTGAAATGAGGTGAGGTCTATTTCAATTTCTGGAGGGATGATTTGGGGATCGATTTGGTGGATGGCCACCTGCTTATATGGGATCAACTTCGTTGCCCCATTTTGGTGGATTTTGATGACCCATGCGCTCACGAATGTTGTTCGGATGTGAGGTCTCGGGTGGGGTTCATCCTCCAGATCTATCCCTTCCTCCAACATGTTAATGGTGGCCCTTGGGCCCATTTCTCTCTACGGGTGTGGTGGTAACAATGCCTGCATGATATTGGTGTGCAGGTTTACTTGGGGGCTGCTAGGGGTATGAGTTTCTTTGCCTCTATCAAATCCTATATCGCGTGTTTCAAAGGAAAGCACTGATCAGTTGGGTGTCCCGGCTCTTGATGGAAATTACAATATGTGCTAGGATCATAATTCTTTGGGATCGGATTCGGTGGGGGTCTTGCTTGAACTTGAGTAACCAAACCCTTCTCGATCAGTAACAGTAAGAGGACATTTAGGGATTGTCCTAAGGGAGTGAATACTCGGTCATATCAGGCCCTTCTTTACTCAGGGGACATTGTTCTGCCTTGGAGACTGATTTGTTGGTGTTGGTGCTAGTTGTACTACAGCGAACTGAAAGGGGACCATGTTGGTGCTGGGCTGTGTGTTCATTATATTTTATACCTTTGCCTTGCTCCTCTCTCAGTCATCTGTTCGGTGAACTTTCGGACCCCACTGGCCCCACTGGACACACTCTTGCTCAAACATCCCTCTCTAATTGCGTCCTCACAATGGTTGGCATTTCTTAAAAAATCAACGAAGCTGGACTGTTGTTAGTATACCCAGAAGTCTGAGATAACTGGCAGAGTATTTTTTTAGATCATCTAGATTTGCTCATCGTCAGGTATTAGGTTTCTCACGTGGGCAGCCAAGGCTCTCCATCTCCCCAGATAGTCACTGAACGTCTCATCAAACATCTGCTTTAGGCAAGCTAGATTAGATTTGTAGGGTTTAATGTCTATGTTGTAGACATACTGTTCGTGGAACAAGTGGGTCAGATCTTTTCAAGTTTTAATCATGGATGGTTTAAGGGATGTGAACCATCTCAAAGCGGGGCCTGTGAGGCTCTTTTGAAAAACTTTTATTAGCAAACGCTCATCCCCTCCATACTGACACATATCTCCACAGTATGATTTTAGATGGGCAATTGGGTTGCCCGTGCCATCGTATGTATCGAAAGTACGCACCTTGAATTTGTGGGGAAGTGGTACTTCCATAAATAGACATAGGTCAGAGAACTCAGTAGCATGAATTTCAGCTCCTCCCATCTTCATGAGTTGCTTTTATATTTCATCCATTTGCTCTTTCAACAATTTAGACTCTTTTGATTGTAAGGTCGGGGCTGGTCCTCCTTCATTCTGAATGGCCTATGGGTGGGTGAACATGGGTGGTGACAGATTAACACTGGCAAATGCCCCTACGTAGGCCCCACTATTTCTGACCTTGTCCTCTTCATATTGAGGATCAACATAAGGTGGAGGGGGTGAAGTTATCTTCTTAGTTTTGAGTAGGCTGGATGGGTGCTTGGTGGGGCCACCGTACATGGGGGAAACCTTAGGGATGAGTTTGAGCTGTAGGAGGATGGGGGAATTGTGGATGGTTGATGGTATGGGATAGATTCCCATATTGGGTTGGGTGTGAGATATGTGAAGAAATAGGGCCCATGCCAGGTTGGGGGATTGAGTGAGAAGGGTGTATTATTTGAGAGGGAATGGGGGCATGTTGGGTGTAAGTGAAAGTGAGATATTGGGGTAATGATGGAGGGTTTGCAAATGGGGCTCCTAGGTTTGGGCCTTGATGGGCTTGGGTATAGGGCATGGGGCCTTGATGGACTTGGCCCTGAGGTATTGGGCTTGAATTGTTTGAGCCTAGAGCATTGGGCCTTGATCGGTTTGGGCTTTGAGCATTGAGCCTTGATGGGCTTGGGATATTGGGCCTTGATGGGCTTAGGCTATTGGGCCTTGGTGGGCTTGGGCTATTAGGCCTTGATGGGCTTGTTGTGTTGGGCCGTGATGAGCTTAGGCTATTGGGCCTTGATGGGTTTGTGGTATTGGGCCTTGATGGGCTTGTGGTTTTGAGACTTGATGGGCTTGGGATATTTGGCCTTTATGGGCTTGAGCTTGGGCTATTGGGCCTTGGTGATTTAGGGTCTAGGGTGTTGGGCTTTGAGGCCCAAATGGCCCCATGGTTGATGGGAGCCTTGGATGGTATGGATAATGGGGGGTTGATTAAGATCTTGGGGGAATGAGGTATGTAGATTTTGGAGTGTATGAGATGGGTTTGGAGATGAGTGGGATGGATGGGGGAGTCTTTGAGAGGCCTTCCAAATTGTGTAGGCCCTAACCATTTCATCCATCATGGCCATAGGATTGGGTGAGGGGGTGGATGTAGATTGTCCATCCGATGAGGAGAGGGTATGGGGAAAATTGGGCATGACCCCGGTAGATGAGGGAAAATTAGTCATGGCTTGGGCAGAGGGAAAATTGGGCATGACTTGCATTGATGGGGGGGTATGTGGTGGATTTGGAAAATTGGGCATGGTATGGGTGTATTTTGGGTAGGTGTATGGGAAAAATGGGGTATATTTGGAGAGGGTGTGGAAGGGAAATTAGGCGTGATTTGGGTGAATGTGGGAAAATTGTGCATGGGAGAAGGGGAAAATTGTGGCTTATGTTGGGCTAATGTGGAGGGAAAATTGGCCGTGTGTGGAGTGGCTGTGGGAGGAAAATGGGATGTTTGTTGGATGGATGTTGATGGGGGAAAGTTGGACATGGATTGGGTAAATGAGAGTGTTGGATTTTGGGAAGGTATGGGAAAATGGGATATGGTTTTGGAAAATGATGGGGAATGAGGTGTTGGATTTTGGAAAAATATGGGGAAATTAGGCATGTTAGATGTCGAAGAGAAGTGGGATAAGTTTTCGGTGGTGGAGGAAGAATGGGGTGGAAAATGTGGTGGGTTTTGAGTTGATATGGGGGAGAGAAGGGGTGAATTTTGGTTTAAAGTGGAGGGGAAGAGGGGTGCACCGTAGGGACCGATGGTGGTAAATAGGGGATGGGTGAACGGAATGGGGATTTCTTCCATGCGGGAATGAGTTGGGGAATGTGGCGGGGATGAATCGAGATCGGCATAAGCCGGATCAATCGCCCACGACATGGCTTGGTGGCGGGTTGAGTATGGATGCTTCGAGTGGGGCCCAAAAATTTTCCTCCTTTCCCTACGGGACGATAGAGGATAAAGGCGATGCCGTTGTGCCGGCACCACAAGTCTTTTTTTGAATTTTTTTTTTTAACTTTTTGACTTGTTTGATTGATTTTTGTTGGTAATTTTTGGATGATGATGGTGATAACCCCCTTTTTGGATGGCGTTCACACCCCCAATGCCTCCCACCGTGGGATCCGGATGCACCTTTGAAGAATCAAAGGAAATATTTTGATCTATGTAAGGGCACAAAAATTCATGCGATTACCCGATCCCTCAGAAGAGTAAAAAAGAGGGTGACCTCTTGACCGACGAGGGAATTTTGGGTGTCAAGGGCATGGGTTTTATCGGGAGTCTAAAAGAACCACTAAGTGAGGGGTCGGGGCAATGCCCCTTAGGACTTTTTCTTCACTTTTTGGGTCCCTCCTTTCCGTGCCTATAGGATACAAGGTCATTTCGGTCACCCACCCGATATACCTCTAGCACAACTGCCTTCTCAGATACTAGATGGGGTGGTACTTTTTCGAGTCATCACCACTAGGGGCTGCCGCCGTACTAAGAATCGAGACGTTTGTATCGCTACTTAAATTCTCATCCTTTAAAATCTACCCAACGTAAAGCTGAATTAAGTCCCCTAGTTCACTTTTAAAGTTCAATTTTAAATTCAATTTTAAAAGGGAAGTTTTTTTAGGTTCAAAAATGGGTTCTGGCGATTCCGTGCCGCCTCTACGGGCCGGCGTCCACTGTTGGAATATGAAGCTAATTTAACAAGTAGCCCACGAAACTACTAAGGGGTGTAAATGATGAAAACGTAAATGCTCAAGTAGGCCCGCCAATTGGCTAAGGCGTGTAAATGACGGAAAAGTAGGGGTAAGTAAAAATAATGCTCAATTAGGCACACCAATCGGCTAAGGCTTGTAAATGACGGAAAAATAGGGGTAAATAAAAACAATGCTCAAGTAGGCCCGCCAATTCGCTAAGGCTTGTAAATGATGGAATCATAGGGGTAAGTATAAAAAGTGCGGAATCGTAGGGCTAAGTAAACAAAAATGGAAAATTAGTAAAAGAAAAGAAAAAACATAAGCAAAGGGGCCAACTACCAGTAGAAGATCTCAAACATCTCCAGTAGAGTCGCCATCTGTGCAACCGTGAATTTTTATCAAACCCGTCGCGATGATGCGCTCTCGTGAAAAATATAGAGTCGCCACCTGGAGATTTTGGTGTCCCGGGAAACCCAAATCAATATTAAATGCACCGAAGTGTCAAATATGACTCTGATTCACTGGTCTACGCCAAAGGCTCTTGGGTACGAGCTTCGGTTATCAATCGGGAAGGTGGTAGGCACCCGATCAACCCACTCATAAGCGGTCTCTACTATGGCTATTTCGATGTGTATATACTATATATATATATAATTATATATATATATATAAGAAAAAAAAAAGCGGCACTTCTCCTTGCCCAAAGGCACACCGATCCCATTGAGCCCTTCCCGCTTGCCAAAATTTGGGTAGCGTAGTAGCTTAATTCTAGGATAGAGAAAAAGCAAAGAAGGTACAGGAATAGAGGGGAGAGCCAAAGCTCTCAGGCCCTTATAGCAGCGCGGTGGATCTTCATGTGAGAGCATCTTTGATGAGCTTCCAAAAGCGAACGGGTGTAGGAAAGGGTTTGAATCTCTAAGGCTAGGAAGCTAAGAGGTAAGAGAAGAAGGCTAGGGGCTAGATCTAGCTAAATCTCAAGGATGGATTGTGTAGAATGAGGTGTCAAGGATGAAACTCAATTCTGGAATTATATGGGTTTAGGGGAGGCAAATGGGAGGGGGTTCACTAGAATTTTCTCTCTTTGAAAATTTTCAAGCCCTAAACAAGAGGGGGGTTGGCTCTCTATTTATAGTGGGAGAGGTGATTAGGGAAGAGTTAAGTCACTAATGGATTTAGAGACTAGGTAATGGGTAATCTAAGGTTTTTGGGGTTTTCTAGAGCTTGGAGAAAAGGGATTTAGGTTTAATGGTAAATTATAGGGTGGTGACTTGAATGACAAAAGGCTGATAACTTATGCTAATAGGGTCACTAGGGTCATAAAGAAACACACCTCAGACTTTGGGATGGTCCATAAGTCAAACCCCCAATGTTAATTTTGGCTATATTTTGAAGGAAAACAGGGCCCAAACTATTGGAAGTTGAAGACCCGCAGGGGCCCGACCAGGTTTGCAATTTCCTGCACAAATTTGCGATCTTCATTTCGCCATAACTTTTGATGTACAACTCTGAATTAGGCGATTCTTAGCTCATTGGAAAGCTAGGAAACTATACTTTCTAATATTATAGGCCCATAGGTTGGGAAACTATCTTTAAAAACTTTGGCACTCATCTTTTTATCATCTATTTTAGTTAGTTCGAAACTGGCTCTATGGGTCTGATTTTGCAATTTTGTGCACAAATTTGCGATCTTCATTTCGCCATAACTTTTGATGTATAACTCTAAATTAGATGATTCTTAGCTCGTTGGAAAGCTAGGAAACTTTACTTTCAAATGGTATAGGCCTTGGATTGGGAAACTATGTATAAAAATATTGGCACTCCTCTTTCTAATCGTTATTTAGGAGGGCTCGAATCGAGCTCGGAAAGGGTTCTAATGGGTCTAGAAAGACTATGATTGATTCCTAAGGGTTCAAAATAATTCCTAAGAGTTTTGGGATGATTCCTAAGGGTTTGGGAAATGCTTTCGAAAGCTCGGGGGTACGCCTTTGTCGAAGTATGTTTCGATTGGGCCTTAGGCTAAATTTGGGTGTCTACAGTGTTTAATACTTCATAGTTTATTACTCCATCGTCCTTAGCCAGAGTCCACTCGTACTAAATTGGTCCACTTATTTCATGGACCGAGAGGGTCCTAAAAAAAGCACGTACCAATAGACGGGCAATTGCGATGAGACCCTTTTCTGCTAAAGTAGTTTTGTCTAATTTAGTTTTCTGCTTAGTTTTGTCTAATTTAGTTTTCTGCTTAGTTTATGAGTATCTACCAAAAGTTAGAAATGTCAGGGATATGCAAAATTAACCTGACCAGCACCGGTATTCTGCCACTATGGGGATACCACGATAACCCTATATACAACGATGATCAGCCCTATGACTCACCCCCATGTCACCTTGAAATTAACATGGCCGGCGATAAAGAAAACCCATTCACTCCTCCAAGGACCAACAACAATTACGATGGGAAAGACAGTAGTATCGGGCAGAATTTCACCACCCTACAACTCATGGAGGTCAGTGTTTAAAGATTAAAAAAAGGTGGTGACAAAGTCGAAAAGTTGCTCTGAGGCATGGCTGCTACGAATGAAACTGTCAAAGAGTAGCAAAACAAGGAAGAACGAGAATGACGAAAAGGGGAGAGGCCACTACCTACGCCAAGCACTGTATCAAGCCATGTATACTATTCATGCTACTTTTATGTATCTTTAATTAAGTCTTAACCTATTGCAAGCACACAATGGAAATTGTAGAGCTACAGTTGGAGCTTTAGGTGCCCTCACCCTTACTTTTGGTTGCTTGGGAGATTTTGGTTCCTTGGGTTCTTGAGGAGCTTTTCCTTTGCGCTTAGCAGGGGGGGTGGCAGGGGGTTTTCCTTTGCCTTTGGCATTGGCTTCCTCAGTGGGGACCACTGGGGATTTCCCTTTTGCTGTGGACTCAGGCTGGGCATGGGATTGTGCTTCCTCAGACTGGGCATCAGGTTCTTTTCCAATTTTTAAAGGAGCAGCTTTGGGAGTAGACCTCTTAGCAGTGACTTTCCTCTGCTTAGGATTAGTTTGCTCTTATGGAGGTGCAGCAGAGGCCTTGGGAGGTGGAGGCTGCTTTGTAGGAGGCGAGGGAGGAGGGGCAGCTGGGGCCTTGCCTTGTTCTTGCTGTGTCTTAGATTGTGCCTCCTCAGACTGGGCAGCTGGAGATGGAGTAGCTTTGGGCTCTGGGATGGACATTTGAACAGAGATTGGTGTGGGCTGCATAGGAACATTTCTGGCAGCAGCCAATGCAGATTCCAATGAGGCGATCTGGATTTGATGTTTGAGGATGTCAGTCTCATGAATCTCCTTTTGGATTTTGTGGATCTCCTGGGCATTATTAAGCCTCTTTTCAAATATTCTGGCTCGGGACCTCTCAGTAGCAGCATTTGCTTTCTCCAACTCCAAATTCAGTGTATTATACTTAGCTGTAGCTTTGGTCTTCTGATAGTCCTCCAGGATATTTTTCTACCCCAAGGAGATGCCCAGAAGTTGCTTTCTGTGGGCCTCCTTCATTTCATCGATTTGCTCCAGCAGGGGGGCCTCAATGGATTGGTGAAGCTTGGCCATCCCCCTCAGGACATCCTTCCTAAGGTAAGCATTATCCCTCATGTGATGGAGGATGGTGAGGTAGGGAGGGCTGTAAAAATGATGTTTTGGTGCGATGGGCAAATAGGAAGTGGAAGGAGCAAACTGTGATAGGTTCTGGGGAGAGAAGGGGGGGTAACAGGGGGTAAGTGTAGTTGTGGGAGAAAGGGGATAGGTTCTGGGTCAGTCTGTATCTTTTGGTCAATGTAAGTTGGAGGTGGTAGGATAAGAGGTGAAATGGAGGGTATAGGGGGAAAGGAGAATGGGGTAGGCTTAGTGGGAGTAGGGGGTGATGGGAGAGGAAAATGGGAATGGTGAAAGGTATGAAAGGGAATGGGGGTAAAAGTTAATGGTGATGGGGGGGGGTTGTGAGTCGAGGAAGTGCATTTGGGTTTCTTTGTCAATGGACAAGACCGGGGGGGTTGTAGTGGGTGGTGGGGGAAGGTGGATTGAATAATGTGTGAAGGGTGGATTGGATGGAGGTGAGTTCATTCTGCATCTGATCCTGTTTTTGGGTATTGGTGGATAAATGGGCTTGGATCTCTTGGATAAGGGATAGGATGAGGGTCAGTGTGTCAGGGCTAGGAGGTTGGGTTTGTGAAGAAGAGGGTACTGGTTGGAAAGGTGAGGAAGGTGCATGATGGAAAGTGGAGGGAGGGGAAGAGTGGGGTTCTTGGGAGTCTGGGAGAGGAGTGTAGTAGGCAGGCATTGTTTCAAGGAAGGTAGAAAGAAAGGCTTGGAAGCCTATGGATGTGTTCAGGGTTAAGTCAATGTCTGTGAGGGGGGATGTAGTAGGTACGACAGGGGTGGTGGTTTCTTCAAGGTGGGGTGTGTCAATGGGGATAGAAGGGATTGAGGGTGGTGTTTGGGAGATGGTTGGGATAGTCTTTCATTTTTTGTAGGAGATGAGTGGAGGGCTGGTAGGTTTATGTGTAGCTGATGGGGGAATTGTGGCTATGTATTGAGGTAAGGTAGGGGATGGGGAGTCTTCCCAGGTACCAAGCACAGGTGAAGGGGGAGTGGGCATGGAGAATGGAAACAGAGGGGGGTGAGAGATGGATGTAAGAGGGGTAGTGGATGCAGGAGAAAAAGGTGGAGGGAGAATGGGTGCTGCTGCAGCGATGGTACTGATAGGCTCTGGGGGCACCTCCTTGATAGCAGGGGTAGATCCTGATCCGACAGCCTCTTCTGCGTGCTTGGGCAGAGCCTGAGCCTTAGCTTTCTTCTTCTTATGGGCCTCCATCAAGCTCCTACTGATTCCCCATTGCCTCTTGGCAAAGGTAGTAGGGGTAAGGGTGGTGGTCTGCTCAGTCCTTCCTCTCTTGTATCCCCCCTTGAGCAGCAACAAGGTAATGATTCTTGCATAGGGTAGTGTGTGAGGCTTCTTGTTTATCCCTATCTTCTCCACTATGTCTTTCATTGCCTCAAAGATTAGCCAAGCTACATGGAAGCCATGGCCCATGTGGAAGGAGTAGACAGCATCCACAATGGGGGTTCTCCTTTCTTGCTGATGTCCTGAGCAATATATGTTCTTTCACAGGACTTGGTCAATGAACAGGAGTTCAGGTTGTAATTCTCTCCTTCTGATCGAGTCCCCTGTGGCTTTTAATCCTTTAGTTAGGGCCCGTGCAATTGTATCAATCGATGCACTCAGAGGGGGGCCATATCCACAGCTGGGGTCGAATGCTGCTGGGATGTCCAAAACTTCAACAATCACCTTGGGGCTCACTAACATATCAAAGTCATCAATCAGCACCAGCAAGCACTCTTGTCCATCTTTGTCCTTCTTGACCCTGATGTGCTGATAGAACAGCTGCACTAGCTTAGGGTAGGCTAGTGCTGGAATTCCTTTCATTAATGGCATCAGGTCTGCTTTGCTCATAAACTGTACGACAGGGGCAGATAGAGGTTCCTTCTCAAAAAATGGTAGATCAAATGCTGTCTCAGGCTCCAATAAAATTAACACCTTCAGTTCAGAAGGAGTAGAGAACTTAGTGGTTGGTACTGCCGCCTCCTCAACCACTTCCTTTCCTTTTTTGGGGGACTTTGAAGTCTTGGCCTTTTTAGGGGTGGTCTCTACAGGGTCCTTGTCCTTCCCCTTTCTCTTTTGTGAAATTTTTAGAGCCATGTCTAACTCTGTCTTCTAGTATGAGAAACGGAGGCTAAGATCTAGGGTTTAGTTTGATTTGACGCACAGGGCACCTCAAGATCTTTGAGCAGAGGGCAATGGATGGGGGTGATGTTAGGAACAACTCTGTAGATTTGTGAAATGAATGATGAGTTGTAGGAGTGATGCTGGAGGGGAGAGCACCAGAAGCTAGGGTTTCATAGAGGGAAGAAGGGAGAAAATAATGGAAAAGGGTCCGAGCGCGAGTTAAAATACTTATCGCGAGGCTCGGCGCGCTTTGGAACATCTGGTCGTGGGGTTGGAAATGAACCTGGCGAAGGTGTTGATTCAATCTGGATTGCGCGACAATCTCCCAGGTTATCCTTGGAGTGCGCGACAGAGTGAGATTAATTCATGTGAATTGCGCGAGCGGCTCCTAGGACTTTATTTGGATTGTGCGAAAAGCTCTGAGGTTCATTCTAAATCTCGCGACAGACTTAGAATCTCATGAAAAAAAATGAGAATTGTGTGAGAGTCTCCCAGTTTATCTTTTGAACCTCGCGATAGTCTTGGAAACTCGCGATAACTAATGAATAGCTTGATGTGGATTGCGCGAGAGGTTGTCAGGTACACATTAATCTTGCGATAGCTATTGAATGTTTCCATGTGAACTGCGCGAAGGGCTCTTAGACTCTCTTTTTTTAACCTCACGACAGCCAATGAAGTATGCTGTCTGTAGTGCACGAGAGTCTCTCAGGCTTCAATTGGACCCAACGACAGCAAGGTATAAAGCAGAGAGCATGTGCTCTCTGTGCTACCCTTTTTGCATGCTAGCCGTGGTTGGATCCTAGTCATGACCCTCACTATGGCTACCTCTAGACACTCAATCATACAATCAGGGACAACAAAAAATCGACCTCCCATATTAGGCATTCAATAGAAGCTATCAATTGAAGAGCAGTAAGAATGAAACCAAGCATCAATAGTTTAAAGCAGATAGGTCTAGATTCAGATATGACGACTAACAAATCCTAGAGAATATAAATAAAAAAAAGCAAGATAAATCAACGAAAAACTAAGTACATATGATACAGTAATGACACACCCATGGATCAGTTTGAAGAAGGATCCCCTTGAAAGTGAATGGTGTCCATGGGTTCAACAGGTTTTTCAAAACAAGGCTTAAGCCTCTGACCATTCACCTTCAAGGTTCTCCCAGACTTGGGATCCTTGATTTCCACAGCACCAGATGGGGAAACATGCATGACAATGTAGGGACCTTCCCATCTGAATTTCAATTTTCCAGGAAAGAATTTAAGTTTGGAGTTAAACAACCAAACCTTATCACCAGCTATGAAACTCTTTCTCAACAGCCCCTTATCAAAGAAAGCTTTGGACCTTTCCTTGTAGATCCTGGCATTAGCATACACATCCATCCTTAGTTCTTCCAATTCGGACAACTGCAGCAACCAGTGAAGACCAGCAGAAGGTAGATCTAGATTTAAATGTTTGATGGCACAATAGGCCCTGTGTTCTAACTCCACTGGGAGATGAGAGGCCTTGCCATAAACCAGTCTGAAAGGGGACATACCAATGGGAGTCTTATAGGCAGTCCTATAAGCCCACAGTGCATCATTAAGCTTGTCAGCCCAATCTTTCCTATCAGTCCTCACAGTCTTCTCAAGGATATGCATGATCTCCTTATTTAAAATTTCAACTTGCCCACTAGTTTGTGGGTGGTAGGGAGTAGCAATCCTATGGGTGACAGAATATTTCTTGAGCAAGCTCTCGAAATTTCTGTTACAGAAATGGCTCCCCCCATCACTGATAATGGCTCTAGGAGTGCCAAATCTGGAGAAGATATTCTGCTTTATAAACTTGAGGACAACCTGATTATCATTAGTTCTTGTGGCAATGGCTTCTACCCATTTGGAAACATAGTCCACTGCCACTAAGATGAAATGAAAATCATTTGAAGGAGGAAAGGGGCCCATAAATTCAATACCCCACACATCAAACAGTTCTACAAAAATGATGGGATGTAAAGGCATTGAATTTCGTTTAGACAGCCCTCCTAGTTTCTGACATCTTTCACAGGTCTTGCAGTGTGTATTGGCATTTCTAAAAAGAGAAGGCCAATAGAACCCACACTGTAACACTTTGTCAGCTGTTTTTCTCCCACTAATATGACCCCCACAGGCATTTTCATGGCACATGACTAGAATACTGGGGATATCACTTTCGTGAACACATTTTCGAATGATTTGGTTTGCACAATACTTGTACAAGCAAGGTTCCTCCCAGAAAAAGAATTTGACCTGTGAGAAAAATAGGTCTTTGTCCATTTTTGTCCACTAGGCAGGAATCTTGCCTATTACTAGATAGTTGACAATATGTGGATACCAAGGAACTAAAGATTGGATGGCAAACAGTTGCTCATTCGGGAAGACATCATTTGTAGTAAGGTCATCAACACCTTTTTCCAACATAATTCTGGACAAGTGGTCAGCCGCCACATTTTCTACACTCTTCTTGTCCTTGATTTCGACGTCAAACTCCTGCAATAGGAGTATCCATCTAATCAATCTAGGCTTTCCATCCTTTTTGGACAGTAGGTAGTTTATTGCTGAGTGGTCAGTGAAGATGACAACTTTAGACCAAAGTAGGTAAGGTCTAAACTTGTCTACAGTAAAAACCACTGCCAGAAGCTCTTTCTCTGTGGTTGTGCAGTTCAGTTGAGCTTCAGCAAGTGATTTGCTAAGATATGCAATGACCACAGGCAGCTTATCTTTTCTCTAGCCCAGGATAGCACCTATTGCCAAGTCAGATGCATCACACATCAACTCAAAGGGCAAGGTATAGTCAGGTGTTTGGAGTATAGGGGCAGAGGTGAGGCATATTTTTAGAGTTTCAAAAGCCTTCAGACATTTAGCAGAGAAGTCAAAGGGCACATCCTGGCAGAGGAAGTGGCCCAATGGTTTAACAATTTTATTGAAGTCTTTGATAAACCTTCTGTAGAATCCAGCATGTCCAAGGAAGGATCTGATTTGCTTGACTGTTCTTGGAGGGGGCAAATTTTTAATGAGGTCAACTTTTACCTTGTCTAACTCAATTCCATCTTTAGAGACTACATGGCCCAACACAATTCCGTGTTACCATGAAGTGGCTCTTCTCCTAACTTAAGACCAAATTGGTCTCCTCACATCTTTGTAAGACCTTGTGGAGGTGTTGCAGAAATTGGTCAAAGCTATCCCCATAAATCGAAAAATCATCCATGAAAATTTCCAAGAATTTGTCAATCATATCAGAAAAAATGGCATACATACACCTCTGAAAGGTGGCTGGGGCATTACACAGTCCAAAAGACATCCTCCTGTAAGCAAAGGTGCCGAAAGGACAAGTAAATGTAGTTTTCTCTTGATCAAGGGAGTGCACAACGATCTGATTGTACCCTGAGTACCCATCAAGAAAATAGTAAGAAGCTTTCCCAGCCAACTTGTCCAAAATTTGATCAATAAAGGGGAGAGGGAAGTGGTCTTTTCTGGTCTTGAAGTTGAGTTTTCGATAATCGATGCAAACTCTCCAGCCAGTGGTCTCCCTGGCTGGTCTAAACTCTCCAGACTCGGTTGTGATTACTGTTATGCCAGATTTCTTGGGTACCACCTGGATTGGTGCCACCCATTCAGAATCAGAGATGGGGTAAATTACCCCAGCATCCAGCAATTTAATGATTTCTTTCAGGACCATTTCCTGCATGTGAGGATTCAGTTTCCTCTACATTTCCCTGGAGGGTGTTGAGCCCTCCTCAAGATGAATCCTACGCATATAGATTGATGCATCAATCCCTCCTAGATCAGCAATGGTCCAGCCAATTACTTTCTAGTGCTTCCTCAAAACTATTAGCAATTCCTCCTCTTGCTCACTGGTAAGAGAAGAGGAGATAATCACAGGAAGTTTCTCGTCTTTCTAAAGGAAAGCATATTTCAATGTCTCTGGAAGCTTTTTGAGCTCCAGATTAGGGGCTTGTTTGATGGATGGCAGGATTGGTGTATTGTTGGTTGGAGGTAGGGACAACAATATAGGTTTCTAATTGGAATGTTGCACTAAGCCCATAGAAGACCTCACTAAGGACATGTCTTATGACATTAAAGCTAGGCTTCCTTCCTCCACCATGTTCCAAACTACAGTTAAATTAGTGGTAATATTGCTCCACTCAAACAGAGTGGGCAGTTCTTCTTCAACAATTTCTTCTAGTACATCCACTACAAAGCATTCCTTATTATTCAGCTGAGGGTACTTTGCACTGTTGTATACATTAAGCTCAACTTTCATATATCTGAAAGTGGCCTCCATGATTCTAGACCTGCATTGAATGCATGCATTGGCAGTGGCCAAGAATGGTCTGCCTAGAATAACAGGTATTGGGGATGTACTCTTGTTACAGCCCATGTCCAAAACAAGAAAGTCTGCAGGGTAGAAGAACTTGTCTACCCCCACTAGGACATCCTCAACCACTCCCATGGGTTTCCTCTCAGACCTATCAGGCATCAATAGAACAATGGGGGTGGGCTTAAGCTCCCCAAAACCTAGCTACTGATACACACTGTATGGCAGCTAGTTAACACTGGCTCCAAGGTCCAAAAGGGCCTTTCCAATTGTTTGGTCTCCAATAATACAGGGAATAGTGGGTATCCCTGGGTCTTGCAACTTCTCAGGCATTGTCATGGTTAATACAGAATTAACTGTATCAGTCGCAAAGATCTTTTTAGACAAGTGGCCTCTGGCCTTCCTTTTCTGAGTACCGAGGTCTTTCAGAAACTTTGCATAGGTTGGGACCTGTCAGATTGCATCAAGCAGGGGTAAATTTATCTTGACTTGCTTAAAGGTCTCCATCATTTCCTTGATATGTGCCTGTCTCTTATCAAAAGGGGCAGGGCCACTCAAAGCTTGAGGAAATGGCAGCTGAGGGATTGCTGGTTCCTCAGCTGCAAGCCTATGACTGAACTTTTGTTTTTTTCTTTTTTCTATTTTTATCTTCTGCTAAGGTTCAACTACAACCTCTTTATTTTTCCCTTGTTGAAGGGTAGCAGGCAGTTCTTAACTTGTGCTCTAACAAAGCCCTTATCACTTTCACTTGGCATTTCCTTGGGAATGACCTTTCCTTGTTCCGTTCCCACCTGGTTGTCTACCAGCTTGCCAGACCTTAGGGCAGTGATGACATTGGCCCCCTCAAAATTTGAGGAGCCTTCTACAATTGAATACTGGCCTTTAGGGTTGGCTACTGGCTGGCTTGGCAGCCTGTCCTCTTCTCTTTTAGCCAAGGCATTGGCTATCTGGCCAAGCTGCTCTTCTATTTTCTTAATGCTTTGACTATGAGAAGTCACAGTCTGATTTAAGGGTCCAAGGCTTTGCAATTGGGCCAAAACTTGGTCCTCGAAAGAAGCACTTTAGGGCTGAGGTGGGGGAACTACCAATTGATTTTGTTGCTGGGGCTACTATTGCTGTTGGAAATTCAACCTTGGGGCATAACCCTAATTAAACTGCTGCTGTGGCCTTTGAGGTAAGGCCAACATCTGTTGTGGCTGCATATAATGGTCTTGCCTCCACCTCAAATTTGGGTGGTCTCTCCATTGGTAACCAGCATTTTGGTGCTGGTATCCATATGGCTGTTTATTGTAGCCACCAGATTGTTACTGCCCAAAAGATTGGGCAACAGCAGCCTGCTCCATTACAAACTCAGGGTATTGCCCCACAGATGGGCACTCTTCTACTATGTGTTGTGGAGATTGGCATATCAGACATGCCTCCATCACTTGTGCAGCCATTCTAGGCTGCACCACAGTCATAAGTTTATCAAATCTTTCAGTAAGATTGGCCATCTGCATTCTCAGGTCATCAATTTCTCTAACTTCATACATCTTTCCTTTAGAAGTCTCAGCAAACCCCAACTTAGGAGAAGGCTCTTGAACAGTTCTAGATGAGGACATCTTCTGAAAAACATTTTCACTTATGACCTCAAACAAGTCCCATGCCTCATCAGCTATTTTATGCATGTACGTTCCACCACAAGAGGCATCTACCATGTCTCTGCTCTTCTCATCTATCCCATTGTAGCAGCTCTGGACAAGCTGCCAATCAAGGATCTTATGGTGGGGACATTGTTTGAGCATCTCTTTAAATCTGTCGCAGGCTTGGTTAAAATCTTTAGTTGGGGATTGGGAAAAAGTAAGAATGCCTTTCCTCAACTGGCTGGTTTTGGTCTCTGGGAAAAATTTAGACAGAAATCTTGTCTGAAAGTCTTTCCAGGAAGTGATGTTGTTGTTTGGGAGAGTAGATAACCAGGTCATGGCCCTGTCCTTTAGGGAGAAAGGAAAGAGCCTTAACCTAGTGGCTTTTGGTCCCAAACCAGCAATGGAGAATGTCGTGCATAGGGCCAAGAACTGGTCAATGTGCTTGTAAGGATCTTCCTTGCTAAGCCCATGGAAAGAGGGAAGCATTTGGATGATGGAAGTTTTGATTTCGTAGTTTCCCTGAACATCTGGGAAATGAATGCTGAATGGAGAATTGTAATCATCCGGAGCATTCAATTCATTCAATGTTCTGGGTTGTTCTTCACCCATAACTGTTGTCTCAATTTTAATAGGGGGCTTGACTGTGGTGTGTCTGTGCCTTCTCAGTCTTCTACCCCTTTCTATCTCAGGATTAGCAGGCTCTAATGTAGGACTGAGGGATCTCCTTCCTAACATGCACACACACCAACAGCAGGGAAGACTATTCGCAAGCACATTGCACTTAACAAAAATTGCAACTATCCTAATCAACTGTTGTGGAATCTTCAAAGGAGAAATAGACTGAGTTTTGAGGGTTGGAGAAGTGAAAACAGAGGTAGCTAGACTCCCAGTGCAATTCTACTCTCCTTCTCTGCTACGGTCCAGATCTGCTTGAAAAATTCCAAATGTAAATCGACAGTATCAATTATTCACAAGTACAGCTACCAAAGAATAAAGAATCAGAAAATCTAGAGTCTACTAATAGATCAATGTCCCCGGCAACGGCGCCAAAAACTTGTTGGTGTGTTTTAAGTGCTTGCTACTAACTTTATTGAAGACAGTGATAAGAATGGGGTAAATGAAAATGAATGAAAGGTAGAGTGAGGATTACGGAGCAGCAAGCCTAAAATATACACAGTCCTGCAAGATACAGGGCCTGTTGTAGCAAGTTTTGATAAGTAAGAGTTTGTACCACAGGGAAGTTGATCTAAAGCTCCTAGAGAGCTATCTTTAGTAGGCTCTCCAGATCTAACTACAGATCTGACAATCCTAAATGGAAGGGGATTTAAGGTCACTATAATCTAAATCCTAAGGCAACTTAATATCTAGATTATAGAAAGGGTTAAGAAGAATGGTGGAGTGAGAAAATAAATATAAAAGGGTGAGAAGTATGTTATTAAGTACAGATCTGATGGGTCTTGTAACTCAGATTCAGATCTATTGCTATAGAAATCCTGTCCAATGGCTACATTATCACCAAAGAGGAGAAAGAATCAAACTCACCCCTGTGCCATGATCCAATCCCTTATGGCTATAACTTGTCCACTTAAATGGTCACAGACTATCCAATAGGGGAACCACAATCCAGAGATGGGTCAGAACAAGCTTACCATTGTAGGCACTACTTCATCCAGGCTACAAGCTTAAGAATCCATAAGAACCTCATCCTCTAAAGTTCTGTGTGTGGGACTAGGCCTAGAAAGTGCACAAGCCTGGACACACTGGACCAACAAGAGTTTCAGTATTAGCTTTTAAGCATGGTTGTTCACTGCTTTAGTAAGACTGCAGTGTTCCGGTCATAAGCCTACAATCTCTACAGCCAAATCAGATCTGCAATCTGATGATGGATCTATACAAATATAGGAGAGTCTGTCTCTGCACAATCTCTCACAAGGCTACAAGCACAAGCATAGAGAAGAAGAATCTGTCTTAGGTCTGTGGATTGGCTTCACCCTAGGGCTATAACCTATCCACTTAAATGGTCACAAACTATCCACAAAGGCTATCCTCCTCACAGAGGTCTAAGATAGAACAAGATCATTGCTGCTGCCACCATGTTCTCAAGGCTACCAGCTCAAGCTCCCATGGGGATTCAGATTTAGTAGATCCTATGGTGGGGAAAGGCCTGCAATGTGCCTAACCTGGACACACAGGCCACTTGGATCTAAATAAAACTTTAAAAGCAATCCTCCATTGCTTACGATACAACTTAGCAATGGAGGATCTCAAGGCAGCAGCCTTGTACAGAATAACTCACAATAAAAACATCATCCCATACATGCAATAAATCCTATTACAAAACTCCATTATAATCTATACCATATAATCATACAAAAGGCATAGCCAGCAAGTGCTGGACTATGGAGAGAAAGAAAAAGGAAAAAGAAAACTCCGAAACCTTAACCTTAGCCTACTGTAATTCTACAGTTGGTTTCAAGAAGAAGCACAGAAGTTAAGTCCCAAAAGAGGTCTCTAAACCTAAGCTAGGCTTAGGCTTATATAGCAGTCGGCTTCCCTTCAATTAGGGTTAGGGAAAACCCTAATTTATTAATGGGATTGCAGCCCATTCCTATCCCTTGGATGTCTCAGGGCATGTGCACAGAGATTAGAGCATTGGAGTGTGTGCCCTAATTGCTGGAAGTCCCCAGATTGCCCTTGCAGAAGTGGGGAGAAGTTTAGAACCCGATCCTCGCTGGGTAGAAAAGATTTCAGATCCTTCCGCGTGGTAACATTGGCGTCGCAGGGTTGAATTTACTTGAAGTTCATGTAGTCGCGAGATACTAATGGCTATCGCAAGATTGCTCTTTCAGCTTTGAATGGCACAGGGATTTCTCACGCGGTCCATCCCTTGGTGAATCTTGCGACAGATCTTCATGAAGAAGCAGTGTTCATGAGTTTTTGGGTCGCGCGAGCATTTCCCTGAAGGTCTGTATCTCACGGTCACTGCGCGACAGCTGCGCGCAGGAATACCTAGAGCTCTTACTTCTAAATGAATCGCGTGAAGCCTAACGACTCCTCTTTTGAGCTGTGCGAGACTGCACGAATGCTTCACTCACTTATGGCTGAGCTTCGTGAGAACCGCGTGAAGACTGATTTGCATTTCTTTTTGTCATCAAACCGGGCGAGAGCAGCGTGAGGACTGCGCGGCCAGTTGTTGTGCTTCCTCTAGGAGCCCGCGACAACTGCGCGAAGGCATTATCTCTGGTTCAATTGAACCCTACGACATTTGTGAGAGGCATCCTTCTTGGTTTATTTCTTCTTTGATGTGCCTATACTTCTGCCACTCTCTGTCTGGGTTCATTCTTCATTCAGCTGAGGTAGTTCTGGGGCAACCGTGAGCTTCTTGGCATGGTTAGGGGTTTATTTGCAGCTGCTGCTTATTACCTATAGAATAGACTTAAAACACATTTATTAAATGATTAAGGGCCTAACAGAGACTAAGATAAGGGGTGAAAAGTGGTACTTTTCAGGTCTTAACACTAGTATAAGATCGTTCCCACGAAAACAGGATTCTCTATATTAACTTAATTTTTTTGAAAACTTATATTTATCTTTTATGTTCCTAAACTACTAGAGAAATATGAATAAAAGAATTGTTTCTTAATCTAATTTGTAAAAAATAAATCCTAATCCTCCTTTTTCAGATTATGGTCGTCATTCACAATCTTCAGCTATCGGTTATTTATGATTTTAAATAGGACCATTATACTATATATCAAGTTTCCTAGCATTGGTCGTCTATCAATACTAAAATCCCATCAATACAAATTTAATCTAATCGATAATCTCTTAAAACTTGGGCGTCAATCAAATTCTAAAAAATTGAAGATGGAAAAGTAAAAATCGTTATATTAATCTGCAAACTTTAACCTGAGTTGTCAATTCAAATTAAAATTCAGAGATATTTACAAAGCAGGAAATTGCAATAAAATAAATATAAACTAAAAAATAATAAAATTATACCTTTCACCCCTCAGTCATAGTCATCAATTGCTTCTAAGAAACTATAAATATCTACTCTAATCTTCAGCTCCCAATTGCAATCATTAATTACTCTTGAGAAACCTTGGATATATAATCTACAAAGTAATAAAAATTTACTCTAAATTTTATCGGAAGATAACCCAACCTCAGTCGTCAATTGATGCAAAAAATTTCTTCGATATCTATTCCTACACCAGGCTCTCTTATTTATAGATCATAAGGAGTCAGTTTACAAGTTCTAATTCTAATAAAAGAAATAAAAAGATTCCTATTATAACTCTAATTCTATCTTTATCTTTTCCTTGCTTTCCTTATTTCTATGCGCTTCTGGATTGTTCCTTTTTATTCAGTAATAGAGATCTTCTGGAGTCTGTCTTCATCAATCTTCTCAGATCCGTGATATGCCAAACTTCTAATTCAGTGTATGGCGGTATAGATCTTCACATGATCCACAGCAGTAGTCGCAGTAGGAAAGCTTTTACAATTGTAAAGTATTATTATAATATCCTTGATATTTTGGACCTATTTTTGTTTACCTCGGTAAGCGTGCTCGAGAAAAGTTGCAGGATATTTCTGGGTTTTTGGATAGCTCAGTGTATGATGAGAATAGTGACCAAAGGATTTTGTCTCTGGACTTAGGGAAGTCATGTACTTGATGACATACACTTTAAGTTGGGTGTTTGTGTTTAACACCGAAAACTAATGCAATTTAAGTGGATAGAGTTGTGTTTACAAAAATCTAGATATTTGGTTGCTATTTTAGTATTATTAAGAGAGGGGCTTTGAGGAGAAGTTTCACTTCTCTCACTCTCATTTGAAAATGAAACCTTGCAACCTTTGCCCCTTATCTTTGATCTTAGATCTTGAGAGATTGTGAATTTCTCTCCCCATCCCAACCATTGATAAGCTTTGTATCGAATTACTGATCGGTTTATGCCATTGAAAGAGAAGGATAGGGGAGAGGATAGTTTTGTATGGGTCAGACCTGTGCACTTGAAGTAAGGTTTGAATGGACTGATTTGGAGGTCCAGACTCATTAAACGTTGAAGATTAGTTCTGATGCTTGAAATTGGTGCAACGGGATCGACGGATTAAACTTGAAGAGGTCGGCTTTTAAATCTCCCCGTATTAAATATTGTTAGCTTTGCTTAGATTAGGTTTATATTGGAATATGTGAGGATAAGCAAACTGCGGATTGAATGAGCAATAGGTTCAAAGAATCAATTTTTGAACAAGCACAAACCTAGGAAATTTGAGGGTCGAATTTGGAATTCGACCATTCGAATTGAAAATCGAGGGTCGAATTTGGATTTTTCAAGCCTAATGCACTTTTAGAAATTCAAGGGTCGAATTTCAATTTGACCATCAAATTTCAAATTCGACCATCGAATTTAAATTCGAGGGTCAAATTCTGTCCTATTTCTGGCCTTTAAATTTTTTGTTTGAATTTTTATCGGTAAGCTTTTGGGTTGACTTTTGGTCCACTATTAACACGTGTAGTGTTAATACTTGTAGGATTTGAAATGGTGAGTCCTGTGTGAGGAGTGCCTTGATTGTTTATTGGACCGCTTTGGCATGAGATAGGGGAACCTAAACCTGATTTGCATTCGATTATAAGTATAGGTTGTTTTGTATTAAGCATAAATTCTTAAATTTTGAACGACACAGCATGCATAAGAACTCTAAAATATGACACATATCAGAACCTTGAAACTTTGATATGAATAAGAACTCAGAACTCCGAAACTTTGAACTTTGATCTTCGAATCAGAACTCCAAAAATCTGTAAATGTATATAGTATATAAACTTTGATATGTTTAGCACTTGCATTTGATTTGAGGTACATACGAACGAAACCCTAGATCCTACCAACCGTGTTGACGGTAATTCTTTTTGGCATAAGTTTCCCCCATAGCGTAGGGACTTGTCGCACTTCAGAAAAATGGTGAATGACGATGGTCAGTAGGGTTTCCCATCGGTGACTTTTTCCGCTCTCATGCTAGTATGTAACTTGAGAGATTATTTTAAGTTATAAATTTAAGACAAGAAGCATGCCTAATTCAGAAATTTTGAGAACATCAGACACTTTGGTTCAGTTTTTAGCTTTCTATTTAGATTTGGATATTCAACTTGCAATGCATATTTAGAAAATCATAAATGATCCGATTTCTGTCTTTAAAAACCTTTATTGATGATAAAATGCCAATAGACATGTTTCCTCTCTTGGGCTTCGATGTTAGCTCACCCCGACTATACGTCACAGGTGCTGAGACTAACCTGGGAGTAGACAATCTCGATCTAGAGGACTCCGATTACGTTCCTGAGGAGGAATTGGAGACGCCTGCTGAGGAGTTTTTCCCCTGACTTCTAGATTGTCCTTTGGTATTTTGTTAGAATTATTCTTTGAATATTGGGCCCTAGGCCAATTGTTTTATCTCTTTGGATATCACTTGAGGAACCATCATTAGGAACCACTACTTTAGGTGTTGGATTGGCCATCACCGGTGGTTCTTCCTGATTCCTCAGGGTGATATATTGTTTTGATTAAGCTTTTGTTCTTATTTATTGTTTTACTTTGCCTCTGCTTAGACCAATGTTATGCTATCGGCGTCTGTTTGTTTAAGGCTTATTGAGAAATCAATAAGTTGATGAACCAGCCTTTCCTATACCTTAGGGATTGGAAAAGTCGGGTTGTCACAGTTGGTATCAGAGGAAGGCTCTAGGTTCAGAGTCTTAGGACTAAGGGTTAGATTGTCTGGACAATCAATACTGATCTATTATTACTATTTTTCAACAATGACAGATCAACATGCCTCTGCGGTTAAGAGGCAGAGGCAAAGGTAGGGAAGGACCTTGCATGGCTCATCTTGAGGAGATTGATAAGGGTGTAGGTACCTCACGTGGCCGAGAGAGATTCGCATTTGGCCCTAATGCAGAGCCCTTGGGAGCTGCTAGGCTTGAGGGACGAAATGTCGACCAGGTGTTGGCAGCCTTGGCCAACAACATGGCTCAACAGACTGCGGTGACAGATCGAGAGACATAATTACTGGCAGCCAGACATCAGCCAAGAGGATTCATCGAGTTCAGGAGGATGAGACCTCCTACATTCTCAGGGCAGACGGATCCGATGGAAGCTAAGGCATGACTTGATGAGATGGAGAAGATTTTTGAGGTGTTACAGTGTACAGATGTTGAGAAGGTACGCTGGGCAGCCTTCAAGCTATTGGGTGAGGCCAGTCCTTGGTGGATGTCTGTGTCCAGGATACGGGAGCAGGACTACGCCAATACTCCATGGACTTGGGCAGAGTTCGTGGATATGTTCAACGATCAGTATTTCCTAAAGATTGTGCACAACCAGTGGGAAGTCCAGTTTATAAAGCTAGAGCAGAATGAAATATCTGTGCGTGAGTATGGCGCAGAGTTCGATAGACTTGCCCGATTTCCACCCTTACACGTGGCCACTGAGTTGATGAGGGCTCAGAAATTTTAGAGAGGTTTGAGGCCAAATATTGAGGAGAGGGTGTCGATGTGGGAGATGAAGACTTATGCGGGTGTCATGGCAAAGGCTCTCATTGGAGAGGAAGACATCCAGAAATAGTATCTGAGGCGAGAGCAAGGAAATAGAAATCGGTTTGGCCAGGGACAGTTGAGTGCATCTGACTAGGTGAACAAAAAGCCGAGGTTCTCTAAACCTCCTCACTATCCTAGTCAGCCATCGTATTCCAGGCCGGCTATTACTTCAGGACCAGTATCGTCTTCCTATCAGTGACCGCAGAGTTCTTCACCTGTGCGACCTTTCAGAGCTGGGAGCACTAGTGCGAGTGGAGCTTCTGTGGCTCAGGGGTCATCACGGGGACCAGCTATTACTCCTGTTCCTACTCCAGCATGTACACGATGTGGGAAACCACATAAGATAAAGAATTACTGACGGAACACTAGGGGATCTTCAGGTGTGGACAAATTGGTCACATGATCAAGGATTGTCCTATGACGGACAAGGGAAGGACTACGTCAGTCTCCACACAGAAATCGACATGACCTACAGTTCAAGGTCGAGCCTTTGCAGTGACTGCACAGGATGCCCAAACGTCGAATGACGTGATCCAAGGTATCATTAAAGTTGAGATATAAATTCTTGCATTGGTTCTATTATTTGATATTTAAATTCATTAAAATAAATTTTGAACAAAATTGGAATCATTGCATATAATTAACAAACTTTTTTAATAAAAGGTACCCTTATGATGAGTCATGGAGGCGACTTGAGTAATGTTGAAGCACGAGTTTTGATAGACCTCGGGTCTACACACTTGTTTATTACTCCTCTTTTCTCTGAGAAGTTGGGTATTACTCCCGAACCCCTTGCTTTCATTTTAGATGTAAAGATCCCTACGGGAAGTTCGGTGAGCTCAGATATAGTATGTTAGTCAGTCATTGTGAAGATTGATGAGCACGAGACAGTGATCGACATGATTACGTTTAACATGGAAGGATTCGATGTCATTCTCGGGATGGATTGGTTGGTAGCTTATCATGCGAGCGTGGACTGTCTACGGAAGATCGTGACCTTTCGACCGCCTAAGCGAAAGTCCTTATGATTTTGTGGAGTTAAATCAAAGGTTGCACCGCTAGTTTCAGCTATTAAGGTCGAGCGCATGATGAGGAATGGCTGTAGCGGATATCTTACTTACCTGTAAGATTCTACAGAAAAGATGAATGACTTGGCTCTTATCACGGTGGTCTACGAGTATCCTGATGTCTTTCCAGAAGACTTACCTGGATTACCACCTGATCGAGAGATTCAGTTCGCGATCGAGCTAGCACCGGGTACAGAACCATTGTCTAAAGCTTCATATCGGATGTCACCTGCTGAATTGAAAGAGCTCAAGGAACAGCTTCAAGAGCTGTTAGATAAAGGCTCCATTCGACTGAGTATTTCTCCTTAGGGTGCATCGATTCTCTTTGTAAAAATGAAGGATGGATCAATGCGTTTCTGCATTGATTATCGTTAGCTCAATAAGATGGCGATCAAGAATCGTTGTCCACTTCCTCTGATAGATGACTTGTTTGATCAATTGCAAGGTGCAAAGTTCTTCTCGAAGATTGATCTGAGGTCAAGCTTTCACTAGCTCAAGATCAAGGTGGGAGATATATCCAAGACTACGTTTCGTATGCGTTATGGCCACTATGAATTCTTAGTGATGCCATGTGGGTTGACAAATGCACCAGCATCGTTCATGGACCTGATGAACCACGTGTTCAAGCCACATCTAGACAAGTCTATGGTAGTTTTTGTAGATGACATCCTCATCTATTCGAAAACTAGAGAGGAGCATATGCAGCATCTAAGGATGGCTCTTCAAACGCTTAGGGACTATCAGTTGTATGCCAAACTCAGTAAGTGTGAGTTTTGGCTTGATCAGATCTGTTTCTTGGGCCACGTTGTCCCTGAGACTGGTGTATCAGTGGATCCTACAAAGATCAATTCTGTGGTGAACTGGGAACAGCCTACGACAGTTACAGAGGTTCAAAGTTTCCTTGGTCTGGCAGGGCAATATCGGAGATTTGTCCAAGGTTTCTCGAAGATATCTGGTCTGCTTACATTGCTTACAAGAAAGAATGCAAAGTTCGACTGGATAGAGTAGTGTGAGCAGAGCTTTCAGGAGCTAAAGTGCCGATTGACTATGGCACCGATACTTGCTATACCTTCAGGCAGTGGAGGCTTCACAGTGTACAGTGATGCTTCTTATGGCAGATTAGGCTGTGTGCTTAATCAACACGAGCGGGTCATTGCATATGGTTCTAGACAACTGAAGGACCATGAAAGAAATTATTCGACGCATGATCTCGAGTTAGCAACAGCTATATTTGCCTTGAAGATCTGGTGACATTACCTCTACGGTGAGATATTCGATATATTCATCGATTACAAGAGTCTCAAGTACCTATTAACTTAGAAGGACTTGAATATGAGGCAGCGACGATGGATGGAGTTTTTGAAGGATTATGATTGCTCGATTTAGTATCATCCAAGAAAGGCGAACATCGTTGCTGATGCTCTTAGTAGAAAGTCTTCAGCACAGTTGTCACATCTTGTCAGTCGGATACAGAGATGGAAGCTTTTAGAGGATATTGCCTTAGGCAGCTTGTGGTTTGATGTGAAAGGCTCAGGAGCATTGATGGCTACACTTATATTGTGCCCTACGCTCTTTGAGAATATCAGGAAGCTTCAGATGACAGACGATGAGCTGATGGCGATCAGACAAGATGTCGAGAGTGGAAGCAAGAAGGATTTCTCCATTCGAGTAGATGGGACCTTGTTGTTTCATGACCAAGTATGTGTACCGATGAGTACTGAGCTTCGAGACACCATTCTGGAAGAGGCTCATAAATCCACGTATGCCATATATCCTGGTAGCACCAAGATGTTTCAGGACTTGATGAAGAGCTTTTGGTGGCGAGGTTTGAAATGCGACATCGCTGAGTACGTATCGCGATGCTTGGTTTGTCAGCAGGTTAAGGTTGATCATTTGAATCCAGTGGCCTTGTCGCGACCTATACCTTTACTAGAGTGGAAATGGGAAGCCATTTCGATGGACTTTATTCTAGGTTTGCCGAAAACCCTAAGGAAGAACAATGCCATCTGGGTCATTGTCGATTGGCTAACCAAGTCTGCTCATTTCCTATCGTACAATACTACGTACACAGCTAGTAGACTTGCAAAGTTATACCACAAGGAGATCGTTTGACTGCATGAAATATCGGCTAGTATTGTGTCAGACAGAGATCCGTTGTTTACTTCACAGTTTTGGCAACGGTTTCAAGAAGGAATGGGTTCTCGTCTCGACTTCAATTCAGCATTTCACCCACAGACGGATGGCCAGACTGAGCGAGTGAATCCGATCATAGAGGACATGCTGAGAGCTTGCATGTTGGATTTTCATAGGTCATGGGACCAATACTTACCTCTGATTGAGTTCGCTTACAACAATAGCTTCCAAGCAAGCATCGGTATGGCACCGAGGCTTTAAATGGATGACGGTGTAGATCGTCGTTGAACTGGGAAGAAGTGGGTGAGAAGCTCATTATAGGACCCGAGATAGTTGAGCGTACGACCGAGACGGTTCGGTTGATTCGCGAGAGACTACATGTAGCTCAGAGTCGTCAGAAGAGCTACGCTGATCTCAAGCGGAGACATGTGGATTTTCAGGTATGCTTGAGTACGTTAATGTGCAATTAAATACTTATTATGTTTTTCGCAATGAAATTGTTGCTAATAATTGATTTTCAGGTCGACGACAATGTTTTTGTTTGAATTTTGCCTACGAAAGGCGTTATGCGATTCGGTAAAAGAGGGAAGCTGAGTCCTCGGTACGTTGGGCCTTTTGAGATATTAGGTCGAGTCAGAGAGGTTGCATACCGAGTGGCACTACCGCCGTAATTGTCCAGCATGCACAATGTCTTACATGTGTCGATGCTACGCCGTTACATACGTGACCCGACTCACGTGCTTGATTACCAACCCATCGAGCTTCAGGATGGTTTGACGGTGATTGAGGACCCGATTCAGATTTTGGATCACAAGGAGCAGATCCTGCGCACGAAGTGGATTCCTTTGGTTCTCGTCCGTTGGAGGAATCATACACCCGAGGAAGCCACCTGAGAGCAGGAAGTAGAGCTCCGAGAATAATTTTTGCACCTTTTTGCCTAAGCTTGTTGAGAAAATGCATATGGGATGAATAGAAATTTGGACTTTTTTTTATGTACTTGTTATTTTTTACATATATGTCCAGTTTTTGGCGATCCAATGTTTTTTTTTTATTGTGTGTTTGCCTAATTTTCTGTTGCACTACTTGATGGTTCCTATTTCTTGAAAATAGGAAAAATTTTGGGACTTAGACCACAGATGTGGGTGTTCTTCTCACTACTAGTCATGTGGAATACCGAGCCACATTTTAATTGCTTGGTTATGGTTCATAGGATCGAATTTTGGTTTTTCTACTTGCCGCATGGCCGGGATCAATGTTTTACGTGAACGGGCCTTAAAGAAGTCAATTCAAGCCCAAAACTTTGGCCTACACTTCCAAAATTTGAAAATTTTAAGGCTTTTTCCTCTCGAGAAATTCAAGGGTCGAAAATCAAAATGAAGGGTCGAAATTGCATGAACAGTGTGCACCCTGTTTGAGGCAAAATTTTAGCCTGGCAACACTTTTGGAAATTCGAGGGTTGATTTCAAAATCGAGGGTCGAATTCAAATTCGACCATCGAAATTGAAATCGAGGGTCGATTTTCTCGAGTTATGATAACCTGGATTTGGGGTTTTGCCAGTTCTGTTTGCTTAAACACAGAGGTCAAAGCTAGGGTTTTGGGGGATTTTGTTGCTCTTGCCTTCTATTGACAATTTGGAGCCGAAATAGGGTGGGATTCCACTCGGATTCGACTGGGTTTTTGATTGCAAGCTTAAGGGATCGAGTGTTGGCTTTCAAAAGGTAAAACCCCCATCTACTTCTCTATTTTTGTAGATCCTTCTTACATCAAATCTCATTCTAGGTGGGTTCTTGCATCTTAAATCATGGGACCTATGAAAAACACTTCAAACCGTATCCCAACCTCAAAGAGGCCAGCTTCGAAGGCTGGATCCTCAAGCCAACAGGCTCAGCCACCTTCACAATCGACTCCACCACCCCCACAGTCGATTCCACCACCTATGGCTCCTCAAATTCGGGAACAACCGAATGAGTTTGGGAGCATCAAGGGCTTTGCTACTGAGTGGGTCTTTCATCCTGAATTGTTTGATCAACAAACCACCACTCAGTCGGTGTCCAATTAGTTAGAGAAAGCCCGTTTGACCTCTCCTTGTACCGCGTTCAGTAATCATTTTTATCCTCATTTGGTGTCATTGTTCTATCAGCGCATGCGCCGAGAGGATGGGAAGAAAATTTATACCACAATCGATGGGCATGATTACGCCTTCGATCTCGATGACATTGCTGTGGCAATGCGCTGCCCGACCTCACATTCATCGACCGTGGGTTTGGGTCCTCCTTTCCCTAAACCTGTCCCCGTCCATGAGGTCATGGCACAAATGACCCAAGGTTGTCATGGCTCTGGTAAGGCTATCACCCGATCACAAATGCCTGATACTATTTGGATCCTTGACATGATTTTCAAGGCAACCCATTACCCATTCGACCATAAATCTGAGTGCCGAGGTCCCATCCAGCAAATTTTATTTGCCGAGTTTAAAGACCGATGGTTCAATGCCCCCGAAATTATTTTTAAGGGGAACATTAAGGCTAGGGAGAAGATGGGCAAACAAGTGAAGAAATCGAAAAAGGGCATCCCATATGCTCATTTAATTTTGGTAATGATTGAAAATTATTGTGCGGGCCTAGCATATGAGATTCCCCCTACTAAGCCGCAGTTCATGAATGGTCTAAAGCTTTATATCCTTGTCAGTTGGGGACAAACCTACAATAAGATTGTTAAAGCTCCCACGGATGCGGTGGTTCCGGATGAAGATGAGGAGGAGGATGCAGAGCATGTAGCACCACAGCCTGATCCTCCTGCACCCGACCAGCCCCCACAGAGCGACGTACTCACGCTCTCGGAGTTTACTCACCAGATGACTACGGTGAGCCAGCAGATTCAGGAGGTCACACAGCATACCAGCTCCATGTGTCGGGAGTTGGACGTTTCCCACAAACTATGCCACGTACATGGCCGACATCCGAGCATCCGTTCACCACCCTTCGACATCAGGCGCCGGTCCCAGCATGCCTACCAATGTGGGTGTTGATGATTCGGACAACGATGCTAATGATGGGGACGGTGACCAGGTTCAGGCTGGTCCAGCTACTGTGGGGGAGTTTTAGATCAACCTTGTGATGTTACGTTGTTTTGATTCTTTTTGGGGCTTGTACTTATTTTTTTTTATATACTGCTTTGATTATCATAGAACTTGGTGGTTCTACTTTTGCTATTTCTTTTATATATTTGTTTTGGGATATTTATGTGATCATTTTAGTTTTATTTCGTTTTCTAAATTTTTTCGCTATGGATCTTGTCACATATCTATCTATGGTTTTGTTGAACTCCTGGCTTTCGTTCTGTGGGCATGTGACTTCAATTCAATTTCTGCTTTTGTGTGGTGGGGCCATGCTATTTTGTTCTTTGTTTATGCACTTATACTTTCAGCTTGTCAACCTTTCCGTTTCTTCATGAGTCACGGTGAGGTTGTTTCCTAGGACGTGACACTCGGGGTGTAGGCATCCATGTACGGATGCAACCCACTTTGGCCCTTCAGGTGCCATATGTAGTATATCCACGTTACTATAGATCCCATCCCTTGACTTGCGTGCCCTGTGAGGCTATTGCACAGTGGCCCATGTTTTTCTTTTTGTTTGCATTTTGTGGTATGCGTTGCTTTTCGGCTTTTTGCTATGTGTCAGTTTTACATTTTCGAGGAAGAAAATTCCTAAGGACGGGAGAATGTAATATCCCTGATATTTTGGACCTGTTTTAATTTACCTCGGTAAGCATGCCTGAGAAAAGTTACGGGATATTTCTGGGTTTTTCGGTAGCTCAGTGTATGATGAGAATAGTGACCAAAGGATTTTGTCTCTGGACTTGGGGAAGTCATGTATTCGATGACATACACTTTAAGTTGGGTGTTTGTGTTTAACACCAGAAACTAATGCAATTTAAGTGGATAGAGTTGTGTTTACAAAAATCTAGATATTTGGTTGCTATTTTAGTATTATAAAGAGAGGGGCTTTGAGGAGAAGTTTCACTTCTCTCTCTCTTGTTTGAAATTAAAACCTTGCAACCTTTGCCCCTTATCTTTGATCTTATATCTTGAGAGATTTTGAATTCCTCTCCCCATCCCAACCATTGATAAGCTTTGTATCGAATTACTGATCGGTTTAAGCCATTGAAAGAGAAGGATAGGGGAGAGAATAATTCTGTGTGGGTCAGACCTGTGCACTTGAAGCAAGGTTTGAATGGACTGATTTGGAGGTTCGGACTCATTAAACCTTGAAGATTAGTTCCGATGCTTGAAATTTGTGCAACGGGATCGACGAATTAAACTTCAAGAGGTAGGCTTTTAAACCTCCTCAAATTGAATATTGTTAGCTTTGCTTAGATTAGGTTTATATTGGAATATGTGAGGATAAGCAAACTACGGATTGAATGAGCAATAGGTTCGAAGAATCAATTTTTTAACAAGCGCAGACCTGGGAAATTCGAGGGTCAAATTTGGAATTCGACCATCGAATTGAAATTCGACCCTCGAATTTGGATTTTTCAAGCCTGATGCACATTTAGAAATTTGACCATCAAATTTAAATTCGAGGGTCAAATTCTGTCCTGTTTCTGGCCTTTGAATTTTTAGGTTGAATTTTTATTGGTAAGCTTTTGGGTTGACTTTTGGTCCACTATTAACATGTGTAGTGTTAATACTTGTAGGATTTGAAATGGTGAGTCCTGTGTGAGGACCACCTTGATTGTTTATTGGACCACTTTGGATTGAGGTAGGGGAACCTAAACCTGATTTGTATTCGATTATAAGTCTAGGTTGTTTTTTATTAAGCATAAATTTTTAAATTTTGAACGACACAGCATGCATAAGAACTCTGAAATATGACACAAATCAGAACTTTGAAACTTTGATATGAATAAGAAATCAGAACTCCGAAACTTTGAACTTTGATCTTCGAATAAGAACTCCGAAAATCCGTAAATGTATATAGTATACAAACATTGATATGTTTAGCACTTGCATTTGATTTGAGGTACATACGAACGAAACCCTAGATCCTACCAATCGTGTTGACGGTAATTCTTTTTTGCGCAAGTTTCCCTCATAGCGTAGGGGCTTGTCGCACTTCAGAAAAAAGGTTCATAAACGACGATGGTCAGTAGGGTTTCCCATCGGTGACTTTTTTCGCTCTCATACTAGTATGTAATTTGAGAGATTATTTTAAGTTATAAATTTAAGACAAGAAGCATGCCTAATTCAGAAAATTTGAGAACATTAGACACTTTGGTTCAGTTTTTAGCTTTCTATTTAGATTTGGATATTCAACTTGCAATGCATATTTAGAAAATCTTAAATGATCCGATTTCTGTCTTTGAAAACCTTTACTGATGATAAAATGCAAATAAAAATGTTTCCTCTATTGGGCTTCGATGTTAGCTCACCCCGACTATACGTCACAAGTGCTAAGACTAACTTGGGAGCAGACGATCTTGATCCAGAGGACTCCGATTACGTTCCTGAGGAGGAATTGGAGACGCCTGCTGAGGAGTTTTTCCCCTGACTTCTGGATTCTCCTTTGGTATTTTGTTCGAATTATTCTTTGAAAATTGGGCCTAGGAATTGGAGACGCCTGTTGAGGAGCTTTTCCCCTGACTTCTGGATTCTCCTTTGGTATTTTGTTCAAATTATTCTTTGAAAATTGGGCCCTAGGCCAATTGTTTTATCTTTTTGGATATCACTTGAGGAACCATCATTAGGAACCACTACTTTAGATGTTGGATTGGCCATCACCGGTGGTTCTTCCTGGTTCCTCAGGGTGATGTATTATTTTGATTAAGCTTTTGTTCTTGTTTATTGTTTTGCTTTGCCTCTGCTTAGACCTATGTTATGCTGTCGGCTTCTATTTGTTTAAGGCTTATTGAGAAATAAATAAGTTGATGAACCGGCCTTTCCTATACCTTAGGGATTGGAAAAGTCGGGTCGTCACAATGATTGTCTCTTTTCTTTTCATTCTGAAAAATCGTAAATCACAATTTTCTATCTTTCATAGCTTTCTCCCTGTATCGCTTCAATTTTTTGAATGTCTTCTGAAGAATTGTAAATTACGATTTCTTATTTTCTTCTTTAGTAACAACGCTCTGTCGTCTCTCACCAATTTCTAACTTTCAGTATATAGCGAATCATCATTTTATGCTCAATCGTCGTTTACTACTCTTTTTGAGTTCATTTTGACGAATATTAATACTTTGGCTCTCTCTTACTGATTTTCCTTAATATCTACATATCATTAACTTATTAGTAACAAACTAACTCCTAACATCAATAAGTTAATGGTAATAAATTTATAGATTATGTGACTGATCACACCCCCAAACTTACATTTTGCTAGTCCTTAACAAACAAAGAAACATAAAATATCTTATACTAAAAAGTAAATTGCCACTTTCGTAGGGAGCACGATTCCATTTAGCATATGCAACTAGCCTTTAAACCCCTAGGAGATCCCCGGTAGAGGAGTTGTAGACTCCTAATGATTTTCAGTGAAGTTACCTACAACCTTCAAATCTTTTTGGATTTTTCAAAATGTTTATCAAAAGAAAATTTTAAACTAATTTTGTACACTATCTAAATTAACTAAGTTAACTAAGGTGGTCATCTCATAGTTATTATGATTTTTTAAAATTACCAATCTTTTATCCTTACTTTCCATCATAACAATTATCCTTGATTAGAACTCCAACAATTTCAATTCTTGGTAAGCAAAAAGTGTATGTATTAGTGAAAAGTTTATTCTTCATAAATTTTTCTAAACAGTAGATTTAGAAAATACTTTTATTCAAAAACTTACATTGACATACTCTCAAAAAGTTATCAAAACTTTTTTGGTTCTCATAATATTATTTCAGAAAAATTCAGTCAAAGATAAAATTGCCAATCTCATAGAAAAGGATAATCTAGTCTATTCATATGAATCTTTGTGCAATCCATAATATCTATTTTTTATATCTCTACTAGGCCGATGCTTTTGTAAATCGTAAATCAAAAAGGTCTTACCTTCGGCTTGTAATGGGGCTTTGGGTTTTCAGAAGATGTCAAAGAAAGGAAAAAAAGATTCGAAGTTTTTCTGAGAATTTAGCTCTTCTTTCTCCTATCTTTTCAGCTTCTTTTTTTCTTTTTTTTTTTCAATAAGTATCCATAAATTGGATAACTTCTTCCCATTGTTATTTAGAAATCCTATTTTGATCTTTTCTAAAATCGTCCTTTTACGATTTTTCATATTCAAAAGCTTTTTACTTTAAAATTGTTCTTTTTCAGAACTCGTTTTTCACGATTTTTCATTCCTTTCCCATATTCTTTTTTTGATATCTTCAGTTGTACCCTTTTTTGGCATTCCTCTTATCTGTTTTTACTTTTAACTCCTTCCACTCCCTCTACTTCCCTTCTTTTGCATTCTAAAATCTCATAAAATATAAGGGTTAAAGGTTGAAAGCTTTAGGTAGTACTTATGGTTAAGGGTTTATAAGATTTTTGGTACAAAGAAATTCGATTTTGGCTTCTGATATGAGTTCGATGGATAAAATTTATTTTGGGATTTTGGCTTTTTGGCTTTGGTTTAACAAAAGCTGGCCTTTAATCATCTTTATGATTTACTAGCATAGATGTCTTATTACTTTGATATTTTTAACAGATAGTTCTAGACAAAAAATCAGGTTATTATAGAATATTTTGATTCTAAATTTAGCGGTATGAGCTTTCATATCAGTATAGAAGTTCAAAGAAAAATTTTGACTTAAATAAAAGAAACAATATTGCTTTGAATAAAAGAAAAATATTGGCTCAAAATCTCACTGGTTTATAATTTTGAAACTACACTCTAAAATTTTACAGTTTAGATCAATCTATTACTTCAATCATCCATTCTAATACAGTGTTCAACGAGTTAAGCATGAATTGTACTGTTCCTTATTCTGATTATTGAATTCCTACTATAATGGATTGTAAGTTTTTAAGATTTGTAATTTTGCTATCATAATTCCTACGTGATGATCAACTAAAACAAACAAACTAAAACTAAATGATTTACTGCTATACTACTGTTATACATAGATATTGTGTATCCCCCCCCCCCAAACTTAATTCGGACAATGCCCTCATTGGTACAAAAAACATAGGGGATACTGAAATTGTTTTCCTAAAAAATATTGATATCTCTGATTGCTTACCAGAGTGAAAAAAAATTCTGTGAAGAATGTTCCCCCAAACTTGAGGAAAGCACAATGGTTTTACTTCTCAGAGATAAAAATTATAAAAATGTTAGAGATGTTAGTAACAATTACACAGTTAGTAAAAAAATAAAAGTTAGTTAAAAGGAAAATTTCATATATTACTGAATATTTACAATGATCATTAAAAAGAAAATATATAATATATTAAAAACTAATTACAGAAAAGAAAATAATCATAGGAAAAATCTAGATAGATCATACCTGTGAGGATTATAATATTCTGTTTTATTTTTATTCACTAGGGGATGACGGGTACGGTACCAAGATAGAAGTAGTGTGGTCATCTTTCGAGTCGGACACGTCAATAGTAGAGTAACCATCATGTTCTTCTTCTGAAGGTAAATCTTCATGTGTTTCAGGCTTTGCCTCATCGGTGTTTTCCTTCTCATCAATCATTTGGCAAGAGGTTTCATTCTTACACTGCTTCTCCTTATCAGCCTTTTCTTTCAAATTCGCAGTCAACTTCTTGATCATAGCAAATTTAAGTTGTATTTCCATTCTCAGCTTTTCTGCTTTATCTTGTTCTTTTTTTGTTGCGACCTAGCTGTTCTTTGTTATAGACTTAATGATCTGCTTCTATTCTGCATTAATTGAGTTTAGGGAGTCCTGTGTTTTTTGTAATTACAGAAATTTTCCTTCAGCTATGGTCAGTAGATTATCCCTCTCACTTAGCTGTTGATGGAGTGTTTACCTAGCTTTTTTTGTTGTAGTTTCTGCATCGTCAAGTACTGCCATTAGACCTCCAAACTGTTCAAGTATAGCTGCCATTTTATCTTCATACACCTTTCTTTCTTCTTCCCAAGCTTGCTGATTTTCGCCCAGTATTCTATTCTCTACTTGCAGCTGGGTGATTTGTGCTTGAAGGGTTGAAGTGGCATCTTGGACTCTCTTCTCTATGTTTTGCTGCCCATCTTACATCCTGATCTTGCACATCTCTTCTTTTCAAGCCATCCATTATTTCTGTGCGCTCTTGAGCTGTCAGAGTAGTATCAGAGACTCTCTTCTTTAGTCTTTGAAATTCCTCTAGCAATTCCTTTATCCCATTTAGTAGTGGTGCTAACTTTGCGCCAAATGTATTGAACCATTATTCTACTCCCCTAAATTTGTTCACTACATCATGGAATGGCAATAATGTCGGTTCATGTGTAAATTGCCATTGCTCTACTGCCTTCAAACTCCTTTCTAGCTCAGGGATTGATGTGGTGGTGACTGGAGGATCCACAGGGGGTACTTCTTCTCCATTTAATAATTTTGTAAATCCCCTTCTTATTAACTCAGAGCTTGGTTCTTCTTCAATAGCTTGAACAATGAGAGTTTGGTCTTTATTGGTTGTAACTGTAGGCTGAGCAGCAGGCTCTATTGGTATAGTGATAAGGCCTCCAAATGGCAGGGTCAACTTCTTCGTCTGGTATTTTTCTTGACTCAGTTTCTCCCTCACGAAGGTGATTACTTCAAAAATGGTAAGAAGGCACATTGAACCAATAGCAATTTGCCATTAAGTACAATGCCTTGGTTAATAGTGCCCTTCTCTGTGTTCCATGACCCATGGGGTGAATAGTCTTATGAATTAGCACGTTAAAGAATTATAGTGATAAACTCCTTATTTTTAGGTCCTTCCGAAGGAAAAAGGACCTGTCCCGGGGAGGATTTCTAATAGTTCTGTTCCCATTTGGATAAAGTCAAGGAGGGTATTTAATGGCATCCAAAAAAGGTTGCCCTCTGGGTTATCTTAGGACAGTTGTGGTATTTCCAAGGGAGCATGCATTACCCTGGTGACCATTTCCTTTGTAATTTGGATTAGAAGTCCATCAATACTAGTGAAGAGGATTAGGGATGATTCTTGACTACTTTTGGTCATATTTTTATAAAATAGCCTCACCAATCCAGGATAGACTGGTTGACTCCTGGCTCTAAGAAATAATTCAGCCCGGCATCATTAAAATATTTAATGGCTTCTCCACTCATTTTCAAATTTTCTAAAGACTCAACGTCTATTGCAATTTCGGCTCCCACAATATGGTGTTTCATTGAGGTAAGGAGACGATCTGTTGTTGTAGCAGAGGACACTGGCCTTTTACCCTTATCTAATTTCAGGCCCTTTTTAGGGGCAGACATAGATTTTGTCTCATTTGTATCTTTAGGATTTTCTCTGATAACTACCCCGAAAGATTAGGGTTTCTTCTTACTTGAGTCTACTGCTTTTAATTTGGCCTTAAGGGCAGCAGACCATGCAATATGGTTAATGATTGGGGTGTTGTCATAACTATTACTTCCTTCTTCCTCTTCCTCTTCTCTTTGTCGCTTGCCCATCTCATTAGCCATGCTAGTACTCTTTTCCTTTCCTACAAGAATTAATAAAAACATAATTAATTAACCATGAATCACATGTATTGAATAAAAATTTCTTACAAAAATCATTCCATTAAAATTGCCACCTTACCCCTTGATGATTGAAACCCTAACTTGTAGATGCGAAATGAAATGCACTCAGTGTCCCCGAAATAAAATAGGGGAAGCAAGGGGTTTATAGGAATGTAAAATGGTTGGGTTGAGTAGGAAAACGTTTAAGATGAAGAGCCTTTTGAAAAAGAGAGGGAAGGTAAGAGAGAAAAACTAGAGAATTTGAAAATGGGGCCGACAAATTCTTTTTTTCAATATCTAGGCCTTCTTTTCAGTGACGACTTGCTGAATCGGTCATCAATTGGAGTTCGACCTAGAATTGTCAGTTGATTCTAGTATGAACCCTCATTTTAGTGAATCATAATCACTACGCTTCACTGATAGACCTCATGACGGTCAATCGTACATCCATACGATTGTTTGCTATAATGTACAGTAGGTAGGATATTATGATTCATCGTCTTTCTACGATTTGGGTCATAGTATGATACCTAGATTAAAAAGAAAAAGACATAGTTTACATAATTTACAATTGATGCTACGGATGAGTCGGTAGCTCAATAGTCCATGAGGTGTCTATATTTGATTTTTGGGATCGAATGTCTCCCCCAGGAGCACTTATCCTCTAGGATTATTGACCGGCTGTATTGGAAATTGGCCACTCTCTCTTCTTGCCACTTGAGAAGCTAGTTGGCCTATCTGGCTTACCAGCTTTGTAATGGACTGCGTATGTGAATTGAGTACTTGAGAGAATTGAGCAAGCTAATGTAAATCTTTTGAGTGTTGATGCGACTGTTGCTATAAATCTCGAAGGATTTGAACAACTGTATCATCAGTTGCATTGTTTTGTGGTCCAAATTGGGACTGTACAGCAGGTATTTGAGGTCTTTGGTGGAAATCTTGAGTTTGGAGATATCAAGGTTGCACAACTGATGGTGCTAGTTGCGCTCTGCCTGTGGAACCATAGTTTAATACAGGGTGGTTCCACCATGCTAGATTATATGTGTTTCCAAAATCTCTCCTCTGAAAAGCCATTATTTCTTCACTTTCCACCACCTCTTGGTGGGATGGCGCAGCTGGGTTTTTAGTATATGCCTGCGTCTGGCAATTAGGGTAGCTTGCCAAAGATCTATCCGGGGTTCTAGGTTTTGTAGCCATTAATGTTGCGATTTATTATTCGAGGGCCAAAACTTTCGCACTCATGTCATCCACCTTCTTTACTTTATTCTTGCCGATATTATAAAGTCCACCCCTCACGAGCGGGGTGTGGCGAGTGACATTAGTATCAGATCTAAGCAGAGCCTGCTTCTGTTTTGAGTTATTGGCCAGTTTCTCGAATAAATTCTAGGACTACTAGCCGTTCTGAGCCATAAAGGCTCCACCACTCACGACACTAACTGTAGACTGTTAAGACCTGAAATGTACCACTTTTCACCCCTTAACTTAATCTCTGTTAGACCCTTAGTCATTTAATAAATGTGTGTTAAGCCCAGTATGTAGGTAATAAGTAGCAGCTACAGATAAGGCCCTAACAATGCCAAGAAGCTTACTTTTACCTCAGAAGTTCCTTAGAAGAAAGGAAGTTGGACCCAGACAGAGAATTGGCTACAGCATAGGCACAGCACAACAGCAACAAGTCAAGAAGTGAGCCTCGTGCAGATGTCATAGGGTTCAATTGAATCAGAAATAGTGCTTCGGGCAGTTGTCGCAGGTTTCTGAAGGCAACACACCAATTGCTCACGCTGTTCTCGCGCAGATTGATGACAAAAGGGATTAAAAAGCAAACTTCACACAGTTCTCGTGAGGCTCAATTGGAAGCTCTCGCGCAATCTCGCGTAGTCTCGCGCAGCTCAAGAGAGGAGCATTTAATCTTTGTGCGATTAATTGAGGAGAGAGATCTCCAGGCATTCCTGCGTGCAGCTATCGCGCAGTGGCCGCGGGATGCAGATCTTCAGAGAACTTCTCGCGCAATCCAGAGGCCTATGCACATTGCTTCTTCATGAGGATCCTCGCGAGATTCACCAAGGAATGAACTGCGCGCGCGATTCCCGCGCCATTCAAATAGAAAGCACAATCCCGCGACAATCAGAGCAATCCTGTGATGACCAAACCATCTATCCCGCGACTGCAAAAGCTTCAAGTCAATTCAGTCTTGTGACGCCAACTCTATCACACGACAAGACCTAGAAATCCTTGCTACCTAGCGAGGCTCGGGATCTTAACTTTCCCCCACTTCTATAGGGGCAGTCTGGGAACTTCCAGAACTAGGGCACGCACTCCAATGCTCTAATCTCTATGCACACACCCTGAGGCATCCAAGGAACAGTAATGGGCCATGTTTGCATCATTAAAATTAGGGTGGTTTTCCTAACCTTAATACTCACACAGCCGACTACTATATAAGCCTAAGCCTAGTTTAGGTTGAAGGAGGTTGTTCTTCTTGAATCGACTGTATAGTTCTGGTAGGCTAAGGTTAGGGTTTAGGCAGCTTCTTTTTCCTTTTTCTTCTCTCCATAGTCCAACACTTGCTGGCTATGCCTTTATATGTTTATTTGGAACAGTTTTAATGGTGTTTTATAATTGGATCTTATGCATGTATGGGATTGATGTTTGAGGGTTGTTCTGTACAAGGCTGCTGCCTGGAGATCCTCTATCGCTAAGTTGTATTGTAAGCAATGGAGGATAGTTTTTAAGGATTTATTTAGATCCAAGTGCCCTGTGTGTCCAGGTTAGGCACATTGCAGGCTTATGCCCCACCACAGGATCCACTAAATCTGAATCCCCATGGGAGCTTGAGCTGGTAGCCTTGTGAACATGGTGGTGGCAGTAATCTACTTGTTCTGTCTCAGACCTCTACGAGAAGGACAGCCTCTGTGGATAGTCTATGACCATTTAAGTGGACAGGTTATAGCCCTAGGGTGAGGCCAATCCACAGATCTAAGATAGATTCTTCTTCTCTGTACTTGTGCTTGTAGCCCTGTGCGAGATTGTGCAGAGACAGACTCCCCTATATTTGTATAGACCCACCATTAGATGGCAGATCTGATCTGGCTGTAGAGATTGTAGGCTTGTGACTAGATCACTGTTGTCTTTCTAAAATAGTGAACAGCTAGACCTAAAGATAGTACTCAAGCTCTTGTTGGTCGTATGTGTCCAGGCTAGTGCACATTGTAGGCCCGGCCCCACACACAGAACTTTAGAGGTTGAGGTTCCTATGGATTCTTGAGCTGGTTGCCTGGAAGAAGTACTGCCTATAATGATAAACTTGTTATGACCCATCTCTGGACTATGGTTCCCCTATTGGATAGTCTGTGACCATTTAAGTGGACAGGTTATAGCCACAAGGGATTGGATTATGGCACAGGGGTGAGTTGGATCCTTTCTCCTCTTTGGTGATAATGTAGCCATTGGACAAGATTTCTATATAGCAGCAGATCTGAGTCTGAGTTATAAAACCCATCAGATCTCTACCTAATAACTTACTTCTCATTCTTTTATATTTATTATCTCACACTCCATCATTCTTCTCAACCATTTCTGTAGTTTTGGCATTAGGTTACCTTAGGATTTAAACAATAGTGACCTTAAATCCCCTTCCATTTAGGATTGTCAGATCTGTAGTCAGATCTGGAGGGCCTACTAAAGATAGCTCTCTTGGAGCTTTAGATCATTTTTCCCTGTGGGACGAACTCTTACTTACTAAAACTTACTACAACAGGACCTGTATCTTGCAGGTCTGTGTATTTTTAGACTTGCTGCTATGTAGATTTCAATCCACCTTTGATTTATTTTCACTAACACATTCTTATCACTGTTTTCAATAATGTTAGCACCAAGCATTTAAAATATCCTAACAAGTTTTTGGCGCCGTTGCCGGGGATTCTTGATCTATTAGTAGACCCTAGATTTTTATATTTTTTATTCTTTGGTAGCTGTGCTTGTGAATAACTGATACTGCTGATTTACATTTGGAATTTTTCTTGCAGATCTTGACAGTAGAAGAGAGGAAAGTTGAACTGCACTTGGAGTCTAGCTACCTCTGTTTGCATTTCTCTAATCCTCAAAAACCTACTCTATTTCTCCTTTGCAAATTCCATAGCAGTTGATTAGGATAGTTGTAATTTTGTTAATTGCAATGTGTCTACAAGTAGTCTTCCCTACTGTTGGTGTGTGTGCATGTTAGGAAGGAGATCCCTCAGTCCCACATTATAGCCTCCTAACCCTGAGATAGAAAAGACCAAAAGACCAAGAAGGCCCAGACACACCACAGTTGAGCCCCTTACTGAAATTGAGACAATAGGCATGGGTGAAGAGCAACCCAGAACATTGAAGAAATTGAATGCTCCCGATAATTATAATTCCCCATTCAGCATTCAATTCCCAGATGTTCAGGGAAACTATGAGATTAAAACCTCAATCATCCAAATGCTTCCCTCTTTCAATGGGCTCAGCAAGGAAGACCCTTACAAGCACATTGGGAAATTCTTGGCCCTGTGCACAACATTCTCCATTATTGGTTTGGGATTAGAAGCCACTAGATTAAGGCTCTTTCCTTTCTCCCTAAAGGGCAGGGCCAGCACCTGGTTAGCTACTCTCCCAAACAACAGCATCACTTCGTGGAAAGAGTTTCAGACAAGATTTTTGACCAAATTCTTCCCAGAGACAAAAACCAGCCAGTTGAGAAAAGCAATACTTGCTTTTGCCCAATCCCCAACTGAGGATTTTAATCAAGCATGGGACAGATTCAAGGAGATGCTCAAACAATGTTCCCACCATAAGATCCCTGACTGGCAGCTTGTCCAGAGCTTCTATAATGGGATTGATGAGAAAAGCAGAGACATGGTAGATGCCTCTTGTGGTGGAACATACATGCACAAAATAGCTGATGAGGCATGGGATTTGTTCGAGGTCATCAGTGAAAATGCTTTGCAAAAGATGTCCTTGTCAAGAACTGTTCATGAGCCTTCTCCTAAAATGGGACTAGCTGAAACTTCAAAAGGAAAGAGATATGAAGTAACTGGGAATAATGACCTGAAAATGCAGGTGGCCAATCTTTTTGATAAGTTTGATAAACTATTAACTGTGGTGTAACCCAGATTGGCTGCACAGGTGATGGAGGCATGTTTGATATGCCAATCTCCACAACACACAGTGGAAGAGTGCCCATCTGCAGAGCAATATCCTGAGTATGTGATGGAACAAGCTGCTGCTGCCCAATCATTTGGCCAACACCAATCTATTGGCTACAACAAGCAACCATTTAGATACCAGCACCAAAATGCTGGTTACCAGTGGAGAGACCACCCAAATTTGAGGTGGAGACAATAATTATATGCAGCCACAACAGATGTTGGCCTTACCTCAAATGCCACAGCAGCAATTTAACCAGGGATATGCCCCAAGGTTAAATTTCTAGCATCAGTAGCTACCCCAGCAGCAAAATCAGTTGATAGTTCACCCACCTCAGCCCTGAAATGCTTCTTTTGAGGATCAGGGGTTGGCTTCATTGCAAAACCATGGAACCTTGACTCAGACTGTGAACTCTCACAGTCAAAGCATAAAGAAAATGGAAGAGCAGCTGGGACAAAAATCCAATGCCTTGGCCAAAAGAGAGGAGGGCAGGTTGCCATGCCAGCCAGTGGCCAACTGTTAAGACCTGAAAAGTACCACTTTTCACCCCATAACTTAGCCTTTGATTAGACCCTTAGCCATCTAATAAAGGTTTGTTAAGTGTTTTCTGTAGATAATAAATAGCAGTGCAATAAGGCTATAAATCATGTTAAGGAGCCTCAGATTGGCATCAAGTCCTCGTAAGAATGAGCCATGAATTAGACCAAGCAAGCCTCGCGGTACATGCCACGCAAGAGTCATGGATGTAAATGTCAAGAGAACCTGTCGCGCAGTTCAGAAAAGCCTCAAAGCTATCTTGAGGATCCTCGCAAAGTTTCATTAAGAAGTGAACTTCTCGCGCAATTCTCACGCTGTTCAGGAAGAGAGCAGCCTCGCGAAGCTAGAGTAAGCCTCACGAAGATCTATTATGAAATAGAATGCTCACGCAATTCCTGTGCTATTCACAAGTAGCAATCCAACTGCGCGAAGCCCAATCCAACGAGAGCTTAACTATCTACGTCGCGATGGCTCAAAGCATCAAGAAGCTGCAACCCCGCGACGTCTGAAGTTTTAATGCAAACTCATCCTCGTGAAGTCAGTGCTTCCAAGCGACAAGTCTAGGAATCGATTGCAACCTAGCGAAGCTCTGAACTCCAACTTCCATCATTCTGTAGAGGACATTCTGAGGATTTCTAGTGATTAGGGCACGTACTCCCATGCTCAAATCTCTATGCACACACCCCGAGGCATCCAAGGATCATTAATAGGCCACGTGGCATCGCTAAGTTTAGGGTTTCCTAACCCTAATGCGCCGCCACACCCACTACTATATAAGCCTAAGCCTGGTTTGGAGGGAGGACCTTTTTTTAGACATAGACCCCGGAAGAGCTCATACCTTATCACTGATAAGAGATCTGAGATCTTTTTCATTTCTATTCTTCTGTAGTTGTAAGTAGTTTTCCTTTTTCTTTTTCTTTCTCTCCATGGCCTAGCACTTGCTGGCCATGTCTATGTATGTTTATTGAGATTAGATTAATGGAATTTGTGATTGGGTATTGTACTTTTATGGGATTCATGTGTTTATGAGTTGCTCTGTGCAAGGCTGCTATCTTGTGATCCGCCATTGCTTTGGCTGTGATTCAAAGCAATGGAGGACTGATTCTAAGGATTCATTCAGATCCAAGTGACTTGTGTGCCTGGGCTATCATGGTCCGATACAGCCTTATCCCCACCACAAGACCCATTAGATCTGAAATCCCCATGGGAGCCTGTGCTAGTATCCTTGTGACCATGGTGGTGGCAGCAATATTCTTGTTATGTTTTGGGCTCCATGAGGAGGATAGCCTCTGGGATAATCTGTGACCATTCAAGTGGACATGTTATAGCCTTAGGGTGAATCCAATCTGCCGATCCAAAATGGATCCTTCTTCTCCGAGCCTGAGCTTGTAGCCTAGTAGGAGATTGTGAAGAGGCAGACTCCCCTATATTTGTATATACCCGCCATCAGATGTTAGATCTGATCTGGGTATGGAGATTGTAGGCTTGTGACTGGACCATTGTAGTCCCACTCAAGCAATGGACAGCTAGATCTAAGGTGGAACTCAATCTCTTGCTGGTTCTATGTGTCTGGGCTATCATGGTCCTATACAGCCTTAGCCCCACACATAGAGCTTTAGAGGTTGAGGTTCCCTATGGATTCTTGAGCTTGTAGCCTGGATGAAGTAGTGCCTACAATGATAAACTTGTTTTGACCCATCTCTGGATTGTGGTTCCCCTATGGGATAGTCTGTGACCATTTAAGTGGACAGGTTATAACCTTAAGGGATTGGATCATGGCACAGGCATGAGTTGGATTCTTTCTCCTCTTTGGTGATAATGTAGCCATTGGACAGGATTTCTATACCAGCTGACCTGGATCTGAGTAATAAATTCTAGCAGATCTGAACCCAATAGCATACTTCTCACCCTTTTATATTTATTTTCCCACACTCCATCCATCTTCTCAACCCTTTCTGTAGTTAATTCATTAGGCTACCTTAGGATATTTAGAATAAGTGACCTAAACTCCCTTCCTTTTAGGACTGCCAGATCTATAGTCAGATCTGGAGGGACTACTAGAGATGGCTCCCTTGGAGCTGTAGATCACTTTTCCTTGTGGGGCAAACTCTTACTTATCAAAACTTGCTACAAATGGACCCTGTATCTTGCAGGTCTAGGATTTCTCAGTTGTGCTGCTTCCATCTCTTGTTTTACTTTGATTTTAAATTGCTTTTACCACCAACAAATAAAGTAAGCACATTGGGATTTCGCAACAAGTTTTTGGCGCCGTTGCCGAGGATAGATGATCTAATAGTAGCCCCTAGGATTTTTGTATTTTTAGTATTCTTTGTAGCTGTGAATAATTGATACTGCTGATGTAACTTTGAATCTTTCTTGTAGATCTAGACAGCTGTTGAGAACTAGAAAATACCATTTTCCACCCTTTAACCTAGGCCTTGATAGACCCTTGAGAGAACTAAATAAGTGTTTTAAGTGCTTGTGTTACATCTAACAATAAAGACATGCTTAACCATAAAAGCAGCCTAAAAGTGCTAAAAAGATGATAATCCATGTTGATCCAAAGGAAGAAAGAGAAGGGACAACCTCACTAGCTGTCAAAATGCCTGAACTGAAGAGGCAAAGACCTGGTCTCAACCCAGAAAAGAAATATGGAGCAATTCGAACAGAAGAATGCACTACAGAGTGCTTTTCGAAAAGAATCTGAACATTTCAAAAAGAACCTGAACTCTGCGAAAAGAACTAAAAGCTCCAAGCTTAATTTTCGAAGAGCACCTGAACTCTTCGAAAGGATGTTTGACCTATTCGAAAAAAAGAGAACTCCTTGCGAACAGAACCTGAACTTTGCGAAAAGAGCTTCAGGAGTCACAGTACCTTGAGAAAAGTTCCCTAAACTATGCGAAATGGTATTCTGGAGATTCCTAGCTTCTGCAAGGGTAATTCAGTAATCTTTTGCATGCGCCCCAATGCATTTAAAAACCTAGGGACATTCCAGAAGATTCTAAGCATGAAGCGAAGGCATATTCCACCCCATGTGAGCACCCGAAGATGAAATCACTTGGCGAAAACTTCTAGAAACTCTAACAGATTTTCAAATTGCATAACAGAATTGATGCTTATGTCGCCTGATTGGCTGAACCAGATCGAGCAATTCTGATAGGCCAGAACAGATCTGAATCCTTGTGCTCGACTACCATTGGTTGATACAGATCTGAGCACTTCTGATTGGTCGACAGGGAAAACTATAAATAGATGAACCATTTGCCCAATTTGGGTATCCAAATTTTGAGTTTCATTTCTATTCCCCCATATCCAAATCAGCTAGCTTGTCTGAAACCCTTGTAATAGCCTAACTTTTACTTACAATTGAGAGCTATGAGAGACCTCTCTAATTCAAAAGAGAATTGTATTCAAGACTACAAATCTGAGAGCTGTTTAAGTTGTGCTCTGTAATTGTAAATGTGAATTTGAAAAGGTTGTTGTAAACCGTACGTTCTCAATTGGATTCGTGTTAAGGGTTCCCTCTGATCTCCTTATTGCACTAGACTCCTTTAGATTTACTGTTTTTCATGCAACTTCCCTTGATTCATTAACCCTGTGGGAATGAGTGTTTGTAACCTAATCTCTCACAGCATTTGTAGTGATATTTCTTGTTCTGAATTAAGGGTTTAGATTAAAGACTATTGGATGGTCTGTGGCCATTGAAGTGGACAGACCATAGCCATAAGCCTAAATTTAATCCTTGAGTTAGATTTATTTCTTTTGCATCTGTGCTTGTAGCCAGATGAAGATTTGATCATCTCTCATTTGATCTGTAGTCATTCTCATTGTATTTCAAGGACCAAATCAAAGTTAGATATTATTTCTCCATTTTTATAAGTTTACATCAAAATCTCCCCAAGTCAGATCTGGATCATTTACTTTAACTTTTACTTTTATCATTTAGTTTAACTTTTACTTTTATCATTTAGTTTAAATTTAGTTAACGTGACAAATTCAACCTCCCATCTTATGTGCTTTGTAGATAGGATAAGAGGCCAGATCTGGTAGCTCAGATCTGGAGGTTTATCTTAAATTTAAACAAATTCTCTGTGGACGATCTTTTACTCACTTACATTTAAAATTTCCTACAATTGGCCCTGATCTTGCAGGCTAATTCACTTCTCTCTGTGCTGATATTTCTTTATTCTTTTTAATTTTCTAGATTCAGTATAACTTAGCATTTGCAAATCTATTTTCAAAACACAACTAAATCAGGCACACTAGAGTAAGCAACAACAGCAGTAGAGAAGGACAGTGGACAACATTTGGAGATTAGCTACCTCTGTTTGCAAATTCTCTAACCTTTAAAACTCTGTCTATTTATCTTACAATTTCCATAGCAGTATTTAGGATAGTTGTAAATTTATGTTTTCTTAAAATAGCTGTAAATTTGTTAGATAAATTCTTTGAGTCAAGTGCAATGTGCCTGTAAGGAGTTGTCCCTGCAGGTGGTGTGTTTGTATGCTAGGTAGGAGATCTCTTAGTCCTACTTTAGAGCCTTTCAACCCTGAGCTAGAAAGGCGTAGAAAACTTAGAAGAAACAGGCACACCACAGTTGAGCCCCCAATTGAATCTGAGACAGTAGTCATGGGTGAAGAACAACCCAGAACTCTCAAGGAGTTGAATACTCCAGTTGACTATAACTCTCCATTTAGCATTCAATTCCTTGATGTTCAAGGGACTTATGAAATTAAAACTTCAATCATCCAGATGCTGCCCTCTTTCCATGGGCTTAGCAAGGAGGACCCTTACAAGCATATTGACCAATTTTTGGCCTTGTGCACCACATTCAATATCGCTGGTTTGGGACCTGAGGCTACTAGGCTCAGGCTCATTCCCTTCTCTCTGAAGGATAGGGCTAGTACCTGGCTGACCACTCTTCCCAACAATGGCATCACATCTTGGAAAGACCTACAGACCAAGTTCCTGACAAAGTTCTTCCCTGAGACCAAAACTAGCTAGTTAAGGAAGGAAATTCTTGCTTTCGCCCAAGCCCCAACTGAGGATTTTAATCAAGCCTGGGATAGGTTTAAGGATGCCCCCACCACAAGATCCTAGACTGGCAGCTTGTGCAAAGCTTCTATAATGGGATTGATGAGAAAAATAGAGATATGGTTAATGCCTCTTGTGGTGGAACCTCATGCATAAGACTGCTGATGAGGCATGGGAATTGTTTGAAGTAATAAGTGAAAATGCTTTTCAAAAGCTATCCCTGGCAAGAACTAGTCAGGAGTCTGTGTCAAAAGTGGAGCCTGCTGCATTGTCAAGAGGAAAAGTTTATGAGGTGTCTGGGAACAACCATCTGCAGCTGCAGATGGCAAACCTCTCTTTGAAGTTTGACAAATTGCTGACTGTGATGCAACCCAGAAGGGCTGCTCAAGTGGTGGAGGCATGTCTGATATGCCAGTCCCTACAGCACACAGTAGAGGAATGTCCATCTGCAAGGCAATATCCTGAATTAGTATTGGAACATGCTGCTGCTACACAATCTTTTGGCTAACAACAATCTGGTGGCTACAACAGACAGCCATTTGGATACCAGCACCAAAATGCTGGTTACCAATGGAGAGACCACCCAAATCTGAGGTGGAGGCAAGACAATTATATGCAGCCCCAGCAAATGTTGGCCTTACCCCAAAGGCCACAGCAGCAGTTCAAACAGGGATATGCCCCTAGGTCTAATTTCCAACACCAGCAGCAGCCCCATCAGCAACAAAATCAATTGGTCTTACCCCCATCTCAACCCAGAAATACTTCTTCCAAGGACCAGGTCTTGACCTCATCAAAAAACTGGGTCCGTGGGCTCGGATCGTGAATTCTCATGGTCAGAGCATAAAGAAGTTGGAAGAGCAGATTGGCCAACTAGCAAATGCCTTAGCTAATAGAGAGGAGGGGAGGTTGCCCAGTCAGCCAGTGGTTAATCCCAAGGGCCAATTTTTGATTGGTGAAGGATCCTCAAACCTTGAGGGGCAGGGGGAACTTTCATTAAATTGATTCACAGAACTGTGCATTGTGTATGTTATGTATTTTAGTATGGTTCATTTTTTTTCTGTTTATAGGAATTTTTAGTGATCTTGTCGGAGTCTGAGTGTATATGACCTGAAAATTATTCTGCCTGCTTTGCTTCTTGTCCCCTTTGAATTGATGATTTTGAGTGAATGAATGATGATTAAACTGTTTTGATAATGAGAATGCTTTTTGTTTGGATAAGAGGTTTTGATTAAACGCTTTTTGAGTAATTGCATGATTAATTGTTGGGAAAGCATGGAGAGTCCTGTTTGGGATGACTAAGGGTGTCCCTAGAAAAGAGAATGTGAGAGAACCCACCCACAAAACAAAGGAAAATGATAGACTAATGGGTTTGTGATCCTTGTCTCTGTTTAGCTGTCGCGAGGTTCTGAAAAATAGGCGTGGTTTCTTCTCGCGCAGTTCATAAGATGTTATCTTGCTAAGCTGTCGCGAGATTCAATACAATTGTGTGGACTCTCTCACACGATCCAAATGAAAGTCCAATCTCGCGACCCACTCCTTCCCATCTAGCGAGCAGACATTTTCAAAGTGCGCCAAGCCTCGTGATATATATAATCTAACCTCGCGCTGCTTTCCTTTTCTGTTTTCTCTTTCTTCTCCAACCAGCGAAACCCTAGCTCTGACTCCCATTAATCTCTCTCCTCCAACATTCATTTTACAGTCCATCATTCACCTTCTAATTCTGGGTATTTGCTCCTACATCCTCCATCACCAGTTGCCCTCTGATAGGAGCTCTCGCGATCTTTCGTGCGTCAGATTGAACAGAACCCTAAGTTTTAGGGTAAGACTCAGCTCTCAACCTTTGTTTTTCATTTTTCAAACTACACATTCACAGAGGAGAAGTTCAATGGCTCCTAAGGGCACACTTGTGAAAAGAGCAAGGGATAAGGCTCCCGTGGAGCCCACTCCCAAGAAGGCCAAGTCCTCAGAGGCGCCGCAAAAAGGGAAAGACGTGGTTCAGGAAGTGGCTAAACTAACACCTGATTACTCTACACCCTCTGAGCTCCTGACTCCCATTCCCTTGGAGCCTGAAGCTATTTTTGACCTATCTTTCTTTGAAACGGAACCTCCATTACCGCCATTGAGTTTATGTGCAAGGCTGGTTTGACCCCCTCAAAGCTATCCACTCGCACTAGCCTACCCTAGACTAGTGCAACTCTTTTACCAACACATTAGGGCTAGACCAGACCAACGTGGGCAGCCAGGCCTCCTTGTGTTAATTGACAATTTTCAAATGTTACTCAACCCTGAGTTGATTGCTGAAGTAATGGGCATCCCTACTATCTTTGACCCCAACTATGGATATGGCCCCCTTGCGTGTGCCCCCATTGATACCATTGCACAGGCCCTTACCAGAGGATTGAAGGCCATAGGGGAGTCCATCAGGAGAAGAGACCTGGACCCTAAACTTCTGTTCATTGATCAAGTTCAGCGAAAGAAATTTATTGTGCCGGCCATCAGCAGGAGAGGAGAACCCCAATTGTTGATGCTGTTTATTCCTTTTCTGGGCCATGGTTTTCATGCTGCAAGGTTGATTTTTGAAGCAATGAAGGATGTGATGGTGAAGCTAGAACAGGAAAAGAAGCTCCACACTCTCCCCTATGCAAGACTCATTACCAAATTACTTTTGAGGGGGGGGGGTATAAGATACCAATGCGAGAATTAACTGATGACCTCACCCCTACAACTTTTATAAAGAGGCAATGGGGGATCAGTAGGAGTCTAATGGACCCCAACAAGAAAAAGGCTCAGGTTGCTTCTGAGCAAGGAGAGGGGATTGCTGTTGTTAAAGCTCCTGCTCCCAAAAAGATGGTTAGAGCACTTGCTCCCAAGAAGGTGGTGCAAGCTCCTGTCACTACTGATTCTGCAGCAAGACCTCCATCCACCACACCTGTCCCTCCATCAGTTTCTTTACCTATTCCATCTTCCCCTTTTCCTCCTTTGTCTCCCTTATCCGTACCCACTCCAGATTTCCCTGTGATTGGTTCCTGGGAGGAAAACATTGACCCCCATGACAGCCTTCCCCTGATATCCTATATTAAAAAGAAAACCTCTCACACAACCACTGCCATATCCTTACCTACACCAACCACCCCTATCATTCCCACAGAAACCCCACATATTGACCCAGCCACCATCCCCGCCATCCCTACTTCACCTCCACTTACAGACCTTGACTTTAACCTTGCCAGTACTTCCGGATATCAGGCCTTCATGACTACATTGCTTAACACCATGCCAACCCATGATATCCCTCTCCCAGATTCCCCACTTCCTTCCCCACATCACTCACCAGAACCTCTATCTCCTCCTCCTACAACCTTCCATCATGCCCCTACTTCCCCTTTCCAACCTGCTCCCTCTTCTTCTCATACTCCACCCCAACCAAACTCAGGCACACTTACCCATATCCTTTCCCTAATACATGACATTCAGACCCAACTATCAACCACAACACATACCCCAGAACTAATGCAGACTGACATCACCAACTTCAAATCCACCCTTCAAACATTGACAAAACCACCCATCTCTGCACAAATACCTCCTACCCCACAAATCCAGTCCCCTTCCACCTCTGACTCCACAGTGCAACCAGATTTTCCCCTCATTAACTTAACTACAATCCTCACCCTCCAAGACACCATACCCCACCACTCCTTCTCCACTCTACCTATCCTTCCCCCACTCATATTACCTCCACCACAATTTACCAACACTTCCACCCAAACAGACCCCATTCCCTTCCCATCCTCCTTTCCCATTAACCCCCACACATTTTTAACCCCACCATTACCATTCAGATCCTTCACCATTCCATTTTACCCTTACCCAGCACCACCCACCTTCAGTGACCCCACTTCATTTTCTTTTCCACCCATGCCCTCCATTCCACCTCTCATATTACCTCCTCCTAGATTCTCTGACAACTCGACTCAAACAGGCCCAGAACTTTTTGCCCAGCTCCCACATGTGAATGTCCTCCCTGCCACTTTACCTCCACAGGACCAATCACCTTCTACTTCTTCCACTCCCTTTCTACCTATCCTACCACGACATTCCTATTACACCCCTCCTTACTTCACCCTCCTCCATGCCATGAGGGACAATGCCTACATCAAGAGGGATGTTCTCAGGGGAATGGCCCAACTTAGACAATCCATTGAGTACCCTTTGCTGTAAAAGTTGAGTGATCTGAAGCTTGCTCACAGGCAGAAGCTGAGAGATATTTCAAAGGGGTGGGAGACAATTTTGGAGACCCTCAATGACACAAAGGCTGATGCAACTTACTATAAACTGAATGCGGAGATGGAGAAAGCCAATGCCCAGCGGGAGCAAACAAGAGCCCGGATGTATGAAAAGAAACTTAACAATGCTCAGGAGATCCACAGGCTCACTAAGGGGCTTTCTGATGCCAAACTCCTTTATGCTGAAAAGCAGATTGAAATTTTGCAAAAAAGGATTGCATCTCTGTTAGGCCAACCAATTCAGGCCACCCCTCTTGCTACCGAACCCCCTGAGGCCCCACATTCCACACACCCCGGGCCATCTTCTTCCATTCCCCCTGCTCCTACATCTACATCTCCTCCTACTCAAGTACCTCCTCCACCTCCTACTCAAGTCCCTCCACCACCTCTTGCTCCAATGCCTCCCCCTGCTAAATCTCCTGCACCCAAGAGAAAAAGGGCTGCTCCCAAGAAACCTTCTCCCTCCAAAAGAGCCACTGCTGCCCAAAAAGGAAAAAAGCCTGCACCGCCATCCCCACCCCCAAAGGCCACCAGAGCTTCTGCTCAAGATGACCCCCATGGTCAGTTGCTTTCCAAAGATGAACGCAGACAGGCTGCTGCAGCCTTTGGATTGGACCCCACTGCTCTCTTTCCCTTTGATTCTGATTCTGACTCTTCACCACCTGAGGATCCAAGTGCTCAAAGTCCTGTTGCTCCTCCTTCATTAGACCCTGCTGAGCAAACTTATCCTTAGAGAAGGAAAGTTACAGCAAAGAGGACTACTCACATAGCTGCCTCTCTAAAAATTGGAAGAGAACAATTTGCCCAGTCTGAGGAGGCACCACCACTGCATAAGAAAGATAAAGGCAAGAGCCCGACTGTCCCTCCTGAGCCAGAAAAAGCAAAATTTCCTCTTATTCCCCCTCAGCCTCAGCAAGGGCAAGGCCCAAAAGGGAAGGGCTCAAAGGGGATGAGTCCCAAAGGAAAAAGTCCTATCAAATCATCAGAGCAAACCACAGACAAATCCCCAGTGATCCCTCCTACACCAAAGGCCCCCAAAATGAAGGTGAGGGCACCAAAAGCTCCAACCATGACCAAAAATGTAGCCCAAAGAAAGGAAGAGAGGGAACGAAAGAAAAAAGAGGAAGAGGCTCTCCTTCGAGAGCAGGCCAAGAAGATGGGTTGGGACTGGTTTTGATTCAGGCTCCGATTAGCTTGTACCTAGGATTTTCCTGTTTCTGCATTTTCTTTTTCTCCTATTGTTTTTTATTTTGTACATTTCTCTCTTATAATAGATCTTATTCTTTTGTCATTACTATTTGTCTTTGTCTTGTGTCTGTTTTGCTCCATGTTTTGCTCCATGATATTTCCTTTTATTTTGCCATTAATAAATCTACTGCACACCCACCTTTGAATCAGTGAGGACACTGCTCCTCATAGGTTTGGGGGTGTGTCAGGCTGATCCTGCCAGTGGAATAGTTAACCTAAGTGCAGCAGAATCTTGTGAGTAAGATGGAAATGGGTCATGTTCACTGGAGAATCAGAAAAATAATGAAATTTAAATTTTTTTCCAGACTTTAGGCATTACAAACTTTTAAAATTTCACATTTCCATGATGAGATCACCAAGGAAAGTCACTTGTATCAGCACTTAGTGAATCATTAGAGAGAGAAAAAGGTAAGGACATACTTAAGAATTCAAAGGAAGACCATAACCAGTGAGATTTGGGCCTATACAAAAAATTTTCCTTGAGGAGTGACTAAGGCAATTTCTTCTAGCTCTAAGGACTGGCTGAGTCACTGTGCTCACTAGAAGTTAGGCAACTCCAAATTGAAACAACTGACAGCACTCATGAGACTTAGGAAAGGATCAAGGCCTTCTTTTGGACAGTTTGGGCCTAAACAGACAAACCTTAAGCAACTGCCCTTGTCCATACTCCCCTTGAGCTTTAAATCCTAAATTTCTTCAAAAATACACCTGAGTACTTGCACCTGAACCTATGTATCTGATTTAACCTTACCCTCACTCTAAGAATTCAGAAGGTAAAGGAACAAGAGTTGAAGATGGACTAGCTATGGTCAACATTAGGTGAATAAAGAAGAAGTACCTCAAATTCTGGCAGTATGGTAACTGAGAAAATGGTGGCATTTCAGAAAAGCAAAAATAAAATAAAAAGAAGAAAAATGCATCAAAAAGAAACAAAAACAATAATGAAGAGGAGTAAGAGAGGAGTCAAGAGGGAACTTTCATTGGGAAAATTGAAGTCAAAAAGAGAAACTGATCACTTCAAATCTGAAAACCTCAAAGAAGATGAAAGGAGCTGAATTAAAGAAGGTGAAGTCATGAATCACCTCCTTCACCTACTGATTTCTCAAATTTTGAACCCCTTTTAAACCTTCCATTCTTTTTAACCCCACTCCATAAGCCACATTACAGCCCAGTTAAAGCCCTTGTGATCCAAAGTTGAGTGAGCTATCATGTGGAGATAAAGAGTTATCTAATTTATGGTGAGGATCTGTCAATGATGCCAGCACCTAAGAGCTTTGCCTATGCTCATGCTTACAGACCCATTTGGGGGATGTAACTGCTCTTGAGCTTAAGAGAAAATGAAACCCTCCACAATTCTTTATGAGAGTATGCCCTGGAGAGTTTTAGGTCTGATCTTGAATGCATTAGGTGTGACCTATAACCTAATTCTTGATCCAGCGATGAGCTCAATGTTGGCACACATGTGAATTGTTCTTTGGTGTAAATTGATTGGAAATGCTGTGCTTTCATGAGAAGCTTATACTGTTTAAATTTTTGTGTAGCCAAGGTGTTTGAATTTCTTATGCTTTTTTGACTGATTCAAGGTTGAACTAACTCTATTTCTTGACTACTCAGTTGATAATAATGCACTTTTGTTAACTGTCTCATTGAGAAGTTTGTGGGTGTCTTCACTGAAAACCCTTAGGAGACTTCACTCCTCCACATCGCCAAGGGGTTTAAAAGGCTTGGTACATATGCTAAATGTATCCGTGCTTCCTACGAAAGTGGCATTTAATTTCTGTAGTTGATTTAATGTAGCTTTGCTAAGGGACTAGCTTTGCTAAGGGTGTGTTAAGACCTAAAAAGTACCACTTTTCACCCCTTAACTTAGCCTTTGATTAGACCCTTAGCCATCCAATAAAGGTTTATTAAGTGTTTTCTGTAGATAATAAGTAGCAGTACAATAAGGCCATAAATCATGTTAAGGATCCTGTATTGGCACCAGAAGTCCATCAGAAGAATGAGCCATGAATCCAAACCTGAGACAAGCCTCGCGTAGCTATCGCGCAGTAGCCGCGGGATGCAAATGTCAAGAGAACCTGTCGCACAGTTCAGAAAAGCCTAAAAGCTATCGCGAGGATCCTCACGAAGTTCTATTAAGAAGTGAACTTCTCGCGCAGTTATCGCGCTGTACAGGAAGAAAGCAGCCTCTCTAAGCTAGAGTAAGCTTCGCGAAGATCTATTGTGAAATGGAATGCTCGCGCATTTCCCGTGCTATTCACAAGTAGCAATCCAACTACGCGAAGCCTAATCCAGCGAGAGCTTAACTATCTACCTCGCGACGGCTCAAAGCATCAAGAAGTTGTAACCCCACAACGTCTGAAGTTTAAATGCAAACTCATCCTCGCGAAGTCAGTGCTACCACGCGACAAGTCTGGGAATCGACTGTAACCTGGCGAAGCTCTGAACTCCAACTTCCATCATTCTGTAGAGGATAATCTGGGGATTTCCAGTGATTTGGGCATGCACTCCCATGCTCAAATCATTGTGCACGTGCCCCTAGGCATCCAAGGATCATTAATAGGCCACGTGTCATCGCTAAAATTAGGGTTTCCTAATCCTAATGCACCGCCACACCCACTGCTATATAAACCTAAGCTTGGTTTTTGTTTAGAGGACTGACTTTTAGACTTAGACCGCCCGGAAGAGCTCAGACTTATCACTGATAAGAGATTTGAGATCATTTTCTTTTTTGTTCTTCTGTAGTTGTAAGTAGTTTTCCTTTTTCTTTTTCTTTCTCTCCATGGCCCAGCACTTGTTGGCCATGTCTATGTATGTTTATTGAGATTAGATTAATGGAATTTGTGATTGGGTATTGTACTTTTATGGGATTTGTGTGTTTGTGAGTTGCTCTGTGCAAGGCTGCTGCCTTGTGATCCGCCATTGCTTTAGCTGTTATTCAAAGCAATGGAAGACTGATTCTAAGGATCCATTCAGATCCAAGTGACCTGTGTGTCTGAGCTATCATGGTCTGATACAGCCTTATCCCCACCATAGGACCCACTAGATCTGAAATCTCCATGGGAGCCTGTGCTGGTAGCCATGTGACCATGGTGGTGGCAATAATATTCTTGTTTTGTTTTGGGCTCCGTGAGGAGGATAGCCTCTGGGATAATCTGTGACCATTCAAGTGGACAGGTTATAGCCTTAGGGTGAATCCAATCCGCCGATCCAAAATGGATCCTTCTTCTCCGATCCTGAGCTTGTAGCCTGGTAGGAGATTGTGCAGAGGCAGACTCCCCTATATTTGTATAGACCCGCCATCAGATGTTAGATCTGATCTGGGTATGGAGATTGTAGGTTTGTGACTGGACCATTGTAGTCCCACTCAAGCAATGGATAGCTAGATCTAAGGTGGTACTCAATCTCTTGCTGGTTCTATGTGTCTGGGCTATCATGGTCCTATACAGCCTTAGCCCCACACATAGAGCTTTAGAGGTTGAGGTTCCCTATGGATTCTTAAGCTTGTAGCCTAGATGAAGTAGTGCCTAAAATGATAAGCTTGTTTTGACCCATCTCTGGATTGTGGTTCCCCTATGGGATAGTCTATGACCATTTAAGTGGATAGGTTATAATCTTAAGGGATTGGATCATGGCACAGGAATGAGTTGGATTCTTTCTCCTCTTTGGTGATAATGTAGCCATTGGACAGGATTTCTATACCAGCAGACCTGGATCTGAGTCATAAATTCTAGCAGATCTGAACCCAATAGCATACTTCTCACCCTTTTATATTTATTTTCCCACACTCCATCCATCTTCTCAACCCTTTCTGTAGTTAATTCATTAGGCTACCTTAGGATATTTTGAATAAGTGACCCTAAACTCCCTTCCTTTTAGGACTGCTAGATCTGTAGTCAGATCTGGAGGGACTACTAGAGATGGATCCCTTGGAGCTGTAGATCACTTTTACCTGTGGGACAAACTCTTACTTATCAAAACTTGCAACAAATGGACCTTGTATCTTGCAGGTCTAGGATTTCTCAGTTGTGGTGATTCCATCCCCTGTTTTACTTTGATTTTAAATTGCTTTTACCACCAATAAATAAAGTAAGCACACTGGGATTTCGGAACACCAACCCTAAGGGCCAATATTTGATTGGAGAAGGTTCCTCATGTTTTGAGGGAGCTAATGCCATCACAACCCTAAGGTCTGGCAGGCAGGTGGACAACCAAGTTGGAAAGGAACAAGTAGAGGTCATTTCCAAAGAATTTTTGAATGAAAGTGAAAAGAATTTTTTAGAGCACAGAGCCAAGAGTGCCTGTTACCCTGCAACAAGAGAAAAATAAAGAGGTCAGAGTTGAGCCTCAAAGAGAAATAAAAGGTGAAAAAAGAAAAAAAGCAAAAGTTTAATCATAGGCTAGCAGCCGAGGAACTAGCAGTACCTCAGTTGCCATTTCCTTAAGCTTTGAGTGACCCTGCCCCTTTTGATAAGGGGAATGCACAGATAGAGGAAATGATGGAGACCTTTAAGGTAAAAATTAATTTTCCCTACTTCATACTATTAGATGTGTCCCAGCCTATGCCAAATTTCTGAAAGACCTTTGTACCCAGAAAAGAAAAGCTAGAGGCCATTTGTCCAGAAAGGTCTTTGTAACTAATATAGTTAATTCTGTATTAAACATAACAATGCCAGAGAGGTTGCAAGACCTAGGGATACCCACTATTCCCTGCATAATTGGAGACCACACAATTGGAAGGGCCCTTCTAGACCTTGGAGCCAGTGTAAACCTGCTGCCATACAGTGTGTATTAGCAGCTAGGTTTGGGGGAGCTAAAACCCACCCCCATTGTGCTGTTAATGGCTGATAGGTCTGAAAGGAGACCTATGGGAGTGGTTGAGGATGTCTTAGTAGGGGTGGACAAGTTCTTCTACCCTGCAGACTTCCTGGTTTTAGACATGGGCTGCAACAAGAGTACAACCCCTATACCTGTTATTTTGGGCAGGTCATTCTTGGCCACTGCCAATACTTGCATTGAATGCAAGTCAGAGATTATGGAGGTGACTTTCAGACATATGATGGTTGAATTGAATGTGTACAACAGTGCAAAGTACCCTCAGCTGGACAATGAGGAAAGCTTTGCAGTGGATGTACTAGAGGAAGTTGTTGAAGGATAATTGCCCACTACCGGATTAGGCGTAATTGTCAAAAGTTTAATTGATGTTTGGGACATGGTAGAGGAAGGAAGCCCAGTTGTTATGACAGAAGACATGACCACATTAAAGCCTTCTGTAGGCTCAGCGCAGCATTCCATTTGGAAACCTACATTGCTGCCTCTTCCTCAAACTAACAAAGCACCAATCTTGTCATCCACCCAACAAGCCCCTGATCTGGATCTCAAGAAGCTTCCAGAAATATTAAAATATGCCTTCCTTGAGAAAGGTGAAAAACTTTCTGTAATTATCTCCTCCTCTCTTACCAATGAGCAAGAGGAAGAATTACTAACAGTCTTGAGGAAGCACAAAAAGGCAATTGGCTGGACCATTGTAGAACTAGGAGGGATAGATGCATCAATCTATATGCACAGGATCCATTTAGAGGAGGGCTCAACACACTCTAGGGAAATGCTAAGGAAATTGAATCCTCATGCAGGAAGTGGTCCTCAAAGAGATCATTAAATTGCTAGATGCTGGAGTAATATACCCCATTTCTGATTCTGAATGGGTGGCACCTATCCAAGTGGTACCCAAGAAATCTGGCATAACAGTCGTTACAACTGAGTCTGGAGAGCTGAGACCAGCCAGGGAGACCACTGGCTGGAGGGTTTGCATAGATTATCGGAAGCTCAACTCTAAGACCGGAAAAGACCACTTCCCTCTCCCCTTCATAGATCAAATTCTGGATAAGTTGGATAGAAAAGCTTTTTACTGCTGTCTTGATGGGTACTCAGGGTACAACCAGAGCCCTGTGCACTCTCATGACCAAGAGAAAACTACATTTACTTGCCCTTTTGGTACCTTTGCTTACCAAAGGATGCCTTTTGGGCTGTGTAATGCACCAGCCACCTTTCAGAGGTGTATGTATGCCAGGTTCTCTGATATGATTGACAAGTTCTTAGAAATTTTTGTGGATGATTTCTCTGTATATGGGGACAGTTTTGGCCAATCTCTGCAGCACCTCCACCTGGTCTTGAAAATATGTGAGGAGACCAATCTGGTCTTAAGTTAGGAAAAGAGCCACTTCATGGTAACACAAGGTATTGTGTTGGGCCATGTAGTCTCTAGAGAGGGGATTGAGGTAGATAAGGCCAAAGTTGACCTCATTACAAATTTGCCCCCTCCAAGAACAGTCAAACACATCAGATCTTTCCTTGGACATGCAGGATTCTATAGGAGGTTCATTAAAAACTTCAGCAAAATTGCTAAACCATTGTGCCACCTGCTATGTCCGGATGTGCCCTTTGATTTTTCTGCTGAATATCTTAAGGCTTTTGAAACTTTAAAGATATGCCTCACCTCTGCCCTTGTACTCCAAACACCTGACTATGCACTACCCTTTGAGATGATGTGTGATGCATCTGACTTGGCAATAGGTATTGTTTTGGGCCAAAGGAAAGATAAGCTGCCAATGGTCATTGCCTATCTCAGCAAATCACTTGCTGAAGCTCAGCTGAATTACACCACAACTGAGAAAGAGCTTCTGGCAGTGGTTTTTGCTATTGATAAATTTAGACCTTACCTACTTGGGTCTAAAATTGTAATCTTCACAGACCACTCAGCATTGAAATACCTATTGTTCAAGAAAGATGCTAAGCCCAGGCTGATTAGATGGATACTCCTGTTACAGGAGTTTGACATTGAAATCAAGGACAAAAAGGGTGTAGAAAATGTGGTGGCTGACCACTTGTCCAGAATTGTGGTGGAAAAATTTGTTGATGACCTTGCAAATGATGTTTTCCCGGATGAGCAATTGTTTGCTATCCAATCCTTGGTTCCTTGGTATGCACACATTATAAATTATTTAGTTATAGGTAAGATTCCTGCCCATGGACTAAAATGGACAAAGGCCTATTTTTCCCACAGGTCAAATTCTTTTTTTGGGAGGAACCTTGCTTATACAAGTACTGTGTAGACCAAATCATCTGAAAATGTGTTCCAGAAAGTGATGTCCCCAGTATTCTGGCCATGTGCCATGAAAATGCCTGTGGGGGCCACTTTAGTGGAAGAAAAACAGCTAACAAAATCTTACAGTGTGGGTTCTATTGGCCTTCTTTATTCAGAGATGCCAATACACACTGCAGGACATGTGAGAGATATCAGAAATTATGAGGGTTGTCCAAAAGAAACTCAATGCCTTTATAGCCCATCCTTGTTGTGGAACTGTTTGATGTCTGGGGTATTGACTTTATGGGCCCCTTTCCTCCTTCAAATGGTTATCATTTTATCTTAGTGGCAGTGGATTATGTTTCAAAATGGGGAGAAGCTATTGCCACAAGAACCAATGATAATCAAGTTGTCCTCAAGTTTATAAAGCAAAATATCTTCTCAAGATTTGGCACCCCTAGAGCCATTATCAGTGATGGGCGTAGCCATTTCTGCAACAGAAATTTTGAGAGCTTGCTCAAGAAATATTCTATCACCCATAGGATTGCTACTCCCTACCACCCACAAACCAGTGGGCAAGTTGAAATTTCTAACAGGGAGATCAAGCACATCCTTGAGAAGACTGTGAGGACTGACAGAAAGGACTAGGCTAAAAAGCTAAATGACACATTGTGGGCTTATAGGACTGCCTATAAGACTCCCATTGGGATGTCCCCATTCAGATTGGTTTATGGCAAGGCGTGCCATCTCCTAGTAGAGTTAGAACATAGGGCCTATTGGGCCATTAAAAATTTAAATCAAGACCTAACTTCTGCTGGTCATCACAGGTTGCTGTAGCTGTCAGAACTAGATGAGCTGAGGATGGATGCATACGCCAATGCCCAGATATACAAGGAAAGGTCCAAGGCTTTCTTTGACAAGGGTTTGTTGAGAAAGAGCTTCATGGCTGGTGATAATGTTTAGTTGTTTAACTCCAAACATAAATTTTTTCCTGGAAAACTGAAATCTAGATGGGAAGGTCCCTATATTGTCATGAGTGTTTCCCCATCTGCTGCTGTAGAAATCATGGATCCCAAGTCTGGGAAAACCTTGAAGGTGAATGGTCAGAGGCTTAAGCCTTGTTTACAAAAACCTGCTGAACCTATGGAAACCATTCACTTTCAAGGGAACCCTTCATTAAACTGATCCACAGATGTGTCAATGTGTATTATATGTACTTTGGTTTTATTAGGTTTGTATTGCCTTCTTTTATTCAAATTTTTTAGGAAATTTAGTGGCCCCACTTGAATCTGAACCTGTCTGGTCTGATTTCTCTTTATGCTTGGTTTGATGATTACTGCTCTTGAATTGGTGGTTTTTTGCTTGAATGCACGACGTTGGATAATGATTTTTACTATCTATGCTTAAATGTTTGAGTTTAAAGTGTCTGGGGGTGCCCCTAGTGGTGAGTTTTACCTAGGATCCAGCCACAACACAAATGCAAATGGCAGAATGAAGAGCGCATGCTCTCTGTTTAATGATTTACTATCATGGGGTCCAATAGGAGGCCTGGGAACCTCACGCGCAATTCAAATGGAACACTTCACTAGCTGTCGCGAGCTCCAACGTAAACTTGGGAGACTCTCGCATAATGCAAATAGAATTCTTCACTAGCTATCGTGAGATTCAAAGTAAACCTGGGAGACTCTCGCGCAATCCAAGTGGCAATTACACTGTCGCTAGGTTTCATTTCCCATTCCTGCGACCAGATATTTCTAAAGCGCGCCAAGCCTAACGATAAGTATTTTAAACCCGCGATTGTCTCCTTTCCTAGTTCTCTCTCTTCTCTCCATCCAGCGAAACCCTAGCTTCCGGCGCGCTTCTATCTTTCTCATTCAGCGTCCATTCTCCAACCCATTATTCACACCAGGATCCTACAGATTTGTTCCAAACATCATCCCCATCAGTTGCCCACTGCTCAGATATCTCATGGTGCACTGTACGTCAGATCGAACCAAACCCTATGATTTTAGGGTAAGCACTTAGATCTCAGTCCCCCTTTTTCATATTTCAAAGTAGCGTTTGTAATGGCCCCTAAGAGTTCACCAACGAAAAGGGGCAAGGATAAGGCCCCTGTTGTGCCCGCTCCTAAGAAGGTCAATACTTCTAAGACCGAAGAAAGGGAAGGATGTGGTTGAGGAGGTGGAGGAGCCAACCCCTGAGTTTTCTACACCCTCTGAGCTCATGGCTTCAATTCCCTTGGAGCTTGAAATAACTTTCGACCTGCCCTTCTTCGAGAAGGAGCCTCTCTCTGCCCCTGCCATTGAGTTTATGAGAAAGGCTGGTCTAACACCCTTGATGAAAGGAATTCCGGCACTAGCCTACCCTAGGCTAGTGTAACATTTTTATCAACACATCAGGGTCACTAAGGACAAAGATGGACAATCAGGCTTCCTTGTGCTGATTGATGATTTCGAGATGCTGATTAACCCCAAGCTGATTGCAGAAGTATTGGGCATCCCAGCTGCATTTGACACTAGCTGTGGATATGGCCCTCCCCTGAGTGCCTCCATTGATACCATTGCAAGGGCGCTTACTAGAGGATTAAAGGCCTCAGGGGATTCCATAAGAAGAAGAGAGTTGGAGCCAAGCCTCCTTTTCATTGACAAGGTCCTGAGAAAGAACATCTACTGCTTAGGCCATCAGCAGGAGAGGAGGGCCTCTATTGCTGATGGTGTTTACTCCTTCTCACTGGGCCATGGCTTCCATGTAGCCTGGTTAATTTTTGAAGCAATGAAGGACTTAGTGGAGAAGCTAGGGCAGAAGAAGAAGCCACACACACTCTCATATGCCAAAGTCATCACCAAACTGCTTTTGAGGGGGGGGGTACAAGATACCAAAAGGAGAGGAGACTACCACCCTTACCCCTACAACATTTGCCAAGAGGCAATGGGGAATCAGCAGGAGCCTGATGGAAACCCAAAAGAAGAAGAAGGCTGAAGCTCAGGCCCCTCCCACGCAAGCTGATGAGGCAGCTGTTACAAGGCCCACTCCGATTACTAAAGAGGTGTTTCAAGAGCCTGTCCCTACCTCTGCTGCAGTAGCCCCCTCATCCCCTCCACCTTTTACTGCAGGATCCCCTATCCTGACAACATCCCCTCCCATTCAACCATCAACATCTCTCCCTTTCATGCCACCACCCCTTTTTCCTGTGATTGGTACCTGGGAGGACACCACCCCCCATGACAGCCCCACATCTTCTCCTACCCTACCTCAATACACAGCTCCAATACCCCCATCATCTTCACAAAACCCAAATAGCCCTCCACTGATCTCATACAAGAAAAGAAAAATCACTGACACAATCCCCCCCATGTCCCTACCCCCACCCATAATCCCTTTTCTCCCCACTGACACACCTCACATTGACCAAGACACCACTCCAGCCGTGCCTACTACATCCCCACTCACAGCCATAGACCTCAACCTTAACACAACCATAGGATTCCAAGCCTTTATGGCTAGTTTCTTTGACACCATGCTCACCCACTACACCCCCTTCCCGGACTCTCCTACTACATCACCACATCACTCACCAGAACCCCAATCTCCGCCTCCTTCCACTTTCCATCATGCCCCTTCCTCCCCTTTTCAACCTGTGCCATCTTCTACACAATCTCAACCTACCAACCCAGACACACTAACACTCATCCTATCTCACATCCAAGACATCCAATCCCAACTATCAACCACAACACACACACAGGACCAGATGCAAACTGAAATCACATCCATCAAATCCACACTTCAGACATTGACAAACCCACCCATCTCTCAACAATCCACTCAAACCCCCATGGTCCTTTCCCCTCCCAGCCCTGACTCCATAACCCAACCATTCTCTTTCATACCTTTCACCATTCGCTTTTTCCCTCCCCCATCACCCTCTACTCCTAGTGAGTCTACCTCATTTTTTTTTTCCCCCATGCCTTCAATCCTAGCACTTATACTGCCCCCTCTAACATTCACTGACCAATCCACCCAAACAGATCCAGAACCTGTTACCCTCCCCCAACAACTAGACTTACCCACTGATAGCACCACTTCCCCCACCCAGGACCAATCACATTTTGCTCCTTCTACTTCCTCTCTTCCTATTGCACCCAAACACTCCTTTTACATCCCTCCCTACCTCACCATCCTCCATGCCATGAGAGACAATCCCTACCTTAGGAGGGATGTCCTGAGGGGTATGGCCCAACTTAGGCAATCCATAGAGGCGCCCTTGCTGCAGTAGATTGCTTAACTTGAGGAAGCCTGTTGCAAATCTCAGTGTGCTTGTTTTATGTGTTGGTGGTAAAAACAATTTAAAAATCAAAGAAAGAGTAAAACAGGGGATGGAATCAGCACAACTGAGAAATCCTGCAAGATACAGGGTCCATATGTAGCAAGTTTTGATAAGTAAGAGTTTGTCGCACAGGGAAAGGTGATCTATAGCTCCAAAGGAGCCATCTCTAGTAGTCCCTCCAGATCTGACTACAGATATGGCAGTCCTAAAAGGAGGGGAGTTTAAGGTCACTTATTTTAAGTATTCTAAGATAGCCTAATGAGTTAACTACAGAAAGGGTTGAGAAGATGGATGGATTGTGGAAAATAAATATAAAAGGGTGAGAAGTAGTTTATTGAGTCTAGATCAGAGGAGTTTTTGTAACTCAGATTCAGATCTGATATTATGGAAATCCTATCTAATGGCTACATTATCACCAAAGAGGAGGAAGAATTCAACTCATCCCTGTGCCATGATCCAATCCCTTAGGGTTATAACCTGTCCACTTAAATGGTCACAGACTATCCCATAGGGGAACCACAATCCAGAGATGGGTCAAAACACATTAATCATTATAGGCACTACTTCATCTAGGCTACAAGCTTAGGGAATCCATAGGGAACCTCAACCTCTAAAGCCCTATGTGTGGGGCTAAGGCTGTATAGGACCATGATAGCTCAGAGACATAGAACCAGCAAGAAATTGAGTACCACCTTAGATCTAGCTGTCCATTGCTTGAGTGGGGCTGTAATGGTCCAGTCACAAGCCTACAATCTCCATTACCAGATCAGATCTAACATCTGATGGCGGGTCTATACAAATATATGGGGAGCCTGTCTCAGCACAATCTCCTACCAAGCTTAACAGCTCAGGCTCGAGGAAGAAGGATCCATCTTGGATCAGCGGATTGGATTCACCCTAAGGCTATAGCCTGTCCACTTAAATGGTCACAGACTATCCCAGAGGCTATCTTCCTCACGGAGCCCAAGACAAAACAAGTTAATTGCAGCTACCACCATGGTCACAAGGCTACCAGCTCAGGCTTCCATGGGGATTTCAGATCTAGTGGGTCCTGTGGTGGGGCTAAGGCTGTAAAGAACCATTATAGCCCAGACACACAGGTCACTTGGATCTGAGTGGATCCTTAGAATCAATCCTCCATTGCTTTGAAACTCAGCCAAAGTAATGGCGGATCACAAGGCAACAGCCTTGCACAGAATAGCTCACAAATACACAAATCCCATAAGAGTACAAATCCTATTACACAAACTCCATTAATCTAATCTCAATAGACATACAAAGGCATGGCCAGCAAGTGCTGAGCCATGGAGAGAAGAAAAAGAAAAAAAAGAAAACTACTTACAGCTACAGAGAAATAGAAAAGAAAATGATCTCATATTAAAAAGTCTAAAGAATTCCCAAAAGGAAGATCCCCCCTAAACCTAAACCAGGCTTAGGTTTATATAGCAGTGGCTGTGGCGGTGCATTAGGGTTAGGAAACCCTAATTTTAGCAATGCCACGTGGCACATTAATGATCCTTGGATGCCTCGGGGCACGTGCATAAAAATATGAGTGTGAAAGTGCATGCCCTAATCCTTGGAAATCCCTAGAAAGTCCTCTGCAGAATGTTGGAAGTCGAAGTTCAGAGCTTCGCCAGGTTGCAATTGATTCCCAGACTTGTCGCGTGGTAGCTCTAGTCTTCGCATGGTTGAGTTTAACATTAAAGCTTCAGACGTCACGTGGTTGCAGCTTCTTGATGCGTTGAGTAGTCGTGAGGTAGATAGTTAAGCTCTCGTTGGGTTGGGCTTCGCGCAGTTGGATTGATAATTGTGAATAGCGCGGGAACTGCGCGAGCTTTCCACTTCACTTCGCGAGGCTAATTCTGGCTTTCGCGAGGCTGCTTTCTTTCTGAACAGCGCGAGAACTGCGCGAGAAGTTCACTTCTTCATGGATCTTCGCGAGGATCCTCACGAGGCATTAAGGCTTTTCTGAACTGTGCCATAGGTTCTCTTGATATTTGCATCCTGCGGCGATTGCGGACAGCTATGCGAGGCAGGATTATGAAGCTCTCTCTCCTTAGTTGTTCTGAGCGAATAGCACGAGGGTGAGAGGGGTCATCTTGAACTGCATGGGAGCTGTGCGACCTTTAATTTCTAAACTTCGTGAGAGCTGCGCGACTCAAGGCTTCTGAAGTTCTTCTGTCACTCTACTGCGCAAGAACTTGTTTGTGAAGTCTTGGGACTTCGTGAGGACTGCGCGAAGTGCATTTTTCTGAATCCTCTAGAGCTTTGTCAGCTGTGCGAGGCTCTTCTATGGTTTGGATTCATGGTTCATTCTTCTGAGAGACTTCTGGTGCCAAAACAGGCTCCTTAGCAGGATTCATGGCCTTATTGCCTTGCTATTTATTACCTACAGAAAACACTTAACAAGCATTTACTAGATGGCTAAGGGTCTAATCAAAGGCTAAGTTAACGGGTGAAAAGTGGTACTTTTCAGGTCTTAACAAAGCCCACAGAAAGCAATTACTGGGTATTTTCCTTGGGTGGACTAACATCTTGGAGGCCTATGAGAAGGCAAAAACTATAGCTGCGTATCATCAGATGAATCTGGAGCTGGAGAAAGCTAATACCAATGTGGAGAGGATGAAGGCCAAGATGTTTGAAAAGAGACTCAATAATGCCCAGAAGATCTTCCGACTCTAAAAGAAAATCCATGAAACTGACCTCCTGAAAGCCCAAATCTGAATATCCTCTTTGGAAGTTGCATTGGCTACTGCCAGAAGTGCAGCTCAGCAGCCCACCCCACTCTCTGTACTCATGCCAGAACATGAGCCTCAACCTATCCAAACCCTTGCTGCACCTCCTACTACGCAGCCTCAACCTACCCAAACCCCTGCTGCACCTCCTACTGAGCAAACTTATCCTAAGCAGAGGAAAGTCACTGCTAAGAGGACTGCTTCCACAGTAACCTCTATCAAAATTTGCAAAGAGCCAGCTGCCCAGTCTGAGGAGGCACAATCACATGGCCAGCCTGACAAAGGGAAGTCCCCTATAGCCCCCCCTGAGCAAGATAAAGGAAAATCTCCTATGATCCCTCCTGAACCCAAGACCAGAAAAATGATGGTGAGGGTACCAAAAGCTCCAACCATGAAGAAACCACCAACCCAACCAAAGAAACCAAGGCAGCCAAAGAAAAAGAGTCCAGCTGAGAGCAAAGAAAAGAAGAAAAAAACCAAAGCTCCCACTTACAGAACCAAGTCTAAGCTCAGTTCTGGGAACAAAGCTGAACGTAGGAAACATGCATAACAGATGCGGTGGGACTGGTTCACAGATTCAGAATTCGATTCCTCCTCCTCTTAAGCTAGAATGTAGTTAGGATTTTCTTTCTTTTCCACTTCTTTTCATGTCATTGTAATTACAGTTGTACATTTCTTTCTAAGTTAATATAATTTTTGTTGTCTACTGCTTTGTGTATATTGTCTATGTGTGTTTACTTTTTTTTTCCTGCCTATTACCCTGCACTTTCTGACCTTTGAACCAATGAGGACACCACTCCTCATGGTTTGAGGGTGTGGCAGGGTAGGTCTGCCAATAGAATAGTTAACTTTAGTGCAGTAGTGGTGGTATAATTGGGATGAATAAAGTTAATTTTCACTTAACTTGCTGCAATGAGGAAAATTGTAAAAAATTAAAATATTTTTGCAGACATTTCGAAACTGAAAATGTTAAAATCTTGGCACCACCATGAAGCTAACACCAGAAATGTTAACTTAGTACCTAGTAAACCTAAGAGGAGAGAAAAAGGTGAAAATACACTCCATGAGTTAAAAAGAGGACCATACCTACTGAGATTTAGGCCCATCAATGTCTGTTGAAGAGTGTTTTGGTATTTTTTCTGCTCTAAGGTCTGATTGACTCAGCACTTTTTACTAGAAGTTATGCACCTCAAAATCAAAACTGTTTGACAGCACTCATGACACTAAGGAAATGATTCAAGACTCTCATTTGGATAGTTTGAGCCTGAAAACCTAATCTTTTAAAACTACCCTTTTGCATACACTCTTTGAGCCTCAAAAAAGTCCTATTTTTCTTTAACAAACACTAGAGTACTTGTACCTTAACCTCATGACCTGATTAAACCTTACCCTCACTCTGAGAAATCAGAAGGTAAAGGAGGAGTTGAAGGAAGTGAGAGTGGTCCAATATTTGGTAGAAGGAGAAGAAAAGTAACCTATGAACAACAGTGTGTTGGTGGTATTTGTGTGGCAGTTCATCATAAAAATCATAAAAAAAAAAAGAAGAAAAATAATAAAAAGAGAAAAAGGAAGAGAAGATTGGAGAAGAACATCATCTGAAAATTGAAAAGAAGAGGATAAACTGGCCTCTTTGATTCTGAAATACATCAAGTAAGATGAAGTTGTGCTGAAATGAAGGTAGTTAAGTCATGAGTCACTCTTTACCTTGCTGATTTCTCAATTTTGATTCCTTTTTACCCCTTCATTCTTTATATCCCTCGCCCATAAGCCACATTACAACCCATTCAAAAAGACCTTGAAGATCCAAAGTGAAATGAGCTGTCTGGTGGAGATGAGGGAGTGCCTAATCTATGGTGAAAAGGCATGAGGATGTCAGAAATTAGAAGCCTTACCTAAGCTCATGCTTGCAGGCCCATTTGGGGTCTGTAACTACTCTTGAGCTGCTTTAAATGTGAACACCCCTAGATATTCATTATTGAGAGATAGCCCTGGTGAGAATTGAGTCTGACTTGTAACTTCATTAGGGTTGTATCCAATCTGATTTTCAAATTTAAGGCAAGCTTGGTACTGATATGGGCACATTGAACTTCTAATGTAAAATGATTGGTGGAAATGCAAACACATGCAAAAAAAAAATTTGAGTTTTAAATGGCTTGCATTACTGCTACAATTTCCTCTAAAGTTCAAAGGAAAGTGGATTGATGCTTTATTCATTGAAATTTGTTTTACCATTGACTGCACCACTTTTAACTCTTTTTATTGAGAAGTTTGTGGGTATCTTCACTGAAAACCCTCAGGAGACTTCACACCTCCACTAGGGATCACCTAGGGGTTTAAAAGGCTTGGTACATATGCTAAATGTACTCGTGATCCCTACGAAAGTGGCATTTAATTAGTTAAAACTTTGCTAAGGGATTAGCAAAGATTAGGTTTTGGGTATGTTAAGACTTGAAAAGTACCACTTTTAACCCCTTAACTTAATCTCTGTTAGACCCTTAATCATTTAATAAATGTGTGTTAAGCCCAGTTTGTAGGTAATAAGTAGCAGCTACAGATAAGGCCCTAACCATGTCAAGAAGCTTACTTTTGCCCCAGGAGTTCCTCAGAAGAAAGGAAGTTGGACCCAGACAGAGAATTGGCTGCAGCATAGGCACAGCACAGCAGCAACAAGTCAAGAAGTGAGTCTCGCGCAGATGTTGCAGGGTTCAATTGAATCAGAAATAGTGCTTCGCGCAGTTGTCGCAGGTTTCTGAAGGCAGCACACCAATTGCTCACGCTGTTCTCACCCAGATTGATGACAAAAGGGATTAAAAAGCAGACTTTGCGCAGTTCTCGTGAGGCTTAGTTGGAAGCTCTCGCGCAGTCTCACGCAGTCTCGCACAACTCAAGGGAGGAGAATTTAATCTTCGCACAATTCATTGAGGAGAGAGAGCTCTAAGCATTCCTGCGCACAGCTGTCGCACAGTGGCCGTGGGATGCAGATCTTCAGGGAACTGCTCACGTAATCCAGAGGCCTATGCACATTGCTTCTTCGCGAGGATCCCCGCGAGATTCACCAAGGAATGAACTGTGTGCGAGATTCTCGCGCCATTCAAATGGAAAGCGCAATCTCGCGATGACCAAACCATCTATCCCGCGACTGTAAGAGCTTTAAGTCAATTCATTCCCTCGACGCCAACTCTATCACGCGACAAGCCCTGGAAATCCTTGCTACCTAGCGAGGCTTGGGATCTTAACCTTCCACCACTTCTGTAGGGGAGGTCAGGGAACTTCCAGAGCTAGGGCACGCACTCTAATGCTCCAATCTTCGTGCACACGCCTTGAGGCATCCAAGGAACAGTAATGGGCCATGTTTGCATCATTAAAATTAGGGTTTTCCTAACCCTAATACTCACACAGTCGACTGCTATATAAGCCTAAGCCTAGTTTAGGTTGAAGGAGGTTGTTCTTCTTGAATCGACTGTATAGTTCCAGTAGGCTAAGGTTAGGGTTTAGGCAGCTTCTTTTTCCTTTTTCTTCTCTCCATAGTCCAGCACTTGCTGGCTATGCCTTTGTATGTTTATTTGGAACAATTTTAATAGTGTTTTATAATCGGATCTTATGCATGTATGGGATTGATGTTTGAGGGTTATTCTGTACAAGGCTGCTGCCTGGAGATCCTCCATTGCTAAGTTGTATTGTAAGCATTGGAGGATTGTTTTTAAGGATTTATTTAGATCCAAGTGACCTGTGTGTCCAGGTTAGGCACATTACAGGCCTATGCCCCACCACAGGATCCACTAAATCTAAATCCCCATGGGAGCTTGAGCTGGTAGCCTTGTGAACATGGGGGTGGCAGTAATCTACTTGTTCTGTCTCAAACCTCTGTGAGAAGGATAGCCTCTGTGGATAGTCTGTGACCATTTAAGTGGACAGGTTATAGCCCTAGGGTGAGGCCAATCCACAGATCTAAGACAGATTCTTCTTCTCTGCACTTGTACTTCTAGCCCTGTGAGAGATTGTGCAGAGACAGACTCCCCTGTATTTGTATAGACCCACCATCAGATGGTAGATCTAATCTGGCTGTAGAGATTATAGGCTTGTGACGGGATCACTGCTGTCTTTCTAAAGCAGTGAACAGCTAGACCTAAAGCTAGTACTCAACCTCTTATTGGTCATGTGTGTCCAGGCTAGTGCATATTGCAGACCCAGCCCCACACACAGAACTTTAGAGGTTGAGGTTCCTATGGATTCTTGAGCTGGTAGCCTAGAAGAAGTAGTGCCTACAATGATAAACTTGTTCTGACCCATCTCTAGACTGTGGTTCCCCTATTGGATAGTCTGTGACCATTTAAGTGGACAGGTTATAGCCATAAGGGATTGGATCAGGGCACAGTGGTGAGTTGGATCCTTTCTCCTCTTTGGTGATAATGTAGCCATTAGACAGGATTTCTATAGCAGCAGATCTGAGTCTGAGTTATAAGACCCATCAGATCTGTACCTAATAGCTTACTTCTCACCCTTTTATATTTATTATCTCACACTCCATCATTCTTCTCAACCATTTATGTAGTTTAGGAAATAGGTTACCATAGGATTTAAACAATAGTGACCTTAAATCCCCTTCCATTAAGGATTGCCAAATTTGTAGTCAGATCTGGAGGGCCTACTAAAGATAGCTCCATTGGAGCTTCAGATCATTTTTCCCTATGGGACAAACTCTTACTTATTAAAACTTGCTACAACAACAGGCCCTATATCTTGTTGGTTTGTGTATTTTTAGACTTGCTGCTATGTAGATTTCAATCCACCTTTGATTTATTTTCACTAACACATTCTTATCACTGTTTTCAATAAAGTTAGCAGCAAGCATTTAAAATATTCTAACATAGACTAGTTAGTCTCAGCCAACCCTTGGAAGAAGCTTTACGCTATCGATCAATTGGATACCACGTGATGAGGACACTTCCATAATAAATCCTCCATCCGTTCCTAGCTCTCATGAAAAAATTCTCCTGGCTTTTGCCTAAAGTCTTGAATTGCTTGACGGATTTATTTTGTTTTACCAATTAGGACGTACTCGCCCAAGAACATGGACTGCAATTCCTCCCATCCAGTAATACTTCTAGTAGGTAATGAAATTAACCATGCATTCTCTATATCTTTGAGTGAGAATAGGAACAGAAGTAGTTTTATGGCCTCTTTGTTGGCAGTCGATAATTGCAACACTGTGCAAAGCTCTATGAAGTCCCTCAGATGCTAGTAGGGATCTTCTCGATCAAGCCCATGAAAGGTCGATACAAATTAAAGTGTATGGAGCTTGATTTCATAATTTTGGCCCGCAGGCACCTCTAGTATAACTATACAAGAGGGCTCGGCCAGAGCTATTGGGTTAAAATGTGCTTAGATTGACAAATCGCCAGCCATAACTAAGGATTCTCTTGTGGGTATTCGGTGTGATGCTAAATTATGCATGCAAGTTCTTTCAATTTCTGGATCACACTTGAAGAAGTCTAGGCTTCTAGATCGGGTGTGATTTATGCAAAAAGAAGAATTATATTTATGTATATATTATTTTATTTTTATTTTTTATTCTAGAAGGTAGGAGAGAGAACAAATCTAAGCCTCGAGCTTCTCTCATTAGGGGAAGTTGAAACTCCGATTCGTCACTCTGAATAAACCTGCAAAAGGTTTAAGAAGTGATCAAAGAAAATTAAAAATATCAAGAAATATGAAAAGGGAAAGATAAATACTTGTCTTCTTAAATTAATATAAATAAACTATCCCCAGCAATGGCACCAAAACCTTGGTCACGCTACTTTTATGTATCATTAATTAAGTCTTAACCTATTGCAAGCGCACAATGGAAATTGTAGGACTAGTATAGGATCGTTCCCACGAAGAAATGATTTTCTATATTAACTTAATTTTTCTGAAAACCTATATTTATCTTTTAAGTTCCTAAACCTGGAGAAATATGAATAAAAGAATTGTTTCTTAATCTAATTTGCAAAAAATAAATCCTAATCCTCCTTCAGATTATGGTCGTCAATCACAATCTTCAGTTACCGGACCTTTATAAATTTAAACAGTACCGTTACACTATATGACAAGTTTTCTAACATTGGTTGTCAATCAATACTAAAATCCTATCAATAGTGATTTAATCTTATCAACAATCTCCTAAAACTTGGGCATCAATCAAATTTTAGAAAATTGAAGATGGAAAAGTAAAAATCGTTATACTAATCTGCAAACTTCAACCTGGGTCGTCAATTCAAATTAAAATTGGGAGATATTTACAAAGCAGGAAATTATAATAAAATAAATCTAAATTAGAAAGCAGTAAAATTATATCTTTCACCCCTCAGCCGCAGTCGTCAATTGCTTCTGAGAAACTATAGATTTCTACTCTAATCTTCAACTCCCAATTGCAGTCGTTAATAGCTCTTGAGAAACTTTTGATATCTAATCTACAAAGTAATAAAAGTCTACTATAAATTTGATCAGAAGAAAATCCAATCTCAGTTGTCAATTGATCTTGTGAATTTCTTCGATATCTATTCCTACACCGGGCTCTCTTATTTATAGATCATAAGAAGTCGGTTTACAAGTTCTAATTCTAATAAAAGAAATAAAAATATTTCTATTATAACTCTGATTCTTTCTTTATCTTTTCCTTGCTTTCCTTGTTTCGATGTACTTCTGGATTATTCCTTTTTATTCAATGATAGTGATCTTCTGGAGTCTATCTCCATCAATCTTCTCAGATCCGTGATATGCCAAACTTCTAATTCAAGAGTTCTTCTAATTCAGTGCATGTTGCCATGTTGGTGTAGATCTTCACATGATCCGCGGTAGCAGTAGCAGTAGGAAAGCTTTTACAATCCTAAATTATGATTGTCTCTTTTCTTTTATTTCGGGAAAATTATATATCATGATTTTCTATCTTTCATAGCTTTCTCCCTGGACGATTCTCTGAATTACGATTGTTCACTTTTCTTCTATATCGCTTCAACTTTTTGATCATCTTCTAAAAAATCGTAAATTACGATTTCTTATTTTCTTCTTTAGTAACAGTGCTCAGTCGTCTTTTACGATTTTCTAGCTTTCAGTATATAATGAATCGTCTTGTTATGCTCAATCGTCTTTTATTGCTCTTTTGAGTTCATTTTGGCTAATATTAACACTTTGGCTCTCTTTTACTGATTTTCTTTAATATTTGCACATCATTAACTTATTAGTAGCAAACTAAGTCCTACCGTCACTAAGTTAAGGGTAATAAATTGGTTATGTGACTGATCAATCACCACTAGGGCCGGTTGTCGGCGCCCTCTTCGACGATGATCACCAAAACAAGGTTCACCCCTGTACTACCTAGAAAGACGCGACGGTAAAAGTAGAAGACCTTCCAAAGATGCTGGACGAATACATGGCCAAGAGAAATCACCCTGACCTATCATTCAGATTCAATAGGTTCTATTAGGATCCCGAGTTTAACCTACCTACGACATTCAAACCCCCAAAAGTTCAGCAAGTACAACGACACAAGTGTAGACACCAAAATTTGTCCCAAGGCCCAATCGAGACATACTTCGAGAGAGGCGCACCCTCGAGCTTTGGATAGCATTCTCAAACCTTTAGGAATCATCCTAAAATCCTTAAGAATCATCCCAAATACTTAGGAATCAACCCCAATCTTCCAGGATCCCTTAGAACTCGTCCCGGACAAGTTTCTAAACCCTCCTGAGAAGTAGTTGGAAAGAAGAGTGCTAAAATTTACACAGACCTCTGCTGGAGCTGATTTGATATCATTGGAAAGAGAACTTCTCCAGCTCTCTATCGGGCTAAGAATCACCTCAATCAGAGTTATATATAAGAAGTTATGGTAATTTGAAAATCGGGCAGCTTTGACTCAATGTTGCTTGGCGCAACTATTAGTTGTGCCAAGCAATTTTTTCCCCAAAAATGGCTTGGTACAACTAATAGTTGTGCCAATTATAGGTGGGACCCTTTTCAGGCTCTAAACTTCTAGACACTGTAGCTTTGCTTGGCGCATCTAATACATGTACCCGACTTAGCTACAGTAACTGATGGCTTTTTGCTTGAAAATGGCTTTTGGGGTTTGACTTGTTGACCATCTCTAAGTTTGGGATGGCTTTCATTAGGATTGTTGCACCCATATTTACCCAATTTGCAACCCTTTAGTCATTTGAAACCTCACCCTATCATCCACCATTAAACCTAACCTTCACACCTTTCCAAGCTCTTGAAAACCTTGGAAACCTTAGATGCTAGATTACCTAATTGCTAAACCCAATTAGCACCTAAGTAGCCTCCTAACCTCCCCTGTTCCTATACATAGAGAGGCACCCCTCCCTTTACAAATGCTTGAAAATTTTCCCAAAAGTGAGAAAAGATTAAGAGAGACCTTTTCCCCCTTTGGTGTCCCAATCCCATATAAAATTCAAAATTGATTAAAACTCATTTTCCACCATCAACGACGCTCTCACGTGAAGGACCACATCAGTGCTACAAGGGCCCGAGAGCTCTGGTTCTCCTCTCTAATCCTCTACCTTCTTTGGCTTTTCCCCTATCATAGAATTGAGCCGTTATGTTGCCCAAATTTTGGTAAGCGGGAAGGGCTCAATATGATCGGTGTGCCTTGGGCAAGGGGAAATGCCGCTCATTTTGCTTCTTTTATATATATATATATTATATAAGCCAGTCCCACATAGACCCAGCTATAGTAGAGACCGCTTACGAGAGGGTTGATCAGGCGTCTAACACCTTCCCCGATCGATAATCGAAGCCCCCACCCAAGAGCCTTTGGCGTAGACCGGTGAATTAGAGTCATATTTGGCACTTCGGTGCATTTAATATTGATTTGGGTTTCTCGGGACACCAAAAGCTCCGGGTGGTGACTCTTTATTTTTCATACGAGCACATCGTCATGACGGATCGTCAAAAATCCACGGTTGCACAGATGGCAACTCGGTTGGGGAGGTCTTAGAGTTTCTACTTGAAGTTGGCCCTTTGTTTTTTTTTTTGCATGTATTTTTCTTATTTTTACTAACTTTTGTTATTTCTTTTTCATTTTTGTATTCACCCCTACAATTTCGTCATTTTTTACTTACCCCTATTTTTTTGTCATTTACACGCCTTAGTCAATTGGTGGGCCTACTTGAGCCGATTGGTGGGCTTCTTGATAATTTAGCTTCATTTTTGTCATTTAAATGCTTTAGCCGTTTGGCGGGCTTACTTGAGCATTTACGTTTCAATCATTTACACCCCTTAGCCTTTTAGCAGGCAATTTGTTAAATTAGCGTCATATACAAACAGCGGACACCGACCTGTAGAGGCGGCACGGGATTGTCACAACCCGTTTTTGAACATTAAGAAAACTCTGCTTTTAAAAGTGAATTTAAACTTGAACCTTAAAAGTGAACTAAGGAACTTAATTCATTTTTGCGTGGGTAGATTTTAAAGCGAGGGAATTTTAGCAGCAATATAAACGTCCTGGTTCTTAGTACGGCGGCAACCCCTAGTGTGATGATCCTAAAAAGAACCACCCCATCCAGTATCTAAGAAGGCATTCATGCTGAACGTATATCGGGTGGGTGACCGAACTTGTTACTAAGCCTAAAACCTTGGGGAGAGCGTTAGAGGAATCGAAAAAGCCTTGTATCCTTTAGGCACAAAAAGGAGGGACCCGAAAAGTCAAGAAAAAGTCCCAAGGGGCATTGCCTTGACCCCCCGCTTAGTAGTTTTTTTAGACTCTCGATAAATCCCACACCCTTGACACCCAAAACGCCCTCGCCGGTCAAGAGAGATTGCCCTCTTATTAACTCTTCTGAGGGATCGAGTTGTCACGTGTATTTCCGTGCCTCCACATAGATCAAAGGATTCCCTTTGATTCTTCAAGAGTGCATTGGGATCCTGTCATGGAAGGCATTAGGGGTGTTCACACCATCAGAAAAGGGGGTTCTCATCATCATCATTCAAAAATCACCGCCAAAATAAAAAAATCAGGAAAATCAAAAATCCAAAAATGGAGAGTTTGTGGTGTCAGAACAACGGCATCGCCTTATCCTTCCTCATCCCTTAGGGGAAGGAGAAGATGGGTTTTCGGTCTTCACCCGAGGAACCCGTACCCAACAAACTATTTCATGGGCAGTTGATCCGGCCTACGCCAACCCCGATTCATCCCCACCATCTTCCCCATCACATTCCCACATGGAGGAAATATCCCTCTCTAGTCCTTCCACCCAATCCCAATTCAATGTCACCGGACCATTCAGCGCACCCATCTTTCCATCTACCACCACTCAAAATCCACCCCATTTTTCATCCACAACTACCCAAAATCCATCCGCATCCATCCCACATTTTCCCAATTTTTCCTCCAATCCAAATACCCCTAATTTTCCCCCATCCATATCCACTCAAGACGCCTCCACATTTCCATCCACGCCCACTCCAGATACACCCCATTTTCCCACATCAAATCCAAGTACACCCATACCCAACCCATCCACCATGCACAATTTTCCCCCATTCACATCCAATATACCTCATTTTTCATCCACTTCCACCATACCCAATTTTCCACATCCATCCACACAACACACATCCCAATTCTCCACATCAACCAAAAATTTACCCTTTTTCCCATCGACATCCCCCATGCACAATCTTCTCCAATCCCCTCCAAATACACCCAATCTTCCCTCCACATTAAATCAACATACCCCACACATTCCCCCATCTACCCAAGCAATGCTCCATTTCCCTTCCACATCCACTCAAAATCTCCCCCATCTTACCTCCACATCCATCCATATCATTCCTAATTCTCCCACATCAATCCAACAAGCCCCTAACTTTCCCACATCGGTCCAACAAACACCCCAACTTCCCTCCACATCCAATCCAAAATTTTCCCCCATTTTCTCACATACACCCAAGCAATGCCCAATTTATCCCAATCTCTTCCAAATACACTCAATTTCCCCTTATTTATCTAAAATCCACCACATCTCCCTACATCTACCCGGGTCATGCCCAATTTTCTCCAATCCACCTAAATAATGCCCAACTTTTCGTCATCAACCATGCATAATTTTCCCACCTCTACCTAGGTCATGCCCAGTTTCTCTCATACATCCCCCTCATTAGGTGAGCCATCCACTTCCAACCCCATACCTGACCCCATGGCCATGATGAATGAGATGGTCCGGGCTTACACTAGTTGGAAAGCCTCCAAAAATATCCCCCCTCATTCTCACCACACATCTTCCAACCCATCATACACACTCCCAAGTATCCATGCTTCATTAAACCCACCAAGGCCCAATGGCCCAACCACCCACCAAGGCCCAATGGCCCAAACCCCCATCATCCACACCCGACAAGGCCCAACGGGCCAGACCCATCAACGTCCAATGGGTTAGACCGACCAATGCCTAATGGGTCAGACCCATCAAGGCCTAATGGGCTAGACCCTTTAAGGCCCAATGGGCCATACTTTTAAGGCCCAACGGCTAGACCCACCAACGCCCCATGGGCCAAACCCACCAAGACCCAATGGGCCAGACCCAACAAAGCCCAATAGGCCGAGATTCCCAAGGCCTTATGGCCTAAACCCCCCCAAGTTCCTTACCCTATACCCAAGCCTAGCAAGACCTAAACCTTGGGTCCTCGTACCCATGCCCTCCATAATTCCCTCAATATCTCCCTCACACATAAACCTCCCACCCAACCCAAGGCGGGAGCCTAGCACCTATCCTCCATAAACCCTAATTTACCCATACCCCTACACCCCAAAGCCATCTTCAAGCTTTTCCCCATACCCAATGGCTCCATCAGGTCCCACCCCAAAATCTAACATCCGCTCATCCCATCACTCCACAAAATTTCTCTCATATTCAATGGTCTCACCCAACCCCCATTCAGTCCATGCAGTCACAACAGGAGAATGCTGCCCTCATTGCACCATATGTAGACTAGTAGTATGAAGAGGACGAGATTAGGAACAATGGGGCTTATGTTGGGGCAGTGGCCAACATTAATCCTCCACCCATGATCACCAATCTCCAAGTAGCACAGAGTGAAGCAAGACCTACTGCTGAGAAGATGACCCCCATGTCTAAGGAATCAGAGTAGTTGAAGGAGCAGCTAGACAAAATTTAGAAGCAGTTATTAAAAATGGGTGGTGCTGAAATCCATGCCACGGACTTCTCGAATTTGTGTTTATTTGTTGAGGTCCCCTTGCCTCCAAAATTTAAAATACCAATTTTTGATAAGTATAACGGCACTGGCAATCCTATTGCACACCTCAAGTCCTACTGTGGGGACATGTGCCAATATGGAGGGGATGAAAGGTTATTGATAAAGGTATTTCAGAAGAGTTTAATTGGTCCGACCTTGAGGTGGTTTACATCCTTAGAACCATCTATGATAAAGACTTGAAAAGACTTGTTGCACTTATTTCAAGAGCAGTATGTCTATAACATAGATATTAAACCCCACAAGTCAGATCTAGCCCAACTAAAGCAGAAGCTTGACGAAGCATTCAGTGTCTACCTTGGGCGGTGGAGGGCATTCGCAGCTCAAGTTTGAAATAGAATACCCAATGATGAGCAAATCAAGATGATCTCAAAAAACACTCAGCCAGTCATCTCAGACTTCTTGATACACCAACAGTAATCCACCTTTACTGATTTAATAAGAAATGGCAACCGTTGCGAGGATGTAATAAGAGAGGGACGACTAAGCAAAAATGTAGTCAGTGGGGCCAGTTGGGTCCGCACATTTTTGAAACAGAGAACCGAGAGAAGAGTAGGAGCAGAAGTCCAAGCCATAATGACCACACAATCCACAGCAGTGCATGCTCCACCACCAACAAGTCAGGCTCTGAGGCAGAATAATGTCCCCTAGGGGCAGCAAACCCCCGAGCAGAGAAGGGCCCACCTTAACCGAGTATTTACTCCCTTAGGACAATCCCTAAATGCCCTCTTGCCATTGCTAATCGAGAAGGGCTTAGTTACTCAGCTTCAACCAAGGACCCCACTGAATCCAATTCTAAAAAATTATGATCCCAGCACACACTGTAATTTCCATCAAGAGCCGGGACATCCAACTGATCAATGCTTTTCTTTGAAACACGCAATAGAGGATTTGATAGAGGCAGGGAAACTCATACCCCCAGCACCCCCCAAGCAAACTTGCACACCAATATCTTTCATGCACCGTTATCATCGCACCCACAGGGAGAAATGGGCCCAAGGGCCACCATCAATATGTCGGAGGAAGAAATGGAAGAGTTTGATCCCTCAGAATACATCAGCATGGAAGAGAGTGTAGACTCACTAGGGTAATGGAACCAAGGGTATGAGATCATAAGGGTGATCGAGCCATTGAATTTAACCAATTATATGCTAATTCCCCCTTAGGTAAGCAACAAAGGTATGGTCTCATTGGGGAAATTTGTCTCATTCTTTAGTCAAGGGGCACATCACCATGATCGAATTGTGTCGAGTCGATTAATATGTTGAGCAGCCCTTGGCAGGCATAATTGTTCAAATGTCTTAAATCCTGTCACGGGCTGAAGAAAATGGTTTAAAGAATTTCAAATTTTCAAAAAAAGAAAAGAGAAAACAACCTATAAAAAGTGAGATAAGCCCTTGACAGGCAATACCATGTGTATATAGAGACCCGCTTTGCCAAGGGCCCATTTCCGAAAAAAAAGGAAATTCCAAAAAACTAAAAGAAATATAAAATAAACCAAAAATAAATAAAAATTGTTGTCCTTTAAAAATCCTGATAAAATAAAACAAAATGATGCATTAATTAAAAAACTAGTCCCACGTGAAATCGACCCCTTTCCTACAGAAATATAAGAAGAGGTAGGAATTACGAGTCTGGATGAGGAAATCCCTACTGAGGGGCTCCCCAATGAGTTCCTTGACCAATTTACCGATTTTAAGCATGGCCTTACCCCGATTGTTGAAGAAATAGAGGACGTCAATCTAGGGATCTAGGAGATTCCTAGAATTACCAAGATTGGAACATCACTGTCTCTCGAGGAAAGAAAAAGTTTGATTGATTTCCTTCGGTCATACCAAGACGTCTTCGCATGGTCATACGAGGACATGCTTGGTTTGGATACTGATTTGGTCGAGCATGAGCTGTCGCCATATCTAGATGTTAAGCCGGTCAAGCAGAAGATGAGATGCCTCAAGCCAGAATGGATGATGAAAGAGAAGGATAGGTCATCAAACAGTATGATGCAAGGTTCTCTCACTAAGCATTCTCATCAAATCTAATCTATTGGAAGCTGAAAGGGAGAGGTCCCGGTTTGAGCAACTGAACCTGCTAGATGAGAAAAGTCTCCTAGCCTTGTGTCACACCCAGGCCTAGAAAGGGTGAATCACATGCACTTACAACAAAGGTGTTGACATTTGAGATTTGAAAGTGGGTGACACAGTACTCAAGAAAATCTTCCCTTCTCTCCATGCTGATCCGAGAGGGAAATTTGAGCCCAACTGGGAAGGACCCTTTGTCATCCGAGAAGTACTCCCAAGGTACATGCTCTGCCTTGCCACCCTGGACGAAGATCACTTTCCTGAGCCCATGAACATTGGATATGTCTGACTGTTCTACTCATAGTTTCCCTGGCAAGGTAAGTATTGATAAAATAGATACGTGACTGCTCAAAGACCCAGTAAAAGAGGTTGTCATTTCAAAAGCCAAGTAGCCAGAAGGTATCCCTGAATGCTCATACCCTTTGCTACCCAATTTGAGCCAGTGGCCTCTCTTTCATAAACCCCTCCAAAAAAATGTGTGCGTATAATACCAACAAAAATGGAGAAAAAGAGTCACCCTCAAAAATCCAAAAGAAAATGGAAAAGCAAAGCCCAAAAAAAAGAGATTGTCTCAAAAAGCAAAAAGAATTAAAAAATAGAAAAAGTGGGGCATGTATAGTCAAAATTTCCCAAGGAAGAAGTGTATTACGGCAACTAGAACCCTATCAAGGAAACCTTCTTAAACCAAGAATACCTTCAAGAATTCCTAATCTATCCCATGGCCAAGATACATCCCTGAAGAAAGCCCTCTTTAAGGTATACGAGTAGTCACAGTATCCATTAAAGTCAGCACAAGCTGAGCTATGAGACAACAAAAGAATTCCATCCACCCGGCTATGACGGAATCGACATCCATGTCATGGCCTTTAAAAAAATAAAGAAAAATAAAATAAAATAAAAATATACAAGGTCAAAGTGAAATGGACGTGGTGAAAACTCGCAAGGGCGCCATAGGTAAAAATAGCCTGAAAGGGTGCTTGGGGTAAAAATGCATACCCATGCACGCAGTGAAAACCTGAAAGGGCACTACAGATAAAAAAGAGGAAAACAATGGGCACGGCGAAAACCCGTCTTGGGCGATGTGAATAAAAATATTCAAAAGAAGAAAGAAGAAAATCATTGAGTTACTTCCTTTAGTTACATCTTTGTGTGATTTTATCGCCAACTGGGCCACTCATGTTAGCTTAAATCAGGTTCTGACTAGGAATATCTTCAGGCTATATCGTCAAACGTATGACCCAAGGTAAGAAAAAAAGGTTAATTCAATCCAAAGGGATGGACATTTCGACCTCAAAAATTTTGAACCTCACTCAGGTCTGACCGCATGAATGAGTTCGGGTTTGCTCAAGAGGGGACCCGTTACTTCGTCTCACTGATAAGGCATCAAACAAAAAAAAGAAGAAAAGCCAAAAAAGAAAAAAAATCAAGAAAAATCTAAATACAAAAAAATTCTATATTTCTATTCTTTTCCATGTACATATGTACAACATCATACTTCCATCTCAAAGATTGAAGAAAAAGAATAAAAAATTTTTGAAAACAAAAATCCAAATATATATATATATATATAAATATTGAAAATTGAAAAAAAATAGGTAAAAGTTGGCTTCTCCTTCTATTGATTAGGATATATATATTTTTTATATATAAACAAAAAAGGGACTGACGTTTTCTCAAGAATGTGTAGGAACAACAAATAGTCCAAAGCCTCGAAGCAGGCAACCTTTCGGCGATGGAAAAATCAAATGAAGCATCTCACCACCAACGTCCAGTCTATTCGAAAAAGAAAAAAAGAGAAGAAAGAAAATTATTTTGAAAAAAAAAAAGAAGAAATCTGTGTTTTCATTGAACTTTTCACGCACAGCTACGCACATACGGATTTCAATGCGGTAAAATGTCAATATTTTATCAGCAACACAACTGTGCTAAATTAATGTTCCAAGTCTAAGGTTCACCTTGGATCTATCGATCCTACTTCAAAGTAGGAGCAACGGTGTCAATCTTAGTCAAACAGTCAATATTTCAATCGGATTGATTCCACCGCCTAATCTTCGCGTTGATCGCTCCATTTTTGGTTTTAGGTGAACTTAAGTGCCTTGAACTTCATGTTCATTACGTGATATTTTCGGAGGTGTAAACTCTTCGTCTACACTATCCTAGCGAGAGGCCTACGGGGTTTGAGGTCCAGATAACTCCGTCTTTGAAAAGATCCATTGTTGAATTGATTCCAACCTCTCAAATATGAAACTACGTCTGACAACTATGTGCAAATATGCATGCAGAAGGGCCCATTTTAGGGCATAGGCTTAAAACCTCCATAGTATCCCTGTAAAGTGTACGCCATGCGTCTGGGTATCCGTTGGATGGTCGTTTATTCTCGTAAATAGTACTTGGATGGGATCTGTGTCGAGACTTCCATCGCCTTATTATTTATTGCCCCTAATGGGTGCATGTTTATGCATAGTTGTTCGATTGTAATTTCATTGATGGCGACGGCCAAGATTGAGTGTCTCCTTCTGTGGACACCCGATTCTGACCCAATCCTTTCGATATCACATGGACTTGAGTATGTTGGCTTCGATTTCGTTGTAAACTATTTTGGGGGCACAGGCTCTTGGTATGCACTATCTGGGCGTGCACCCCCCGGGATTCGAGGTCCAGATAGTTCTTGTTTTGAAAGAAAATATAAAAAGCAATCATTTGAAAAAGAAAAAAAGAAGAAGAAACCTGTGTTTTCATGCTATGCACATGCATGCTCCATTGCGGTAAAATGTTAATATTTTATTGGAAATGCAACTGTTCTACATTAACGTCCTGAGTCTAAGGATCGCCTTGGATCTTTGGATCTTACTTTAAAGTAGGAGCAACGGTGTCAATCTCAGTCAAACGGTCAATGTTTCGATCGGGTCTACTCCACTGCTAAATCTTTGCGATGAGCGCTCTGTTTGTGGATTCATAGGAACGTGAGTGTCTAACTTTAGAATCATCACGAGCTATTTCGGAGGTGTGGGCTCTTGGTATGCATTGTCCAGGAGTGAGCCCTACGGGGTTTGAGGTCCAGATAACTCCGTTATGAAAAAGGTCAATTGTTGGTTGAGACCAACCTGTTAAAATGAAACTACATATCAATCAACTATGTGTAAACATGCATGTAGAAGGGTGCATTTCCCTTATTTCTGTAGGCTTAAGCCTGTATTGGCACAGTATCCCTATAAAGTGTACACCATACATCTGGGTATCTGTAGGATGGTCATTTGCTCTTGTAAATTATACCCGAACGGAATCTGGGTTGAGACTTCTATCGCTTTTGTTGCTTATCGCCCCTAATGGGTGCATGTTTATGCATAGTTAAATGATTTGTAAGATCAATGTCGACGGAGACCAGGATTGGATGTCTCCTTCAGTAGACACCAAATTTTGGCCAAATTTGTTCAGTGTTATTTGAAGTTTGATGCTCTAGGTCATGTTAATCTGGGGCACATTATAAAAAAATGGCACACACTCTCAAAAAGCGTTGTGACATCAATATTCGCACCGCTCAAGTAGTTGTGCTAAATTAACTTTGGGATCGATGGGTTCACCCAAAGACCTCGAACCTTGCTCTACGCAAGGGCACCCGTCGCCGGTTAAATGGGGTAATCAATGCCTCGTATGATTGGACACAAGTCGTGGACCTTCGCGCATTTGTCTTGTGCCTATCTTTAAGTATGGGTCGATCACCCTCTCACTTACGGAATTGTTATATTCAAAATAAAACTTGAACATCAAATATCTTCAATCAACTCAAGAAGCAGACATTTTTCCCAGCATATTGGGCTTTCACAACTCGCTCCATCTCGGTTATGCCCAGTAATGTCACTAAGCATTTGGGGATCGATAGCCGTGAGGAACGGACGTTTTTCCCGACATACAGGGCTTCTGTTTACTCACCATATTACCCACTTGATGTTTGAGGTTCATTTTAAATATAGAGGATCCATCAAGTGTTGCCTTGGGCCTCTTCGGATGTCTCTTGTCTTTGGCATCCGATCATTAGTGATCGAATACCAAAGAGGGGCATCTGTAAACACCCAAATTTGGCTCAAGGCCCGATCGAGACATACTTCAAGAGAGGCACACCCCTGAGCTTCCAATAGCATTCCAAAAACCCTTAGGAATCATCCTAAAACCCTTAGGAATCATCCCAAACCCTTAGGAATCAACTCCAATCTTCCCGGATCCCTTAGAACACATCCCAGACAAGTTTCTAAACCCTCCTGAGTAGTAGTTGGAAAGAGGAGGGCTAAAATTTACACAGACCTCTTCTGGAGTTGAGTTATATACCATTAGAAAGAGAACTTCTCCCTCTTTCCAATGGGCTAAGAATCACCTCAATCAGAGTTATATATAAGAAGTTATGGTAATTTGAAAACGGGCAGTTTTGACTCAATGTTACTTAGCGCAACTATTAGTTGCGCCAAGACATTTTTTGCCCAAAAATGGCTTGGTGCAACTATTAGTTGCGCCAGGTATAGGTGGGGCCCACCTCAGGCTCTGAACTTCTAGACACTATAGCTTTTCGTGGCACATCTAATACATGCGCCAGACTTAGCTATAGTAACTGATGGTTTTTTGCTCGAAAATGGCTTTTGGGGTTTGACTTGTTGGCAATCTCAAAGTTTGGGATGGGTTTCATTAGGACTGTTGCACCCATGTTTACCCTATTTGCAACCCTTTAGTCATTTGAAACCTCACCCTATCATCCACCATTAAACCTAACCTTCACCCTTTTCCAAGCTCTTGAAAACCTACGAAACCTTAGATGCTAGATTACCTAATTGCTAAACCCAATTAGCATCTAAGTAGCCTTCTAACCTCCCCTTTTCCTATAAATAGAGAGGCACCCCTCCCTTTACAAAGGCTTGAAAATTTTCCCAAAAGTGAGAAAAGATTAAGAGAGACCTTTTCCCCCTTTGGTGTTCCAACCCCATATAAATTCCAGAATTGATCTTTGCCCTTTAAACCTCATTTTCTACCATCAATCTTTGAGATTTAGCTAGAACTACCCCCTAGCCTTCTTCCTCTACCTCTTAGCTACCAAGCCTTAGATATTAGAACCCTTCTCCTAACCCATTTGCGATCGGAAGCTCATTGGCGACGCTCTCGCACGAAGGACCACATTAGTGCTACAAGGGCCCGAGAGCTCCAGCTCTCTCCTCTATTCCTCTACCTTATTTGGCTTTTCCTCTATCCTAGAATTGAGCCGTTACGTTACCCAAATTTTGGCAAGCGGGAAGGACTCAATAGGATCGGTGTGCCTTCGGGCAAGAGGAAGTGCTGCTCATTTTGCTTCTTTATATATATATATATATATATATATATTATATAAACCAGCCCCACATAGACCCGGCCATAGTAGAGACCACTTACGAGCGGGTTGATCGAGTGTCTAACACCTTCCTGATAGATAACCGAAGCCCCTACCTGAGGGCCTTTGGTGTAGAGCGGTGAATTAGAGTCATATTTTATAGTTCGGTGCATTTAATATTGATTTGGGTTTCTCGGGACACCGAAAGCTCAAGGTGGCGAGTCTTTATTTTTCATACGAGCGTATCATCACGACGGATTGTCAAAAATCCATAGTTGCACAATAGGGAATCTGAATCACCATTTGGCATTGCTCTGCAACGATTGCCAACCCGTTCGCGATAATCAAGGACTCCTGATACATTACTTCTAGAGATCACTCAAAGGGAAAGCACTTGATTGGTTTGCCGGACTCCCACTTCACAAGATTAAAACGTACGATGATATGGTCAGATAATTTATGGACCAATATAAGTACCTGATATAAGAAGTGGTTAGTCTTAGCGACTTGATGGTGACGAAGCAAGAACCAAAGGAAGACTTTGTGGATTTTGTAGCACGTTGGAGGAAGCTTGTGGCAAGCACTGAAAGCCAAATGAAGGACAAATATATAATTGACATCATCATAGAGAACGTCAAAGAGCCTCTCTAAAGCACTCTTATTATAGGCAATTGCTCAGACTTTGCTACCCTTCACCTACGTGCTAGCTGCATCCAATGACATATAAAGGGGGAAGACCTCACCTTTTCAATAGTAGCATCGAAAGTTGTTGCTTACAGTGCCTCAAAGATGAAAAACAATAGGAAAACCTCTAGCTCTGAGCAGGTCAACACGGTTTCCAACCAATGTCAAAGCTCTGAGAATGGAAATTATCAACTGAGGATTTTCGATCAAAGTCAATACCAGAACCAAAATCAACAGCGGTACCCTAATCAGAATTAGAACTAGTACCAAAACCGAAACCAATACTCTAACCAAGATTCCCACCAAAACTAGAATGTCGCTCAAAACCGGCTAGCTAACCCTCAGAGCTATAACAACGTATGCCTGCCTTAGGACATCAGCCAATAAACCAAACACCCTTACCAACCTAAACGCAATCACTATCCCCCATTACCTGACACCATCCCCAACATATCTCGCCTTCTTAGTGATCAAAATCTTATTCGATTCCCACTAGAATGGCCATGACCCTGGCCCGCCAACCTTGACTACAGTAAGTTCTGCGCCTTTCATCGATACACAGGACATAATTTAGAAGACTGCTAGGTTTTACGGGATATGATCTACGACATGAATGATCAAAACCAGATTGACTGGGAATCCCTCTAAAATTCTAACCAGAATAATAATCAACCCCCACAAAACTTACGGATTATCAATAATCTCATGCCTAATTACAACCAAGGGATGGTCGCTCACATCACTACAGTAGATATCTTGAGCCAATTCCCCCTTCGTCCTCCTACCCTCATCACCTATGTCAGTCCTTCAGATACTTCAGCCCATTCAGATGATCCCCAGAGGCCTCCCATCATTTGCCACATCCTTCATCCTTGATCACTTGGATTGCTCCTCCGAATCCTCCACCCTATCCAACCTTCACTCAAATTTGAGTCCAATTGTTCTGAGCTAGAGGACCAAGCCTCCGACCTGCAAAACCCTCTAAACCCCCAAATTCTGAGACAACTCTGCCACCACTTCCCCAATGTGACTCTGAGCCTGAGAACGAAGATAATGTTCTTCAAACCGCGGACCAAATTTCGGCATGGGTGGATAGCCTCTCCCAAAAGACTTCAAGTCGAGGGCACAAGACTACGATAGAACATCAGTCAGATGCAAAGATGAGTGAACAGAAGGAAGAACCCGGCAAGGAGGAGGCACTGATCTCCACCTTCTTTGAAGAGGAAGACTACGCCCCATATCTCCAGCCATGAAATGGCATAGCTCCACTGCGTATCCCTTCTTCAAACTTCACTCTGTTCATGACAAGCATTGCAAGTGAGTTCATCAATGTTAGTCACAGTGGGGCTCCAGGATCAACGACCGACATGCTCGATCCTCATATCAGGGACTAATTATCCACTGCCACAATTTCACAGGGAGAAGCAGAATGTCTGCGCTCAGCCATCAGAAAGAATAGCAAGGGAAAGAAAGTGAACCTACCTCCCCTAGCTCATGTAATCCCTCCACCTCTAGCTCCAGAATCGACATCTCAACCACCTCAACTGAATGTCAGCAAAGCCAACCGGCCTGACAAGGAGCCAACCCTAGAGATAGGCCAGGAATACAACCTTCTTTGGCACCTTGGGAAGGTACCAGTGCATATATCAATACTTGAGCTCATCAAGAAATCACCAGAACACCACTGACTGTTAATAGAGACATTGGACGAGACATACATGAATGAAGATACCACCCTAGATGAGCTACACGAGATTGCTTCAGTTATGACTCGACCTCCGGCACTCACCTTCACAGAAGCTGATATGCTTAACGAATTACGATGTGGAAGCTTGAACCCCATATACCTGACAGTTATAATAAGAGGGTTCTCAGTACCCCATGCGCTACTTGACACAGGAGCAGGGCTTAACATCTGTCCCATAACGATGCTCAAGATGCTCGAATATACTGAACAAGACATAAGGCCTTCGTCCTTATCCCACATTACTTATGATGGTTCTCGATGCTTCATCAAAGTAACTATCAAGTTATAAGTCCACCTCGGGCTAGTCAGCAAGGGTGCCACATTCCACATCTCTGACTCCTTAAGCACCTATAACTTAATACTAGGGAGAAAGTGGTTAGAATCCATGAAGGTTGTTGCGTCTACATACCACCAGTGCATCAAGTTCCCTCATGAGGATTCTATTATCAAGATATACACCGACGCCCCTCTCTAGGAAATAGATACCAACTATGCAGCAAGCATTCCAATGGCACATGACTCCGTGCTAAATACTGGCCACATCAAAAGGGTGAAGAATCCCGATGACACATTAGTAGCAGAAATCAGTCATCCCCCGTTCCTCCCAACCTGCCAACAAAGATTAACAATGTAATATCTCAAGATCTTTGAGCCCAGTGCGTCATGTTAATACTCAACTTCGGTGGTGGGGTACTCTGCGTGCTACATGGGATGAGCAGTTCAATTTATGGGTCCAAATGGAAGTCAAAGGTATGTTGACTGATAGAACACACACACATGCATTCTTGCATCGATCGTACACCAGATATAACATTGTACAGAAGCCATCAGGCATTAGATTCGATTTAAGCATGGCCTCATAATAACTAATCTTGGACCTCACGAGCCCAAGCCAATACCGAAGTCTGGATTGCAGCCGACACGAAACCATCACTCAATGCCATACACAACACTTGAGTGTATGGGCCACACTCTGAAACAACCACCCATAGAAGAAATGTCATTTTTATTTTATTGGACCTAAAACACTTAAGACCCATTAGACAACCAATCAAGTAAGGCCCATTAGTGGAGAGCCATGGGATGGCCCGTACACCACCCTTGATTGTACAAGCTACACTCCAAATCAAGACCCTAACTTATAAAGAGAATTTTTGCACGCATCAGAGCCATGCATTGTCGCTGAAAACAAGGGAGAGGGAAAGAGAGAAGAGAACTAGTTCATTCTCAGCTCTTGAGACCCACATGTTGGAACCTATCCCAATCATTGAAATATAGGAAGACTTCAACTAGATCAATCGCCGCAAATCTGTCGAGAGTGGTGATCAGAGCGCCGGACATATTGTAAGCTTCGCACAAAAATCCTTTCAACGCCGATTGTAAAAAATGTGTAAAAAGGTACGTACCGTGTCACGATTGTACGAATCATAACTCTAGTAGTTAGAACCTAAAATCATTGTTGGCATAATCACATGCAACGATTTCGATGATCGAACATGGTAGAAATGATAATCTCTGATAATCGATAGCCGAAAACATTGCATGCGGGGAAGAACGAAGGCAAAATAATGACCCAAATGGAAAATAGGTGTGGCTTGTCTGATCGAAGTATGAACCTTGATCACATGCAAGGGATTCAAGTGAAAATTTGGGAGTTTTTGGCATAAAGAAGAGGAGAAAATGAAGCCTGAATGATCATACTCGCCCAGGCTAAGCATGAACTAGCCAGTCGAGCTAGCAGCTAGGGCGTAGAGAAAAAAGAAGTAAAGAACTCACCTGGGCGAGTTATTTAGGAAAAATAGTTCGGGCATAATTTGCTCGAGCGATAGGTAATGCTAAAGGGTTAGCGTGGGTGGCACTCAAACCCGCCGGGGCAAGCTGCCTTTAAGGCACGGGGCTTAAGTGCATTAGTGAGCTCGCCCGGGCAAGTTTCACCGACCATTTTTCTCAAGCGAAAGCTGCCCAGGCAACTTTAAGTGCCACTTTAAATTTTAAAGTGGAGACGTTGGGAGACTTCCTAGCTTATCTAGGGCGAGTTACATTGCCTACGTGCCCTTTTTGCCTTCACTTAAGAGTTTTCTTCGGCGCCTTGACTTAGGAAAAACCTTGTGTGCATAGTGGCTCTTTACACGTCATTTGACTCGGAGCATGCACTGATCTAGGTTAACACGCGAGGCAACCAATAGATTTCCACTAGACGTCCTTGCATTCGATCACGTGTATTGTCGTCTTTGAGGTAGGGAAAATACCCTGCTTGATTATTGTTTCCTTGCATTCATGCCATTGATGCTAACATTAAAAGTAGCATATTTTTCCAAACTTGTTCAATATGAGATTTCGATATATTTTTGAGAATTATAATTGATACACATACATGATTTATATGCTTCTATGCAATGCATCTTGTTACATCTTGTGTTCACTTCGATGAAATTCGATTGTTCTAATGTTCCTTGTGCAATTATTAACTGCTTTGTATACATGTTTGACATCGCACCTTTGCTATGACTTTTTTTTATGTTCTGATTCAAGTGACCCTGTTAACGTAGCTCAGGGGCTTGGATTCTTGAGTTAAGTGACCCTGTTAATGTAGCACAGGGGCTTAACTACTAGGCATAAGCGGCCCTGTTAACGTAGGTCAGGGGCTTGGCTTTTTGGTTCGAGTGACCCTATTAACGTAGCTCAAGGGCTTGATCCTTTTGACTTCGCTTGGTCCTAGTATACACACTCGTGTTATTCGTTCGACACGTACTCATGTTCTAATAAGATCTTCTGATTTACTACTCATTGTTATGCATATTTTACGTTTTCATGATACGCCATGTTTGATACGTTAAATAAGTGCTATGTTTTTGAAACCCAAGTCATGTGATAAGCACAACTTGATTTATTTTCCTTAGTTTATATGCAACATGACCATGAATGAGAAAGATAAAAGATGGTTGAGCAATGTGTTTTCCTTACTGAGCTTAGATTGTAGCTCACCCCTCGACTATACGTCACAGCTGCAGGGGAAGATTTGACAAGGGATCCTAAGCAAGCCAAGGATCCAGATTATAATCCTGACGAGTAAGAGGATTTGCCAGAAGAACACTTTCCTTAGTGGACTAGTGGAAAGTGTAGTTATTTTGGGCTTTTGTAAACTCTACAGTAAAAATACTCATTAAATACTTGTCTTTTGTGTTTTGCTCTCCGCTATTTAGGTGAAGGTCAACCTTCACCAGTGGATTGATAGTTTCGATATATGTGGGAATGTACATCGTGTAGGTTTATTTTTCTAGATTTCTTATGCCATAGCTCTGATATTCTTCCACATTGTGCACTTAGATTTTTCCTCATGTAAGCTTACCATTAACTGATGAACCAATCCTTCCTATTGTTGATGTGAGGAAAGATCGAGTTGTTACGAAGACTAGTTGAACATATCGATACCATAGCATCACTATATTTTAGATCGTGCATGATATGACAGTGCGGGTTTTAAGTAAGGAAGACGGGGCTGTCAGATGTGGTATCAAAGTCCTAGGCTATATGTCGCATGGGCATTCAAAGTTATGATGTAGTAGAAGCAATGGCAGTAGAGTCTAATAAATTTTAGGTTAGACTCTTAGAGTCGACCCGGTTGATCTAATTTAGTATTGTGTGACCATCTCAGGTCAACATGCCTCCGAGAAGAGGAAGACCGAGAATAGTGAATACCGAGGGCGTGACCAACAATAAGAGATTTGTCACAAAACCAAATGACACTCCACTCAACAACAATAACAATGCATTCGGGGTGGACAACAATTTGGGAAATGCTCCCGAAGCCAAAAGGAATGCTGGAAACAACCAGCAGTTATTGGAGAACGTTGCAAATTCCATGACCATGCTAGCGGAGAGACGCCATCCATCACGGTTTCAGGAGTTTAAGAGATTAAGACCTCCAAGCTTCTATGGTTAAACTGAACTGTTGGAGGTAGAATAAAGGTTGAATCAAATAGAGAAGATCCTTTAGAGGATTAGGTGCGCCGAAGAGGTAAAGGTGAGTTGGGCATCATTCCAACTCGAAGGAGAAGCAGACCCTTGGTGGAAGTCCGTGGAGAGAACTCGGGCACTGGGAAACCCTTGGACATGGACTGAGTTTACCGAAGTCTTTAATGAGAAATACTTTTCAGCACCGAAAAGATGACAAATGGAGATATTGTTTGCCAACTTAGTACAAGGCAAAATGACAGTTCGGGAGTATGAATCGAAGTTCACAAAACTCTCTCAGTTTGCACCAGCATTAGTGGCCACCGAATTCATGAAAACTCATAAGTTTTAGTACGGCTTGAAACCGACCATTAAGGAAAGGATATCCCTTTTTGAAGCAGTGACTTATGATTGGGTGGTAAGATTGACCCTTATTGCAGAGAAGGATGTGAATAATATGATGAAGAGACGGGAAGAGTGACCTAAAAATAGAAAGAGTCAGTTGCAAACACTTATTGTTGAGCAGGCCAGCAAGAGACCAAGGTATTTGATGCCACCGCCTCAACCTACCACCATGGTAGCATCTTGGCCACTCTACTAGGCATCTGTTAAGACCTAAAAAGTACCACTTTTCACCCCTTAACTTAACCTTTGTTAGACCCTTAGTCATTTAATAGATGTGTGTTAAGACCAGTTTGTAGGTAATAAGCAGCAGCTACAGATAAGGCCCTAACCCTGCTAAAAAGCCTACTTTTGCACCAGAACTCCAAGCAACTGGTAACCCATTCATAGAGGAAAGAAACACCAAGGTAGAACACACCTGGATTTACACATTGAATGCCCAAGTGGGCCCCAGAAGTTCCTCAGAAGAAAGGATGTTGGACCCAGACAGAGAACTTGGCTGCAGCATAGGTAAAGCACAGGCGCAACAAGTCAAGAAATGAGCCTTGCACAGATGTTGCAAGGTTCAAGCGATTTCGAGAAAAATGCTTCGCACAGTTGTCGTGAGTTTCTCAAGGCAGCACACCAATTGCTCATGTTGTTCTCGCACAGATTAATGACAAAAGGCCTCGAGAAGTAGACTTAGCACAGTCCTCACGAGGCTCAGTTGTAAGAGCTCGCGCAGTCTTGCACAGCTCAAGAAAGGAGCATTTAATCCTTGCGAGATTCGCTCAGACGAGCTGAGGAGAGAGAACTCTGGCACTTCTGTGCGCACCTGTCGTGCAGTAGCTGTGGGATGCAGATCTTCAGGGGACTGCTCGTGCAATCCAGAGGCCGGTGCACATTGCTTCTTTGCGGGGATCCCTGCAAGATTCACTAAGGAACGAATTGCACGCGCGATTCCTGCGTCACTCAAAAGGAAAGCGCAATCCTGCGACGACCAGAGCATTCCCGCGATGAACAAATTATCTATCCCGCGACTGCAGGAGCTTCAAGTCAATTCAATCTCGCGACGACCACTCTATCACATGACAAGACCTAGAGACCGTTGCTACCTAGCGAGGCTCAGGATCTTAACTTTCCCCCACTTCTGTAGGGGCAGTCTAGGAACTTCCAGCAACTAGGGCACTCACTCCAATGCTCCAATCTCCGTGCACATGCCCCGAGGCATCCAAAGAACATAAATGGGCCATGTTTGCATCGTTAAAATTAGGGTTTTCCTAACCCTAATGCTCTCACAGCCGACTGCTATATAAGCCTAAGCCTAGTTTACGTTTAAGGAGGAGGTGGGGGCTGAATTCCTCCTATCTTCTTGAATCGGCTGTAGAGTTCCAGTAGGCTAAGGTTAGGGTTTAGGCAGCATCTTTTTCCTTTTTCTTCTCTCCATAGCCCATCACTTGCTAGCTATGCCTTTGTCTGTCTATTTGGAACAATTTTAATGAAGTTTTATAAAAGGATGTTATACATATATGGGATTGATGTTTGAGGGTTGTCATGTATAAGGCTGCTGTCTTGAGATCCTCCATCGCTAAGTTGTATTGTAAGCAGTGGAGGATTATTTTTCAGGATTTACTCATATCTAAGTGACCTGTGCGTCTAGGCCAGTGCACATACGCAAGCCTATGCCCCACCACAGGATGCACTAAATCGGAATCCCCATGGGAGCTTGAGCTGGTAGCCTTGTGAAGATGGTGGTGGCAGTAATCTACTGGTTCTGTCTTAGACCTCTGTGAGGAGGATAGCCTCTGTCGATCGTTTGTGTCCATTTAAGTGGACAGGTTATAGCCCTAGGTTGAGGCCAATCCACAGATCTAAGACAGATTCTTCTTCTCTGCACTTGTGCTTGTAGCCCTGTGAAAGATTATGCAGAGATAGACTCCCCTGTATTTGTATAGACCCACCATCAGATGGCAGATCTGATCTAGCTGTAGAGATTGTAGGCTTGTGACTGGATCACTGCTGTCTCTCTAAAGTAGTGAATAGCTAGATCTAAAGCTAGTACTCAAACTCTTGCTGGTCCTGAGTGTCCAGGCTAGTGCACATATGCAGGCCTATGCCCCACACACAGAACTTTAGAGGTTGAGGTTCCTATGGATTCTTGAGTTGGTAGCCTGGATGAAGTAGTGCCTACAATGATAAACATGTTCTGACCCATCTATGGACTGTGATTCCTCTATTGGATAGTCTGTGACCATTTGAGTGGACAGGTTATAGCCATAAGGGATTGGATCATGGCACAAGGGTGAGTTGGATTCTTTCTCCTCTGTGGTGATAATGTAGCAATTGGTCAAGACTTCTATAGCAGCAGATCTGAGTCTGAGTTATAAAACCCATCAGATCTGTACCTAATAGCTTACTTCTCACCCTTTCTATATTTATTTTCTCACACTCCATCATTCTTCTCACCCATTTATGTAGTATAGGCATTAGGTTATGATAGGATTAAACAATAGTGACCTTAAATCCCCTTCCATTTAGGATTGCCAGATCTGTAGTCAGATCTGGAGGGCCTACTAAAGATGGCTCCCTTGGAGCTTTAGACCATTTTCCCTGTGGGACAAACTCTTACTTATTAAAACTTGCTAGAATAGGCCCTGTATCTTACAGGTCTTGATTTCTTTCAGATGTGCTGAATCCATCTTTGTTTCTTTTCACACTAGAGAAATAACAACAATAAGTTTTTGGCGCCGTTGCTGGGGATTTTTGATCTATTAGTAGACCCTAGATTTATATTTTTTTTTTTATTCTTTGGTAGATGTGCTTGTAAATAACTGATACTGCTGATTTACATTTGGATTTTTTTTACAAATCTGAACACTAGCAGAGAAGTGAAGTTGAACTGCACTAGGAGTCTAGCTACCTCTGTTTGCATTTCTCTAACCCTCAAAACTCAGTCTATTTTCCTTTGCAAATTCCATAGCAGTTGATTAGGATAGTCGTAATTTTTCTTAGATAATTCTTTGAGTTAATTGCAATGTGTCTGCAAGTAGTCTTCCCTGCTATTGGTGTGTGTGCATGTTAGGAAGGAGATCCGTCAGCCCCACATTAGAGCCTCCAAACCCTGAGATAGAAAAGGCCAGAAGACCATGAAGGCCTTGACACACCATAGTTGAGCCCCTTACTAAAACTGAGACAACATTCATGGGTGAAGAGCAACCCAGAACATTGAAGGAATTGGATGCTCCTAATGATTATAATTCCCCATTCAACATTCAATTCCCAGATGTTCAGGGAAACTATGAGATTAAAACCTCAATCATCCAAATGCTTCCCTCCTTCCATGGGCTCAGCAAGGAAGACCCCTACAAGCACATTGACAAATTCTTGGCCCTGTGCACAACATTTTCCATTACGGGTTTGGGACTAGAAGCCACTAGATTAAGGCACTTTCCTTTCTCCCTAAAGGACAGGGCCAGCACCTGGTTAGCTACTCTCCCAAACAACAGCATCAGTTCTTGGAAAGACCTCCAGACAAAATTTTTGACAAATTCTTCCCACAGACAAAAACTAGCCAGTTGAGGAAAGCAATACTTGCTTTTGCCCAATCCCCAATTAAAGATTTTAATCATGCATGGGACAGACTCAAGGAGATGCTCAAATAATGTCGCCACCACAAGATCCCTGACTGGCAGCTTGTCCAGAGGTTCTATAATAGGATTGATGAGAAAAGCAGAGACATGGTAGATGCCTCTTGTGGTGGAACTTAGATGCACAAAACAACTGATGAGGCATGAGAGTTGTTCGAGGTCATAAGTGAAAATGCTTTCCAAAAGATATCCTTGTTAAGAACTTTTCATGAGCCTTCTTCTAAAATGGGACCAACTGTAATTTCCAAAGGAAAGATGCATGAAGTAACTGGGAATAATGACCTGCAAATGCAGATAGCCAATCCTTCTGATAAGCTTGATAAACTATTAACTATGGTGTAACCCAGATGGGCAGCACAGGTGATGGAGGCATGTCTGAAATGCCAATTTCCATAACACATAATGGAAGAGTGCCCATCTGCCGGGAAATATCTTGAGTATGTGATGGAACAAGCTGTTGCTGCTCAATCATTTGGCCAGCAACAATCTGTTGGCTACAACAAGCAGCCATTTGGATACCAGTACCAAAATGTTGGTTACCAGTGGAGGGATCACCCAAATTTGAGGTGGAGACAAGATAATTACATGCAGCCACAATAGATGTTGGCCTTACCTCAAAGGCTATAGCAGCAATTTAATCAGGGATATGCCCCAAGGTTAAATTTCCAAAGATCGTAGCTACCCCAACAAAGAAAATCGTAGTTCCCCACTTTTGAGGATCAGGTTTTGACCTCATTGCAAAACCTTCGAACCTTGATTCAGACTGTAAACTCTCACAGTCAAAGCATAATGAAAATGGAAGAGTAGATGGGCCAAAAATCCAATGCCTTGGCCAAAAGAGAGGAGGGCAGGTTGCCTAGCCAGCCAGTGGCCAACCCTAAGGGCCAATATTTGATTGGAGAAGGTTCCTCAAGTTTTGAGGGAACTAATGCCAACATAACCCTAAGGTCTGGCAGGCTAGTGGACAACCAGGTTGGAAAGGAACAAGGAGAGGTCATTTCTAAAGAATTTTAAAATGAATGTGAAAAAGAATATGTTAGAGCACAGAGCCAAGAGTTGCCTGCTACCCTGCAATAATAGAAAAATAATGAGGTTGTAGTTGAGCCTCAGCAGGAAATAAAAGATGAAAAAAGAAAAAAACAAAAGTTTAGTCATGGGTTTACAGCTGAGGAACCAGCAGTACCTCAGTTACCCTTTCCTCAAGCTTTGAGTGGCCCTGCCCCTTTTGATTAGGGGAATGCACAGATGGAGGAAATGATGGAAACCTTTAAATAGGTAAAAATCAATTTGCCCCTGCTTGATGCAATTAGACAGGTCCCAACCTATGCCAAATTTCTGAAAGTCCTTTGTACCCAGAAAAGAAAAGCTAGAGGCCATTTGTCCAAAAAAGTCTTTACAACTGATACAGTTATTTCTGTAGTAAACATAACAATACCAGAGAATCTGCAAGACCCAGGGATACCCACTATTTCCTGCATAATTGGCAACCATAAATTGGAAGGGCCCTTCTAGACCTTGGAGCCAGTGTAAACCTGCTGCCATACAATGTGTATCAGCAGCTAGGTTTAGGGGAGCTAAAACCCAACCCCATTGTGATGTTAATGGCTGATAAGTCTGAAAGGAGACCTATGAGAGTGGTTGAGGATGTCTTAGTAGGGGTGGACAAGTTCTTTTACCCTGCAGACTGCCTGGTTTTGGACATGGGCTGCAACAAGAGTACAACCCCTATACCTGTTATTTTGGGCAGGCCATTCTTGACCACCACCAATGCCTGCATTCAATGCAGGTCAGGGATTATGGAGGTAACTTTTGGACACATGAAGGTTGAACTAAATGTGTACAACAGTACAAAGTACCCTCAGCTAGACAATGAGGAAAGCTTTATAGTGGATGTACTAGAGGAAGTTGTTGAAGAAGAATTGCCCACTCTGCTAGAATGGGGCAACATTGTCAAAAGTTTTGTTGAAGTTTAAGACATGATAGAGGAAGAAAGCCCAGCTGTTATGACAGAAGACATGACCACATTGAGGTCTTCTTTGGACTTAGTGCAGCATTCCATTTGGAAACCTATATTGCTGCCTCTTACTCAAACCAACAAAGAACCAATCTTGCCATCCACCCAACAAGCCCCTGATCTAGATCTCAAGAAGCTTCCAGAAACATTGAAATATGCCTTCCTTGAGAAAGGTGAAAAACTTCCTGTAATTATCTCCTCCTCTCTTACCAATGAGCTGGAGGAAGAATTACTAACAGTCTTGAGGAAGCACAAAAAAGTCATTGGCTGGACCATTGCGGATCGCGGAGGGATAGATTCATCAATATGTATGCACAGGATCCATTTAGAGGAGGGCTCAGTACCCTCCAGGGAAATGCAGAGGAAATGGAATCCTCACATGCAGGAAGTAGTCCTCAAAGAGATTATTAAATTGCTAGATGCTGGGGTAATTTACCCCATTTTTTATTCTGAGTGGGTGGCGCCTATCCAAGCGGTGCCCAGGAAATCTGGCATAACAGTCATTACAACTGAGTCTGGAGAGCTGAGACCAGCCAGGGAGACCACTGGCTGGAGGGTTTGCATAGATTATCGGAAGCTCAACTCTAAAATTAGAAAAGACCACTTTCCTCTCCTCTTCATAGATCAAACTCTGGATAAGTTGGCTGGAAAAGCTTTTTATTGCTTTCTTGATGGGTACTCAAGGTACAACCAGATCTCTATGCACCGTCACGACCAAGCGAAAACCACATTTACTTGCCCTTTTAGCACCTTTGCTTACCAAAGGATGCCTTTTGGGCTGTGTAATGTATCAGCCACCTTTCAGAGGTGTATGTATGCCATATTGTCTGATATGATTGACAAGTTCTTGGAAATCTTTATGGATGATTTCTCTATATATGGGGACAGTTTTGGCCAATGTCTGCAACACCTCCACCTTGTCTCGCAAAGATGTGAGGAGACCAATCTGGTCTTAAGTTGGGAAAAGAGCCACTTCATGATAAAACAAGGTATTGTGTTGGGCCATGTAGTCTCTAGAGAAGGGATTGAGGTAGATAAGGCCAAAGTTGACCTCATTACCAATTTTCCCCCTCCAAGAACAGCCAAACAAATCAGATCTTTCCTTAGACATGCAGGATTCTACAGGAGGTTCATTAAAGACTTCAGCAAAATTTCTAAACCATTGTACCACCTACTTTGCTAGGATGTCCCCTTTAATTTTTCTGTTGAATGTCCTGAGGCTTTTGAAACTTTGAAGATATGCCTCACCTCTGCCCCTGTACTCCAAACACCTGACTATGCACTACCCTTTGAGCTGATGTGTGATGCATCCGACTTGGCAATAGGTGTTGTTTTGGGCCAAAGGAAAGATAAGCTGCCAGTGGTCATTGCCTATGTCAGCAAATCACTTGCTGAAGCTCAGCTGAATTACACCACAACTGAGAAAGAGCTTCTGGCAGTGGTTTTTGCTGTTGACAAATTTAGACCTTACCTACTTGGGTCTAAAATTGTAATCTTCACAGACCACTCAGCATTTAAATACCTATTGTCCAAGAAAGATGCTAAGCCCAGGCTGATTAGATGGATACTCTTGTTGCAGGAGTTTGACATTGAAATCAAAGACAAGAAGGGTGTGGAAAATGTGGTGGCTGACCACTTGTCTAGAATTGTGTTGGAAAAATGTGTTGATGACCTTACAAATGATGTTTTCCCGGATGAGCAATTGTTTGCCATCCAATCCTTGGTTCCTTGGTATGCACACATTGTAAATTATTTAGTTATACGCAAGATTCCTACCCATTGGACCAAAATGGACAAAGACTTGTTCTTCTCACAGGTCAAATTTTTTTTGGGAGGAACCTTGCTTATACAAATACTGTGCTGACCAAATCATCCAAAAATGTGTTCTAGAAAGTGTTGTCCCCAGTATTCTGGCCATGTGCCATGAAAATGCCTGTGGGGGACACTTTAGTGGAAGAAAAATAGCTGACAAGATCTTGTAGTGTGGGTTCTATTGGCCTTCTTTATTCAGAGATGTCAATACACACTGCAGGACATGTGAGAGATGTCAGAAATTAGGAGGACTGTCCAAAAGAAACTCAATGCCTTTGAAGCCCATCCTTGTTGTGGAACTATTTGATGTCTGGGGTATTGACTTTATAGGCTCCTTTCCTCCTTCAAATGGTTATCATTTCATCTTAGTGGCAATGGATTATGTTTCAAAATGGGTAGACGCTATTGCCACAAGAACCAATGATCATAATGTAGTCCTAAAATTTGTAAAACAGAATATCTTCTCAAGATTTGGCACCCCTAGAGCCATTATCAGTGATTGGGGTAGCCATTTCTACAACAGAAATTTTGAGAGCTTGCTCAAGAAATATTCTGTCACCCATAGGATTGCTACTCCCTACCACCCGCAAACCAGTGGGCAAGTTGAAATTTCTAATAGGGAGATGAAGCACATCCTTGAGAAGACAATGTGGACTGACATAAAGGACTGGGCTGATAAGCTAAATGATGCATTATGGGCTTATAGGACTGCTTATAAGACTTCCATTGGGATGTCCCCATTCTGACTGGTTTATGGAAAGGCTTACCATCTCCCAGTAGAGTTAGAACACAGGGCCTATTGGGCCATAAAAAATTTAAATCTAAACCTAACTTCTGCTAGTCATCACAGGTCGCTGCAGCTATCAGAACTGGATGAGCTGAGGATGAATGCATATGCCAATGCCCGGATATACAAGGAAAGGTCCAAGGCTTTCTTTGATAAGGGTTTGTTGAGAAAGAGCTTCATGGCTCGTGGTAAGGCTTGCTTGTTTAACTCCAAACTTAAATTTTTTCCTGGCAAACTGAAATCCAGATGGGAAGACCCCTATATTGTCATGAAGGTTTCCCCATCTGGTGCTGTGGAAATCAAGGATCCCAAGTCTGGGAAAACCTTAAAGGTGAATGGTCAGAGGCTTAAGCCTTGTTTAGAAAAACCTGCTGAACCTATGGACACCATTCACTTTCAAGGGGACCCTTAATTAAACTGATCCACAGATGTTTCAATGTTGTATTATATGTACTTTGGTTTTGTTAGGTTTGTACTGCCTTCTTTTGTTCAAAATTTATAGGAAATTTTAGTGGCCTCACTTGAGTCTGAATCTATCTGGTCTGATTTTTTTTTATGCTTGGTTTGATAATTACTCCTTTTGAGTTGGTGGTTTTTGATTGAATGCACGCTATTTGGAAAATGATTTTTGATGACTATGCTTGAATGTTTGATGCTATAAGTGGGAGGTCATTTTAAAGTGTTTGGGGGTGCCCCTGGTAGGGAGTTATACCTAGGATCCAGCCACAGCACAAATGTAAATGACAGAATGAAGAGCGCGTGCTCTCTGTTTAATGCTTTGCTATCGCGGGGTCCAAAATGAGGCTTGGGAGACTCTCGTGCAATCCAAATGGAATACTTCACTAGCTGTCGCGAGCTCCAATCCAAGTTGCAATTTACACCGTCGCTAGATTCTATTTCCCATCTCCCAATCCAAGCCCAGAGATAAGCATTCCAAACCAGCGACTGTCTCCTTTTTTAGTATTGTCTCTCTTCTCCAGCCAGCGAAACCCTAGCTTCCGGCTTTCTTATCCCTCTCTCCTCTAGCATCCATTCTACAACCCATTATTCACACCAGGATCTTAGGGATTTGTTCCTAACATCATCTTCATCGGTTGCCCTCTGCTTGGATATCTCGTGGTTCACTTTGCGTCAGATCGAATAAAACCCTATGATTTTAGGGTAAGCAATCAGATCTCAGTCTCCCTTTTTCATCTTCAAAAGTACTATCTCAGAAAGGAGACTTTATAATGGCCCCTAAGAGTGCACCAAAGAAAAGGGTTAGGGATAAGGCCCCTGTTGAGCCCACTCCTAAGAAGGTCAAGGCTTCTAAGGCATCGAAAAAGGGGAAGGAAGTGGTTGAGGAGGTGGAGGAGCCAACCCCTAATTTTTCTACACCCTCTGAGCTCATGGCTTCAATCCCCTTGGAGCCTGAAACAGCTTTCGACCTGCCCTTCTTCGAGACGGAGCCTCTCTCTGCCTCTGCCATTGAATTTATGAGCAAGGCTGGTCTGACACCCTTGATGAAAGGAATTCCAGCACTAGCCTACCCTAGGCTAGTGCAACTCTTATATCAACACATCAGGGTCACCAAGGACCAAGATGGACAACCAGGCTTCCTCGTATTGATTGATGATTTTGAGATGTTAATTAACCCCAAGCTGATTGCGGAAGTATTAGGCATCCCAACTGCATTTGACACTAGCTGTGGATATGGCCCTCCCCTGAGTGCCTCAATTGATACCATTGTGATGGCTCTTACTAGAGGATTAAAGGCCTCAGGGGATTCCATAAGAAGAAGAGAATCGGAGCCTAGAATCCTTTTCATTGACCAGGTCCTGAGAAAGTACATCTACTACTCAGGCCATCAGCAGGAGAGGAGGACTCCTATTGTTGATGTTGTTTACTCTCTCTCACTGGGCCATGGCTTCCATGCAGCCTATTTGATTTTTGAAGCAATGAAGGACTAGGTGGAGAAATTAGGGCAGAAAAAGAAGCCACACACTCCCCTATGCTAGAGTCATCACCAAATTGCTTTTGCGGGGGAGGTACAAGATACCAATAGGAGAGGAGACTACCACTCTCACCCCTGCAACTTTTGCCAAGAGGCAATGGGGAATCAGCAGGAGCCTGATGGAAACCTAGAAGAAGAAGGCTGCGGCTCAAGCCGCTCCCAAGCAAATAGATGAGGCAGCTGTTATAAGGCCCACCCCTGCTACCAAAGAGGTGGTTCAAGATTCTGTTACTACCACTACTATAGCAGCCCCCACATCCACCTCACCTTTTACTGCAGGATACCCTATCCTGACATCATCTCATCCCATTACACCATCAACATCTCTCCCTTCCTCCACTACATCCCATTTCCCTTCCCCTACTCCATCTCTCTCTCACTCTCCTATGTCTTCATTGTCCATGCCCACACTCCTTTTTCCTGTGATTGGTACCTGGGAGGACATCACCCCCATGTCAGCCCCACACCTTCCCCTATCCTACCTTAATACACAGCCTCAATACCCCCCCCATCATCTTCACAAAACCCTGATAGCCCTCCACTAATCTCATACAAGAAAAAGAAAACCACTGACACAACCTCCACCATGTCCCCACCCCCACACACAACCCCGTTTATCCCCACTGACACACCTCACATTGACCAAGACACCACTCAAGTCATTCCTACTACATCCCCACTCACAGACATAGACCTCCATCTTAACACAACCACCGAATTCCAAGCCTTTATGGGTAGTTTCCTTGATACCATGCCCACCCACTACACCCCCCTCCCAGATTTCCTAAATACATCACCGCATCACCCACCAGAACCCCAATCTCCTCCTTCCACTTTCCATCATGCCCCTTCCTCCCCTTTTCAATCTGTTCCATCTTCTACACAATCTCCATCACCCAACCCTAACACACTAACACATATCCTCTCCCTCATCCAAGACATTCAATCACAACTGTCCACAACAATACAAACACAGGACCAGATGCAAACAAAAATCACAACCATCAAATCCGCACTTCAGACATTGACAAACCAACCCATCCCTCAACAATCCCATCAAACCCCACTGATCCTTTCCCCTTTCAGCCCTGACTCCACAACCCAACCATTCCCTTTCATACCTTTAACCATTCCCTTTTTTCCTTCCCCAGCACCACCTACTCCTAGTGAGACTATCTCATTTTCTTTCCCCCCTTACCTTCAATCCCACCTCTTATACTACCCCCTCCAACATTCACTGACAAATCCACCCAAACATACCCAAAACTTTTTGCCCTCCCCCAACAACTGGACTTAACTAATGAAAACACCACTTCACCCCCTAGGACCAATCACATTTTGCTCCTTTAGCTTCTTCTTTTCCTATAGCACCCACCCACTCCTATTACATCCCTCCCTTCCTCACCCTCCTCCATGCAATGAGAGACAATCCCTACCTTAGGAGGGATGTCCTGAAAGGCATGACCCAACATAGGGACTCCATAGAGACCCCTCTGCTGCAGCATATTAGTGACTTAGAGATTGCCCATAGAGATAAACTACTGGGTATTTCACTGGGGTGGGCAAAAGTTTTGGATGCCCTTGAGAAGGAGCAAAATAAGGCAGTTTGGCAATAAATGAATGTGGAGATGGAAAAGGCAAATACAAATGTGGAGAGGATGAAAGCCGAAATGTTCGAAAAAAGACTCCACAATGCCCAGGAAATCCTCCGGCTCCACAAGGAAATCCACCAAAATGACCTCCAGAAAGCCCAAATCAAGGTAGCATCTTTGGAAGCTGAATTGGCTACTGCCAGAAGTGCAGCTCAGCCTCCAGCCCCACTCTCTCCCCTCATTCCCAAACCTGAGCCTGAACTTATCCATACCCCTGCTGCCCCTCCTTCATCACCTCCTACTGAGCAAACTTATCCTAAATAGAGGAAAGTCACTGCTAAGAGGACTGCTTCCACCGCATCCTCTATCAAAATTGGCAAAGAGCCAGCTACCCAGTCTGAGGAGACACAACCACATGGCCCGCCAGAAAAAGGGAAGTGCCCTGTAGTCCCCCCTAAGCAAGAAAAAGGAAAATCCCCTATGATCCCTCCTGAACCCAAGCCGAAAAAAATGAGGGTGAGGGTACCAACAGCTCCAACCATGAAGCAGCCACCAACCCAACCAAAGAAACCAAGGCAACCAAAGAAAAAGGGTCCAACTGTGAAGCAAACAAAGCAGAAAAAGAACAAAGCTCCCACAGACAGAACCAAGCTCCCACAGACAGAACCAAGTCCAAGCTCAGTTCTGAGAACAAAGCTGCACTTAGGAAACATGCACGACAGATGGGCTGGGACTGGTTCACAGATTCAGATTCCAACTTCTCCTCCTCTTAAACTAGATGTAGTTAGGCTTTTCTTTCCTTTGCACTTCTTTTCTTGTACTTGTAATGTATGTTTAATCCTTTCTCATAACTATTACCCTGCACTTTCTGACCTTTGAACCAGTGAGGACACTACTCCTCATGGTTTGAGGGTGTGGCAGGGTAAGTCTGCCAATAGAATAGTTAACTTTAGTGCAGTAGTGGTGGTGTAATTGGGATGAATAAAGTCTATTTCCACCTAATTTGCTGTAATGAGGAAATTTGTAGAAAATTAAAAAAAATTTGCAAACATTTCGAAACTTGAAAATTTTAAAATCTTAGCACCACCATGAAGCTAACATTAGAAAATTTAAATTAGTACCTAGTAAACCTAAGAGGAGAGAAAAAGGTGAAAATACACTCCATGAGTTAAAAAAAGGACCATATCTAGTGAGATTTGGGCCCATCAATTTCTGTTGAAGAGTGTTTTTGGTATTTTTTCTGCTCTAACGTTTGATTGACTCAGCACTTTTTACTAGAAGTTAGGCACCTCCAAATCAAAACTGGTTGCACTCATGACACTAAGGAAATGATTTAAGGCCCTCATTTGGATAGTTTGAGCCTAAAAACCCAACCTTTTAAAACTGCCCTTTTGCATACACTCTTTGAGCCTCAAAAAGTCCTATTTTTCTGTAACAAACACTGGAGTACTTGCACCTTAACCTCATGACCTGATTCAACCTTACCCTCACTCTGAGAATTCAGAAGGTAAAGGAGGAGTTGAAGGTAGTGAGAGTGGTCCAACACTTGGTGGAAGGAGAAGAAAAGTAACCTATGAACAACAGTGTGTTGGTGGTATTTGTGTGGTAGTTCATTATACAAAAAGAAAAAAAAAATTATACAAAAAAAAAAAAAAAATTGAAAAGAAGAGAAGTTGGCCACTTTGAATCTGAAAAATGTCAAGGAAGATGAAGTAGTGCTGAAATGAAGGTTGTGAAGTCATGAATCACCTCCTATCCTGCTGATTTCTCAATTTTGATCCATTCTATCCTTTTATTCTTTACAAACCTCACCCATAAGCCACATTATAGCCCATCAAAAGACCTTATTGATCCTAAGAGAAATGAGGTGTCAGGTGGAGATGAGGGAGTGCCTAATCTATGGTGAAAAGTCATGAGGATGTCAGCAATTAGAAGCTTTACCTATGCTCATGCTTGCAGGCCCATTTGGGGTCTGTAACCACTCTTGAGTTGCTTTAAATATGAACACCCCTAGATATTCATTGTTGAGAGATAGCCCAGGTAAGAATTGGGTTTGACTTGTAACTTCATTGGGGTTGTATCCAACCTGATTTTCGAATTTAAGGCAAGCTTGGTACTGATATGTGCACATTGAATTTCTAATGTAAAATGATTGGTGGAAATGTAAACACATGAGAAAAATTTTGAGTTTTAAATGGCCTGCATTACTGCTGCAATTTCCTCTGAATTCTAAAGAGATGTGGATTGATGCTTTATTCATTGAAATTTATTTTGTCATTGACTGCACCACTTTTAACTATTTTAATAGTAAAGTTTCTGGGTATCTTCACTGAAAAACCTCAGGAGACTTCACTCCTCCACTAGGGATCACCTAGGGGTTTAAAAGGCTTGGTACATATGCTAAATGTACCCGTGATCCCTATGAAAGTGGCATTTAATTAAGGTGTAGATTTTTAGTTAAAGCTTTGCTAAGAGACTAGCAAAGATTAGGTTTGGGGGTGTGTTAAGACCTGAAAAGTACCACTTTTCACCCCTTAACCTCTGTTAGACCCTTAGTCATTTAATAAATGTGTGTTAAGACCAATTTGTAGGTAATAAGCAGTAGCTACAGATAAGGCCCTAAGCCTGCTAAGAAGCCTACTTTTACACCAGAACTCCAAGCAACTGGTAGCCCATTCACAGAGGAAAGAAACACCAAGGTAGAACACACCTGTATTTACACATTGAATGCCCAAGTGGGCCCCAAAAGTTCCTCAGAAGAAAGGAAGTTAGACCCAAACAGAGAACTTGGCTACAGCATAGGCAAAGCACAGCAGCAACAAGTCAAGATATGAACCTCGGGCCGATGTCGCAAGGTTCAAGTGATTCAGAGAAAAATGCTTCGAGCAGTTGTCGCGAGTTTCTCAAGGCAGCACACCAATTGCTCGCGTTGTTCTCACGCAGATTAATGATAGAAGGGCTCAAGAAGCAGACTTAGCGTAGTTCTTGCGAGGCTCAGTTGTAAGTGCTTGTGCAGTCTTGCGTAACTCAAGAGAGGAGCATTTAATCCTCGCGCGATTTGCTCAGACAAGCTGAGAAGAGAGAACTCCAGGCACTTTTGCACGCAGCTGTCGCCCAGTGGCCGAGGGATGTAGATCTTTAGGGGACTACTCACGCAATCCACAGGCTGATGCACATTGCTTCTTCGTGGGGATCCTCGCAAGATTCACTAAGGAACGAACTGTGCACGAGATTCCCGCGTCACTCAAAAGGAAAGCACAATCCCACGACAACCAGAGCATTCCTGCGATGACCAAACTATTTATCCTACGACTGTAGGAGCTTTAAGTCAATTCAATCCCACGACGACCACTCTATCACGCAACAAGACCTGGAAACCGTTGCTACCTAGCGAGGCTCGGGATCTTAACTTTCCCCCACTTCTATAGGGGCAGTCAGGGAACTTCCAGCAACTAGGGCACACACTTCAATGCTCTAATCTCTGTGCACACGCCCTGAGGCATCTAAGGAATAGAAATGGGCCACATTTGCATCATTAAAATTAGGGTTTTACTAACCCTAATGCTCCCATAGCCAACTGCTATATAGGCCTAAACCTAGTTTAGGTTTAAGGAGGAGGTGGGGGCTGCATTCCTCCTATCTTCTTGAATCGGCTGTAGAGTTCTAGTAGGCTAAGGCTAGGATTTAGGCAGCATCTTTTTCCTTTTTCTTCTCTCCATAGCCCAGCACTTGCTGGCTATGCCTTTGTATGTCTATTTGGAATAGTTTTAATGAAGTTTTATAATAGGATGTTATACATGTATGAGATTGATGTTTCAGGGTTGTTCTGTACAAGGCTGCTGCCTTGAGATCCTCCATCGCTAAGTTGTATTGGAAGCAATGGAGGATTATTTTTAAGGATTTATTCATATCAAAGTGACCTGTGTGTCCAGGCTAGTGCACATACACAGGCCTATGCCCCACCATAGGATCCACTAAATCTGAATCCCCATGGGAGCCTGAGCTGGTAGCCTTGTGAACATTGTGGTAGTAATCTACTTGTTCTGTCTTAGACCTCTGTGATGAGGATCGCCTCTGTGGATAGTCTATGGCCATTTAAGTGGATAGGTTATAGCCCTAGGGTGAGGCCAATCCACAGATCTAAGACAGATTCTTCTTCTCTGCACTTGTGCTTGTAGCCCTGTGAGAGATTATGCAGAGACAGACTCCCATGTATTTGTATAGACCCACCATCAGATGGCAAATCTGATCTGGCTGTAGAGATTGTAGGCTTGTGACTAGATCATTGCTCTCTCTCTAAAGCAGTGAACAGCTAGATCTAAAGCTAGTCCTCGAACTCTTACTGGTTCTGTGTGTCCAGGCCAGTGCACATATGCAGGCCTATGCCCCCCACACAAAACTTTAGAGGTTGAGGTTCCTATGGATTCTTGAGCTGGTAGCCTGGATGAAGTAGTGCCTATAATGATAAACATGTTCTAACCCATCTATGGACTGTGGTTCCCCTATTGGATAGCCTGTGACCATTTGAGTGGATAGGTTATAGCCATAAGCGATTGGATCATGGCACAGGGGTGAGTGGGATCCTTTCTCCTCTGTGGTGATAATGTAGCCATTGGATAGGACTTCTACAGCAGCAAATCTGAGGCTGAGTTATAAAACCCATCAGATCTGTACCTAATAGCTTACTTCTCACCCTTTTTATATTTATTTTCTCACACTCCATCATGCTTCTCAACCATTTCTGTAGTTTAGGCATTAGGTTACCATAGGATTTAAACAATAGTGACCTTAAATCCCCTTCCATTTAGGATTGCCAGATCTGTAGTCAGATCTGGAGGGCCTAATAAAGATGGCTCCCTTGGAGCTTTAGACCATTTTCCCTATGGGACAAACTCTTACTTATTAAAACTTGCTTCAACAGGCCCTGTATCTTATAGGTCTTGATTTCTTTCAGATGTGCTGAATCCATCTTTGTTTCTTTTCACACTGGAGAAATAACAACAACAACATCGCTGCCACCCTTGCCTCCTAGACCTCCAAGACTCTTCACTACCTCCAACCCTAAGACAACAAGAGTACCAAAAGCCCAATCAATGGCTTCTCACATAGCATTTGCTGCACCCTAGATTTCGTGTGCAAAGTGTGGGAGACCACACAAAATCGAGGAGTGCAAAAAATCTACCAGGGATGAAGGGTACCGCATCTGAGAGTGTGGGCAAATAGGGCACTGTATCTGAGAGTGCCCGGAGATGAAGGGTTTGCAACCACTACAGCGCCGAATCGAAGAGCTACGCGACCCACGATGTAGGGCCGGGCATATGCAGTCTCTGCACATGATGCCCAAGCCGGCATTGAGGTCATACAAGGTATGATCTTTACTTGGATTGTCAATTTATTCTTTCGTATTTTAGATTAAGAAGGTGCAAAAATTATTATACTCTTTACTATAACTCGTCATACTAATTTTAAATGTGTGTTTAATGTAGGTGTCATCCGCCTGAGTAAATAAAATGATATGTGGCTACAAGGTCCTAGTGTTGATAGACCTGGGGTCTTCACACTCATTTATTATGCCAACCCTTGCCAAGGAGATTGGCTACACACCTGAACCCCTAGATTTTGTCTTAGTTATCTCTACGCCAACAGGAAGTTCAATGAGTACGGATATAGTATGCTGATCGGTCGTTATCACCATGGCACACCGCCAAACTATGGCTAATCTAATCCTGCTTAAAATGCAACAATTTGATGCTATACTCGGCATGGATTGGCTAACCAAATTGCGAGCCAAGGTAGATTACTTAGAGAAAATAGCCACTCTCTATCCCAAGAGGGAGAGGCCATTCATATTTATTGGCATTTGACCAACCGTTGTATCCTTTATATCAGCAATTTGAGTCGAACGACTGATCAGTAAGGGATGCCAAGGATACCTTGCCTTCATACAAGGATGAAAGGATGAGAAGTTTGACATTGCCAACATTCGGATCGCCTGCAAGTTTCCCGATGTATTCCCTGAGGAGTTACCGGGTTTATCGCCAGGAAGGGAAGTCAAATTTATAGTCGACTTAGCTCCAGGCACGGAACCAATGTCGAAGGCTCCATACCGAATGGCACTAGCCAAATTCAAAGAGTTAAAGGTGTAGTTGTAAGAGTTACTCGATAAGGGATTCATTCGGCCTAGTGTGTCTCCATGGAGAGCACCAGTGTTGGTCGTCAAAAAGAGGGATGGTTCAATGCGATTATGCATAGATTACCGGTAGTTGAACAAGTTGACCATAAAGAACCGGTATTCACTCCCTAGAATAGATGACCTATTCGACTAGTTGTATGGAGTAAAATTCTTCTTTAAGATAGACCTACAATCAGGTTACCATCAAATGAAGGTGAGAGATGAAGATGTCCCAAAAACAGCCTTCTGCACAAGGTATGGCCATTACGAGTTCCTCGTAATGCCATTTGGGCTGACCAACGCACCTGCATCCTTCATGGAGCTTATGAATTGGGTATTCAAGCCCCATGTAGAGTGATTCCTCATGATCTTTATAGATGATATACTCATCTATTCCAAGACGAAGGAAGAGCACAAGCAGCATCTGCTGTTAGCACTCCAGACACTTTGAGATCATCATTTATATGCAAAGTTTAGTAAATGTGATTTCTGGTCAGAGCAGGTGAGCTTTCTAGGACACATCATCTCATAATCAGGTGTAACAGTAGATCCATCCAAGGTTGAGGTTGTAGTAAATTGGGAACGGCCTAAGACTGTCACCGAGATTCGTAGTTTTCTCGGACTCGCCGGCACTATCATAGATTTATGGAAGGATTCTCGAAGATTGATGGACCGCTCGCGCAACTCACTAGAAAGAACATCAAATTTGAGTGGATTGAAGCGTGTGAGAAGAGCTTTTAAGAGCATAGGAAAAGATTGACGTCTGCACCCATGCTTACCATACCAGATGGCAACTAAGGATTTGTGGTATTGACTGATGCTTCTTACACAGTATTAGGCTGCGTATTGAACGAGCATGAAAAAATAGTAGCATATGGGCCAAGATAGCTGAAAGACAATGAGAGAAATTATCCTACTCACGATCTAGAATTAGAAGCTGTTACCTTTACCTTGAAGACCTAGAGACACTACCTATATGGTGAAACATTCCAAATCTTCATTGATCACAAAAGCCTGAAGTACCTCTTCACACAAAGAGACCTAAATCTGAGGCAGAGGAGATGGATGGAATCATTGAAAGCCTATGACTACTCAATACAATACCATTCAGGGAACGCAAACGTGGTAGCTGATGCCTTAAGCCAGAAATCATCTGCTCTGCTGGCACACCTCGTGGCAAGAAATCACAGATGGCAGCTATTCGAAGACTTGGCCTCATGTGACACCACATTTGAGATGAAAGAATCATGAGCTCCGGTAGCTAGCATTAAGATCCAATCAACACTCTTCGAAAGGATTAGAGAACTTCAAGCATCAAATGTAGAAATCATGGCAATCAAACATGGAGTGCTCAGCGGAATTCACCTGGACTTCTCGATAAAGGACAATGGGTCCTTGGCGTTTAGGGGATGGGTATGAGTACCAACTGATGATGAGCTGAGGCATGAAGTGTTAGAAGGAGACCATAAGTCTATGTACACCATATATCTAGGCAGCACCAAAATGTACCAGGATCTGAAAAAGAATTTTTGGTGGAAAGGAATGAAGAGAAATATCGCAGAGCACGTTGTAAAATATTTAGTATGCTAACAAGTCAAGGTCGACCATCAACACCCAACATGCCTACTGCAGCCACTATCGATTCCTGAGTGGAAATGGGAGAACATTTCCATGGACTTTAAACATGGGCTGTCTAGAACATAGAAGGGTTACAATGCAATTTGGGTTGTTGCCGACCGTTTAACCAAATCAGCTCACTTTCTATCTTATAGCACGAGGTATGCGGCTGCTAAAATTGTAGAAATATATTTGAGGGAGACAGTTCGATTACATGGCATTCCCTCCAGCAATGTATCAGATCGGGATCCACTCTATACATCTATATTTTGGCAGAGTTTCTAGGAGGGGATGGGTTCCAAGTTAGAATTTAGCTCAACATTCCAACCTAAGTCTATGGGCAAACAGAGAGGGTGAATCAAGTGATCGAAGATATGCTGAGAGCCTATATGCAAGATTTCCAAGATCATGGGACAAACACTTGCCCTCAATCGAACTCGCATATAACAATAGTTTTCAAGCAAGTATCGGTATGGCTCCGTTCGAAGCACTCTACGATTGCCAATGTATATCTCCACTTCACTGGGAAGATGTTGGGGAGTGTGTGCTGTTGAGCCCGGAGTTAATCGAAAGCACGAATGAGACAGTTTGAGTCATTCGTGAACGGTTAAAGGTTGTTCAAAGTTGGTAGAAAAGTTATGCCGACCTCAAGAGGACCAACGATGACTTTTAGGTAGATTGAATATTGAGTGTGTAAAATTATCACTTCACCGCGTATGGTACTAACACTCACATTATTTTCAGTTGGGGGATCACGTGTTCCTAAAAATCTCGCCAACAAAGGGGATCATGCATTTCGAAAATCGCAGAAAATTAAGTCCTTGCTACATTAAACCATTTCAGATCTTAGGCCGTGTTGGCGAAGTAACATATCGACTTGCCTTGCCGCCACAACTGTCAAGCGTACATGGTGTCTTTCATGTGTCAATGTTACGTAAGTACATACATGACCCGACACACATATTAGACTACTCACTGATCAAAGTCTAAAAGGACTTAACGCTGCCTGAAGAGCCAGTTAAGATATTGGATCGTAAAGAACAAGTGTTGAGGACAAAGTGCATCCCTCTGGTGCTAGTGCAATGGCATAACCACTTGTTAATCTTTGAAAAGTATCACTTTTCACCCTCTAACATGAGCTTTGATAGACCTATGAGTGGACTAATAAATGCTTGTTGAGTATGTCTTGTAGATAGCAGTAAAAGGCAGTCATAGTGCAGAAATCCATCTCTCAGCAGACCCAACAATGGCCCACTTAGGGCATGCAGCAATAGCAAAGCAGCTTTGAAGGAGTGAAAATAGGCTGAAAATAACTTGTCAAGAGGTTACTGGAACCTGTCGATAGGATCTGAAGGCTGAAAAAAATGAAGAAGTCATGAGGATTGGAGTATTCGATAGGATCCAGAACCTATCGCGCAGTGGGAATAAAAAAGGGAGCATCCTATCCAATGGTTGCCTGAGCTCGATGAGAACCTATCGAGAAGTCTGGAACCTATTGATAGGAGCTAGAAGCAAACCTATCAAAATTTATTGTGTAGAGATCAACCTATCGAAAGGATTCCCTAACCTGTCGAACACACCAAATGAAGGTTGTGGATGCTGGAGCTCTATTCTGAGGAGCAACCTATCGGAACCTATCAAAAGGATCCTGAATCTTAGCAAAAGGAATAAAAAGCCTATTTGAAACTTGTCGAAAACTTGAAGAACCTATCAAAATTGACTGAAGGACTTCTAAGAAAAGCTATTGTGCACACGCTGCAAGTTGGTGACCTGCTGCACACAATCCCAGGCACTCTGGTGACTTGCATGAAGTTTCTGGAAGTGCCCTGGAAAACCCTAACTTACCCACATGCTCTCTCCCAACTCTAACTAACTGAGAGAGCCTTCTAGAAGGGGAATAAAAGAGGGAATAATAGAATTATTCCAGCTGAGATGTGATCGGCGAAAAAAATAGATCTGAGGCTGAAGGGGAGAGCTATATAAGGAGGGAAGCTACCAGAAAAAGGGGGGATAAATTCTCGAGATAAGTGCTTGCATCGAAATTCTCTATTCTTTTGTTTTGCCCAACTATGGTTGGCTAATTTCATTGGAGCAGTAAGGAGTGAGGTTGGATCTGTAATTGGGGAGAGTTGAGAGTGTTATTAAGGGTCAGATAAGGCACAAACTATAAATCTAAGAGCATTTCATTGTATAGTGAGTTTATTTCAATGCAATGCTAGTTTTATTATTTTAATTAGATCCATAGTTCATCTGGTTTCATTTGGTGCTCGATCGGATTTGTGTAGATGGGATTCAGCTCACCCACTTAACTAGTAGACCTCTTGGATACCATTTGATCTCCTTAGGTCTGATATTCTTGTAATTGCCTATGTCTGTGGCCTGGCAGTTGTAGCATTTGTAGTGATTATAATGTTCTGATGGAAACCTTAGAATGGGGCGAATCTATTGGATGATTTGTGACCATTGAAGTGGACGGATCATAGCCTTAAGATCAATCTAAATCTCTTGCTTAGATCTGATCCTTTTACCCTGCAGCTGTGCTTATAGCCAGATGAGGGACTGATGCACTCTGAATTCTTTGTGGCACTGTCAGCTCAATCCAATTGTAGTAAAACCAAACTCCAAGTTGTTTCTCTCTATTTTTTATTTCCAATTTCACCAAATATTCCCCTCACTTGAAAGATCTGAACTCTAGATTTAATCTCAATTCATTTATTCATTTAATTGTGTTTCTGTAGTTTAGTTTTAAGTGACAATCCCTTAAAACCTCTCCTCTCTCTTTTGCTATTTTAGTATTAGGTAGGGTGCCAGATTTGCCTTAGATCTGGTGATTTACTTAATTGTTACCTCACATTTCCCTGTGGAGATACCCTTACTTACCCTTTAAAACTTAGTACAACAGGCCCTAAATACTTGCAGATCTGTTTGTTTGCTTGCCTTGGTGTGTGCAACTAATATATCCTTTAAGTGTGTGATTTTAAATCTCTTTTTGAACACCTGGTAAGAAGCCAACAAGTTTTTGGCACCGCTGCTGGGGATCTGTGTGCTTAAAATTGGTAGATCTAAGTTTGTTTTTGTATAAATTGTAGATCTGTAATAGACTATTTAGTTTTTCACTAACTGCTTTTGAAATTTTTTGTTGTTTTGGAGTAGTTTTTGTTATTTTTAACAGATTGGAAGCTGTGTCTAAGGAGAAGCATTATGCTAGAGGTTGTGTTAAAGTTTGCATCCCTCTACTCCTTTTTTTTTCTGATATATGTGGATTTGTAGATGTATTAGTTAATTGTGTTGTTCCTGATTGTTGTGTCAAATTTGCTCTGCATCTTGTGTGCATCAAGATTGTTAGTAGTGTATGTTTGGAAGGAGAATTCTCAATCCTCAGATTGTTCCATTAAATTCAGAGGTTGAAAGAATTCTTAGGTCTAAACAAATCTCACCCACATCTGCTGCATCTGAATATGCTGAAATGGGTGAGCAACCTAGAACCTTGAAGGAATTCAATGCACCAGGGGATTACAATTCCCCCTTTTGCATTCAATTCCCTACTGTTCAAGGGAACTATGAGATCAAGTCTTCCATAATCCAAATGCCACCCTCATTCCATAATCCAAAAACTTGTTGGCTTCGTGCCATGTGTTCAAAAAGAGGTTTAAAATCATACAATGAAAGGATCTATTGGTTGCACACACCAAGGCAAGCAGACAATCAGACTTGCAAGTATTCAGGGCCTGTTGTAGCATGTTTTAAAGGGTAAGTAAGGGTATGTCCATAAGGAAATGTGAGCGAAAAATTAAGTAAATCTTCAGATCTAAGGCAGATCTGGTGCCCTACCTAATAATAAATAGCAAAAGAGAGAGGAGAGGTTTTAGGGGGTTGTCACTTTAAACTAAACTACAGAAAAACAATTAAATGCATAAAGGAATTGAGAATAAATCCAGAGTTCAGATCCTGCAAGGGAGGGGAATATTTGGTGAAATTGGAAACAGAAATTTGAGAGAAACAACTTGGAGTTTGGTCTTACTGCAATTGGATTGAGCTGACAGTGTCACAAAGAATTCAGAGTGCATCAGTCCCTCATCTGGCTATAAGCACAGCTGCAGGGTAAAAGGATCTGATCTAAGCCAGAGATTTGGATTGATCTTAAGGTTATGATCCGTCCACTTCAATGGTCACAGGTCATCCAATAGATTCACCCCATTCTCAGGTTTCCATCAAAACATTATAATCACTACAAATGCTGCAACTGCCAGGCCACAGACACAGGCAAATGTTGGAATATCAGACCTAGGGAGATCAAATGGTATCTAAGAGGTCTACCAGTTAAGTGGGTGAGCTGAATCCCATCTACGCAAATCTGATCGAGCACCAAATGAAACCAAATGAACTATAGATCTAATTAAAACAATAAAACCAGCATTGCATTGAAACAAACTCACTATACAATGAAATGCTCTCACATTTATAGTTTGTGCATTATCTGACCCTCAATAACACTCTCAACTCTCCCCAATTACAGATCCAACATCACTCCTTGCTGCTCCAAAGAAATTAGCCAACCATAGTTTGGCATAAAGGAAGAATAGAGAATTTTTATGCAAGCTCTGATCTCGAGAATTGATCCCCCCTTTTTTTGGCAGCTTCCCTCCTTATATAGCTCTCCCTTTCAGCCTCAGATCTATTTTTCCCACCAATCACAACTCAGCTAGAATAATTCTATTATTCCCTCTTTTATTCCCCTTTTAGAAGGCTCTCTCAGTTAGTTAGAGTTGGGGGAGAGCACATGGGTCGGTTAGGGTTTCCCAAGGCACTTCTTGAAACTTTGTGCCAGTCACTAGAGTGCCTCGGATTGCATGCAGCAGGTCACCAACTTGCAGCGTGTGCACAACAGCTTTTCTGAGAAGTCCTTCAGTCGATTTCAATAGGTTCTTGAAGCTTTTGACAGGTTCTAAATAGGCCTTTTAGTCCTTTCGCTAGGATTAAGGATCCTTTTGATAGGTTCCGATAGGTTGCTCCTGAGAATAGAGCTCCAGCATCATCAGCTTTCATTTGATGTGTTCGACAGGTTGTGGAATCCTTTCGATAGGTTGATCTCTGCGTAATAAATTTCGATAGGTTTGCTTCTAGCTCCTATCGACAGGTTCTAGACTTCTCGATAGGTTTTCTTCGAGCTCAGGCAACCATTCAATAGGATGCTCCCTTTTTGTTTCCGACTGAGTGATAGGTTCTGGATCTTATCGAATACTCCCATCCTCACGACTTATTCCTTTTTTTCAGCCTTCAGATCCTATCGATAGGTTCCAGTAACCTCACGACAGGTTGTTTTAAGCTTGTTTTCACTCCTTAAGCTGCTTTACTATTGTTGCATGCCCTAAGTGGGCAATTGTTGGGTCTGAACTGCACTGAGAGATAGATTTCTGCACTATGACTGCCTTTTACTGCTATCTACAAGACATACTCAACAATAATTTATTAGTTCACTCATTGTCTATCAAAGCTCATGTTAAGGGGTGAAAAGTGGTACTTTTCAGAGATTAACATTCCCCCATACCTAAGCTTTGCTAGTCCCTGAGCAAAGGAAGAATAAAGAAAACTAAAATGCCACTTTTGTAGGGAGCATAAATGCATTTAGCATATGCATCAAGCCTTTTAAACCCCTAGGTGATCCCTAGTGGAGGAGTGAAGTCTCCTGAGGGTTTTCAGTGAAGGTACCCACAAACTTCTCCAATAAAATAAGTTAATACTTATGCAACATGTTAAAATAGAGTTTAAGTGAAATGAAATAAATTCCACACCATGTCCCTTCAATTTTTGAGGATTTCAGCAGAAAATCATCAGTTTAAAACTTGTAATTCTGTTGTAATTCCTTCATCAACAATCAGTTCATGTCAAGGCATTGTGCTTGAAAATTGATGCAGAGCCCACCTTTAATTTAAGAATTCTATTTTGATAATACCCCAAACAACTTTGATTCCAGACCCAAATCTTACCAGGGTTGTTCACTCACAACAAAAGTAGAAGGGTGCATCATTTCTCACACAGCTTAAGAACAGTAGCAGCCCTCAAATAGGACTGCAAGCATGAGCATAGGCATTGCTCTAACTTCTAAAATTTTCTAACTCTTTTCACCATAGATTAAATAAATGCTCATCTCCACATGACAGCTCAATCCATTTCAGATCAGTAGGGTCTTTTTTTATTGGGTTGTAATGTGGCTTATGGGTGAAATTTGTAAAAGAATAATGGGGTAAAAAGGATAAAAATTGAGAAATCAGTAACAGTAAGGAGGTGGTCTAGACATCACCTTCTTCATTTCAGCACAATTCCATCTACTTCTTGAATTTTTAGATTTGAAGTGGCCAGTTTCTAATCCTCTTTTCAGTCTTTCAATGAAATGACTTCTCTTTCTCATTCCTTTTCTTTGATTTTCTGTTTTTCCTTTTCTTTTTGTATGTTTTTCTTTTTGTATTTTTCTCCATTTTTTTTTATGGGTTGGAATGCCACAACACCACCAAATGTGCTGTCTTCTTTCTCAACCAACGATCAAACCAGCTCTACCTTCTGAAATCTCAGAGTGAGGGTCAGGCTATATCAGGTCACTGAGGTTTTGGGTACAAATTTTCTAGTTTTTATCAAAGAAGACTGAAAATTTTAAGGCTCAAATGGTGTGTATCAAGGGCAGTTCAAAGGTGGGACATTTTAAGCTCAAACTGTCCAAGGAATGGCCTTACTTCATGTCTTCAATGTCATGAATGTTGTTCAAGTTATTTTAATTTTTATTTGCCTAATTTCTAGTGATCGAAACTAGATCCAATCAGTCCTTAGAGCAGAATGATTGCCAAGACAGTCTTCAAAGAAAAATTTTCAGGCCCAAATCTCACTGGGTATGGCCTTCCATCAAATTTCTGGGGTGTATACTCACAATTTTCTCTCCTTTCAGGTTCACTAAACATCACTTTTTGAAAATTCTTGACATTTGCTTCATGAAAAATGCTAAAACTATAGCTCATTTCAGTTTTTTAAAGTTTTTAATTACCTTTTTTTTTTCAAAAAATCAGGTGGGAAATGACTTTATTTTCAAAAAAAATTTCAATATTGCTACACTAGCATTAACTCATTTCATTAGCATACCTGCCATACCCCCAAACCTAAAACAAACAGTGTCCTCACTATGCAGAGAGCATGGTATCAATGAACTGGGTATATGAAGAAACAGATGGAAGAATAAGCACAAAGAAAAGAAATTACGATTAACATCTAAAATTTGTACATGGTCCAAAGAAGTAAGGGAAAAAAAACGAACATAAACTATATTTATTGACAGGCATCATCAGGCCAATCATACAAATCTGCCAAAAATTTCAAATCATCCTTGGATAAAGGTGCTTTTCTTTTAGGTTGGGACTTCTTGGTGGACTGAGTGGGGGCCTCCTCAAACTGGGCAGCAGATTTCTTATCATTCTTAGCAGAAGCAGCAAGAGAATCAGAATCGGAATCAGAAGGGAAGAGGGCAGTAGGATCTAGGCCAAGGCCAGCAGCAGCTTGCCTTCTCTCCTCCTTGGAGAGTAGAGTGGAGGAGGTGCCTTATGGGGGTGGGGGCTTGGTGGGGGCTACCTCTTCAGACTGGGTAGAAGGTTCCTTCCCTATACTATGAGTAGAAGCAGAGGAAATAGATCTCTTTGCAGTAACTTTTCTCTTTGTATAAGTCCTCTTAGGTTTTGGGGGATTAGGTTGAATGGAAGGAGGATCTTGGGCTGGAGGAGGGGGCACATCTACAGGCAGGGTAGGAGTAGGTTGAGTGGCAGGAGGGTTGAAAGGAGGAGCGTAGTAAGAGAGGTTGGTTGAAATGGTTGAGAGGTTAATGATGCAACTTTTCTCTCTAGAATGTCGATTTTCTTCACTGCCCAAAGCAAGTTGGACTCAAAGAGTTCCTAGGTGGCCGTAAGTATCTCCTGAGCATTGGCTAATTTATTTTGGAGAAGCTCAGCAGTCTTCTTCTCAAACTTGGCAATGCGAGTATGAGCATCAGCAAGTAGTTTGGCGGACTCATAACGAGTCAGGATTTCCTTCCACCCCTGGGAGATATCCCAGAGCTGGATTCTTTGCTCCAATTCCATGAGAGAAATCCTCTCCTCATAGGAAACTTTCAGGAATGCTCGGAGGGCAGCCATACCAGTCAGGACATTCCGACGGATGTAGGGGTTGTCCCTCATTGCATACAGCAGAGTGAGGTAAGGGGAAATGTAGATGGGGGATCTGAGTACAATGGGTAAGGAAAGGGGTGGAGTGGAAGATGAGGAGGTGGTGGAGAAAACCAATTCCTCAAGTGGATCAGTTTGAGTTGAGGCATCTGTGAAGACAGGTGGAGTGAGAGTGGGTGGTTGGGTGGTAGGTGACACAGAAACTTCAGTGGCTACTATTGGAGGTGATGGAGGGGTAAAAGATGGGGATGAGATAGGTATGGGGGAAAATGGAGCTGCTACCTCCTCAGATTGGGTAGCAGCTATGGGAGGTGGAGCTATGGGTGAAGATTGAGGAGATAAATGAAGAGGTGATTGGACAGGAGAAAGAGGGGAAGTGTGAGGGGGTTGGGGAGTTGAAGAGGATGGGGTAAGGGTGAACTGAATGGATTGAAGGCAGGAGCTCATGAGGGCTTGGTTATTGGTGTTGGTGGTCAATTGAGTTTGAATGGACTATAATAGGGAGAGGATTTAAGTGAAAGTATCAGGAATGGTGGGATTAGAGGGGACTGGTGTTTGAATAGGGTGGAAAGGGGAGGAGGGTGCATGGTTGAAATGAGGGGGGTTGGGGTGTGGGGATTCAGGGAGTGGGGTGTACTCATGCCCAACATCTTCCACAATATATGTCATGAGGGCAGTGAACCCAGTAGTGGTAAACTGGTCTAAGCCCTGGGTATGAAGGAAGGGTTGGTGAGGGGGAAAGTCAGAAATGGGTTGGTCAAAGGGTGGAGAAGAAAGGGTATGGGTAGGCTCTGGTAGTGTTGGAGGTTCAAGGACTTTAAGTTCGAGAATTTGAGTGGTGGGTAGAGGTAAAACTGGCTCAGAGGTAGGGGGAGGGGGGTCTGTTGGAAGAGGGACTAATACAAAGGGGAAAAGCAAAGTCGGTGGAGGTGTTGATGATGATGTAGGTAAGGTAGGTGAAAGGATGGACGAGGGTATCTCAGCAGTAAGATCCGCTGCAGTGGTAGTGGGCACCTCCTCCAACTCACCTGGCTTACTCTTCTTAATCAAGGTTAGGCTGGTGGACCATGCCCTTCTTCCATACACTTTTGGAGTCAGCTTCTCGATTGGCTTATTCCTTTTAACCAAATATTTCCCAGCCTTGAGAAAACATGTAATGAGTCTGTTGAAAGGCAACCCAGCACCTTTAGCAAATGCATGTCTTTTAAGCACCTTATCATTAATGTCTACCATTATCTCCAAAATCAGTTGTGGTGCACTTAAAAAATACCTTTTTGAAGAGTAGTACAAAGCATCTACAACTAGGGTCCTTCTCTTCTGCAGGTGCCCAGTGACATACACATTCTTTCTCAGAATAGTGTCGATGAATCTAAGGTAAGGTTGGAGGTCTCTTCTCATCAAAGATTCACCAGATCCCACAATTTCATTGGCGAGATGTTTAGCCATTTCTCTGGATGTAGCCCATTTGGGTGCTCCCTCAGATCTAGTGGAGTCAAATTGATGTGGAACTCCCAAAGCCATCTCAATGTCTTTGCAATCCACAGTGATTTGTCAATCATCAATCAGAATTTCCAGCAAAGCCTCATTCCCAGGCACCACCTTATTTTTCAAATTCTGGTACCACAATTTAACCAGCTTGGGGTACACAGTCTCCTTCAAGGGTTTAAGTAGGGGTAACAATCCCTCCTTTAGATATATTAGTGTCCCCTAGCATTCCTCTATCTCAGTAAAGTATGCAAGATCAAAATCTGTGTCAGGGATAAGGCTCAACCCATTCACAAACTCATTAGGGGTGGTTAATGCAGTAGGAAGCTCCACTGCATGTAATATGTCAGGGTTGGGCAAAGGTGTTTCCCCAGTTGGAGCAGATCTCTCCATAGGTATTTCTGCATCAAGCTCCTGAATTGCAACAGACTTGGCTTTTTTTGCTTTAGAAGCCTTCTTTAGCTTCCCCTCAGGAAGTTTCCTCTTGGTAGGTGGGTTTGTGGTAGGCTTTGATTTTTTGGATGACTTTGAGGTGGAAGAAGTTAGTTGCCAAAATACGTCACCTAGGGTTTCTTCAGAATCGACCATTATGCTCTCAGAAATTGATCTCTTAAAGCTCACTCACCAATTTGAATTAAAATTCTGAAGTAAACAACGAGGAAAACAACAGAGTGAAGCAGAGAGACAGCTTACCGAAAACTCCTAGGGTTTTGCAAAAATCGTGATGCACAACTCCATTTTCCCAAAAATAGGTGCAAAATGCTCCTCTGTGCAGGCTGAATGAACTTGAGGAGTGGCAAAATCAGTGGCGAAAGGTCCTTACAGTATTTGGCAGAAAATGAGAGCAGCGACCTATTGCGATCTCCAGTGTGCTTACTTTATTTGTTGGTGGTAAAAGTAATTTAAAATCAAAGTAAAATAGGGGATGGAATCAGCACAACTGAAAAATCTTAGACCTACAAGATACAGGGTCCATTTGTAGCAAGTTTTGATAAGTAAGAGTTTGTCCGATAGGGAAAGGTGATCAACAGCTCCAAGGGAGCCATCTCTAGTAGTCCCTCCAGATCTAACTACAGATCTGGCAGTCCTAAAAGGAGGGGAGTTTAGGGTCACTTATTCTAAGTATCCTAAGGTAGCCTAATGAACTAACTACATAAAAGGATTGAGAAGATGGATGGAGTGAGGGAAAATAAATATAAAAGGGTGAGAAGTATGCTATTGGGTTCAGATCTGCTGGAATTTATGACTCAGATCCAGATCTACTGGTATAGAAATCTTGTCCAATGGCTACATTATCACCAAAGAGGAGAAAGAATTCAACTCATCCCTGTGCCATGATCCAATCCCTTAAGGTTATAACATGTCCACTTAAATGGTCATAGACTATCCCAAAGGGGAACCACACTCCAGAGATGGGTCAAAACAAGTTAATCATTGTAGGCACTACTTCATCCAGGCTACAAGCTCAGGAATCCATAGGGAACCTCAACCTCTAAAGCTCTATGTGTGGGACTAAGGCTGTATAGGACCATGATAGCCCAGACACATAGAACCAGCAAGAGATTGAGTACCACCTTAGAGCTAGCCGTCCATTGCTTGAGTGGGCCTACAATGGTCCAGTCACAAGCCTACAATCTCCATACCCAGATTAGATCTGCCATCTGATGGCAGGTCTATACTAATATGGGGGAGTCTGCCTCTGTACAATCTCCTACCAGGCTACAAGCTCAGGCTCGGAGAAGAAGGATCCATTTTGGATCGGCAGATTGGATTCACCCTAAGGCTATAACCTGTACACTTAAATGGTCACAGACTATCCCAGAGGCTATCCTCCTCACGGAGCCCAAAACAAAACAAGAATATTGCTGCCACCACCATGGTCACGAGGCTACCAGCTCAGGCTTCCATGGGGATTTTAGATCTAGTGGGTCCTGTGGTGGAGCTAAGGCTGTAAAGGACCATGATAGCCTAGACACATAGGTCACTTGGATCTAAATAGGACCTTAGAATCAGTCCTCCATTGCTTTGAATCACAGCCAAAGCAATGGGGAATCACAAGGCAGCAGCCTCGCACAGAGCAACTCACAAACACATGAATCCCATAAAAGTACAACACCCAATCACAAATTCCGTTAATCTAATCTTAATAAGCATACAAAGGCATGGCCAGCAAGTGCTGGGCCATGGAGAGAAGAAGAAGAAAAAGGAAAACTACTTACGGCTACAGAAAAACAAGACTACAATGCTAAAAATAAAACAGAGCAAAAACTGAACTCTTCCGGCCTCCTCTTTCAGCCTTCTTAAACATAAACCAGGCTTAGGTTTATATAGCAGTGGGTGTGGCAGCGCATTAGGGTTAGGAAACCCTAATTTTAGCGATGCCACGTGGCCTATTAATGATCCTTAGATGCCTCGGGGCACGTGCACAGAGATTTGAGCATGGGAGTGTGTGCCCTGATCCTTAGAAATTCTCAGAAAGTCCTCTGTAGAATGATGGAAGTTAGAGTTTAGAGGTTCCCTAGGTTGCAGTTGATTCCCAGACTTGTCGTGTGGTAGCTCTGTTCTTCGCACGGTTGCGTTTAACATTAAAACTTCAGACATCGCAGGGTAGCAGCTTCTTAATGCTTTGAGCAATCGCGAGGTAGGTAGTTAAGCTCTCGCTGGATTGGGCTTCGCGCGATTGGATTGCTACTTGTGAATAGCGCGAGAACTGCGCAAGCATTCCATTTCACAATAGATCTTTGCGAGGCTAACTTTTGACTTCGCGAGGCTGCTTTCTTCCTAAACCGCACGATAGCTTCTTTTCTTGATAGATCTTCGCGAGGATCCTCGCGATAGCTTTAAGGCTTTTCTGAACTGCGCGACAGGTTCTCTTAACATTTGCATCCCGCGGCTACTGCGCGAAGAATCTCCTGAAGCTCTCTCTCCTCAGCGGTTCTGAGTGAACTGCGTGAGGTTGATTTCAGGTCTTCTTGAACTGCACGAGACTACGCGACCATTTACTCCTGAACTTCGCGAGAGCTATGCGAGGTTTGCTTCAGGTCTGGATTCATGGGTCATTCTTCTGAGGGACTTCTGGTGCCAATACAGGCTCCTTAACATGATTTCTGGCCTTATTGTACTGCTGTTTATTATCTACAGAAAACACTTAACAAAACTTTATTAGATGGCTAAGGGTTTAATTAAAGGCTAAGTTAAGGGGTGAAAAGTGGTACTTTTCAGGTCTTAACACACCCCCAAACCTAATCTTTGCTAGTCCCTTAGCAAAGCTACATTAAAATAACTACAGAATTTAAATGCCACTTTCGTAGGGAGCATGGATACATTTAGCATATGTACCAAGCCTTTTAAACCCCTAGGTGATCCCTAGTGGAGGAGTGCAGTCTCCTGAGGGTTTTCAGTGAAGACACCCACAAACTTCTCAGTGAGACAGTTAACAAAAATGCATTATTATCAAGTGAGCAGTCAAGAAACAGAGTTAATTCACCCTTGAATCATTTAAAATATAAGAAATTCAAACACATTGGCTGCACAGAAATTTAAACAGTATAAGCTTCTCATTAAAGCACAGCATTTCCAATCAGTTTACACCAAAGATACTACACATGTGTGTCAACATTGAGCTCATTACTGGATCAAAAATTAGGTTGTAGATCATACTTAATGCATTCAATATCAGACCCAAAACTCTCCAGGGCATACTCTCATAAAGAACTGTTGAGGGTTTCATTTTCTCTCAAGCTCAAGAGCAGTTACATCCCCCAAATGGGTCTGTAAGCATGAGTATAGGCATAGCTCTGATGTTCTGGCATCATTGACAGATCCTCACCATAGATTGGATAACTTTTTATCTCCACATGACAGCTCACTCAACTTTGGATCACAAGGGCTTTTTAACTAGTCTGTAATGTGGCTTATGGAGTGGGGTTAAAAAGAATGGAAGGTTGAAAAGCGGTTCAAAATTGAGAAATCAGTAGGTGAAGGAGGTGATTCATGACTTCACCTTCTTTAATTCATCTCCTTTCATCTTCTTTGAGGTTTTCATATTTGAAGTGATCACTTTCTCTTCTTGATTTCGATTTTTCCAATGAAAGTTCCCTCTTGATTCCTCTCTTACTCCTCTTTATTATTATTTTGTTTCTTTTTATGCATTTTTCTTCTTTTTATTTTGTTTTTGCTTTTCTGAAATGCCACCATTTTCTCAGTTACCATACTGCCAGACTTTGAGGTACTTCTTTCTTCACCTAATGTTGACCGTAGCTAATCCATCTTCAACTCTTTCTCTTTTACCTTCTGAATTCTCAGAGTGAGGGTAAGGTTAAATCAGATACATAGGTTCAGGTGCAAGTACTCAGGTGCATTTTGAAGAAATTTATGATTTAAGCCTCAAAGGGGGTATGGACAAGGGCAGTTGCTTAAGGTTGGTCTATTTAGGCTCAAACTGTCCAAGAGAAGGCCTTGATCCTTTCCTAAGTCTCATGAATGTTGTCAGTAGTTTCAACTTGGAGTTTCCTAACTTCTAGTGAGCACAGTGACTCAGCCAGTCCTTAGAGCTAGAAGAAATTGCCTTAGTCACTCCTCAAAGAAAAATTTTTGTATAGTAGGCCCAAATCTCACTGGTTGTGGTCTTCCTTTGAATTCTTAAGTATGTCCTTACCTTTTTCTCTCTCTAGTGATTCACTAAGCGTTGATACAAGTGAGTGTCCTTGGTGATCTCATCATGGAAATGTGAAATATTAAAAGTTTATACTGTCTAAAGTCTAGAAAATTTTTTAAATTTCATTATTTTTCTGATTCTCTAGTGAACATGGTTCCATTTCCATATTACTAACATGATTCTGCTGCACTTAGGTTAACTATTCCATTGGTAGGATCTGCCTGCCACACCCCTAAACCTAGGAGGAGCAGTGTCCTCACTGGTTTAAAGGTGGGTGTGCAGCAAATTTATTAAGGGCATAATAGAAGGACATAACATGGAACAAACAAAAAAGAGACAAGGGAAAATAGTAATGACAAAAGGAGAAGATCTATTATAAGAGAGAAAGGTACAAAATGAAAGACAAAAGGAGAAAACAAAAATGCAGAAACAGTAAAAATCCTAGGTACAAGCTAATCAGAGCCTGAATCAAAACCGGTCCCAACCCATCCTCTTGGCATGCTCTTGAAGGAGAGCCTCTTCCTCCTTCTTCTTTCGTGCCCGCTCTTCCTTTCGTTGGGCATCAGTTTTGGGCATGGTTGGTGCCCTGACCCTCATTTTTAGGGTCTTTGGTGCAGGAGGGATCACTGAAGATTTGTCTGTGGTTTGCTCCGATGATTTGATAGGACTTTTGCCTTTGGGAATCTTCCCTTTTAAGCCCTTCCCTTTGGAGGCTGGCCCTTGCTGAGTCTGAGGGGGAATAAGAGGAGATTTTACTTTTTCTGGCTCAGGAGGGACAAGTGGGCTCTTGCCTTTATCTTTCAGTGGTGGTGCCTCCTCAGACTGGGCAGAGTGTTCTTTTCCAATTTTGATAGAGGCAGCTGTATGAATAGTCCTCATAGCTGTAACTTTCCTTCTCTGAGGATAAGTTTGCTCAGCAGGGGGGTCAAACCCGCTTTGCACAGGAACTCAATGGCAGGGGCTGACAGAGGTTCTGTCTCAAAGAAAGATAGGTCAAAAACAGCTTCAGGCTCCAAGGGAAGGGGAGTCAGGAGCTCGGAGGGTGTAGAGTAATCAGGTGTTAGTTCGGCCCCTTTTTGAACCACTTCTTTCCCTTTTTGCGATGCCGTTGAGGACTTGGCCTTCTTGGGAGTGGGCTCCACGGGGGCCTTATCCCTTGCTCTTTTCACAGGTGCGCTCTTAGGGGCCATGGAACTTCTCCTCTGTGAATGTGTAGTTTGAAAAATGAAAAGCAAAGGTTGAGAGCTGAGTCTTACCCTAAAACTTAGGGTTCTATTCAATCGGATGCACGAAAAACCGCAAGAGCTCCAATCAGAGGGCAACTGGTGGAGGAGGCTTTAGGAGCAAATCCCCAGAATTTGAAGGTGAATGATGGACTGTAGAAAGGATGCTGGAGGAGAGAGATTAATGGGAGTCAGAGCTAGAGTTTCGTTGGCTGGAGAATAAAGAGAAAACAGAAAGGAAAGCAGCGCGGGGTTGGATTATATAAATCGCGGGGCTCGGCGCACTTTGAAAATGTCAGCTCGTTGGATAGAAATGAGTGGGTCGAGAGATTGGACTTTCATTTGGATTGCGCGAGAGAGTCTACACAATTGTATTGAATCTCGCGACAGCTTAGCAGGCTAACATCTTATGAACTGCGCGAGAAGAAACCACTCCTATTTTTCAGAACCTCGCGACAGCTAAAACAGTGACAAGGATCACACACCCATTAGTCTATCATTTTCCTTTGTTTTGTGGGTGGATTCTCTCACATTCTCTATTCCATAGACACCCACAGTCATTCTAAAAAAAGGGATTCCCTCATGCGTTCCCCACATTTAAGCATGCAATTACGCAAAAAGCATTTAACCAAAACATCAAATTCAAACAGTATTCTCATTATCAAAACAGTACAATCATCATTCATTTACTCAAAATCATCAATTCAAAGGGAATGAGAACCAAAGCAGGCAGAATAATTCTCAGGTCATATACATTCAGACTCCGACGAGATCACTAGAAATTCCTATAAACAGAAAAAAATGAACCATACTAAAATACATAACATACACAATGCACAATTCTGTGAATCAAGTCAATGAAAGATCCCCTTGCCCCTCAAGGTTTGAGGATCCTTCACCAATCAAAAATTGGCCCTTGGGATTAACCAGCGTTGGTGGGCAACCTCCCTCCTCTCTTTAGCTAAGGCATTCGCTAGTTAGCCAATCTGCTCTTCCATCTTCTTTATGCTCGACCATGAGAATTCATCGACCGAGCGGACACCGGTCCTCGAAAGAAGTATTTTTGGGTTAAGATGGGGGTAAGACCAATTGATTTTATTGCTGATGGGGCTACTGCTGGTGTTGGAAATTAGACCTAGGGGCATATCCCTGATTGAACTGCTGCTGAGGCCTTTGGGGTAAAGCCAACATTTGCTGGGGCTGCATATAATTGTCTTGCCTCCACCTCAGATTTGGGTGGTCTCTCCATTGGTAACCAGCATTTTGGTGCTGGTATCCATATGACTGTCTGTCGTAGCCACTTGATTGTTGCTGGCCAAAAGATTACGCAACAGCAGCATGTTCCAATACCAATTCAGGATATTGCCCGACAAATGGACATTCCTCTACTGTGTGCTGTGGGGACTGGCATATCAGACATGCCTCCACCACTTGAGCAGCCCTTCTGGGTTGCATCACAGTCAGTAATTTGTCAAACTTCAAAGAGAGGTTTGCCATCTGCAGCTACAGGTCATTGTTCCCAGACACTTCATAAACTTTTCCTCTTGACGATGTGGCAGGCTCCACTTTTGACACAGACTCCTGACTAGTTCTTGCCAGGGATAGCTTTCGAATAGCATTTTCACTGATTACTTCAAACAATTCCCATGCCTCATCAGCAGTCTTGTGCATGTAGGTTCCACCACAAGAGGCATCAACCATATCTCTATTTTTTTCATCAATCCCATTGTAGAAGGTTTATACAAGCTGCCAGTCTGGGATCTTGTGGTGGGGGCATTATTTGAGCATTTCCTTAAACCTATCCCAGGCTTGATTAAAATCCTCAGTTGGGGATTGGGCGAAAGCAAGAATTTCTTTCCTCAACTGGCTCGTTTTGGTCTCAAGGAAGAACTTTTTCAGGAACTTGGTCTGTAGGTCTTTCCAAGATGCAATGCTATTGTTGGGAAGAGTGGCCAACCAGGTACTAGCCCTATCCTTCAGAGAGAAGGGAAAGAGCCTAAGCCTAGTAGCCTCAGGTCCCAAACCAGTGATATTGAATGTGGTGCACAAGGCAAAAAATTGATCAATATGCTTGTAAGGGTCCTCCTTGCAATGCCCATGGAAAGAGGGCAGCATCTGGATGATGGAATTTTTAATTTCATAATTCCCTTGAACATCAGGGAATTGAATGCTAAATGGAGAGTTATAGTCATCCAGAGCATTCAACTCCTTGAGAGTTCTAGGTTGTTCTTCACCCATGAGTACTGTCTCAGATTCAATTGGGGGCTCTACTGTAGTGTGCCTGTTCCTTCTAAGTCTTCTACCCCTTTCTAGCTTGGGGTTGAAAGGCTCTAAAGTAGGACTAAGAGATCTCCTACCTAGCATACAAACACAGCACCAGCAGGGACAACTCCTTGCAGGCACATTGCACTTGACTCAAAGAATTTATCTAACAAATTGACAGCTATTTAAGAAAACATAAATTTACAACTATCCTAAATACTGCTATGGAAATTGTAAGAGAAACAGACAGAGTTTTAAAGGTTTAGAGAATTTGCAAACAAAGATAGCTAATCTCCAAATGTAGTCCACTGTTCTTCTTTGCTGCTGTCTAGATCTGCAAGAAAGTTTCAAAATTACATCAGCAGTATCAATTATTCAAAGCTACAAAGAACACTAAAAATACAAAAACTAAGGGTCTACTAATAGATCATCTTTCCCCGGCAACGGCGCCAAAAACTTGTTGCGATCTCTAGTGTGCTTACTTTATTTGTTGGTGGTAAAAGTAATTTAAAATCAAAGTAAAATAGGGGATAGAATCAACACAACTAAGAAATCTTAGACCTGCAAGATACAGGGTCCATTTGTAGCATGTTTTGATAAGTAAGAGTTTGTCCCACAGGGAAAGGTGATCTACAGCTCCAAGGGAGTCATCTCTAGTAGTCCCTCCAGATCTGGCAGTCCTAAAAGGAGGGGAGTTTAGGGTCACTTATTCTAAGTATCCTAAGCTAGCCTAATGAACTAACTACAGAAAAGGGTTGAGAAGATGGATGGAGTGAGGGAAAATAAATATAAAAGGGTGAGAAGTATGCTATTGGGTTCAGATCTGCTGGAATTTATGACTCAGATCCAGATCTGCTGATATAGAAATCTTGTCCAATGGCTACATTATCACCAAAGTGGAGAAAGAATTGAACCGATCCCTGTGCCATGATCCAATCCCTTAAGGTTATAACCTGTCCACTTAAATGGTCACAGACTATCCCAAAGGGGAACCACACTCCAGAGATGGGTCAAAACAAGTTAATCATTGTAGGCACTACTTCATCCAGGCTCCAAGCTCAGGAATCCATAGGGAACCTCAACCTCTAAAGCTCTATGTGTGGGGCTAAGGCTGTATAGGACCATGATAGCCCAGACAAATAGAACCAGTAAGAGATTGAGTACCACCTTAGATCTAGTTGTCCATTGCTTGAGTGGGCCTACAATGGTCCAGTCACAAGCCTACAATCTCCATACCCAGATTAGATATGCCATCTGATGGCGGGTTTATACTAATATGGCGGAGTCTGCCTCTGTACAATCTCCTACCAGGCTACAAGCTCAAGCTCGGAGAAGAAGGATCCATTTTGGATCGGCAGATTGGATTCACCCTAAGGCTATAACCTGTCCACTTAAATGGTCACAGACTATCCCAGAGGCTATCCTCCTCACGAAGCCCAAAATAAAACAAGAATATTGCTGCCACCACCATGGTCACAAGGCTACCAGCTCAGGCTTCCATGGGGATTTTAGATCTAGTGGGTCCTGTGGTGGAGCTAAGGCTGTAAAGGACCATGATAGCCTAGACACATAGGTCACTTGGATCTAAATAGGACCTTAGAATCAGTCCTCCATTGCTTTGAATCACAGCCAAAGCAATGGGGAATCACAAGGCAGCAGCCTCGCACAGAGCAACTCACAAACACATGAATCCCATAAAAGTACAACACCCAATCACAAATTCCGTTAATCTAATCTTAATAAGCATACAAAGGCATGGCCAGCAAGTGCTGGGCCATGGAGAGAAGAAGAAGAAAAAGGAAAACTACTTACGGCTACAGAAAAATAAGACTATAATTCTAAAAATAAAATAGAGCAAAAATTGAACTTTTCCGGCCTCCTCTTCCAGCCTTCTTAAACCTAAACCAGGCTTAGGTTTATATAGCAGTGGGTGTGGCGGCGCATTAGGGTTAGGAAACCCTAATTTTAGTGATGCCACGTGGCCTATTAATGATCCTTGGATGCCCGGGGTGCATGCACGGAGATTTGAGCGTGGGAGTGCATGCCCTAATCCTTAGAAATTCCCAGAAAGTCCTCTGCAGAATGATGGAAGTTGGAGTTCAGAGGTTTGCCAGGTTGCAGTCGATTCCCAGACTTGTCGCATGGTGGCTCTGTTCTTTGCGTGGTTGAGTTTAACATTAAAACTTCAAATGTCATGGGGTAGCAGCTTCTTAATGCTTTGAGCAGTCGCGAGGTAGGTAGTTAAGCTCTCGCGGGATTGGGCTTTGTGCGGTTGGATTACTACTTGTGAATAGCGCTAGAACTGCGCGAGCATTCCATTTCACAATAGATCTTCATGAGGCTAACTTCTGACTTCGCGAGGCTGCTTTCTTCTTGAATCACGCGACAGCTTCTTTTCTTGATAGATCTTCGCGAGGATCCTCGCGATAGCTTTGAGGCTTTTCTGAAGCGTATGTGAGTTCTCTTGACATTTGCATCCCAGTTGTTTGCGACTCTGTGAAGAATCTCTTAAAGCTGTCTCTCCTCAGCGGTTCTGAGTGAACTGCGTGAGGTTGATTTTAGGTCTTCTTGAACTGCGCGAGACTGCGCGACCATTTACTCCTGAACTTCGCGAGAGCTGCGCAAGGTTTACTTTAGGTCTGGATTCATGGCTCATTCTTTTGAGGGACTTCTGGTGCCAATGCAGGCTCCTTAACATGATTTCTGGCCTTATTGCACTGCTGTTTATTATCTGCAGAAAACACTTAACAAACCTTTATTAGATGGCTAAGGGTCTAATCAAAATCTAAGTTAAGGGGTGAAAAGCGATACTTTTCAGGTCTTAACACAACCATTGAGGAGGAGAGAGCTAGGGTTTTGCAGGAGGTCTTGAATGAGCAAAAATGACCTAACGACAGGTGTATAACGAGTGAAAATTGATTTCAATAGGATGAGCTGAGTGATTTCGATAGGTCAAGGGGTCCTATCGAACACTAGAAAGAATACAGCGTGCAGATGAGATGCTTTGATAGGCCAAATCCTTCCTATCGATAGGGTCATGTAGTACATGATTCATCCTCTCAATAGGTTCCTGATAGGTATTCAGAACCTATCGAAGAGTTGTTTTCACCTATCGACAAGTCTCAATGCCTATCGAAATCCTCAAATGACTTATCGAAAGGTCCCATATGCTCATAAAAACTATATTTTTGCGTTGTGTTCAGCCTCAACACCCAACAAACTCCTTTGTTGTGCTTCCATTTACGTTGTTTTCATTATTGACATACTCCCATGATCCCTGGACTACTGACAAGATTGATATGATGACCGAATTCTAGCATGGCAATTCTATTGTAAATGAACAAAACATCAAAACGGAAAGTAATCACTTAAAACATAACCAAAATATAATATATATGATACACACTGAAATCAGGTATAAATTGGAGGGTCCTGAAGATCAATGGTCTGCTCAGGCTCACGAATTTTTTCAACACAAATCTTTAGCCTCTGCCCATTGCCTATCATGACTCTACCATCTTTGGAGTCCATGATTTCTACAGCCCCGAATGGGGAAACATGTAAAACTGTGTAAGGCCCATCCCATCTGGACTGCAATTTTCTTGGAAAGAATTTTAATCTTGAATTGAACAACCATACCTTGTCACCTATTTTGAATTCTTTCCGCAGCAAATGCCTATCATGAAAGGCTTTAGTTTTTTTCTTGTAGATCCGGGCATTTGAATATGCTTCCATCCTTAACTCATCAAGCTCAGATAATTATAGTTTCCTATTCACACCAGCAGAAGTTAAGTCAAAATTTAATGCTTTAATGGCCCAATATGCTATATCTTCTAACTCAACAGGCAAGTGACATGTCTTGCCATATACTAGCCTGAATGGAGACATCCTTATCGGGGTTTTGTAGGCAGTCCTATAGCCCACAACGCATCTGACAGTTTTATGAACCAATCTCTTCTATCAGCTCGCGTAGTCTTCTCTAGGATGTGTTTGATTTCCCTGTTGGAAATCTCTACTTGCCCACTGGTTTGTGGGTGGTAGGGAGTAGCAATTCTGTGGGTCACAGAATATTTTTCCAACAATTTTTCAAAAGGTTTGTTGCAAAAGTGGCTTCCTCCATCACAAATAATAGCTTTGGGGGAGTCAAACCTAGAGAAGATGTTGTCCTTTAAGAACTTAATGATAACCTTATGATCATTTGTTCTTATAGCTATGGCCTCTACCCATTTGGACGCATAGTCCACAGCTACAAGGATGAAATTATATCCATAAGAGGGGGGAAAAGGTCCCATAAAATCAATTCCCCATATGTCAAATAGTTCAACAACAAGCACAGGTTGCAAGGGCATGGAGTTTCTTTTTGTAATACTTCCCATTTGCTGGCATTTAGAACAAGCTTTGCAATGCTGTATGACATCTTGAACAGAGTGGGCCAATAGAAACCACTTTGAAGCACCTTTCCAGCACTCTTGTTGCCACTGAAATGGCCCCCACAAGCCTGTTCATGATGCATGGTTAGAATGTTTTCAAACTTAGTTTCTGGAACGCATTTTCTTATTACTTGGTTTGCACAATACTTAAAAAGGTAAGGATCCTCCCACATGTAATTTCAAATTTGTGAGAAGAACAGATTCCTATCATCCTTACTCTAATGTGGGGGTACCCTTCCCACAGTAAGATAGTTTACTATGTTGGCAAACCAGGGCATACTTATCTCCATAGCAAAAAGCTACTCATCTGGGAAAGAATCATTGATGGGCAAGCTCTCTATTTCAGCATCTGGAATCCTAGATAAGTGGTTTGCAACCACATTTTCAACTCCCTTCTTGTCTTTGATTTCCAAGTTGAATTCCTACAGAAGAAGAATCCATCTGATTAGTCTAGCTTTAGCCTCCTTCTTAGACAAGAGGTATTTCGGGGCTAAATGGTCAATAAACACAGTGATCTTAGATCCCAACACATATGATCTGAACTTTTCCAAAGCAAATACAATGGCTAGCAGCTCCTTTTCAGTTGTGGTATAATTTAATTGAGCATTAACCATTGATTTACTAGCATATGGCACCACACATGGTACTTTGTCTTTCCTTTGTCCTATTACTGCACCAATGGCAAAGTCTGATGCATCACACATCAGCTCAAATGGCAGAGAAAAATTAAGAGCTTGCAATATAGGAGCAGTAGTCAAATAGGTTTTCAGAAGTTTAAAAGCAGCTAGGCATTCATCATTGAACACAAATGGAATCTCTTGGCACAACAAGTGGCAAAGAGGCCTGGAAAGTTTGTTAAAGTCTTTGATGAACCTCCTATAGAAACCAGCATGGCCCAAGAATGACCTGACTTGTTTGACAGTTTGAGAGGGGGAAAATGTGCTATTAAATAAATTTTAGCTTGATCAACCTCTATTCCTCTTTGGGAAACAACATGTCCTAGGACAATACCTTGAGTCACCATGAAATGACTCTTTTCCCAACTCAAAACTAGATTGGTCTCCTCACACCTTTGCAGCACAAGGCTGAGATGGTGAAGGCATTGGCTAAAATCATCCCCATAATAGAGAAATCATCCATAAAAATCTCTAGAAACTTATCAATCATGTCAAAAAAGATAGCATACATGCATCTTTGAAAAGTGGTAGGTGCATTACATAGCCCAAATGGCATCCTTTTGTATGCAAAGGTTTCAAATGGACAAGTGAATGTGGTTTTTTCTTGATCTATAGGGTAAACAGGAATCTGGTTGTATCCTGAATAACCATCAAGAAAATAGTAAAAAGCCTTACCTACCAACTTATCTAAGATCTGATCTATAAAAGGCAATGGGAAGTGATCTTTGCTAGTTTTCTCATTGAGCTTGCGATAGTCTATGCATACCCTCCAACCAGTGGTTTGTCTGGTTGGAAATAGCTCACGTGAGTCTGCTTCAACTACTGTGATCCCAGATTTCTTGGGCACCACCTGGGTAGGGGCCACCCATTGAGAATCTGAGATAGGGTAAATGACCCCAGCATCAAGAAGTTTGACTACTTCCTTTATTACAACTTCCTGCATGTGTGGGTTGAGCTTCCTTTGCATCTCTCTAGAAGGTTTAGAGCCCTCTTCAAGATAAATTTTATGCATGCACACAGTTGGATTTATCCCCCCAAATCTGCAATAGTCCACCCTATTGCTCTCTTATGCCTTTTTAACACACAAAGCAATTCTTCTTCCTCCTCAAGAGTGAGGGAGGAAGAGATTATCACTCGCAGTTTGTGATTGGCTCCTAGAAAGGCATATTTTAAAGATTTTGGGAGTTGTTTTAACTCCACATCTGGGGGACTGATGAGTGAAGGCAGTAGGGGTGCCTTAGAAGGTGGTGGAAGAGGTAATAAAGTAGGAGTCCATGGGTGATGCTTTGCTAGCCCTGCTTCAAAATTTACACTTTCCACATGCTCAAGCTCAGATGTGGAAGCTTTCTCTTCCACTGTTTCATTCAATACTTCTTCAAAAATATTAAACAAATCATTACCATGCAGCAGCTGAGGCAGATTTTCTTGCACAAACTCATCCAGTACATCAATGGAAAAACAATCCTCATTCTCTAAGTGGGGCTGATGGGCTACATTGTACACATTCAACTTGACTTTCATATTGCCAAAAGATACTTCCATGACCCTTAATCTACATTGTATACGAGCATTTGCAGTGGCTAAAAAGGGCTTGCCTAAGATCACAGGGATAGAAGTAGCACACTTGCTCGGCTCCATATTCAGCACCAGGACATCAGTAGGATAAAAGAATTTGCCAACCCCATACAAGACATCATCAATGATTCCCACATGCTTCCTTTTAGATTTGTCAGCTAGTTGTAAGACCACATCTGTGGGCTCCAACTCTCCTAAGTCCAACTTCTCATATACTGAATATGGAAGCAAATTCACACTAGCTCCCAGATCTAACAAGGCTTTTTAAATGGTATGATCCCCAATGATACAAGGGATAGTAGGGACTCCAGGGTCATGGAGTTTTGTTGGAGTTGTGATAGTCAGTATTTATTTCACTTTTTCTACTGAAAAGACTTTCTTGGACAGATGTATCCTTGATTGTCTTTTGTGGGTGCAAAGGTCTTTTAAAAACTTGGCATAGGCTAGAATCTGCTTGATTGCATCAAGTAGAAGCAGGTTGATCTTCACTTGCTTAAAAGTTTCCATCATTTCCTCTATTTTGGCATGCCCTTTATCAAAAGAGGAAGGTGCTTGCATTGCCTTAGGAAATAGAAAATGTGGGACTGTTCCCCCATTTGTAGCCTTAGCCAACTCATCATCTCTTTTTTTAATTTTATTTTTTTCTTGAGGACCATCATTATCCTTTTTATTCAACATGGGTTGCTCCTGTTGTACCTTCTCTTTTTCTTTTTCTGAATTTTTCAAAGGCCCACAGCCTACTTGATTGTCCACCAACCTTCCACTTCTTAATGTGGTGACAAATTTGGCTTCCTCATGGGAAGAAGAAACCTCACCTACCATATATTGTCTCCTTGGGTTGTCCATGGGTTGGCTAGGCAGCCTCCCTTCCTCTCTCTTGGTCAAAACATTAGATAGCTGACCAAGATGGTCTTCTATCTTTTTAATGCTTTGCTATGAGAGTGTACAGTTTGAGATAAGAATCCTAAGTTTTGCAATGAGGCCAGAACTTGTTCCTCAAAAGAAAGTGATCTAGCAACTGGTGGGGGTGCAACTTGCTGCACAGGCTGAGCCATAGGCTGAGTCATAGGCTGAGTCATGGGTTGTTGACGGTGGGGCCTTGGAAAGTAATTCTGGTGGTAGGGCTGAGCATTTTGTAAGGCATGTGCTGCTGTGGCTACTATATGGGTTTGAAAAAGTATCTTGTCTCCACCTCAAGTTGGGGTGGTTTCTCCATTGGTAACCAGTAGTAGGCTGTTGCCTGAAAGACTGAGTGGCAGCCACATGCTCCATCACAAAATCTGAAAATTGAACAGCTGAAGGGCATTCCTTAAGGGAGTGAGTGGGGGACTGGCATATAAAACATGCCTCCTCCACTTTAGCAGGCATGGGTGACTGCATTGCTCCCATGAGCTTATCAAACTTCTGGGTCAAACTGTCCACTTTCCTTTCCAAATCATTGTGCCCACTCACCTCATACGTCTTTCCTCTTGTAGTATTTTCATTCACCATTCTAGGGATGTCCAAGTCCCTAGACAATGTCTCTCTCTGCATAGAGTTCTCACTGATGATGTCGAACAACTCTCAATCCTCCTCAGCAGTTTTGTGGAGGTAAGTACCACCACAACAGGCATCTACCATATCTCTACTTTTAGAATCAATTCCCTGATAGAAACTTTGAACAAGCTGCCATTCAGGGATTTGATGATGGGGCCATTTATTCAGGAGTTCTTTGAATCTCTCCCATGCTTGGTGAAAGTCCTTAGTTGGATCTTGAGCAAATGAGATAATGCCCTTCCTCAACTGGCTTGTCTTGGACATAGGAAAAACTTGACAAAAAACTGACATTGAAGATCACTCCAGGGCTAAATACTGTTGGGTGGGAGCATTGACAACCGAGTCCTGGCTCTATCCTTCAATAAAAAAGGAAAGAGTCTCATCCTGATTGCTTCCTCCCCCAAAACCTATTATATTGAATGTAGTGCACAGTCCTAGAAATTCATCAATATGCTTATATGGGTCTTCTTTGGTCAAGCTATGGAATGACGGTAGCATTTGGATTATAGAAGACTTGATCTCATAGTTCCCTTGAACAGCAGGGAATTGAATGCTGAAGGGGGAATTGTAAACCCCTGGTGCATTGAATTCCTTCAAGGTTTTAGGTTGCTAACCCATTTCAGCAGATTCAGATGCAGCAGATGTGGGTAAGATTTGTTTAGACCTAAGAATTCTTTCAACCTCTGGATTTAATGGAACAATCTAAGGATTGAGAGTTCTCCTTCCAAACAAACACCACTCACAATCTTGATGCACACAAGATGCAGAGCAAATTTAACACAGCAATCAGGAACAACACAATTAACTAATACGTCTACAAATCCACAGATCAGAAAAATAAAAGGAGTAGAGGGATGCAAACTTTAGCACAATGCTCCTCCTTAGACACAGCTTCCATTCTGTTAAAAATAACAAAACTATTCCAAAACAGTAAAAACTTTCAAAAGCAGTTAGTGAAAAACTAAATAGTCTATTATAAATCTATAATCTATACTAAAATAAACTTAGATCTACCAATTTTAACCACACAGATCCCCTATAGTGGTGCAAAATACTTGTTGGCTTCTTGCCTTGTGTTCAAAAAGAGGTTTAAAATCACACAATTAAAGGATCTATTGGTTGCACACACCAACGCAAGCAGACAAACATACCTGCAAGTATTCAGGGCCTGTTGTAGCAAGTTTTAATGGGTAAGGGTATGTCCACAAGAAAATGTGAGCTGAAAATTAAGTAAATCTTCATATCTAAGGCATATCTGACATCCTACCTAATACTAAAATAGCAAAAGAGAGAGGAGAGGTTTTAAGGGGTTGTCACTTTAAATTAAACTATCGAAATACTATTAGATGCATAAATGAATTGAGATTAAATCTAGAGTTCAGATCTTGAAAGTGAGGGGAATATTTGGTGAAATTGGAAACAAAAAATGGAGAGAAACAACTTGCAGTTTGGTCTTGCTGCAATTGGATTGAGCTGACAGTGTCACAAAGATTTCAGAGTGTAACAGTCCCTCATCTGACTATAAGCACAACTGCAGGGTAAAGGGATCTAATCTAAGCCGAAGATTTGGATTGATTTTAAGGCTATGATCTGTCCACCTCAATGGTCACAGATCATCTAATAAATCCACCCCATTCTCAGATTTCCATCAAAACATTATAATAACTACAAATGCTGCAACTGCCAGGCCACAGACACAGGCAATTGTAGGAATATCAGACCTAGGAAGTTCAAATGGTATCCAAGATGTCTACCAATTAAGTGGGTGAGCTGAATCCCATCTATACAAATCCGATTTAGCACCAAATGAAACCAGATGAACTATGGATCAAATTAAAATAATAAAACTAGTATTGCATTGCAATAAACTCACTATACAATGAAATACTCTCAGATTTGTAGTCTGTGCATTATCTGACCCTTAATAACACTCTCAACTCTCCCTAATTACAGATCCAACCTCACTCCTTATTGCTCCAATGAAATTAGCCAACCATAATTAGGCAAAAAGGAAGAATAGAGAATTTCAAATTCAAGCTCTAATCTTGAAAATTGATCCCCCCTTTTTCTAGCAGATTCCCTCCTTATATAGCTCTCCCCTTCAGCCTCAGATCTGTTTGTCCCGCCAATCATAGCTCAGCTGGAATAATTCTGTTATTCCCCCTTTTATTCCCCTTCTAAAAGGCTCTCTCAGTTAGTTAGAGTTGGGGGAGAGTGTTAGGACCTAAAAAGTACCACTTTTCACCCCTTAACTTAATCTCTGTTAGACCCTTAATCATTTAATAAATGTGTTTTAAGTCTATTCTGTAGGTAATAAGCAGCAGCTGTAAATAAACCCCTAACCATGCCATGAAGCTCACTGTTGCCCCAGAACTACCTCAACAGAATGAAAGATGAACCCAGACAGAGAGTTGGCTGCAGCATAGGCACAGCAAAGCAGAAACAAACCAAGAAGAATGCCTCGCGCAGATGTCACAGGGTTCAATTGAACCAAAGATAATGCCTTCGCGCAGTTGTCACGGGCTTCTGAAGACAGCACACAAACTGGTCGTGCAGTCTTCGTGCCGTTCTCGATGCGGTTTGGTGCCAGAAAGAATTGAAATGCAGACTTCGTGAGGTCCTCACGAGGCTCAGTCTTGAGCGCTCATGCAGTCTCGCACAGCTCAAGAAAGGAGTCTTCAATCATTGCGCGATTCACTAAAGAGAGAGAGCTCCAGGCACTCCCGCGCACAGTTGTCGCGTAGTGGCCACGAGATACAAACCTTCAAGGAAATACTCGCGCGATCCATAGGCTCATGAACATTGCTTCTTCGCAAGGATTCGTCACAAGATTCACCAAGGGACGAACTGCGTGAGCAATTCCCACGCCATTCAAAGCTGAAAGAGCAATCTCGCGATAGCCATTAGTATCTCGCGATGACCAAAATATCAATCCCGTGACTGCATGAGCTTCAAGTCAATTCAACCTCGCGACGCCAATTCTACCACGCGGAAAGATCTGCAAATCTTCTCTACTCAGCGAGGATCAGGTTCTTAACTTCACCCCACTTCTTCAGGGGTAATCTGGGAACTCCCAGCAACTAGGGCATGCACTCTAATGCTCCAATCTCTATGCACATGCCTGGAGGCATCCAAGGGATAGGAATGGGCCGCAATTGAAAAGATGAAGTTAGGGTTTTCCTTACCCGAATTCACACACAGCCGATTGCTATATAAGCCTAAGCCTAGCTTAGGTTTGAGGACCTTTTGACGGACTTTAGACTTAGACTTTTTTTCAGAGTTCGTCTTCTCGATTAAGCTGTAAATTTCAGTAGGCTAAGGTTAGGTTCTAGGTAGTTTCTTTTTCCTTTTTCTTTCTCTCCATAGTCCAGCACTTACTGGCTATGCCTTCTGTATGATTATATGGTATAGTTTTTAATAGAGTTTTGTAATAGAATTTATTACATGTATGGGATGATGTTTTTGTTGTGAGTTGTTCTGTACAAGGCTGCTGCCTTGAGATCCCCCATTGGTAAGTTGTATTGTAAACAATGGAGGATTGTTTTTAAGGTTTTATTTAGATCCAAGTGACCTGTGTGTCCAAGTTAGGCACATTGCAGGCCTTCTCCCTCCACAGGATCCACTAAATTTGAATCCCCATGGGAGCTTGAGCTGGTAGCCTTGTGAACATGGTGGCGACAGTAATGTCCTCGTTCTATCTTAGACCTCTGTGAGGAGGATAGCCTCTGTGGATAGTCTGTGACCATTCAAGTGGACAGGTTATAGCCCTAGGGTGAAGCCAATCCACAGATCTAAGACAGATTTTTCTTCTCTGCACTTGTGCTTATAGCCTTGTGAGAGATTGTGCAGAGATAGACTCCCCTATATTTGTATAGATCCACTATCAGATTACAGATCTGATATGGTTGTAGAGATTGTAGGCTTGTGACTAGGTCACTACAGTCTTTCTAAAGCAGTGAACAACCATACTTAAAAGCTAGTACTCAAACTCTTGCTGGTCCTGTGTGTCCAGGCTCGTATACTTTGTAGGCCTAGCCCCACACACAGAACTTTAGAGGATGAAGTTCCTACGAATTCTTGAGCTTGTAGCCTGGATGAAGTAGTGTCTACAATGATAAACTTATTCTGACCCATCTCTGGATTGTGGTTCCTCTATTGGATAGTCTGTGACCATTTAAGTGGACAGGTTATAGCCTTAAGGGATTGGATCATGGCACAGGGGTGAGTTAGATTCTTTCTCCTCTCTGGTGATAATGTAGCCATTGGACAGGAATTCTATAGCAACAGATCTGAGCCTGAGTTACAAGACCCATCAGATCTGTACCTAATAACATACTTCTCACCCTTTTATATTTATTTTCTCACTCCACCATTTGTCTTACCCCTTTCTATAATTTAGACATTAAGCTACCTTAGGATTTAGATTATAGTGACCTTTAATCCCCTTCCATTTAGGATTGCCAGATCTGTTGTCAGATCTGGAGAGCCTACTAAAGATAGCTCCCTTGGAGCTTTAGATCAACTTTCCCTGTGGGACAAACTCTTACTTATCAAAACTTGCTACAACAGGCCCTGTATCTTGCAGGACTGTGCATATTTTAGGCTTGCTACTCCGTAATTCTCACTCCACCTTTCATTCATTTTCATTCACCCGATTCTTATCACTGTCTTCAATAAAGTCAGTAGCAAGCACTTAAAATAGCCTAACAGAGAGCACATGGGTCGGTTAGGGTTTCCCAGGGCACTCCTAGAAACTTTGTGCTAGTCACTAGAGTGCCTTAGATTGCGTGCAGCAGGTCACCAACTTGCAGCGTGTGCACAGTAGCTTTTCTGAGAAGCCCTTCAGTCGATTTCGATAGGTTCTTAAAGCTTTCGCCAAATTTCAAATAGGCCTTTTATTCCTTTCGCTAGGATTCAGGATCCTTTCGATAGGTTTCGATAGGTTGCTCCTGAGAATAGAGCTCCAGGATCCACAGCCTTCATTTGGTGTGTTCGATAGGTTGGGGAATCCTTTTGATAGGTTGATCTCTGTGTAATAAATTTTAATAGGTTTGCTTCTAGCTCCTATCGACAGGTTCCAGACTTCTCGATAGGTTCTCTTCGACCTCAGGGAACCAGTCAATAGGATGCTCCCTTTTCATTTTCGACTGTACGATAAGTTTCGGATCTTATCGAATACTCCCATCCTCACGACTTCTTCCTTTTTTTCAACCTTCAGATCCTATCGACAGGTTCCAGTAACCTCTTGGCAGGTTGTTTTCAGCCTGTTTTCACTCCTTCAAAGTTGCTTTGCTATTGCTACATGCCCTAAGTGGGCCATTATTGGTTATGCACTGGACTGAGAGATGAATTTCTGCACTATGACTGCCTTTTACTACTATCTACAAGACATACTCAACAAGCATTTATTAGTCCACTCATAGGTCTATCAAAGCTCATGTTTAGGGCTAAAAAGTGGTACTTTTCAGAGATTAACACCACTCCACCGCCGAAGCGACATGGGAGAGTGAATCCAAGATTTGCAATCAGTACCCCTACCTTTTTGGATGATGTGGTGTCTACAAAATAACTATTAGAATTAGTTATGCTGTTTTGAAATTTTAATCGGATGTACTTGTTGCACATTTTCATTCACCAGCATGTCTAATTGAACAAGTTTGAGTCTTTAAATTTGAAACAATATAGTGCCGTAAATTTTTAGGACATGGGTACAAAAGACGGTCACCAAAATAAAATCACACCCATCCCGCTTCCTTCTATATCAAAATGAAATGGTATTACTTGTATAGTTGCACAAAATTTTATTGCACAAGTTCAAAATGGTATGGATTAGGGATTATTAATTTTATATGGATAGGATTCAATGCAAGTTAATAAAAGACTCTGGATGAAGCCTGAGAAGTGGAAAAAACAAGGCAAGACCGCCTAGTGGGCCTCAGAACTCGCCCAGGCGACACCTTCAACACCATTTCAAGGTAAAAAATTTCCTCAATTATAGCCCCTGGCGACTTTTAAGGCACTTTCTTATTAATAAAACTCGTTGTTGCCTGGGCGAGATTGGGAGTGTTTAAGGGTTTCGAAACCCTCTTCCCCTCATTTTTCAATGCGAATCAGTGTGGGGTATTGGGTCTTTTCTTTTTCTCCTTGTCTTCTCCTGTGGATTTCTCCCCCCGTCAACGGAGATCGCCATTGCAGCCACCGAAATCGCCACACTAGAGCATTTCTTCCTCGAAGATCTTCTTTCCTACTCTAGGATGTGACAAAGGTAACTTTTGTCACCTTTTCTTGTACAAATTTTTGATTTTCTATGCACATACCCACGTTTTGCATGGCTTCAAAGAAGCAATCCACCTCAAGACACCCACGCGAGAGAGTGCCTACTATTAGGATATTTTAAATGCTTGCTGTTAACTTTATTTAAAACAGTGATAAGAATGCGTTAGTGAAAATAAATCAAAGGTGGATTGAAATCTACATAGCAGCAACTTTAAAAATACACAGACCTACAATATATAGGGCCTGTTGTAGCAAGTTTTAATAAGTAAGAGTTTATCCCACATAGAAAAGTGATCTAAAGCTCCAAGGGAGCTATCTTTAGTAAGCCCTCAAGATCTGACTACAGATCTGGCAATCCTAAATGGAAGGAGATTTAAGGTCACTATTGTTTAAATCCTATGGTAACCTAATGCCTAAACTACAGAAATGGTTGAGAAGAATGATGGAGTGTGAGATAATAAATATAAAAGGGTGAGAAGTAAGCTATTATGTACAGATCTGATGGGTCTTATAACTCTGATTCAGATCTGCTGCTATAGAAATCCTGTCCAATGGCTACATTATCACCAAAGAGGAGAAAAGATCCAACTCACCCCTGTGCCATGACCCAATCCCTTATGGCTATAACCTGTCCACTTAAATGGTCACAAACTATCCAATAGGGGAACCACAGTCTAGAGATGGGTCAGAACAAGTTTATCATTGTAGGCACTACTTCTTTCAGGTTACCAGCTCAAGAATCCATAGGAACCTCAACCTCTAAAGTTCTATGTGTGGGGCTGGGCCTACAATGTGCACTAGCCTGGACACACAGGACCAACAAGAGTTTGAGTACTAGCTTTAGGTCTATCCGTTCACTGCTTTAGAAAGACAGCAGTGATCCAGTCACAAGCCTACAATCTCTACAGCCAGATTAGATCTGCCATCTGATGGTGGGTTTATACAAATACAGGAGTGTCTATCTCTGCATAATCCCTCACAGGGCTACAAGCACAAGTGCAGAGAAGAAGAATCTGTCTTAGATCTGTGGATTGGCCTCACCCTAGGGCTATAACCTGTCCACTTAAATGGTCACAGACTATCCACTGGGGCTATCCTTCTCACAGAAGTCTGAGACAGAACAAGTAGATTACTACCACCACCATGTTCACAAGGCAACCAGCTCAAGCTCCCATGGGGATTCAGATTTAGTGGATCCTGTGATGGGGCATAGGCCTGCAATGTGCCTAACCTGGACACACAGGTCACTTGGATCTAAATAAATCCTTAAAAAGAATCCTCCATTGCTTACAATAAAACTTAGCAATGGAGGATCTCCAGGCAGCAGCCTTGTACAGAACAACTCTCAAACATCAATCCCATACATGCCTAAGATCCGATTATAAAACACCATTAAAATTGTTCCAAATTAACTTACAAAGGCATAGCCAGCAAGTGCTGGGCTATGGAGAGAAGAAAAAGGAAAAGAAGCTGCCTAAACCCTAACCTTAGCCTACTGGAACTATACAGTCGATTCAAGAAGAACAACCTCCCTCAACCTAAACTTGGCTTAGGGTTATATAGCAGTCGGTTGTGCGAGTATTAGGGTTAGGAAAACCCTAATTTTAATAATGTAAACGTGGCCCATTACTGTTCCTTGGATGCCTCGAGGCGTGTGCACGAAGACTGGAGCATTAGAGTGCTTGCCCTAGTTCTGGAGGTTCCCAGACTGCCCTTGTAGAAGTGGGGGAAAGTTAAGATCTCGAGGCTCGCTAGGTAGTAAGGATTTTCAGGTCTTATAGCGTGATAGAGTTGGCGTCACAAGATTGAATTGACTTGAAGCTCTTGCAGTCACGGGATAGATGGTTTGGTCATCGCGCGATTGCCCTGATCATCGCGGGATTACGCTTTCCATTGGAATGGCGCGAGAATCGCGTGCACCATTCATTCCTTGGTGAATCTCGCAGGGATCCTCACGAAGAAGCAATGTGCATAGGCCTCTGGATTCCATGAGCAATTCCATGAAGATCTACATCTCGTGGCCACTGCGCGACAGCTACACGCAGGAATGCTTGGAGCACTCACTCCTCAATGAATCGCGCGAAGATTAAATGCTCCTCTCTTGAGCTGCGTGAGACTATGCGAGGCTGCGTGAGAGCATTCAATTGAGCCTCGCGAGAACTGTACGAAGTCTGCTTTTTAATCCCTTTTGTCATCAATCTGTGCGAGAACAGCGCGAGCAGTTGGTGTGCTGCCTTCAGAAACCTGTGACATCTGCGCGAGGCTCACTTCTTGACTTGTTGCTACTATGCTGTGCCTATGCTGTAGCCAATTCTCTGTCTGGGTCCAACTTCCTTTCTTCTGAGGAACTTCTGGGGCAAAAGTAAGCTTCTTGGCATGGTTAGGGCCTTATCTACAGCTGCTGCTTATTACCTACAAACTGGGCTTAACACACATTTATTAAATGACTAAGGGTCTAACAGAGATTAAGTTAAGGGGTGAAAAGTGGTACTTTTCAGGTCATAACACACCCCCAAACCTAATCTTTGCTAGTCCCTTAGCAAAGCTTTAACTAATTAAATGCCTCTTACGTAGGGATCACGGGTACATTTAGCAAATGTACCAAGCCTTTTAAACCCCTAGGTGATCCCTAGTGGAGGAGTGAAGTCTCCTGAGGGTTTTCAGTGAAGATACCCACAAACTTCTTAATAAAAATAGTTAAAAGTGGTGCAATCAATGGTAAAATAAATTTCAATGAATAAAGCATCAATCCACTTTCCTTTGGACTTCAGAGGAAATTGTAGCGGTAATGCAGGCCATTTAAAACTCAAAATAATTTTTGCATGTGATTGCATTTCCACCAATCATTTTACATTAGAAGTTCAATGTGCACATATCAGTACCATGCTTGCCTTAAATTCAAAAATCAGATTGGATACAACCCTAATGATGTTACAAGTCAGACCCAATTCTCACCAGGGCTATCTCTCAACAGTGAATATCTAGGGGTGTTCACATTTAAAGCAGCTCAAGAGCAGTTACAGACCCTAAATGGGCCAGCAAGCATGAGCATAGGTAAGGCTTCTAATTTTTGACATCCTCATGGCTTTTCACCATAGAATAGGCACTCCCTCATCTCCACCTGACAGCTCATTTCACTTTGGATCTTCAAGGTCTTTTTGAACGGGTTGTAATGTGGCTTATGGGTGAGGGATATAAAGAATGAAGGGGTAAAAAGGAAATCAAAATTGAGAAATCAGCAAGGTAAGGAGTGACTCATGACTTCACTGCCTTCATTTCAGCACAACTTCATCTTACTTGATGTATTTCAGAATCAAAGTGGCCAGTTTCTCCTCTTCTTTTTAATTTTCAGATGATGTTCTTCTCCAAACTTCTCTTCCTTTTTCTCTTTTTATTATTTTTCTTCTTTTTATTTTTATGATTTTTATGATGAACTGCCACACAAATAACACCAACACACTGTTGTTCATAGGTTACTTTTCTTCTCCTTCTACCAAATGTTGAACCACTCTCACTTCCTTCAACTCCTCCTTTACCTTCTGATTTCTCAGAGTGAGGGTAAGGTTGAATCAGGTCATGAGGTTAAGGTGCAAGTACGCTAGTGTTTGTTAAAGAAAAATAGGACTTTTTGAGGCTCAAAGAGTGTATGCAAAAGGATAGTTTTAAAAGGTTGGGTTTTCAGGCTCAAACTATCCAAATGAGGGCCTTGAATCATTTCCTTAGTGTCATGAGTGCTGTCAAACAGTTTTGATTTGGAGGTGCATAACTTCTAGTAAAAAGTGCTAAGTCAATCAGACCTTAGAGTAGAAAAAATACCAAAACACTCTTCAACAGACATTGATGGGCCTAAATCTCACTAGGTATGGTCCTCTTTTTAACTCATGGAGTGTATTTTCACCTTTTTCTTTCCTCGTAGGTTTACTAGGTACTAATTTAACATTTCTGATGTTAGCTTCATGGTGGTGCCAAGATTTTAACATTTTCAGTTTTGAAATGTCTGCAAAAATATTTTAATTTTTTATAATTTTCCTCACTGCAGCAAGTTAAGTGAAAATTAACTTTATTCATCCCAATTATTCCACCACTACTGTACTAAAGTTAACTATTCTATTAGCAGACCTACCCTGCCACACCCTCAAACCATTAGGAGTAGTGTCCTCACTGTTTCAAAGGTCAGAAAGTGCAGGGTAATAGGCAGGAAAAAAAAAAGTAAACACGCACAGATAATAGACACAAAGCAATAGACAACAAAACTTCTATTAACTTAGAAAGAAATGTACAACTGTAATTATAATGACAAGAAAAGAAGTGGAAAAGAAAGAAAATCCTAACTACATTCTAGTTTAAGAGGAGGAGGAATCGGAATCTGAATCTATGAACTAGTCCCAGCCCATCTGTTGTGCATGTTTCCTAAGTTTAGCTTTGTTCTCAGAACTAAACTTGGACTTGGTTCTGTCAGTGGGAGCTTTGATTTTTTTCTTCTTTTGGGTTTCCATCAGGCTCCTGCTGATTCCCCATTTCCTCTTAGCAAACGTTGTAGGGGCAAGGGTGGTAGTCTCCTCTCCTTTTGGTATCTTGTATCCCCCCCTCAAAAGCAAATTAGTGATGACTCTGGCATATGGGAGTGTGTGTGGATTCTTCTTCTGCCCTAGCTTCTCTACCAAGTCCTTCATTGCTTCAAAAATTAACCAGGCTGCATGAAAGCCATGGCCCAGAGAGAAGGAGTAAAGAGCATCTGCAATAGGGGCCCTCCTCTCTTGCTGATGGCCTGAGCAGTAGATGTTCTTTCTCAGGACCTGGTCAATGAAAAGGAGGCTTGGCTCCAACTCTCTTCTTCTTATGAAATCCCCAGAGGCCTTTAATCCTCTAGTAAGCGCCCTTGCAATGGCATCAATGGAGGCACTCAGGGGAGGGCCATATCCACAGCTAGTGTCAAATGCAGCTAGGATGCCCAATACTTCTACAATCAGCTTGGGGTTAATCAACATCTCGAAATCATCAATCAGCACGAGGAAGCCTGATTGTCCATCTTTATCCTTGGTGACCTAATGTGTTGATAAAAAAGTTGCACTAGCCTAGGGTAGGCTAGTGTCGGAATTCCTTTCATCAAGGGTGTCAGACTAGCCTTGCTCATAAACTCAATGGCAGGGATAGAGAGAGGCTCCTTCTTGAAGAAGGGTAGGTCGAAAGCTGTTTTAGGCTCTAAGGGGATTGAAGCCATGAGCTCAGAGGGTGTAGAAAACTTAAGGGTTGGCTCCTCCACCTCAACCACATCCTTCCCTTTTTTCGGTGCCTTAGAAGTCTTGACCTTCTTAGGAGCGGGCTCAACATGGGCCTTATCCTTGCCCCTTTTCTTTGGTGCACTCTTAGGGGGCCATTACAAACTCTACTTTTAAAGATGAAAAAGGGGGATTGAGATCTGAGTGCTTACCCTAAAATCGTAAGATTTGGTTCGATCTGATGCACAGTGCACCACGAGATCTCTGAGCAGAGGGCAACTAATGGGGATGACATTTGGAACAATCTATAGGATCCTGGTGTGAATAATGGGTTGGACAATGGACGCTGCATGAGAAAGGTAGAAGAGCGTCGGAAGCTAGGGTTTCGCTAGATGGAGAGAAGAGAGAGAACTAGGAAAGGAGATAATCGCGGGTTTAAAATACATGTCGCTAGGCTTGGCGCGCTTTGGAAATATCTGGTCGTGGGATGGGAAATGAAACCTAGCGACGATGTAATTGCCACTTGGATTGCACGAGAGTCTCCCAGGTTTACTTTGAATCTCACGACAGCTCGTGAAGAATTCTATTTGGATTGTGCGAGAGTCTCTTAGGCCACTTATTGGACCCCGCGACAGTAAATCATTAAACAGAGAGCATGCGCTCTTCATTCTGCCATTTGCATTTGTGATGTGGCTGGATCCTTGGTAACACTCACCACTAGGGGCAACCCCAGACACTTTAAACTCAAACATTCAGGTATAGAAAGTAAAAACCATTATCCAATATAGTGCATTCAAGCAAAAACCACCAATTCAAGAGCAGTAATCAGCAAACCAAGCATAAAGAAAAATCAGACTAGACAGATTCAGACTTAAGTGAGGCCACTAAAATTTCCCATAAAATTTGAACAAAAGAAAGCAATACAAACCTAACAAAACCAAAGAATATATAATATAATATTGACACACCTGTGGATCAGTTTAATGAATGGTGCCCTTGAAAGTGAATGGTATCCATAGGTTCAGCAGGTTTTTCTAAACAAGGCTTAAGCCTCTGACCATTCACCTTTAAGGTTTTCCCAGACTTGGGATCCTTGATTTCTACAGCACCAGATGGGGAAACATTCATGACAATATAGGGACCTTCCCATCTAGATTTCAGTTTGCCAGGAAAAAATTTAAGTTTGGAGTTAAACAACCAAACCTTATCACCAGCCATGAAGCTCTTTCTTAATAAACCCTTGTCAAAGAAAGCCTTGGACCTTTCCTTGTATATCCGGGCATTGGCGTATGCATCCATCCTCAGCTCATCCAATTCTGACAACTGCAACAACCTGTGATGACCAGCAGAAGTTAGGTCTAGATTTAAATTTTTAATGGCCCAATAGGCCCTGTGTTCTAACTCTACTGGGAGATGGCAAGCCTTGCCATAAACCAGTCTGAATTGGGACATCCCAATGGGAGTCTTATAGGCAGTCCTATATGCCCACAATGCATCATTTAGCTTTTCAGCCCAGTCCTTTCTTTCAGTCCTCACAGTCTTCTCAAGGATGTGCTTGATCCCCCTGTTAGAAATTTCAACTTGCCCACTGGTTTGCGGGTGGTAGGGAGTAGCTCTCGCAATGGGAGTAGTCCTTTCTGTCTATGGGTGACAGAATATTTCTTGAGCAAGCTCTTGAAAAGTTGTAGAAATGGTTACCCCCATCACTGATAATGGCTCTAGGGGTGCCAAATCTGGAGAAGATATTCTACTTTACAAACTTGGGGACAACTTGATTATAATTGGTTCTTATGGAAATAGCTTCTACCCATTTTGAAACATAATCTACTGCCACTAAGATGAAATGATAACTATTTGAAGGAGGAAAGGGGCCCACAAAGTCAATACCCTAGACATCAAACAGTTCCACAACAAGGATGGGCTGCAAAGGCATTGAGTTTCTTTTGGACAGCCCTCCTAATTTCTGACATCTCTCACATGTCCTGCAGTGTGTATTGACATCTCTGAATAAAGAAGGCCAATAGAACCCACACTGCAAGATTTTATCAGCTATTTTTCTTCCACTAAAGTGGCCCCCACAGGCATTTTCATGGCACATGGCCAGAATACTAGGGACATCACTTTCTGAAATATATTTTCGAATGATTTGGTCTGCATAGTACTTGTATAAGTAAGGTTCCTCCCAGAAAAAGAATTTGACCTGTGAGAAAAATAGGTCTTTGCCCATTTTGGTCCAATGGGCAGGAATCTTGCCTATAACTAAATAATTTACAATGTGTGCATACCAAGGAACCAAGGATTGGATGGCAAACAATTGCTCATCTGGGAAAACATCATTTGCAAGGTCATCAACACATTTTTCTAACACAATTCTGGACAAATGGTCAGCCACCACATTTTCTACACCCTTTTTGTCCTTGATTTCAATGTCAAACTCCTGCAACTGGAGTATCCATCTAATCAGCCTGGGCTTAGCATCTTTCTTGGAAAATAGGTATTTTAATGCTGAGTGGTCTGTGAAGATTCTAGTTTTAGACCCAAGTAGGTAAGGTCTAAATTTATCAATAGCAAAAACCACTGCCAGAAGCTCTTTCTCAGTTGTGGTGTAATTCAGCTGAGCTTCAGCAAGTGATTTGCTGAGATAGGCAATGACCATTGGCAGCTTATCTTTCCTTTGGCCCAAAACAATACCTATTGCCAAGTCAGATGCATCACACATCAGCTCAAAGGGTAGTGCATAGTCAGGTGTTTGGAGTACAAGGGCAAAGGTGAGGCATATCTTTAAAGTTTCAAAAGCCTTAAGATATTCAGCAGAAAAATCAAAGGGCACATCCGGACATAGCAGGTGGCTGATGAGTAGTGAAATATGATGATATTTCACCCCTAAATACCTATATTTAGCCGTCCGATGAAGGCTATCTGATGAGATTTGCTAGATTTGAAGTGTTTCAGGTAAATACAGTCCAAGTTTCTAAAACAGCCCAAGAATCCCGAAAATAATGTCAAAACACTGCTATTTTGGGTCATTGAGAACTTAGTGCGACTTGCAGCTCAATTTGGACCTTCAAGACGTCAGATTCAGGAAATTGCTAAAACATAAAAGTTGTAGAGCTCGTCGTCAGCTTTCCAACGCCTCAAGAATCACCTCAATCCGAGTTCGGTACAGAAAGTTATGAGCAAAATACCGAGGCAGTATCTGATGCAAAGCTAGGCGGGAATTCACGAAAATTACTCTTAGATGTCAATCGAGAGAGGTATTAGGGTTAGGCTATTATAAAAAGGGAAGCCACGAGTTTCTTAGGATCATTATTATTTTTTGCAATTAGAATATTATTCATTCTTTCTTTTTAGTTTTTAGGGCTCTTCACTTTGGGGGAATATTTTCTTCATCTTTTCAAGTCTTCTTCTCTCCTTCTTCTAGGGTTTATTCAGGGTAGATTGTACCTAGGATTTGCATTATTTTTCTCTGTGAAATTCATAGATTGTATTTAGGAAAAACAATTGCAAATATCTTTTGGAAGAAATAGAAGAGGAATGACTTTGAAAGAAAAAGGAGATCAAACACCAAAGATGAGCGGCTAAATCAGTAGATCGGGGAAGATGCGATCCCCAGATAAGTACCTATGTTTATGATTAATACCACAGTCTATTATTGTTATCATGGAATCGTTTTGCTCAAAGTTTGTGTGATTGAAAATATTTTAAATGCTTTGTTATGACCGTTGATTGCGCGTATCAACGGCCGTAATCGCTAGATCTGGACCTGCAGGCTGATCTAGGCTGTAGAGCGATTATGTGCTGATTGTCGTGATCTAAATATCATGAGATACGCTATGCTTTTTACATGACTCATACCGCAATGTTAGGCTGAGTCATTGTTTTTAGATAGGGTATGCCGGATTGATGAACATATTTTATTTCAAGTCATTTGTCTAGATGAATGATGGTGTGAATGATGATTTAATGAAGCGTGGGTTTTAATGATAGAAAAGTGTCGAATAAGGTAGCATATTCCTTGATCTCATTTAATATTGTTCGTAGATTTATCGATAATTAATTGTTTAGATTAATTTATTTTTACGCATTTAGGAAAAGTGCGTTAAGTTTTGGTAAAATTGAATCGCCTTTGGTACTTCCTTAGGGATGTTTTAAAATCTCTAAAGAATTAATTAAAATTCACGTTTCCTGGGTTCGACACTTCTTGCCATATGATAGATCTTGTGCACTTGCAAGGGTTACATTCTAAATCGATCAAGTTTTTTAGGCGCATTCTTGAAATCGGTGAAATTTTGATTAATTCGGATAGGGATTTTTCTGTTTTGAGTGTTTAAAAAAAATAAAAATAAAAAAAAATAATAATTATTAAAATTTATTTCCCTTATTTTTCTCTCTTTGATAAGATTTTGTGGAGTCTTTTTAGGAAGTTTAGATTGTTAGGATACCTTCCTTAGGAAATTTAGGAAGTAGAGATTTTAGGACTTTTATTTTAGATTTGGTAGGACTCTTTTCCTTATTTTCCTCTTTTAGATATTTTTAGGATTTTCTAAATTTAGTCATTAACTTTATTGGGTCTTTTGTTTTAGGATTTTTAGGAATCTTTCATTCTTCTCCTTATTTTTCTCTTTTAGGAAAGATTTTATAGGATTTTCAATTTTAATTTTTAATTTTCGAATTTAATAAAAAAAAAAAAAAAAATTAAAATTAAAAAAAAATTTAAAAATTTAATTCAATTTAAAAAAAAAAAAAAAAAAAAAAGAAAAATTTAATTAATTTAAATTGAATTTTAATTTTAATTTGAATTTAAAAAAAAAAAAAAAATTTTTTAATTTAAATTGAATTTTAATTTTAATTTGAATTTAAAAAAAAAAAAAAATTTTAATTAATTAATTACTTAATTTAAAGTTTAATTTTAATTTTAATTTTAATAAAAAAAAATTAATTTAAAATTGGATTTTAAGTATAAAAAAAAAAAAAAAAAAAAAAAGAAATCTTTCCTGGATATTGACTCATTGTTGTTTAAATCGTTTGAAGCAGAATTTTGTGGGTTCGTTGTGGATTCTTCAACCCTGTTTGTGAGTGTTGGTGTATGAGCTTTACTCGTTCTCATCACCCACAACTGCTACCGCTTAATCTTGAGACCGAAAGAGCTTGTAGAGAGAATCGAAGAGTCAGGAGGAATCAATATCAACAAACGAGACCATGGCGGACCAAAGGCAAGAGAGATGAGAATAACAACAATGGGAATGTCAATAATGGAAATAATAGGAACAATAATTTTGATGAGGCCCTAGAACCGGAGTATTATAACGATCCTGGTTTTACGAGGATCGAGAATGTATTATGCATGCTCCCATTCAGGAACCACTATGAATTCAAATCAAAGAATGATTCAAATGCTACCAATTTTCCATGGGTTAGCAAATGAAAATCCATACGTTCACTTAAATGAATTCAACGGGTATGCAAAATGTTTGAGTCCACAATGTCACGATGAGATAGCGAAGCTCAGGAGCTCTTTCCGTTCTCTTTAAGAGATAAAAAAAACATGGTTCTATTCCTTAGAACCACAATCTATTCGAGTTGGGCGTAGCCGCATCGCCGCCTTAAAAATATTTTCCCATGACTAAGGCCATTGAATTGCGTCGGAAGATCCAGTTCTTTTCCCAACAACCTCTGAAACATTCCATGAATGTTGGGAGCGTTTAAGGAATTGATCGAAGTTGCCCAAATCATCAAGTTCCAAGGTGGCAACAAGTCCAAAGTTTTTACAATGGATCGATTCTCAAGAGACGCATGGTTGATGCATCTTGTGGTGGATCTTGTGCCACGAAGAAGCCGATTTAATTGGGCATTGTTTGAAAAGTTATATCAAACTTGATACAAAGTGAGACATCACGAACCAACTTGAACTGGCACCTAAATCTCATGTGTTGACAAAAGGCGGATTGTACGATGTCAACAATAATGCCTCAGATCTCTCAACAAAGTTTTACATGCTGTCCAAACAGATGAAAAAGTTGTTAGCTGCTACCAAGCAAGCTAAAACTCCTGTCACCCCCACAGTGTGGTCCATTTGTGACCACCCAGGTCATAAGGCTAATGAGTGCCCTACTACCTTGTCATTCTTCCCTGATGAACCTAATCCTCAACAGCAGGTAAATGTGACTCAATCTTATCGGTGGTAGAAACATGTACTCCAATTCCTACAATCCGGAATGGAAAAATCACCCCAACTTAGGATGGGGTGAATCGAACCAAACTGGCCAGGTAAACCAGCATCATAGAGCCAACACAATGGGTGGACAACAACCTTTTCAACCAAATTTTCAACACAATTTTCGTCCACAATGTAATTTCCGGTGAATTCTAATTTCCAAGCAATTCCAATTTCAGAATGCTCAGTATTATCATCCAAATTCGACTCTAGAAAAATCGAATTTCAATCAGAATCTTAATCAATCTCATGCCAGTACTTCGAAAGATTCTGATCTGGAAGAAAAGCTTATGCGAAGCATGCAATCTTCGAGATGATAATGGACCAAGTCATCAATTGGCCAATCAACCGAGTCAAGGTAGGCTCCCAACCCATCAATAATCCTCGAGGCCAAGCACCATCTCAAGCGGGACCATCGAATAGTCAAGCTTGAAAGTCACATTACGGTCTTTGAGAAGTGGACGAGAGGTTCATAATCAAGTGGAAATGCACTGTAGAAGCGATGAAGAAAGACAATAGAGGAAAAGAATCGGAGAAAAGAAAGGAGAAAGGAAAAGGAAAGAGAAAGAAAGAGACAAAGAGCAGGAGATAAGAAAAGTGCAAGAGCAAGGAAGAGAGAAAGGAAAAGAAAAGTAATAGAGGAAGAGTTTCCTTCAACCGTCCAACAAGGACGTGAAAAGAATCGAAATGGAATGCACCTTATGTCCCAAAGGCACCATTCCCTCAATGCCTAACTCCTCCATCTAGAATGGGAAAGGGCCGACAAAATGGAAGAAATTTTGAAACATTCAAGCAAGTAAAGATAAATCTTCCATTACTTGAAACAATCAAACAAGTCCCCGAGCACGCCAAGTTTTTCAAAGATTTGTGCACTCGGAAGAGAAAGGCACGCATCACGTTTCAAAGAAAGTGTTCCTAACAAATCAAGTCGATTCGATATTGCGATTGGAAACCCCACGAAAACCGAAGACCACAGGTCCCAACTGTTCCATGTGTCATTGGTGGGCAACCAATTGGAAAGGCGTTATTGGATTTGGGAGCAAGTGTTAATCGATCCCATACTCAATGTCGAGAAACTTCGGATTGGGTGAATTGAAACCCACGACGGTCACACTCAACCGGCAGATAGATCGAAAAGAAGACCGAGGGTGTTATCGAGGATGTTTTGGTTGGAATAGACAAGTTTGTCTTTCCGGTGGACTTCGTTGTCTTAGACATGGAACCACCCGAAATCAATCAATCAAGTCCCAATTATTCTTGGACGTCCCGTTTCTCGCCATCGCCAACGCTTGCATTAATTGTCACACAGAGTCATGGACGCGTTTCTTTTGGAAACATGAAAGTCGCTTAACATATTCCATGCGATGAACCATTTCCCTAATGAGGATGAGGTCGAATGTTTTTACATCGATCGGATGGGGCGAAGTGGTGGATGAAGCATTACCATCAATGCTCACCAAAGAGGAATTTGAAACCGCTTTGTTAGCCATCTATGAGGACAAAGGGCTTGAAAGGAAGCGGAAGAGAAAAGTCAATCTCATCATGTGAGGATGATAAGTTATCTGAAGTTGTGACTAAGGTAGTACCACTACCTACTGAGGTAAAGGATGTGCTGACTCCATCAATTGAGCAGCCACCAACTGTGGAATTGAAACAATTGCCTAAGTCCCTCAAATATGCTTTTCTGGGACCTCGAGAAACACTTCCAGTGATAATTTCATCCACATTATCGGAAGAACAAGAGAATGATTTGTTGAAGGTCTGCCGAAGAGCACAAGGAGGCCATCGGATGGACCTTAGCGATCTCAAGGATTGACCCATCGGTATGTATGCATAAAATACATCCGGAGGATGAGAGTAAACCATCGAGGGAACCACGAGGCGACTTAATCCGAACATGCAAGAAGTCGTTTTAAAGGAAATCATTAAACTCCTCGATGCTGGAATCATCTATCCGATCTCTGATAGTGAATGGGTTAGTCCAGTACAAATCGTTCCGAAAAAGTCTGGAATTACAGTGAAAGAAACTACGGAGGGAGAATTGGTGCCCGCTCGTGAACCTACTGGATTGCGTGTGTGCATTGATTATCGAAAATTGAACACGACCACCGAAAGATCATTTTCCCTTCCGTTCATTGATCAAATTCTTGAGAAGTTAGGGCAAGAGTTTTATTGCTTTCTTGATGGTTATTCGGGATACAATCAAGTGCGTTTTCCGGTGATCAAGAGAAGACAACATTCACGTGTCCATATGGTACGTTTGCATATCGAAGGATGCCATTCGGCTTATGTAATGCTCCGGCCACGTTTCAACGATGTATGTTGGCCATATTCTCGGACATGATCGACAAATTCATCGAAGTCTTCATGGACGACTTCTCGGTATTTGGAAAAACATTTAATTCTTGTTTGAATCATCTTTCACAGTGTTGCAACGCGTTGTGTAGATTCCAAACTTGTTCTCGGGAAAAGAGCCATTTTATGGTTCAACAAGGAATTGTGTTGGGGCATATTGTTTCAACGAAAGGAATTGAAGTTGATAAAGGCGAAGGTCGACTTAATTGCAAATTTACCACCTCCTAAAAGTGTTGACAAATTCGATCATTTTTGGGGCATCTTTGGATTTTATAGAAGATTCATTAAGGATTTTAGCAAGGTGGCTAAACCATTGTGCACTTTGCTTGGCAAAGATGTTCCTTTTGATTTTGATGAGGATTGCATAAAGGCATTCCTAAAATTGCGTGAACTCTTATCAAATGCACCAATAATCCAACCACCGGATTATTCTTTACCATTCGAACTCATGTGTGATGCATCTGATTATGCGATCGGAGCTGTCTTAGGGCAAAGGGTGAATAAATTACCTCACGTAATTTATTATGCTAGCAAGACATTAATTGATGTGATCAACTGAATTCCACCACCACCGAGAAGGAATTATTAGCTGTGGTGTATGCTCTGGACAAATTCCGTTCCTATTTGCTTGGATCGAAAATAGTGGTCTTTTCAGACCACTCTGCTTTGAAATATCTTTTAGTAAAGAAGGATGCGAAACCAAGGCTGATCCGTTGGATCCTGCTTCTCCAGGAATTCAACTTTGAGATTAAAGATAAAAAGGGGGTTGAGAACGTTGTGGCTGATCATCTGTCTAGAATTCTGCCTGAAGAATCATCTATACCTGAGACCATCCGTGACACATTTCCGGATGAACATTTGATGGCAATTGATGTAGGTGCAAAAGTTCCGTGGTTTGCTAACATCGTGAATTATCCGTCATCGCGTAATTCCCAAGTGGGGTAAGAATGATAAGAATCTCTTTTCTCCCAAATAAAATACTATTTGGGATGAACCATATTTGTTTAAATTCTACTCGGATCGGATCATTAGAGATGCGTGCGGAAGACGAGCAACTAAGCGTCTAAATTTTTGCCATCTTTGGGGCTGTGGAGGCCATTTCGAGACGAAGACCGCATGTAAAATCCTTCAAAGCGGATTCTGGCCCTCAATCTTTCGTGACGCTCAATCGCAAGGAATGCCAGCGGTGTCAACTTGGCAATATTTCCTGACGAAATATGATGCCCTTAATCCAATTCGATTGTTGAAATTTTCGATGTTTGGGGATTGACTTTATGGGTCCTTTTCCACCATCCTTTGGGTATTCATATATTTACGGTGGTTGACTATGTCTCCAAATGGATTGAAGCTGGCAACCCGATCAAATGATCACAAGGTTGTGGTCAAATTTACGAGAGAACATGTGTTTAACCGATTCGGGATCCCAAGAGCAATCATCGGTGATGGCGGTTCGCATTTTGCAATAGCCATTTTGCCACTTTAATGAAGAAATGCACGTCACTCACAAAGTCGCTTCGCCGTACCATCCACGAACTAGTGGTCGTGGAAGTGTCTAACCGGAAATCAAGCGAATTCTAGAAAAGACTGCAACGGATAGAAGAGATTGGTCAAACCGGCTATCTCGATGCTTTAGGGCCTATCGTGATCGCATTCAAGACACCGATCGAATGTCTCCTTGAATTGTCTACGGAAGGCATGTCATCTTCTGTCGAATTGGAGCATAAGGCATTACAGGCGATCAAACGATTTAATTTCGATATGCAAGCAGCAGGGTCGAATCGCCGGTTACAGTTGAGTGAATTAGAAGAGTTACGCTACGATGCGTATGAAAATTCAAAGATGTACAAGGAAAGGTACAAAAAGTTGCACGATCAATTAATTTCTCGGAAGGAGTTTCATGTTGGCCAAAAAGGTTGGTTATTCAATTCCCGACTTAAGCTTCATCGTGGGAAATTGAAATCTAGATGGGAAGGCCCGTTTCAGGTTGTTTCCATTAGTGAGCACGGTGCAATTGAAATTCAAAGCCTTCAGGACAATCGAGTTTTCAAAGTGAATGCCCAAAGACTCAAACCAATGTTTGAGCCGATGACCCGATTTAAGATTGAGGCGATGCACCTTAGTGATCCAGTTCTTGATCAATGAAGAGGTCGGTATCGACACTTAAACTTCGGTAACTTCACGGGAGGCAACCCAGTGTGTTTTATTTAGGAGTTGGACACGAGGTTTAGTTTAGGATTTAGGATTTATTTCTCTTTCGTATGTTTAGTTCTAGAATATTAGTTTTAGTTTAGTTTAGGTTATTTTAATTTCCAAATTAGTGTAGCCACATTACCTTCAATCTATTTTTGGTCATGTTCTAATTTGATGCCCATATTCTCTTTTGATCTTTGTGTTGAGGTACTTTTCAACAGTTTGGGGTACCTACTTATTTCAAACAATGAGGACATTGTCATTTTTAGGTTTGGGGTATGTATGATTATCTATCTTTCATCACTTATTTTGATTTTCTTTGAAAAAAAAAAAAAATTTTTTGGAACCATCATACATGATTTACTTTGCAATAGTTTTCAAACTTTAGTTGATGATGCATGTGAATTTAATTTTGAGAATATTGATGTCATATTTTGAATACTTGTATCTAGGATGATGAGGCTTAATGTGATAATTTGTGGAAGACTCAAATTCATGCTTAGAATTTTGCACTTATACCAAGCTAAGACTTAGAAATCGATGAACTATTTTGAGCGTTGAATCTTAGGTTCTTAGTGGAGACTAAACCCGATAGCTTTAGAGCTAATTTCCGTCATTGATGAGTGAATATATAAACTCGAGTTTTCTTTGAATCTGAATTATTTTGCATAATCTCATACATTTTATTTTGGCTTGTGACTTTGCATGATATCAAATTCATATTATTGTGTTAGAACGTACTGTATATCTACTCAAGACAAATAGGCAAGGTTACCATCTTTTAAGGAAATGATTGAAGGCCATCTTTGGCTCGTTTGTGCTTGAAATGCCCCACCTCATATAAATTTATCCTTCTAGTACCCCTTTGAGCCTATAGAAAAATTTACCCTTATACATTCTTTGATAAGCCACGTTAACTTTAACCCTTCACAATTTCTGAAAATTTAGCTTTACCTTCTTATTTCGAGAAATTAGGAACGAGGGATGAAAATGAGCGAAAAGAGAGTAAGTGGAGAGATAATGAGTTATGGTGTTTCGAGAGTGTATGGCAAATATAAAAAAGAAAAAAGGAGAGAAAAAAAAAAAAAAAAAAAGGAATGAAAATGAGGTGCTTCAAGAAAAGAAAATTCAAAGAGAAGAAAGAATGAGAAAAGAAAATATTGAAAAAAAAATGGTGAGAAATTAGAAAAGAAAAAAAAAAGAAAAGAAGAGAAATAAAAAAATAAAAAAAAAAATCAGAAGTTAGTTCCTTTTCCAATTTCTCAGAAATTTTGAATCACAATTCCCTTTCTTTCTTACCCTTACCTGAGCCCCATTACAACCCTACAAAAGACCTTCATGATCCGATCTTGCATTGGTAACTGTCTTGTGGAGAGTCAATATATAATACTTATGACACTTGATATGACATGCTTAGGATATACAAGTATCTGTTCTTATGAGATTTATTTTTGTTCATTGATTGCATCGTGTTTCATTTATCATGTGAGACCTTTTTATTTGCTTTGTATTGATCTCTCACATGTGCGAAAACTTACCAATCATCGGAGTGATTTTATTTTGAGAGTATACCTAAAGTGAGGATTGAGTCAAGACAACAGATCCGATGATTTCCCGTTTGGACTAGTTCTGAGATGGATGAATCTTGGTTTTGGTATGCACACACTACACGTTTAAGCATGAATGGATGAGTTATCTAACGATTTGGAGCATTAGACTAATTTGAATGGATATTGGTATGATTAGTGTAACATTGTTATTTAAAATTGAGAATTTGCATGTTGAATTGATTATTGATTTTGAGCTTTGAAGTGAAATATATGTTATACAAATCACATTTCCAACCCTCAATTTCACCGATGGTCTGAAATCTTTGGAAGTTTGTGGGTAACTTCACTGCAAACCCCCAGGAGACACAACTCCTCCACTAGGGATCACCTAGGGGTTTAAAGGCTTGTTGCACATGCTAAGTGCAATCGTGTTCCCTACGAAAGTGGCATTTAAATTTTAGGATGTTAGTTTGATTTGCTTTATATTTCTATCATTCTCTTTGCTCGAGGACTAGCAAAGTGTAGGTTTGGGGGTGTGATGAGTAGTGAAATATGATGATATTTCACCCCTAAATACCTATATTTAGCCGTCCGATGAAGGCTATCTGATGAGATTTGCTAGATTTGAAGTGTTTCAGGTAAATACAGTCCAAGTTTCTAAAACAGCCCAAGAATCCCGAAAATAATGTCAAAACACTGCTATTTTGGGTCATTGAGAACTTAGTGCGACTTGCAGCTCAATTTGGACCTTCAAGACGTCAGATTCAGGAAATTGCTAAAACATAAAAGTTGTAGAGCTCGTCGTCAGCTTTCCAACGCCTCAAGAATCACCTCAATCCGAGTTCGGTACAGAAAGTTATGAGCAAAATACCGAGGCAGTATCTGATGCAAAGCTAGGCGGGAATTCACGAAAATTACTCTTAGATGTCAATCGAGAGAGGTATTAGGGTTAGGCTATTATAAAAAGGGAAGCCACGAGTTTCTTAGGATCATTATTATTTTTGCAATTAGAATATTATTCATTCTTTCTTTTTAGTTTTAGGGCTCTTCACTTTGGGGAATATTTTCTTCATCTTTTCAAGTCTTCTTCTCTCCTTCTTCTAGGGTTTATTCAGTAGATTGTACCTAGGATTTGCATTATTTTCTCTGAAATTCATAGATTGTATTTAGGAAAAACAATTGCAAATATCTTTTGGAAGAAATAAAGAGGAATGACTTTGAAAGAAAAGGAGATCAAACACCAAAGATGGCTAAATCGATAGATCGGGAAGATGCGATCCCCGGATAAGTACCTATGTTTATGATTAATACCACATCTATTATTGTTATCATGGAATCGTTTTGCTCAAAGTTTGTGTGATTGAAAATATTTTAAATGCTTTGTTATGACCGTTGATTGCCGTATCAACGGCGTAATCGCTAGATCTGGACTGGTGATCTAGGTGTAGAGCGATTATGTCTTTGATTGTCGTGATCTAAATATCATGAGATACGCTATGCTTTTTACATGACTCATACCGCAATGTTAGGCTGAGTCATTGTTTTTAGATAGGGTATGCCGGATTGATGATCATATTTTATTTCAAGTCATTTTTCTAGATGAATGATGGTGTGAATGATGATTTAATGAAACTGTGGGTTTTAATGATAGAAAAGGGGTACGAATCTGGGGTAGCATATTCCTTGATCTCATTTTAATATTGTTCGTAGATTTATCAGTAATTAATTGTTTAGATTAATTTATTTTTCTGCATTTAGGAAAAGTGCGTTAAGTTTTTGGTAAAATTGAATCTGCCCTTTGGTACTTCCTTAGGGATGTTTTTAAAATCTCTAAAAGAATTAATTAAAAATTCACGTTTCCCTGTGGGTTCGACACCCCTGTTCTTGCCATACTGCAATAGATCTTGTGCACTTGCAAGGGTTACATTCTAAATCGATCAGTGGCTCAATGGTTTAGCAATTTTGCTGAAGTTTTTAATGAACCTCCTGTAGAATCCTGCATGTCCAAGGAAAGATCTGATGTGTTTGACTGTTCTTGGAGGGGGCAAATTTGTAATGAGGTCAACTTTGGCCTTATCTACCTCAATCCCCTCTCTAGAGACTACATGGCCCAACACAATACCTTGTGTTACCATGAAGTGGCTCTTTTCCTAACTTAAGACCAGATTGGTCTCCTCACATATTTTCAAGACCAGGTGGAGGTGCTGCAGAGATTGGCCAAAACTGTCCCCATATACAGAGAAATCATCTACAAAAATTTCTAAGAACTTGTCAATCATATCAGAGAACCTGGCATACATACACCTCTGAAAGGTGGTCATGACACATGTACAAAAGGCATCCTTTGGTAAGCAAAGGTACCAAAAGGGCAAGTAAATGTAGTTTTCTCTTGGTCATGAGAGTGCACAGGGCTCTGGTTGTACCCTGAGTACCCATCAAGACAGCAGTAAAAAGCTTTTCTATCCAACTTATCCAGAATTTGATCTATGAAGGGGAGAGGGAAGTGGTCTTTTCCGGTCTTAGAGTTGAGCTTCCGATAATCTATGCAAACCCTCCAGCCAGTGGTCTCCCTGGCTGGTCTCAAGCTCTAGACTCAGTTGTAACGACTGTTATGCCAGATTTCTTGGGTACCACTTGGATAGGTGCCACCCATTCAGAATCAGAAATGGGGTATATTACTCCAGCATCTAGCAATTTAATGATCTCTTTGAGGACCACTTCCTGCATGAGGATTCAATTTCCTCAGCATTTCCCTAGAGTGTGTTGAGCCCTCCTCTAAATGGATCCTGTGCATATAGATTGATGCATCTATCCCTCCTAGTTCTACAATGGTCCAGCCAATTGCCTTTTTGTGCTTCCTCAAGACTGCTAGTAATTCTTCCTCTTGCTCATTGGTAAGAGAGGAGGAGATAATTACAGAAAGTTTTTCACCTTTCTCAAGGAAGGCATATTTTAATATTTCTGGAAGCTTCTTGAGATCCAGATCAGGGGCTTGTTGGGTGGATGACAAGATTGGTGCTTTGTTAGTTTGAGGAAGAGGCAGCAATGTAGGTTTCCAAATGGAATGCTGCGCTGAGCCTACAGAAGGCTTTAATGTGGTCATGTCTTCTGTCATAACAACTGGGCTTCCTTCCTCTACCATGTCCCAAACATCAATTAAACTTTTGACAATGCTGCCCCAATCCAGCAGAGTGGGCAATTATTCTTCAACAACTTCCTCTAGTACATCCACTGCAAAGCTTTCCTCATTGTCCAGCTGAGGGTACTTTGTACTGTTGTACACATTAAGTTCAACCTTCATATATCCGAAAGTTACCTCCATAATCTCTGACCTGCATTGAATGCATGCATTGGCTGTGGCCAAGAATGGCCTGCCTAAAATAATAGGTATAGGGGTTGTACTCTTGTTGTAGCCCATGTCCAAAACCAGGAAGTCTGCAAGGTAGAAGAACTTGTCCACCCCTACTAAGACATCCTCAACCACTCCCATAGGTCTCCTTTCAGACCTATCAGCCATTAGCAATACAATGGGGGTGGGTTTTAGCTCCCCCAAACCTAGCTGCTAAGACACACTGTATGGCAGCAGGTTTACACTGGCTCCAAGGTCTAGAAGGGCCCTTCCAATTGTGTGGTCTCCAATTATGCAGGGAATAGTGGGTATCCCTAGGTCTTGCAACCTCTCTGGCATTGTTATGTTTAATACAGAATTAACTATATTAGTTACAAAGACCTTTCTGGACAAATGGCCTCTAGCTTTTCTTTTCTGGGTACAAAGGTCTTTCAGAAATTTGGCATAGGCTGGGACCTGTCTAATAGTATGAAGTAGGGGAAAATTAATTTTTACCTGCTTAAAGGTCTCCATCATTTCCTCTGTCTGTGCATTCCCCTTATCAAAAGGGGCAGGGTCACTCAAAGCTTAAGGAAATGGCAACTGAGGTACTGCTAGTTCCTCGGCTGCTAGCCTACGATTAAACTTTTGCTTTTTTTCTTTTTTCACCTTTTATTTCCTGCTGAGGCTCAACTACAGCCTCTTTATTTTTCTCTTGTTGCAAGGTAGCAGGCAACTCTTGGCTTTGTGCTCTAACAAATTCTTTTTCACTTTCATTTAAAAATTCTTTGGAAATGACCTCTACTTGTTCCTTTCCAACTTGGTTGTCCACCTGCCTGCCAGACCTTAGGGTTGTGATGGCATTAGCTCCCTCAAAACATGAGGAACCTTCTCCAATCAAATATTGGCCCTTAGGGTTGGTGTTCCGAAATCCCAGTGTGCTTACTTTATTTATTGGTGGTAAAAGCAATTTAAAATCAAAGTAAAACAGGGGATGGAATCACCACAACTGAGAAATCCTAGACCTGTAAGATACAAGGTCCATTTGTTGCAAGTTTTGATAAGTAAGAGTTTGTCCCACAGGTAAAAGTGATCTACAGCTCCAAGGGATCCATCTCTAGTAGTCCCTCCAGATCTGACTACAGATCCAGCAGTCCTAAAAGGAAGGGAGTTTAGGGTCACTTATTCAAAATATCCTAAGGTAGCCTAATGAATTAACTACAGAAAGGGTTGAGAAGATGGATGGAGTGTGGGAAAATAAATATAAAAGGGTGAGAAGTATGCTATTGGGTTCAGATCTGCTAGAATTAATGACTCAGATCCAGGTCTGCTGGTATAGAAATCCTGTCCAATGGCTACATTATCACCAAAGAGGAGAAAGAATCCAACTCATTCCTGTGCCATGATCCAATCCCTTAAGATTATAACCTGTCCACTTAAATGGTCATAGACTATCCCATAGGGGAACCACAATCCAGAGATGGGTCAAAACAAGCTTATCATTTTAGGCACTACTTCATCTAGGCTACAAGCTCAAGAATCCATAGGGAACCTCAACCTCTAAAGCTCTATGTGTGGGGCTAAGGCTGTATAGGACCATGATAGCCCAGACACATAGAACCAGCAAGAGATTGAGTACCACCTTAGATCTAGCTGTCCATTGCTTGAGTGGGACTACAATGGTCCAGTCACAAACCTACAATCTCCATACCCAGATCAGATCTAACATCTGATGGCGGGTCTATACAAATATAGGGGAGTCTGCCTCTGCACAATCTCCTACCAGGCTACAAGCTCAGGCTCGGAGAAGAAGGATCCATTTTGGATCGGCGGATTGGATTCACCCTAAGGCTATAACCTGTCCACTTGAATGGTCACATACAGAAGGCTTTAATGTGGTCATGTCTTCTGTCATAACAACTGGGCTTCCTTCCTCTACCATGTCCCAAACATCAATTAAACTTTTGGCAATGTTGCCCCAATCCAGCAGAGTGGGCAATTCTTCTTCAACAACTTCCTCTAGTACATCAACTATAAAGCTTTCCTCATTGTCCAGCTGAGGGTACTTTACATTGTTGTACACATTAAGTTCAACCTTCATATGTCTGAAAGTTACCTTCATAATCCCTAACCTGCACTGAATGCATGCATTGGCTGTGTCCAAGAATGGCTTGCCCAAAATATCAAGTATAGGGGTTGTACTCTTGTTGCAGCCCATGTCCAAAATCAGGAAGTCTGCAGGGTAAAAGAACTTGTCCACCACTACTAAGTCATCCTCAGCCACTCCCATAGGTCTCCTTTCAGACCTATCAGCCATTAGCAGCAAAATGGGGGTGGGTTTTAGCTTCCCTAAACCTAGCTGCTGATACACACTGTATGGCAACAGGTTTACACTGGCTCCAAGGTCTAGAAGGGCCCTTCCAATTGTGTGGTCTCTAATTATGCAAGGAATAGTGGGTATCCCTGGGTCTTGCAACTTCTCTAGCATTATTTTATTTAATACAGAATTAACTGTATCAGTTGCAAAGACCTTTCTGGACAAATGGCCTCTAGCTTTTCTTTTCTGGGTACAAAGGTCTTACAGAAATTTGGCATAGGCTGGGACTTGTCTAATTACATCAAGCAGGGGCAAATTGATTTTTACCTGCTTAAAGGTCTCCATCATTTCCTCTATCTATGCATTCCACTTATCAAAAGGGGCAGGGCCACTCAATGCTTGAGGAAATGACAACTAAGGTATTACTGGTTCCTCAGCTGCTAGCCTATGATTAAATTTTTGTTTTTTTCTTTTTTCATCTTTTATTTCCTACTGAGGCTCAACTACAGCCTCTTTATTTTTCTCTTGTTGCAAGGTAGCAGGCAACTCTTGACTCTGTGCTCTAACAAATTCTTTTTTACTTTTATTCAAAAATTCTTTGGAAATGACCTCTCCTTGTTCCTTTCCAACCTGGTTGTCCACCCTCCTGCCAGACCTTAAGGTTGTGATGGCATTAGCTCTCTCAAAACTTCAGAAACCTTCTCCAATCAAATATTGGCCCTTAGGTGGCTTGGCAACCTGCCCTCTTCTCTTTTGGCCAAGGCATTGGATATTTGTCCTAGCTGCTCTTCCATTTTCTTTATGCTTTGACTGTGAGAGTTTACAGTCTGAGTCAAGGTTCCAAGGTTTTGCAATGAGGCCAAAACCTGATCCTCAAAATAAGCATTTCAGGGCTGAGGTGGGGGAACTACCAACTGATTTTACTGCTGGGGCAGTTGCTGATGCTGGATTTTTGACCTTGGGGCATATCCCTGGTTAAATTGCTGTTGTGGCCTTTGAGGTAAGGCCAACATCTGTTGTGGCTACATGTAATTATCTTGTCTCCACCTCAAATTTGGGTGGTCTCTCCACTGGTAACCAGCATTTTGGTGTTGGTATCCAAATGGTTGCTTGTTGTAGCCAACTGATTATTGTTGGCCAAATGATTGGGCAGCAGTAGCTTGTTCCATCACATACTCAGGATATTGCCCTACAGATGGGCACTCTTCCACTGTGTGTTGTGGTGATTGGCATATCAAACATGCCTCCATCACCTATGCAGCCAATCTGGGTTGCACCACAGTTAATAGTTTATCAAACTTATCAAAAAGATTGGCCATCTGCATTTTTAGGTCATTATTCCCAGTTACTTCATACATCTTTCCTTTAGAAGTTTCAGCTAGTCCCATTTTAGGAGAAGGCTCATGAACAATTCTTGGCAAGGAAATCTTTTGGAAAGCATTTTCATTACTGACCTCGAACAAATTCCATGCCTCATCAGCTGTTTTGTGCATGTAAGTTCCACCACAAGAGGCATCTACCATGTCTCTGCTTTTCTCATCAATCCCATTATAGAAGTTCTGGACAAGCTGCCAGTCAGGGATCTTGTGGTGGGGACATTGTTTGAGCATCTCCTTGAATCTATCCCATGCTTGATTAAAATCTTCAGTTGGGGATTGGGCAAAAGCAAGTATTGCTTTCCTCAACTGGCTGGTTTTTGTCTCTGGGAAGAATTTGGTCAAAAATCTTGTCTGGAGGTCTTTCCAAGAAGTGATGCTGTTGTTTGGGAGAGTAGCTAACCAGGTGTTGGCCTTGTCCTTTAGGGTGAAAGGAAAGAGCCTTAATCTAGTGGCTTTTGGTCCCAAACCAGTAATGGAGAATGTTGTGCACAGGGCCTAGAATTGGTCAATGTGCTTGTAGGGGTCTTCCTTGCTGAGCCCATGGAAAGAGGGAAGCATTTGGATGATTGAGGATTCAAACTCATAGTTTCCCTATACATCTGGGAATTGAATGCTGAATGGGAAATTATAATCATTAGGTGCATTCAATTCCTTCAATGTTCTGGGTTGCTCTTCACCCATGACTGCTGTCTCAGTTTTAGTAAGGGGCTCAACTGTGGTGTGTTTGGGCCTTCTTGGTCTTCTGGCCTTTTTTATCTCAGGGTTAGGAGGCTCTAATGTGGGACTAAGGGATCTCTTTCCTAACATGCACACACACCAACAGCAGGGAAGACTACTTGCAGACACATTGCAATTAACAAAATTACAACTATCCTAATCAACTGTTATGAAATTTGTAAAGGAGAAATAGACTGGGTTTTTGAGGGTTAGAGAAATGCAAACAGAGGCAGCTAAACTCCAAGTGCCGTTCAACTTTCCTCTCTGCTCTTTTCCAGATCTGCAAGAAAAATTCCAAATGTAAATCAGCAGTATCAGTTATTCACAAGCACAGCTACTAAAGAATAAAAAAATACAAAAATCTAGGGTCTACTAATAGATCAAGAATCCCCGGCAGCGGTGCCAAAAACTTGTTAGGATATTTTAAATGCTTGCTGCTAACTTTATTGAAAATAGTGATAAGAATGTGTTAGTGAAAATAAATCAAAGGTGGATTGAAATCTACATAACAGCAAGTCTAAAAATACACATACTTGCAAGATACAATGTCTGTTGTAGCAAGTTTTAATAAGTAAGAGTTTGTCCCACAGGGAAAAATGATCTAAAGCTCCAAGGGAGCTATCTTTAGTAGGCCCTCCAGATCTGACTACAGATCTGGCAATCCTAAATGGATGAGGATTTAAGGTCACTATTATTTAAATCCTATGGTAACCTAATGCTTAAACTACAGAAATGGTTGAGAAGAATGATGGAGTGTGAGATAATAAATATAAAAGGGTGAGAAGTAAGCTATTAGGTACAGATTTGACGGGTCTTATAACTCAGACTCAGATCTGCTGCGACAGAAATCCTGTCCAATGGCTACATTATCACCAAAGAGGAGAAAGGATCCAACTCACCCCTGTGCCATGATCCAATCCCTTATGGCTATAACCTATCCATTTAAATGGTCACAGACTATCCAATAGGGGAACCATAGTCCATAGATGGGTCAGAACAGGTTTATCATTGTAGGCACTACTTCTTCCAGGCTATGAGATCAAGAATCCATAGGAACCTCAACCTCTAAAGTTCTGTGTGTGGGGCTAGGCTTGCAATGTGCACTAGACTGGACACACAGCACCAGCAAGAGTTTGAGTACTAGCTTTAGGTCTAACTGCTCACTACTTTAAAAAGACAGCAATGATCCAGCCACAAGCCTACAATCTCTACAACCAGATCAGATCTGTCATCTAATGGTGGGTCTATACAAATATAGGGGAGTCTGTCTCTACACAATCTCTCACAGGGGTACAAGCACAAGTTCAGAGAAGAAGAATTTGTCTTAGATCTGTGGATTGGCCTCACCCTAGGGCTATAACCTGTCCACTTAAATGGCCACAGACTATCCACAGAGGCTATCCTTTTCACAGAGGTCTAAGACAGAACAAGTAGATTACTGCCACCACCATGTTCACAAGGCTACCAGCTCAAGCTCCCATGGGGATTCAAATTTAGTGGATCCTGTGGTGGGACATAAGCCTGTAATGTGCCTAACCTAGATACACAGGTCACTTGGATCTAAATAAATCCTTAAAAACAATCCTCCATTGCTTACAATACAACTTAGCAATGGAGGATCTCCAAGCAGCAGCCTTGTACAGAACAACCCTCAAACATCAATCCCATACATGTATATGATCCGATTATAAAACACCATTAAAACTGTTCCAAATAAACTTACAAAGGCATAGCCAACAAGTGCTGGACTATAGAGAGAAGAAAAAGGAAAAGAAGCTGCCTTAACCCTAACCTTAGCCTACTGGAACTATACAGTCGATTCAAGAAGAACAGCCTCCCTCAACCTAAGCTAGGCTTAGGCTTATATAGCAGTCGGCTGTGTGAGTATTAGGGTTAGGAAAATCCTAATTTTAATGTTACAAATGTGGCCCATTGCTGTTCCTTAGATGCCTTGGGGCGTGTGCAAAGAGATTGGAGCATTAGAGTGCATGCCCTTATTCTGAAAGTTCTCAGACTGCCCCTATGGAAGTGGGGGAAAGTTAAGATCTCGAGCCTCGCTAGGTAGCATGGATTTCCAGATCTTGTCGCGTGATAGAGTTGGTGTCACGAGATTGAATTGACTTGAAGCTCTTGCAGTTGTGAGATAGATGGTTTGGTCATCGCGGGATTGCTCCGATCGTCGCGGGATTGCGCTTTCTATTTGAATGGCGTGGGAATTGTGCATCGTTCATTCCTTGGTGAATCTCACGGGGATCCTCACGAAGAAGCAATGTGCATAGGCCTCTGGATTGTGCGAGCAGTTCCCTGAAGATCTGCATCTCGCGGCCACTGTGCGACAGCTGGGAGCAGGAATGCCTAGAGCTCTCTCTCCTCAATGAATTGCGCGAAGATTAAATGCTCCTCTCTGAGCTGCATGAGGCTGCGCAAAACTGCGTGAGAGCTTCCAACTAAGCCTCATGATAACTACGTGAAGTCTACTTTTTAATCCTTCATCAATCAATGAGAAGCAGTTCAAGCTTGTTGTGTTTCGTAAAAACGTGACAATCGAAGCATTATTTCTGATTCAATTGAACCATGCGACATCTATGCAAGGCTCACTTCTTGACTTGTTGCTGCTGTGTTGTGCCTATGCTGCAGCCAATTCTCTGTCTGGGTCCAACTTCCTTTCTTCTGAGGAACTTCCGGGGTAAAAGTAAGCTTCTTGGCATGGTTAGGGCCATATCTGTAGCTGCTGCTTATTACCTACAAACTGGACTTAACACACATTTATTAAATGACTAAGGGTCTAACAGAGATTAAGTTAAGGGGTGAAAAGTGGTACTTTTTAGGTCTTAACACCTACCTCCAAGGCCAAGGTCTCGGCATCAAAACACCCTATGGATGACCCACCACCACCACCCCCGAAAGAACAACCCTCGGAGTGGTGGGAAGCCAACTTCTTTGAACCCGAATGGTCATTCGAAGGGAGTCTTTTTAATGACCAACCCCCCACTATGTGTGTGAGAAATTACATTGAGAAAGCTCTCCTACAAACCCTCCTTCAACCATTTTACGACCACTATTATCCCCGACTGGTCATATTATTCTACCAGAATTTTCATGTTCATGCGAAAGAACAAAAGCTTTGCACGAAAATTGACAGGCACAGTTTTGAGTTCGATGTTGATCACATCGCCATGGCGATGTGAGCCTCTACCAAATTTCTTCAGGTCGAGGGTTTAGCACCACCCATCGGTGAGGTACCATTCCATGATATTGTTGCAAATTTGATCGAGGGTGAGCAAGGAACTGGTCAGTCAATTAGGAGGGCACACCTACCTCCTGATATCATGATATTGGATGTGATATTCTGAGCTAACTTTTACCTTGTTGGGCATGACTGTGAAAGAAGGGGAAAAATTCAGCAAGCGTTGTATTCTGCATTTGGTAGCCACTAGTTTAATGCCCCAACTATAGTGTATGAGGGGATCCAAAATTGCAGCAAACAAATGCTTCCAACCAAAAAGAGGTCGTCAAAAGCCATACCCTATGCCCGCCTCATAACTTTGATGATAGAACAGTATGACCACCCTGATAACGAATTTGAGATCTCCTCTGATGAAGTGCACTGATGGACAACATTAAGCAATATAATTTAGACGATTGGAGCTTAAGCTATAAGAGCTTGAAGAAGAGTTTGATTGCGAGATACCACCAACAGGTAGCATAGGGTGTCCAAGCGCAGCAATAGTAACCACCTCCGGCTCAGCAAGCCCCTAATCTGCCCGAACAGCCACCGGAGTCAGCGTGAAGACATTCTTACGTTGTCAAAATTCATCCGACTGGCAAAAATCCCACACCAGCAAACTCTTAGCCAACTACCTACACTACGTCAGGATAACCAATCGATACATCTATGACTTGATTACCAAGATCGGATCCTTGCGCACCTTATGGAAAAGGCGTACCCGACCAGCACACCTTACACTCCGAGGTTTGCAGGGGAAACTTTAGGTTCAGGAGTTGCACCCTTCACCTCGAGACCTACGTGCAGTGAGGATCCAACCACTGATTCGCCGGGTGAGCAACCGGGTCACTGACTATCCGAGGAAAAAAAAGGTGTAATCAGTCTAATTCCTTTCGTATAACTGTTACATAAAATATAATCGACGATGCTTCCTGAAATTCTATATACAAATTACTTATCGTAAATTATTTGAATTGCACTCCTATAGTTCTTTAAACAAAATTACACCTATCTTTCTTAAAAAGTTCTGATGGTAATTCTCGACAGAGTATTGATTAACACAGATTCTCCTTGATTGACTGACAATGAAGAGGATAGATAGTAGTGTTCACACAAGAGATTTTGTATACCTTTGTAATGCTTTAAATAGTTCAACGACTGGTTTAAATTCCTAGTTTAGCAGAGATTTTATATACCTTTGCAATGCTTTAAATAGTTCAACGACTGGTTTAAATTCCTAGTTTAGCAAAGATTTTGTATACCTTTTCAATGTTTAAATAGTTCAACGACTGGATTAAATTCTTAGTTTAGCAGAGATTTTGTATACCTTTGCAATGCTTTAAATAGTTCAACGACTGGTTAACTTCTTAGTTTACCTGAGATTTTGTATACCTTTGCAATGCCTTAAATGGTTTAACAACTATTACATACCACTACACATATTTACACCGATTATACACTTTAGGATATTATTGTTAAGAATGACAAGCCATAGATTACCAACTAGGATACTACCTGACTACATGCTTCCCACAATGAATAGCCCTCCTTAATTTTTTAGGACGAAAATTTTCTTAAGGAGGGGCGATGTAATATCCCGAGATCTCTAAACCCAGTGTGTCATGTTGATACTCAACTTCGGTGGTGGGGTACTCCGTGCGCTACATACTATGAGCAATTTTATTTACTGGTCCAAATGGAAGTCAAAGGTACGTCTACTGATAGAACACACACGTGTTCTTGCATCGGCCATACACCAGATATAACCTTGTATAGAAGCCATCAGGCATTGGATCCGATTTAGACGAGATCTCACAATAACTACCCTTAGACCTCAGAAGCCCAGGCCAATACCGGAGTCTGAATTGCAACCAACACGAAACCATCACTTAATGCCATACACAACACTTGAGTGTATGGGCCACACTCTGAAACAACGACCCTTAGAAGAAATGTCATTTTTATTGTATTGGACCTAAAACACTTAAGACCCATTAGACAACCAATCAAGTAAGGCCCATTAGTGGAGAGCCATGGGATGGCCCGTACACCACCCTTGAGTGTACAAGCTACACTCCAAATCAAGACCTTGACCTATAAAGAAAATTTTTGTGCACATAAGAGCCATGCATTGTCGTTGAAAACAAGGGAGAGAGAAAGAGAGAAGAGAACTAGTTCATTCTTAGCTCTTAAGACCCACCTGTTGGAACCTGTCCTAACCGTTGAAATATAGCAAGACTTTAGCTAGATCGATCGCTGCGAATTTGTTGAGAGTGGTGATCAAAACGTCAGACGTACACTAATCTTCACACTAAATACTTTCAATGCCGATCGTACAAACTACATGTAAAAAGGTGCCTACCGCGTCGCGATCGTGTGAATCATAAACTCTAGTAGTTAGAACCAGAAATTGTCATTGGCATAATCACATACAACGAGTTTGATGATCGAACACGGAAGAAATGATAATTTCTGATAATTGATAGCCGAAAACATTGCATGTAGGGAAAAATGAAGGCAAAATTATTACCCAAATGAAAAATGGGTGTGGCTTGTCTGATCAAAGTATGAACCTTGATCACATGAAAAGGATTCAAGGGAGAATTTGGGAGTTTTTGGTGTGAAGAAGATGAGAAAATGAAGCATGAATGATCATACTCGCCCAAGCTAAGCATGAACTAGCCAGGCGAGCTAGCAGTTGGGGCTTAGAGATAAAAGGAGTAAAGAACTCACTCGAGCGAGTTCTTTAGGCAAAATAGTTCGGGCATAATTCACCCGGGTGATAGGTAATGCAGAAGGGTTAGCGTGGGCAGCACTCAAACTCGTCGGGGTGAATGGCCTTTAAGGCGTGGGGCTTAAGTGCTTTAGTGAGCTCGCCCGGGCGAGTTTCACAATTTTTCTCGGGTGAAAGCCGCCCAGGCGACTTTAAGTGCCACGTTAAAATTTAAAGGGGAGACATCGAGTGACCTCCTAGCTTAGCTAGGGCGAGTTAGGGTGCCTACGTGCCCTTTTTTCCTTGACTTAAGAGTTGTTTTCGGCGCCTTGACTTAGGAGAAACCTTGTGTGCATAGTGGCTCTTTACACGTCGTTTGACTCGGAGCATGCACTGATCTAGGTTAACACGCGAGGTAGCCAATAGATTTCCATGAGACGTCCTTGCATTCGATCACGTGTATTGTCGACTTTGAGGTAGGGAATATACCCTGCTTGATTATTGTTTCCTCGCATTCATGCCATTGATGCTAGGATTAAAAGTACTATATTTTTCCAAACTTCAACATGAGATTTTGATATAGTTTTGAGAATTATAATTGATACACATACATGATTTATACGCTTCTGTGTAATGCATCTTGTTACATCTTGTGTTCACTTTGATGATATCCGATTGTTTTTACGTTCCTTGTGCAATTATTAACTGCTTTGTATATGTGTTTGACATCGCACCTTTGCTATGACTTTTGTTTGTTCTGATTCAAGTGATTCTGTTAACGTAGATCAGGGGCTTAGATTCTCGAGTTAAGTGACCCTGTTAACATAGCTCAGGGGCTTGACTGCTCGGCTTAAGCGACCATGTTAACCTAGCTCAGGGGATTGATCCTTTTGATTTCACTTGGTCCTAGTATACACACTCATGTTATTCGCTCGATATGTACTCATGTTCTAATATGATCTTCTGATTTACTACTCATTGTTATGCATATTTTACATTTTAATGATAGGCCATGTTTGATACGTTAAATAAGTGCTATGTTTTTGAAACCCAAGTCATGTGATAAGCACGACTTGATTTATTTTCCTTTGTTTATATGCAACATGACCATGAATGAGAATGATAAAAGATGGTTGAGCACTGTGTTTTCCTTACCAAGCTTAGATTATAGCTCACCCCTCGACTATACATCACAGCTGTAGGGGAAGATTTGATGGGATCCTGAGGAAGCCGAAGACCCTGATTATAGTCCTGATGATGAAGAGGATCTGCCAGAAGAACACTTTCCTTAGTGGCCTAGAGGAAAGTATAGTTATTTTTGGCCTTTGTAAACTATATGGTAAAAATACTCGTTAAATACTTGTCTTTTGTGTTTTTCTCTCCACTGTTTAGATGAAGGTCGGCCTTCACCGGTGGATTGATAGCTTTTATATACGTGTGAATGAACATCTTGTAGGTTTATTTTGCTATATTGTTTATGCCACAGTTCTAATATGCTTCCGCATTGTGCACTTAGATTTTACCTCATGGATGCTTACCATTAACTGATGGCCTGATCTTTCCTAGTGTTGATGTGAGGAAAGATCAAGTTGTCAGGAAGACTAGTTGAACATATCGATACCATAGCATCACTGTAATTCAGATCATGCACAATCTGATGGTGCGGGTTTGAGGTATGGAAGCCCGAGTTGTCTCAAACAAAGAGTGCAGCAGGCCCTGACCTTGCCCACCTGTACGACATAAACCCAACCGTGACCAAAGGTTGGGACCTGATGTATCACCTAGGATGCGTCCCCCATACAGGACTTGGCAAGAATTGGCAAGGACGCATAGGGTTGGTCTGCCCGAAGAAAGTTTGCAAGCTTACGAGATTAGGCTACCCATCAGGCAGCAAGCAAGTCGACATCCTACCAACCTCACCAAAGTGGTCACTCTACAACATTTTGTCTATGGAACCACCGAGAAGGCCGATGTCCCAAGGAGAAAGGAAGCATCCTTCACCAAACCGCTGGCAACGGAGATTGAGCAGATGGCCAAAGCCTTCGCTGACCTGACAAACTTGAATCAAGACGACGATGATACAGATAGACCACTCGAACGAGTTGGACCCTTTGTCGAGCAATGAAAAATACTATTTTTCACCTCCTAACCTGACCTTTGATGAACCTTTGAGTTGACTAATAATATGTTTTGAGTGTATTTGGTAGATAAACAATGAATTGCAGTCTTAGTGCAAGCATCCATCTAAAAAGGCCAAAGAAGAGATTTATTGCCTCATCATGTGCTCATGCAGCCCAATAAGTTCAGCCATCAAGCAGTTCACAAAGCCTCAGAGCTCCATGGAAATGACATGTGTCCACATGGGCACACATGGGAGCAAGATAAGCTGCATTCAATGAAGGTTGAACCCCTCAAGAGGTGTTGAGTGTTAGATAAATGAAGAACAATAACCCAGAATTGGGTGCCAGCTGTGGAGCAAAGGATATAACCTATCGAGAGGTCATATCAAGCTGTCGAGAGGTTCTAGTGTGAGAAAACAACTTGTCAAGAGGTTGGGGTGTGCAAATACCAAGCTGTCGAGAGGTTTTGAAGGTGTATTTCAAGCGGTCAATAGGTACTGAGGTGGAAAAGTGAAGATCTCGAGAGGTTGGTAGAACCTATCGAGAGGATAAAGCTACAGTAGACGAACTTGTCGAACAACTGACGGCTACCTGTCAAAGAAGTACCTAAAGATGTAGGGGAGCTCTAGAGGATCCACCTACATATCGATTGGTTCCCCAGAACCTAACGAGCAGTCAACACCATCCTGTCTAAGACTTACCTAAAGCTATGTTCATTGGTGCGAGGTTGAGGCAACCTGTCGAGAAGCAAAATAGATCCTATCGAAAGCTCAATTGGAGCCTTATAAGGAGTCAACAGGTTGAATTATAACCTATCGAGAGGATGAGTGGACTTCAGACAGAAGCTAAGATTTAGCTCTAATCCTGTCGAACAGTTTTCAGAACCCGGTCGAGAAGTCACAGATCCTGTCGAAAGCCTGCACCAACTTGTCTATGTGAACACAAAGAGGACTCAGAACCTGTCGAGAGGTTCCCTGAACCTCTCGACATGCAAATTTGGAACTTCTTCGTTCCATTCTCAGCTGTTTCTTACTTCAGTACTTTGTGCACACACTCCAAGGCACTTCAACAACCCTTGGGGGTATTTTGGGAACATAAATGGGTGCAAATGGAAACCTCCTAGCCCCTCACATATACTTGTCCAGTTTGGACCAATGGGTAAAGAGCTTCTAGAAGAGAAATCAGCCACATCAATAACTGAGAATAACTGAAATACTCCCTTGAGCTCTGATTGGCTGAAACAGATCTGAGGATAGAGGGGAAGAGTAGAAAAGCCTGAAAAATTTACAGAGATAGTATCCAAAAATTGAGAGAGCTCAGAGCCAAATCTGAATTCTAAAAAATTCCTTCCCTATTTCTTCTTCCCCATTCACTCTTTAGACCAACCATGGTTGGCTAAACCCCATTCGTAGCTAGGGTGAGGTTGAGAGCTGTCAATTGAGAGGTTCAAAACCTTGTAGAGGATTAGATGTTGCACAGATTGCAGATCTGAGAACAATTAGACTGTAAGTTGTATTAATTCAGTAATTATTGAATGTGAAGTTGATTTTGATCTATGAATCTTTTGTTTGCATCTGATTTCCCTAGATTAAATCCCCCTATGGATGCTTGAGCTTGTATCCTTACATCAATAACATCTGCAATAGTTTACTTGTTCTAATTAAGATCCTTGAATTAGAGGAATATCTGGGATGATCTGTGACCATTCAAGTGGAAAAATCATAACCTTAGGATTACTCCAAATTCTCTGGTCTAGATTAGATTCTTATACCTTGCATCTGAGCTTATAGCCAGATGAATGATTGTTGCAAATCAGTTCTATGCATTGCCTTTGAACCAATTGATTTTTAGTAAAGACCAAAATCCCTAGCTGCTACTCTCCACCTTTTGGTTTTAATCCTTTTCTTCATTTCCTTAAATCTGAGTTTTCATCAATTCTGGATGATTTGCATTTAGTTTTTGTAATTTTTAGTAAAGTGACAAACCCTGAGACTTCTCCTCTTTCCTTTTCTTGCATTAGTTTTAGATGGAGTGCCAAATTTGGTTTAGATTTAGAGATTTACCCTATTTTAAAGCACATTTCCCTTTGGACATACCCTGACTTACCGCTTCAAGCTTGCTACAGCAGCCCTAGTTCTTGCAGGACTGATTGCTTACCTTGATACCATTTTGCTATACTTTATCCTTTTAATCTGTTATTTTAACCCTTTAATAATTGTAAGGTAAGCAACACAACACCCTTATTCAAGAGAGAGGAATCCTCTGCTATAGAAAGAAGAGCCTCTGGGACCTGAGCTGCACATAGACGACTGGGAGTCAACTGATAAGGAAGACTTCCCTATCGCCGCTATCGAGATTGAAGAAGAACTAGAGTTTGACACCCCTCAATCCCCACAAGCACCTCAGCTGCAGATATTCTGGAAATCGTCAGAAGTAGAATGGCAACCACCACCGAGTGACGACGAAGATTTTTAGATAGACCTCCCCCCCTCCGCACTTGAGTTGATTGATAAAGGCCTCCAAAGGTTATCAGATAGGGAAGACGAGTCTGACTCTTATAATGGCAACCCCGACCTCAATCCTAAAGGATGGGAATGCCCCTGGGGATATCCCTGCATCTCCAAACCATATCAACCTCGTTGTCAAGCGTGCATATTCACTCTATCATACAATGAAGTCCAAGGGAGAGAATCATTAGTTGAGCCCACCCAAAGAAGACAAGCTTTAGTAAGAAGAACATCTCCAGCCCAGTTTTGAGGACGAGAGCTCACATTACTACAACCTCCAAACTCTCTTCAAAGGCAAAGCGATTAACATGATAGAAGGAGCCAAAACATCGACCGGACCACCACCTTCATCACTCCTCCAGAAGATCCTGCTCGACGAGGGCTAAAAAAAAAATGCCAAATTCAAAACAAGTCCACATCATCCGAAGACTCGCACGAACAACTCCAGCAGCTGTCACACTTCCCCAACTAGGAGAAGCGTCCTCGTCGATTCCTCTCCAGGAAGTCGACCCTATACCATACTTATTATCAAAAATACAAAAATTCAAAAATTCAAAAGCCCCTAAAAATATAGAAATAGAAAGCTCAAAAAAATTAGAAAACCTTAGAAAAGAGAAGGTGCCCATAATCCAAGACCCATTTAGTGACCAACAATGAGACTCTTCTTTTTAGGCTACAAGTAGCGGTTACGTCGACGAAGCCAAGGAAACACCAACTGTTATACTCGCACAAAGACGCGCTACCACCTTTGACGCCGTAGAGTCGCACCTCCAGCCCGCTCGACGCAACCCTACTACTCTCCCCTCATGAAAGTGTAGATCATCCCAACGTGACAACAAGCCAGTCATCATACCTGACGAGATCCTTTGCGATTTTGAGAGGAGAATGAATAGCCTCGACCTACACCTCACTAAGGATGTCATAATTATCAATTGTACCGATGAAGGGTTACCTCTCACAAAACTAACCTCCCAGTGTAGTGATTTGGTAATTTATGAGCTTATATATGACAATGAAGAAGGACAAGCCGCTGAGGAGACACAGGACTTCCAACGGGTCATCAAACGCTTCGACGAGCAGAATCAAGCCACCGTGGAGACCACAGAGGAAATCAATTTTGGCACCAAGGATAAGCCTAAGAAGCTACTGATCAGTGCAACGCTTAGCCCTAAGGAACGACAACAGATTACCCATGTCCTTCAAGACCACCTCAGCGCTTTTGCATGGTCCTACGAAGACATGTCGGGTATGGACCAATGTTTTTATAACATTGTCTGGTCTTGAAACCTGATGCGAAACCCATCAAGCAAAAACTTAGAAGAATGCACCCACAGGTAATGCTATAAGTCAAAGAGGAAGTCGAAAATCTACACAAGGAAAAATTTATTTGAGTTGTCCTCTATCCCAAGTGGGTCACAAATATAGTACCTATCACCCAAAAAGACGGTAGAGTACAGGTGTGCATTGACTTCGAAAATCTCAACCACACATGCCCAAAAGATGACTTCCCACTCCAACAAATCGACGCTCTGGTCGATAACATTGTCGGACATGAGATGTTATCCTTCATGGATGGTTTCTCCTGATACAACCAAATTAGATTAGCATAATTAGATCAAGAGAAGACTTCCTTCACTATGCCATGGGGTACTTACTGTTACGTCATCATGCCTTTCAAGCTCAAGAATGTAGGAGTCATGTATCAATGCACCATGATGGCTATCTTTCATGACATGATGCACAACTTGTAGAAGTCTACATTGACAATATACTGGTGAAGTCCCAAACGTGAGTGGGATATGCTGAAGCCCTCTGACTTGTACAACAACAATCTAAAAAGTATCAACTGAAGATGAATCTGAAGAAATGCTTGTTCAGAGTAACCTCCAGAAAACTACTAGGATTTGTAGTCAGCAAGCAAGGAATCGAAGTCGATCTAGTCAAAGCCAAAGTCATTCTCGAGATGCCACCTCCTAGCAACATTAAGGAGCTATGAGGTCTGATAGGAAGACTGCAATTCATTAGGAGGTTTATCTCTCAACACTCAGACCGATGCAACCCTTTCTACATACTACTTAAAGGAGGAGCTGAGTACATATGGCACGGCCAGTGCTAGAAAGCCTTTGACAACATCAAGAAGTACCTCCTCAACCCTCCGATACTATCATCGCCAATTCTCAAAATACCCCTAAACTTCTACGTCTCAGCCAATGAGAAGGCGATGGGAGTAATTCTGGGACAACATGATAAAGATGGAAAGAATGAGAAGGACATCTACTACCTCAGCAGGACGATGGTCGAGTATGAATAGAAGTACACTGCAATGGAGAAGACTTATCTGACACTACTGTGGGTTTCAACGAAACTATGGCACTACTTCGGAGCACACAAGATAATGGTATTAGCACACATGGACCCTTGGAAGTACATCTTCGAGAAGCCCACTACATTTAAAACAATCACTCGTTGGCATATACTACTACAAGAGTTCGACATCACCTATGTCACACAGAAGTTGATCAAAGGGCAGGCGATCATTGATTACCTCACAAATCTTCCACTCCCGGGCAGCGACCCAGTACAAAAAGACTTCTCCGATGATGACTTACTCGCGATTCACAATGAAGAGCTCGACAAGTTCTCATGGACCTTATTATTCGACGGAGCTCTTAATCACAGAGGGAAAGGCATCGAAATAGTCTTACTAAGCCCAAAAGGAGTTATTATACCGAAAACCTTTCAACTCGACTTCCCAGTCACCAATAATGTCACGGAATATGAAGCCTTCATTATTGGACTACGAGCAACACTCCAACTAGGTGTCAAATAGTTGAAGATAATTGACGACTCCAAGCTGGTGATATCACAAGTCATTAGAGAGTTAAAGACCAAAGAGAGAAGACTGATAGCATACATAGAAACAGCTCAGTTCCTGATAAAGAAGCTCAAGAGGATAGCCTTTATACATATCTCGAGATTAGAGAACGAGCTAGCAGACTCCTCTCTATGCTAGCCTCAGTCATACAGATACTGATCGGACAAAGTACCAAATCCTTCATCGAGAAATTGGCCATGCCAGCACATGAAGTGGTGTGGAGAGAAAAGTCAGAATTACCCATCCTCCCAAAGACCATAAAGTAAGAAGAAATGTCCCCCATGAAAAGTCCCAAGAAGGAAGCAGCCATTGTTGCCACCTTCAGTTTTGAGAAGTCACGCACCGACGATGAATAGCCCTTGTACTTCGGTATATGGAACTTCCTGAAATACTGGCATGTCCCTCCTTACAGTACAAAGATTGAACATAAGACGATAAGAAGTTGATGTACCAGGTTCTGCATCCTTGGCAAGATACTATACAAAGAAGCCTTCACTAGAGGAGTACTGCTATGATGTGTTACGATGTCTGAAGGACAGTACATCATCTGGGAAGCACACGCCAGTGCCTGCAGCGCCCACGCTGGTAAACAGAGACTCACAGACCTAATCATACGACAAGGGATTGCCACCTATACGTTCAATGCTGCAAGCAGTAACAAGAGCATGTCATGCTCATTAAAGCCCCATCAGCCGCATTGAACCCCATAACCCCGCCATGGCCATTTTCAATGTGGGCCTTTGACATTGTCGGACCCTTCATAGACATAATAGGGAACACTCACAAACATGCGTTCATCCTCACTATGATCGAATACTACACCTAGTGGGCAGATGCCAAGTCATATGTTTGAATCACCACTTCAATGCTGATAAAGTTTATTGTTCAAAACATTATCACAAGGTTTGGAGTCCTCAAAATGTTCGTCACAGATAATGGACCACAATTCATCACAGAAAAGTTAAAGAAATTGTGCAAGAAATACGACATTGATCTACACCATTTGTCACCATTTTATCACCAAGGAAATGGACAAGCGGAGGCCACAAAAAAAATACTGATTTGAATTCTTAAATAAATAGTGTAGACAAGTAATGGAGCCGACTGGCCCGATTGACTACCTGAAGCACTCTAGGCTTATAGAACTTCTATTCGTACAGCCGCAGGCCAGACTCCTTATCTCCTCACCTATGGGATGGAGGCAGTTTATCATAAGAAATACAAGTACCATCCCTACGTGTCCAACTTGATGATCAGTTATCCATAGACGAGAGGAGGGTTGCTCTACTCACTGAGCTTGAACAACTCGATGAGACACGTTTAAGGTGAGTTGATCACGCGCAAGTGTACCAAAGGACAGTGGCCAGAGCCTATGATAAGAAAGTCTTTGAGCGAACCTTTGAAATTGGAGAGTTGGTCTTGAAGAAAATTATGCCTTCTAAGCATGCTCATCTCAAAGGAAAACTAAAGTCAAATTGGGATGGACCCTTTGTTATAATAGCCGCGTACCTTAGAAATGAATACAAGCTGGTAAACCAAGAGGGGGAGGAACTTCTTAACTCATGGAATGCCATGTACTTGATCAGTCACATAGTATACCAATTTCTTACCCTTATTGATGCTAGGACTTAGTTTGTTACTAATAAGTCAATGATATATAGATATTAAAGAAAATCAGTAAAAGAGAGCCAAAATGTTAATATTCGTCAAAATGAACTCAAAAGAGTAGTAAAAGATGATTGAGCGTAAAAGGACAATTCACTATATACTGAAAGCTAGAAAATTGTGAAAGACGATTGAGTGTTGTTACTAAAGAAGAGAACAAGAAATCATAATTTATGATTCTTCAGAAGACGTTCAAAAAGCTGAAGCGATATAGAAGAAAAATGCAAACAATCATAATTCAGAGAATCGACCAGAGAGAAAGCTATGAAATATAGAAAATCATGATTTACAATTTTTTAGAAAAAGAAGAAAAGAGACAATCGTGATTGACGATTGTATTAATAAAAGCTTTCCTACTGCTACTGCTACTGCGGATTATGTGAATATTTACACCGCCATACATTGAATTAGAATAACTCTTGAATTAGATGTTTGACATATCACGGATCTGAGAAGATTGATGAAGACAGACTCCAGAAGATCTCTACTACTGAACAAAAAGGAACAATCCAGAAGCGCATCAACTATGGAAAGCAAGGAAAGATAAAGTTAGACTTAGAGTTATAATAGGAATCTTTTTATTTCTTTTATTAGAATTAGAAGTTTTGTAAACCGACTCCTTATGATCTATAAATAAGAGAGCCCAGTGTAGGAATAAATCATCGAAGAAATTCTCAGCATCAATTGATTGCTGAGGTTGGGTTTTCTTCTGATCTAATTTAGAGTAGACTTTTAATACTCTGTAGATTAGATATCCAAGGTTTCTCAAGAGAAATTGACGACTGCATTTGGGAGCTGAAGATTAGAGTAGATATCTGTAGTTTCTCAGAAATAATTGACGACTGCAGCTGAGGAGTGAAAGATATAATTTTATTGCTTTTTAGTTTAGATTTATTTTATTGTAATTTCCTGCGTTGTAAACATCTCCAAATTTGAATTTGAATTACGACTCAGGTTGAAGTTTGCAGATTAGTGTAACGATTTTTACTTTTCCATCTTCAGTTTTCTAGAATTTGATTGATGCCCAAGTTTTAGGAGATTGCTTATTAGATTAAATTTGTATTGATAGGATTTTAATATTGCCTGACGACCAATGCTAGGAAACTTAATATATTGTATAACGGTACTGTTTAAATTCATAAATATCTGATAGCGGAAGATTGTGATTGACGACCATAATCTAAAGAAGGAGGATTAAGATTTATTTTTTGCAATTTAGATTAAGAAATAATTATTTTATTCATATTTCTCCAGTAGTTTAAGAACTTAAAAGATAGATATAAGTTTTCAGAAAAATTAAGTTAATACAGAGAAATCCGTCTTCGTGGGAACTGTCCTATACTAGCTCTACAATTTCCATTGTGTGCTTACAATAGGTTAAGACTTAATTAAAGATACATAAAAGTAGCGTTAGCAAATTTTTGGAGCCGTTGCCGGGGATAGGTTATTTATATTAATTTAAGAAAACAAGTATTTATCTTTCTCTTTTCATATTTCTTTATATTTTTCGATTTTCTTTGATCACTTCTTCAATCTTTTGTAGGTTTATTCGGAGTGATGAATCAGAGTTTTAACTTTCCCTGATCAGAGAAGCTCGAGGCTTAGATTTGTTTTATCTCCCTGCTTTCTAGAATAAAAATTAGATAAAAATAAAATAAAATAGACATTTATAATAACTGTTTTAGTCACCTTGGTCCGTGATAATTCAGAATGGCAGGAAAAGATCAATATGTGGCTAAGACGATGGGGGAGAATTATGCTTTAACCTCTTACACCTCCCCCATGTATTCAAATACACCCTACAGCCGGTAATAGAACTTTTGAAATTATGCCCAATGTGCTTCAAATACTTTCGACTTTTCATGGGCTAATGGATGAAGATCCCTATTTGCATTTAAATAAGTTCGTCAAAGTATATACTATCATTCGAATTAAGAACTTAACAGAAGCATTCACACGGTTATAAGGTTAGACACTCAAATTGAGGAGCTAACCCTTTTCAGAAGAGAGAGTAGCGTACTACCTCCACATGCAATTGGTACATCTAGAGGATGCTTGTTTATGGGATACATATCAACTCCCTCTATTTTTAATTGAATTCCTTAAGAACCTGTCGAGCTACCTACTCACTTGTAGCAAACACCTGTAACATATGTATATAACTTAATTTTTGAGAGTATTCTATGATTTATAATATGCGCAAGTACACTCAATCGTAAAGTCTCTTATGTATGGTCACAATCACTTTACTCGTATGGATTTACGATTTCTTGCGATTCGGAGAGTCAAATCATAGCGAGTACAATTTGAAGCATCATAGAGTTTCACTTTCGTTCTACAAAATTGCAAATGACAAGTTTGGGGAACAGGCGATTCCAGTGATCGATCTTATCGAATAGAATGGAATTCGACCACATTTAACTTGTAGAGGAAGCAGATATGCTACGTATTCAATTTTTCCACTTGCCAACCACCCAAGCCTAAAAACCTACACCTTGGTATTTAACTAGAAGTGACGGTTCAAGCCTAACCTCTTTCCTATAAATCAATACCCATCCACAGGCTAGAACCATCTCACAACCTTTCTCTTTCCTCCATCCTTATCCCTAAACTCCATGATGGAAGTGCATAACCCAAGTGATTTTAGCAAGAGACTTGATAGAATTCTTGAAATACATAGAGCTGAGCTCCTAGTTGTAGAATAAAGAGTAAAAAATCTGAAGTGTCAGCGACCTATTAAAGATGTTGAATCATCCACCAAGATTACCATTAACCCTAAACCTAACCCAAATCCTAAACCTTTTTCCTACGCCTCATCTTCCCCCACTTCCTAACCTTTATACTATCACAACCCACCCCGAATGCATGTTCCTTTATAGTGAGGATGGGTTGTAATTTTCAGTGTCATCTCCCATCCCATCCTTGATCTCCTCGCCACCCTTCTCCATTACCTATACTTTTCCCGCCAACTGTGAACAGTCTCTTCACATAGTTTGCTCAAGGGAGTAGTATAGGTGAAGGGTGATATGGCGATGAGATCTGGCAATGTGTTCACGTCCCCACGCTTCACAGAACTACCACTGTGGCATTGCATTTCTTCTAAGGAAGACCTGTGATGTGCCCAATTTGGGGGAGTGCAATTTGGAAGACAGAGGGACGTGTTCTGACAGCTCTTGGAGTAGCAACCTTGTCAAGGAGTGGATACTCCCTTGGTAGGAAGGAATGAGAGACTCTACTCATGATGTTAGATACCAAGGACCAATCTTTATCGAAGACACATTCTCTTAGACGTTGCTGCTGATGTTTAAAATAGTTTGTGTCTAGATTTTTTCTAGGATTATTTTCTTTTCTGTAATTAGTTTCAATATTTTTTCTTCTAATCATTGTAACTATTCAGTAATATATGAAATTTTCTTTTTGACAAACTTTTTTTTGCTAACTGTGTAATTGTTACTAACATTTCTTTTATTTTTTTTATTAATGTCTCTGAGAAGTAAAACATTGCATTTTCCTCAAGTTTGGGGGAACATTTTTTAAAGAATTTTTTCACATCCAGTAAGCAATTAGAGATATCAATAATTTTTAGGTAAATAATTTTCTGTATCCCCTATTATTTTTGTACCAATGAGGGCATTGTCCAAAATAAGTTTGGGGGGGATACACAATTTCTATGTATAACAGTAATATAATTAGTATAGTAGTAAATCAATTAGTTTTATTTAGTTTGTTTTTGTAAAAAAAATTTGAAATTTTAATTTTTTTTAGTTGATCATTACGTAGGTATTATGATAGCAAAATTACAAAATTTGAAAACTTACAATCCATTATAGTAGGAGTTCAATAATCAAAATAAAGAACAATACAATTCATGCTTAGCTCGTTGAACAATGTATTAGAATGGATGTTTGAAACAATAGATTGATCTAAATTGCAAAATTTTAGACTATAGTTTCAAAATTAGTAACCAGTGAGATTTTGAGTCGTATTTCCTATTTTATTCAGAGAGAGACTACTTTTATTCAAGTCAAAAAGATTTCTTTGAACTTCTACACTGATATGAAATCTCATATTGCTGAATTTAGAATCAAAATATTCTATGATAACCTGATTTTTTGTCTAGAACTATCTGTTAGAAATATCAAAGCAATAAGGCATCTATACTAGTAAATCGTAAAGATGACTAAAGGCCATCTTTTATTAAATCAAAGTCAAAAAGTCAAAATCCCAGAATAAATTTTATCCTTTGAACCCATATTAGAAGCCAAAACCAAATTTCTTTGTACCAAAAATCTGATAAACCCTTAACCATATGTACTACCCAAAGCTTTCAACCTTTAACCCTTATGTTTTTCAAGATTTTAGAATACAAAAAAAAGGGAAGAAGAGGGAGTAGAAGGAGTAAAAAGAAAAAACAGATAAGGAAATGCCAAAAGAGGGTATAGCTGAAGAAATCAAAAGAAGAATATGGGAAAGGAATGAAAAATTGTGAAAAAAAATGATTTCTGAAAAAGAAGAGCGATTTAAAAGTAAAAAGCTTTTGAAGATGACAAATTGTAGAAAGAACAATTTTATAAAAGATCAAAATGGGATTTTACAAGGAAAAAAAAATGGGAAGAAGTTATCCAATTCATGGATACTTACTAAAGAAAAAAAGAAGCTGAAAAGATAGGAGAAAGAAAAGCTAAATCCTCAGAAAAATTTTGAATCCTTTTCTACCCTTCTTTTACACCTTATGAAACCCAAAACCCCATTACCAAGTGTCATCTTGACAATTACATAAATGGTCGGGTCAATAAATCTCGTTCCGATGGATCTGCTCACCGACGCCTCGGAAGCCACATTTTTTACTATTTTACCACCGAATTGATCTTAAGTTAAAAATCTCAAACTTTTAAAAAATGATAATAAATAAACCCTCTATCTATCAAACTTTTACTTCTCACCTCTTCAATCCATTCATTCCCCAGGGAAACCAAACACTAAGTATAATCAACTCTGAGAAATCCCAAATGTCTACTGGAAAGGGACCCTTGACGCGGCATTGGTGTGAGCAATGACGCGCCCGATTTGACATGATATGTGAAAGCCTTTGCCATTACATCAAATTACATCATATTATCTGGTCACTTGACCTTATTTTTAGACGTTCGTATGACTTCCCTTGGTACCTTGATGTTGGTGGTGCTTGCCATCCCTCAAAAGAGGGTCTAAAATTATTAATCAAACTAGGCAGAGCACACTCACACAGACCTGCAAGTAATCAGGGTCTTTTGTAGCAAGTTTTGACAAGATGGTGAGTAAGGGAATGTCCACAGGGAGGTTAGTTTTAAAATATGATAAATCTCCAGATCTGTGAGAGATCTGGCACCCTAACTAATGCTAAGTTAACTACAAGACAGGGGAGAGGTTTAAAATGGATTATCAGTTAAGCTAAGCTGAAATTAAACAAAGGCTATCTTGGATCGAGTTTGGGAACTTAGATCTTGCAGGGGAAAAGAGTAAAAAGCAGAAAATGGTGAAGAGTAGCTTGGAGATTGGTCTCACTGAAATTAGGTTCAATTAATCATGCCACAGAGGTTCAGAGTACACAATTCCCTCAACTGGCTCTAAGAACAGCTGCAGGGCAGAGGGCTCCACTCCAAATCACAGGATCCACCTAGTCTTAAGGCTATGATCTGTCCACTTGAATGGTCACAGACCATCCTATAGACTTTATCGGATCCATGGATTTGCAGCAGACAAATCCAATTGGAGCCTGAACTTGGACTAACCCTAAGGTTATGATATGTCCACTTTAATGGTCACAAACCATCCTAGAGATCTCCTCCAAAGCTAAAGCATCAATTAGAATAATTAAAACCACTACAGATGCTACAATTCCAAGGTCATAGACTCAAGGATTTACAGGAGTATCAGATCCAGGGAGATCGGATGGCATCCAAGAGGCCTACCAGTTAAGTGGGTGAGCTGATTTACAGACTCCTCTACACAAATCCAATCGATCACCAAATGAAATCAAAGGAACTTTAGATCTAATTAAAGCATTAACAATAGCATTTACATTGCAATCAAAATCACTCTACAATGGCAATATTCTCAGATCTGTAGTCTGTGCAGCTGGCAACCCACAATAGCAATCTTAACCTTACCCAATTATAGATCTAACCTCTCTCCTCGCTACTCCAGGGGAATTAGCCAAACATTGTTGAGCTAAAGGAGGGAAAATGGAATTGCTCTACAAGCTCTAATCTCCAGAATTTAGCTCAGATCTCGATCTCCCCCCAATTACAATTGGGGGTCTGTATATATGGCTTTCTCCTTTGTTTTTCCCACCAAAAATCCCTTCTAGAAGGTCCTCAAAGTTTGTTAGAGTTCTGTTAGAGCACGTGGGTCGGTTAGGGTTTCCTAAGGCATCTTCTGGAACCGTCATGTCGATCACCAAGTGCCTCGAGTTTTGTGCAGCAGGTCATCAAGTCACAGCGTGTGCATAGCTGAATTTCTGAGAAGTTCTACACACGATTTCGACAGCTTCAGGAGGCTTTCGACAGGTTGGAATGGAGCTTTTTGGTCCTTTCACTAGGTTCTCAGATCTCTTTGACAGGCTCCGATAGGATGAGCCTTCTCTTAGAGCATCAGCATTCTCAACCCTTGGCCTGGAGCATTCAATAGGCTGGAGAAGCTTTTCAACAGGTTGGGGAACCATTTCGACGGGTTCCATTTTGCATGTCATCATTTCGATAGGGTTGCTCTCCCTCCTATCGAAAGGCTCAAGCACCCTTCGATAGGATTTGTTCCAGCGTCTCCATCTTGATATGCTCAGGAAACCATTCGATAGGTTCCTTTTACACCTCAGGCAGGTTTTTGATAGGATGGTTTCTTCCTTTCTTTCAGCTATTCGATAGGTTCTTGGATCCTATTGAACCCCTTAATCCACACGAATCCATCTTTCTTCTGCCTTCAGATCCTATCGAAACCTTTTCAACTGCACTAATTCCTCCTTTCTTTGCTTTCAGCTCCTATCGAAGTCTTTAGGTTACCTCTCGATAGGATGTTTTCAGCCTGTTTTCACTTCCTTTGCCTTACCCTGCTATAGCCACATGCTCCAAGGGTTCAGTGATGTGCTACCCTCTGTGTTGTTGATTTCAAGTGTGCTTCCCTTATTGGTTGGTGGTGAAAGTATTTAAGAATTAAAAACAGAATGAAACAGGGGATGAATCATCACAACTCGGAAATCCTAGACCTGCAAGATACAGGGTCATTTGTAGCAAGTTTTGATAAGTAAGAGTTTGTCCCACACGGAAAGGTGATCTAAGGCTCCAAGGGAGTCGTCTCTAGTAGTCCCTCCAGATCTGTCTACAGATCTGGCAGTCCTAAAAGGAGGGAAGTTTGAGGTCACTTATTCTAAGTAGTCTAATAACTAAATTACGAAAAGGATTGAGAGGATGGATGGAGTGTGGAAAATAATTATAAAAAGGGTGAGAAATATGTTATTGAGTCAAGGTCAGAGGAGTTTTTGTAACTCAGATTTAGATCTGATGTTATAGAATTCCTGTTCAGAGGCTACATTGTCACCTCTGAGGAGAAAGGATCCAACCCATCGCTACTGCCATGACTCCACCCTTAGGACTATAACCTGTCCACTTGAATGGTCACAGACTATCCCATAGGGGAGCCACTATCCAGGGATGAGTCAGAACATAATAATTAAATCATTGCAAGCACTATTTCATCCAGGCTAGCAGCTCAGGAATCCATAGGGAACCTCAACCTCTAAAGTTCCATATGTGGGGTTAAGGCTGGAAAACCATGATAGCCCATACACATGGAACCAGCAAGCGATTGAGTACAACCTTTGATCCAGCTGTCCATTGCTTGAGAGAGGCTATAATGGTCCAGTCACCAGCCTACAATCTCTATAACCAGATCAGATCCGGCATCTGATGGCAGATCTATACAACTATGGGGGAGTCTACCTCTGTACAATCCCTCACCAGGCTTCTACAAGCTCAGGTGAAAAGAAGAAGGATCCATCTTGGATCGGTGGATCAGAATCACCCTAAGGCTATAATCTGTCCACTTAAATGGTCACAAACTATCCCAGAGGTTATCCTCCTCACGGAGCCCAAAACAAAATAAGATTATCGCTGCTACCACCATGTTCACCAGGCTACCAGCTCAAGATCCCATGGGGATTTCAGATCTAGTAGGTCCTGTGGTGGGGCTAAGGCTGGAAGACCATGATAGCCCAAACACACAAGTTACTTGGATCTGAGTAGCCCTTAAAATCAGTCCTCCATTGCCTAGGCAATGGCGGATCACAAGGCAGCAGCCTTGCACAGAGCATCTCACAAATCAACAGCAATCCCACAAAGTATAAATCCTATTACAAAATTTCCATTAATCTAACTCAAATACATATACAGAGTCATAGCCAGCAATTGCTGGACTATGGAGAGAAGAAAAGAAAAAGAAAAAGAAAAACTACTTACTGCTAAAAACAAAAGAGAAAAGAAAAGCGATCTGAGATAGGTTCCCCAGATACCTAAACCTAAGCTAGGCCTGGGCATATATAGCAGTGGGGTGGCGGCGCATTAGGGTTAGGAAACCCTAATTTTAATGATGCCACATGGCCTTCTACTGATCCTTAGATGCCTCGAGGAGTGTGCACAGAGATTTGAGCATGGGAATGCATGCCCTAATCATTGGAAGTTTCCAGAATGCCCTCTGCTGAAGAGATGGAAGTTTGGGTTCAGAGGCTCGCTAGGTAGCTGTAGTTTCCCAGACATCTCGCGTGGTAGCTCATTGCTCTTCGCTAGGATGATTTGACACTGAAGCTTCAGCCGTCGCGAGGTTGCCTTGGTTTGCTCTTCAGGCAATCGCGCGGTAGAGAGTTGAGCTCTCACTGAGTTGGAGTTCGCGAGGTTGAATAGAAAACATAGTCTCAAGCGTCGCGAGGTTGCAATTCAAGCGAAGGCATGTAGATTAATCTTCTTGCCAAGGGCAGAACTATGAGCTCTTTTCTTTACTTGGACTTTGCGAGTTACCTCGCCAGGTTCTTTTGAGTTTTGACTGCGCGAGGTTCTTTGTCTCACTCAATCTTCGTGAGATGGGCTTTGCCTTCTCTAGGATTCTTTCTTTCTTGAAGCTGATGAGGCATTCTTCTTTGAGAATTGTACTGGCGACTGTCACGACTCGTGAGAATCTTCTGAAGCTCTCTCTCCTCAGTTGTCTTAAGCGAACTTCGCGAGATTGAGAGAAGTCTGCCTTGAACTGTGCGACACTGAGCGCTGTGTTCTACCCTTGATCTTAGCGGGAGCTACACGGAGTTGAGTTTCTGAAGCTCCCCAGTCATTCATCTGTGCGAGAGGTTGCTTGTAAAGCCTTGGGAAGCTCAGCTGATCTGCGCAAGGCTTCAAGGTGCATTCTTGTTGAGGGGCATCTGGTGCCAAAGCAGGCTCCATAACAAGATTGTTGGCCTTATTTCACTGCTGATTATTTCCTGAACAAAACACTTAAGACGAGTTTATTAAGTGGCTAAGGGTCTAATCGAAGGTTAAGTTAAGGGGTGAAAAGTGGTACTTTTCAGGTCTTAACACACCCCCAAACCTAATCTTTGCTAGTCCCTTAGCAAAGCTACATTAAATCTATCCTAAAAATTAAATGCTACTTTCGTAGGGAGCACGGATACATTTAGCATATGTACCAAGCCTTTTAAACCCCTAAGTGATCCCTAGTGGAGTGAAGTCTCCTGAGGGTTTTCAGTGAAGACACCCACAAACTTTTCCAATGAAATAGTTAACTAAAGTGCAATGTCTTCCAATGAGCAGTTAAGGAATCAGATTTAGCCTACTCATGAATCAGCATAAAAGAAGTTTAATTCATTGGTTGCGCAGGAACTTAGACAACATAATTTGCATGTTAGCATAGCATTTCCAAATAATTTGTGATCACAGAAAACTGCACAAATGCATGTCAGCACTGAGCTTATCCTTATGTCAGAAAATTAGGTTAAGGTCATACAGAATATATTCAAGTTCAGACCCAAAAGAAAGCTTTTCAAGGCATACTCTCATCAAGGTTTGTTGAGGGGTTCAGTTTCTCACAGGCTCAAGAGCAGTTACATCCCCCAACTGGGTTTGTAAGCATGAGCATATACAGAGTTCTTAAGTGCTGGCATCATTGTTAGTTTCTCACCATAGATTGGATAATTCCTTATCTTCACATGACAGCTCACTCAATCTTTGGATCACAAGGGCTTTTAACTGGGTTAAAATGTGGCTTATGGAGTATGGTTGAAAAGAATAGAAGGTTTGAAAAGGGGTTCAAAAATTGAGAACTCAGTGGGTGCAGGAGGTGGTTCATGACTTCACCTTCTTGAATTCAGCTCCCTTCATCTTCTTTGAGATTTCATATTTGAAGTGATCAGTTTCTCATCTTCATTTTGATTTTCCAATGAAGGTTCCTCTTGACTTCTCTCTTATTCCTCTTCATTATTATTTCTTTTGTTTCTTTTTGCTGGAGTTTTCTTCCCCTTTATTTTATTTTATTTTATTTTGTTTTTGCTTCTCAGACATGCCACCATGTCCTCAGTTATCAGTCTGCCATAATAGATGCTTCTTCTCCATTCACCTAATGCTGACCATAGCTAGTCCATCTTCAACTCTTTCTCCTTTACCTTCTGAATTCTCAGAGTGAGGGTAGGTTGAATCAGGTTCATAGGTTCAGGTTCAAGTACTCAGGTGTATTTTGAAGAAATTTAGGATTTAAAGCTCAAAGGGGTATGGACAAGGGCAGTTGCTTTAGGATTGATCTTTTTAGGCTCAAACTGTCCAAGAGAAGGCCTTGATCCTTTCCTAGGTTTCATGAGTACTGTCAGTTGTTTCAACTTGGAGTTACCTAACTTCTAGTGAGCACAGAGACTCAGCCAGTCCTTAGAACTAGAAGAAGTGCCTTAGTTACTCCTAAAAAAAAAATAATTTTGTAAGCCCAATTCTCATTGGTTCTGGTCATCCTTTGAACTTTTAAGTATGTCCTCACCTTTTTCTCTCTCTACTGATTCACTAAGTGCAGATACACATGTGTTTCCTTGGTGAAATTATTATGGAAATGTGGAATATTAGGAGTCTATAATGTTCATAAATTTTAAACTTCTTAATTTTATGATTCTTAAGTGGACAGAGGTCCATTTCCATATTGCTCAGATGGGTCTGTTGCACTTATGTTAACTATTCCATTGGCAGGGTCCGCCTGCCATACCCCCAAACCTATGAGGAGCAGTGTCCTCACTGGTTCAAGGTCGCTGTGCAGCAGAGTTATTGCAACATAACAAAAAAGAACAAGAAATAAAGTAACCAACAAATAAGAGAAAGAAAGATATTATTATGCGAAAAAAAGTACAAAAGAAAGAGGAAAGGGAGAAAGATTAAAGTGCGGGGTTGAGAAGGAGGGGGGGTGGGTGGAGAAGGCGGGGGAGGGGGTGGAGTGGAGGGGGATGGCTCGGTCTTGCATTTCTTCTTCTGCGGCTGGAGCTTTTCCTCCTCCTCCTTGGCAATGGTTTGCAGAACCTCCTCGAATTCGTCCCAGAGGGGTTGGAGGGGATCTGGCTCTTTGGGGGGCGGCGGGTCCAACCACATCGGGTAAAACTTGTTAGGCAGTGCATTTGGCTTGTCATCTGCCATGGTTAGGAATAGGGAAGGACCGCGAGAGTGAGATAGGATGTTGTGAAGATGAACATGGCCTCCCGGTGTATTTATAGGCGAGGGATTGGGGAAGATGAAACGGTTGAGAAAAATCCAAGTCGCCGCCATTAAATGAGAAAGACTTGGGAAACATCAAGTCCCAGTAGTCAATGTGGGAAATGACAAATGCGGAAGTCGGCGTGATGTCTATGACCTTGTGAAACTCGTGACAGTGAAAGAATTGGGTCATGCGAATTGTGCGAGCCTTCCCAAATCAGAATGTGGAACTCGCGAGGGCCAAATTAGCTATTCAGAAGAAGAGGAAGTCATACCGATCCCCCACAAAAAAATCAAACTCCACATATCTCTAAGAATTTCGTAAAATTTAAGGAAAAACTAAAGTAATATAGTACAATATGGACACAACTGCGGGTCAGGTAGATGTAGGGGTCCCATGAAAATGAACAGTGCACATAGGATCTGCAGGTCGTTCAATGCAAGGCTTCAGCCTTTGACCATTCACTTTGAAGGTCCTCCAGGATTTGGGGTCCTGAACTTCCGCAGCACCAGATGGGGAAACATTTACGACAATATAGGGGCCATCCCATCTGGATTTTAATTTGCCAGGAAAGAAATTTAGTTTGGAGTTAAATAACCAAACCTTACCACCTGGTTCGAGGCTTTTCCTCAGCAAGCCTTTGTCGAAAAAGGCTTTAGCCCGTTCCTTGTAGATCCTGGCATTGGCGTAAGCATCCATCCGCAACTCATCCAATTCCGATTGTTCTAATGACCTGTGTTGACCAGCAAAAGTTAGATCCATGTTCAAGTTCTTAATGGCCCAATAGGCCCTGTGTTCTAACTCGACTGGGAGATGGCAGGCCTTGCCATAGACTAGTCTGAATGGGGACATTCCGATAGGGGTCTTATAGGCAATCCTATAGGCCCACAGTGCATCATCCAGTTTCTCAGCCCAATCTTTCCGGTCAGTCCTAACTGTTTTCTCAAGGATGTGCTTAATCTCCCTATTGGAAATTTCAACTTGCCCACTTGTTTTTGGGTGGTAGGGAGTAGCAATCCTATGGGTCACAGAACATCTCTTGAGCAAGCTCGCAAAATTTCTGTTACAAAAGTGGCTACCCCCATCACTAATAATAGCTCTAGGGGTTCCAAATCTCGAGAAAATGTTGTGCTTTATGAATTTGAGGACTACCTGGTTATCATTGGTTCTTGTGGCAATGGCTTCTATCCATTTGGAGACATAGTCCACTGCCACTAAGATGAATTGGTAACCATTAGAGGGGGGAAAGGGGCCCATGAAGTCTATTCCCCATATATCAAACAGTTCTACAACAAGGATGGGCTGTAATGGCATTGAATTCCTTTTAGAGAGCCCTCCTAATTTCTGACATCTCATACATGCCTTGCAGTGTGTGTGTGCATCCTTGAATAAGGATGGCCAGTAAAAACCACACTACAGGACTTTGTCAGCAGTTTTTCTCCCACTAAAGTGGCCCCCACAGGCATTTTCATGGCACATAGCTAGAATACTGGGGAAATCACTTTCGGGAACACATCGTCGGATGATTTGGTCGGCACAGTACTTGTATAGGCAAGGTTCCTCCCAGAAAAAATACTTGACCCTTGAGAAGAACAAGTCTTTATTCATTTTGGTCCAGTGGGGAGGAATCTTTCCTATAACCAGATAATTAACTATGTGTGCAAACCAAGGGACTATGGATTGGATGGCAAATAATTGCTCATCAGGGAAGACATCATTTGTAGGACCATCAAGGCATTCCTCCAAGATAATTCTGGACAAGTGGTCAGCCACCACATTCTCCACACCCTTTTTGTCCTTGATTTCGATGTCAAACTCCTGTAACAGGAGTATCCATCTAATCAGCCTCAGCTTAGCATCTCTCTTGGACAGTAGGTACTTCAGTGCCGAATGGTCAGTGAAGATCACAGTTTTAGATCCTAATAGGTAGGCTCTAAATTTGTCAACAGCGTAAACCACTGCTAGAAGCTCTGTCTCAGTTGTGGTATAGTTCAGCTGAGCTTTAGCAAGTGATTTGCTGCTATAAGCAATGACCACAGGCAATTTATCTTTTCTTTGGCCCAACACAGCACCTATTGCCAAGTCTGATGCATCACACATCAGCTCAAAAGGCAGGGTATAGTCTGGTGTTTGGAGTACAGGAGTAGAGGTGAGGCAGATTTTTGATGTTTCAAAAGCCTTCAGACATTCAGCAGAAAAGTTGAAGGCGACATCCTGACAGAGCAGGTGGCATAATGGCTTGGCAATTTTGCTGAAGTCCTTAATGAATCTCCTGTAAAATCTTGCATGCCCAAGGAATGATCTGATTTACTTGACTATTTTTGGAGAGGGGAGATTGGCAATGAGGTCCACTTTGGCCTTGTCTACCTCAAGCCCTGCTTTAGAGACCACATGGCCCAACACAATACCTTGTGTTACCATGAAGTGGCTCTTTTCCCAGCTTAAAACCAAATTGGTTTCCTCACATCTTTGCAGAACTAGGTTTGAGGTGTCAGAGACCTTGCCAAAGTGTCTCCATAGACAGAAAAGTCATCTATAAAAATCTCTAAAAACTTGTCAATCATGTCAGAGAAGATGGCATACATACACCTCTAAAAAGTGGCTGGTGCATTACAGAGTCCAAAAGGCATCCTTCTGTAAGCGAAGGTGCCAAAGGGACAGGTGAAGGTGGTTTTTTCTTGGTCTTGAGGATGAACAGGGATTAGTATCCATCAAGAAAATAGTAGAAAGCTTTTCCAGCCAATTTGTCCAGGATTTGATCAATGAAGGGAAGAGGGAAATGGTCCTTTCTAGTTTTAAAGTTGAGCTTCCTATAATCAATGCACACTCTCCAGCCTGTGGTTGCCCTGGCTGGCCTCAACTCACCAGTTTTAGTCTCAATCACTGTTATACCAGATTTCTTGGGCACCACTTGGATAGATGCCACCCAATGAGAATCAGAGATGAGGTAAATCACCCCTGCATCTAGCAATTTAATGATTTCCTTGAGGACCACTTCCTGCATGTGAGGATTTAGCTTCCTCTGCATTTCCCTGGAGGGTAATGCTCCCTCCTCAAGATGGATCCTATGCATACAAATTGATGCATCAATTCCTCCCAGATCAGCAATGGTCCAACCAATTGCCTTCTTGTGCTTCCTCAAAACTGTGAGTAATTCCTTTTCCTGCTCATTGGTACGGGAGGAAGAGATAATTACAGGAAGCTTCTCACATTTCTTAAGGAAAGCATATTTTAATGTTTCTGGAAGCTGCTTAAGTTCCAGATCAGGGGCCTTGTGGGTGGATGGCAAAATATGTGTATTGGAGGTTGGAGGAAGAGGTAGCAGTGTAGGTTTCCAATCGAGTCGACCGAGCCCAGAGAGCCTCTGATATTGGCATGTCTTTTGATCTCCTATCTGGGCTCTCTTCCTCCACCATGCCCCAAGTGTCAACTAAATTCCTGACAATGTTGCCCCACTCCAGTAGAGTGGGCAATTCTTCTTCTACAATTTCCTCTAGTACATCCACTGCAAAGCTCTCCTCATTGTCCATCTGAGGGTACTTTGCACTGTTGTACACATTCAGCTCAACATCCATATGTCCAAAGGTTACCTCCATTACTCCATACCTACATTGGATGCAAGCATTGGTGTGAAAGAAAGGCACTTGATATATGGGTATGAGGTTTGGGCTAGTGCTGCAGCCCATATCCAAAACTAAGAAGTCAGCAGGGTAGAAAAACTTATCCACTCCTACTAAGACATCCTCAACCATCCCCAGAGGTTTCCTCTCAGACCTGTCAGCCATCATTAGCACAATGGGGGTAGCCTTGACCCCCAAACCTAGTTCTAATATACATTGTATGGCAACAGGTTAACATTGGCTCCAAGGTCTAAAAGGGCTTTCCCAATTGTATGATCTCCAATTACACAGGGAATAGTGGGTATACCTGGATCTTGCAACTTCTCAGGCATTGCAATGTTAAATACAGAATTCACTGTATCGGTTGCAAAGATCTTCTTGGACACATGGCCTCTAGCCTTTCTCTTTTGGGTGCAGAGGTCTTTTAGGAACTTTGCATAGGCTGGGACTTGTTTAATTACCTCAAGCAGGGGTAAATTGATTTTTACCTGCCTGAAAGTCTCCATCATTTCCTCCAACTGGGCATTCCCTTTTCAAAGGGACAGGACTATTCGAACTGAGAAATGGCGGTTGAGTCTGGTTTGGTTCCACAACTGCAAGCCCATGATTAAACTTCTATTTTTTTCTTTTTTCATGTTTATCTTCCTGCTGAGGCTCAACTACAGCCTCTTTATTTTTCTCCTGCTGCAAGGTGGCAGGCAGTTCTTGGCTTGATGGCCCAACAACATCTCTTTCATGATCATTTGCATCATCTGTGGAAATTGCCTCAGCTGGTCTGCTACCCACCTGGTTATTTACCAGCCTGCCAGACCTTAGGGTAGTGACAGCATTGGTGTCCTCAAACTCTGAGGAAGCTTCCTCAATGAAAAACTAACCCTTGTGGTTAGCACTTGGCTGGCAAGACAATCTGCCTTCATCTCTCCTAGCCAAGGTTTTGGACATTTGGCTCAGTTGCTCTTCCATTTTCTTGAGGCTCTGACCATGAGAATCCACAGTCTGAGCCAAGGAACCTAAGTTTTGCAATGAAGCCAAGACTTGGTCCTCGAAGGAAGTATTTCTTGATTGAGAAGGGGGTAGGACCAACTGATTTTGTTGCTGATGGGGCTGCTGGTGGTGCTGGAAGGTAGACCTTGGGGCATGCCCTTGATTGAACTGCTGTTGTGGCGTCTATGGTAAAGCCAACATCTGCTGGGGCTGCATGTAGTTATCTTGCTTCCACCTCAGATTTGGGTGGTCTCTCCATTGGTAACCAGCATTTTGGTGCTGGTATCCATATGGCTGCCTATTATAGCCCCCAAATTATTGCTGACCATAAGACTGAGCAGCAGCAGCATGTTCCAACATTAATTTCGGAAATTGACCTACAGATGGACATTCCTCCACTGTGTGCTTTGGGGACTGGCATATGAGACATGCCTCCGCCACATGAGCAGCCCTTCTGGGTTGCATCACGGTCAACAATTTATCAAACTTCATAGAGAGGTTTGCCATCTGCAGCCGTAGGTCATCGTTCCCAGACACATCATAAATTTTTCTTTTGGATCTAGCAGCAGACCCCACCTTTGACTCAGATTCCTGATTAGTTCTTGCCAGGGATGGCTTTTGAAAAGCATTCTCACTAATCACCTCAAACAATTCCCATGCCTCCTCAGCAGTCTTGTGCATGTAGGATCCACCACAAGAGGCATCAACCATATCTCTGTTTTTTTCATCAATCCCATTGTAGAAGATTTGTACAAGCTGCCACTCAGGGATCTTGTGGTGGGGGCATTGTTTGAGCATCCCTTTAAACCTATCCCAGGACTGGTTAAAATCTTCAGTTGGGGATTGAGAAAACGCAAGAATCTCTTTCCTCAATTGGCTAGTTTTGGTCTCAGGGAAGAACTTGGTTAGGAATGCAGTGCAGGTCTTTCCATGAAGCAATGCTATTGTTGGGAAGAGTGGCCAACTGTATCGGCCCTATCCTTGAGGAGAAGGGAAAGAGTCTGAGCCTAGTAGCCTCGGTCCCAAACCCTGATATTAAAGTGGTGCACAAGGCCAAGAACCGGTCAATATGCTTGTAAGGGTCTTCTTTGCTAAGCCCATGGAAAGTCGGGCGACATTTGGATGATGGAAGTTTTTATCTCATAATTCCCCTGAACATCAGGGAATTGAATGCTATAGGGGGAGTTGTAGTCATCCGGAGCATTCAACTCCTTGAGGGTTCTGGGGTGTTCTTCACCCATAGTTGCTGATGCAGAATTTCCTGGGGGCTCTCCTGTGGTGTGCCTGTCTCTTCTAAGTCTCCTTCCCCTTTCTAGCTCAGGGTTTAGAGGCTCTAAAGTAGGGCTGAGGGATCTCCTCCCTAGCAGACAAGCACACCCACAGCAAGGAAAGCTTCTTGCAGGCACATTGTAAAAGAATACTTATACACAAACAAATTTATCTAACTATGTTACAGCTATCAAAGAATACATTTAAACTATCCTAGATACTGCTAAAGAAATTGTTAAAAAGAAAGATAAACAGAGCTTTAGAGTCAGAGAGTTTGCAAACAGAGGTAGCTATGCTCCACTTGCATTCAAATTATCCTTCACTGCTGCTGTCTAGATCTGCAAGAAAGATTCACAATTATATCAGCAGTATCAATTATTCACATGTACAAAGAATACTAAGAATACAAAAACTAAGGGTCTACTATTAGATCATCTGTCCCCGGCAGCGGCGCCAAAAACTTGTTGTTGAATTCAAGTGTGCTTCCCTTATTGGTTGGTGGTGAAAGTATTTAAGAATAAAAAACAAAATGAAACAGGGGATGAATCAGCACAACTCAAAAATCCTAGACCTGCAAGATACAGGGTCTTTTGTAGCAAGTTTTGATAAGTAAGAGTTTGTCCCACAGGGAAAGGTGATCTAAGGCTCCAAGGGAGCTGTCTCTACTAGTCCCTCTAGATCTGTCTACAGATCTGGTAGTCCTAAAAGGAGGGAAGTTTGAGGTCACTTATTCTAAGTAGTCTAATAACTAAATTACAAAAAGGATTGAGAGGATGGATGGAGTGTGGAAAATAATTATAAAAAGGGTGAGAAATATGTTATTGAGTCAAGGTCAGAGGAGTTTTTATAACTCAGATTTAGATCTGATGTTATAGAATTTATGTCCAGAGGCTACATTGTCACCTCTGAGGAGAAAGGATCCAACCCATCGCTACTGCCATGACTCCACCCTTAGGGCTATAACCTGTCCACTTGAATGGTCACAGACTATCCCATAGGGGAGCCACTATCCAGGGATGAGTCAGAACATAACAATTAAATCATTGTAGGCACTATTTCATCCAGGCTACCAGCTTAGGAATCCATAGGGAACCTCAACCTCTAAAGTTCCATATGTGGGGCTAAGGCTGGAAAACCATGATAGCCCATACACATGGAACCAGCAAGCGATTGAGTACAACCTTCGATCCAGCTGTCCATTGCTTGAGAGAGGCTACAATGGTCTAGTCACCAGCCTACAATCTCTATAACCAGATCAGATCCGGCATCTGATGGCAGATCTATACAACTATGGGGGAGTCTGCCTCTGTACAATCCCTCACCAGGCTTCTACAAGCTCAGGTGAAAAGAAGAGGGATCCATCTTGGATCGGTGGATCAGAATCACCCTAAGGCTATAATCTATCCACTTAAATGGTCACAGACTATCCCAGAGGTTATCCTCCTCACGGAGCCCAAAATAAAACAAGATTATCGCTGCTCCTCACGGGATTTCAGATCTAGTAGGCCCTGTGGTGGGGCTAAGGCTGGAAGACCATGATAGCCCAGACACACAAGTTACTTAGATCTGAGTGGCCCTTAAAATCAGTCCTCCATTGCCTAGGCAATGGCAGATCACAAGGCAGCAGCCTTGCACAGAGCATCTCACAAATCAACAGCAATCCCACAAAGTATAAATCCTATTACAAAATTTTCATTAATCTAACTCAAATATATACAAAGTCATAGCCAGCAATTGCTGGACTATGGAGAGAAGAAAAGAAAATGAAAAACTACTTACTGCTAAAAACAAAAGAGAAAAGAAAAGCGATCTGAGATAGGTTCCCCAGATACCTAAACCTAAGCTAGGCCTGGGTATATATAGCAGTGGGGTGGCGGCGCATTAGGGTTAGGAAACCCTAATTTTAATGATGCCACGTGGCCTTCTACTGATCCTTGGATGCCTCGGGGCGTGTGCACGGAGATTTGAGCATGGGAATGCGTGCCCTAATCATTGGAAGTTTCCAGAATGCCCTCTGCTGAAGAGATGGAAGTTTGGGTTTAGAGGCTCACTAGGTAGCTGTAGTTTCCCAGACATCTCGCGTGGTAGCTCATTGCTCTTCGCTAGGATGATTTGACACTGAAGCTTCAGCCGTCGCGAGGTTGCCTTGGTTTGCTCTTCAGGCAATCGCGCGGTAGAGAGTTGAGCTCTCGTTGAGTTGGAGTTCGTGAGGTTGAATAGAAAACGTAGTCTCAAGCGTCGCGAGGTTACAATTCATGCAGTCGCACGGTAAGGGGGTAAGGATATTGCTTAGTGAAGCCTCTCTAAGGTATCTTAAGGATGGCAAGCACTCTGGTTTGGTGACGAAAAAAGTTTCGTCTACCATCAGCTCGGGTATTAGCTTTTGAGCTTCAATGAAGGGATTTGGTAGGACCAAATGAATGGGCAGAGGAGTAAGCTCAGGCTCAGGGCTAGCAGTAGCAGGGGTGGGTTCCTCATGTCTAATTTTCTTTCCTTTCTCCACCCTGTCTGCCTTATCCATTGAAAGTTTTCGTTTAGCTGCAGTTTTGGCTTTTCCTTTTGCTTTTGGGGTCGATTTGCTCACTTTCCTCGCAGAGGATTTGGGGAACATTGCAGCCAATGATTTCTCTACTTTTCCCATTCTAGATTGATGTATAAAAATGCCCAAAATAGATCTTGACCACGAATCAAATTACTAAATGATAACCGGAGAGAATGGGTAGAAATACCGAGATCTAGGGTTTATGTTTGAACGAGTTGTTTGCTTTGCAAGAATCCCCAGATTATAAGTGAAATCTTTCGAAAATGCAAATGATCTACACAATCGCCATAAAAGGGTAGTAAACTTGTTAACTCGCAAGGAGAGAGCGAAGTAGGTAAAGAAGAGTCGCTCTGCAGAAAGAGTTTGAAACGAAACCCCAACTTCGAAAGGGGTTAAATATACTCAAAGTTAATATCGCAAAGCGCCTTTAAGTTTTTGAAAAGTTCCAAAAGAGACCTTTTTACAATTGTGAATGGCATCAATACCATTCGACAAGTTAACAGCTTCAGAAACATTATATCGCAAGGGAATTAGCTTCAGAACTCTCTTTTCGAAAAGAAAATGTTTCCAGAAACAACTATTCGAAAAGCACATCTTTGCTTTCGAGCAGTTCATTACAGCTCCATAGTCTATTCGAAAAGAAAATTGGACTTTGCAAAAAGCGAATTATTACTTTGCGACTGAACTTTAAGCATGTTTAAACTATGCGAAAAGAGATAAAAGCAGAAATAGAGAAAATAAGCACAAACTATGATATACAAACATAATGTACAGTTTTCTACCATCAGATTTTTGGAGATTCGTGATGATAGATGGGAAGCACAGGCTCCTGAGTATTTTCAATGTATGGTTTGAGCCTCTGACCATTTACCTTTATGATTCTTCCATTACTTGGATCAATGATGTCAACAGCTCCTGAAGGGGCTGCCTTAATGACAGTGTATGGCCCTTCCCATCTGGATCTCAGTTTTCCTGGGAAAAACTTGAGCTTTGAGTTAAATAGCCATACCTTAGAATCAGCTGTGAACTCTTTTCTCAATAAATTTTTATCATGAAAAGTTTTGATTTTCTCTTTATACAATCTTGAATTTGTGTATGCATCCATTCGTAGCTCTTCTAACTCAGCAAGTTGCAGTTTCCTGTGATTACCAGCAGTAGTTAGATCCATGTTCAATGTTTTAATGGCCCAAAAAGCTTTATATTCTAACTCTATTGGTAAATGGCATGCTTTGCCATAGACCAACCTAAATGGGGACATACCAATTGGGGTTTTATAGGCTGTCCTATATGCCCACAATGCATCATTCAACTTAAAGGACCAATCCTTTCTGTCCTTCTTCACAGTCTTTTCCAAAATATGTTTGATTTCTCTATTGGAAATCTCCACTTGTCCACTGGTTTGTGGATGATATGGAGTGGCTACTCTATGAGTCACAGAGTATTTCTTCAACAAAGTTTCAAAATATCTATTACAAAAATGGTTTCCCCCATCACTAATAATGGCTCTGGGAAAACCAAACCTGGAAAAAATGTGATCCTTAAGAAATTTCAAAACCACTTTGTGATCATTTGTTTTAGTAGCTGTGGCTTCAATCCATTTGGATACATAATCCACAGCTACTAGAATGAAGTTATTCCCATTGGAAGGAGGAAAGGGACCCATGAAATCTATCCCCCAAACATCAAACAACTCGACTACCAAAATAGGCTGTAAAGGCATTGAGTTCCTCTTGGAAATGCTGCCTAATTTCTGGCAGTTTTGGCAGGACTTACAATGCTGCAGGGCATCCTTGAAAAGTGTAGGCCAATAAAATCCACACTGCAAAACTTTTGCAGCCGTTTTGTTCCCACTAAAATGACCTCCACAGGCCTGTTCATGACACATAGAAAGTATTCTATGAAATTCTTGGTCAGGGACACATTTCCTTATTATTTGATCTGCACAACTCTTAAACAGATAAGGATCCTCCCAGATGAAGTGTTTAACCTTTGAGAAGAAAAGACCTTTATCCATTCTATTCCAATGTTGAGAAATTCTTCCAGTAGCCAAAAAGTTGACTATGTTTGCAAACCAAGGAGTGTGTATACTTATGGCAAAAAGTTGCTCATCAGGAAAAGATTCATTGATAGGCAACCTATCAATCTCAGCAGTTAAAATTATGGAGAGGTGATCAGCCACCACATTTTCCACCCCCTTTTTATCTTTAATCTGTAGATCAAATTCCTGTAATAGGAGAATCCACCTGATTAATCTTGGTTTGGTGTCCTTCTTAGGATTGGGGGTGTGGCAGAGATGCCAATAAAATAAGTTAAGGCTTGGTGCAGCTTATGACCAGCAGAATTTTTGAAAATGAAGTAATTTCACACCTGTTGTTTTGAAAAATGAGGAAGTTAAAACTTTTTAAAAATGATTTCTAGTGTAATTCTAATACTTTCATGAAGTGAAGGTCAGAAAATTTCTAAAAAAAATAAAAAAATTTGATGTTTTAGTAAACCTAAAAAGAGAGAAAACAGTGATGATATACCTCAAGAATTTGATAGAAAATCACACCCAGTGAGATTTGGGCCTGCTGAAATGTATTCTTTGGAGGTATGAATTGGCAATTTTTTCTGCTCTAGGGACTGTTTGAACCTGCTTGTTATCACTAGAAGTTACACATATCCAAGTTAAAATAACTTGACAGCAATCATGATATTAAAGACATGATGTAGGGCCTTCTTTTGGACAGTTTGAACTTCAAAAAGCCCCACCTGTTAAAACAGCCCTTGATACACACCATTTGAACTTTATAAATCAAAGATTTCTTTGAAACCTCATCAACCTCATTTAGCCTAACCCTCACTCTGAGAATTCAGAAGGTAAAGGAAAGAAAGCTGAAGAAAGGTGAGTTGGGTAACAGTTTGGTAAAAGAAAAAGAAAAATAATTGAAGGCAATGATGTATCAGCAAAAGAAATGTGGCATTCCAGTCAATGTTGATTTGAAAAACAAAAAAAAAAAGAGAAGTCATTTCATTGGAAGTTTGAAAAAGAAAGAGAAAAAGATGGCCACTTTGGCTCTGAAAATTCAAAGAAGAAGATGAAATTGTGCTGAAATAAAGAAGATGTCCATACCACCTCCTTACCTTGACTGACTTCTAAAATTTTGAACTCCATTCCAACCCTTTTATTCTTGATAAATTTCACCCATAAGCCACATTACAACCCAAGTTAAAGTCCTTCTGATCAAAGATGGATTGAGCTGTCATATGGAGATAAGGATTTGTGTAATCTATGGTGAAAAGAGCAGTGAATTCAAAACTAAAAAGCAATGCCTATGCTCCTGCTTACAGTCTTATTTGAGGGCTGTAACTACTCTTGAGTTATGTGAAATAGTACAACCCTCCTACTTGCATGTTGAGTGAAAACCCTGGCGAGAGTTGGGTTTGAAATCAACTTATTTGGGGTAACATCAAAACTGAATTCTCAAATAGAAGGCGAGCTTTTCATTAATTTTTCTTGTAAAAACTTTTTGACACCAACTGAGTGAATGATAAAGGAATTACAGCAGAATTTTAGTTTTGAACTGATGTTTTCTTGAAAATCTTCTTACAACCTGATGGATGAAGGTGTGAATAATCTGATTGGATGAAAGTTTGCTTTAACAGAACTACATTGATCTTAACTGATTTATTGGAGAAGTTTGTGGGTACCTTCACTGAAAACCCTCAGAAGACTTCACTCCTCCACTAGGGATCACCTAGGGGTTTAAAAGGCTTGTCGCATATGCTAAATGCAACTGTGCTCCCTACAAAAATGGCTTTTCATCCTATTTTTAAATTTTGTCTTTGCTCAGGGACTAGCAAAGCTTAGGTTTGGGTGTGTTGAGAATCGAAAAATACCATTTTCACCCTTAACTGGGCCTTGATAGACCCTTGAGAGAACTAAATAAGTGTTTTAAGTGTTTGTTTTACACTAACAATAAAGGCGTGCTTAACCTTAAAAGTAGCTTAAAGTGCCAAAAGATGATGACCCATCTTGATCTGGAGGAAGAAGGAGAAAGGACAACCTCTCAAAATGCCTAAAATAAAGAGGACAAAGGCACTGGTTTCAACTTTGAAAGAGGTTTGGAGCTATTCGAAAGAAGAATACACTCACTGAATGTTATTAGTAAGGTCCCCAATCTTTGCGAAAAGGTCTCCAATCTTTGCGAATAGATCTCCGAAGTTCTGATTCTTTTCGAAAGGTTCCCAATCTTTGCGAATAGATCTCCGAGTTCTGATTCTTTTCGAAAAGGTCTCAATGCATGCGAAAAGAGCTTGAAGTCACGATACCTTGCGAAAAGTTTTCCAAAGCATGCGAAATGATATCTGAAGATTCTCGGCATCAGTAAAGGGAAATTCGATAATCTCGCATGCGCCCAATGCATTTAAAGCCGGGGACATTAGAAGATCTTGAGCACGAACCAAAGGCATATTCCAGCCCATGTGAACACCCAAAGATGAAATTGCTTGGCGGGAACTTCTAGAAGCTCAAACAGATTTTTGAATTACATATGAAATTGATGCTTCTATCACGATTGGGTGAACCGGATCAAGCGATTACGATTGGCCAAAATAGATTTGGATCCTTGTGCTCGACTCCTATTGGTTGATCTGAGATCTATCAATTACGATTGGTTGATACACATCGAAATTTGGACTTAGGAAAACTATAAATAGCGAACCATTTGCCCAATTTGGGTATCCAGTTTGAGTTTCATTTACATTGCTCCATTTCCAATTCAGATAGCTAGTCTAAAATTCCTGTAATAGCCCAACTTTTATTTGTACTTGAGAGCTGTGAGATACTTTTGTAATTCAAAAGAGAAGTGTATTCAAGACTACAAATCCGAGAGCTGTTTAAGCTGTGCTCTGTAATTGTAATGGTGAATTTGAAAAGGTTCTTTGTGAATCGTTCTCAATTGGATTAAGTGTTGAGGGTTCCACTGTGATCTCCATATTGCACTAGACTCCTTTAGATTTCTTGTTTTAAGCAATTTCCTTAATTCATTATCCCTGTGAGAATTTGTGTTTGTAACCTAATCTCTCACGGACATTTGTAATCGGTGTTTCTCGTTACGAATTAAGGGTTGATTAAAGACTATTGGATGGCATGGCCATTGAAGTGGATGACCATAGCCATAAGTTTAACTCTAATCCTTGAGTTAGCTTACTTTCTCTTGCATCTGTGCTGGTAGCCAGATGAAGATTGGATAATATCTCATTTGTTCTACATTTATTCTCATTTTGCAATCAAGTACTAAATCGAAGTTAGATATTATTTCTCCATTCTTATTAATTTACATCAAATCTCCCCAACTCAGATCTGGATCATTTAGTTTAATTTTTACTTTTATCATTTAGTTAACGTGACAAATTCAACCTCCCATCTTATGTACCTCGTAGATAGGATCAGAGGTCAGATCTGGTAGCTCAGATCTTGAGGTTTATCTTAAATTTTAAATCAATTCCCTGTGGACGATCTTTTACTCACTTACATTTAAAACTTGCTACAATTGGCCTTGATCTTGAGGTATATCTTCACTGGGTGTGGTTTTATATCAACTTCTTGAGGTATATCTTCACTGTTTTCCTTCATTTTAGGTTTACTAAAACACCAATTTTCTTTTGGAAATTTCCTGACATTTACTTCATGAAAGTCTTTAGAATTACAGTAGAAATTCATTTTAAAAAGTTTTAACTTCCTCATTTTTCAAAACAACAGGTGTGAAATTACTTCATTTTCAAAATTTCTGTTGGTCATAAGTTGCACCAAGCATTAACTTATTTTATTGGCATCTCTGCCACACCCCCAATCCTAAGATGAACATTGTCCTCAATGTTCTAGACAATGAGAGACTAGGGGCAGCAGGGTAAAAGAAGAAAGAAAAACTAAGAACATAAAAAATCTAAACTATATGCAGCAGAAAATAAAAATGTAAAACTGAATATATGAGCAAGGAAATGGAAAACATGATATACAAATGCAAGAAAAATCAACAAAACAACGCTAGAACTGCTAAAAAAAATTAAATCTAAAAAATAGAAGGATTGCTATGCAAATGGAAGGAAACTAATGCTAATAACAGAGAAACAGTAAAAACAAGGTAAGGGACTGAATACAAAGTTAAAAAAATAGAAAAGTGTTGATACAAAAATAGAATTTGTGAATGCAAAATAGGAAAACAAAGTTAGAAACTAACTATACTCACAGAAAAATGACGAAAATCAGTAAAACTAGGACACATTAACCGAAAAAATAAAAAATCAGCGATCTAAAAACAGAATTTGAAAGTAAAATTCCTAAAACAGAAACTCTAATGCCAAATGATACATCCTAAGCCCAAAGAAAAACCCCAAAAACCTGAGATACTTATGAATCTAAGTGATTATAAAAATGATTAGCAGGAATAATATATAGTGAAAAGCAAGATTCATAAGACTGACCCCTTTGTTGATGATGTGTATGAATAAAAAAAGAATAATGAAGCATGGGAGCACATATTCAAAATAGGGTTCACACACAGCTGAGACCCATTTATGATGAAGAAATCTCGAAGGAAAATAAAATCAGTGGGTCCATTGAATATTCAAAACAGGCTATGATTCACTACTCATTATCCTACATGATTCCAAAAAAAAAAAAAAAAAAACTGATCTCAGCAGGTCCAGATGGGAAAAGTGGATGCAAATGGAGAAAAATAGCCCATCCGGAAGATATCTATATATATATATATATATATATATATATATATATATATTTTACTTGTTTTGGATCTGCCCGGGCTCAACAAGAGCCCGTATTTACTACTGCTGAAAATAATGAGAAACAACTCAGAGATTTTCTATTTGTGTTTTCATTTTCTTTTATTTCGTAAAAAAAAATCAAGATGCCTAAAAGATGAGAAATTATAATCAAAACAAACATTAAACACAGAAGCTGGTTCACAAGAATTTAAAAATAGAAAATGAATGCAAAGGAGAAGGATGCAAACTCAAGCGGATCTGCTCCACTTTAGTCCAAATGCTCCTTGTTGGACGGTGCTCGAGATCTGCAAAAATCCAAAAAGCTATGACGATTACCTTATTCAAGTATATTGACAAAAATAAAAAGAAAAACTCAGGCTCCTGCCCAAATTTGACAAAAAGACAAAAAAATGGCAGCAACATTTATTCAAATAACTAGAAGGCAAAGAATAAAAACTCAGAAAAATAAAAAAAATTCTGCTGCAGTAAAACAAGTTTTCTATACAAAACTGCAGTAGACATTTAATCAAGCATTTGGAATGCAAAGTGCAGGTTTAAAGCAAAAATTAAAATGAAAATCAAATCTACAAAATTGAAATAACTTAGGTCTACCAATTTTAAAATCTATTCCCCGGCAACGGCGCCAAAAACATGTTGTTGCTTCTTAGTGTGCTTGATTTATGTGAGTTTTGAAAATAAATTTATAGCTGCTAAATTACAGTGGCTCTAGACTATATAAACAAATAAAGAAATATCAGCACAGTTAGAAGAGAATTAGCCTGCAAGATCAGGGCCAATTGTAGCAAGTTTTAAAAGTAAGTGACAGAGTTTTAGTGAAATAAAATAAGTTTCACACCATTCCATTCAATTTTTAGAGGATTCTCAGTAGAAAAATCACCAGTTTAAAACCTAAAATTCTGTTGTAATTCCTTCATCATCAATCAGTTCATGTCAAGGCATTGTGTCTGAAAATTGATGCAAAGTTTCAGCCTTTGACTTGAGAATTCTGTTTTGATACTATCCCCCTTCAAATTGGATTCCAGACCCAAGTCTCACTAGGGCCGTCACTCACAATAAAGATAGAAGGGTGCATCACTTCTCACAGCTCAAGAGCAGTTGCAGCCCTCAAATAGGACTGCAAGCATGAGCATAGGCATTGCTCTGGTTTCTGAAAATTTCTAACTCTTTTCTCTATAGATCAAACAAATCCTTATCTCCACATGACAGCTCAATCCATTTCAGATTAGTAAGGTCTTTTTATTGGGTTGTAATGTGGCTTAGGGATGAGGTTTGTGAAAGAACAAAAGGGTAAAATAGGATTCAAAATTGAGAAAACAGTAAAGGTAAGGAGGTAGTCTACAGCTCAACCTTCTTCATTTCAGCACCTCTTCACTTTCTTTTTGGAATTTCAGACTTGAAGTGATCAACTTCTTATCTTCTTGTAGATTTTCAAATGAAGTGACTTCTTTTTCTCATCCTTTTGCTCTATTTTTTTTTTTTTTAACATTGGGGTGCCACAACTATGCATCACATTAGCCTTCTCTTATACTTTGTTCTTCTTTTAACCAAACATAGAACCTTACACCTCGGACCACACTTCTCTTTCTATTTCTTGAATTCCTCAGATTGAGGGTCAGCTGTCAAAGGGTTTTGGGTTCAAATTTTCTAGTCTTTATCAAGAAAACTGGGACTTTTAAGGCTCAAGTGGTGTGTATCAAGGGCAGTTCAAAGGTGGGTGAATTTTAGGCTCAAACTGTCTAAGGAATGGCCTTACTTCATGTCCTTAATGTCATGAATGCTGTCAAGTTATTTCAACTTAGATTTATCTAACTTCCAGTGATCATAATTAGGTCTAGTCAGTCCTCAAAGCAGAAGAATTTCTAAAACACTCTTTAAAGAAATTAAAAGGTTTTAAGGCCCAAGTCTCACTGGGTATGGCCTTCCATCCAATTTTCTGGGGTGTATCCTTGCGGTTTCCTCTCATTTCAGGTTTATTACACATCAAAATTATTTTTCACAACTTGTTGGCATTTGCCTCATAAAGTCTGTTGGACTACAGCTTATTTCAGTTTCAAACACTTTTTAAATTTCCTCTTTTCAAAAAAATCAAGTGAGAATTTACTCTAATTAATTCCAAACACTCCTTTTTAGCCTAGTTATACTGAGATTAACTAATTTATTGGCATACATGCCACACCCCCAAACCTAAACTAAACAGTGCCCCCATTGTTGTACACTAAGAAACCAGGAGAGAGGCATGGGGAGAAAAGATCGATACGATAAGAAAAACAAAAAATACATGAAGAAAAAATTGTATTAATATGCTAAATATATACATGAGATAAGTGAGAAAGAAATTAAAATCGCAAACTGCCATAGCTATTTACAGGCATCATCAGGCCAACCATAGAGGTCGGCCAGGTTTTTCAGCTCATCCTTAGATAAAGGAGCTTTTCCTTTTGATTTAGCTTTCGGTTGCGGTTTCTTTGTTGCCTCCTCAGACTGGGCAGCAGGTTGTTTTCCTTTGAGATCAACAGCAGCAATAGAATCTAAATCTGAATCAGAAGGAAAAAGGGCGGTGGGGTCTAATCTGAGAGCCGCAGCAGCCTTCCTTCTTTCCTCCCTTGACAGTAAGGTGAAGGAGGCATCAGGTTGGGTAGGGGGCTGGGTGGGGGGGGGGCTTCTTTAGACTGGGCAGCGGCTTCTTTCCTTGCTTTACAGAAGCAGCAGAGGCAGCGGGTCTTTTAGAAGTAACTTTCTTCTTGGGGGAGACCTTTTAGGTTTTGGAGGCGAGTTGAGTGGAGTTGAGGGGGGGATTCTGCACATCCACAGGTGGGGTGGGAGGAGGTTGAGTTGTAGAAGGGGGACGTGATTGAGTGGAGGGAGGCGCAGCAGGAGGTACGGTAGCTAAAGGGGTAGGTTGAAATGGCTGAGAGGTAAGGGAAGCAACCTTTTTCTCCAATATGTCAATTGTTTTGCGGCATAGAGCAGGTTGGCATCAAAGAGTTCCTTGGTGGCCTTGAGTATCTCCCTACCAGATTTAATGGCCTCTGAGTAGGGGGGGTTCCTGGGTGGATTTGGGCAGGAGGAGGGTACACATCCACAGGTGGGTGGGAGGAGGTTGAGTTGTAGAAGGGGGACGTGATTGAGTGGAGGGAGGCGCAACAGGAGGTACGGTAGCTAAAGGGGTAGGTTGAAATGGCTGAGAGGTAAGGGAAGCAACCTTTTTCTCCAATATGTCAATTGTTTTGCGGCATAGAGCAGGTTGGCATCAAAGAGTTCCTTGGTGGCCTTGAGTATCTCCTGAGCATTGGCTAATTTTTTCTTGAGGACCTCAGAATTCTTCTTTTCATATTTGGCAATTAGACTCTCAGCAGCTGCCAACTATTTTGCGGACTCATAACGAGTCAGGATTTCAGACCACCCTTGAGAGATATCACGGAGCTGGATTTTGTGCTCCAATTCTATGTTGGCAGTCCTCTCCTCATAAGGGGCTTCAATGGAAGCTCGGAGTGCAGCCATACCTCTCAAGACATCCCTTTCGATGTAAGGGTTATCCCTCATGGCATATAGCAGGGTGAGGTATGGGGGGATGTACAGGTTTTGTCTAAGGACAATGGGCAAGGATAGGGGTGTAGTGGATGAAGAGGAGGGGGTGGAGAGAACCAGATCCTCCCATGGATCAGTTTGGGTGGAAGCATTCTAGAAAATAGGTAGGGAGGTGGTGGGGGTAGAGGGGATTCAGCTACTGCAGAGGCCATTAAATCTGGTGATGACGGTAAAGTGCCCGGTGGTGAGGAAATTATGGCGAGATGTGGTGCGGCTACCTCCTCAGGCTGGGCAGCAGCAGGGTGTGGGGTAGGTATGGGTGAAACATGAGGGGATATGTGAGGGGGTTGAGGGATAACAGAGGATGGGGTAAGGGTGGATTGAATTGATTGGAGGCATGAGCTCATGAGGGTCTGGTTGTCAATGTTGATGGTTAATTGGGATTGAATGGATTGGAGGAGGGATAGAATTTGAGTGAGGGTGTCAGGCATGGTTGGGGTAGAAGGGGCAGGTGTTTGGACATGATGGAAAGGAGAAGAGGGTGCATGGTTAAAATGAGGAGGAGTGGGCCGTGGGGAGTCAGGAAATGGAGTGTACTCATGAGCAACATCCTCCACAATTGAGGTAATGAGGGCTGTGAACCCAGTAGTGGTGAACAAGTACACACCCTGTGGATGCAGAGGGGTATGTGATGGGGGAAAATTAGAAATGGGTTGGGTAATGGGTGGAGAAGAAATGGTAGGGGTAAGCTCGGAGAATGTGGGAGGTTCCAGGATGTCAGGTTGGAAAACTTGGGAGGTGGATGGAGATAAGGCAGGTTCAGAGGTGGGTGGAGAGAGGTCTGTTGGAAGAGGGATTGATACAAACAGAAAAAGCAAAGTGGGAGGAGGTGTGTGTAATGGAACAGGTATGGTAGGTGGAGGGATGGATGAGGGTATCTCTGTAGGAGTATCTGCTGCCACGGTAGTGGGTGCCTTCTCAACCTCCTCCATTCCAACTGGCTTACTCTTCTTAATCAGAGTGAGGCTGGTTGACCATTCTCACTTTCCATACAATTTGATGGTCAGCTTCTCCATTGGCTCATTTTGCTTGATCACATACTTTCCAGTTTTGAGCAAACATGTGATGAGTCTGCAGAAAGGCAGACCTCCTCCCTTAGCAAAAGCTTGTCTCTTCAGCACCTTGTCATTTATGTCCACCATTGTTTTAAAAATCATCTTAGGTGCATTCACAAATTGCCCCTTTGAACAGAAGTATAGGGCATCCACTAATGGGGCCCTTCTCTCTTGCAAATGGCCAGAGACATAGACATTTTTTCTCAAAATGGTATCAATGCGTCTTAGGGTAGGATGGATGTCACTTCTCATCTGGGATTCACCAGAGCCCACTATTCCGTTAGTAAGCTGTTTAGCCATTTCCCTAAATGTAGCCCCTGTAAGTGCTCCCTCAGCTCTAGTGGAGTCAAATTGATATGGACTCCCAAAGCCATCCCAATGTCTCTGCAATTGACAGTCAGCTGCCAGTCATCAATCAAGATTTCTAGTACATCCTCAGCCCCAAGCACCACCTTCTTTGCCAGGTTTTGGTACCACAATTTCACCAACCTGGGATAGACATTTTCCTTCAAGGGTGAAAGCAGGGGTAATAGACCTTCTTTCTTTAAATATTCTAATGTCCCCTGGTACTCCCCAATGTTGGCAAAATATGCTAGATCAAAATCTATCTCAGGGACAAGACTCAAATTCTCTACAAACTCATTGGGGGTAGTTAACCCAGCTGGCAACTCTACTGTAGGAGTAGCTCTTGCTAACGGTGTTTCTACCACAGGCTCCTGGATGTTTACCACTTTGGGTTTCTTGGATTTAGGGGCCTTCTTGGGTGTCTCTTTAGCGAACTTCCTCTTAATAGGTGGTTTGGTAGCTAGCTTCAACTTTTTAGAGGATTTAGGGGCGGAAGCAGTTGTTCTCCGGCATATGTTTGCGAGAGTTTCCTCCGGCTCATCCATTTTACTCGCAGAGATTAGTCACTCACCAACTTGGGATGGGACTTTAAAGGTTAAAAATTGGAAAAATCAACAGATTGGTGGTGGGAAGGCAACTCACCTCGAAAATCCTAGGGTTTAACAGAATTCGCAATGCACAGCTTCAATTTCTCCAAAATTTGGGGCAAAATGCTCCTCTACACAAGCTGAATGTGCTGACAAAATGGGGGACTGAACAGCTGAAGGTTCTGTGAGGATTTAGTGGAGAAAGAGGGAGGCGAAAAATGAGAAAGAGAGCTAGGGTTTTCAGAAGGTGTCGAATGGGGCAGAAATGACCTATCGATGGGTATGTAAAGGATGAAATACGATTTTGATAGGATGAACAGGATGGTTTCGATAGGTTGATGTGTCCTATCGAAAGCTTATCAGACAAAGCATTCAAAAGGGATGGTTCGATAGGAGCCCAATAAGTGGATCCATCCTTCCGATAGGTTTAAGTGGGCCATGACTCATCTTTTCGATAGGTTCCCGATAGGTACCCAGAACTTATTGAAATCATTATTTTGCCCCTGTTGACCTATCGAGAAGTTGGTTTCACCTGTCGAATAGCTCAATGTCTATCGAAAGCCTCAAGTATCCTGTCGAAATCATATGGCGACCTATCGAAAGGTGCAATTGACCTATCGAAAGCTCTCGCAAACCACCTAAAACTGCATTCTGGGCACTCCTAGCTTCAGTACTCATCAGGCTCTGCTGCTGTGCTACCCTAGGATTTGTTTCCCTTGTGCACAAGCTCCCATTATCTCAAGACAGCTAACAGTATTGCCATGATGGTCGAGTATTTATCATGGCATTTTTATTGCAAAAGAATATCAATGAAAATGCAGAGTAAACATCTAAAACAAATACAAAATATGGTACATATGATACATACTAAACTTCAGGGGCTAATCTAGAGGATCTGGAAGGTCCATCATCTCCTCAGGCTCATCAAACTTGGCACCTTTCGTGGATCTTTTCTGCAGTAAATGTTCATTCCCTAGGTGCAGTTTCCCATCTGTGAACCAAGCATTGTCCTGCAACAGCCAATATGTATTTTCGTGAGCCACCTTCTTTTGTACATTAATGGAAAATCAATTCTCTTCAGGAGAGGATTGATAGCCAGTGCTATACACATTCAACTTAACCTTTATGTTTCCAAACGATACCTCCATGATTCCATACCTGCATTGTATGTGAGCATTGGCAGTGGCTAAAAAGGGCCTGCCTAGAATCACAGGTATGGAAGAAGCACATTTACTTGGTTCCATGTCCATCACCAAAAAGTCAGCAGGATAGAAGAATTTGTCAACTCTAACCAATACATCTTCAATTATCCCCATAGGTTTCCTTTCAGATCTGTCAGCCAGCTGTAGGACCGCATGTGTAGGTTTTAATTCTCTCAAACCCAGCTTCTCATATAGGGAATATGAAAGCAAATTTACACTAGCTCCCAGATTTAATAAGGTTTTGTCAATGGTGTGATCCCCAATGATACAGGGGATAGTGGGGGTTTCAGGGTCTTGAAATTTGGTTGGGGTTGTAATCTACAAAATTTGTTTGACTTTCTCTGCTAAAAAGACTTTCTTGGATAGGTGATCCTAGATTGTCTTTTGTGGGTGCACAGTTCTTTTCAAAACTTGGCATAGGCTGGGACTTGTTTAATTACATCGAGTAAGGGCAGATTGATCTTTACTTGCTTGAAAGTCACTATCATTTCCTCAATTTTTCCTTGCACTTTATCAAAAAGGGAAGGTGCTTATAGTGCCTTAGGAAATGACAAATGTGGGATTGCTCCCTCACTTACAGCCTTAGCCAAAGGGGCCTCTTTCTTTTTTATTTTTATTTTTTCTTGAGGATCCTCAATATCCTCTTTATTCTCAACTAGTTGCCCCTTCGACAGGTTCCATTCTGCATGCCATCATTTTGATAGGGTTGCTCTCCCTCCTATCAAAAAGCTCAAGCACCCTTTGATAGGATTTGTTCCGACGTCTCCATCTCGATAGGTTCCTTTTACACCTCGGGTAGGTTTTCGATAGGATGGTTTCTTCCTTTCTTTCAGCTGTTCGATAGGTTCTTGGATCCTATCGAACCCCTTAATCCACACGAATCCATCTTTCTTCTACCTTCAAATCCTATCGAAACCTTTTCAACTGCACGAATTCCTCCTTTCTTTGCTTTCAGCTCCTATCGAAGTCTTCAGGTGACCTCTCGATAGGATGTTTTCAACCTGTTTTCACTTCCTTTGCCTTGCCCTGCTGTAGCCACGTGCTCCAAGGGTTCAGTGATGTGCTACCCTCTAGTGTATTGTTGCTGGGTTTGTCCTGTGCTGAGAGATGACCCCTGTTTGGGCATTCTTGAGTGGTTTTCTGCCTTAGTGTCATCTTTTATTACTGTCTGCAAAATGCACTCGACAGATGCTTATTAGAGTGCTCACTGGTCTATCAATGGTCAGGTTAAAGGATGAAAAGTGGCATTTTTCACCACTTAACACTCGATTTCGTCAATGTCCCTCTGTTTGACTGCTCCTTGCAGCAGGCCATGATATCCCACGAGATGCCACTACACCCACATATGAGGATATACCTCTCGACATATACCACTGGGCCCTCGAATTATCCTCCTTAGCCTCTGCTGATAGATAAGAAAGCCAAGCATTTAATGTTAGCTCCCTGATTCACACTTGTGCTCTTTCAAAGAAATGAGAAGGCACCTCAGAAGAGGGGTGTCTACTTCTTCGATGCATCCTCACTCTGCAAGGATGCGCCGAAGAGGGGCATCTGTAGACACTCCAATTTTACCCTCTCAGAGTATACAATCCTGTTCAGTCAACCTTTGGCCTTGCCCATGATCTCCGAAAAAGGACTGACCTTCTCTGAAGACCTTAAAACCCTAAATAGAGGGACCATTACTAAGACAATAGTATATGGTTGAGACCCAAGCTGAAACAATAGCTCTGCAGCTTGGACTCGACCCTACCCGAGAAAATCCTGAATTTCTCACACATACGAATGCTCGAAGTCGATTCCACATGTGGCCACATGTGCGGATTTGGTCCCATTTGGACCAGGTTCACTCCTCCCGTGGACCACTTAAGACCCAAATTTTGCACAAGACACTACGCGCTTAATTTGATTCCACGCAGATACAGTTACGCGAAATTAGTCCCACTTGGACTAGGGTTGCCATTCGTACACCGCCCAAAGGCCTCGATACCACATAGATACACTTGCGTGGAATCGATTCCACGTGTGAGCCAACACACAGAATTGGTCAAGACTGGACTTGGACTCTACCCCCCAAACCACCCAGGGACCCGAATCCCACGCATATGCCACTGTGCGAAATTCAATTGGATGCACCACTGGATACGCAAAATTGATTCCCAATCAAACTTAGCCTTTAATTCCCTAGATCGCCTAAACTTTTGATCAAGCGTAAATTCCACTGCACGGAATTGGTTTCCCAGGCACACTAGGGCAAGGAAGCCCAGTTCACAGACCGACTTGAAGTTAATTAAGTGCATACGCCACTGCGTGGAATTCAATTAAGTGTACTCTGTTTCAACATTTCCTGTTTCTAGGTATTTAGGTAATAACTGACCCTGATAATGACGATTAAATGAACCGACAACAAATAATAATAAGTGAAAAACATAAAAATAAACATCGTTAACGATAACAAAGATGATGGTATGATAACGGCAAACACTAAAAGAATAAAAATGACAGAAAATGACAAGCAATGCATAACCCAAAACTATGTAAGAACAGCAAATGAAAGAACTAATATATGACAATCGCGACAGAAATCTATGATAAGCATGCAAAGAATGAGAAAAATAATATAGAGCGACAAAGTAAACATGACCTAAAACTATATAAAAGTATGATGCATGAATGAGCACAGACTAGAACTGAATGCAGGTTCTGCATAAAGTAAAGAGGGTTTCATATCCTAGGAAATCTACTTTATAACCTAAATACCTAGGAAAAAATAAGAGAGACTCTTGATCTCGGGCACCTACCTGGTCTCTCGCGAAGAACTCCTCCAGCGGAATGTGAATCGGATGTGGAGCTTGAGGTGGAGCAGCATCTCCCTTAGCACCCTTTGCGTCCCCGACACCCTTAGCAACGTCAGCACCCTGAACACCGGTGTTAGCGACGGTAAGAACCTTGACCCCGACATCCATCTCTCTGACAACCATAGGAGTCTCCTCTCCCTCCATGCTCGAAAGCTCAAGCATATGATCCTCCAAGGCATCCCCAAACTCCATGTCTGAAGCAGTCAGGTGAAGTCAATCACTACCCTTAAAAGCCATCTCAGAGCAAAGAGCTCGAAAAACTAAAGGGAATGCAAGAAACAGCGCTCAAAATGGATGAGTAGATCGTGAGATGTCGCAAAAACACAAAAATTAAGGCACTAGGAAGCAAAGGAAGAAAGAAGACTCGAGAAAGTCCAAACATGCAAGAGAAATGAGAGAAATTTTCAGTTTAAATAGACAACAGCTAATCACGTGGGGCCCAGTGCACGCAATCAAATCATGGACCGAGACACAAACGCGTATTCCGAAATTTGTGAGGCCTCACACGTGCGCAATTGGAGCTCCCTCAACCCAAACGACACGACAAACAGAAAATGCACTTATGGACGAGTGCATAATTAGAGTCACGTGCATTGACAAGAGCGTGTAATTCGAAAAGCCACTCGGGCATCTGCGCTAAGTGACCTTCTAACCCTTAGATCAAGCGCACGGCTAGAAGTGCTCAATTGGATTGCATGCTGACCACGGTGCGAGCAATTAACCCACTGACCCCCTCAATCATGCGCCCCTTCTCGAGCATGTAATTGAATTACACGCCCAAAATCATGCCTGCAATTCCCCAGCTATAACAAAAAATATATATATAAACAAATAGTAGCAGCCAAGGACAGGATCATGGAATTATACACCTCTACGCATCCTAAACTCGCCAACCGAAAACCGAAAGCCCTTACTCATACGTGCACACACGCCTATTTACCTCTAGACATACGAATCCCAAACCGAAAATCACTCCAATAATTAAGCATCAATCCAAATCGAGATGACACTACAAAAAATAAGACTATTAGCGGCAACCAAAAACTGCCGCTATTAACAAACAATTGTTGCTAATACCCTTGCTGCTAATAATCTTAATAGCTTTTTCGTTAATAGCGGCCATTTTTTATAGCCAAAAACTGCCGCTAATAGTCTTTTTGTTGTAGTGTGAACCAAACAAAACCGAAATAACCAAAAATAAACCATATTAAACCAAATCAAACCCAACCAGGAAAATTTATGGGACTTGAAATAAATAAAAAAATCTACCAAAAATGATGAATAAATAATGATGGAAAGAAAAAAGTCACTCTTATAAAAAAAAATTATTACAAATTACACCAAGGGCATACCCTCTGAATATAAAATTAAAATAAGAAACTTGAAATCAGCGCATTCAGGTAATGCACGCTCGAATGATGATGCACAAGAGGAGAAGTGATGACTTGGTGGCCTGCCGACGCCTCATGTATAAATTTTAAGGACGAACACAAAAAGACAACTGAGGCTGAGGCATACACCTTTGGAAGGCCAATCTAAAAAACCCTCAAAGGAGGGTTCATGAAAAATATTGACAAGGCCTACCAAAGAACAACTGGGAAAGGGGCCGGGAAAAAGGATCCGTCTCTTTTCTTAAGCTTTTTGCCTACCAGCTTTTGCTCTTCCATCTCTTCCCCCAATATAGTAGCACATCGGGATGGATCAATTACATCGACCCTAGTGCTACTCTTCTTTTCCAACACCTCCCATGCCCAAAGGCAACACCCCACCATTAAAAACCATTTTAGGGCAGAGCACCAGGGAAACAAAATAAAATGGAAGAAAAGACATTCAGAAAAATATATACCAAATCTTAAATGCTAAAAATTTATTACAAGTTCACCAAAAATAAACTATTAAAAATTCAAAATAAAACCCAAGCCCCTAAGCACCCATTTATAAGCAAAAGGCCCCTTAGCCATAGTGTGAAGAGTGTCAAGATCACAAACTCCCTTCATCCATTTTAATTTAAACAAGACACCTAACCCCGTAAGAAAGATCCATAAAAAATATAGATAAACCAATAATTAAGAGACATTTACCCCCTAAAAGGCACAATCCATGACAATCATAGATAAACCAATAATTAAGAGACATTTACCCCTTAAGAAACACAATCCTTGACAAAGTAGATAAACCAATGGCATGAAAGCACCTGATACACCCATTTGACTTAAATCCAAACTCACCCATTTCTAACAAGTGTCATCCCCACCAAACATAAGACCAAAATAAAAACCCATACCTTGAACAAAATAAATACAAAAAAATCCCCCTTTTAGACACCCAAATTTAGTCCAAGGCTCAATCAACCCGTACTTCGAGAAAGGTGTACCCTGAGCTTTCGAAGGCACTTCCTGAACCCTTAGAACTTCACTCAAACCTTTATGAATATTTCTCAGACCTTTAGGAATCAACCTTAACCCATAGAGCCCTTCCTAGACCCATTTTGATCCCTCCTGAGCAGTGGATGGGAAGAGGAATGCCAAGGATTATAGACACATCTTCCAAAACTGAGTCTTATTCCATTTGAAATAGGATGTTCTCTTCTTTCCAACGAGCAAAGAATCTCCTTAATCTGAGTTGTATATCAAAAGTTATGGCGGTTTGAAAATTGGGCAAAAATGCAAGAAATTACACTAGCGTATATATTATATACGCTAGGCCAATTTTTGACCGAAATTGGCCTTGCGTGTATATTATACACACAAGGTAAAATTGGCTTCTTCCTTCAAAATTTAGCTCTAGAATGGGCTCTAGACTTCTCAGGGACACTGTTCCTAAGCCTAGCGTGTATAATATACACGCAAGGTTAGGAATAGTGTGTTTTGAGAAAATGTCCGAGATTCATCTTTGGGGATTGACTTTTTTACCATCCCAAAGTATGGGATGGGTTTCTTTAGAACCCTAGTACCCTTACTATCCTATACTATAACCCTTTTGCCACCTAAACCCCCACCCTATCATCTACCATTAAATCCAAGATCCCACCTATCTAAGCCCTAGAAAACCTTAGATCCTCATTACCTAATTGCTAAACCCTCCCCTAATCCTCTCCTTTTCTATAAATAGAGAGCCACCCCCCCTTGCTTAAGGGCTTGAAAATTTTTCAAACAAGAGAGAAAGCTTTAGAGTTCCTTCTCCATTTTCTAGCACTAAACCCACAGAATTTTAGAACCCAAGTTTACCTCTTACACCCCCTTTTCCATCATAAATCCCTTAAGCTTGCCAAGATCAAAGCCTTAGCCTACCTCCCCTACCCTCTAGCTACCAGGCCCTAGAGGTTCAAACCCATTTCTCAACCCATTTTCCAGTGGAAGCTAATTGGAAGCGCATACACTCGAAGGTCCACAACGGTGCTACAACGGCCTGAGAGCTCCGGTTCTCCCCTCTATTCCTCTACCTTCTTTGCTTTTCCTCTATCCTATAATTGAGCTGTTATGCTGGCCAAATTTCAGCAGGCGGAAAGCGCTCAATAGGATCGGTGTGCCTTCGAGCAAGGTGAAGTGTCGCTCATTTTTGTCTCTTTTTTACATATATATAATTATATATGTATATTATATAAAACAGCCAACACATAGACCTAGCCATAGTAGAGAGCGCTTACGAGCGGGTTGGTCGGGTGCCTAACAACTTCCCGATCGATAATTGAAGCCCCTACCCAAGAGTCTTAGGCAAAGACCAGTAAATCGGTGTCATATTTTAATACTTCGGTGCTTACATATTAATTTTTGAGGTATCCCGGGTAACCAAAAGCTCCGGGTGACAACTCGATCTTTTTTTAGAGAGTGCGCATCATCACGACGGACCCGCAAAGTTCACGGTTGCACAAATGTCGACTCCGCTGGGGAGTGCTTTTAGAGCTTCTACTTAAAGTTAGCCCCCTTTGCATGTATTTTTCTTATTTTTACTAACTTTTATTATTAATTTTTTACTTACCCCTATGATTCCATCATTTTTACTTACCCCTACGATTCTGTATTTTTTTACTTACCCCTACTTTTCCTTCATTTACATGCCTTAGTCAATTGGCAGGCCAACTTGAGCTCTTTACCAACTTAGCCGATTGGTGGCATACTTGATATTTTAGTTTCATTTTTGTCCTTGAAACACCTTAGCTATTTGGCGGGCCTACTTGAGCACTTACGTTTCTCATCATCATATTCCAACAATGGACGCTGACCTGTAGAAGTGGCATGGAATTCTCACCACCAGTTTTTGAACTTAAGTAAACTCCCTTAAAATTAAATATTAAAAATTGAACCAAGGGAACTTAATTCATTTGTATGCAGGTAGATTTTAAAAGGGAGGGAAATAGGTAGCAATATACCCGTCTCGTTTTTCAGTAGAGTGGCAGGCCTAGTGGTGATGATCTCGAAAGGAACCACCTCATCCAGTATTTGAGAAGACATTCGTACCGGAGGTATATCGAGTGGGTGACCGAACTGTTAAAAGCCTTAATACCTTTGGGAAGCGCATTAAGTATCCTGAATCAGCCTTATATCTCTTAGGTGCGGTAAGGAGAGACCTGATAAAGAATAACATAAGTGTCCCCGAAAACATTGCTTCAAAAAGCCCAAAAATAGCCCAACTCGGGTCTGCTACTGCTGCAAACTGAAATACGTATATAAAGTTTAACCTAGCGTGTATAAAATACACACTAAGCCAAAAATCCCCAGATTTAGCCTTGCGTGTATAATGTACACGCTAAGCCAAAATTCCATATTTTTTTGCCTTGCGTGTATAATATACATGCTAGGTCAAATCTCCAGAATTTTAGCCTCCCGTATAGAATATATATGCAAGACTGTTCTAGCTGAGCAGCCTGAATTTGGGCCTTTTCTTCACAATTCCTGAACCCCCGACTTAGTGGTTTTTATACTCTCAATAACTCCCACACGTTTGACACCTAAAACGCCCTCGCCGGTTGAGAGAGGTCACCCTCTTATCAACTCTTCCAAGGGATCAAGTCGTCGCGTGGATTTCTTTGCCTTCACATGGGTTAAAGGGTTTCCTTTGATTGTTCCTAAGTGTATCGGGATCCTGCCATGGGAGGCATTGGGGGTGTGAACGCCACCTGAAAAGGGAGTTCCCAAGGCCCCGAAGAAGCACCGTAAAAATCAAGGGAAAGAGGATCAATTATTTATTGCAAGAAGTATAAAATCATTCAAAAAATAAAAAAATTCAAAAATATAAAATAAGTGTCAAAAATCCAAAAAAAAGTGAACTTGTGGTGCCATAATCACGACATCGCAAAGCTCGCCATCATCCCACAGGGGAAGGAAAAAGAAATTTTTGGTCCTCACCCGAGGAATCCGTACCACAGGTGCCGCCAAATCATGTCGTGGCCAATTGATCCGGCCTAAGCCGACCCCGATTCATCCCCACCACCTTCCCCATCGCATTCCCACATGGAGGACATACCCATATCCGATCCCCCAACCCAATCCCCATTCAAAGTCACCAGACCATACGGTGCACTTGTATGTCCATCTACATCCTCAACATTCCCTCAAAATTTACCCCATTTTTTCCCCACATTCACCCAAAATGCACCCACTTCACCTTCCCCAAATGCACCCCATCTCCCTTCCACACCCCATTTTGCCTCCACATCCACACCAAGCATGCCCCATTTTCCCTCCCTAACAAATCCATACACACCCTATTCTCCCCCCACATCAACCCAACATATACTCTATTTTTCCCACACATCAACCCAAGCCATGTCCAATTTTCCCTCATCCACTCCACATACACCCCACTTTCCCCCCACATTCAATCAAAATACACCTCCCTTTCCCCCCATATCAATCCAAAATACCCCCTATTTTTTAACCCAACACATGCCCAATTTTCCCCCATCCCCACAAATCATGCACAATTTCCCCACCTCAACCCAGGTCATACCCAATTTTCCATCTACATCTATCCAAGCCATGACCAATTTTCCCCCATCTACCTAGTCATGCCCATTTTCTTCCATGCATCCCCCTCATTATGTGAGCCATCCACTTCCAACCCCATACCCGACCCCATGTCCTTGATGGAGGACATGATGAGGGCTTACATCGCATGGAAGGCTTCCCAAAGCCACCTTGATCCACCCCAAACCTCCTCAAATCCCCATCAAACCGTCCAAAGTTTCCACACCCCATATGTCTAAAATCCCCATCCTACCCAACCACCCATAATCCACACCACCCAACAACAACCATGGGGCCATCCAAGTGGGCCTCGAGGGCCCAATATCCTATCTCAAACTCATTTAAGTCCAAACCCGAGGGTGACATTTTCAAATCCTCCACCAAACCCTCAACAAGTCCCCCAATTTCCTACCTACACCAATACCCAACAAACCCCCATACCCCGTCAAATGGCAAATCCTTCTCATACAATCCCCCAATTTCTTGCATACATCCAACCAACATACCCCATTCCTCCCCAAATGGCTAACCCGCCTCATCAACCTGGCATGAGCCATACCCATCCACATCATCACCCCCTGTTAGTCACTGATTTATACCATTTTATACCCCTTAAACCTGGCTTTTGCTAGGGCTTAGAGTGATTAATAGTTGTGTTTAATTGTGTTTTGCAGTTAGGAATATAAATACAGTAAGTGCATTTTTCTCATGTAACAAGTGCCAATAAGAAGAGATGAGAACCATTTTCTTAAAGCTGAGAAAAGAGGAATTCACACATGAAGACTAGCTGTTGTTGAAGTAAACAGCAGTTCAAGCAGCTTATTGCAGCAACCTATGGTGTGCTTAGGCTAAAAGAGAACTTGCAGTTGTGTGCACATTAGAGCAGCAATAACCTTCAGCTTTGTGCACTTAAACAGCTTACACATTAAGCTGCAGCATTTCAGACTCGAGCATACAAATGCAAGCAATTTACAGAAGCTGGGCATGCAAGCCTTAACAGCCAACAACAATAAAATCTAAAGTAATCCTTGATGGCAGCATTAAGGCTCATTGTTGTTGCACCAACAGTTCGGGCAGTGGCTGCTGTTATAATGCTCCAGTTGAGCATTTCACACATGAAAAGACCATATACAAGTGCTGCATGTAACTGGAGGCCAACTTGTTGAGTGTGTATGCTGTTTGAGCAACCACTCGAGTGGTTCATATATGAAAGTTTGAACCTATCAAGTGCTAGAGTTGATGCAGCCAACAAGTTGAGCAGTACTGAAGCCTGAAAACCAACCATTTGAAAGGTTGGATGAAGCAGCCAGCCAACTTTCCGAATGCTACAAAGTTGTAGTTTCAACAACCTATTGAATCCAACTTTGCAACCTCTCAAAGGGATAGACAGTTGCACCCGTCGAATGGTACAAGAGGCCAACCTGTCAAGGTGTCTTCAGAGTAGTGCCAACCAACCTCTCGAGCTGCCTTGTTTTTCATCCTCACGAAGAACACTTTAGCAGTTTTTAACCTCTCAAATTGAAGTAGTACCCATCCTGTCGACCCCTTGTAGCTGCGAAGCCCCATCCTCTCGAATGGATGGCTGCACCTTCAGCCATCCTCTCGAGTAGATGAACTACAGACTTCTCCCATTCTCTCGAGCTCTCCACTCAGCCATCCTATCAAATGAAACTTTGCAACACCCTCCATCCTCTCGAGAGGATTGTTGAACCTGCTTTAAACCTCTTATATCCAGTCACCAACCTCACGAAAAGTTGCCTGAAGCTGCTGCTGTGTAAACCTCGAATCTTCAGCAATAACATTCAAAACTTCTCGAGTTCCTTCTTCAATTGCTCGAAGCTCGGGATCTAGCTGTTATTAGTGCCCACTTGGGGGCTATCTTGGGTTCCAAATGAAGCTAATAGATTATGAGATTACCTATGGGCATCCAGAACAGCTTGGTTCCAATTAATTGGTAGCAATTATGTGAGGACTACAGCTAGAGTTATCTTTGGTCGGCAGGGGTATTTTTGAGAACTCCAAAGCACAAAAAGAACTCTGCCCATGTAGAAACTTCTCTATAACTGAATGGGAATAATTCTTGGTGGGAATCCAACTATTTTTAGTTGGGCATAACAGAACTGAGTTCTCTCTTCTCTCTGATTGGCCAAAATGCTAAACACTTGGATTAGCATAAAACTCTCTTCTCTGATTGGTTGCAAGACAAGGCACATGGATTGATGCATATGTATAAATAAGGCAGCCTTTTGGCTATAATTCTTCAGCAAGGAATTACCAAGGAATAGCTTTAGTTTTCCTTAGCTCAATTTAGGTTTAGTTTTAGGTTTTCTTTTTCCCTTTTATTTTCCCTTTTCTTTCCCTAATCCAGCCTGTTGGATTAGATCTGTGTAGCAGCCAAAGGCTGATTTGAATTGTACATAAATCTGTAAATTCATTGTGAAGAGCTCCGGATTTATGCACAGACTGTAGGCTTGAGGTAGATCATTGTAAGTTTTGTTTAATAAATGAAATGTTGTTTTTAAAGATTCACCTAATCTATAGGTCTTTTGGTTGCATTAGATTCTCCATCGAATTTATGTATTTGGGAGTGCCCATTCATTTAACCTTTAGATCTCTTGATTTTCATCAGACTTTCCTAGATCTGATGCACCTATGGATGCCTGAGCTTGTAGCCTTGCAGCCATAGTGCTTCCAGTAATTTTCATGTTCTAATCTTTATCCTCACTACTAGAGTAAATCGCTAAGATGACTTGTGACCATTCAAGTGGACAGATCATACCCTTAGGACTAATCTAGAAGTGAAGGTAAGATTGGATTCTTGCTCTTTAAACTTGAGCTTTTAGCCAAGTGAAAGATGATAGAAGATCTAACTCTTACTCTGATTTCTAGATCTGTTTTCAGTAAAGAGATCTAGAATTATGTAGAGATTGCAGTCTTGTGAGTTCGGTCATGGCAGCTGTTTGAAGTAATGACCAGCTGAGTTTAGATTCTCAAATAATCTATGATTTCTAGTAGTCCTCACTAGATCTACATGGATTATTTGATCCTATGGTCGTAAGCGCTTGTAGCCTTACAAGCATAGTGGCTGCAATGGTTTTATTGTTTCAATTTGAACCTTGGGATTGGATGAAGTCTATAGGATGATCTGTGACTATTCAAGTGGACAGATCATAGCCTTAAGATCAATTCAAACCTCTAGTTTAATTTGGATTCTTCTACCTTGCACTTATGCTTGTAGCCAAGTGAAGGACAACTGCAAATCCGCAATCTTGATCTGTTTGCAATAAGAACTAGTCCCTAGTTGTCTACTTATCACCATTATATTTTATTTCACCACATCATCATCATCCTTCTTCATCCCCTTTCTTTAGCTATAGTTTTATTTCTGTTTTTAGTGTAGTTTAATTTGTGACACCTAAACACCCTTTCTTTACCTTGCTTTCTAGCATAGGTTTAGAATTGCCAGATCTGTAGCTAGATCTGGAGATAACTATACGCCTTTAGATTTTTAGATCATAACTCCCTGTGTGACAAACTCTTACTTTTAAAGCTTGCTATAAAAGGGGCCTATATGTTATAGGTCTGTATATTTTAGATGTGTTGTTTTCATCTCTTTCATCTTCTATTTTATTTTGATTCTATTTCTCCTTTACAATAATCAGCACTCTGAAATATCATAACACCCCCAACCCAAAATGGGAATTCATCCCAAACTATCAACTATCCCCAATTTACACATCCGCTTACCCACCAACCAAATCCTCAAAATTTCCTCCAAGTCAAATGGCCTCATCCGGCACCCGCCCAAAATCAACAACTCACTCATCCACTTACCCCACAAACCCCTCATCAAAGCTTCCCCCAAATACAATGGTTCTATCAGGCACCCATCCAAAATCCCCCATTCGCTCATCCTCTCATTCCATAAATAGATCATCAAAACCCTCATCAACCACAGTGGCCTTCCCAGATACCCACTCAACTTCAACAAAATCCACTAAAAAATGTCACCCTTCCACCACCATATGTTGATCCCCAATATGAGGAGGATGAGATCAGAAACAATGGAGCATTTGCTAGTGTTAATCCCATATATCCCACCTTTACCAACCCACAGCCATTCAGAATGAAGGGGGGGCGGCCCCAACATTGCCCTCAAAATAGTCAGAGCAGCTAAAAGAACAAATGGACAAGATCCAAAAGTAGTTAATGAGGTTGGGTGGCACTGAAATTCATGCTACTGAGATTTCAGATTTGTGCCTATTTGCAGAGGTTCCATTACCCCACAAATTTAAAGTGCCTACTTTCAATAAATACGATGGCACGGGCAACCCAATTGCCCATCTAAAATCGTACTATGGAGATATGTGCTAGTATGGATGGGATGAGTGTTTGCTCATAAAAGTTTTTCAAAAAAGCCTTATGGGTCCGGCCTTGAGATGGCTCATGTCTATTGAACCATCTATGCTTAAAAGATGAAAAGACCTCACCAATTTGTCTGAAGAAAAATATGTCTATAACATATATATCGAATCACACAAATCAGATCTGGCATGATCGAAACAACACCTAATGAGGCCTTAAACGAGTACCTGGGAAGATGGAGGGCCCTAGTAGCCTATGTAAAGAACCGCACCTTGGATGATGAACAAATCAAGATGATCTCTAAAATAGCCCTACCTGTTATTTCTGACTTTTTGGTCTACCAGTAGCAAGCCAGTTTCGTTGACCTGGTAAGAAATGCTAACAGTTGTGAAGACGCATTGAGAGAAGGGCGGCTGAACAAAAATTCGGCTAGTGGAGCCAGTGGGGTACAAAAATTTGCTGAGCAGAGAAGAATAAGGGCAGTTTTAGATAATAATAAACACCCAGCCCAATACCAGCATAGTACCATTCCAATTTGTGATAGCACAACAAGCCCCAGTATACGCCCTAGTACAGGCAGCTCCAACACAGTGGCAGGGCAATAATTTATGGGCACAGATGACCACTAAGCAGAGAAGGGCCTGATACAACTGAGCATCACTAACCTATGACAATCCTTAAATGTCCTTTTATCGTTGTTCATAGAAAAGGGCTTAGTTACTCAGCTTCAGCCATGACCTCCACCGAATCCAATCCCAAAGAATTATGATCCCAGCGCACATTGTAATTTCCATCAAGTGTCGAGACATCTAACTAATGGTGCTTTCCTTTGAAACACGTGATAGAGGCGGGGAAACTCATACCCCTAGCACCCCCCATGCCAATCAGCATACCAACATCCACCAGGCTCTACTACTGCCACACCCGCAGGGAGAAATAGGCCCAAAAGCCACCATCAACATGTTGGAGGAAGAAAGGGAAGAGGTCAATGCCTCAAAATATATCGGCACAGGGGAAAGCTATGAAATACCAGTGCAGTGGAATCGAGGTGAAATCATCAGGTTAGTTGAGCCTTTGAACTTTGCAGATTATTTCCCAAGCCCAACACCTCAAGCAGCACCTCTAGATTTGACGTGGTATTTTTCCACACCCACGCCCGTTTACCATGTGCAGCCCAATCTTACCCCACCTCCGTAGTATCAATCCTATCTGACACCAACCCCCATAAATTACATGGTGCCCAATTTTACCCCACCTTCAAAATCAGCTCCAACCTCCTACAATTGCCCCAACTTCACCACATGCCCACCAGTATATTCACCTCCAACACCAACCCAATACAGTTGGCCCAATTTTGTTCCACCCTCAATCAATCTACCTCCAGCACTAATCCATTACAACGGAACCAGTTTCTCCTCACCCTCAATAGTCAACCACATTTGGCCCAGCATCACCACACCAACCCGGTCGGTCCAATCATACCCGTCATCTCCATCCATTCCCTTCCAGATCCTCGGACCAACATATAATCCCCATCAAGTCGCACTCGACTATAGTCAAACAAATGCCAATGCTAGCAGTAGCAACACAAAGGAAGTCAAGTTTATTACCCGATCAGGAAGGATCTCAAAGCAACATGAGGCACCGTTGCCTGCCCAGCCAGAAGAAAGAAGAGAACATACAACGGTGCTCCTATTGGAAAAGATGAGAAGAGAGCGCGCATTAGAAATACAACCTAAAAGAACGCCAGCTCACATCACCCTATGGGACTTACTCATGACTTCTCCACTTCACTTCCAAGCTCAGATGGGAGCACTAAAGGATGCTCATGTATTAAATAAAGTATCTCCAAATGAAGTGGGACGGATGATAGGACAGGTGTTGGCTTCCAATGCCATCTCATTTTGGACGCTAATCTCCTAGAAGGAGGAAACCACTCTAGGCCCCTCAATATCACACTTTAAACTGGGAGCTTGGTAATACCACTTGTATTAATAGACAACGGTTTGGCATTGAACATATGCCCTCTAAGAAGCGCAACCAAGATTGGGGTCAACCTGTCTATGTTCTGACCGGCCAAGACAGGAGCCTAAGGGTTCGATAATACAAGGAGGGAAGCGATAGGAGAAACAGATCTTGAGCTCACCATTGGGCCAATAACCTTCTCAATCTCGTTCCAAGTCATGGGCATCAAGTCCTCCTTCAACTTGCTACTAGGGCGCCCATGGCTGCATGAAATTGGGGCAGTCCCCTCCACTCTACACCAATAGCTCAAATTCATCTTTGAAGAGAGAGTTGTAACCATCATGGGAGAGGGGAGAGAGGAAAAAGAAAAAATGGCCCACAGCATTTAAAATCTCAAAATGTTGGATGTCTCCCACATAGATAAGGACTCAGTGACTCATAGTTTTCAGTATGATGTATCAATGGTAGTGGCATCAGAACCCCTCGGAAAGGTCACTAAAAAAATTGGAGGAGGAATGGTTGCGCCAGTGGTGATGCTCTAGAAATGGGGCTATCAAAGAGGGAAAGGACTACGTCCCCGCCTATAAGGAAAAAGAGACCTAGTCAAGGCCAAAGACATCCAGCGAGTCAAATTCGGCTTATGCTATAAGCCTACAGAAGAAGAAGTTCAACAGGCCATGGAGAAATCCCAAACAATCGCTGCAGCCAGAGCCAAGAGGATAGACCTAGAGGATGAGTCCCCTCCGCAACCACACATCAGAAGCACATTTGTAAGTGTCGGGGTCATTAAAATTGATCAAAATGGGGCAACACAACTGACCCCACACAAAAGGGCCACTATCCACGAGACCAATCCCCACATCATTCCCCCATAGATTGAAATAGACCTGGCCTCACTTTCACTCTTCAAAGAACAGGTAACCCTACCTGCATAGCCACCAATTCTGAACCTTCCAAAACCCGTGCTAAGATTAGAAGACCAGGTTTAAGAAGAACCCATGGTTAATATGTTAGGGGCTGACCCTCAAAAGCCAGCTCAATCAGCCTCCTCCATAAAACAAGGTAAAGGTGCGGCACCTCAGGTGAGAAACTAGGCATCTATGCCTCTAACTCTGGATGCATCAAATGGTTGTAAATACGATACTAGCTTCCCAAAAAAAATTAAGCCATAAAAAGAGAGATTAGCCCTAGACAAGCAATGTCATGCATGTACAGAGACCCACGTTGCCAAGGGCCAATTTCCGAAGAAAATAAAAATCCTAAAAAATTAGAAAAAATATATCCAAAAATATTATCTTTTAAAAATTTTGAGAAAAAGAAAAATGATGCCTTAAATGAAAAACTCGCCCAATGTGAAGCCGACCTCTTTTCTATAGAAATACAAGAAGAGGTAGGAGTCACAGATCTAGATGGCGAGGACTAATCGAGGAGCTTCCCAATGAGCTCCTTGAACAATATGACGATTTTTAGCATGGCCCTACCCCGATCGTTGAAGAGACTGAAGATGTCAATCTGGGAACTGAGGAGGTCCCTAGAATCACTAAGATCGGAACATCACTATCTCTCGAGGAAAGAAAAGGCATGATTGACTTCCTTCGATCATACCAAGATATCTTTGCATGGTCATACGAGGATATGCCCGATTTGGACATCGATTTGGTGGAGCATGAGTTGCCACTGTATCCTGACGTTAAGCCAATCCAGCAGAAGCTGAGACACTTCCGGCTGGAGTGAATGTTGAAAGTGAAGGATGAAATCATCAACCAATACGATGTAGGGTTTTTCATGATCTCCAAATACCCGCAGTTATTAGCCAACATCATCCCAGTACCGAAGAAAGATGGAAAGGTTCACATGTGCATTGATTTTAGATATCTCAACAAGGCGAGCCCAAAGGATGGCTTTTCGTTGCCACACATCAATATCTTGGTTGATAACACTGTAAGGCATGAGATGCTCTCGTTCATGGACAGATTCTTCGGATACAATCAGATCAAGAGAACAGAAGTGGATCGAGAGAAGATAGCGTTCATCACTCCATGGGAAACTTTCTGCCACCAAGTCATGCCTTTTGAGTTAAAGAAAGTCGGGGCAACATATCAAAGAGCCATGACAACACTCTTCCATGTCATGATGCACCAAGAAATTGAGGTGTATGTAGACAACATGAACGCCAAGTCACCAGAGAGAGGTGACCATCTGATAAACCTCCAAAAGTTGTTTAAAAGGCTGAGGAAGTACAGGCTACGTCTAAACCCTCATAAATGCACATTCGGTGCCATGTCAGGAAAGCTATTAGGCTTCATCGTCAGCAGAAAAGACATCAAAGTTAACCAGATCAAGGTGAAATCCATCGTGGAAATGCTGCCACCATCTTTCAAAAAAGAAGTCAAGGGTTTCTTGGGCAGAATATAGTAGATCAGTCGGTTCATTACACAGTTAACTCCTATCTGCACGCCAATCTTTAAGCTACTAAGAAAATATTCACCCGTTGAATGGAATAATAATTGTCAAGTGGCATTTGATAAAATCAAAGGTTACCTTCTCAATCCTCTAGTTTTGGTACCACCAGTACCTGGGAGACAAATCCTAATGTACCTCTCTACAAGGGAATTTTCGATAGGATGTGTCCTAGGGCAGTATGACGAAATTGGAAGAAGAGAGTAGGTCATCTACTACCTGAGCAAGAAGTTCACTGATTAAGAGACACGCTATTCTCATCTGGAGAAAGCATGCCTAGCTCGCGTATGGGGTACACAAAGGCTTCGTCACTACTTGTTATCTCTGGCAGTTCTCCTGGCTCGAATGGAATCCTTGAAGCAATTTTTTGAAAATTTGGTCCTTAATGGTCGAACTGCATGTTGGCAGCTCCTCTTATCGGAATTTGACATCACGTATGTCACCCAAAAGTCAATCAAGGGGTAAGCACTCACTGATCATCTTATCGAGAATTCCTTACCTAACTACGAGCCTCGGAGAATCAAGTTTCCTGATGAGGACATCTTATTCATGATAGAAGATGACACAGAGGAGACAAAAGAGTCCTGGGTAATGCACTTTGATAGGGCATCAAATGTTGAAGGTCAAGGTGTCGGCGTTGTTCTAATCTCGCGAAAAGGGTCCCATGTACCGGTCTCCATCACGCTCAATTTCCCATGCACCAATAATATGGCTGAATACAGAGCCTACATAGCTAGCCTACAAGCAGCTCTTGACCTAAACGTAACTCATCTCTGGGTGTTTGGTGACTCACAGCTGATCTTATGCCAAACCAATGGAGACTGGAAAACCAAGGCTGAGAAGTTAATCCCATACCATGAGCTCCTCGAAGATCGAATAGCATGCTTCGATGATGTCACTTTCTCCTATGTCCCGCGAGCAAGTAATCGCCTTGCTGATGCATTGGCCACCTTAGCATCAATGGTAGAAATTTGTTATGGCGTCGAAATGAAATCGATCATGATTGGACAAAGAAATGAGTTAACCTTTTGCCTCTAGATCGAGGGATCCATAGAGTTAGATGATGAGCCTCCATGGTTCTCAGATATCAAGAATTTTCTCGAAACTCGAGCTTTCCCTGAAGGTACATCCAAGATGGACAGGCAGACCATCCAACATTTAGCGAAAAATTAAGTCATTTGTGGTGAGTACCTCTATAAGCGATCATATAATAATATCCTGCTTAGATGCCTAACTGAAAGCGAGGCAGCCAACATCATGAAAGAAATCCACGAAGGAGTATGCAGGGCCCACGTCAATGGGCACATGCTTGCTAAGAAGTCCTACAGCAAGGGTATTTCTAGACCACCATGGAAACTAACTATTGCAAGCACGTTCAAAAGTGCTATAAATGTCAAGAGCACTCCAGTCTGATACATTCTTCAGCCATAGATCTTCATAGCACGACCACTCCATGGCCATTCACCACATGGGGCCTCGACGTCGTTGGAAAGGTCAACCCAAAAGCTTCTAATGGACATCAGTTCATCCTTATCGCCATCAAGTACTTCACCAAATGGGTAGAGGCAGCATCCTATATGAACATCACGGTCAGTCATGTCGAGAAATTCATCAAGAATAACATCATGTGTCAGTTCCGCATGCCCAAGGACATCATCACAGATAACGGCACTAACTTTTCTAACAAGCGCATCAAAGCTTTATGTGAACAGTACAGAATCAAACATCATCGCTCATCACTATATCGGTCGTAAACCAATGGAGTCGTCAAAGCTACAAATAAAATAGTTATACGTATCCTTGAAAAGATGGTCGTCACCTATCGATATTAGAGTGAAATATTACCATTCACATTATGGGCCTTTCGAATGTCGATCCATACCGCTACAGAGGCAACACCATTTTCCCTTGTGTATGGAACGGAGGCCGTGCTACCAATTGAAGTTGACGTACCTTCACTCTGCATCCTCATCCAGACTGATCTGCCAGAGACCGATAAAGAGAGCCTGTTTCGAACAATTGAGCCTAATCTACGGAAAGAGGCTTCAAGCGTTATGTCACGCACAGGTCTACCAAGGAAGGATCTCCATGCTTACAACAAGCATGTTCGCACTCGAGACTTAAAAGTGGGTGGCACGGTACTGAAGAAGATCTTTCCCTCTCTCCACGCTGATCCAAGGGGGAAATTCAGGCCTAATTGGAAAGTCCCTACGTCATCAGAGAGGTGCTCCCTGGATATGTGCTTTGCCTCACCACCATGGATGGAGAGCACTTTCCTGAGTCCATCAACGCTAGATACATTCGACGATTCTACTCCTAGTCTCCCGCTGCAAGATAAGTATTGATAAGATGGATATGTGACTGCTTAAGGACCCCATAAAATACGCCATCATTTTAAAGCCAAGTATCCAAAAGCGTCCCTGAATGCTCATACCCTTTGCTATTCCCATTGAGAAATTAGCTTTTCTTTCATAAGCCCCTCCCCAGAAAAAGAAGAAATAAAAAGTGTATATACCAAACAAAAAAAAGAGCAAAAGAGTTACTATTAAAATAAAAAAAAAATTCAGAAAAGTAAAATCCCAAAAAGAGGATGTCTGAAAAAAATCAAAAAGAACAAATAAAATAGAATAGAAAAGAGATAGAAAAATCATGGGGCATGTACAGTAAAAATCTCCCAAAAAAGAAGTGTATTATGGTAGTTGGAACCCAATCAACAAAAATCTTTAAACCCAAGAATACCTTCAAAATTCCTAACCTATTCCTTTCAAACCATGACCATGATACTTCCTTGAAGAAAGCCCTCTTTAAGGTCTATGAGCAATCATAGTATCTATTAAGTCATCACGAGCCAAGCTGAGAGCAACACAGAACTTCATCCAGCCGTCTATGATGGAATTGACGTCCATGTTGTGGCTTTTGAAAAAGAGAAAGAAAATAATAAAAAATACGTGCTCAAAGCAAAGTAGATGGGGTGAAAACCCGCAAGGGCGCCACAGATAGTGAAAACTCGAAAGCGCGCTACGGGTAAAAAAGAGGGCGATGACGTATGATGAAAACCTATCTTGGGAGCTATGAGTAAAAAGGTTAGAAGAAAAAGAAAAAAAAGAGAGAAAAAACATTTAGTGACTCCTTTGATTACATTTTCGATTACCTGGTCGCCAATCAGGCCACTCATTTTAGCTCAAATCAGGTTCTGATCAAGTGTATCTTCAGACTGCATTGTCAAACGTATGACCCAAGGTAGGGAGAAAAGGTTAACTCAATCCAAAGGTATGGACGTTTCAACTTGGTAAAAATTCTGAACCTCACTTAGGTCCGACCGCATGAACAGGTTCGGCTATGCATAAAACGGGACCTACTACTTCACCTCATTGAATAAGACATTAAACAAAAAAACAAAAAAATAAGAAAAAACAATAAAAATAAGAAATCTAAAAAATCTAAAAATATATACTCCTTTTTATTTCTATGTACATATTCATAGTATTGTACTTTAATCACAAAGAAGAAAGAGAAAAAGGAAAGTCCAAAAATATAAGTCTTAAAAAAAATGTGTAGGTAAAAGGTTGTTTCTTCTATTTATTAGGATGCATATTCGTTATCTATATAAACAAAAAAGGGACTAACATTTTCTTGAGAATGTGCAAGAACATCAAATGGCCCAAAGCCTCAAGATAGGCAACCTCTCGGCAATGGGCAGAGCAGAGGAAGCATCTCACAACTCACGTCGGTCTATTCAAGAAACAAATAGAAAAAGCAATCATTAGAAAAAAGAAGAAAGAAATTTATTTTTTCATTAAACTTTTTTACACACGGCTACGCATGCTTCAATACGGTTAAATGTCATTATTTTATCGATAACGCAATTGTGCTAAATTAATGTCCTAAATCTAAGGTTCGCCTTAGATCTTTGGATCCTACTTTAAATAGGAGCAACAGTGTCAATCCTGATCAAACGGTCAATGTTTCGATCGGTCCACTGCTAAACGCTTCATTTTTTGATTCATGTGAACTTAGGTATCTTATATTTCAAATTCTTCTAAAAAAGGTCAATGGTTTGTTAAGGCCAACCTGTCAAAAAGGAAATTACCTATCGAACGACTATGTTCAAATATGCGTTCAGAAGGGTTCATTCTAGGGTGCAAGCTTTGAAACCAGCATTCGTACGGTATCCCTGTAAAGTGTACGCCATGTGTCTAGGTATCTATTGGATGGTCATTTGTTCCCGTAAATAGTACTCAGACGAGATCTGGGTCGGGACTTCCATTTTCCTTTATTTTTATTTGCCCCTGATATGTGCATGTTTTTTACATAATTGTTCGTCTATAAGATCATCGTTGGCAGAGACTAAGATTGAGTTCCTCCTTTGATAGACACCCAATTTTAGTCAAATCTGTTCAGTATTATTTGAAGATTGGGTACTCTAGGACATGTTGATCTAGGGCACATTATCAAAAGTGGCACACACTCCTAAAAGACGTTGCGATATCAATATTCGCTTCGCTCAGGTAGTTGTGCCAAATTAACTTCGAGGTCGATGAGTTCGCTCAAACACTCCAAACCCTACCTCATGTAGGGGCACCCGTGGCTGATCAAATGGGGCAATCAATGTCTCATAAGATTGGACACAAACTATTGGATCTCTGCGTCTTTGCTTTACGCTAATCTTTAAGTATCGGTCGATCACCCTCCCACTCGAGGGACTATTTTATTCAGGACAAATCTTGAACATTGAACATCATCAATCATTTCACCATCTCGATTATGCCCAGTAATGTCGCTAATTGCTTAGGGACTGATAGTCTTGAGAAACAGAAGTTTTCCTAATCGTATGGGGCTTCCGCTACTTTTAATCTCGAGTGACGGACGTTTTCCCAAGTTTTGGGCTTAAGTCACTCTCCATGTTTTTCCTTTTTTATGTTTAAGGTTCACTTTGAATACAGCAGACCCCTTAGCATTTGCCTTGGGCCTCTTCGGATGTCTCTTTCTTTGTCATACGATGATTAGTGATCGGATACCAAAGAGGGGCATCTATAGACACCTAAATTTGGCCCAAGGCTCGATCGACACATACTTCGAGAAAGGCATACCCCCGAGCTTCTAAAAGTACTTTCCAAACCCTTAGAACTTAACCCAAACCCTTAGGAACCTGTCCTAGACCCTTAGGAATCAACCCTAACCCATAGAACCCTTCTCTGACCCATTTTGAACCCTCCTGAGTGGTGGATGGAAAAAGAAATGTCAAGATTTATAGACACATCTTCTAGAACTGAGTCCTATACCATTGGAAAGAGAATGTTCCTAGCTTTCTAACAAGTCAAGAATCACCTCAATCAGAGCTGTATATCAAAAGTTTGACAATTTGAAAATTGAGCAGAAACGTAGGAAATTACACTAGTGTGTATATTATATACGCTAGGCCTATTTTTGACAGAATTGGCCTTGCGTGTATATTATAAATGTAAGGAAAATTTGGCTTCTTCCTTAGGAATTGAGCTCTAGAATGGGCTCTGAACATCTCAAGGACACTGTTCCTTTGCCTAGCGTGTATAATATACATGCAAGGTTTAGGAATAGTGTTTTTTGAGAAAATGTCTGAGATTCATCTTTGGGGTTTGACTTTTTGACAACCCAAAGTTTGGGGTGGGTCTTTAGGACCCTAGTATCCTTACTAGCGTAAACTATAACTCTTTTGCCACCCACCCTATCATCTACCATTAAACCCAAGATCCCACCTATTTAAACCCTATGTTGGTTTAAGATTGGTTGTGTCCTTTTTATTATAAAAATGATGGAAATAAAGAATGGTAAAAAGAAGAACATATCAAAGGGAAAGAAAATAAAGAGATTATAACACAAGAGCAAAACAATCCCATAGTCCTGCAAGATCTAGGGTTGTTGTAGCAAGTTTTGATAAGTAAGAGTTTGTCCCACAGGGAGTGATGATCTAAACATAATGGTAGAATAGTAAACCTCGAGATCTTCTACAGATCAGGCAGCTCTAAACCTAAACTAGAAAGCACGGTAAAGAGAGGGTGTTTTTGGGTGTCACAAACTAAAATAAAAATAGGAATAAAAACTAGACTTAAAGAAAGGGAGTAAAGAAGAATAAAGGTGGTTTGGGAAAGTAAACAAAAACTGTGGAGAAGTAGGCAGTTATGGGCTAATCTTCACTACAAAATAGATCAAGAGATGGATCTGTAGCTGTCCTTCACTTGGCTACAAGCACAAGTGCAAGGTAGAAGAATCCAGCCTAACCCAGAGACATGAACTGATCTTAGGCCTATATTTTATCCACTTAAATGGTCATAGAATATCTCAGGGACTTCATCCAATCTAGGGGTTAAAGTTAAAACAAGAAAACCATTGTTGATAGTATGTTTGCAAGGCTACAAGCTCATGCATCCATAGAATCCAACAATCCATGAATATCTAGTGAAGACCACAAGAAATCATAGATTTAATGGGGCTTTAAAATCAGTTGGTCATTGCTACAAAGAGTCTTGCAATGACCTAGCTCAAGTCTGCAATCTCGGCAAGATCTCAGATCTATTCACTAAAAATAGTGTTATAAAACAGAGGAGAAGTTGGATCTACAGCAGTCCCTCACTTGACTACAAGCACAAGTGCAGGAAAAAAGAATCTAGCTCAACCCTGTGAGCTAGACCAGTGTTAGGGCTATACCCTATCCATTTAAATGGTCACAAGGTATCCCAGAGATTAACCCAGATACAGAAGTTAGAGATAGAACAGGAATATCACTGCAGCCATTATGTTTGCAAGGCTACAAGCTCATGCATCCATAGGTGCAACAACCCATAAAAATAAAAATGAAAAATATAAGATGAATGTAGATTGAAAGAAGCATTAAAAATGGCTTTACATTGCATGAAAAGAAATTATAATGACTTGCCCTCAAGGCAACAGTCTCTGCAGAACTCCAAAACTGCTCACAATCCCATTACAATACTCATTACAGCTCAGAATAAACCCTATCTGCGACAAAGATTTAGCCAACAATTACTGAGCTAAGAGAAAAAAAAGAAAATGAAAAAGAGAGGAAACTAAACCCTAACCCTAATCCTAAAATGAGCACAGGCTAAGAATATTCTTGGCTGCCTGGCTATAAAATAGCTTACATATATATATATATATATATATATATATATATATATATATATACATTCCATAAAGCAATGAAATGCTTTGGCCAATCAGAAATCAAAATTTTGAGAGCTGGTATCATGGCTCATTCTCAACCTAGTGTTGCCTCGAGATGTGGGGAATAGCTCATCACATTGGGATGTGTGCCCTAGGTGATGTGGAATCCTAAAAATATCCTTGAATTTTAAATATACAAGTAGGAACTCGTGGTTCGAGTGGATGGAGCTTTAGAATATAAAACTTGAGCGGTTCTCCAGTGGATAGAGCTTCAGGTGTTGAATCTCGAGTGGCTGCCGAGTGGATAAAGCTTTAAGTGTTGAATCTCGAGAGGTTCAGGCATAAGCTCGAGTGGATAACTAGCTTCAGCAATTGCAGCTCCACAGGATGAAGGTTTCAGCAGTGCAACTCGTGAGGTTCAGTGACTTCAGCACTACACAGCTCGACAGGTTGGTTTCTTTAGCAATATAACTCGAGTAGATGGTTTCCTTCAACAATGCCGCTCGAGTAGATGGTTTCCTTCAGCAATGTAGCTTGAGAAGATGGATTCCTTCAACAATGCAGCTCGAGTAGATGGTTTCCTTCAGCAATAGCTGTTCGACCGGAACAATGGGACTGCTCGAGTTGATGAAGTGAAGCTATAACCTACTCGACAATTTTAGTGCATGTTGAGACCTGGAAAATACCATTTTCCACCCCTTAACCTGGGCCTTGATAGACCTTTGAGAGAACTAAATAAGTGTTCTAAGTGTTTATTTTACAGCTAACAATAAAGGCAGGCTTAACCCTAAAAGCAGCTTAAAAGTGTCAAAAAGATGATGACCCATCTTGATCTGTAGGAAGAAGGAAAAGGGGCAGCCTCACTGGCTATCAAAATGCCTAAACTAGAAGAGACAAAGGCCTGGTTTCAACCTGGAAATAGGTTTGGAGCTATTCGATAAGAAGAATGCACTAATGAATGCTATTCGAAAGGATTCTTGATCTATTCGAAAGGATTCCTGATCTATTCGAAAAGAACCTAAACACTGCGAAAAGAACTAAAGCTCCAGGCTTGGTTTTCGAAGAGCACCAGATCTATTCGAAAGGTACCAAAATTGCTGATGATCCTTTCGAAAAGAAGAAAACTCTTTGAGAATAGAGCTCCAGAAATTACTTTTCCTTTTGAAAAGACCTCCAATCTTTGCGAATAGAGCTCCAGAAGTTACTTTTCCTTTCGAAAAGACCCCCAATCTATGTGAAATCGAATTTTAAAGACCAGCATCTGCAAGGGTATTTTAGTAATCTCTGCATGCGTCCCAATGCATTTAAAAACCCAGGAGCATTCTGGAGGATTCTGAGCATGAACCAGAGGCATATTCCACTCCATGTGAACACCAAAAGATGAAATTACTTGGCAGGAACTTCTAGAAGCTCAAATAGATTTTTGAATTAACTCACAGAATTCGATGCCTCTATCTTCTAAATGGCTGAACCAGATCAAGCAATTCTGATTGGCCAGAACAGATCTAGATCCTTGTGCTCGACTCCTATTAGTAGATATGGATCTAACCAATTCTGATTGGTTGATGCACATCTGAGCTGGACTTGGGGAAAACTATAAATAGATGAGCTATTTGCCCAATTTAGGCATCCAGAATTTGAGTTTCATTCCTGCTGCCCCATTTTCCAATTCAGATTAAGAGAGCTTGTCTGAAACCTCTGTAATAGCCTAACTTTTGTCTGTAATTGAGAACTGTGAGAGACTTATGTAATTCAAGTTAGAATTGTATTCAAGACTACAAATCCGAGAGTTATTTTAAGCTGTGTTCTATAATTGTAATGGTGGATTTGAAAAGGTTGCTTTCATTAGTACGTTCTCAATCGGATCCATGTTGAGGGTTCATTGTGATCTCCTCACTCATTAGATTCCTTTAGATTTGCTATTTTTTAAGTAATTTCCCTTAATTCACTATCCCTGTGAGAATCTGTGTTTGTAACTTGGTTCTTAAAACATTTGTAGTGGTGCTTATGTTCTGCATCAAGACTTTGGATTGAAGAAGAAAACTATTGGATGATCTGTGTCCATGACAGTGGACAGATCATAGCCATAAGTTCAACTCAATCCTAATCCTTGAATTGGATTTTTTTCTCTTACATCTGAGCTGTTAGCCAGATGAAGATTTGATACTTTCTCAACTGTGCTACACTATTTCTCATTCTGCAATCAATTACTAAGCTTAAGTCAACTGTTATTTCTCCATTCTTATTAATTTTGCATCCAATTCCTCCAACTCGGATCTGGATCACTTAGTTTAAATTTTACTTGTAGATAATTTAGTTAATGTGACAAATTCAACCTCTCATCTTACTTGCTTTGTAGATAGGATTAGAGGCCAGATCTGGTAGCTCAGATCTGGAGGTTTACCATACATTTTAAATCAATTCTCAGTGGACGATCTTATACTCACTTACATTTAAAACTTGCAACAATTGGCTCTGATCTTGCAGGCTAATTGATTTCTCTCTGTGCTGATATTTCTTTCTTTTTCTAGTTTTCTATTCAAAGTATAATCCATCCTTTGAAAAATCTGTTTTCAAAATACAAATAAATCATGCACACTTAAGACGACAACAAGTTTTTGGCGCTGTTGCCGGGGAATAGATTTTAAAATTGGTAGACCTAAGTTTTTTTTGCGAGGGCTGATAGACTTGAAAAATATATTGGCCTCACCAGAAAGACCAAGTCTGAAGAGTACACCGAACTCCAAGCCACAATCCAAGAGAAAGCTAAAACAAGTTCAAACTCCAATACTGACTCAAGTTCAGACTCCAATACTGACTCCAATTCTGACCCCATTGAACCAACTTATGATACAGATTTTGACCCTAGTTATTAGACTACCTTGTAAATTTTTTATTTTTTGTTGTTTGTTTAGTGTTTAATTAATGTTTACTATTTACTTCTGTTGATTTGTCCATTACTGTGCAATTTTTTCTTTTCTCTCTGTCATTGTGCTTATTGTTTTTTTCTTTTCTTTTTGCTTATCCACTTCTGGACCAGTGAGGACACAGCTCCTCATAGGTTTGGGAGTGTGACAGAGATGCCAATAATTTAATTAACATTAATGCAGCTTATGATCGGCAGAATTTTTGAAAATGAAGTGATTTCACACCTATTTTTGAAAAATGAGGAAGTTAAAACTTTTTAAAATTGATTTCTAGTGTAATTCTAATACTTTCATGAAGTGAATGTCAGAAAATTCCCAAAAGAAAATTGATGTTCTAGTAAACCTAAAAAGAGAGAAAACAGTGATGATATACCTCAGGAATTTGATAGGAAACCACACCCAGTGAGATTTGGGCCTGAAACGTATTCTTTGGAGGTATGAATTGGCAATTTTTTCTGCTCTAGGGACTGTTTGAACCTGCTTGTTGTCACTAAAAGTTACACATATCCAAATTCAAATAGCTTGACAGCAATTGTGACATTAAAGACATTATGTAAGGCCTCCTTTTGGATAGTTCGAACTTCAAAAAGCCCCACCTTTTGAAACTGCCCTTGATACTCACCAGTTGAGCTTTATAAATACAAGATTTCTTTGAAACCTCATCAACCTCATTTAGCCTAACTCTCACTCTGAGAATTCAGAAGGTAAAGGAAAGAAAGCTAAAGAAAGATGAGTTGGGTAACAGTTTGGTAAAAGTAAAAGAAAAATAATTGAAGGCAATGATGTATCAGCAGAAGAAATGTGGCATTCCAGTCAATATTTCTTTGTTAAAATAAAAAAAATAAAATTAAAATTAAACAAAGGCAAAAGGAAAAGTCATTTCATTGGAAGTTTGAAAAAGGAAGAGAAAAAGATGGCCACTTTGGCTCTGAAAATTCAAAGAAGAAGATGAAATTGTGTTGAATTAAAGAAGGTGGGTCTATCACCTCCTTACCTTGACTGACTTCTCAATTTTGAACTCCATTCCACCCCTTTATTCTTAATAAATTTCACCCATAAGCCACATTACAACCCAAGTTAAAGTCCTTACTGATCAAAGATGGATTGAGCTGTCACATGGAGATAATGATTTGTGTAATCTATGGTGAAAAGAGCAGTAAATTCAGAACTAAAAAGCAATGCCTACGCTCTTGCTTACAGTCCTATTTGAGGGTTGTAACTGCTCTTGAGCTGTGTGAAATAGTACAACCCTCTTACTTGTATGATTGAGTGACAACCCTTGTGAGAGTTGGGTTTGAAATCAACTTATTTGGGGTAACATCATAGCAGGATTCTCAAATAGAAGGAAAGCTTTTCATTAATTTTTCTTTTAAAACTTTTTGACGCAAACTGAGTGAATGGTAAAAGAATTACAGCATAATTTCAGTTTTGAACTGATGTTTTCTTGAGAATCCTCTTACAGCTTGACTGATGCAGGTGTGCATAATCTATGATTTGATGAAAGTCTGTTGTAACAAAACTACATTAATATTAACTGATTTATTGGAGAAGTTTGTGGGTACCATCACTGAAAACCCTCAGGAGACTTCACTCCTCCACTGGGGATCACCTAGGGGTTAAAAAGGCTTGTTGCATATGCTACATGCAACTGTGCTCCCTACAAAAGTGGCTTTTCATTCTGTTTTTAATTTTGTCTTTGCTCAGGGACTAGCAAAGCTTAGGTCTGGGGGTGTGTTGAGAATTGGAAAATACCATTTTCCACCCTTAACTTGGGCCTTGATAGACCTTTGAGGGAACTAGATAAGTGTTCTAAGTGTTTGTTTTACAGCTAATAATAAAGGCAGGCTTAACCCTGGAAGCAGCTTAAAAGTGCTAAAAAGATGATGACCCATCTTGATCTGGAGGAAGAAGGAAAAGGGACAGCCGCATTGGCTATCAAAATGCCTAAACTAGAAGAAACAAAGGCCTGGTTTCAACCTGGAAATAGGTTTGGAGCTATTCGAAAAGAAGAATGCACTACAGAATGCTATTCGAAAGGATTCCTAATCTATTTGAAAGGATTCCTGATCTATTCGAAAAGAACTTGAACACTGCAAAAAGAACTAAAGCTCCAGGCTTGGTTTTCGAAGACCACCTGATCTATTCGAAAGGTACCAAAATTGCTGATGATCCTTTCGAAAAGATGAAAACTCTTTGCGAATAGAGCTCCAGATATTACTTTTCCTTTCGAAAAGACTTCCAATCTTTGCGAATAGAGCTCCAGAAGTTACTTTTCCTTTCGAAAAGACCCTCAATCTCTGCAAAATCGAATTTTAAAGATTCCCAGCATCTGCATGGGTATTTTAGTAATCTCTACACGTATCCCAATGCATTTAAAAACTCGAGAGCATTCTGGAAGATCCTGAGCACGAACCCGAGGCATATTCCACTCCATGTGAACACCCAAAGATGAAATTACTTGGCGGGAACTTCTAGAAGCTCAAACAAATTTTTGAATTACCTAACAGAAATCGATGCCTCTGTCTTCTGATTGGCTGAACCAGATCAAGCAGTTCTGATTGGCGAGAACAGATCTGGATCCTTGTGCTCGACTCCTATTGGCTGATATGAATCTAACCAATTCTGATTGGTTGATGCACATCTGAGCCAGACTTGGGGAAACTATAAATAGACGAACTATTTGCCCAATTTAGGCATCCAAAATTTTAGTTTCATTCCTGCTACCCCATTTTCCAATTCAGATCAAGATAGCTTGTCTAAAACCTCTGTAATAGCCTAACTTTTGTCTGTAATTGAGAACTATGAGATACTTGTATAATTCAAGTGAGAATTGTATTCAAGACTACAAATCCGAGAGCTGTTTTAAGCTGTGTTCTATAATTGTAATGGTGGATTTGAAAAAGTTGCTTTCATCAATACGTTCTCAATTGGATTCATGTTGAGGGTTCATTGTGATCTCCTCACTCATTAGATTCCTTTAGATTTGCTATTTTTTAAGCAATTTCCCTTAATCCACTATCCCTGTGAGAATCTGTGTTTGTAACCTGGTTCTTACAATATTTGTAGTGGTGCTTATGTTCTGAATCAAGACTTTTGATTGAAGAAGAAAACTATTGGATGATCTGTATCCATGACAGTGGACAGATCATAGCCATAAGTTCAACTCAATCCTAATCCTTGAATTGGATTTTTGTCTCTTACATCCGAAATTTAGCGGATGAAGATTTGATACTTTCTCAACTGTGCTACACTATTTCTCATTCTGCAATCAATTACTAAGCTTAAGTCAACTGTTATTTCTCCATTCTTATTAATTTTGCATCCAATTCCTCCAACTCAGATCTGGATCACATAGTTTAAATTTTACTTGCAGATAATCTAGTTAATGTGACAAATTCAACCTCTCATCTTACTTGCTTTGTAGATAGGATTAGAGGCCAGATCTGGTAGCTCAGATCTGGAGGTTTACCATACATTTTAAATCAATTCTCTGTGGACGATCTTTTACTCACTTACATTTAAAACATGCTACAATTGGCCCTGATCTTGCAGGCTAATTGATTTCTCTCTGTGCTGATATTTCTTTCTTTTTTCTAGTTTTCTATGCAAAGTATAATCCATCCTTTGAAAAATCTGTTTTCAAAATACAAATAAATCATGCACACTTAGGACGACAATAAGTTTTTGCCGCTGTTGCCGGGGAATAGATTTTAAAATAGGTAGACCTAAGTTTTTTTTGTGAGGGCTGATAGACTTGAAAATTATATTGGCCTCACCAGAAAGATCAAGTCTGAAGAGTACACCGAACTCCAAGCCACAATCCAAGAGAAAGCTAAAACAAGTTCAGACTCCAATACTGACACAAGTTCAGACTCCAATACTGACTCTAGTTCTGACCCCATTGAACCAACTTATGATACAGATTTTGACCCTAGTTATTAGACTACCTGGAAATTTTTTTATTTTTTGTTGTTTTTTAGTATTTAATTAATGTTTACTGCTTGTTTCTGTTGATTTGTCCATTACTGTGCAATTTTTTCTTTTCTCTCTGTCATTGTGCTTATTTTTTTTTTCTTTTCTTTTTGCTTATCCACTTCTGGACCAGTGAGGATACTGCTCCTCATAGGTTTGGGAGTGTGACAGAGATTCCAATAATTTAATTAACATTAATGCAGCTTCTGATCAGCAGAATTTTTGAAAATGAAGTGATTTCACGCCTATTTTTGAAAAATGAGGAAGTTAAAACTTTTTTAAATTGATTTCTAGTGTAATTCTAATACTTTCATGAAGTGAATGTCAGAAAATTCCCAAAAGAAAATTGATGTTCTAGTAAACCTAAAAAGAGAGAAAACAGTGATGATATACCTCAGGAATTTGATAGAAAACCACTCCCAGTGAGATTTGGGCCTGAAATGTATTCTTTGGAGGTATGAATTGACAATTTTTTTTGCTCTAGGGATTGTTTGAACCTGCTTGTTGTCACTAAAAGTTACACATATCCAAATTAAAATAGCTTGACAGCAATTGTGACATTAAAGACATTATGTAAGGCCTCCTTTTGGATAGTTCGAACTTCAAAAAGCCCCACCTTTTGAAACTGCCCTTGATACACACCAGTTGAGCTTTATAAATCTAAGATTTCTTTGAAACCTCATCAACCTCATTTAGCCTAACTCTCACTCTGAGAATTCAGAAGGTAAAGGAAAGAAAGCTAAAGAAAGATGAGTTGGGTAACAGTTTGGTAAAAGTAAAAGAAAAATAATTGAAGGTAATGATGTATCAGCAGAAGAAATATGGCATTCCAGTCAATATTGCTTTGTTAAAATAAAAAAAATTAAAATAAAATTTTAAAAAGGAAAAAGGAAAAGTCATTTCATTGGAAGTTTGAAGAAGCAAGAGAAAAAGATGGCCACTTTGGCTCTGAAAATTCAAAGAAGAAGATGAAATTGTGCTAAATTAAAGAAGGTGTGTCTATCACCTCCTTACCTTGACTGACTTCTCAATTTTGAACTCCATTCCACACTTTTATTCTTAATAAATTTCACCCATAAGCCACATTGCAACCCAAGTTAAAGTCCTTACTGATCAAAGATGGATTGAGCTGTCACATGGAGATAAGGATTTGTGTAATCTATGGTGAAAAGAGCTATAAATTCAGAACTAAAAAGCAATGCCTATGCTCCTGCTTACAGTCGTATTTGAGGGCTATAATTGCTCTTGAGCTGTGTGAAATAGTACAACCCTCTTACTTGTATGATTGAGTTACAACCCTTGTGAGAGTTGGGTTTGAAATCAACTTATTTGGGGCAACATCATAGCAGGATTCTCAAATAGAAGGCAAGCTTTTCATTATTTTTCTTTTAAAACTTTTTGACGCAAACTGAGTGAATGGTAAAAGAATTACAGCAGAATTTCAGTTTTGAGCTGATGTTTTCTTGAGAATCCTCTTACAGCTTGACTGATGCAGGTGTGAATAATCTATGATTTGATGAAAGTCTGTTGTAATAAAACTGCATTAATATTAACTGATTTATTGGAGAAGTTTGTGGGTACCTTCACTGAAAACCCTCAGGAGACTTCACTCCTCCACTAGGGATCACCTATGGGTTTAAAAGGCTTGTTGCATATGCTAAATGCAACTGTGCTCCCTACAAAAGTGGCTTTTCATTCTGTTTTTAATTTTGTCTTTGGTCAGGGACTAGCAAAGCTTAGGTCTAGGGCTGTGTTAAGAACTGGAAAATACCAATTACCACCCTTAACCTAGGCCTTGATAGACCTTTGAGAGAACTAAATAAGTGTTCTAAGTGTTTGTTTTACAGCTAACAATAAAGGCAGGCTTAACCCTGAAAGCAGCTTAAAAGTGTCGAAAAGATGATGACCCATCTTGATCTGGAGGAAGAAGGAAAAGGGACAGCCTCACCGGCTGGCAAAATGCCTAAACTAGAAGAGACAAAGGCCTGGTTTCAACCTGGAAATATGTTTCGAGCTATTTGAAAAGAAGAATGCACTACAAAATGCTATTCGAAAGGATTCTTGATCTATTCGAAAGGATTCCTGATCTATTCGAAAAGAACCTGAACACTGCGAAAAGAACTAAAGCTCCAGGCTTGGTTTTCGAAGAGCACCTGATCTATTCGAAAGGTACCAAAATTGCTGATCCTCCTTTCAAAAAGAAGAAAACTATTTACGAATAGAGCTCCAGAAATTACTTTTCCTTTCGAAAAGACCTCCAATCTTTGTGAATAGAGCTCCAGAAGTTACTTTTCCTTTCGAAAAGACCCCCAATCTGTATGAAATCGAATTCTAAAGATTCCCAGCATCTACAAGGGTATTTTAGTAATCTCTGTATGCGTCCCAATGCATTTAAAAACCCAGGTGCATTCTGAAAGATTCTGAGCACAAACCAGAGGCATATTCCACTCCATGTGAACACCAAAAGATGAAATTACTTGGCAGGAACTTCTAAAAGCTCAAACAGATTTTTGAATTACCTCACAGAATTCGATGCCTCTATCTTCTAAATGGCTGAACCTGATCAAGCAATTCTGATTGTCCAGAACAGATCTGGATCCTTGTGCTCGACTCCTATTGGCTGATATGGATCTAACCAATTCTGATTGGTTGATGCACATTTGAGCTGGACTTGGGGAAAACTATAAATAGACGAACTATTTGCCCAATTTAGGCATCCAGAATTTGAGTTTCATTCCTGCTACCCCATTTTCTAATTCAAATCAAGATAGCTTGTCTGAAACCTCTGTAATAGCCTAACTTTTGTCTACAATTGAGAACTGTGAAATACTTATGTAATTCAAGTGAGAATTGTATTCAAGACTACAAATCCGAGAGCTGTTTTAAGCTGTGTTCTGTAATTTTAATGGTGGATTTAAAAAGGTTGTTTTCATCAGTACGTTCTCAATCGGATTCATGTTGAGGGTTCATTGTGATCTCCTCGCTCATTAGATTCCTTTAGATTTACTATTTTTTAAGCAATTTCCCTTAATTCACTATCCCTGTGGGAATCTGTGTTTGTAACCTGGTTCTTACAGTGTTTGTAGTGGTGCTTATGTTCTGAATCAAGACTTTGGATTGAAGAAGAAAACTATTGGATGGTCTATGTTCATGACAGTGGACAGATCATAGCCATAAGTTCAACTCAATCCTAATCCTTGAATTGGATTATTTTCTCTTACATCTGAGCTGGTAGCCAGATGAAGATTTGATACTTTCTCAAATGTGATACACTATTTCTCATTTTGCAATCAATTACTAAGCTTAAGTCAACTGTTATTTCTCCATTCATATTAATTTTACATCCAATTCCCCCAACTCGGATCTGGATCACTTAGTTTAAATTTTACTTGTAGATAATTTAGTTAATGTGACAAATTCAACCTCTCATCTTACTTGCTTTGTAGATAGGATTAGAGGCCAAATCTGGTAGCTCAGATCTGGAGGTTTACTATACATTTTAAATCAATTCTCTGTGGACGATCTTTTACTCACTTACATTTAAAACTTGCTACAATTGGCCCTGATCTTACAGGTTAATTGATTTCTCTCTGTGCCGATATTTCTTTCTTTTTTCTAGTTTTCTATTCAAAGTATAATCATCCTTTGAAAAATCTGTTTTCAAAATACAAATAAGTCATGCACACTTAGGACGACAACAATGTAGCACTCTATGGACTACTCGAGTGCGCATTTGCTACAAAATTGAGTGTGACATGCTCGGGAGGCACGTGCTGCTCCACTCTACAGGTCGACAGGCTGCATTTCTTCCGCAGTAAAGGACTTCAAGCGGATGGTTTCATCTCTAAAGTGCTCGAATGGTTACTATTTTAAGTCTCAACTGTTCGAGTGATTGTTGCACTAGGTGTGAGCTGCTTGAGTATCTTCAGCAACTGCTCGACAGCTTAGTACTTCAGCCATGAACCACTCGACAGCTTGGTACTTCAGCACTTGCAGCTCGATAGGATTGATGGAACTACTCTAGTATATACAACTGCTACTCGAGTTTTGTTTGCCACACACATGATGTGCTTGAGTGTGGACTTGCTATAATAGTGATGTACCCCGCTACCACAATAATTTTATACCAATTCTATAGTTCTTTCTTCTCTCTCTTGAGCTTAGTCCTTTTAGAAAATTTGAGGTTCTCTCTGGGGCTCCCAAAGAAAGGTTTTGAGCTACTTTCTAGACTTCTAGAACTGCAGACTCTTCTCTAGGATCCCTAGGTAGTTAAGCTAGCGATACTGGCTAGCTAGCCCTGACTCTCAAAGTAGTATAGGTGGAATAAGCACCCTTAGCCTTAGATCTTTAGGAAACCCCTACCCAAATCCTTAGCCTAGTGCCAATTAGGTCCCTAACCTTTTTCAATTTTCTTGCCTTAGCCACCCGATTTGTCTAAGGGAGCTTACGGAGGGTACTCAAGAACGAGGCTGATCCTCCTTAGCATAGTTGGCCACAACCCCCTTTTTTAGATAGATTAGGAAAACAAACTAGATAGACCTTAGGTAATCTATAGTTGCTGAAGTCGGCCGGCCGACGCTCAGTAAAGGAGTTCAACTTGCATCTTTGCGCATGATCAATGACGTATTGTAGGGTCGATAAATATCTGTAGCTGGCGATCGCATCAACCCAGGTAGTCTCTGTGTAAAATTCACCTTTTTTCTTTTTAATATTTAATATTTTTTTGTTCGTTGCTCACCGCCTTCTGCCAGAGTCCACGTGGACTGAATTGGGTCACTTCTTCTGGGGACTGAAAGGAACTTAGAAAGCGCACATACCAATACTCAAACCTGGCATTTATTCTGTTAAGCATTTCACCTGATTCCATTTCTTAAATCTGTTCACGATCCATGAGCTCTCCATACGTTTCAATCTTCGTCACGGCTACCTTCTCGCGAAAGAATGGTCTCAAACCATTCTGAAATGCCAAGAGCTTATTGCCTTCATCTGTAATCAAATTCCCAATAAATTTGGATGGCTGGTCAAACTTGGCCTCGTATTCAGCCACAGTCATGCTCTCTTGTCATAAGTCCATGAATTCCTTCTTCTTTTGAGCCCTGGTGGCTGCAGAGAAATAATTTTCGAAGTAAGCTTTCCTGAACTGCTGCCAAGTCTATTCGTCTTCATTGTTTCGATATGCGGCTCTCTTTACTACTTTCCACTAGTTCTCTACTTTCTGATCCAGATAGAACGCTGCCCACTTCACCTTTTCATATTCTACGGGTGAAGAGATCCTGAAGAATTTCTTAATTTTACTTATCCAATCGTCAACAGTGATTGGGTTGAGCTGACCATGAAAATAGGGGGTCGAGCTCTGCTGAATACTTGAAATCCAACAGGTGCGTGGGATGGGTTCTCCTATCGAGGAGGTGGCTGACATTGATTGACAAGCTCTTGCATGACTTGTCTTTACTACTCTATTTGTACCTCCATCTCGTGTAGCAGTTGAGTCCTTTCCTGTAGGTGAGACTACGTTAGCTAGGTCATCTGCTAACTAAAAGTGGTAACCATCTCACATAGTAGGTGCATTGCTTCAGATTCTTGAGGACCTTCATGTAATGAAGCCTCGTTTACCTGAGATCTATTCGTTTCTCTGCGTCATGGAGCCATCAAGTCCTATCCATGCATCTATGAAATAAAAATTGAACTTTTATGAAGGGTAAAATGGTCCCAAACGTAAACTTACGAAAGTACCAAAAGCCTAAAATATGTCTCTCAACAAAAAGAAGAAAACTAGAGCGAAAGGGCTCTCAAAACTCATAAAAATTTGCTGGATCTACTTTCTCATCCGAGTGGTACCCAACATCCTCATCTACATAAGCCACCTCTGGTACAGCTCCCCCTACATCATCATAAGTAGGATGATCGGAGTCTTCACCTGAAATTGTTAGATTTGGGAGGGGGTGAGAATACTCAGTGGGTTGCACAATCGATCAACCATAACTTACCCATGTGATAGTGTGTACAATCGCTTCAGTTGTGATGCATTTTAAAAATAAAATAAGTATTTTAATAAGATGACAAAACTATCCATGACTCATAGCATATCATAATCAAAACTGAAAAGCATAATATAAAATGAATAGTGCATGATGGTTCTATTTTTAATTTCTTTTCCTATCTATCTCATCAACTTATCGTACGTGACATATCGCCAGTCTTATTATTACTGCATATGCCTACACAACGTACTTCGTATCTTATCTTGATTAAACGACCTATGTCAGGATCATTGCCCGAGTCTAGCACGTGAGGTCCACGTACAGATAATCACCTAACCTCCATATCATAACATAAACCACCATCCAGCCAGATGAGGTTGTGTCTATAGTAACCACAATGTCCCCTTAGTTTGAGACAAAGCTAACATATTAGCCTTAAGACCCATCTCGGCTACAGACGTTGGACCCTTACAGGAGCTCATAAGATATGACACGTGTAGAAACTTAATTCATATTCAGCTAGCCTTCATAGCGTCTTTTAACATATCATAATATTATTCGGTTATGGGCTTAGGTCCCGCCCCGAATTTATTTTTGACATGGGCGCTATGTATCGCCGTCCTCATTTAATATTTGTGTAGGCTTAAGTCCCCACTTTCTTAACATCTCGTATCTTATCATATTCATTTCTCATATTTTCTTAAAGGAAATATTTTGAAATAAAATGGGTGCCACACACGCTATTTTGCTTAGTTGTATGCCAACTCAGTCTTTTTCATTCAGTCATTAACGGAAGGTAACGGTAGGGGTTTAGTTAATAAACTTAAGCATACTTTGGGTGCCTATTTGATATTATAAATAGTTTAGGTGTATTATTGATGGTGGGTTGAAAGTTCAGGGGTTATTTTGAAATTTTCTCTTTCTTAAAACATAATTAGAATGGGCTACAGTGCGTTAGGCTTCACTAAACTACGCTTTCCAAGGGAGGGGTTCCATAGTAACTTGAATGTACTTCATATGGCATCCCATACTACCTTAGAGGGTTGCATCCGTACATGGACACCTACATTCTGAGTATTATGTGACTGAGAAAGAAATCCCACCGTAACGAAGGCTTATGTCATGTGTCATATCTTAATTCTTAACTTATCATGTTGATCATTTTTATTTCAAAACCCTACAAGTGCACAAGTTCGAATGTACTTGGGTGAGTACAAGGGTGTCGAACCACAGGGACTAGTCAATTATTTTAAACTAAAGCCTTATTTAGAATGGGGGTTTTTATAGAAGTAATTTTTTAATTATTTTAGCGAAGAAAACAAATTTGAAAAATATTGAGAGACAAGCCTGGGATCTCTCTTGGATCTCAGATTCATAAATAATAAAACTCTATTTCTCTCCTATTTTGAATCTCAGGTACCCCCACTCCTAGCTATAAGATCAGTCACTTCGTATATGAATTAGAGAAACTTAATCACAAGATAGATAAATATAATTGTTGAGAACCATTGCACGAACCAACAAAGACTATCCTACAAGGCCTAGTCCATCGGTGAATGTCCTATCTAGGCTAACCCCAATCCCTAAAAGGCTACTAAGATTATTCTAAATAAGATTACTGCGTTACCATTACATTCTTGATCTAGTCAGAACCTCAAACATGCAATCATACCATTAATGAAATCCAAAATAAAAGAGAAACAAAAATAAAACTATTTACTTATCTTTGATCGTATAAGAGATCCCAAGCTTTGGGGAGTTTTAGCCGCACATTGTTGCTAAAATCTTCTTCATCGCTGAATCGATCATAGAACGATGAATAAAAAACCCTCAATCTCACAAACTCTCTTGGAGTCTTGAAATTTGGAAGAAATCAGTTATTCGTGCCTAAAAATCAGTAAGAAAGTATAATTTGCGCACCTGAAGATCCGCAGAAAATCCTGACTTCAATCGGTCGAGAATAGAGCTCGACCGGTCAAGATAATATATATAGGAAAATCCCTCTCTATTGTGTGGCTTGGATTGGTCGAAATGGACATTTTGACCGATATAAAATCATATTTCTAAAGCTTTGAGGGGTTGGGGCAGTCCCAATTCACGTTCTGGAGATCTCAGATTTGATCGGTAGAAATCCATTTTCGACCGGTTGAAACTGCAAATGCTGCACTTTCTTGCATTTTAGGGCAAACTTTAATTGGCAATAACTTTTGATCTTTAGCTCAGAATTCGGTAATGTAGACACCCAAATTTGGCCCAAGGCCCGATCGGAACACATTTCGATAAAGGTACACTTTCGAGCTTTTGATGGCATGTATGAAACCTTTGGGAACCACCCTAGATCCCTTAGGAACCTGTCTCGAACCTTTAAAATTCAATCCTAACCCTTAGAACCCGTTCTGAACCTAAACCTAACCTTTCTGAGCCATGGGTGAAGAGGGGTGCACCGAAACCAGCTATGGCTATCTACTATGATCAAATCTTATATCATGAAAAAGTAGAAGTCGTTAGCTTTCCAACGGTCCAAGAATCACCCCAATCGGAGTTATACATAAAAAGATATGGCGGTCTGAACTCGGAGGACAAAAAAAATAATTTCAGGAGGGCCCCCCCTTGGGATTTGGCGCAACTAATAGTTGCGCCAGTTTTAATTTTACCTGGCGCAACTATTAGTTGTGCCAGGCCATTTTCTCAGAATCTAAGCCTGGCGCAACTAATAGTCGCGCCAGCATTAAAGTGGACCCCACCCTCGCGAGGCAACTTCTAAGCCACTGTTCAACACTGTTTTACTATACATTTGCCTGGCACAACTATTAGTTGTGCCAAGCATATGAATAGTAACTTTATCTTTTTGTCCCGAAATTCATGATTGGGGTTTGACTTGTTGACCACCTTGACCTTTGGGGTGTGTTTTGATAGTTCTGTTGCACCCTTCTACACCCTATTTGCAACCCATTAAGTGGCCTAAAGCCTCACCCTATCATCCACCATTAGAAGACCTTCTCCCACATTCAAAGGCTCAAAAAACCCTAGGAAACCTTAGATGTTACATTACTTAAATTTCTAATCTTGATTACCATCTAAACACCCTCCTAATCCACCAATTTCCTATAAATAGAGACCCCCACCCCTTGGTTTAGGGGTTGAGAATTTTGGTCAAAGAGAGAAAGAGCTTAAAGTGAAAAGATCTTTCTCCCTTTGGTGCACACTTCTCATACAGATTTCAGATTTCAAAAGGCTCCCTTAGGCCTTATCACTTCATGAAAAGCCTCTAGATTAGGTGTGTGTGATTCCCTAGCCTTCTTTCTCTACCCCTTAGCTTCAAGCCTTAGGAGTTAGAACTCCATTCCATACCATACAAGCCTTCAAGAACTCATCAAAAGCAATCCACACAAGGCTCTCCTACGGTGCTACAAGGCCCCGAGGGCTCCAGCTCTCCCCTTTCTTCTCCTATCTCTTTTTGGCTCTTCTTATCCTCCCATTTGTGTCGTTACGCCACTGAATTTTCGGTAGGAACGGGAGGCACAAATAGGTTTCTAAGCCCTTTTGGGAAAGAGGAAGTCATTTTCTTTTCTTTTACTTTCTATTAGTAGATACCTCGTTAAGCAGGCTGATCAGGTGCCTAACACCTTTCCGATCGATAACCAAAGCCTCTACCCAAGAGCCTTTGGTGTGGACCAGATTTAAAGTCATATTTTTAGTGCTGTGGTACTCATAAAAATTATATAGGTATCCCGGGACACCAAAAGATCCAGGTGGCATCTCTATACTTTTGTTAGCAACTGCATCGCCGCGATGGGATCGTTAAAAATCCCACGGTTGCATAGGTAATTATTAGCTCGTTGGAAAGCTGAAAAAGTCTTCTTTCCAATGGTATAGGCCTTAGATCTAGAAGATCTATATATTAATTTTAGCACTCTTCTTTCTCTCTGCTATTCTGGTAGGTTCTTACCATAGCTTCAAGACTCTTAACTTTGCTCTTTTAGCCATATTTGTACTTTTAGGCCTTCAAAATTTGTTATATTCAATCTTGCACTAAAAGCAAACATTAGTAATTAAATGAGGCCTAATAATGCAGAGATTTGAGTTTAAGGCCGATTACACCACCCCCAAACCTCAACTTTGCTAGTCCTTGAGTAAAAACAATCTTCAACTCCTACCCAAAAGCAAACTAATCTAATATTGTGCAAGCTAATCTATAAAAATAAGAGCCACTTTTATAGGGACCACAATTTCATTTAGCGTATGCAACATGCCTTTAAACCCTTAGGTGATCCCTAGCAGAGGAGTTGTGTGTCTTGAGGGTTTTCAATGAAGATACCCACAAACTTCCAAAACTGTTTTTGAAACCATCGGTAATAGAGTTTTCAAATTTTGATTTTCATATGAGATATACTTTTGAAAACAAAACCAGTAATTGCTTTAACATGTGAGATTTCATTCTTAAATACTGATGCTATATTAAGCCTACTGTTGCCCATTCAAATTAAACCAATGCTCCGATCCTTGGATAAATCATTCATTCATACCTAGAGTGTCGTGTGTGTGCTAACCAATGCTCAAGTCTTCCTATGTCGGGATTAATCCAAACAAAGAATTATCGGATCCGAAGTCTGACTCAATCATCACCTTAGGTATACACTCCAAACAAATTCCTTCCGATGGATGGTTTACTTTTTCATAAATATGTGAGATGGAGTTACAATACAAATAAAAAAGTTCTCATATGATATATGTAATACGGTGTATCAAAGAATTTTAAAAGAAATCTCATAAAGAATGATGTTTATCTCCTAAGCATGTTATACCATGACCCCATAATCATTACATTATCACTCTCCACGGGGCATTTACCATCCGAGATCATATCACAAAGGTCTTTTTCAAGGTTGTAATGGGGCTCGGGTGAAGGTTATGGAAGAAAGGGAAATTGGATTCAAAAGTCTCTGAGAAATCAGAAAAAGATCACATTTGAATTTCTCATTTTCACAATCTTTTTCTCATTTTTCAGAATATTTCATTTTTTTTTTGCATTTTTCTCTCAACTTTCTTTTCTTTCTACTCCTTTTTTCTTTCATTTTGACATTACCTCATATTTTTCATTTTTCTCATTTTCTACCTTTTTCTCTTCTTTTTTTTCTTTATTTTTTTTTTTTCTTCCCCTTTTTCCTATAATTTTTTGTCATATGTTCTCAGTAAACATCATTCTCATGCCTCTCCACTTACTCTCATCCCTCATTCCCAATTTCTGAAATATTGAAGGGTAAAGCTTAAATATTTAGAAATGGTGTCAAGGTATGATTAACATGGCTTATCAAGAAACATATAAAGGTAAAATTTTCATTAAGGCTCAAAAGGGGTGCTAAAAGGTAATTTAGTATGAGATGGGGCATTTTAAGCACAAGCGAGCCAAAGACGACCTTTGATCATCTCCTCACAAGGTGGTGACGATGCCTATTTATTTCACGTTAAATAGCAATGTGTTCTAGTATAATGATACAAAACAATGCAAAGTAAATAAACCAAGTGAAGCATATGAGATTTAACAAGTACGAATCCTAAGATACTCCGAATTTATTTTAGCACTCATCAAAAACGAGGAAACAGCTCTAAAGCTCACCGATTATAGTCTTTCTTAGGATCTTAAGACTCAAAATTCAAATTAATCCTTTGATTTCCAAACTTAAGCTTGGTAGAAGTGCAAAAAAAAATTTCTAAGCATTAAATTCTGATCGATCTTTAGATGTTCACAATGGGACTAATAATCCTAAGCAACAGCAGTCCTAGCATGGCATAAATATTTTCAAATTTGAATTCACATGCATCAACAATTACAGTTTGAAAACTATGACAAAATAAGCAATGATGGTTCAAAACTTTATTCACTTGCGGTATTGAGGGTGTATTAAATAGTGGTTTAGTAGAAAATGCAAAAAATTTTAAAATATAAACCACACATTAAGCACAACACCCCAAAACCTGAATGGTGCAATGCCCTCATTGCACAAAACAATATACATTAAAAATAGGAAGAGGACAACCAAGGAAGAAGAAAGGATTCGGGGATTTGGGTTTGGGCCGGTCGAAAATGGAATTTCGACCGGTCACAGGTCTATATAAAGCCCTGAAACCTCATATTTCGATCGGTCGAAACCTTTTCAATTGGTCAAATTAATATAAATCCCTCAAAACAGCCTCTGTTCTGAGGCTACTTTCCAAATCCGATCGGTCGCTCTTTATATTTCTGAGGCCTTCAACAGTTGGTACCTCCTCTGCTGCGTTATCCTAACCAGTCGAAACTTCAATTTTGATCGATCAAAATAACCTTTTGGTGTATTCCTTCAATTAGTCTTCCTAGGCTTATGAGCACATCAATAGGTCGAAATCAGTTTCAACCGGTCAAAATCTGGTAGAGAGCGTGATTCTCTATCCAGATTTCAGCAATACACACCTAAACTTTATTTTATATATCTTTTTTTATTTTTTTTATTTTTGGTTTATACTCACAAACAAAAATCAGTACATAAAAATCCTAATCTAATAATCTACAAGGGGCTTGGGTTGCTTCCCAAGAAGCGCTAAGTTTTGTTTTACGGTCTTCAGCCGAATCGCCCTCAAGTTTTATTAGGAACAAAAAAGGGCCATTCATCTGGCATGTTTTGGTTGCCCCTTCTATGAATGAGGGATTTTAAGGCTTCTTCTGGGTGGACTGTGCATAGACACATCAACCCTATAGACCATGACATATTCGAATTGAATGTGTGTTGGCAATTTAGGAGTACCAAATACATCATTGTTTAAAACGAATCGACTTGAGGATTTGTCGAAGCATTGTAGAAGCGGATCCTTAGGCACATAAGGAGCCTCAAATGTAATGCTCGGCTCCTCAGTCGATGTCAAACAAGGGCTCGTGTCCTCCTCATGCAATTATTATTGAGGTATTAGAGGAGTAACACAACTTGGTTGGCAATCTTCCACTGTTTCATTCATATATGGGCCAACACAATCTTCCACTGTTTCATTCACATATGGGCCAACACAATCTTCCTTATAATCTACCTCATGCCCGCCCCAAAAGGTCATGGACTCATCCTCAAGCTCAGGGGCGGGGGTAGATCCTCCTCTCAACTCCTAGTCTTGCGAGATGCCTATAGAATGACTGGGTAAGGATTCTTCCTCCTTTGTGATAGCAGCGGCCGTCTGCCCCATTTGATATTTATTTCCCACGAGAGACTGGATATGAGCGTGAATTCTTTCAAGGAAGTCTAAATCGAATAAGTCTACATCGATTTGGAGTTCTTCTTCCAACATAGCTATCCTCTGTTCTTTGGAATCAAAATCCCATGGGTCACACCCTTGATTTGGAACCCATCGATTAGGATCATTGTCCGTAGACTCATCCGAATAGTGGTATGGAGTCGCATAATTAAACCCATCCAAAGATGGGGACATCAAATTTGTGAGAAACTCCATATCACAAAGACACAACTAAGACACAAAAATACAAAAATAAATCTAGATCTAAAATAAAGGTAAGTACCTTGGCCTCTCGCGGGCGTCCCCATCAAAGCTTTGATAGGAGCAAACCTCATTCTCTAAATCAGAGAAACAAAAATTAACTATAATTAGACAACTTACTAATATAGACTACCTAAAAGGCAATAGCTCAAATAAAATTGTAATCTCCCGCAATGGCGCCAACAACTTGATCGTAATAATTTTAAAACCTTGCAAGTGCACAAGTTGGAATGTACTTGGGCGAGTACAAGGGTGTCGAACTATAGGGACTAGTCATTTATTTTAAAGTAAAGCCTTATTTAGAAAGGGAGTTTTTGTCGAAGTAATTTTCTAATTATTCTAGCGAAGAAAACATATTTGGAAAAGATTGAGAGACAAGCCTGGGATTTGTCTTGGATCTCAGATTCATAAATAATAAAAACTCTATTTCTCTCCTATTTTGAATCCCAGGTACCCCCGCTCCTGGCTACAAGCTCAATCCCTTCGTATATAAATTAGAGAAACCTAATCGTGAGTTAGATAAATCTAATCATTGAGAACCATTGCACAAACTAAAAAAGACTACCCTACAAGGCCTAGTCCATCGGTGACTATCCTATCTAAGCTAACCCCAATCCCTACAAGGCCACTAAGATTATTCTAAATAAGATTACAGCGTTACTATGATGTTCTCGATCTAGTCGAAACCTCGAACATGCAATCATACCATTAATGGAATCTAAAATAAAAGAGAAACAAAAATAAAATTATTTACTTATCTTTGATCATACAAGAGATCCTAAGCTTCGAGGAGTTTTAGCCGCGCATCGTTGCTCTGATCTTCTTCATCGCTGAATCGATCATAGAACGATGTATACAAAACCCTCAATCTCACAAACTCTCGCAGATCTAAAATCTACTCCTAAAACTATGAGCAAAAGTCCTATGGCAGAAAACTCTCTTTATTCCTAACCTAGGGTCCTTTTTTATAGATGTATAAGGCCCTAAAACATTGCTTTCTACTAGGAAACAAACCCTAGAACGAATCTAATCTAAATTAGGAAGGAAAGATCTCTTAGAGTCTTGAATTCCGAAAGAAACCAGTTGTTCACATCTAAAAATCAGCAAGAAAGTAGAATCTGCATGCCTGAAGATCCGCAGAAAATCTTGACATCGATCGGTCGAGAATGGAGCTCGACTGGTCAAGATAATATATATAGGGAAAGCCCTCTCTGTTGTGTGGTTTGGACTGGTTGAAATGCCCATTTTGACCGGTCCAAAATCATATTTCTAAAGCTTTGAGGGGCTGGGGCAGTCCCAATTCGCATTCTGGAGATCCCAGATTCGACTGGTCGAAATCCATTTTCGACCGGTCGAAACTGCAAATTATGCATTTTCCTGTGTTTTAAGGCAAATTTCATTTGGCCATAATGTTTGATATATAGCTTAGAATTTGGTGATTCTTGGCTCGTTTGAATGCTGGGTAAGTCTTCTTTCCGATGGTATAGGCCCCAGATTTGGAAAATCTATATATTAATTTTGGTACACTTCTTTCTCTCCGCTGTTCTAGTAGGTTCTTGCCATAGCTTCAAGACTCTCTTAACTTTGTTCTTTTAATCACATTTATGCCTTTAGGCCTTCAAAACCTATTATATTCAGTCTTGCATTAAAAGCAAACAGTAGTAATCAATAAGGCCTAACAATGCCAAGATTTGGGTCTAATTTATATAACTTTTAAGTCGATCACATGCTCATGCTCTAACGAAGTTTTCTTTATGATATATGTCATGATAATTGTGAAACAAATATCGAAAAGAAACTAAACATGCATCCTAAGCATTGGTATACATAAAGAAAATTGATAGGGAGCATAAGACATGAAGCATTGAAATAAAACAGAGAAGAAGAAATATTTATCCACATTTATATTATGACTTAGTCAAAAATACTCTTCATTGGGGTTAGTTGTGTTTATGGAGCGTGGAGATTGATTTGTACAACAATCAGATTTGTTTAGAACTCTAAAAGGCATACCAATATGAACAAAAAAAGAGTGCAGTCCCAATGTAAGTGTGATGAAAGGTTCAGATTTTGACTTCACAGATGGCGTCAAAATTCGAAAGTTTAATGCCAGTATGAAGATCACATCGAGGCGATAAAAATTGATATATAGTACATGATGATTGGACAACTACATAAAAAGATATGACGATTTCAAGTTAGATTTATCATGACCAATCATGAATCACGATTTTACGAAAAGATGTCACGATTGAACATGACTGCACATAAAAGGGTTACGATTGCTTGCAGAGCGTCACGATTTGAGTGATCAGTTCACAATTTGAGTGAACAGTGCCACGATTTGAGTGAACAATATCGTGAACACAGTGTCACGATTCGAGTGAACAGTTCATGATTTGAGTGAACAGTGCCACTATTTGAGTGAACAGTGTCACGATTTGAATCGTAACTATCAGAAAAGGTTATTTCGACCAATTGCGAGTGGATTTTTCAAGCATAGTTCAAGATTTCCAACTGCTACCTGAGATTTCTTTCTTCCCTAATCTTTCTAAGTTTAAATTTAGGGTTTCTTTATTTATTTAAAAAAAAATTAAATAATTTAAGATGGATTGAGAGGCACCAACTGTTGAAGCGTGACTTGAATTCCATGACGATTTTGGTTGACGGTGATCAGATTCAGCGATGGTTTGCTCGAGTTATGTTGCGAGAATTCTTTCTCTTACAATAGAACCTTTGCAGCGATGAAGATCCTTGATGGGAAGGTGATTAGGCCTCAAACACTACAAAAATAAGGGGGTTTAGCGGCACTTGTTGTTAAGGCAATTTTTTGTAGTAGCAGGACTAATAGCGACAGTTTTTGGTAGCGATAGGACTAATAGCAGCAGGTTTTTGTTAAAAAAATTGTCGTAATAGTCTTATTTGTTGTAGTGAAAACAAGATGTACGGATCGCCGATATGATGGTGATTTAAATTTGCAGCTTTGTACGGCCATGGATTTCTTTGAAGGGAGAGAGGTGGTACACGACGACTGTTTTCTTGCAAAGAAGAGAGAATTGAAGAGAGAGAGAGAGAGACGGCTAAGAGAGAAAAAATAATGTAGAGATTCTAAACTCTCTAGGTTCTCTATATAAAGGCAATTTAGAGAATGAGTACCTATGGGAAAGTTTACTACGCTAATAAAAGCAAGAGTCCTTTAGAGACTCTAATTGATTTCCAAATCAAATACCATGAATAATGGGATTTAAATATTTTCCTTAATTGTTTTAAAGCAGGACTCTTTGAATTCTATCACAATTAGAGATTTTCTAATTTTTTTTTAAATGTGGGCCATGATACGGTGTGCGCACAAGCACTGGGTATTGGTGTTTCGCCCATCTATTACCATTAATTAGGGTCAAAAAGACCCCGGTCATAACACATATAAAATAAATTAAACAAAAAAAAAAAGAGATAAAGGTTTTCTTGACATAATTAAATGAGTCCTTCCAGAAATTTCTAAGATATGCTTGCAAAAGGTTCAACGCAGAAATAGAATCATCACTTGACTCTCAAAAGAGAACTAGCCTGGAGTTGAGTGGGTATTTCACTTTCTCTGGCGATCATTTATTGGTACTGTGAATGAGATTGCATAGGTAAGCTCTATGCAATCTCATAGAGTGGCACTACAAAAATAAGGTGTTTTAGTGGCACGTGCTATTAAGGGCCATAGCGGCAGTTTTTGGTAGCGATAGGACTAGTACGTAGCGACAGTTTTTGGCTGCCAAAAATTGCCGCTACTAGTCTTATTTTTTGTAGTGCGAGTTTAAAATTGGATATATGGTGTAGGTGATGGAGACAACATTGACTTAGGAGAAGCGGGTACAGCAAATATATATGTGATAAAAAGTTTTTGTTTAGATTTTGATCGTCTTTCTAGACATTATTGTAAGTTATATAGAGTGGTATAAAAGTCAAAGTTTATACTGATGCACTCACATCGGTCTTATAATCATACATGATTATATGTTCAATCATCATCCCAGGGTATAAATCAAATCCTTCAAGGTTTGTGATCCTCCTTAAATATTGTGAAAATGCTATCTCTTGATATACTTGACATAGGATACTTTACATTTTAATACTTTATTTCGACAGAATTTTAGCATATAGTAACAACGTTTTGTTTGTGTACATGAAATTGTCTGTGTTGAAAGTTCCAATAGTACTTAATTACAATCCTCATTAGTACGAATGAAAACACCATAGTTCCTATTATAATCGCACCATGATACGGGGAAGTACACTATTATTTCGTGTATAAAAACTTTGAAAATTTTTCAATAGGTGAGAAGTGAAAGTGAGTGATGTAGGAGAAGGAAAGTGGCCTTGTAGAAATGCATGTGGGGCGGTTCTCCTTCTCCTCGCAATACCTTGAAGATATTATTCTCTAAAATTTGTATGATGTGTTGCCTTCTTTTCTGGCTTCCCCTATGTGCTTTTCTGATTTCTTCTCCAATATCGATTCTCTTGTGTCTTCATTGTGTGTTTCTCTTTACAATGTGCCTTTTTTATATTGAATTTTGGTATTAATTTCACATTCATGGACAATTCTTCAACGGCTGTCATCTTCGCTGCGCATCTTGAATTTGCAATTCTACTTCATTGGCAGCCCCATGGATGCTCTACTTAGCTTAACCCTTACGGTCAAGCTAAGTAACTACATGCAAAACCACCTCTTGTACGCTGGTTTTAGCCGCTGGAAGTAAACCGCACGCTCGCCCTCTTTTGAAACTCCCTGGGGTTACGTGACTGTGGAATTCACGGTAACTCACTTCTTTGAAAACATTGACTACTATGCAATCTCAATTGTTAGATGCTTGTTTCAAAATTTTATCGCCAACTGCATTAAAAAATTAAAAAATTAAAAAATTAAAAAACATTTGCCGCCAACAGTGGCGTGCGGTAAGGGCTGGCCAACCTTGATGAGGGGGCCAAATTGGTCTTGTGGCCGCACTAAGGTTGATCTAGCGCTACTATTTCAGCACATGCTCCTATAGCGAATGCAACTACTATTATTAAGCTAAAAATTTCTTTTGCATGCAAACGCCAACGTCCGAAAACCCTTTAAGCACATTCACTCAAGATCAAAATTTTGGGTACAATATCTGTTTTGGCAAAGTCCGAAATCTATAATCTGGCTGAAATTTTAATTTTTTGACTGAAATTTCAGCCAACAATTTTGGATTTGGCCGAAATTTCAGTCCCATTTTCTTTTTAAAAAAAAAACCAAAATAATAGATGAGGCAACAAATTATCGGGCCGATAATTCCAAGTTATTGGCCAATAATTTGCAGCCTCATCTAAACATCCGATATATTCATCATATCGTTTCGGCCATGGACGAAACCGATACATTTCGGCAGATAATTTGATTTATCGGCCGAAATTTTGAACCATGCATTGATTCCTTCAAATTAGATGATAGTGATCTTTCTCAACCCGAATCTTTCACACAATAGATCTTGAGAACATGATCTTACCATCAGACGATCAATTTTTTATTTCACATATCACAAATACAAAAAAATGGCCATAAAGCATCCTGTATGATCTTATGGCCACTTTTTTGGTACCCGTATGCTCATGGCCTTAAGATCCATTGGGTGGAAGATCGTGAAAAATGATCTCTACCATTTCATTTCATGCAGTTAATGTGTTTCAATGCGCGTTTCGGACGTTGGCGCATTTAGAAATGTGTTGGCATGAATAGAGGCATCCTTTCTTATATGGGAAATTTACCTGACCGACCCTGTCAGATGTACCTTTTGCTGCAGAGACCCTATAGTTTCACCTTTACCCAAATCAACCAGCTCGAAGCCGAGTCGACCCTAAGGAGAATAAAAAGTCCATATTACCCCATTCTCTGACTTTCTTTAACCCATGAATACACCCCTTTTTCCTCATTTTAATCTGCGCTAGAGTTACTAAGAAGTTAGAGGTGGTGAAGGTGACGACGTCTTCTGCTTCAGATCTGCTACCTGGAAGAAGAAAACAGAGGTTTGGGAGAAGAAGCTCCTGCATTTTGCCATTGGGAGTTGAAGATCCTGCGGTTTCCCATTTCGACGCGAGGTATGTTCAGATCCAGTGTAAACCATATCGAAAGTTATTTTGAAAATTTGATTTTATTGGATAAATATATACAAAGAGTCGATATCGATTGCATAAAATCGATATTGATTGTAAATAAAATCGATATCGACTGTTAAAAAAATCGATATCGATTGCTTATCCAATCGGTATCGACTTCATAAACAATTGTTACCGATTGAGTATCCAATTGATATCGATTGTAAAGAGAATCGATAACGATTGGATACTTAATCGGTAACAATTGTTTATGAAGTCGATACCGATTGGATAAGCAATCGATATCGATTGTGTATCAATTGTTTTGCTACCAATTTGTCATTTCTTTTATTCATTCGTCCTATGACTCCTTCCTTCTCCTTCTTAAACAAGCGATGTCTGGTGTGAAAATTCCTCTTCTCTGTCACTTTGATGGCCATATTGTAAACTATGATGGTTTGAATTAAGGTAGCCGCCGGAGGGTTATTACAATTTCGACAAGTATATCTTATGAAAGGTTCAAAAGGCGAATTTCTGTTGTCAATTTTGCGAGAGCAGATGAAACAATTTCTATAAAGTTCTCTATGAAGATAGTGAATACCCTGTGCTTGCCGACGTTTTGGATTCGGATGATTTGGCCACCCTATTTTCGTTTTATAAATCCGGATCGGACATTATAAAGGTATTCATCATTAAAGAACCATCCTCCTTCTGATTCGAAGTTGAACAAGTACCTCTAGGTGGGACTGATTTTGTGAGTAACCATTTATTTCAGCCATATAAGTTTGAGGAGGAAGGACTTACATATGATACTATTAAGTTAGGCAATGACGGCGATTTTGCGGCAACCATATCCACCATGAAGAAAACTATTGATCTAAACCATGCCCCAGTTGAATCATATGATGACTCACTATAAAATATGCATGGGGCACATTGTAGTCAAGAGTTAGACTACACGTCTCTAAGAGTGGGGGATGAAGACTATTTTCATCATATCTTTCCCGGTGGATTCACAACTTGGCTGACTCACGAATTATGTTCTACTATGTCATAGATGGGGATTAACGAAGGAGCTCAACCCTATTTCCATACATATAATCACCCCTTCAATGAAGGGCCTAGTCAACCATGTAAGAACACGTTCGGTGAAGGGCCTAGTCAGCCATGTCATGACCCGTTTCGTGAAAGGCCTAGTCAACCACATCAGAACCCCTTCGATGAAGAAGGATCTAGTCAACCACCTCAAAGCACTGCTACTGAAGAAAATGTCGAAGATTATAATGACGAACCGAATGGATTTATAAAAGAGGATCCGAAAAATTTTGTGAGAGGCATTGATAATCCCTTAGTAGATGGAGCTTGCGAAGTGTCAGGGACATCAGACGAGTCTTCCGATTAAGATGTAGAAATCGAATACCGGAATTGGACGTTTGAAGTTAGAGCAATCTTCAGAGACAAATAAATATTTTAAAGAGCATTAAAAGAGCAAGCGGTGGAGAAAAACTTTCAAATTCGGCCTTTGAAAACCACTAGTTATCGCGTGACAGCTGGATGCTACGAACCTGATTGTTCATGGTGAATACATGCGTCTAAATTAATTGGGCTCAAAACTTTCCAAATCAAGATGTTCAATAGTACTCACACACACGGGGCCGCTAAGATTGGACCGCACGGTTACCGTAATGTAAGAATCTCCTTCGTAGTCAACTATGTACGGGAGAAACTTATGAAAGGATTCGATTACACCCGGCGTCGATAATATTTGATACTGCAAAAGCTTATAATGTGCAAATCTCATATGCTAAGGCTTGGAGGGGGAAAGAACTTGCCCTTAATGATATTAGAGGCAGTTAGGAAGGACAATTTGTGAATCAACTAGCCTATGTGAAGGAGATGGAGAGGGTAGATCCTAATGTACAAACATCCTTTTAACTAACGCTTGACGAAAAATTTTAAAGATTTTTTTAGAGTTTTAGCCCGTGCATCGAAAGCTTCCGCAATATACTTCGTCACACACTGCTTGTAGATGGCACACACCTATGGGGACGTTTTGAAATGATCCTACTTATTGTCTCGAGACAAGACGGTAATGGCCATATATTACTGTTAGTATTTACCGTCGTCGAATTAGAAGAAGAGGATACATGGATGTGGTATCTTAAACGGGTAGGTGCGTTCGTGATCGATGAGTTTACCGAAGATTTTATTTTTATCACGGATAGGTCGAAGGGTTTAATTAAGGCGGTCAAACATATCTTCCCTAACGCACACCACAACTATTGCATGTGACATATGACACAATTTGCAACACAAGTATCCCAAGAACAATGTGAAGGATTTATGGTGGTGTGCCGCACGTGCATATTCAGTAGAAAATTTTGATTATTTTATTAACAAAATGAAGGAAGATCCTACTGATCCTCAGGCCGTAGAGTATATTTTGAAAATAGACCCAAAGCATTGGGCACGCGCATATATGAAAGGAAGGTAATATGATTATCTGACTATGAATAATGTCAAAAGCTTAAACAACGTACTAAAGATAGCTCGAGAGAGACCAATTTTGGACCTAATCAGAACTACTAGAGAGAAAGTCGTCGAACATTTTCAAAAGCGCAAACAGATATCTGAGAAATGGACCACCCTCCTCTGCCCAAAAGCAGATGGGCACATAAAGAAGGTGCTGCAATGGGCTGGTAGAAAGAGAGCTCAACCATACAGGCGCGATCAATTCCAGGTTAATTCTAAAAATTGTATTCATCACATCGACTTGGAACACAAGACATGTACTTGTCGCCGTTGGCACATTCATGGCTTGCCTTGCTCTCATGCCATGGCAGCCATCAATCGGAAAAGTTACGATTACCATAACTTCTGTGAGAAGTAGTTTTTTACTGCTTGCTTTAAACAAATATACGACGAATAATAGCTTCCTACCCTCGATAAAAGTCAATGGGCATTCCAAGCTCAGCAACTGCCTGAAAATATGAAAGTGAGAGCACCCTACAATTGTCAAAAGTAAGCCGGCCTTCCGAGAAAGAGAAGGATAAGGTATAAGGGTGAGGTTAGGGCCCTATAGTGTAGCAGGTGCAGTGAGTATGGTCACAATCGCAGGAGTTGGACGGTAATTGGGCCGATGGGTTGATACAGTACAAGAAGTCAGCTACATATTCAACTACACGCCACATTCCACTAGCTGTAAATTTTTCAAAAAAAAATGTAAAGAAGTATATTTTAATAAAACTTTTAAGCATTTCCAAAACGTTTTGTCAACACAGACAGTCGATATCGACTGTAAATACGATCGATATCGACTATGAATACAGTCGATGTCGATTTTATAAGAGGTCGATATCGAGTACCTTTATAATCGATAACGATTCCTTATAAAATCGATAACGATTGCGAATACAATCGTTATCAACTGCGAATACAATCCTGTTCGATTTCATAAGCAATCGTTATCGATTGTATTCGCAGTCGATAACGATTGCATATTCATTCGATATCGATTGTATTCGCAGTCAATATCGATTGCTTGAACACTCTTTACTTAACTCTCTATATTTAGTCGATGACTATCAATAGGGTCTGCGACACACCCAAAACCAGCTTATTGTTAACCAGCCTATATAAAAATTTTACATACTTGAGATTAAAAATTTCCAAAAAAAATTGAATGTTGTAAAAATTATAAATTTCATTTACAAATATCCTTACAAATATCCTTGAATGTTCTAAGCTACAACTACATACAATTTTAACTTTTGAAAAAAACTAGGGTGCTGCATCAGTTGTAGGTTCTTCATCGGTGGCTTTCTCGGCTTCTCCATCGGCAATAAATTTAGCGAGCGCATGGCCAATTTCTGCCCTGATCTGACTCATATTGCCTTGGCTGAAATTGAATTTCTTCCCCATCATCAAGTACTCTATGTACTTTAAAACAAATACCCCACAGTCCCACCCATTGCTCTGTCGGGGTACAAATTTGACCCTACAATCAGAACTTGACCACGAATAGGTCTCAGCATTCAATGCAGTGGAGTCTCCGTGTACATGTAAAAGCGCGGAAAGATATTTGGTCTGTTTTGAAAAGTGTAATGTCAGACAATGTTTGATAAGATAAGTAGCTAAGATAAGCAAACAAAGAAAATATTTACAGATAATGTTTAATCGATTGCCAAACAGTCGACATCGATTGTATAAGCAGTCGGCATCGACAGTTAAAACTGTCGTTAACGATCGTATAACCAGTCATTAACGATTGTATAACCAGTCGTTAACGATCCTATAACCATTCGTTAACGACTGTTTTAACAGTCGATGTTGACTACTTATACAATCGTATTCTGATGGCGTAAATTAGAAATTAATTGATTTGAAAGTATGGACAATTCTTACCAGGACGTTAATTTGGATGGGATACTTCTCCTTAGAGGGCCTATCCAAAATTAATCAATGATCATTACCGTTCGTTCTAAAACCTTAACGATCGCAAGCACCCAATATAAAGGATCATGACTATGGACTGGGACAAATATCTGAAATGACTAATATATTAGAAGACACAATGGTAAAAATAATAAATAAAGTTTACAGAGACCGTAATTTGCCGTGTTACATTGGTGAGCCCACAGATCCCTTTACCTATTGAAGAAGAAGTTTTTGAGCACCTTCTTGCCTGGGTTGGCTTCTTCCTTAAGGGCAGCCCACCGTTCAATTTACGTGGCCATCGGTTGGCGATTGAGTTTTTTAGTTTTAACAAAGAATCTGAAATCGTTATAATCTATGGCGATATATGCCAAACCGGTGGAGCTCATCAGGAAGAATTTATCCACAACTTCCGAATGAGCAGCGTCATCCATGACATTCAAAAGTCTTAGGTAGGCTCCAATTATCTGAAAGATAATAAATTTCAGTAATCGACTATTCAAAGAATCGTTATCGATTCTATACAGAGTCGGTATCGACTGTTAAGATGATCATTAATGATTGCCTAGATAGTCGGTATCGATTGTTAAGACGATCATTAATGATTGCCTAGATAGTCAGTATCGATTATTTTTACAGTCGTTATCGATTGTGTAAACAATCGCGATCTACTATCTGGGCAATCGTTCTATTTTTTTAATCAGTCGTTACTATTAGAAAATATTAAAAGAAAATAACATCTTTGAAAATAATTAAGAAATTGAATATGAGAGATTTGGTTACTTATAAGATTGTCTAAGTATGCCTTGCCTTCCAAACATTTGAAAGTATGCATTCGAAGTGTATAATCACCCATGGAGCTTACGTAGATGCTGCATAAAATATAACGGTCAAGTTTTAATTCAAAACGAAATTAACTTCTAACTAACAACTAACTATCATCGGAAAAACGGACAAATTACGAATATATGTAACTTACTCAGCATCCTGTTCGAGAGCTGTCCAGATGGCATTCATGAACCTCTGCTCATCTGTCAGCTCAACCGTAGGAGGGGGCATCGTCTCGGTTGGAGGTTTTTTTATCGGCTGCTTTTTTTCGGTCCTAGGCTTCATGACAACATGTTTTACCTTAATCCTAGGCCTCCGGCGAGCATCAAATGGTTGCTCAGATTGCTCATCACCAGCCGGACCACCCTTATCATCATGATCGTGGGATTGGTTATCAGCTGCTGCCAACTCCTCTTGTGCGGGAGGAGCTGGTGCCACATCTACTGATCCCCGATCGACTGGACCAGTAGGTTCTGGTCTCATATTGGCAGTGAGAGACATTTCCGATAACAACTTCGAAACAGCACCATCCTGAACATCGAAAGACATAAAATTGATAAATAAGAAGAACTGAGAGAATAGAATGACCTCTAAAAACAATTTAAATCGATTCTAAAACCGATCTAAACCGATCGTATTTACAATCGATACCGATTATATTTATAGTCGATACCGACTGTATTTAAAATCGATGCCGATTTATTGTCCAATCGCTAACGATTGAATTTACCATCGATAATGATTGTAAATACAATCGATAGCGATTGTACATATGATCGGTATAGATTGGACAATCAAACGGTATCGACTATAAATATGATCGGTATCGATTATAAATACGATCGGTATCGATTGTAAATACAATCGTTAGCGAATCAATAAAAAATTGAGTTAAACTAAAGCAGACTACACTGCCAATCATACCTTGGGTGTCACCTCCAAGATCGTTTGAAGGAGTTCTAAAATTTTTCCTTGCTCTTTCTGGATCATCTTGTTGAAGTGATCCGCTGTTTGTAATTGAACATCCCTTGAAGTGAGCCGGTCTTCAAAGGAGGTGCATTGTGTCCGGAGGAGCCTATTCTCCTCCGCCAACTGCTTATTCCCTTCCACCAATTGGTTAACTAACTCTTTCAAATGGCTCGCTTTTTGGTTGATTTTCAAGTTATCCAACTCCAAACCATCAATCCTCCTCAACAACTCTTGATTAGAGGAGGTTGGTGTACTGCCGCTTGTCTTTGCGGCAACCCTTCTAGGCCGGTCTAATTAGACTTGGTCCTCATCTGACAAAGAGCCTTCGTCAGACGTTGTTTCATCCTCAAATTCTTCCTCTTCAAGTTCTTTGACCGAAATATAATTTCTTTTCTTCTTGGGTCGCAAATCAACTTCCACAGCTTTCTTGACCTCCTCAACCTCTTTCCTCTTCTCCGCTAATAATCCCTTACGAGGGGTATCTCCAACTCGAAGGTAACAGGTTCGAGGGGAGAGTAAATCTGTTACGAAAAAGGACAGGTTGTAAAATAACATAGAAAAATTACAGAGAAAATTAAACTATCACTGTAATATAATGACTGCTTAATGACTGGAAAGCGATTTCATCTACAGTCGATACCGATTGTGTATAAAGTCGATACCGATTATGTAGGAAGTTGATACCGATTGCTTAATCAATCGATCCAATTAGATAGTCAGTCGATTCCAACTACGTAGGCAGTCGATATTGATTAATTTGGTAATCAGAATCCTCCACTTTACTTTTTAAAGTCCTTACAAATTTACCTTTACAAATTTGAATTATTTAAAACGACATCATACCTTGCTCTCCACCATCTTCGCAAGAGTGTAGCCTTTAGTCCTCGTTTGGGGCTTCTCCGCCCACTTCAACAATCAGGGGAAAGGGTTTATCATTGACGTTCTTTGAGGTGAGACGTCAGGCAGTATCTCATAGGCCCACCACTGAAGTACACACATACATCTATAAATATTATACAGCTTAAGGGTTTTATCGTTGTAGGAAGTCTTTCTATTTGCCACGCCCTTCTCTATATACTCCAGCAAGTCTTTGAAGACGTAGAGACCCCACGGGGTTTTCTTGAAGTTCTCCACGTCATTGATGAGTTCAACGTAGTCTTCCGACAATTGATGATGGGACCCGGGAAAAAGGAATGTACATAGAACAAAAAGAAGAGCCAACTTGACGAAGTCATCATCACTTTGCGCTAGCCTCAATCCATTTTCAATATGAGACCGAATAATTTTCCCGACCGGTAGTCCTCGAAAATATTTGTATCGAATGGTTTCCTCTTCAGGTGCTTTAATGGAAGGGGAATATTGTTGGGGTTCAACCACCACAAGGCCCAGTATTAAGGCAACGTCCATCTTTCGAAGATAGACATCTCTCCTCCAGATTTGAAAGTGGTTCTTCTCAACCCAAAAACTTAACATGGCATCCACAACCTCTCCAGCAAAACTAACACCCTTTGGCATTTGGAATATTCTCTCGAAAACTGATGCACTTAGCAACTCCTTCCGCTTCGGGCTAGCGTCATCGTAGATCTTCGAAATACTAGTAGGAGAACATTTGCCAACAACACGTTGTACAACCATTTTGCAAGCTTCTGTATATGAACTCTAATAAAATTAAAAGAGATTGTTTATAATCAGGCTACATAAAAAATTGTCGATTCCCTAGACAATCGTCATCGACTGATTACACAATCGTCATCGACTAATTACACAATCGTCCTCGACTGATTACACAATCGTCATCGACTAATTACACAATCGTCATCGACTGTTTATACAATCGAGATCGATTATATGAACAATCGTTGTCAATCGCATTAACAATCGATATCGATCGTATATGCAATCGAGCATGGATTAGGAAGATGGAAGATGAGCAGGTGGTGGATGGTGTGGGGAGGTGGGTGGTTCCGTCCCATAGGAACTGAAGAGGATCTAGTTCTTGTGGTGGTGGTGGGTCCTCCCATATAGGATCAAACTTTATTGGGTTATAGTAGGATTTAGGGGTTTTATCGTCGTTGTCTGACATTGGAAAATATGGGCTGATAGGGAAAATAGGGAATGATTTTACTGGTGATGGTGGAATACGAAGTGTTGTATTAAATTTTCTCATCCTTCCGAGCTTTCTTACCATAATGGTTGAACAGAAGGTTAGTTGGCAATATATTAGATGTCGGCTGATATAAATAAAAACATCATATTCATTATGGGTGAAGGCTTTGAAGAGTTCATATGATGGGTCCTATCTTGACAGCTTGTTAAAATGAACAGTCTTATACTAACACCCATTGGTTAAATGTTAAAATAAACTGTAATATAGTCGATATCGATTGTATATATAGTCGATATCGATTATAAATCGATTGTGTTTATAATCGATATCAACTATATATACAATCGATATCGACTATAAATATAATCGATGTCGACTATATATGCAATCGATATTGACTATATATACAATCAATATCGATTGTATTTATAAGAATATTAAAAATTATGACAAAATGGATACCGATAAAAGAAGAAGAAAAAACTCAACAGCAATTAATGATAATTTTATTAGCTACTTACAGGTTTGGTAGCTTGAAGATTGAAGAACCGAATGCTAGCGACTTGCGACCGCCTCTCCACCAACTTCGAACGAAAAAGTAAAAAGTAAAAAGGTAAACAGTGAAGGGTTTGGTGAAGGCGGCTATTTATTACATTTTGGGTAAATCCGATATTTCCTAAAGGTGAAAGATGGCTCGACGCATAGCGGGTCGATTTGGGTAAAGGTGAAACTATAGGGTCTCTTGACCTCTTCAACCCTCTCTTTCCTCTTCCCCCCAACAGCCTTTAGACCCCCTTGATAATCCCTTACGAGGGGTATCTCCAACTTGAAGGAAACGGGTTCGAGGGGAGTGTAAATCTGTTACAACAAAGGACGAGTTGTAAAATAAAATAGCAAAAATGATAAAAAGTCGAATAAAGAAAACTGAACTATTACTGCAATATATCGACTGCTTAACAAGTCGATACTGATTTCATTTACAGTCGATATCAATTTTGTGGGAAGTCGATAACGATTTCCTAAGCAATTGCTATCGACTGCGTTCATAGTCGTTATCGACTACGTACGCAATTGTTAACAACTACGTAGGCAGTCGATAATGACTACGCACGAAGTCGATAGTGATTACTTCGGAAGTCGATGAAGACTGCGTAGGAAATCGATATCGACTGGTTAAGGAGTCGAAATCTTCCAATTTACTATTTAAATCGACAGCATACCTTCTTGTCCAGCATCTTCACAAGAGTGCAGCCTTTCGTCCTCATTTGTGGCTTCTCCGCCCACTTCAACAATCGTGAGAAAAGGTTCATCATGGGCATTTTTTGAGGTGAGATGTCAGGCAGCATCTCATAGGAGGGCATTTCCTAAAGGAGGGCGACGGCTCGGCGTGCAGCCGGTTGGTTTGGGTAAAGGTGAAAATATAGGGTCTCTGACGTAAAAGGTACATCTGACAGGGTCGATCAGGTAAATTTCCCTAGAAATATGCATCACCATTGATAAGGCCATGAGCGTTAGGAGCTTTCAGAGAATGACTGTCTCATAGGTGAGCCATGATAGGTGAGCCATGATCTCAAAATCTATTGTGTGGAAGAGCAGGCTGAAACACAATCTTCATTAACTGATTTGAAGCAATAAACGATTTTGAAGGGGTTTGAGACATAGGAGCTTTCAGAGAATGTGTGACCGCGAAAAGAGCCACCCTTAAATTATTATGAAAATAGGTATTGATTTGAAATATTTACCAAAACAGGTTTCTGGTATCGAACTTGGTATCTAATTTCCAAAAACTATTATACCAAAACGGGAATATGATCCTGATTTGGTAAGTATTTAGAATTGATCCCTTGTTTTATAATACTTTGGAAATCTGTACTTGTGTTGGTAAATTTCCCCTTTTTTTTACAAGGTTTTTGAAAGTTTCAAATGAGTGACCAAAATATCTGTTCCAATTAAAGAATCGAGATCTAATAATGGCTTTCATCTATTCTCATCATTATGTTAAGCGTATGCTTCAATTTTCTTTACGCTAGAGAAGATAGCTATAGGCTCCGAACGTGCCATACTTGGCAGCAATTATAAGATATGACGGGCTGGGCCAGGGTCATCATTTCAGAACCCCGCCACTCCTAGTCGGTCACGCTGGGTTCTTTCAGCAAGTCATGAGACCTATGTGGTCAGGTGGGCCTACAAATTTATAGGTTGGATTTGACGAAAGCCTCAACAGTCATCACAACTGGGCATGGGCCTTCAAATTGAAATCGCCTGGTCTGATGGGCCTTCAAATTGAAAAATTGGGCCTGGGCAGGTCTCAACACAGCTTCACAAGCTTGATAATCTTATGATGCCAGTAGCCCACCAATTTATGGTTTGCCACAATCATAGAATGGATCTGGTATTAGGTAAGAGACCCAAGCATGGTTCAAAATTTCGTCCCATAATTTAAATTATTGGCCGAAATTTATCAGTTTCGATCCTCACCGAAACGAAAACAACCCCCAAAATTTCGGTCAATTTCTGTATGGCATTGAAGTTCTCGGCTGAAATTCAAATTTTCGGTGTCGGTCATGCCCGAAACAGAATACGAAGCAGCTATTTTGATCGGAGGGCCCAAGGTAGACTTAGTTTACAGGTCACTTTTGCAGTATGTGGCACATTCACTATGTCAAAATGGGAAAAATACCACTGCAGCAGTATAAAATAAACCACTGCTTAAAATAGTGCTGCAATATACCATTGCCTAAAACAATATTTTTTTAAATTAAATAAGTGGTTTAATAAATGATTCTCCAATCACGTGCTATCATCACGTGTGAATCGTCGGGCCCAACCCCCCCCCCCCCCTCCCCACCTCTCTTTTCATTATTTATCACTAAACACGGCTTTCTCTCTAACCCGTCTTTTTCTCATCGAAACCCTAGCCTCTCTCTCTCTCTCTCTCTCTCTCTCTCTCTCTCTCTCTCTCTCTCGATCGACAAACCCTAACCTCTCTCTCTCAATCGACAAACCCTAGCCTCTCTCTCTCTCGATCTCAACAAACCCTAACCTCTCTCTCTCGATCAACAAACCCTAGCCTCTCTCTCATATTTTTTGCTTCTATTCTCAACATAGATCGAGCTAATGGTTGTCCCCTATTTTCATAGTGTCAGAGGTCCTAAGTTAGTTGCTTTCCCTCTCTGCTTCGCTGTCCACGACAGCGATCTCTCTCTGGCAAAAATCAGCAGAAATTTCTAGGATTTCCAGGTTACAAACTCTGCTCCTTGCAATTGATTCAAATCTTTGTTTCTTTCTTTTTGAATCTGTTGAATTGGTTTCTTCGTTAATTAGATCTTTGTAGCTCTTGAAACTCGTTAGGTTTTGGATCTGTTGAACTTGGAAGCTCTTAAATTTGTTTTATAGCTTGTTCTTTCTCTTCTGATGGATCTCCGTCTAGTTCAAATCTCTGTAATCTCTAAGGTTTGAATGTTTTTTCTTTGTTGAAGAAAATTCAATATATAAGCGAAACTCGATTTGAAATACTTTTCTTCAAAGCACTGCAATCTCTAGGCTTTGATGTTTTCTTTGTTGGATAAAATTCAGTTTATAAGCATTGATTTAAGTCTGTCTCTTTCTTTTATCGCCGTTATTTTGAATCGGTTTCTTTCTTAATTAGATCTTTGTAGCTCTTGAAAGTAGTTTGGTTTTTGGTTTATGGATCCGTTGATGAAAACGATCATCACCGTCGATTTGATCATTAGGTTTACATTTTTCTGGTTGACGGTCCTAAATGGGAAACCCTAGCTAGTTCAAACCCATATAAAGTTTCAAACCCTCTCCACCCTACCAAATCGGGGAGATCAGAGAGCTTTCCAACATCAAAAACGTCGAAGCGAGGTACGTTTAGGGTTAGGGTTTCAGATTCTACAATTTTAGGGTTTGGGTTTTTGAATTCCAACTGATGATATCTGTGTTTGGTTTCCGCGATTTGTTAGATTTTGTGGTTATTATCGTAACATATATCTGTCTAAAATAATATGAGATTTATAATTTATCTTTGATGTTCTTCTATTGATCTCTGTAGAATTTGAAACAATATAGAAAATAAAACTATTTTTTTTAAAGGTTTTCATTTTGCTGAACTCCCAAAATTTCCAATGGGTCTGTGAAAGATGGCAATCCGAATGCTCATATTTCTTTTTTTAGCACTTTCAAGAGACAAAAATCTATTATTTGTTGGAAAAAAATTTAATTTTTGCTGACATTTTTTCTGTTTTTTTTTCTTTAATTTCTAATCTACTAATTGAATTTTTAGCAGCATTTATTTGTTTTTTTTTTGTTTTCCATTTCCATTTTAAAGTTGTTGAATTTTTGCAGTATTTTCCCCTAACTTTGCGTTTGAAAATTTTGGAGTAGCTCTCAAGCTATTACAAAGCACCTTTTTATAAACTTTCACTACAAATTTGGGTTTAGACTTGGTGCTGGCTCTCCCAGCAAGCTTTTATTTTGAAATTTAATCCTCACTCTTTCATCTCTATATCAACATTTGCAACAATTGAAGAGGTTTAGCTTCCTTGGATGTTAGAATACTCGTAGAGGGATGTAGATTGATAAGTATGCCTTGTCCTTTTAACTGATTATTTATTTGTTTAAACTAGTTGCAATTTTTTTTTGTGAATAGTTGAAAGAAAGCATAGAGAAGAAGATGAAAATTTTCTATTTATCCTTTCGGGTGTTGAAAATGCGCTTTTTTTTTTCTTTTTTCTATTGGGTTTTGGATTTGGGACATTTCTTTTATGGCAATACACTATTTTTGCTTTATCATCTCTACCTCTAATAAAGATTGCAGACTTTAATGGAAGGGGAATATTGTTGGGGTTCAACCACCACAAGGCCCAGTATTAAGGCAACGTCCATCTTTCGAAGATAGACATCTCTCCTCCCGATTTGAAAGTGGTTCTTCTCAACCCAAAAACTTAACATGGCATCCACAACATCTCCAACAAAACTAACACCCTTTGGCATTTGGAATATTCTCCCGAAAACTGATGCACTTAGCAACTCCTTCCGCTTCGGGCTAGCGTCATCGTAGATCTTCGAAATACTAGTAGGAGAACATTTGCCAACAACGCGTTATACAACCATTTTGCAAGCTTCTGTATATGAACTCTAATAAAATTAAAAGAGATTGTTTATAATCAGGCTACATAAAAAATTATCGATTCCCTAGACAATCGTCATCAACTAATTACACAATCGTCATCGACTAATTACACAATCGTCATCGACTGTTTATACGATCGAGATCGATTATATGAACAATCGTTGTCGATCGCATTAACAATCGATATCGATCGTATATGCAATCGAGCATGGATTAGGAAGATGGAAGATGAGCAGGTGGTGGATGGTGTGGGGAGGTGGGTGGTTCCATCCTCTTTATTTTCTTTTTCTTTCTTTTCTTCTTTTTCTTTTTCTTTTTCTTATTCTTTTCTTCCTTCGCCAAAATTTTCATTACTTCATCGTATCCGTCCCATAGGAACTGAAGAGGATCTAGTTCTTGTGGTGGTGGTGGGTCTTCCCATATAGGATCAAACTTTATTGGGTTATAGTAGGATTTAGGGGTTTTATCGTCGTTGTCTGACATTGGAAAATATGGGCTGGTAGGGAAAATAGGGAATGATTTTACTGGTGATGGAGGAGTACGAAGTGTTGTATTAAATTTTCTCATCCTTTCGAGCTTTCTTGCCATAATGGATGAACAGAAGGTTAGTTGGCAATATATTGGATGTCGGCTGATATAAATAAAAACATCATATTCATTATGGGTGAAGGCTTTGAAGAGTTCATATGATGGGTCCGATCTTGACAGCTTGTTAAAATGAACAGAGTCTTATACTAACACCCATTGGTTAAATGTTAAAATAAACTGTAATATAGTCGATATCGATTGTATATATAGTCGATATCGATTATAAATCGATTGTGTTTATAATCGATATCAACTATATATACAATCGATATCGACTATAAATAAAATCGATGTCAACTATATATGCAATCGATATTGACTATATATACAATCAATATCGATTGTATTTATAAGAATATTAAAAATTACGACAAAATGGACACCGACAAAAGAAGAAGAAAAAACTCAACAGCAATTAATGATAATTTTATTAGCTACTTACAGGTTTGGTAGCTTGAAGATTGAAGAACGGAATGCTAGCAACTTGCGACCGCCTCTCCACCAACTTCGAACGAAAAAGTAAAAAGTAAAAAGGTAAACAGTGAAGGGTTTGGTGAAGGCGGCTATTTATTACATTATGGGTAAATCCGATATTTCCTAAAGGCGAAAGATGGCTCGACGCGTAGCGGGTCGATTTGGGAAAAGGTGAAACTATAGGGTCTCTGCAGTAAAAGGTACATCTGACAGAGTTGGTCAGGTAAATTTCCCTTCTTATATTCCTTTAAAAAGAGTACGTCACGCAACATCATTGCATTCATGATAAAGTTGGTGGATCAACACTGCTGACCTAATGTTGCAATGAATTATTTATAGGGAGCCATTACTTGCACATGTTTTTCAAGTGATTATACCGAATTTAAAGAAACACTTAATATTTTAGGGACATGTGATATGTAAAAATGCAATATGTATCGTCCGATTTGAAGTTCATGATCAATAGATCTCTTGTACATAATAGTGGAGCAAAACGCGATACTTGTCATATGATCTGTTATAGTCAACTGTTGAATTATATAATAGCCTTTGACTCCATTTAATCAAATGATGAAAATCATATTTTGTTCTAATCTTTTGCAATCGATATCTTTAAATCATGGCCTTCAAATAAAACGGCTTAGATGATGTTTTCACATAGTAGAGTTCACCAAACTTGCAAGTCTTTCTTTTAAATTCGATGCAAACCGGTGCAATCACATGAAAAGCATGTGCAAGTAATGGGCCATCCTATGCCTTACAAGATGAATACTTATTCATAAAGTAAGCATAGAAATATGGGAATTTACCTAATCGACCCTGTCAGATGCAGCTTTTACTTCAGAGACCCTATATTTACACCTTTACCCAAACTGATCAGCTCGAAGCCGAGTCGACCTTAAGGAGAATAAAAAGTCCAAATTACCCCCTTCTCTGACTTTCTTTAACCCACAAATGCGTCCCCTTCTTCCTCATTTTAGTTTGCTAGAGTTAGTAAGAAGTTAGAGGTAGTGAAGGTGACGACGTCTTCTGCCTCAAATCTGTTACTTGGAAGAAAAAAACAGAGGCTTGGGAGAAGAAGCTCCTGCATTTTGCCCCTGGGTGTTGAAGATCCTGCAATTTTTCATTCCGACGCGAGGTATGTACAGATCCAGTGTAAACTCCATCAAAAGCATCTTAGAAGTATAAAAAATATAATTTTATTTCGGAAAATTAATTTTACTAGGTAAATATATCAAAACAGTCGATAAAGACTTTATACACAATTGATATCGATTGTTTATCAGTTATTTTGCTAACAATTTTTCATTCCTCCTTTTTGTCATCAGTCTTATGATCCCTTCCTTCTCCTTAAATAGGCGATGTTGTTTGTAAAAATTCCTCTTCTTTGTCACTTTGATGGCCATATTATAAACGATGATGGTTTGTATGAAGGTGGCCGTCGGATGGTTATTACAATTTCGACGGGTATTTCTTATGAACGATTCATAAGGCGAATTTCTGCGGTCAGTTTTACGAGGGCAGGATAAAACAATTTTCATAAAGTTCTCTATGAAGATAATGAATACCCCTGTGCTTGCCGACGTTTTGAATTCGGATGATTTGGCCACCCTATTTTCATTTTATAAATCCGGGTTGGACATTATAAGGGTATTCATCATTAAAGAATTGTCCTCCTTCGGAGTCGAAGCTCAACAAGTACCTCTTGATGGGATTGATTTTGTGAGTAATCATTCCTTCTAGCCATATAAGTTTGAGAAAGAAGGACCTATATATGATACTATTCGATTAGGCGTTGACAGAGATTTTTCGACAAATATATCGACCATGAAAGCAACTATTGATTTAAATGATGCTGCAGTTGAATCATTTGATGACCCACTACAAATTATGCATGAGTCATAACATTGTAGTCAGGAGTTAGACTTCACGTCTCTACGAGTGCGGGATGAAGGTGATTTTCCTCATATCTTCCCTGGTGGATTCACAATTTGGCTGACTCACGAATTATATTCTACTATGCCATCGATGGGGATTACCGGAGGAGCTCTACCACATGTCTATACACATGAGCACCCCTTCGGTGAAGGGCCTAGTTAACCATGTCAGAACCCGTTTGGTGAAGGGCCTAGTCAATCATGTCATGACCCGTTTCGTGAAAGGCCTAGTCAACCACATTAGAACCCCTTCGATGAAGAAGGATCTAGTCAACCACCTCAAAACACTACTACTGAAGAAAATGTCGAAGATTATGATGATGAACCGGATGGATTTATAAAAGAGGATCCAAAAAATTTTGTGAGAGGCATTGATAATCCCTTAGTAGATGGAGCTTGCGAAGTGTCAGGGACATCGGACGAGTCTTCCGACTAAGATGTGGAAATCGAATATCGGAATGGGACGTTTGAAGTTAGAGAGATCTTTAGAGACAAATAAATATTTCAAAGAGCATTAAAAGAGCAGGCGGTGGAGAAAAACTTTCAAATTCGGCCTTTGAAAACCACTAGTTATCGCATGACAGCTGGATGCTACGAACCCGATTATTCATGGTGAATACATGAGTCTAAATTGACTGGGCTCGACTCTTTCAAAATTAAAATATTCAATAGCATATGAGATTTGAAGCATATGAGATTTACATATTATAAGCTTTTACAATATTAAACATTATCGACGCTGGTGTGTAGTAGAATCCTTTCATAAGTTTCTCCCATACATAGTTGGCTACGAAGGAGATTGTTGTATTATGGTGACCGTACGGTCCGATCTTAGAGGCAGTTGAAAAGGATAATTTGTGGATCTACCGGCCTACGTGAAGGAGATAGAGAAGGTAGATCCTAATGTACAAACATCCTTTCAACTTACACTTGACGGTAAGTTTTAAAGATTTTTTTAGAGTTTTGGCCCGTACATCAGAAGCTACTGCAATACACTTCATCGCACATTACTTGTAGATGGCACACACCTATGGGGACATTTCGAATGGATCCTACTTATCACCTCGGTGCAAGACGGTAATGGTCATATATTACCATTAGCATTTACCGTCGTCGAGTTAGGAGAAGAATATACGTGAATGTGATTTCTTGAACGGGTAAGTGCGTTCGTGATCGGTGAGTTTACCAAAAATTTTGTTTTTATCATGGATAGATCGAAAGGTTTAATAAAAGCGGTCAAATATGTCTTCCCTAATGCATACCATAACTACTACATGCGATATATGACACAAACATTTAGCACACAAGTATCCCAGGAATAATGCGAAGGGTCTATGGTGGAGCATTGCATGTGCATATTCAGTAGAGAGATTTGATTATTTATTAATAAAATGAAAAAAGATCCTGCTAATCCTCGGGCTATAGATTATATTTTAAAAATAAACCCAAAGCATTGGGCACATGCGTATATGAAAGGAAGGCAGTACGATTCCCTGACTACGAATAATGCTGAAAGCTTGAACAATATACTAAAGATAGCTCGAGAGAGATCAATTATTGACTTAATCAGAACTATTAGAGAGAAAGTCGCCGATCATTTTCAAAAGCGTAGATAGATATCTGAGCAATGGACCACCCTCCTCTGCCCGAAAGCAGACGAGCACATGAAGAAGGTGTTGTAATTGTCCGATAGAAAGAGAGCTCAACCATATGGGCACGATCAATTCCAAGTCAATTTAAAAAATTTTATTCATCATGTCGACATGAAACACAAGACGCATACTTGCCACCGTTGGCACATTCATGGCTTGCCTTGCTCGCATGCCGTGTCGGCCATTAATTGGAGAAGTTACGATTACCATAACTTCTGTGAGAAGTGATTTTTTACTGCTTGCTTTAAACAAACATAGATGATCAATGGCTTCCCACCCTCGATAAAAGCCAATGGGAATTCTAAGTTGAGCAATTGCCTGAAAATTTGAAAATTAGACCACCCTATAATTGTTAAAAGCAAGCCGACAGCCCGAGGAAGAGAAGGATACGGTCTAATGGTGAGGTTAGAGCCTTATAGTGTAGCAGGTACAATGAGTATGGTCACAATCGCAGGAGTTGCACCGCAATGGGACCAATGGGGTGATATAATGCGTACCTCCTTCACATAATAAATCGCTGTAGCGTTCCAAGTTTTGTATCTATGATTTTGCTAAATTGCATTTTCAATTTTAGGAGTTTTGTAAGTTGCATTTTTCTATCTATGAACAAATGAGATTTTTTTCACACAGGTGTTGGAGATAGATCGCCATCTAGAAACAGTACAAAAAGTTGGATAGATCATACATACTTTAATACAAACACCTCACAGTTCATTAGTTATAAATTTTAATGTAATATATAAGTTGAATTTCCATTAAAAATGTAAAGAAGGGCATTTTAGTAGAACTTTCAACATTTTCTCAAAACTTTCAGTACATACAACTTTTAGCATTTTCTCATAACAGACAGTCGATATCGACTGCTTATACAGTCATTAACAATTGCGGATACAGTCGATATCGATTGTATAAGCGGTCGTTAACGATCGAATAATCAGTTGTTAACGAATGCTTATACAGTCGATATCGACTGGGTCTGTAATCGTTAACGACTGTATAAGCAGTCATTAATGACTCCTTAAAAAGTCTGTATAAGCAGTCATCAATTGTCAATACGGTCAGCGGATATAGTTGCACCTACTTAAGATTACAAATTTCCTAAAGCAGTCGAATGTTGCAATACCCATATATTTTTGTACGAAAATTAAAATTTTCATTTACAAATTTTCATGAATGATCAGCTTACAACTAAATATAATTATAACTTATGAAAAAAACTAGGGTGGTGCATCAGTAGTATGTTCTCCATCGGTATTTTGCTCGACTTCATCATCGACAGTGAATTTGGCAAGGGCCTGACTAATTTCTGTCCTGATCTAATTATTTTGTCTTCAATAAAGTCGAATTTCTTTTTCGTCATGAAGTACTCTACATACTTCAACACAAACACCACACAGTCCCACCCATTGCTCTGTCGGGGTACAGATTTGGTCCAGCAATCAGAACTTGACCAATGATACTTCTCAGCGCTCAATGCAGTGGAGTCTCCGTGTAAATAAAAAAGCGCGAGAAGGTAATGGGTCTGTTTTGAAAAGTGCAATGTCAGATAAGATAAGCAAACAATGAAAAAATTTAGTAAAACTTTCAGTATTTTCTCAGATACCGATTATTAATACGGTCGATATCAACTTTATAAGAAGTCAAAATCAACTGTTAGTACAATCGTTAACGACTGCTTATACAATCAATAACGACTGCTTATATAATCGTTGAAAGACTACTAATACAGTCGATATCGATTGTATAGGCAGTCGTTAATGATTGTATAAGCAGTCGTTAATGACTGCTTATACAATCGACATCGACTGTATCAACAGTCGTTATACAATTGAAATCAACTGTCTCTACAGTCGATATTGACTGTCAATATGGGTGTATTTGAAAAGTGTAATGTCATATAAGATAAGCAACTAAGATATTAAAAATTTATAAATTCTTGAAAATATTAAAAATATTTATAAGATAAGGAGTCAATATTAAAAATTTATAGATTCTTACCAGGACCTTCAATTAGACGGGATACTTCTCCTTAAAGGGTCTATCCAAAATAGGGTCAACGATCATTATCGATTGTTAGATAACCTTAACGATCACAAGCGACCAATGTAATGGGTCGTGGCTATGGATTGGGATAAATATCTAAAATGAATAATATAATATTAGAAGATATAATTTGAAAATTATAAAAATTGTTGGTAGCAATCGTAATATACTGTGGTACATTGGGGAGCCCAGAGATCTCTCAACCGATTGAAGAAGAAGTTTTGGAGCATCTTCTTGCCTGAGTTCATCTCTTCCTTGAGGGCAGACCACCATTTGATTTGCATGTCCAACGCTTAATCGTTGAGTTTTTCAGATTCAATAAATATTATGAATTCATTATACTCCATGGCCATATAAGCCAAAGTGGTGGGGCTCATAAAGAATAATTTATCCTTTACCTCAAGATGAGCAGTGTAATCCATGACTTCCAGAAGTCTTAGGTAGGCTCCCAATATCTGAAAGAAAAAAAAATTGAGTAATCGATTATATAAAAAATCGTTATCGATTCTATACACAGTCGGTATCGACTGTTAAGACGATCATTATCGATTGTTAATGCGATCGTTACCAACTATTAATACAATCACTACCGACTGTTAATACGATCATTACCGACTGTTAATACGATCGTTAACGATTGTTTAGAAAATTATTAGCGATTGTTTAGACAGTCATTTTTGACTATTAAGGATTACTTACAATATTGTTTAAGTGTCCCTAGCTCTCTAAATATTTGAAGGCATACATCCGGAGTTTATAATCACCCACGGTGCTTACGTAGGTGTTGCATATAAAATAACGACAAAAGTTTAAATTCAAAACGAAATTAATTACTATCATAAAAAAATGGATAAATTACAAAAATAACTTACTCGGCATCCTCAACGAGAGCTGTCCATATGGCATTCATGTACCTCTGCTCAGCTGTCAGCTCAATCGTATCAGAGGGCATCATCTCTGCTGCAAGATTTTTTACCGGCTGCTTTCTTCCAGTCCTAGGCTTCGAGACACCAGTTTTTGTTTTAATCCTAGGCCTCAAGCGAGTATCCAATGGTTGGTCGAAATGCTCATCACCAGCCAGACCACCCTTATCAGCATGAGCCTGGGATTGATTGTCAGCTACTGCCACCTCCTCTTATGTGTCTTGCGGGAGAGGAGGTGGTCCCATATCTGAGGGTCCCTTATCTCCTGGACCCTCGATAACAACTTTGAAACAGTATCATCCTAAACATCGAAAGAAATTAAATGGATAACTAACCAGATATTAAAAAATGATATCGACTCTATATACAATCGGAATCGCCTACAAATACAATCATTATCGATTGTGGATACAATCGGTATCGATTGTGCATGCAATCGTCATCGATTGTGGATACAATCGGTATCAATTGTGCATACAATCATTATCAGTTGTTCATATAATCGTTATCGAAATAATTCATAGCAGACTATATTATGACCCATACCTTAGGTGACACCTCTAAGATCGTTTGAAGGAGTTCAATAATTTTCCCTTGCTCCTTTCGGATAAACTTGTTGGAGTGATTAATCGTTTACAGCTCTACATCCCTTGAAGTGAGACGGTCATCAAAGGAGGTGCTTTGTGTCTGAAGGACCTTATTGTCTTCCACCAGCTGCTTATTCTCTTCCACCAACCGCTTCACTAACTCTTCCAAATGGCTCACTTTCTGGTTGAGTTTCAAGTTCTCCAATTTCATACCGTCAATCCTCCTCAACAGCACTTTATTAGAGGAGTTGGTGTACTGCCGCTCGTCTTTGTGGCATCCCTTCTCGGCCGGCCTAATTGGACGGGGACCTCTTCTGACGACGAGTCTTCATTCGACGTTATTTCGTCTTCAAACTCTTCCTCGTCAACTTCTTTGATCGGAAGGTAATTTCTTTTCTTCTTGGGTCGGATATCAAATTTCACAGCTTTCTTGACCTCTTCAACCCTCTCTTTCCTCTTCCCCCCAATCTTCCCCCCAATAGCCTTTAGACCCCCTTGATAATCCCTTACGAGGCGTATCTCCAACTTGAAGGAAATGGGTTCTAGGGGAGTGTAAATCTGTTACAACAAAGGACGGGTTGTAAAATAAAATAGCAAAAATGATAAAAAGTCGAATAAAGAAAATTAAACTATTACTACAATATATCGACTGCTTAACAAGTTGATACTGATTTCATTTACAATCGATATCAATTGTGTGGGAAGTCGATAACGATTTCCTAAGCAATTGCTATCGACTGCGTTCATAGTCGTTATCGACTACGTACACAATTGTTAACAACTACGTAGGCAGTCGATAACGACTACGCACGAAGTCGATAGTGATTACTTCGGAAGTCGATGAAGACTGCGTAGGAAGTCGATATCGACTGGTTAAGGAGTCGAAATCTTCCAATTTACTATTTAAATCGACAGCATACCTTCTTGTCCAGCATCTTCACAAGAGTGCAGCCTTTCGTCCTCATTTGTGGCTTCTCCGGCCACTTCAACAATCGTGAGAAAAGGTTCATCATGGGCATTTTTTGAGGTGAGATGTCAGGCAGCATCTCATAGGCCCACCATTGAAGTACACACATACAACCATAAACATTATACTGTTATCATTGTCGACAGTCTTTCTATTTGTCACGCTCTTCTCTATATACTCCAACAAGTCATTGAACACGTAGAGAGCCCACGGAGTTTATTTGAAGTTCTCGACGGCATCGACGAGTTCAACGTGCTCTTCCAACAATTGATGGTGGAACCCGGGAAAAATAAATGTACACAGAATAAATGGAAGACCCAACTTTACGAAGTCGTCATCACTTTCTGCTAGCCTTAATCCATTTTCTATATGAGACCGAATAATTTTTTCGGTCGGTAGTCTATGAAAATATTTGTATCGAATGGTTTCCTTTTCTGGTGGGTTAACGGAAAAGGTATACTGTTGGGGTTCAACCACCTCAAGGCCATGTATTAAGGCAATATCCATCTACCGAAGAGAGATATCTCTCTTTCCGATTCGGAAGTAGTTCTTCTCAACCCAAAAACTCAATATGACATCGACGACTTCTCCAACAAAGCTAACACCGTTGGGAATTTGTAATATTCCACCGAAAACTGATACTCTGAGCAACTCCTTCCGTTGCGGGCTTGCCTCCTCGTAGACCTTTGAAATGCTAGTAGGCGAACATTTGCCAACAGCCTGCTGTACAACCATCTTCACGACTTCTGTAAATGAGCTGTAATAAAAGAGAATGTTTATAATTGAAAGGCGTGACTCGGATACTAAAAGAGATTGTTTATAATCAGGCTAGTTAATAATAGTCATCGATTATTAAGACAATTGATACCGATTGTTAAAACGATCGATAACGATTTCATACACAATCGTTATCGATCGCTTTAACAATCGGTATCGATTGCCTTAACAATCGATAACAATTGTATAAGAAATCGTTATTACTCCGTTATTTTAGTATAAAAAAGAAAATTAATTCTAAACATAGACCGTCGAAAGAAGAATAAAAAATTCTACAACAATGGAAGGTAATTTAATTTCTAACTTACAGATTTGGTAGCTTGAATATTCAAAAACGGAGCGCCAGCGACTACGAATCGACACCGTCTCTCCACCGACTTCGAACAAAAAAGTAAAAAGTAAAAAAGGTAAACAGTAATGAGTTGAATAAAGGATGGCTATTTATTACCTTGGGGGTAATTTCGGCATTTCCTAAAGGAGGGCGACGGCTCGGCGTGCAGCCGGTTGGTTTGGGTAAAGGTGAAAATATAGGGTCTCTGACGTAAAAGGTGCATCTGACAGGGTCGATCAGGTAAATTTCCCTAGAAATATGCATCACCATTGATAAGGCCATGAGCGTTAGGAGCTTTCAGAGAATGACTGTCTCATAGGTGAGCCATGATAGGTGAGCCATGATCTCAAAATCTATTGTGTGGAAGAGCAGGCTGAAACACAATCTTCATTAACTGATTTGAAGCAATAAACGATTTTGAAGGGGTTTGAGACATAGGAGCTTTCAGAGAATGTGTGACCGCGAAAAGAGCTACCCTTAAATTATTATGAAAATAGGTATTGATTTGAAATATTTACCAAAACAGGTTTCTGGTATCGAAGTTGGTATCTAATTTCCAAAAACTATTATACCAAAACGGGAATATGATCCTGATTTGGTTAGTATTTAGAATTGATCCCTTGTTTTATAATACTTTGGAAATCTGTACTTGTGTTGGTAAATTTCCCCTTTTTTTTACAAGGTTGCATTTTTCTGGTTGACGGTCCTAAATGGGAAACCCTAGCTAGTTCAAACCCATATAAAGTTTCAAACCCTCTCCACCCTACCAAATCGGGGAGATCAGAGAGCTTTCCAACATCAAAAACGTCGAAGTGAGGTACGTTTAGGGTTAGGGTTTCAGATTCTACAATTTTAGGGTTTGGGTTTTTGAATTCCAACTGATGATATCTGTGTTTGGTTTCCGCGATTTGTTAGATTTTGTGGTTATTATCGTAACATATATCTGTCTAAAATAATATGAGATTTATAATTTATCTTTGATGTTCTTCTATTGATCTCTGTAGAATTTGAAACAATATAGAAAATAAAACTATTTTTTTTAAAGGTTTTCATTTTGCTGAACTCCCAAAATTTCCAATGGGTCTGTGAAAGATGGCAATCCGAATGCTCATATTTCTTTTTTTAGCACTTTCAAGAGACAAAAATCTATTATTTGTTGGAAAAAAATTTAATTTTTGCTGACATTTTTTCTGTTTTTTTTTCTTTAATTTCTAATCTACTAATTGAATTTTTAGCAGCATTTATTTGTTTTTTTTTTGTTTTCCATTTCCATTTTAAAGTTGTTGAATTTTTGCAGTATTTTCCCCTAACTTTGCGTTTGAAAATTTTGGAGTAGCTCTCAAGCTATTACAAAGCACCTTTTTATAAACTTTCACTACAAATTTGGGTTTAGACTTGGTGCTGGCTCTCCCAGCAAGCTTTTATTTTGAAATTTAATCCTCACTCTTTCATCTCTATATCAACATTTGCAACAATTGAAGAGGTTTAGCTTCCTTGGATGTTAGAATACTCATAGAGGGATGTAGATTGATAAGTATGCCTTGTCCTTTTAACTGATTATTTATTTGTTTAAACTAGTTGCAATTTTTTTTTGTGAATTGTTGAAAGAAAGCATAGAGATGAAGAAGAAAATTTTCTATTTATCCTTTCGGGTGTTGAAAATGTGCTTTTTTTTTTTCTTTTTTCTATTGGGTTTTGGATTTGGGACATTTTCTTTTATGTCAATACACTATTTTTGCTTTATCATCTCTACCTCTAATAAAGATTGCAGACTTTTTACTTCCTATAAATAAGGCCATTTAAGCTTGCTTGATAATGCTTCTCAGATGATTTAGGCCCTGTTTGGCAAAGTTGCTTCCGAAGAGCACTTTTCAGTGTAAAATATTGGGTGAGAAGGACTTTCCTCCCAAAGAATTGGCCACCTCTACCTGAAAATGGAGAAACATCCTCAGGTTGCTTCTTGAAACACACCATTTTCAGCTATGTGGCCATATCCTTGGATGGAAAATGCTTCTCGTTCAATATTTTACCCTGAAAAGAATTTTTTGGAAGAAACTTTGCAAAACAAGGCGGTAATTACTTAGGTTGGTTTTTTTTTTCCAATCTGGGTTTTCATTTATTTTTTGAGCTTCAATTTAACATGGTTGTGTTGATATTGATGGACAAAACAGTTTTGAACAACAGGGTTTTGGGTCTCCTTTTTGACAACCCTATTTTACATTATTTGTTATTGTTGGGTTTTGTCGCATCAACCTGATGTTGTAAACTTGCTTTACAGACGCTTCTAAGTTTAGCTCTTAGCTCTTTACAACCAAAAATAGTCCCATACTAAAGTGCTCTGCGCTAGAGAAGAGAGCTGCTCTTTGCCTCCAAAGAGCAATCCCAACTACAACCTTAGAAACTACGTACTTGGTTTGGTTTGAGTTATGTGCAGTCAACTCAAATGATTATTTTGTTTTGTCTAATCTTAGAGGAACAGGGCTCTATCCCTGTAGGTAGAGCCCTACTGCAAATGAATGGAACTATTGGATCACAATCCAATGGTGCAGTTTAGTTTCGGACACCCATCTTAGGGAAGAGGGAGACTCAAACCCGAAACCTGCCCATCTTTCAATTATTGACACTAATGCATATGAATTTTGATTGGTTCATTTGTATTTGTGGAAGATCGCGTGAGCATAATTGGAGCACATTTGACTGCAGTTGCCCAGGCCTCTGTCGATAGATACTTTTATTAATACTTTTATAATATAAATTCTATACATATATATTAAAAAGAGGGTTGCCTTTTAAAGGCATAAAGTATATTGGGACTTGGTGTTTTCATTTCATTAATAGGTTTTGAAAACGGCATCAATTCGGTTAGATAGGGTTTGACTGGGTTTGGCCAGTCTGGTTTAAGAAGAGATTTATTAATACTTATTATGTAAGCTTTAAGCATGTATATTAAAAATAGTATTGTTTTAAAGAAATCAAGTATATTGAGACTTGTGGGTTAGGACTATGTTTTCATTTAATAAAAAGGTTTTGAGTTTAAATCCCCTCTCATAGTTTTGAAAAAATAAGAGGAAATGAAGCGAACTAGTTCATATTGAATCTGCGAGACTGCTAGTTTCATCGAAAACCGGGCTGGTCCACCAGTTCAATAATAAAAAACCATATTTCTTGGTTTTAAGGCCAACTAGTTCAATAGACCTGCTGGTTCCGGTGGAACTAGCTGGTTCCGTTTTTAAAACATTGATATGTATTGTTCCTTTCTATCTATATGAAATTTCCTTTCTATTTAGCACAAGAAGGGGCAACAAGAATTCTTGTTTATCTTATTAATATTTTTCCTAGCATGAGGTAAATATTTCAATTGGTATATTGGGTTGATGCTTTCCATTGTTTGTCACTTTGGAGATGTTGACATTTCCATATTTCAATCATAAGACAAACCACCCCTGATAGCGAGTAGGAAGAAATTCAGATCCCTGAGTCAAGTTAAGAGGGCAATCAAGATCCCATTTTATTTGCAAATATATTTAACAATGGTTTCCTCTTATGTAAGAAATACAGTGGATCCATGTCAATTTTTTATTTGTTTTGTTTCTTGTTATCTAAATCAAGTGGATATATTGTTGAGCTGGAATGAGCATTTAAATTGGAGTATGATGTGAGTTCCGATTTCAGATATTTGGGATTTAGCCCCTCCCCTTCGCGCCCCGTGCATTTAAAATTTCAATCCTAACCTGCTATAGAAATTTTTAATACGAGTCATACTGAAACAACAAGCCTTGTGATAGTCTCTACAACAAAATGAAATAAGAGAAAGGCAATCCCATTATTTGAGACCCCTAGAAAATCCTAAATTAACTAAGTTGCCCCCCATTTATAAGGACGAAAGGCCACTGTGAAGATGCACGACCATATTAGCTAACAATTCCTACGGTGAATCTTACGCACACCACCAACAAGGCTAATTGAGCAAACTTCTATGTTTCCAATATTTCTTATTTTATGCATTTGGTGATAAGGGAGGAATTGAAAGATTCATTGCTTTACAATAGAAGAAAAATATCGCCATAAGCTTGATTAAATTCTCCTCAACATGGTCTTATAACTTTAGGAAGCTATAGGCACTACGTGAAAATGGCACATAAATCACACCTGCAAATAGATAAAGAACCACTGCCCAAGCAGTAGTATAATAATCTATTGCCAAAATAGGTGGTTTATTATAATAAAACAGTGGTTTAATTCCTTAACCCTCATCACGTGCAACTCTAACCTGTTAGAAGTTTCTATTTTGGTGGCCATCACTATGGTCAACCCGTTGACCGGTGAATGGTATAAGATCAACCTTGAGATGTGTAGTTGTTATTTCGGTGAGTTTGAAGAGAATAGGCAACTAATTAGTGAGTCTTTTAGTTAAGGTATAATTGTGATTTCTAATCACAATATAATTAGTATTTTCAGTCCTTAATGGGAAAGGACTCTATGGCTATAAATATAAGGGGTGTCTGGTCCCAACAATAGCTCGACACAATTCAATCCTCCCTATTGGCGAAAGGATCCCCATTGTAAAAAGAGATTTTGAAGGTGAGAAGATCATTGAAGATCGGCAACCGACCATTAATGGCTCACACTCAAGGTGCGCATATTTATTTTATAGATTATAGGTTTATTGGTTTTGATTGATCATGTACCTATATCCGTATTTAGATTCCATCATTCGGTATCAGAGCCAAATCGGTGCATGGTCGATTGACCCATCGATGCATGAGTTTGATGTTTTTGGAATGCAAAAAAAAAAAAAGGCGCGAGGGGTATTCGACCACCGCACTGGCAAACGGCTGGGCCGAGGCCGGACCGACGGCGCTCGACGAGTGTGGTCACCGGTGAGGCGTGGGCGCGTGTGGCCGTATGGCGATTCTGCAAATTCAAAAAAAAAAAAAAAAAAAACAAAAATTTGGTGGTTCTTTGGGCGTGTTAAAACCGAGGCCGATTGATCTGCCGGACCGTCATGCGCGGTCATCGGTGAAGTGCGGGTAAGCCCTATTGTTGTCTTGTGCATCTACAACTCCTTTTAAAAAAAAAAAAAGAAATTGAAGAAGATGAACAGTGAAAGAGGGGGAAGTTTAGGGATTTTCGGATCGGGTTCGCACCCGACCCGCCTGGCCCTTTTGGCCCCTGGCCCGACCCATCACCCAGACCTGCCTGGCCTATTTGGCCCAACTGGCTCGCCTAAGCCTATTTAGCCCACCTGACCCTCCTGGCCTATTTGGCACACCTGGCCCGCCTGGGCCTATTTGGCCCACCCGACCCACCTGGCCTATTTGGTCCACCTAGCCCGTCTGGCCTTTTGGACCATGGCCCGACCCGCTTGCCCAATTTTGGCCCCAGCCCGACCCGTTTGGCCCCTACCCCGGCCCACTGGCTGAGGCCCACTCAGCCCTTTGGCTCATGGCCCTGACCCGCAGGGCCCATAGCCCACTCGACCACAAAGGCCCATGGCCCGGCCCGATACCCGGCCCAATTATTCCGACACTATTTCTTATTCTTTTCAGGCCATTTCTGGGCTATTTACAGGTCCAATTTTCAGACATTATATATGAATTTTGACTTTCTCGGACATTCTGGATCCGTTTTTGAGGTCTATTTTCGACAATGCGCTCTCTGTTGTGAACTATTCATGACCTGATATTATTTTTTCAATTTTTTATTTGCTAATCAATTTTTTTTTTGGTACCATTAATTAGTGTTTGGTAGTGGAGGTTGTGCTCCACCACCATGGCTGATACTTACACATTATAATATTCGATTATTATAAATTTTGACACTTACTCATAACACAAGTTAGACTTGGCTTAATTTAAAATTTTTAATATCACTTTTGTGATCATCTAAAATATTATCAAACCTAATTAGAAAGCATGACTTAAAAAGATTCTTCTGCCCAACGGTAATGATCATTCCTAGTGTCCTGGTTTTCATCATGAGGTTTAATTTTGTCCAAGACCGTGTTACAAACTCAGTGAAAGTGTGTAGTGAACGTTGATGTCACAACAGAAGCGATTCTTCTGCCCAACGGTGATGAATCACTTAATGTTGTATGATGGTTGTATTTCACTATTCATTAATTTTGTGTGTGGGTACTGCTAGCGTGTTGTGACTCGACCCAATGGAGCGTCATAACGATGCATTTAGTACCACAATCATTAATAGAGATTGAGGAAGCGGCTGGTGTGTTATGACTCGACCCAACGGAGGGTTATAATGACAAAAATTATTTCTCAATAAAACCACATTGGTTTTAATATTTATATTCCTTGACATATTTTAACTCTTGCGTCACACATTATAATTATAACCTTGTAGAATTGATAGCTACTTCAATTGTATGTAGACATAATAAACCCCTTAATTATTGTGCAACATTGAACCCGTCTTCTATAACTAATATGATTGGTGGAATTAAACTTCTGAGTGGCTCAAATTATGGCAAATGGAAGGAACAAGTTGCTATTGTTCTAGGCTGTATGGATCTTGACTATGCTATACGATCTGATAAACCCAAAATGCTCACTGTCGATGCCTCAGCTGAGGATCTGGTAGTGAACAATACGGATTTGAAATGATGAGATAGATCAAATCGTATGAGCCTCATGATTATAAAGGGTTTCATTACTAATGCGATTCGGGGAGGTATTCCTGACTCGTACAATGCCAAGGAATACATGCAAGCCATTAAGGAACAATTTCAAGAGACTTCTAAAGCACTTGCGAGTAGTCTAATTGTTAAAATGGGAACTATGAAATATGATAATCATAGTGGCGTACGGGAGCACATTATGAAAATGAGTGGCATGGCAACTCAATTAAAAGAACTGGACATGAGTTTTTTTTAGGGTTATCTTGTTCACTTCATTATGACTTCTCTTCCTGTACAATTTGGCCCGTTCAAGATCAATTATAATACGCAGAAAGAGAAATGGAAGATGAACGAGCTAATCGCTCACTGTGTCCAAAAGAAGAAAGACTTCGGGCTGAAAAACCTGAAAGTGTCCATTACGCCGCTCTTGGACCATCGAAAGGAAATTTCAAGCGAAAACAGGGACAATATAAAGGAAAGAACGTGAAAGCTCCTCCACCGAAAACCAAACAATGAGAAGCTAGCAGATCTACTTCTGACATCAAGTGTCACTTCTGTAAAAGAAGGGACACATTAAGTAGAATTATCAGAAATACAGAGATTGGCTAGTTAAGAAAGGTAAAGACCTAGCCTTTGTGTGTTTTGAATCACTTTATGTTGATGCCCCACGCAATACTTGGTGGATAGATTCTGGTGCAATTTTTTTTTGTGAATTGTTGAAAGAAAGCATAGAGATGAAGATGAAAATTTTCTATTTATCGTTTCGGGTGTTGAAAATGTGCTCTTTTTTTTTCTTTTTTCTATTGGATTTTGGATTTGGGACATTTTCTTTTATGTCAATACACTATTTTGGCTTTATCATCTCTACCTCTAATAAAGATTGCAGAATTTTTACCTCCTATAAATAAGGTCATTTAGGCTTGCTTGATAATGCTTCTCAGATGATTTAGGCCCTGTTTGGCAAAGTTGCTTCCGAAGAGCACTTTTCAGTGTAAAATTTTGGGTGAGAAGCACTTTCCTCCCAAAGAATTGGCCACCTCTAGCTGAAAATGGAGAAACATCCTTAGGGTGCTTCTTGAAACACACCATTTTCAGCTATGTGGCCATATCCTTAGATGGAAAATGCTTCTCGTTCAATATTTTACCCTGAAAAGAATTTTTTAGAAGAAACTTTGCAAAACAAGGCGGTAATTACTTAGGTTGGTTTTTTTTTTTCCAGTCTGGGTTTTCATTTATTTTTTGAGCTTCAATTTAACATGGTTGTGTTGATATTGATGGACAAAACAGTTTTGAACAACAGGGTTTTGGGTCTCCTTTTTGACAACCCTATTTTACATTATTTGTTATTGTTGGGTTTTGTCGCATCAACCTGATGTTGTAAACTTGCTTTACAGACGCTTCTAAGTTTAGCTCTTAGCTCTTTACAACCAAAAATAGTCCCATACTAAAGTGCTCTGCGCTAGAGAAGAGAGCTGCTCTTTGCCTCCAAAGAGCAATCCCAACTACAACCTTAGAAACTACGTACTTGGTTTGGTTTGAGTTATGTGCAGTCAACTCAAATGATTATTTTGTTTCGTCTAATCTTAGAGGAACAGGGCTCTATCCCTGTAGGTAGAGCCCTACTGCAAATGAATGGAACTATTGGATCACAATCCAACGGTGCAGTTTAGTTTCGGACACCCATCTTAGGGAAGAGGGAGACTCAAACCTGAAACCTGCCCATCTTTCAATTACTGACACTAATGCATATGAATTTTGATTGGTTCATTTGTATTTGTGGAAGATCGCGTGAGCATAATTGGAGCACATTTGACTGCAGTTGCCCAGGCCTCGGTCGATAAATACTTTTATTAATACTTTTATAATATAAATTCTATACATATATATTAAAAAGAGGGTTGCCTTTTAAAGGCATAAAGTATTTTGGGACTTGGTGTCTTCATTTCATTAATAGGTTTTGGAAACGTCATCAATTCGGTTAGATAGGGTCTGACTGGGTTTGGCCAGTCTGGGTTAAGAAGAGATTTATTAATACTTACTATGTAAGCTTTAAGCATTTATATTAAAAATAGTATTGTTTTAAAGAAATCAAGTATATTGAGACTTGTTGGTTTGGACTGTGTTTTCATTTAATAAAAAGGTTTTGAGTTTAAATCCCCTCTCATATTTTTGAAAAAATAAGAGGAAATGAAGCGGACTGGTTCATATTGAATCTGCGAGACTGCTAGTTTAATCGAAAACCGGGCTGGTCCACCAGTTCAATAATAAAAAACCATATTTCTTGGTTTTAAGGCCAACTAGTTCAGTAGACCTGCTGGTTCCGGTTGAACTGGCTGGTCCCGTTTTTAAAACATTGATATGTATTGTTCCTTTCTATGTATTGTTCCTTTCTATCTGTATGAAATTTCCTTTCTATTTAGCACAAGAAGGGGCGACAAGAATTCCTGTTTATCTTATTAATATTTTTTCTAGCATGAGGTAAATATTTCAATTGGTATATTGGGTTGATGATTTCCATTGTCAGTTACTTTGAAGATGTTGACATTTCAATATTTTAGTCATAAGGCAAACCACCCCTGATAGAGACAATAGGAAGAAATTCAGTTCCCTGAGTCAAGTTAAGAGGGCAATCTAGATCCCATTTTATTTGCAAATATATTGAACAATGGTTTCCTCTTATGTTAGAAATATAGTGGATCCATGTCAATTTTTTTATTTGTTTTGTTTCTTGTTATCTAAATCAAGTGGGTATATTGTTGAGCTGGAATGAGCATTTAAATTAGAGTATGATGTGAGCTGAACTTCAGATATTCGGGATTTAAAATTTCAATCCAAACCTGCTATAGAAATTTTTAATACGAGTCATACTGAAACCACAAGCCTTGTGATAGTCTCTACAACAAAATGAAATAAGAGAAAGGCAATGTTATGACCCGGTTATCTGTGGCTCAAATGAATGGCGATAGATTTAGGATGCACTAAGAGGGGGTACGTGTACGCACACTCTATCCTGACCCACACAAATGCTAATTTTAGGAATTTCTATTTTATTACGTTTACACTATATAGGGCAACTAAATTATTTTGTTTACCAAATAAGAAGAGTCCCAAAAAGGACTCCTACTCTCTTGGAACTCTTGCCCCTTTTAGGTTTGGGAACTTACCCATTTAGGTCACCCACGTCCGTCTCTTCCTCTCTCTATAAATAAGAGCCACCAAACGCTTTTAACCTAAAACCTTACCCTCCCTCTCTATATATAGATAGACTTGTTTATAAATATACATATATCTTAACCCACTAAACCAAACAGCCATCTTCCTCTGCCTCCCTCTCTCACTTTTGAACCAAACCCAATACCACGCTCCTTCCAAAACGCCTAGAGGCCCTCTTCCGATCGTCTACATGGCGCACAAATACCACACCCGAGCCAAAGTGTTGCCTTGAATCTGATTTGCATAAGTGTGAAACCGTCGATCCACTGCCGAAAGCACATCGCCGAATCGACGCGTAGGAGTCGCATCGCCGATCTAGCGCTTGAAATCAACTCCTACGTGCACGCTCCAACAGGTGGGTGCCCCTCGATCGATCTTAAAATATTCAATTTTTTTTATTTTAATAATAATAAGAATATATATATATATATATATATATATATATATATATTAAATGAATATCTATTTATCTTATTTAGGTATTCAAAAGTTATATATATACATGTATTTCGGTGTGTATAATAACATAAATCCTATACATGGACATATAATAGTTGCCCTTGATATATATAGATATAAAATGAATATATATAGTGTTTTGTATTGCTTATATAGGTGTTTACAGTGGAGAGAGAGAGAGAGAGAGAGAGAGAGCTCTTCTTCTCCACAATTTCGTCAGTGAAGATAAGATATATTTGAGGATCTAACTAAACGCCGACAACAATGCGGTGATAACTTGTGCCAACTATGGTAGTTGGGCACTTTGAAGAATTTTACCTGATATAAATACTTTGGTGCAACCATCCTTTTAGAACCATTGATTTCAAATAAAATTGATTTAAGGTTGGACCTGGTGGGCCCAACCCAAGAAATAGAACAGAGATGGATCATCTCCACAAATTGAAATCCTCGTGACATCTAATGGTCCAGAACTCGAGAATTTGGCCCACAAATCTAGAAAATTAAAAGGCTATTTAGATATCAGTGAACATGAAGGATTTGACCCTTAGATTTGAGACCTTAGAGGTCAAAATAAATTGGGCCCAACGACCTAATACCTTAGAATCATTTTTCTTAAATATCTGATGGTTCAGATCTGTTCAATCTGATCGCCACATGGTAGGTACACTAAGTGTACTTGATCGCTAGATCTTGTAAAGCGTTGATGGAAGATCTAGTGTGCTAGAGATCGAATCGATCGGGACAAAAGAATCAACCTTAGGTAAAATTTTATTGTCTAACCATCCAATGGTTCAGATTAGAGGATAAATGACTCAAAGTTCGTGCCTTCTTATTTTAGCCTTAGGTACCACATGGAATAATACATGGTTACCTTTGACCCTTAATTTTTGAGAATTACAAGTGGCCCATAGGACCAACTTCAAAACGATCTCAATAGTAACTCAATGTAATCTAATGGATCGAAAGTCACTATTTTGAGGCTCACAAATTGGAAAAAAATTTAGTGAGGGATATCAACCCTTGTATAATTAGGCTAAGTGGATCATTTGATCGCCACATTGACCCACTCTTAGGTCAAATTAGTAAAAGGTGTCGATACTAAGACGCACAAATATTATGAAAAAAAATAAAGGATCAAGAATCGACTACCATGAAAGGTTTCTCTAAAATTTTTTGTATGAAATATCTGGTTCAAATATTAATTATTATTTTATATTCACAAGTATGTAAGGTGTATGAAATAGTTTCTTTAGGCCAAGTTAGTCCTTTCATCATATAGCATGCACCATAGAAAAATCACGATAGGGCATAATGACAAATTAAAAAGAAATAAGCTATGTCACACGACTTTTAAGCCTTCGTCATGGTGGGGTTCCCGTCCACGTAGAACTTGGAATGTAGGCATCCATATGCGGATGCAACACCTCTATGGGAGTATGGGTCACATGTCTGAAGTACATCCAGTTACTACGAACCCGTCCTTGAAAGCGTGATTTTGTGAATCTTATTCACTGGCTCACTTCAAATTAAGTTTTCAAGCAAGAAGAAATGATGTGTAAGATAAGGTAAGCTACGAATAATGAATAACTAAGTTACGTTGTGAAGGCCAAAATACAAATTAAGTTTCTATCATTGCCATGTCTTGCGTGCCACCGCAAGATCTAACGTCTGCAGCCAAGACGGGTCTTAAGGACTTTATGATACGACAGTGTCCCGAATGTAAGGGGACACTGATTTAAATGCATGCAATCACATCGCGCTGGATGGTGGTATACGATATGATATGGTGGTTTGGTGGTTATCTTCACGTGGACCTCGCGTGATCGGCTCGGCATCCGCATGCAGTCGATATCACGAAAATTAGGTAGGATGTGAAGTACGTTGTGTAGGCGTATGGAGCAATATTAAGTCTTAAGATATGCCACATAGGAAAAGTCGACAAAGCAGACACAAAAGGAGATCAGAACTTGATGCATCATATTTATTTCATGTTATGTCAGGTCTTTTCATTTTATGTTACTTCTTTTTCTTTTATACTATATTTTTCAGCTTTTGTTATGATAGATATGAGATCTTAGATGTTTTTGTAATCATTTATAGCTGTTTGATTTATTTCAAAATGTATCACAACTCAAGCGATTGCACACACGATCACCTGAGTATTTTATGGTGGATCGATTGTGCAACCTGCTGAGTTTACGTGACTGAGTAAACTCACCCCCTCCCCAAAACTAACAGTTGCAGGTGAGAACTCCGATTTTTCCATCACTGAGGATGGGGATGTCATTCTCGATGCGGCTCAAGAGCGTGAAGACGTCGGCTACCATTTGGACGAGGGAATAGATCCGGCGGATTACTTTGAGCATTGAGAGATTCTTAGTCATAGTTTTATTATTTTTCAGGGGAGATTTGTTATTAGATACTTTTATTTTTCAGCACCAATCTTGGGTTTGCGTTGGGACTGTTTTATTCTACGTAAAACCTCTGCTTGCTTTCGATTATAGATGCATGGTTAGGATTTATCACTTAATTAACGTCATCTACGTTTTCCGCTGTTGTTTTCTTGAATAATTTATTTTTAAATGATGCTATTAAATGCCTTGATCCATATGCTAAATCGGTATAAGAATTATGTGTATGTCCGCTTATCGCCTTAACAAGCGTGCGGTGTCATAACACGGAATTCTAGGCCCTTGAGGTCGGGTAAGGATTCTGGGTCGTGACAGGCAATCCCCCTATTTGAGACCCCTACAAAATCCTAAATTAACTAAGTTGCCCCCCATTTATAAGGACCAAAGTCCACTGTGAAGATGCACGACCATATCTAGTTATGCCACTTAAAATGAAAATTCATTTTTCTAGGACCCAATGAGAAGGGGCATTCCAATTTTATCATATGTTTTAGCAATGGTCTAGCTTCAACAAAAAATCATTCTATTCTTTATTCACCTCTTGTCAAGTCTATTTTGTTTCCTCTTTCCAAAAAGGCCCACCTTTATTCAGTTGAAACTAATTATTTCACAAGCACTTTTAGCTAACAAGTCCTACGGTGAATCTTATATACACCACCAACAAGGCTAATTGAGCAAACTTCTATGTTTCCAATATTTCTGATTTTATGCATTTGGTGATAAGGGAGGAATTGAAAGATTCAATGCTTTACAATAGAAGAAAAATATCGCCATAAGCTTGATTAAATTCTCCTCAACAAGGTCCTATAACTTTAGAAAGCCATAGACACTACGTGAAAATGGCACATAAACCACACCTGCAAATAGATAAAGAACCACTGCCCAAGCAGTAGTATAATAATCCCTTGCCAAAATAGGTGGTTTATTATAGTAAAATAGTGGTTAATTCCTTAACCCTCATCACGTGAGACTCTAACTCTCCTCACATGCCAAAATTATCGAGACCCTATTACAAACTCTTCTCTCATGCAAACAAAACCGCCTCTCCCTTATTCATCACTTTTCTTTCTCTCTCAAACCCTAGCCTCTCTCCTCTTCCTCTCTCTCACTCTCGACAAACCCTAGATTTGACCCTTTTTCTGTTATTTTAAGCCCTATTTCAGCTCAGATCGAAGCTCTCAACTTTCCCTATTTCAGATCAGATCAAGCACTAGATTTCCAAAATTTTGTTATATAAATCCTAGCTACGAAAATTTTGTTCTATAAATATGATCTCAGTGAGGTTCTGATCGGGAGCTCGACAAAAGATCTCCGTACATCGAAGTCAATCAAGTCTCAATTAGTTTTTCAAAAATCTAAACACGAAAATTTCTGCCTGATGAGCTTCTTCGGATCGATCTATTTGGCGTTTCAGACGGTACCTCTCTATAAAGGTTGAAACCTAAGGGCGTAATGGAGTTGCTTAGGGCTTGAGATCGTAATCGAGCGATTTCTCAGATCGAGTGTTTGAAATCCTCTGGCTTCACAATAAAAATCAACATTGATTAACACATTTCTTGGGTTTTATTGATGAATTTTCTCTATCTAATAGTCAAAACATCTAGATTTTCTGAGAAAGGGTTTCTGTAGTAATTTGAACTACTAGTGTTTACCAATGGTTTAATCTTTGTTGTAGAAGTTGGATCTAACAACGCCAGGGTTTAGAGGGAAATGTAGAGTGGCCGCACTGGTTATTTTTTCGGTATGGGGTGTTCTCGCAGCTCTCTATGGTTTGCTAATGGCAGTTCCGAATGATTGTACGATGACCTACATGTATCCAACCTACATTCCCATGTCGACTCCTACTAACATCTCTTCTGACGGTTATGGATTGTTCTTATACCATGAAGGATGGGAAAAGATCAATTTTGAAAAACATCTTAAGAAGCTCAGCAACGTTCCTGTTCTTTTTATTCCAGGCAATGGTGGTAGCTACAAGCAGGCAAATTCCCTTTCATATGTTCCATTATTTTTCTATCTAGTCTTAGTGATCGCATATAAAATCTTCCATGTCTTGATAAAGCTTAGAGATAACACAAGTTTTCTATTCTACCAATAGTATTACATTTTCTTTTTTCAAATACAATTTAAGATTGTTGCTACATGGCCCTAAATGACATGGTGATTTATACTAAGAGTCTACGACGTGGTATGGCCACATTTTGATGGTATTTTTAAGGGGCCTTAGATGTTAATGAACTAAGTTAAGCCCCTGCCTCAAGAGAAAAATAATATATTCAGATTTTGGGATCGTGTTATTAGTGTAGGCAACTTGTTTGATCAAATGCATGAGAGGAGTATGGTTTCTGTAGTATTATGCAATTTTTAATCAATATCTTTAAAGTAGATTATTATTAAGGTCCTACACTTTTTGGCAGCCAGTGTTTCTTTCATTAGTACCACTTTCCGGGTTGCTCTGGAAAATGAGAGTATCCTAATGTGAAAACATAGTTCCACATCTGCTGTTTAGAAAAGAAGGAATAGCTATAAAGAGTGAATGATAGTCCCTCATCACCTGTGTGCTATATATAATCTTGGCAATTCTCACCTTACAAGCCGATTTTTTAAGGTTGAGTAAGGCTCATGGGAGAAGTGAGGAAAAAAGAAGCTATAAAAGAGAAGTGAAATAAATGGTTAAGCATAAAAGATGGAGTAGCTATAAAAGAGAAGTGAAACAAAGGGTTAAGCATAATTAATTCAAAATTATTTTAATTTAATTAAAATTAAATTGGAACTATTTGAATATTTTTGTTGTATACTCTATATTTTTGTTGTTTACTCTATGCTAAACAAGCTTGTAGTATAGTTTGCAAAATGCCGCAAACAGAATTTGCAATGTTTACCCGAAGCCGGTTATAGTTTAACTCGCAAAAGCTTTGAAAGGCGTTTCTTAGAAAATGTCGTTGCTAAGAATTCCATTCATTGACCGATATTAACCATCAGATCTACGGATTCTAAAATCAATGATAGTTCATATTTATTTTAGCAATTGAAATTACAGTACACTAATCAGATGGTTCAATTTCTCAAATAGTTGATGAGTGTTTAAACACTAAATCAATTGGTGACTTTGAATTAAATAATAAAGATTTTTTTTTTCCAATTTTGGTCACAACAGATCTTAAGATTATGAACTTACAATCAGATGGTCTGATGTTGCTTTCATGTGGAATATTCTAAAAAGTGAATGTAACGAGGACTCAATTTGCCACATTTGTTGGTTGGATTTTTTGTTAGATAATATTTTTGAGTTTCAGAAATAACTGTTTTATCTCATATGTGTTGGATACTCAGTTTTACTTGTCAAATCCCTACTCTTCTACACCATTTCATATATGTGATATCAGTGTTGTATATGGGCATCATAGATGTTAGGAGATAAAAGTGAGAAAATGGTTGCGCAGCAAGGCTCTTAAGTATGCTGCTTCTTCCTCGGTAGAAGAAGTTGAAGGGAGTACATTGGGGTTTTTATGGTGCTGTGGATGGGGAGACTAGTTATAGGTGTAGGATTTTTAATTGCATGAGTGAAATTGGCAATGAAGGAATCACAACTGATGTTCAAATTTTCTACTACATGAGACGATGCTGGCTTTGAATCATATTGCATAGAGAAGTAGAAAGACTGCATAACTGTAGATGAAGGGTGAATAATTGTGTAATTTCAATCTCATGCTTTCCCATGCATCCTAATGTTTTACTTCATGTTGATGGAGGTGACCTTCTAACCAATCCTATTATTATCATAGGCTTGATGGTCTTTTGTATCTCTACTATATGTAATCCTCTATTTTTTCAGTTATTAGTAAATGTTATAATTTCCAAAAAAGGAAAAATAAACTGCTGCAAGCCTACAACTTTTTCCAGACTACACCACTCGGCAGTGGCTGTCCTCTCTTGTTGAGTCTTACAGGGGGTCTAGATATGTTTAAGAAAGCATTCTGTTTTTTAAAGTGTAAACCTTGTACTCAACAAAATTTCTTGGTCTATGTTTATCTACTACATAAATGATGGCGATTCTATTTACATCTAAATCTCATAGTTCTTGCATCTATGGTACACAAACAAATGGGCACTTCTTTTTTGCAGGTATTTGAACAGGATTTGGCTGGGGTGAAGATGCCCAAATTGATCCTGAATGGATCGGACTCTTTGCTAATGGGGTTTCCACAGTTTGGGAGCTCCTATTATTTGCTGATGCATCTTGATAAGGGTTTCAAGCCATTGTTTAAACTTCTAGAGACCTAGCTAGATCCATGTGGAAAAATCAATTCAGCTGGAGCGTCCAATCATGTAGTGCGGTTTCTTTAAATCTTGCCTAGTAAATTTATTATGGTTACTATTGTTATTATTATTATTATTATTATTATCGTTATTATTATTATTATTTAACTTTCCATGAGTCTGCCAACATGCACAATTGTTCTAAATATTGGTCATAGTTTAAAAGAAAGACTTAGGCTGCGTATGGCATTGCTCTTTGGTAGCACTTCAAAAATAGAGTCCTACGCCGACGGCTTGTAATATGCAAGCTGTCGGCGTATAAAAAGTGTATATAAGTCAACTTTTTTTCCCTAGTATCACTTCGCACGAGCTCCCTTCTCCCAAACTCAACCCCTTCTCCCTTCGCTCAAACCCTAAATCCGTATTGCTCGAACCCCTCTCGCGCAAACCCTAAATCCCTATCGCTCAAACCCCTCTCACTCAAACTCTAAATCCCTCTCTCCTTTCCACTTCTCCACCAATGAGATTAAGAAACCCTAGCTAGCTTTGTCGCCATTTGTCGCTTGTTTGAATGGTGGAAACCACCTCATGTGTATATAGCTTTCTATTTATTATATAAATCTTTCTACTACACATGCTTAGATGTACTTTAGTCCAATTAATGGCTGGAACAAGGCTTTCATTAATGAAAGTCCAAAGCGGTGTGACTGTTTAGGACTTTAGATTGGGAACTACTAAGTCATGTGAGTTAACCAGCATTAAGTGCCTGATGCGTGCATATAATGAATGCAACATTGGTGCATGCATGAGTTAAGGTGACATAATGTATTTTGGGACTTGGGAGATGAACAAATCCTACCTTAAATTTCAGGTTCAGTGGGGGCCCATGTGTGCAATATATTCTTGAACAAGCTTATTCTACTTCTTCCCATTTTATGTAGATATATGTTAATCACCTTAATTTTGAACTTATAGAGATGCATTGAATAACTTTGGCCCTAGAATTTGTAGCTGTGAACGCAATCTTTGAATTTGTAATTGTAGACTGACCTCCATTCAAGCAGCTTTCAAAGTCAATAAAGTGATGTCCATTGATCAAATTGGAGAATAAGCAAATAGGAATAAACTGTTAAATTAATTGAATCATCCTTGGAAGAGATTTTAACTATCATCTGAACAGTTTCGAATTATAATCAATTTGATTGAATTGGTGTCTAGTGGAACTGTAGATGACACTTAGCTTCCTTGCAAGTTTAAATATTTCGAGTAATTGCTGCTGCTGGTTCAATTTTAGCCCCCACTATGAAGTATTCAAAGCATGTCTCATTTGCATTAATGCATCGCTTACTCTCTAGGGATTTGTTTAATGGATTGAATGGACACATATTGCAAGAGAGATTAAACAAATTGGTTAAAAGTAAATGGCTAAATATAGCATGTGGTATTAGATGGGGGCATGTGTATGGGTAGATGTAACAGCGGATGAGAGCTGATGTATAGTGGATCTATCTAATGGTTGCAAAGTGTTAACAAGTTTAAACTATTTTTTGACAGGTATTCGATGAAGTGAGTACTGTATAAGTTGAATAGGTGGCTGGTATGTTGGGTAGCAAAGGTATGGGTAGGCAAGGGGCAATAGCAAGTATTCAATGAATAGGCATTCTGTAGTATTGGACGTGAACAGGAGTCAGCTGATAATGAAAGATGTAGATGTTAATTGGTAAATGAGTTAGTGGGCTGGTGGTCAAGCATATTGAATTTTTTCAATGAAGACATAGTAGATCTAGATTCCTTAATGCTCTGTGTTTTTCTAATCAGAATGCATAATCTATGCGTTTTTTCCAACCTAGTGTGTCTGCCCACAATGGTGCTCATGCTACTTCCCTGAAGCAAACAAGCCCTTGTCGTAGCAGGGGCAGGGCAGAACAGGCTATGCACTGAGTTTCTTGTCAATAGGAGATTCCTTCTGCAGACACTGTAGGGGGCAATCCCAGTAGCATGACAACTACATTGGCTATGCTGCTTAAACCAACTAAAAAAGGAGCAGCCTCTGCAAGCTAACCTTAAATGCTGCAACAAAATGATACAGCTGCTGCTCAGCACAGCAGACACACCAGTAGAACCTGAAAATCTTGCAACAGTAAGAGCAGCCAAACCAGCTTGATTGGGTGGCTATGTGCAGGATGCCGTATGCTCTCCATCGCCAGCATGAAGCCTGCAACATACCATAATTGATTTTTTTCCTGTATGTAATAAGCATTCATTTAACTAAGGATGCTTAGTTTGTCAGATTTGATTCCCTAAGAATCAAATTCGTAGTTCATAAGTTTGTGAAAGAGCTGAAAGAGGCTCTAGATGCCGATATCAAAGGTAGGATCATGAAGGAGAGGTAGATGCAGAGCTACATCAAGGAGAGAGAAAGAGAAATGGCTGAAACAGAGGCCGCTTGGAATGCTTAGCTTTCTCGTCGGGAGGTATAAAACTAGATTTAGGATTTTTAGTTGTTTCATGATATGAGGGATATATTTGTTTTTTTGGTCGATTTTTGGAAATTTATGTCGAATTTATTTTTCATAAGCACCGAATTTTCTGTATGATATGTGCTTTTAGAACTAGCATAATTGTTGTTTTTGCTACTTCTTTTTGGTTACTTGTAATTAGTCGAAGCTGCAAAAAATTTAGAAGAAGTGTGTCTAGGTTATTCCATTTAAGAAAATACAAATTTTTATTTTACTATTATTGTATTATATATATATATATATATATATATATATATATATATATATATATATAATACAATAATTTTTGCACTAAACTTCAGCATATCATCTCGAAGTACTACAAGCTAGCTTGATGAATTGGCGGCTGAGACTGCTGCTGCCATGGTTGCCAACCACCCAGATTACACCTCTCTACGAATGAAGTGCTATGACAAGGCATTACTTGGTTGCTATATATTTATTTGTAATAAATCTTTCTCATGCTATATATTTTTGTTGTAAATTGTAATAGTTTGTTTTATATATTTTATTAGAGGCTTTGATGATGAAATGACGGCAGTCGTTCCAAAAAATCTAGAAAGCAGGGGACGAGCTTGTTAGTGGTACATTTAGCCCTCCTATTTTCTTTGGGCTTTGCCAACCCTCAACTTGTTGCTAAACTGCTGCTGTTTATTAGTTGAGTAAAACAAAGACGACATAAGAGTTGTCACTGATCGTGGGGACGAATTGGTTGCATATGTTGTATTGTTTGCTACTGGTAATTTTCTTAGCACTTATTCGTAATGTATTCCAAGCTTCATAAATATTGAGATTATTATAATTACATGCACTTGTTTACATTTTGGTTGCATTTGTTATGCATATAACCCAATAAATAGTCTCTGTTTGGTAAGACCCTCTGACAGTTTGTTTCTGGTCATGCCATTTATTGGTGTATAGAAAGAAATAGGGTCTTTCAATTGAATGTTCATATGTACCTATGACAGTTTGTTTTCTTGTCATACCATTTGTTGGTTCGACTTACCGAATTGACAAACTCAATCATTTTTTTGAGTTGAATTGGTGAGTTGGCCGATTGACCCATGCTCCAAACTCGATCAACCAAAGAAAATCCAAGCACTGACATACCATAGATCAATCTGCCAAGACCTCATTAGGAAATAGAATATTGAAAAGCCCATTGAAAAAACCCACTGAAATCTCAAGACCATTGAAAAACATAAATCAAACGGAAATGCTCAAAATTTAGTCAGTTGTTCCCAGATGCCAAAACTACCACTTCCTAGTTAACCTCCAACCCAAAAAATACTATTCCACTAACAAACAAAGACTGATAAAAAACACTTTGTTTAAACAAATTCCCATCACATGTCACAGATCCCAAAAAAATCCCCTTGTGTACAATAGAACACATCACGCTCAAATGTAATTTTAGAGTCATATTTTTGGGATCTGGGACATGTGGAATAAAAAACTGGCCACCTGATGGGTGCGCCATGATCTCAAGATCCTATGTGAACAGTAAAAATAGCAGATATCTAAACTCATCTAGTATAAGAACAGTAAAAAAAAATGTCATTTTCCTTCATCGCAGACCAACATAAAGCACATCTGGATGGTATCATTAACTAATATTTTTAATTATTATTTGGTTAGTTACAGATAGATTAGTCACTATTCTGATATATAATCAATCCATTTATTATGAATTTGGTTAGATTTAGGTAGATTAATGACTTGTTTTAATAGCTTAATTTCAAGTTATATTAGTTCTTTAATTAAAATCTTTCTTTATCAATCCAAATCTTTCACTTTTTCTTGCAGATCTGGGGGTGATTGGAGTACAACTTATGCGCCTTCACCATTCTATATGACGTCAAAGATGAGATCTGTTTACCTTGGAGGCTGCAGCTACTCAGTTTTTGATCTAAGAAAACATGATAGAATATAGATTCAGGTATCAATGTGGAAACTGGATTTTTTCTTCGGTTTCTTTTTTCACGGTTTATCAAAAAACTAATCTGATCTCTCTGTTCTAGCATCATGAAAAATGGTTCTCTTGGCAATTTTTAATTTACAATTAATTGTAAGATACAGGTTTCGCTTAGGGAGCACAAATTGATATAACTTAATATCGGTGTTTGGTATTAGTTGAAGCCCATTGTTGATAGCATGAAGCTCTTCTCCACATAAAAGTTTTAGAAAGAACCAAACCCCCAACTAGTTGGGGTGTGAATGGGAGATGGAATTGAGCTGATAATGAGCCCCAACTTACTCAGCAAGTACCTTAAGATACCACCCCCAGCTAGTTGGGGTGTGAATGGGAGATGGAATTGCGCTGATAATGAGCACCAAACCCAAAGTCAACTCAGACCTGAACCCAAACCGAAACCCAAAAAAATTGGTCTTTTTCGATTCAGTTTCGGGTTTTTTATTTTTTATTTTTACTTTTTAGCTACATTTTCCTTTTTTTGAATTTTTTTCCGGTTTTCTCATCCTACCTAATCGGTTGTTTTTGCCACCCAAAACTGAAACCGAACCGAACCAGAATCGGTTTGGTTCGGTCCGAATCAAGTAGGATGAGAAAACCGGAAAAAATAAAAGCCACTTGTCTAACTAGAAATATATAAATAGTTGTTATAAATATACGCCGCTTGTCTATAAAGCAACTATGTAGACTGCATGTTGGTAGATAAGCCGCCAAAGGTAATTTGATTCCATTGCGGCTATGAACTGCATGCTGGTTTCTAAGATAGACTATACAGAAATTTGTTTATATATCAACTATATGGACTGACCGCTGGTCTACAGATTGCATTGAGATATATGAATTAATTTTTCATTAATGCACTGTTAAGAGTTTACTTCAATTTTTCTCTAACTGTGATATGATTTGATTTTGCAGGCCCCTTAAAGAGGCAGAATAGCACCAATACCTGCAAAGAAGAAATCGGTAATTTTATTTTATTTATTTTCTATATTTTGATCTGTAATGTTTTTATAGAGTGAAACTAATTTTCCTAAGTAGAATGTCTATATATATATATATATTATTTATTTATTTTTGTATGTAATATGTTTTGGATTTTAGGAGAAGGTTGTGAATCCGTTGTTAGAGAAGCGTCCAAAGCAGTTTGGAATTGGAGGGACTTTGCATCCAAAGAGGGATTTGCATCGGTTTGTGAGGTAGGGCAACCAATGGCTGGGATGGAACTTGCAACCTCTAGATAGGTAGGGTAACCGATGGCTGGGATGGAACCTGTGACCGCTAGGTAGATAGGGCAATGGGAATTTTTTTTTTTTTAAAAGGCCTATGCCGATGGCTGGAGTTGTAGGCATCGGCATAGGGGTGATTTATAATACCTATGCCAACGGCTACAACCATCGGCATAAGCCCATTTATTTTTAAAAAAATAAAAAAACACACACATACTGCTGTTTTAGTCTACACGGATCGCTGGCAGCCGTCGGCGTAGGTGCCTTTATTTGTAGTGTAGCACCTGCCATTGCAGAGCTCACCTGCGTTTGCAGGTTATCATCCTCTTTGTTAACATCCCGGTACCTACTTTAGCAGGTACCCATTCTCCTTGATAACTCCTTGCATAGCATGATTTTATGCATGATTTACCTATTTACCCTCCTCTCTACTCACTCCTTCTCAGAGCTATTTCTATTGGCTCTGATAGGGAGCTAGTAGAGAGGAGGGTAGAACTGCTAGTGCAGGTAAATCATGCATAAAATCTTTCTATGTAAGGAGTTATCAAGGAGAAGGGGTACTTGCTAAAGCAGGTACCAGTGTTAATAAAGAAGATGATAACTTGCCAAAGCAGGTGAGTTCTGCTATGGAAGGGGCTACCAAAGAGCAATGCCATACGCAGCCTTAATATTTTGGGGACCTATGCAATGTTAAAACACCATCTAAGCCATGTGATTTGAAGGCCATGATCCAAAGAGATTAGGTGAAAAATGTGATTTGAAGGCCATGATTCAAAGAGATTAGGTGCAAAAGATTGGCACAAAACACCGTGTTATGCAGTCAATCTATCTCTGTGAGCAGGACACTCAATTGCTTTTATGGGACCTAGTAATGGACATCTCAGGTTGATAATCTCCTGTGCCATATATGAAATATAGATTACTGATTTGCTTGGTGATTTTGAATGATCTCAGGCAGTTGTTGAGAAAGGAATTGTTGTTGGTGGGGATTGTACTCTATTAAGACTAGCAGCACAGGTCGACACCATCAAGGACACTCTTGACACTACGTGAAAAAGCCAAAAAAATCACTGCCTTAAACAGTGATTTTTTCAAAAAACCACGGTCTTTGACAGTGGTTTTTTTATGCAAATTAAAAAAAAAAAAAAATTACGTCGACAATTTTTTATGCAAATTTTTTTAAAATAATATTTTTTTTATGCTTTTTTTTAATACAATTTTTTATGCCTTTTGTAAAACTTTTTTTTAATGTAATTTTTTAATGTTTTTTTTTAGTACTTTAAAAAAAATTATATAAAGAAAAAAAGCTATTAATCTCATATTTAAACACATCTATTCAACCCAAATGCAAATCATTCAATGCCACTAATAAATAAAATAGATGCCCAATTCTTTTATTCAAACAAAATATTGCATCTCAACCTACGATCCAACCTTTCAAATCAATCAAATATTTTAAACTTTACATGCTCAATCCTTTTATTCAAACAAAAAAATGAAAAAGAAAGAGAGTTAACAATCTAAGGACCCCATGACCTAGTTTCATAATTAAAAAAAAAAAAAAAAGTGTTTCGCCTCTCCTGCCAAGTATCTCCGTCCCCTAGTACTGATCCGTTTGAGGTGAGCTTCAAATCGAAAAGCTTCGCCTGAAATCAAAAGGAGAACGTAATTAAATATTTATGATATTAAGCAATTAAATTGAGATATTGATGACTTCTCACTACAAAAAAAAGGACCTACGCCGACTGCTGTGATTAGGAGGAACAAAGCCTTCATGATTAGGTGGTCTGAAATGAATAAGATTTTAAGGAGAGTTTCAGTTGAGAAAATCACAGTTTGCTGGTACAATATTCATGTGTTAAGTCCTTAGTTCTGATGTTGGTATCCACCTATCTAGCCTATTTGCTGTCAGGAGGTATTTCTGGGCTACCATTTTTGTACTGCTCTTGTGTGTCAACTTACTATTTATTTTTCTGACAATTGGGTCAGTTGGTAGGTCTGCTAACCTGCTTAGGCCTTATCTATTATGTACTTATCTCCTTTCGATTAATAAATTTTAATTTATCAATTAGTAATAATAATACTAATACATAATAATAAAAAAAACCTATACGAATTGCCAAATTGTAATCATTTAAACCCCTGTAAAATCAAAGCAAGGCGACATCTTGCGCAGGGAAAAAAAGTTAAGCAAGTAAGAAACATACACAATGGCAGAGACTGCACGACAATAACGCTCCCACATGCTCCGAAATCTGGGTTGAGACCTCCAAGATCCCACAACTTTATTGTAACATTTCCTTTAGTTACCTTACGCATATTGAATCCAACCTGTAGAACACATTACATGCAAAAGCAATGCATCTTACCATTAAACATCATAATAGCTTGCAATCCTAACATTTCACAGAAAGATATAAGACTTTCTGCAACTAGGATGCCATCTGATTTACGGGTATACAATAAGACTAAATCTGCATTCCTTTGGCATGACAAGATTACTCACAGTGGGAATCATGTCTTCACTATATCCACCAGTCTACAAAGGAGATCCAAAAACCAGTGTCATAGCATGTTTCATAAAGAATATAGCTGCTAATTTGAAGATATAATGATTTTTTACTTACTGCAACGACATTTACAAGTGAAGTTTTTCTGGCATTCTGAAGCCCTATCAAAGAGAGCTCCATTTCTTATTTGAAGAGGCTGAAATTGAGAGGAAAAAGCAAGTCATTCCATTTACTGATAAAAATCAGTTTCATGCCACAGGCTGAAATTACAGCAGCATGATATAGAAAATAATGGAAAGTTTTTATAAAATTCATTTATATTATATATGTCCTGCTGTGTTGGTTTGAACCTAAAAATTGTGGCTTTTTTAAGCTTATTATAAAACCTTCTACTAATTGTGTATTACACACGAAATATAAATTTTAAAAAGCTTCCACTAATTCTGGATGGTATGGGTTGAAACATGCGTGTCTCTCGTGAAACTTAGATCGGTAATTTAACATTCTATTTCTTTAGAAAATTCATATTCTCAAATCAAAATCCAGTCTTTCCTATAAACTGATAAAATAAATATCAAGAATCAACAGAGCACGACCATCCCTATGACTATAATTTCTACGTATTACACTCTATCCACAACAATGATTTTTAATTTTTGACACTAAATTGGGTTATATATTTTCTTTATTAGAATTCACAAATCCGTGATAACTACTTTGTAAGCGCTTAACATTAGAGACTCATACCTCGTAGGGATCTCTCATAACTTCAACCCACTACCTATGGACATCAAAAGGGCTAGCGCCAAGGAACCGCTAAAGTCCATACATGTCATCAACCCTACGCTGTATAGGGGTTCCTGCGATGCACCAACGATATTAAGCACGTAATCGCAATGTCATTTCTGTCGCAGCAGTCGTATTACTCTCCACCATTTGAGCTTCAACTAAACAAACACGCCACCAAATTATTCTTGTAAGCAGAGTTGGAACAACTGGATACCTACATGAATTGGCCATTCTTAAAGTGAACATTCGTCTAGCAATTTTTTAGAAATTTCACTTCTAAGAACTACAAAATCTGCAAAAGGGCCTAAAAACAATTTCAAACTCAAGAAAGGTCCACAATGTGCCAACATATGTGTGTGGCATTAACTCAAATAAAAAAGCTTCAAATCAAAAAGTTTCGCCTGAAATCAAAAGGAGAATATCATTAAAGTCTAAGTCATGGTGCATTAACTCATGCAATTCATTTTCTTAAAATCTGAAAAATATAAGTGACAAACTGAGCTAATAAGAACCTAACATGCTGCTAGATATGAACTCCAATAATGATGTAGAAAGAAAAAAAAAATGCATTCATTGAATTCGAGACACATGTAGACATGCTAACTACATGACACAACATATGATGTATTGTTGATGCATCAGGCACCCTAATAAAAATTGGATCTTGAGATATGAAATCCACCTCACCTTATTCAAAATTATAATTGACAAACAAAACAAATAGTAAGATCCAAAATTACCTTCTCACTGACACTTTTTATCTTATTATCCAACACCAACATATTCTGACTATCTTCATCTGCGTTCAATAAATTTCCATCAGTAAAAACCAACCAAAATTAGCTTTAATATATCAGACAAAAAAAATATACTTACTAACTCCTTTACTAAAATCAGCTTTGAGTCAAGGGTTGCTTGAATGGATTCAATAACGGTCCCAATCTGGTTAACCTGCAAAAGAATAGCCATATAGGAGTTCGAAAGAGCTTAAATTCAATGCACTAATATGCAAAAACCAGAAATTATAACTAACTCATCAGCTGAAATATCGGATACGTGGCAATAGAGAAATGAAGAGACTTGCCTTTAATAGCAAGCCTTCTTCTTAATTGCCTCAGCAATCCTCTTGATTAATTAAGAGAGGTTAGTGTTCACATTTGACATTCCCAAGAAAATTAGTATTTTTTAGTCCCTACAACTCACCACTGGCATCATAAGGCACTATCAAATTTATTACTAATAGTCTTTTAGCCATTTCATTCTATCAAAATTGACTTTCATGGATTTTAGGAGCTTTGACATAGGAAAACTCAGCTTTTGACAGGATCCGGGCGTACTATTATAATTTCAACTTGCAAAGCTAGAGATGCTTACCTTAGATTCTTTGTTAACTTGGAAGTTTTTCCTTTCCCTGTACCTTGTTTCATCTATGTAGATTGCAGGTGTTTTAATTGTTCCTCTCTCTCTCTCTCTCTCTCTCTTATATATATATATATATATATATATATATATATATATATATATATATAGAGGCCGGGGGATATGCATCCAAGCGTAGAGATATCTCTACGTCAATTGATATGAGCGCGGCACGTAGCGTCCTTTTTGTGAAGTGATGGGTGGCATGGGGCCCACTTTACTAACTAGGGTTACACTTTTAAAAGTTAAATACCCTTCCAACTGTCATTCTTGACTTGGGCTAATATAAATTAATTAAGGTGCAATCACACAAAGCATGTGCAAGAATAAATTTTGGTTAATTCGGTGCAATCACTTAGAATGCGTGTGCAAGTAACGGCTCCCTATGCTATATAATTTTCGAATTTCTATAGGGTAACCAACCAGTTCCCAACCATCAAATTGAAAATCGGTCACTGATTTGGGACACATGTCACTTAGAATGCGTGTGCAAGTAACGGCTCCCTATGCTATATAATTTTCGAATTTCTATAGGGTAACCAACCAGTTCCCAACCATCAAATTGAAAATCGGTCACTAATTTGGGACACATGTCACTATGTTTCATCAAGTGTTCCATGTGATGCGAAGGACCTGAGACAGAGATCTAGTGGGTTGAAGATCGCATCGAAAAAATATCCCCATCACGTGATTCAAACGGTCCTTTAAAATGAGCAGCTACCATGTATATATCAAAAATCAGCTTTAGACATTCATTTTAAAGGCATTTGACTGCTTTGAATCACACGATAGAAATGGTTTTTTTAATCAATATTGGATACCACATCTCTTAAGATCGTGGTCTTCGCATCACATGGCACAATGGATGAAAAATAGTGCCACGTATCTAAAACACTGATCTGTTCTCAGTCTAGATTGGAAACGGGTTGGTTACCATGTATGAGCTTATAGTATTAGACTTGAACAGATCAAGTTTTCTTACGTTAAGTAGCCTCACAGCAGTGTCTGCACCAATTACAAAATTACTGCCAGGAAAAAGTTCTGCTTTCTTGTAAAAATATGGTTGGTTGGATATAATTACTGTCTTTCCTGCAATAGAAAAGTAAGGAGCATTAAAAGGACACGTATAATTATCAAGCCAACTATTTTCCTTCAATGAAATATCTTAATTCACAAACACCAATAGCAGTTATCAATCACAAGATTCATAACCAACTTGCTCAAAGGAATCCCATTGATCCTTTCAAACTATTAAAAAAATTAGAAACAGAGATGCAAAAGTTCGCAGCCACACCCTTTGTAACGCTTGTTTAAAAATAAATAAATAAATAAAATGCACATCCATGAATGAAAATTTTGGTATTGTCCATTAAAAAAAAAGTCTTGTGTTGGGGCCTTTAGATTTCTTAGTTCTTTAGCTATGTGGCCCCTAAACATGGCATCTGGGATATATTTCTCCATTGCTGGTCTGTCATAACATGGGTATACTTTATTTGCTATAATAGGTTAGGTTAGGTTAGGAATTGTAGTTCTTATGTAGGGGACTGTAACTAAAGGAAAAACAAAGGAGACAAGGTCCCCCATAGTGCGGCTATATAAAGATATATGTTCCTGTGCAGCCTGGGAAGCTGCAACTGAGCCATTTGGGTGCACAGGTGGAGCCAAGTAGGGGCTTTGAGGGTGGAGCTTGCCCCTCAACTTTTGGAAACATCTGTACTAGGCCAGAATTAGGCCAAGTCATGCTATAGCCCGGGCAACTCGGTTAAAACACAGTTGCCCCCTTTTAGCCTTGAGTTAGTATTAGGTACCTGACCCGACTGCAACTACTCTTGGTACTCAGGTCACTTTTAAGGATCTATGCCATGTGGAATAATCATGTGTTCCATGTGATTTGACACCCATGATATCAAGAGTGTTTACATTTACAACCCAATTCTTCTTTCTAAACCCTTCTCAATTTCAACTATTGATTACCTTAAATTAGACGATGGGGATCGGTTTTTAGCTCAATCATCAACCGATTAGGCTAAAATGAACATGATCATGGGCATGAGGTAGAGTCAGGTTTGGAGTGGGAAAAATCGGGTCATGTCGCGAGTCAACCCGATCCGACCAGATAATTTATATACCAAAAAAATATGAACACTGAGTTGGATCAGGTTTTCAGGTTGGGGTGTTGTGGTCGGCTCGAGTCGAGCATATGCCGTTTTTCCAATGGGCAGCCAAAATTTTCGCTCAACCCTACCTGACCTATTGATAGTTCTGTGTGGACATAAGCATAAATCTCACTCCCTAATCTAATTGAACTCAACAAACTCAACATATTTATATATATATATATACACACACACACTAGTAAGAGGTATGCGCGGTACCCAGTTTCTAGAAAGTTAACACTGTTTTAAGAGTGTTGGCATTAGGTATCCGACCACACTTAGATCAACCTTCTGCCCAAATGGCCAAGCATGGGGTGGTATCCAAGTTTTATGAGTGCAAGAAGACTTTAGTTTGACATTGAGTAAGAGATGAGAGTGATTTGGGCAGTTGATGCAAATGAGCTTCTGATTGAATATATAATTGGTAAAAGCAGTTGAAGCAATATTGACTTATATCTTGATTAGGTATAGGCTCATTATTGTATATAACAAGTCTTAAATAATAATAATTAGCTATTTAAAGGTTCAAAAGAAGAGAAGAGAAACGATTTGAAGGCATGGATCAATTTACCAAATTCCACTTACATAATACAATATTGACTTCTCTGTACAGCTGCTCTGTGTTTAGCTGATATATCTAATCTATATAGAAATGTGTATAGCTGCTATGTGTTCAGCTACACTATTAATTGTTCATGTGTTGTGATCCAATGTGTGCAGTTGATATTATCATGGACGTATGCTTTGGATACCGTGAACGAGGATACTTGATAAAAGATTTCCCAAAACGAAAAACAATTATGAGTATAAAGACCTCTGCTGCTGTAAGCTGACATCTACACTTGGCGATTCAAATTTGGAAAAAATTTTGATGCTATGGACGTGGTTTTTTTAAATGACACGATGGAATTGATACCTCTGAAGAATCTCAACCTTTTTTGAATCAATTGCAGCAAGTACTTCTTCTGCAGTAATGGGCATGAAAAACAGTATTAGTAGTTACACTCCAATATGCAACATTACTTGTATGAGTAAATTAATAATATCATATACACAAAATCACTAAAATTATCTTTTGTTATCAGTGTATGATATCCAACAATAGATAGCAGGCAATCAGAACAACCAAGTAAACCAGGGTATGCATTAATAAATAATTGACATTGCCTAGAGGACATTTACCAAGAGGCAAGCTAAAACTTACAGTCCGCAAATAGAAACATATGGGATCAACACATGGTTGCCTCCTTTTGCTGAAAACCACAGTTGGACACTAATGCAAGGGATTGGGCCTATAGCCCAATGGAAGGTGTTGACAATATTACAACCTCTAGGTTCCAGGTTTCATCTCAGCTTACCTAAAAAAAATGATTTTTGAGATCATGGGCGTCAAATCACACGGAACACATGATGGTTCCATTTTGGATGGTGTTTGACTTCATGGACTCGAACGATGGAGATCATTTTTTGTTTCATCTTTTACAAAATAAATCTTGAGAACCTGGGGGTCAAATCACATGGAACACATGATGGTTCCACATGGCATACATCTCATAAAGTGACCCAAGTACCAAGAGCATCACCACTTGAATAAAGTACCTAATACTCAAGTTTAAAAGGGGCAAGTGCCTATAACAAAGTAGCTTGTACTATTTTATGGCTAGGCCTTGTAGACCCATTAATCATATATATAAGCAATGAGGGAAAGGGAAAGGGTCCTCTGAACTCAAGTTAAGTTAACCTAACGGGCCTGAAACGGATTCACATACAGTCAGAAAAAGCATGCACCTATTCAGAGGCCTTGCTCGAATTGATCTATAAGGGATCGACATAATAATTGAGCTATTATTTAGGCTACTGGCGATCTGTGATGAGTCGTGAACAAGGGCACATCAAAGAACTCCCCGAAGCGAACAAGGCGCAAGCACATTTTGCCAACATGCTAATGAGTGGACTATTGTTAGCACATTTTTCTAAGTCAACTGAGAACCAAGTTTCAATGCATATCTCTTGGTCCGTGCCCTAGCTCATTAAGTACATATGATAGCATATAAGAAAGTTTTAAAAATAAGAAGTGAACTAGCCTATACTTGCTTAGAAGTGATCTTTAGGACAAAGTTAGCAGTTAATAAGTTTAAGGAATTGGTTACTGGAAACATAACTATTTGCAAGTAAAATGGGCTTAGTATCTCTAGATAAAATGAATTGATAAATAGTCAGTTTTGTTAACAATTATTTTAAAAGGTAGCTCTATTTGCACATACAGAATCTCTAAGGGAACCAACGCCGAAATCCACTGACTGCTTTGAATCAGACGATGGAGAATCATCCCAATATTCCACACAATGGATCTTAAGACTATGGCATATGCGAGAACCACATTTAATCACTTTTTGGGATGTGTGCCACATGGAATCAAAATCTGACCGTCTAACGGTGCACCCATGGTCAGATCCATTGGAAGATTAGGACGAAAAATGATCTCATCGTCTCATTCAAAGCAGCCACTGGTTTTCGGCATTGATGCCCTTAGAGATTTGCTAGTTGCAAATAGAGCTACCCTTTTTAAAAATGAATTCAAATTTTGCACCTTATTGATCATTTCAAAGAATAAAGAGTGATAAAATGTTACCTTTACGGTTCAAAACTTTCCTCATCCCTCTTCCTCTAAAAGTGCTCTTGATCTATTGAAGAAATACCCTACAGACCTCAGATGATCTGTTAACTGGTCGAGTGTTGAGTAAATATCGCCTGAAACTCTGTGTCTCTTGTCTTCAACTATAAATTCATGAACGTTACCATCAATTTCTATCAAACTAAGTGCTCTACCCTTCTTAATACCTCTCTCTTTCATTAACTTCCTAACCTTCTTGACGTCTTCCCACCTATGACCCTCACAATATATGTTTGAGATAAGAACATAAAGCCCTCCACCATATGGCTCCAACTCTAGTAATTGTTTCAATACTTGCTTGCCAATCTCCACATTTCCATGAATCCTACAAGCCCCAAGCAAAGTGCCCCATACAACAACATCGGGCTTCATCGGCATGAATCTTATTAGCTTGATTGCGTCCTCTAGAAACCCGCCTCGGCCCAAAAGATCAACCATGCAAGCATAGTATTCGATTTCATGTTTAACCCCATGAACCAGACTCATGGTATTAAAGTAAGAAGCTCCAATATCCAAGAGCCCGCCGTAACTACAAGCACTTAGCAAACCAACAAAGGTGATGGCATCGGGTTCAAAACCTTCATCTTGCATACTTGTGAAGACGTCGATTGCATCAGGAGCACAGCCATGGATCGCTAAGCCTCCAATCATCACATTCCACGACAACACATTCTTCTCAGCCATCTGGCTAAAGAGATTCAAGGCAATATCTATAGGACCACACTTTGCATACATATCGATAAGACAATTATATAGTGTAATTCAACATAATGTTGAATTATGCCATGTGGTAATTCAATCATCTGATGGGCATAATGTTAAATTATCTTAAACCATCAATGGTTGAAGATGTGGTTGATATCAATGATTGAAGATGTGGTTGATCAGTACAACTATAAAACCATTTTGAGGCTATTACATTAAGTTAATAAATGAGACTCATCACCAATAGTAGGAACTTATAGGGTTGCATTGGTGCAGCAAGGAAGAGTCATTCCTTAACGTGGGGAGTGAAGAAAAATAAAGAGTTTACATTCTAATGGCGTTGGGCTGCATGCAAAGTTATTTGAAACAGTGGAGTAGATTTTGTCTATATAAGAACTTATGACCAACAGAATAGATATTTCAGCAAAACAACAAAAACAATCAAAGTTCACTCTAGGGCCATTTAACTAAAGAGTCTTACCTGATCAAAGTAACAAATTTAGAACATGATATTTTAAATCCTGCACTAGCTAGGGTATACCTTATCGGTCTATATCAGCCGATACTGATATCATATGGGCTGATATAGCTGATATTTATTGTTTTGATGCTGAAAATGCCCTTTAGTTAATATCGATTTAATTTTTTCTCAATTAAAATGATGTTAAAAAAAAATTAAAGGCTTAAAATATCGTCCGAGACAGCCGATCCGATATGGATCAGCCTAACTTTTGGATAAGAGGCTTGCATACCTCCTTCCAAATTATAAGACTAAGAGTTTTTTTCAGAGGCCAAAAGACTTGGTAACCATTGAAGACCGATTTGTTCCAGTACCTCGTTTCATTATGGAAATTAGAAAGATAACGACACAAAATGATGATGATTTTACGATAATCAGATTGAAAATGAAGCAATCAACTAAAATATATTACTGAAATTCAATAAAAATTACTAAAGGAAACAATGACCTGTTCGAGATGGCCGATCTCCATAGCTTTCCCCAAGGAAACCAATATAAAATTCATGAATCTTCTCACAAGCCTTTCGGAGATCAATTTTGATACATAATCTTTTGTCACACTCAAATGTATGTGGAATTTACGGGCACAAATAATATATTTTCTGCAATTCTTCTACTCATTATAAAAGCTGATTGATGAAGACTAATCAGGTTGTAGATAGGGGGCTTTTGAAGATCTTTGTGATCATTTTGTATAAGAAATTGCAAAGTGCAAAGGGCCTCAGCTTGTTCAAAGAGTTTGATTTGTCTTCTCTCATACAAGAGCTAGGTAGGAAGGTAGAATTCACTGAAGATCCCTACTTCTATTTTCTCAAAATTTCAAATCCAATATCGAAAGTTTCTGAAGGGGACTGGAGCAAACTACGATGAGACAGAAGATAAGTTTTAATGGCCGAGAAAAGATCATCTCCTATGCGGTGCCAAAATGCTTTGGAAATGTCAGCAGGATATCCCATAACAACTCCTTCATCCTTATTGCCCGATCTAGTGACGTAGATATCGCCATCTTTACTGGGCTTTTACTTGCTAGGAATGGAATCCAACAGCTGGGATTGAATATCATTCAAAACCTACTGAAAATAGTGAATTTGATGTCATGAAGGTTAGATAAGATTTCCCTGGTATCGAGCCTAAGTTATTGAATAGAATTCCGAGCATTGAGAAACCACAAAAGCATGGAAAACTTGGTAATTTTGATCCTCATTATCGAATGACTGGAGACTTGATGTTCCAAAATCGCAACATTTTCATTAAGGGCGTCATCTTGGATCTCAATATAAAAGACCTCCTTCTCAGAATCAATTTGAAGTCCAAGACCCAAACCAAACATTTTTTTTCATTTCATGCCTTGAGATTTCTCGAAACAGAAATGTTGCAGGTATTCCTGATCTCCTCTTCAAAGCTTTCCTGATTGATCTGAGCATTAAAGTACCTCCCACTTTCTAAGAACGATATATGGTGCAATTGAAATCACCCATAACAAGCCACAGCTCATTAATCGCACCATTCATTTGTACACGCTGGTTAAACAAAGGCCTTTCAGAAGCCACGTTAGAGTCATACGCAAAGGTGCATTGAAATCGAAAGTTACCCAATTCATAATCTTCATAGATCTTTTGGACAGAGAATTGTTCAGCATTCCAAATAGCCCAAATTCAGTCATAATTACAGAAAGCCAAGTTTGCCACCAGCTCCCGGCCCCTGTTAATTTGTGTCATCTGTTTTTTTCTGTTGCTTGCTCTCTGACCTTAGACTCAATGATACAGAAGATATTAAGTTTATGCTTCTGAATGAACTTCTTAATCTCCATACTAAATCTATCAATTCCTCATAGGCTCAGGGGCCTATGATTTTGGACCCCTTTCTATTGAAGCCTGAAGCCTGGCCAAACTATAGTTTACAAACACATATCTTTTATGGGATAATGGCTCCTGACCGACATTTAAACACCAAATGGTGTTTAAATGATCTTACACCATTAAAATTAGATATTTTATCTCTCACCATTGAATTGTGATTCAACATTATGCCATGTGGTACACATCTATGATCAATCTAAACTTCCCAAGTGGCAATCTATCATTGGCTTAATACAGCCCAATAAAACAAGCCGATAAGTAGATGTGAACCATCCGATTAATATTAAAAGTTAAAGCAACAGTTGATATTATACTCCACAAATCGGATGGTTTAAATTTACCTAAAGCACCATTTTTGGGGCTGTTGCAGTTCAATCTATGATCTATCGCTTTGACGGTTCGGGTCACCCACATTTTAAACCAGTGATGGTGTAAGATCATTTAAACACCATTTTGGTGCTTAAATGACGGTCGGGAGAGTCGGTCCCATTTTTATATATAACGCCTAATACATTATATTAGTTAATATTGTTAATCTATAAGAAACAAGTATTAAATACATATATTACAGAATTAAAAGATAATACTTAGATTAATTAGAATTTAGATTACATAATTAAATCGAAAGTTAATACTAGTATGTTTTACTGATTTAGCAAAAAAAATTTGTGAAAAAAAATCCTAAATAAATCAACAAAAAAATTAATAAATATAATAGTCGTGTTTTTTTATCAAGCCGAAACCTCGCCTGGCCCTAGCAGAGCCAGGTTAAGGTTTGGCCAGTTTAGACCTTGCATGTGACGACCCGACTTTTTCAATCCCTCAGGTATAGAAAAGGCCGGTTCGCCAACCTATCGAATAAACGATAAGCCGGACAAACAGGGCACATATCAGAGTAAAGCGTAATAAATATCCATAGTTAAAATAATTGCGGAAGCAATTAAAAGTAAAGAACCACCAATGATGGCCGACCATCATCGAAACATGGCTTATAACAGAAATCAACGTCAAATATAAAACTATGGTATCCAACTAAAATGGGCCCACAAATTCAAGTCTAACTCTCACCACAAATAAGAAAATCAGTAAGTTCTATCTTCGAGAAAACTCCTCGGGAGGAACCTCAAGCTCTTCCTCGCACGTAGTAGGATCGATCTCACACGGCCCGCGTCGGTACACATGACACATGGCGGTTATAGTGAGTGAGCTAACCAACAAAGCTTCGATGAAAGAAAGACATCTGACATTTACTTTAACTAATATGGTTTCAAAACAAATATGAATATAGCTTGTCAAACATATAAGCGGATAATAAAGCGAATTTAGGTGCGAAATCATATGTAGATTTATTTCTAAATGTGTAAGCAGTTTCAAAAACGGTCACGGTGTTTGATGTCTTAGTTTCTCTAACTTCTATATGCAAAGTTCGATAATTCATGACTTAATCCTCAACTTAAAATACCTCCGAGTAAACTATATCTAGGAAGCGAGAATATAGCCGATGGGAACCCCTACCTACCATAAATGGTTCATGAACCCTTTTAGGATGCAACAAGCCCCTACGTAATGAGAAACTTGTGCGAGAAATTGTTAAAGAATTTTGAGGTCGTTGGGTCAATCATAAAACAAATCTGGAATACTAATATAAATCGGATGCAAGTCTCTTATACATAGTTAGTTCTTGATTTGATTTTGAGCTTAAGCGATTCGAGGTTTGAGTTGGTAGATTTAGATTTTCAGTCATTCATATCAATTTCAGTTTACAGATGTGATTTCAATGGCATATGTAAGTTCAAAGATTTTAATTCAAAATATCCATGCGAATTAAAATAAAATACTGTAAAGATGAGATTCTCCTACCTAAAACTCGGAGTTATGCGAAGTCAAGCAAGGTCCTATTGATGGCCTCTCGCCCTCAATCTACATCACAATATACGTTCATGTATTAAGATAAACTCTAATTACTAATAATATAGACCTATTTAAGCATTTCCTCAAAAACAAGTCAAAACAGGCAAGTTGCGCCAATCCTAGAATTTGACATAACATTCTCATATATTTTTGACTATCAAGATGATTGATCCATGAGTTGGTCAAAACATAAAAGTTGTAGATTTTTCTATTAGCTTTCCAACGCAAAAAGAATAGTCTCAATCGGAATTCGGGACAAAACGGTATGACTAAAATAAAATACTGTAAAGATGAGATTCTCCTACCTAAAACTCGGAGTTATGCGAAGTCAAGCAAGGTCCTATTGATGGCCTCTCGCCCTCAATCTACATCATAATATATGTTCATGCATTAAGATAAACTCTAATTACTAATAATATAGACCTATTTAAGCGTTTCCTCAAAAACAAGTCAAAACAGGCAAGTTGTGCCAATCCTAGAATTTGATTAACATTCTCATATATTTTTGACTATCAAGACAATTGATCCATGAGTTGGTCAAAACATATAAGTTGTATATTTGCCTATTAGCTTTCTAACGCAAAACGAATCGTCTCAATCGGAGTTTGGGACAAAAAGTTATAACTAAAATACCAAGGCAATGTTGAAGTTCGACAATACCTCGCTCGAGCGATGATAATAGCTCGCTCGAGCGATTTGACATAACATTATCATATATTTTTGACCATCAAGACGATTGATCCATGAGTTGGTCAAAACATAAAAGTTGTAGATTTTTCTATTAGCTTTCTAACGCAAAATGAATCGTCTCAATCGGAGTTCGGGATAAAACGTTATGACTAAAATACTATAGAAATGTCGGAGTTCGGTGATACCTCGCTCGAGCAATGCTAATAGCTCGTTCGAGCGAGCTACAGCGACGCGATTTCACTGGTTTTCACCCGAATCGAAACCCATACATCCCAAAGCAAAACCCATGGCTAATATAATGATTTAATCAAAAAGTTTAATTAAAAGCATTACCTTTAATCTAAGGATTCTAGATTAGAAATGAGTCATGAATGACTTCTAACGAAACCGACGGGTTTCCTCAACGATTTGCGCCGCGATCAATCCCACGAGTTCACAGAGACAACTCCAACACGCCCCCAATGATCTCAACCTCTCCCAATAGCCAACTACGAATCCAAGGTTGATTCAAGTTCTTTCTAAGGTTTAAGTGCTTTCAACAAAGAGGGTTCTAGAGAAGGAGGTTTTCTAAACCGATCTCCTACGATGATTGAAGAAGAGAGAAGGAGTTTCACACGGTTGGATAACTATCCTCTCTTAACAAAACCTAGTATAATATGGGAATGCAATTCCTTCTTATAATAGGATTTCTCACAAAGTAAAACACACACACACATCTTATTTATTATACACTTCTAATTTTAAAACTCAAGTCCGGTGTTGAGCGGCTAGAGGTCGCACAACTTTTACACGAGGGTCCAAATGGGCTCTAAATTAAAATCTGTCCGCACAATCACATCTAGATAAAAATCCAAAACAAATGGTGACGTCGGTTGCCGAGCCGAATACACACACAGGGTCAGTCTAACTCGGGTTCAAAATACGGGTCTTTACATTCTACCCTCCTTCGGAATTTTCGTCCTCGAAAATGTACGGATAGCTAAACCGAACTGCGGTAAGTCCTTATTCTAACACCAATATAAAGCAAAATCAAAATAATCTAAAGTCGAAGAACTTTGGTCGCGATGCGGTAGGCTTCACTAAGCACGCTTTCAAGGGTCGGGATCCGTAGTAACCTGGATGTATTGCGTGTGGCATCCCATACTACCATAGAGGATTACATCCGTACATGGATGCATACCTTCCCAAGTGTCACGTGCCTGGAAATATCCTTCACCATGACACAAACCTAGCACACACACCTACCTCACCCTTTTGGTAATTATTTGAGCAGAAATTTGGATGTCGAATCGAACACTTATTCAAAAGCATGATCACGTGCTGTAACATGTTCAACTCGATGACACGGGTTCCAATGAGACATCGGTTCTAACCGAGAATGAATAAATATGACATTTAAGATTTTATTGTGTGATCGTTATAGATATATATGTAAAGCACCGATGTTATGAACCAATTTAACATTGAAGATTTTGAAGAAATTCTCCCCTTTTTTTTTTTTTTTTTTTTTTAAAGAAGCAAATTCAAGAATTTAAAGGTACGTATGGTTTTCTTACATAACTATAGTTTATAATATACCTTCACTCGAAAAGTTGTGAAAATTGTTCGCGAATCTCCGCTTCACGCTCCCATGTGGCTTCCTCTGAAGAATGGTTCCGCCACTTCACGAGTACTAAGGGAATGCTCTTTATCCGTAAGATTTGTTCTTTACGATCCAAGATTCGTATCGGTTCCTCAACCAAGGATAGGTCTTCTTAGAGCTCAATGGGCTGGTAGTCCAATACGTGAGTCGGGTCCTTAACATATCTTCGTAACATGGACACATGAAACACATTGTGCATTTTCGATAGCTGCGGTGGCAAGGCTACTCGATAGGCAACCTCGTCGACTCGGCCCAATACCTCGAAAGGTCCAACATAGCGCGGACTCAGCTTCCCACGCTTCCCAAAATGCATCACGCCTTTTGTAGGAGAGATTTTGACAAATACGTTATCTCCCACCTTAAACTCAACATGGTTTCTTTTCAGATCAGCGTAGCTCTTCTGACGACTTTGAGCAATGCGTAGTCTCTCACGGATTAACCGAACTGTCTCAGTTGTATTCTCCACGATCTCGAGACCTAAAATGAGTTTCTCACCCACTTCTTCCCAATTAAGCGAAGACCTGCACCGTCGTCCATACAAAGCTTCGTAGGGTGCCATGCCGATGCTAGCCTGGTAGCTGTTATTATAGGTGAACTCGATCAGCGGTAAATGTTGGTCCCATGACCCCTGAAAATCCAACATGCAAGCACGTAACATATCTTCTATAATCTGATTCACCCTCTCAGTCTGCCCATCGGTCTGAGGATGGAATGCTGTACTATAATCGAGCCTAGAGCCCATTCCTTCTAAAAATCGTTGCCAAAACTGAGATGTGTACATCGGGTCTCTATCGGATACGATACTGACCGGTATACCATGCAGCCTAACTGTCTCCTTGATGTATAATTCTGCGAGCTTGTTGGTGGTATACGACGTATTATAAGGAAGGAAGTGTGCGGACTTAGTTAATCGATCCACAATGACCGAGATGGCATTGTATTTTCTTAATGTTCTTGGCAATCCCAAAATAAAGTCCATAGAAATGGCCTCCCATTTCCACTCAGGTATCGGTAGTGGTTGCAACAGTCCTGCCGAATTTCGATGATCCACCTTTACTTGCTGACACACAAGACATCTCGAGACATACACAGCAACATCTTTCTTTAAACCTCTCCACCAGAAGCTTTTCTTTAAGTCCTGGTACATCTTGGTACTGCCAGGGTGAATAACGTACATAGACTTATGAGCCTCGTCCAAAATAGTGTCCCGAAGCTCAATACTAGTTGGTACGCATACCCGGTTTCTAAACAACAAAGTGTCATCATCTTTGATAGAAAAATCTATTTTGCTTCCCCCAATCACATCCCGTCTGATAGCCATAAGTTCATCATCCGTCATCTGAAGTCTGCGAATGCTCTCATAGAGGGTGAAACGAATCACCAGTGTAGCCATTAGCGCACCTGAACCTTTTACGTCAAATCTCATGCTACTTAGAGCCATATCTTCCAATAGATGCCATCTTCGCACCCTTGCGGTGAGATGTGATAACTGAGCAGAGAACTTCCGACTTAACGCATCTGCCACTACGTTTGCTTTCCCGGGGTGGTACTGGATGGTACAATTATAATCTTTCAAGAACTCCATCCATCGACGCTGTCTCATATTCAACTCCTTTTGTAAGAAGAGATACTTGAGGCTCTTATGATCGGTAAATATATCGAAGGTCTCCCCATAAAGGTAACGCCTCGGATCTTTGAGCAAAATCATCACGCTAACTCAAGATCATGCGTCGGGTAATCCTTCCCATGGTCTTTTAGCTGTCTAGACCCATAAGCAATGACTCTCTCATTCTGGTTAAGCACACAGCCTAAACCCCCATATGATGCATCACTGTATACTGCAAAGCCTCCCCTGCCTGATGGTATAGCAAGTACTGGCGCAGTAGTCAATCGTTTCTTGAGTTCCTGAAAACTTTGCTCACACTGCTCTGTCCAATCAAATTTAGTATTCTTCTTCGTAAGTTGTGTAAGAGGACCTGATATCTTGGAGAAGCCCTCCACAAACCTTCTGTAGTATCCTGCCAAACCGAGGAAACTACGAACCTCCGTAATGGTCTTTGGCTGTTCCCAATTCATCACTGACTCAATCTTTGCTGGGTCAACTGTAATACCGGTCTCAGAGATAACATGGCTTAAGAAACTGACCTGCTGAAGCCAAAACTCACACTTACTAAGTTTTGCGTATAACTGATGGTCTCTAAGGGTTTGTAGAGCCACTCGCAGATGTTGCTCATGTTCTTCTCGCGTCTTTGAATAGATGAGGATGTCATCTACAAAAACTACTACAGACTTGTCCAAATGTGACTTGAATATCCGGTTCATCAAGTCCATAAATGACGCGGATGCGTTTGTCAACCCAAATGGCATGACCAAGAACTCGTAGTGCCCATATCGGGTTCTGAACGCTGCCTTCTGAATGTCTTCAGACTTAACTTTCAACTGATGGTAGCCTGACCTCAAGTCGATCTTCGAGAAGAACCTTGCTCCTTGTAACTGATCGAACAGATCATCAATTCTTGGAAGTGGATAACGGTTCTTAATTGTCAACTTATTTAGCTGGCGGTAATCGATGCAAAGCCGCATTGAACCGTCTTTCTTCTTTACAAATAGAACTGGTGCTCCCCAGGGTGACACACTCGGTCTGCTCCTTCAACTCTTTCAATTCTGCAGGCCCCATTCGATACGGAGTTTTTGATACTGGTTCAGTACCCGGCACTAACTCAATCGCAAACTCAATCTCCCTGTCAGGTGGTAATCCAGGTAGATCTTCAGGAAAAACATCTCAATACTTGCAAGCAATCGTAATATCTGTAATATTTTTCTTCTCCTCATGATCTTGCAAGCAGGCCAGATAACCACAACACCCGTTCCTCATCATACGGTCTGCTCAAATGGCAGAGATAAACGGTATCACACAAGATTTGACTCCGCAAAATCGAAAAGATTTTCTCTTCGGCGGGCGGAATGTTACAATCTTTCGAAGACAATCCACGCTCGCATGGTAAGTAGATAACCAATCCATCCCTAGTATCACGTCGAACCCTTCCATGCTCAAAATGATCAAATCAGCCACTGTCTCATGGTCTTCGATCATCACAATCACTGATTGACACATGGTATCATTACAGAATTAAAAGATAATACTTAGATTAATTAGAATTTAGATTACATAATCAAATTGAAAGTTAATACTAGTATGTTTTACTGATTTAGCAAAAAAAATTTGTGAAAAAAAATCCTAAATAAATCAACAAAAAAATTAATAAATATAATAGTCGTGTTTTTTTATCAAGCCAAAACCTCGCCTGGCCCTAGCAGAGCCAGGTTAAGGTTTGGCCAGTTTAGACCTTGCATGTGACGACCCGACTTTTTCAATCCCTCAGGTATAGGAAAGGCCGGTTCGCCAACCTATCAAATAAACGATAAGCCGGACAAACAGAGCACATATCAGAGTAAAGCGTAATAAATATCCATAGTTAAAATAATTGCGGAAGCAATTAAAAGTAAAGAACCACCGATGATGGCCGACCATCATCGAAACATGGCTCATAACAGAAATCAACGTCAAATATAAAACTATGGTATCCAACTAAAATGGGCCCACAAATTCAAGTCTAACTCTCACCACAAATAAGAAAATCAAGAAGTTCTATCGAAAACTCCTCAGAGGAACCTCAAGCTCTTCCTCGAGCACGTAGTCGATCGGCCTCACATACGAATAGCCACGTCAATCGAACACATGACGATAGTCGAGTGAGCTAACCAACAAAGCTCGATGAGAAGAAAGACATCTACGGCATTTTACTTTAACTAATATGGTTTCAAAACAAATATCGGAATATAGCTTGTCAAACATATAAGCAGATAATAAACTGAATTTAGGTGCAGAAATCATATGTAAGATTTATTTCTAAATGTGTGAAAACAGTTTCAAGAATAGATGCAGTATTTCAGTGTCTTAGTTTCTCTAACTTCTATATGCAAAGTTCAGTAATTCATGACTTAATCCTCAACTTAAAATACCTCCCGAGTAAACTATATCTCGAGAGCAGGAATATAGCCGATGGGAACCCCTACCTACCATCGTCGTTCATGAACTCTTTTTCAGGATGCAACAAGCCCCTACGTAATGAGGGAAACTTGTGCCAGGAAATTGTTCAGGAATTTTTGAGGGGTCGTTCAGATCAATCATAAAACAAATGCAGATACTAATATAAATCAGATGCAAGTCTCTTATACATAGTTCAGGGTCTTGATTTCAGATTTTCAGAGCTTAAGCAGATTCAGGTTTCAGGATTCAGGTAGATTTAGATTTTCAGTCATTCATATCAATTTCAGTTTATAGATGTGATTTCAATGGCATATGCAAGTTTAAAGATTTTAATTCAAAATATCCATGCGAATTAAAATAAAATACTGTAAAGATGAGATTCTCCTACCTAAAACTCGGAGTTATGCGAAGTCAAGCAAGGTCCTATTGATGGCCTCTCGCCCTCAATCAACATCACAATATACGTTCATGCATTAAGATAAACTCTAATTACTAATAATATAGACCTATTTAAGCATTTCCTCAAAAACAAGTCAAAACAGGCAAGTTGCGCCAATCCTAGAATTTGACATAACATTCTCATATATTTTTGACTATCAAGATGATTGATCCATGAGTTGGTCAAAACATAAAAGTTGTAGATTTTTCTATTAGCTTTCCAACGCAAAAAGAATAGTCTCAATCGGAATTCGGGACAAAACGGTATGACTAAAATAAAATACTGTAAAGATGAGATTCTCCTACCTAAAACTCGGAGTTATGCGAAGTCAAGCAAGGTCCTATTGATGGCCTCTCGCCCTCAATCTACATCATAATATATGTTCATGCATTAAGATAAACTCTAATTACTAATAATATAGACCTATTTAAGCGTTTCCTCAAAAACAAGTCAAAACAGGCAAGTTGTGCCAATCCTAGAATTTGACGTAACATTCTCATATATTTTTGACTATCAAGACAATTGATCCATGAGTTGGTCAAAACATATAAGTTGTATATTTGCCTATTAGCTTTCTAACGCAAAACGAATCGTCTCAATCGGAGTTTGGGACAAAAAGTTATGACTAAAATACCAAGGCAATGTTGAAGTTCGACAATACCTCGCTCGAGCGATGATAATAGCTCGCTCGAGCGATTTGACATAACATTATCATATATTTTTGACCATCAAGACGATTGATCCATGAGTTGGTCAAAACATAAAAGTTGTAGATTTTTCTATTAGCTTTCTAACGCAAAATGAATCGTCTCAATCGGAGTTCGGGATAAAACGTTATGACTAAAATACTATAGAAATGTCGGAGTTCGGTGATACCTCGCTCGAGCAATGCTAATAGCTCGTTCGAGCGAGCTACAGCGACGCGATTTCACTGGTTTTCACCCGAATCGAAACCCATACATCCCAAAGCAAAACCCATGGCTAATATAATGATTTAATCAAAAAGTTTAATTAAAACGTACCTTTAATCTAAGGATTCCTAGATTAGAAATGAGTCACGCGAATGCAGCTTCGGAACGAAACCGACGGGTTTCCTCAACGATTTGCGCCGCGATCAATCCCACGAGTTCACAGAGACAACTCCAACACGCCCCCAATGATCTCAACCTCTCCCAATAGCCAACTACGAATCCAAGGTTGATTCAAGTTCTTTCTAAGGTTTAAGTGCTTTCAACAAAGAGGGTTCTAGAGAAGGAGGTTTTCTAAACCGATCTCCTACGATGATTGAAGAAGAGAGAAGGAGTTTCACACGGTTGGATAACTATCCTCTCTTAACAAAACCTAGTATAATACGGGAATGCAATTCCTTCTTATAATAGGATTTCTCACAAAGTAAAACACACACACACATCTTATTTATTATACACTTCTAATTTTAAAACTCAAGTCCGGTGTTGAGCGGCTACACCGAGGTCAGTGCACAACTTTCGCACGAGGGTCCAAATGGACTCTAAATTAAAATCTGTCCGCACAATCACATCTAGATAAAAATCCAAAACAAATGGTGACGTCGGTTGCCGAGCCGAATACACACACAGGGTCAGTCTAACTCGGGTTCAAAATACGGGTCTTTACATTCTACCCTCCTTCGGAATTTTCGTCCTCGAAAATGTACGGATAGCTAAACCGAACTGCGGTAAGTCCTTATTCTAACACCAATATAAAGCAAAATCAAAATAATCTAAAGTCGAAGAACTTTGGTCGCGATGCGGTAGGCTTCACTAAGCACGCTTTCAAGGGTCGGGATCCGTAGTAACCTGGATGTATTGCGTGTGGCATCCCATACTACCATAGAGGATTACATCCGTACATGGATGCATACCTTCCCAAGTGTCACGTGCCTGGAAATATACTTCACCATGACACAAACCTAGCACACACACCTACCTCACCCTTTTGGTAATTATTTGAGCAGAAATTTCAGATGTCAGAATCGAACACTTATTCAAAAGCATGATCACGTGCCTGGTAACATGTTCAAACTGATGACACGGGTTCCAACAGACATACGGTTCTAACCGAGAATGAATAAATATGACATTTAAGATTTTATTGTGTGATCGTTATAGATATATATGTAAAGCACCGATGTTATGAACCAATTTAACATTGAAGATTTTGAAGAAATTCTCCCCTTTTTTTTTTTTTTTTTTTTTTAAAGAAGCAAATTCAAGAATTTAAAGGTACGTATGGTTTTCTTACATAACTATAGTTTATAATATACCTTCACTCGAAAAGTTGTGAAAATTGTTCGCGAATCTCCGCTTCACGCTCCCATGTGGCTTCCTCTGAAGAATGGTTCCGCCACTTCACGAGTACTAAGGGAATGCTCTTTATCCGTAAGATTTGTTCTTTACGATCCAAGATTCGTATCGGTTCCTCAACCAAGGATAGGTCTTCTTAGAGCTCAATGGGCTGGTAGTCCAATACGTGAGTCGGGTCCTTAACATATCTTCGTAACATGGACACATGAAACACATTGTGCATTTTCGATAGCTGCGGTGGCAAGGCTACTCGATAGGCAACCTCGTCGACTCGCCCAATACCTCGAAGGTCCAACATAGCGCGGACTCGCTTCCCACGCTTCCCAAAATGCATCACGCCTTTTGTAGGAGAGATTTTGACAAATCGTTATCTCCCACCTTAAACTCAACATGGTTTCTTTTCGATCAACTAGCTCTTTCCGACTTTGAGCAATGCGTAGTCTCTCACGGATTAACCGAATCGTCTCGGTTGTATTCTCCACGATCTCGAGACCTAAAATGAGTTTCTCACCCACTTCTTCCCAATTAAGCGAGACCGCACTGTCGTCCATACAAAGCTTCAGAGGGTGCCATGCCGATATAGCCTGTAGCCGTTATTATAGGTGAACTCGATCGGGTAAATGTTGGTCCCATGACCCTGAAAATCCAACATGCAAGCACGTAACATATCTTCTATAATGATTCACCTCTCGTCACGCCCATCGGTCCGAGGATGGAATGTCGACTATAATCGAGCCTAGAGCCCATTCCTTCTAAAAATCGTTGCCAAATCGAGATGTGTACATCGGGTCTCTCTATACGGATCGATCTTGGTATACCATGCTAACTGCCTCCTTGATGTATAATTCTGCGAGCTTGTTGGTGGTATACGACGTATTATAAGGAAGGAAGTGTGCGGACTTAGTTAATCGATCCACAATGACCGAGATGGCATTGTATTTTCTTAATGTTCTTGGCAATCCCAAAATAAAGTCCATAGAAATGGCCTCCCATTTCCACTCAGGTATCGGTAGTGGTTGCAACAGTCCTGCCGAATTTCGATGATCCACCTTTACTTGCTGACACACAAGACATCTCGAGACATACACAGCAACATCTTTCTTTAAACCTCTCCACCAGAAGCTTTTCTTTAAGTCCTGGTACATCTTGGTACTGCCAGGGTGAATAACGTACATAGACTTATGAGCCTCGTCCAAAATAGTGTCCCGAAGCTCAATACTAGTTGGTACGCATACCCGGTTTCTAAACAACAAAGTGTCATCATCTTTGATAGAAAAATCTATTTTGCTTCCCCCAATCACATCGTCGATAGCCATAAGTTCATCATCAAATCATGAAGTCTGCGAATGTTCTCATAGAGGTGAGCGAATCACCAGTGTAGCCATTAGCGCACCTGAACCTTTTACGTCAAATCTCATGCTACTTAGAGCCATATCTTCCAATAGATGCCATCTTCGCACCCTTGCGGTGAGATGTGATAACTGAGCAGAGAACTTCCGACTTAACGCATCTGCCACTACGTTTGCTTTCCCGGGGTGGTACTGGATGGTACAATTATAATCTTTCAAGAACTCCATCCATCGACGCTGTCTCATATTCAACTCCTTTTGTAAGAAGAGATACTTGAGGCTCTTATGATCGGTAAATATATCGAAGGTCTCCCCATAAAGGTAACGCCTCCAGATCTTCAGAGCAAAAATCACTGCTGCCAACTCAAGATCATGCGTCGGGTAATCCTTCCCATGGTCTTTTAGCTGTCTAGACCCATAAGCAATGACTCTCTCATTCTGGTTAAGCACACAGCCTAAACCCCCATATGATGCATCACTGTATCTTTAAAGCCTCCCACGCGATGGTATAGCAAATCTTGGCGCAATAGTCAATCGTTTCTTGAGTTCACGAAAACTTTGCTCACTGCTTCTGTCGATCAAATTTAGTATTCTTCTTCGTAAGTTGTGTAAGAGGACCTGATATCTTGGAGAAGCCTTCCACAAACCTTCTGTAGTATCCTGCCAAACCGAGGAAACTACGAACCTCCGTAATGGTCTTTGGCTGTTCCCAATTCATCACTGACTCAATCTTTGCTGGGTCAACTGTAATACCGGTCTCAGAGATAACATGGCTTAAGAAACTGACCTGCTGAAGCCAAAACTCACACTTACTAAGTTTTGCGTATAACTGATGGTCTCTAAGGGTTTGTAGAGCCACTCGCAGATGTTGCTCATGTTCTTCTCGCGTCTTTGAATAGATGAGGATGTCATCTACAAAAACTACTACAGACTTGTCCAAATGTGACTTGAATATCCGGTTCATCAAGTCCATAAATGACGCGGATGCGTTTGTCAACCCAAATGGCATGACCAAGGACTCGTTGTGCCCATATATCGGGTTCTGAAGCGCTTGAATGTCTTCGAGACTTAACTTTCAAGCGATGGTAGCGACCTCAAGTCGATCTTGAGAAGAACCTTGCTCCTTATGGCGATCGAGCAGATCATCAATTCTTGGAAGTGGATAACGGTTCTTAATTGTCAACTTATTTAGCTGGCGGTAATCGATGCAAAGCCGCATTGAACCGTCTTTCTTCTTTACAAATAGAACTGGTGCTCCCCAGGGTGACACACTCGGTCTGCTCCTTCAACTCTTTCAATTCTGCAGGCCCCATTCGATACGGAGTTTTTGATACTGGTTCAGTACCCGGCACAAACTGAAACGCAAACTCAGTCTCCCTGCCAGGTGGTAATCCAGATAGATCTCCAGGAAGAACATCTGGATACTCGCAAGCAATCGTAATATCTGTAATATTTTCTTCTCCTCATGATCTTGCAAGCGGGCGGATAACCACAACACCCGTTCCTCATCATAATGCCTCGCTCAAATGGCGAGATAAGCGGTATCACACAAGATTTGACTCATAAAATCGAAAAGATTTTCTCTTCGTCGGAATGTTACAATCTTTCGAAGACAATCCACGCTCGCATGGTAAGTAGATAACCAATCCATCCCTAGTATCACGTCGAACCCTTCCATGCTCAAAATGATCAAATCAGCCACTGTCTCATGGTCTTCGATCATCACAATCACTGATTGACACATGGTATCATTACAGAATTAAAAGATAATACTTAGATTAATTAGAATTTAGATTACATAATCAAATTGAAAGTTAATACTAGTATGTTTTACTGATTTAGCAAAAAAAATTTGTGAAAAAAAATCCTAAATAAATCAACAAAAAAATTAATAAATATAATAGTCGTGTTTTTTTATCAAGCCAAAACCTCGCCTGGCCCTAGCAGAGCCAGGTTAAGGTTTGGCCAGTTTAGACCTTGCATGTGACGACCCGACTTTTTCAATCCCTCAGGTATAGGAAAGGCCGGTTCGCCAACCTATCAAATAAACGATAAGCCGGACAAACAGAGCACATATCAGAGTAAAGCGTAATAAATATCCATAGTTAAAATAATTGCGGAAGCAATTAAAAGTAAAGAACCACCGATGATGGCCGACCATCATCGAAACATGGCTCATAACAGAAATCAACGTCAAATATAAAACTATGGTATCCAACTAAAATGGGCCCACAAATTCAAGTCTAACTCTCACCACAAATAAGAAAATCAGTAAGTTCTATACTGGGAAAAACTCCTCAGGAGGAACCTCAAGCTCTTCCTCAGGCACGTAGTCAGGATCAGTCTCACAGCCCTGAATAGCCACGTCGATTACTGAACACATGACGTATAGTGAGTGAGCTAACCAACAAAGCTCGATGAAGAAAGACATCTAAGGCATTTTACTTTAACTGATATGGTTTCAAAACAGATATCGGAATATAGCATGTCAAACATATAAGCAGATAATAGACTGAATTTAGGTGCAGAAATCATATGTAAGATTTATTTCTAAATGTGTGAAAACAGTTTCAAGAACAGATGCAGTGTTGCAGTGTCTTAGTTTCTCTAACTTCTATATGCAAAGTTCATGACTTAATCCTCAACTTAAAATACCTCCGAGTAAACTATATCTCGAGAAGCGAGGAATATAGCCGATGGGAACCCCTACCTACTATAAATCGCTCATGAACCCTTTTTCAGGATGCAACAAGCCCCTCGTAATGAGGGAAACTTGTGCCGAAATTGTTCAGAATTTTGAGGGTCGTTCGGTCAATCATAAAACAAATGCAGATACTAATATAAATCAGATGCAAGTCTCTTATACATAGTTCAGGTTCTTGATTTCAGATTTTTAGAGCTTAAGCAGATTCAGGTTTCAGGATTCAGGTAGATTTAGATTTTCAGTCATTCATATCAATTTCAGTTTACAGATGTGATTTCAATGGCATATGCAAGTTTAAAGATTTTAATTCAAAATATCCATGCGAATTAAAATAAAATACTGTAAAGATGAGATTCTCCTACCTAAAACTCGGAGTTATGCGAAGTCAAGCAAGGTCCTATTGATGGCCTCTCGCCCTCAATCAACATCACAATATACGTTCATGCATTAAGATAAACTCTAATTACTAATAATATAGACCTATTTAAGCGTTTCCTCAAAAACAAGTCAATACAGGCAAGTTGCGCCAATACTAGAATTTGACGTAATATTCTCATATATATTTGACTATCAAGACGATTGATCCATGAGTTGGTCAAAACATAAAAGTTGTAGATTTTGCTATTAGCTTTCCAACGCAAAAAGAATCGTCTCAATCGGAGTTTGGGACAAAAAGTTATGACTAAAATACCAAGGCAATGTCGAAGTTCGACAGTACCTCGCTCGAGCGATGATAATAGCTCGCTCGAGCGATTTGACGTAACATTCTCATATATGTTTGACCATCAAGACAATTGATCTATGAGTTAGTCAAAACATAAAAGTTGTAGATTTTTCTATCAGCTTTCCAACGCAAAAAGAATCGTCTCAATCGGAGTTCAGGATAAAAAGTTATGACTAAAATACTAAGGCAATGTCGGAGTTCGGTGATACGTCGCTCGAGCGATGATAATAGCTCGTTCGAGCGAGCTACAGCGACGCGATTTCGCTGGTTTTCACCCGAATCGAAACCCATACATCCCAAAGCAAAACCTATGGCTAATCTAATGATTTAATCAAAAAGTTTAATTAAAACGTACCTTTAATCTAAAGATTCCTAGATTAGAAATGAGTCACGCGAATGGAGCTTCGGAACGAAACCGACGGGTTTCCTCAACGATTCGCGCCACGATCGATCCCACGAGTTCACAGAGACAACTCCAACACGCCCCCAATGATCTCAACCTCTCCCAATAGCCAACTACGAATCCAAGGTTGATTCAAGTTCTTTCTAAGGTTTAAGTGCTTTCAACAAAGAGGGTTCTAGAGAAGGAGGTTTTCTAAACCGATCTCCCACGATGATTGAAGAAGAGAGAAGAAGGAGTTTCACACGGTTGGGTAACTATCCTCTCTTAACAAAACCTAGTATAATACGGGAATGCAATTCCTTCTTATAATAGGATTGCTCACAAAGTAAAACACACACACACACATCTTATGTATTATACACTTCTAATTTTAAAACTCAAGTCCGGTGTTGAGCGGCTACACCGAGGTCGGTGCACAACTTTCGCACGAGGGTCCAAATGGGCTCTAAATTAAAATCTGTCCGCACAATCACATCTAGATAAAAATCCAAAACAAATGGTGACGTCGGTTGCCGAGCCGAATACACACACAGGGTTAGTCTAACTCGGGTTCAAAATACGGGTCTTTACATTGTAGCATTTGGGCCAGGCTAGGGCTCAGCCTTTGGCCTCTAGGGCTGGGCTCTAATAGACCGATCTGAAATACAGAGATATAAAATTACATAGATGAGATCATATTGATCAGGCGGGGGAGATCAGATAAGGTATGGTGATCATATTGATCAGGCGGTGGATATCAGAGCTTGGATTTTATAAAAAAAAAATTACATAGATGAGATCATCAGAGCGAGAAAGATCAGATCTGAGATTTGAAACATACAGATTCGGGCCTCAACTAGTTAGATTCGATGTCTTCATCACCTTTCGAATCTACCAAGTCCTTTTTCAAGTTGATGTTTCTTCCAATGCATGCGATGGCAAAATGTGGTCGAATTGGTTCAGAGAAAACCTTATCGACCGCCTCTACAACAGAAACCTGGAAAATGAGATGCGAAATCGAGATGGATGAGAAGAGAAAGAGAAAGGATCTGGAATAGCTTCGATTTCAATCCTCCAATCCACAAATGCTTATAAAAAACCAAAAAATTAGAAAGAAAAGGTGAAGACGCATACACAGATTCGATCCTCCAATGCTCTGTAGATTCCAAACTTGATCGAACCCTAACCACAAATTCGACGCTCCATAGCTGTTCAAACCCTAATGGTTTCGACGAGAGAGGATCATTGGCTCTTCAAACCCTAACCACGGGATTTCATTAGAGAGAAGAGAGAGGGAGATGGAGGCTAGGGTTTCGAAGAGGGAGAGAGAGTGAGAGAGGGGAGGAGGTGAAGAGGTGGAGGCTGTTTTGTTAGAGAAATATGGCACGAAAAATAAATAAATAATAAAGGGCTTTCTTCTGGGTCGGCCCGATAACTTTCGCATGAGATTTGAACGGGACAGTGGTTTAACTTTAAATACTACCGTTTGAGGGAGTGGAATATTAGACCACTATTTTAAGCAGTGGTCTGTTTTATTCTGACAGAGTGGTTGTTTCTCCATTTTGACGTAGTGTGATACCGAGGAACAAAAGGTGAGATTGTGTTACAAATCGTAATTGTGTTGCAGTTTATGGCCTTGATTTATCTATTTTTGCATGATTTGTGATCTGCGGGTCTTCTTGTCGTTAATGGTTGACAGGTTGGAGCAGACATCGTTAAAAGAGCTTTGAGCTATCCATTGAAGCTGATTGCTAAAAATGCTAGTGTCAATGGCGTGTTGTCACCAAGAAGGTATGTGTGCATGTCTAATCGATCTCACTAAGGGCTTTGGTCTAGTCATGGTTAGGATATAAGTTTTACCCACCAATCTTTGATATTTTCTGAAATCATTGAGTGGCTCACCTTCTTCAATACTAATCCTATAGTTCTGATCCATAGGTGTATTAATGGGATCAAGTGGCCCCTTAAGTGATACACATGATAGCTGGATGCAAGGTGAACTTGTTGATCTTTTATTGGGTCGAAATCTGTTTGTCTATTTGTTGTTATAAGTGATATCTTAAAGCGTCTTAAGAAGTATGGGGGCGGCGGGGATTAGAGTTAATATTTTTTACATCTCGAGTCCAAGAAATAGGGGACTCTCGGTGATATGTGAGGAGGCTGCAAAATTTTTATTTCCTTTTCTTTTATTTAGAGAAATTATAAGCTAAGATAGAAGTTTGCTTATATTGTGAAACTGCATGAGAATTAATAGAATGAGTTCTTTTATGAGAAAGAATAATGCGAGGTCAAGAAAGGGTCCAGGAGCCTGTTTTTCTGTGCTTGAACCTTCCTATATTTCTTCCATGTGTCTTATTAGGCTAAGATGGCTGCTGATTTTCTATGGTCTAATCAGACTTGCTGTTGCTTGCTACTCAATCCTAAATTCTGTGGGCAAATCCTTATTGTTATCCATACTACATATATGCTGCTTATGGGTGTGTTAATCATTAGTTTTCTATTTGAATATCCATCTATATAGCAGTTTTAGTACATATTTCCTGACAGGATTATAGTTGTAATGGCTATGGTTGTGACTGCAGAAATTGGAGTCCGGTGCTGGTTTTCATTGGTGCTGGACAACTCTCTTTAGGACTGTTATTATTGATCTAACACAGAGGTATTGGAGAACTTTTTTATTGTATTTTGATACAGTAACAGTAATTATACAAAGGTTTGTTTTCGTACTTTATTTTTATTTTTCCTCCGAGTTTTTTCCAGAACTGGCCGGAATTTTCTGAATTTTAACTTTACTGAATTGTCGAACCCCGACTTGGTGATTAGCAGGCCATTTTTTGCTTCAGGGTAAGCAACTTGGGCAATTTTTGGATGAGGATCCCGCGTTGATGGAATGCAGACAACAAGCTGCTAAGAGGTTGGAATTGTATAAATCAACAAGGGATGAAATTGATTCAATATCGTGGACCAAATAAAACTGAAGCAGATTGTCGGGCCCTTTCTATGGTGATGCTACAAATGACTTGATCCTCAGTTGTTGGGAGTGATCTGTAGTAAATTGATTTATGGGAACCTCGAAAATACGGGATCCATAGGCCGAGCAAGGGGAGGCGAAGCAAATTTTTTTTTTATTTTTTATTTTGTTTTAATTTTGAAAATGGGCCATTGGGTCTTTAGATTGTTAACTCTTTTTCTTTTCTTCTTTTTGTTTGAATAAAAAGATTGAGCATGTAGAGTTTAAAATGTTTGACTAATTTGAAAGGTTAGATCATAAGTTGAGATGCAATCTTTTGCTTGAATAAAAGAATTGGACATCTATTTTTTTATTATTAATGACATTAAATGATTTGCATGAGTTGAATGGATATGTTGAAATATGAGATTACTAGCTTTTTTTCTTTATATAATTTTTTTTAAAACATTAAAAAAATTACATTGAAAAAATTGCATAAAAAAAATTGCATAAAAAAAATTGCATTAAAAAAAAGAATTATAAAAAGCATTAAAAAAATTGCATAAAAAATTGTCAACGTAATTTTATTTATTTTTTTAAATTAGTATTTTTTTTTTTGAAAATTTGTATAAAAAAATCACTGCCAAAAGCAGTGGTTTTTTCTATGATTGTTGAGAGCAGTTGTTGTTTAAGGCAGTGATTTTTTTGGCTTTTTCATGTAGTGAGAGAAATCATGAAGTTGTGAATGCTTAGCCTTATTCCATTGAGAAGTAGCTTTTGTTTGAATAGGTTGTCTGGAAAGAGTTCTTTCTAGCACCTCATTTATCTCCCTAGACAAGTAAGGAGTTTTATCTAACCATGGACAAGCACTTGAAGAAACCAACAATGGCATCTTCCATCCCATTTCTAACATTGATTTGATCTATATCCATTACGGAGTCCATTAATTCGTTTCTTCCCCTTATGGTAATTGTGTGGCCAAAGGCAGTGTTTCTGCCCCATCTTAGAACTATAACACTGTAGAGCATTGGTGCCAAAAATGTCTCCTTGCCCCACAAGTCCAGTCCATTGTTATATAAGTTTGACCCTCATATTGCACCTGTAAAGACCCGTATTTTGAACCCGAGTTAGACTGACCCTGTGTGTGTATTCGGCTCGGCAACCGACGTCACCATTTGTTTTGGATTTTTATCTAGATGTGATTGTGCGGACAGATTTTAATTTAGAGCCCATTTGGACCCTCGTGCGAAAGTTGTGCACCGACCTCGGTGTAGCCGCTCAACACCGGACTTGAGTTTTAAAATTAGAAGTGTATAATACATAAGATGTGTGTGTGTGTTTTACTTTGTGAGCAATCCTATTATAAGAAGGAATTGCATTCCCGTATTATACTAGGTTTTGTTAAGAGAGGATAGTTACCCAACCGTGTGAAACTCCTTCTTCTCTCTTCTTCAATCATCGTAGGAGATCGGTTTAGAAAACCTCCTTCTAACCTCTTTGTTGAAAACACTTAAACCTTAGAAAGAACTTGAATCAACCTTGGATTCAGAGTTGGCTATTGGGAGAGGTTGAGATCATTAAGCGTGTTGGAGTTGTCTCAGAACTCATGGGATCGATCGCGCGCTAATCGTTGAGGAAACCCGTCGGTTTTATCATCGCCGAGCAAGGTATCACCGCATTACCTTAGTTTTTTAGTCATAACTTTTTATCTCGAACTCCGATTGAGACGATTCGTTTTGCGTTGGAAAGCTAATATAAAAATCTACAACTTTTATGTTTTGACCAACACATGAATCAATCGTCTTGATAGTCAAACAAATATGAGAATGTTACGTTAAATTCTAGGATTTGCGCAACTTGCCTGTTTTGACTTGTTTTTGAGGAAACGCTTAAATAGGTCTATATTATTAGTAATTAGAGTTTATCTTAATGCATGAACGTATATTGTGATGTAGATTGAGAGCGAGAGGCCATCAATAGGACCTTGCTTGACTTCGCATAACTCCGAGTTTTAGGTAGGAGAATCTCATCTTTACAGTATTTTATTTTAATTCGCATGGATATTTTGAATTAAAATCTTTGAACTTGCATATGCCATTGAAATCACATCTGTAAATTGAAATTGATATGAATGACTAAAAATCTAAATCTACCTGAATCCTGAAACTGAATCATTAAGCTCAAGATCTCAAATCAAGAACCGAACTATGTATAAGAGACTTCCATCGATTATATTAGTATTCCATTTGTTTTATGATTGACCAACGACCCTCAAAAATTCTGAACAACTTCCCCGCACAAGTTTCCCTCATTACGCAGGGCTTGTTGCATCCTCAAAAGGGTTCATGAACGACGATGGTAGGTAGGGGTTCCCATCAGCTATATTCCTGCTCTCGAGATATAGTTTACTCGGGAGGTATTTTAAGTTGAGGATTAAGTCATGAATTATTGAACTTTGCATATAGAAGTTAGAGAAACTAAGACATCAAACATCGTGATCTGTTCTTGAAACTGTTTTCACACATTTAGAAATAAATCTTACATATGATTTCCGCACCTAAATTCAGTTTATTATCTGCTTATATGTTTGACAAGCTATATTCCGATATTTGTTTTGAAACCATGTTAGTTAAAGTAAAATGCCATAGATGTCTTTCTTCTACTGAGCTTTGTTTGTTAGCTCACTCCGACTATACGTCACAGGTTCAGGTATTGACGTGGCTATTCAGGGCTGTGAGACTGATCTTGACTACGTGCCTGAGGAAGAGCTTGAGGTTCCTCCTGAGGAGTTTTTCCCAGTATAGAACTTACTGATTTTCTTATTTGTGGTGAGAGTTAGACTTGAATTTGTGGGCCCATTTTAGTTGGATACCATAGTTTTATATTTGACGTTGATTTCTGTTATGAGCCATGTTTCGATGATGGTCGGCCATCATCGGTGGTTCTTTACTTTTAATTGCTTTCGCATTTATTTTAGCTATGGATATTTATTGCGCTTTACTCTGATATGTTCCCTGTTTGTCTGGCTTATCGTTTATTCGATAGGTTGGCGAACCGGCCTTTCCTATACCTGAGGGATTGGAAAAGTCGGGTCATCACAGTTGGTATCAGAGCCATGGTTTTTAGATTCTCTAAGGACCCATGAGAACTAACCGTGACCCGGTACAGTTCACATCAGAGTCATGTCGTTAGGTCCAGAATCACTAGTACTGTTTGTAATTGTCTTTACAATCAATATTGACTGATGTTGTGGTGTTCACAATAATAGATCAGTATGGCCCCAAGATTTAGAGGCAAAGGCAGAGGTAGGACGGTGCCTTTAGAGGACATTCCTGAAGGTGTCGGTACATCAAGGGGAGTTGCCTTCGCATCCGGTTCTAATGCAGTCCCTATAGGAGCCGGAGTTGATAGAGGTCAGGGTGAAAGAATGGAACAAGTGTTGGAAAGTCTGGCCACCAATATTGCTCAGCAGACCGCATCTATGGCTCAAAGATCAATCGCCAAAGAAGCGTGAGCTGATTTGACAACAACAACAATCATCAGGATTTGCCGAATTCAGGAGGATGAGACCTCCAAATTTTTCCGGGACAAGACCGATGGAAGTCAAGGTTGGTTGGATGAGATGGAAAGATCTTCGAGGTGCTTCAGTGCACCGATGTCGAGAAGGTTAGATGGGCAACCTTCAAACTGGATGGACAGGCTGGACCATGGTGGAAGTCCGTGGTTAGACACCGGGAGCAGGAGTTTCCCAATACTCCTTGGACATCTGAGTTTATCGAGGCGTTCAACGATCAAGATTTCCCAAGATCGTTAAGAATCGATGGAAGTTCGCCCATCGAGTCAAGCAGGGACAATGTCCGTGAGTATGGAGATGAGTTCACGCGACTTTCAAGGTTTGCACCTCAACATGTCGCCACCGATATGATGAAGGCCAAAATTTCATTGGGTCTTAGGCCGAGTATATGAGAGCGTGGCTATGTGGGAAATGGAAACATATGGAGGAGTATCATTAAAGGCCCTCATAGCAGAGGAAGAAATTCAAAAGCGGTTTTGAGAAGCGCCAAAAACAAGGACATGTGGTTGTACAAGGACAACAGTACTTATGAAAATAAGAGGGCCAAGTTTACAAAGCCGCCAAAGGAACCTTACTCAACCGCATTTTCTAGACCAACATTTTCTTCTCGACCGACCCTTATCGAGATTGGCAAGATTCATCACTGCGGCAATCCAAATGCGACCAGCGGGTTTTAATGCTAGTGGAGCTTCTGTGGATCCTCTCGCACCATCTTTTGTTTGGCCACTATGTGCCTAAAAGTGGGAAACCACACAAGACCGAGGATTGTAGGAGGAACACCGGAGCGTGTTTTCGTGTGGCAATCGGACACATGGTTAAGGATTGTCCTCGGAGGACAAGGGAAGAACTAGTTCAGCCTTCTACTCAAAGATCGATTCGACCCATCGCTCAAGGTCAAGCTTATGCCGTGATAGCTCAAGAAGCTTAAACGGTATTATTAAAAGTTGAGATGTCCTCTTCTTTTATGTGTTATATATAATTGCTTGATATTTAATAAATTTTGTTAATAAGTTATGGATGAATATACATGCTTAGAAACTTTTAATTGACACGCTTGTCTAAACTAAGGTACCCTTTTTATGCATCGGGGGAGCGATGTAAGCAAAACCGGTTACGAAGCGAGTGTTGATAGACTCGGTCTACACATTCTTTGTTACTCCATTGTTCGAGAAGTTGGGAATCATTCCCAAGGCCCTTGATTTCATCTTGGCGTGTCAATTCCTACGGCAACTCAAAGGAGCACCGATACCATGTGTCAATCAGTGATTGTGATGATCGAAGACCACGAGACAGTGGCTGATTTGATCATTTTGAGCATGGAAGGGTTCGACGTGATACTAGGGATGGATTGGTTATCTACTTACCATGCGAGCATGGATTGTCTTCGAAAGATTGTAACATTCCGCCCGCCGAAGAGAAAATCTTTTCGATTTTGCGGAGTTAAATCTTGTGTGATACCGTTTATCTCTGCCATTCGAGCAGACCGTATGATGAGGAACGGGTGTTATGGTTATCTGGCCTACTTGCAAGATCATAAGGAGGAGAAGAAAAATATTATAGATATTACGATTGCTTGCGAGTATTCAGATGTTTTTCTTGAAGATCTACCTGGATTACCACCTGACAGGGAGATTGAGTTTGCAATTGAGTTAGTGCCGGGTACTGAACCAGTATCAAAAACTCCGTATCGAATGGCGCCTGCAGAATTGAAAGAGTTGAAGGAGCAGACCGAGTGTGTCACCCTGGGGAGCACCAGTTCTATTTGTAAAGAAGAAAGACGGTTCAATGCGGCTTTGCATCGATTACCGCCAGCTAAATAAGTTGACAATTAAGAACCGTTATCCACTTCCAAGAATTGATGATCTGCGATTTATCGCCAAGGAGCAAGGTTTTTCAAGATCGACTTGAGATCAAAGCTACCATCGCTTGAAAGTTAAGTCCAAGACATTCGAAGATGTTGTTCGTAACCCGATATGGGCACTACGAAGTTCTTGGTCATGCCATTTGGGTTGACAAACGCACTCGCCATTTATGGACTTGATGAATCGGATATTCAAGTCACATTTGGACAAGTCTGTAGTAGTTTTTGTAGATGACATCCTCATCTATCCAAAGACGCGAGAAGAACATGAGCAACATCTGCGAGTGGCTCTACAAACCCTTAGAGACCATCAGTTATATGCAAAACTTAGTAAGTGTGAGTTTTGGCTTGCAGTCAGCTTCCTAGGCCATGTTATCTCCGAGACCGGTATTACAATGACCCACCAAGATTGAGTCGTTGATGAATTGGGAACAGCCAAAGACCGTTACAGAGGTTCGTAGTTTCCTCGGTTTGGCAGGATACTACAGAAGGTTTGTGGAGGGCTTCTCCAAGATATCAGGTCCTCTTACACAACTTACGAAGAAGAAAACTAAATTTGATTGGACAGAGCAGTGTGAGCAAAGTTTTCAGGAACTCAAGAAACGATTGACTACTGCGCCAGTACTTGCTATACCATCAGGCAGGGGAGGCTTTGCAGTATGCAGTGATGCATCATATGGGGGTGTGTGCTTAACCAGAATGAGAGAGTCATTGCTTATGGGTCTAGACAAATTTGAAAGACCATGAGAAGAATTACCCGACGATGATCTTGAGTTGGCGTGATTTTGCTCAAGATCTGGAGGCATTACCTTTATGGGGAGACCTTCGATATATTTACCGATCATAAGAGCCTCAAGTTTCTCTTCTCACAAAAGGAGTTGAATATGAGACAATGTCGATGGATGGAGTTCTTGAAAGATTATGATTGTACCATCCAGTACCACCCCGGGAAAGCAAACGTAGTGGCAGATGCGTTAAGTCAAAAGTTCTCTGCTCAGTTATCACGTCTCACCACAAGGGTGCATCTTTTGGAAGATATGGCTTTAAGTAGCATGAGATTTGACGTAAAAGGTTCAGGTGCATTAATGGCTACGCTGGTGATTCGTTCGACCCTCTATGAGAACATTCGCAGACTTCAGATGACGGATGATGAACTTATGACTATCAGACGGGATGTGATTGGGGGAAGCAAAATAGATTTTTCTATCAAAGATGATGGCACTTTGTTGTTTAGAAATCGGGTATGCGTACCAACTAGTACTGAGCTTCGGGACACTATTTTGGAAGAGGCTCATAAGTTTATGTACGCTATTCACCCTGGCAGTACCAAGATGTACCAAGACTTAAAGAAAAGCTTCTGGTGGAGAGGTTTAAAGAAAGATGTCGCTGTGTATGTCTCGAGATGTCTTGTGTGTCAACAAGTAAAGGTGGATCATCGAAATCCGGCAGGACTGTTGCCACCACTACCGATACCTGAGTGGAAATGGGAGGCTATTTCTATGGACTTTATTTTGGGATTGCCAAGAACATTAAGAAAATACAACGCCATCTGGGTCATTATGGATCGATTAACTAAGTCCGCACACTTCCTTCCTTATAATACGTCGTATACCGCCAACAAGATCGCAGAATTATACATCAAGGAGATAGTTAGGTTGCATGGTATACCGGTCAGTATCGTCTCCGATAGAGACCCGATGTACACATCTCAGTTTTGGCAACGATTTCAAGAAGGAATGGGCTCTAGGTTCTATTATAGTACAACATTCCATCCTCAGACCGATGGGCTGACTGAGAGGGTGAATCAGATTATAGAAGATATATTACGTGCTTGCATGTTGGATTTTCAGGGGTCATGGGACCAACATTTACCGCTGATCGAGTTCGCCTACAATAATAGCTACGTGCTAGCATCGGCATGGCACCCTACTGAAGCTTTGTATGGACGACGGTGTGTCTCCGCTTAATTGGGAAGAAGTGGGTGAGAAACTCATTTTAGGTCCCGAGATCGTGGAGAATACAACCAAGACAGCTCGTTAATCCGTGAGAGACTACGAATTGCTCAAAGTCGAAGAGCTAATACCGATCCGAAAAGAAACCATGTTGAGTTTAAGGTGGGAGATAACGTTTGTCAAAATCTCTCCTACAAAAGGCGTGATGCTTTTGGGAAGTCGAGTCCGCTATGTTGGACCTTTCGAGGTATTGGGCCGAGTCGGCGAGGTTGCCTATCGAGTAGCCTTGCCACCGCAGCCTATCGGAAATGCACAACGTGTTTCATGTGTCCATGTTACGAAGATATGTTAAGGACCGACTCACGTATTGGACTACCATTGAGCTCCAAGAAGACCTATCCTTGGTTGAGGAACCGATACTGAATCTTGGATCGAAGAACAAATCTTACGGACAAAGAACATTCCCTTAGTACTCGTGAAGTGAACCATTCTTGAGGAAGCCACATGGGAGCGTGAAGCGGAGATTCATGAGCAATTTCCACAACTTTTAGTGAAGGTATATTATAAACTATAGTTATGTAAGAAAACCATACGTACCTTTAAATTCTTGAATTTGCTTCTAAAAAAAAAAAAAAAGGAGAATTTCTTCAAATTCTTCAATGTTAAATTGTATCATAACATCGATGCTTTACATATATATCTATAACGATCACACAATAAAATCTTAAATGTCATATTTATTCATTCTCTTAGAACCGTATGTCTCATTGGAACCCGTGTCATCTAGAACATGTTACCACGTGATCATGCTTTTGAATAAGTGTTCGATTCGACATCCAAATTTCTGCTCAAATAATTACCAAAAGGGTGAGGTAGGTGTGTGCTAGGTTTGTGTCATGGTGAAGTATATTTCCGCACGTGACACTTGGGAAGGTATGCATCCATGTACGGATGCAATCCTCTATGGCGATGGGATGCCACACGCAGACACATCCAGTTACTACGGATCCCGACCCTTGAAAGCGTGCTTGGTGAAGCCTACGATCGCGACCAAAGTTCTTTGACTTTAGACTGCTTTGATTTTGCTTTATCGTGTTAGGATAAGGACTTACCGCAGTTCGGTTTAGCTATCCGTATATTTTCGAGGACGAGAATTCCAAAGGAGGGTAGAATGTAAAGACCCGAATTTTGAACCCGAGTTAGATCGACCATTTGTTTTGGATTTTTATCTAGATGTGATTGTGCGGACAGATTTTAATTTAGAGCCCATTTGGACCCTCGTGCGAAAGTTGTGCACCGACCTCGGTGTAGCCGCTCAACACCGGACTTGAGTTTTAAAATTAGAAGTGTATAATACATAAGATGTGTGTGTGTGTGTGTTTTACTTTGTGAGCAATCCTATTATAAGAAGGAATTGCATTCCCGTATTATACTAGGTTTTGTTAAGAGAGGATAGTTACCCAACCGTGTGAAACTCCTTCTTCTCTCTTCTTCAATCATCGTAGGAGATCGGTTTAGAAAACCTCCTTCTCTAGAACACTCTTTGTTGAAAACACTTAAACCTTAGAAAGAACTTGAATCAACCTTGGATTCGTAGTTGGCTATTGAGAGAGGTTGAGATCATTAGGGGCGTGTTGGAGTTGTCTCTGTGAACTCGTGGGATCGATCGCGGCGCGAATCGTTGAGGAAACCTGTCGGTTTTTATCATCGCTCGAGCAAGGTATCACCGAACTCCGGCATTACCTTAGTATTTTAGTCATAACTTTTTATCTCGAACTCCGATTGAGACGATTCGTTTTGCGTTGGAAAGCTAATATAAAAATCTACAACTTTTATGTTTTGACCAACACATGAATCAATCGTCTTGATAGTCAAAAAAATATGAGAATGTTACGTCAAATTCTAAGATTGGCGCAACTTGCCTGTTTTGACTTGTTTTTGAGGAAACGCTTAAATAGGTCTATATTATTAGTAATTAGAGTTTATCTTAATGCATGAACGTATATTGTGATGTAGATTGAGGGCGAGAGGCCATCAATAGGACCTTGCTTGACTTCGCATAACTCCGAGTTTTAGGTAGGAGAATCTCATCTTTACAGTATTTTATTTTAATTCGCATGGATATTTTGAATTAAAATCTTTGAACTTGCATATGCCATTGAAATCACATCTATAAATTGAAATTGATATGAATGACTAAAAATCTAAATCTACCTGAATCCTGAAACCTGAATCTGCTTAAGCTCAAGATCCAAATTAAGAACTCGAACTATGTATAAGAGACTTCCATCCGATTATATTAGTATTCCATTTATTTTATGATTGATCTAACGACCCTCCAAAATTCGAACAACTTCCGCACAAGTTTTCCTCATTACGCAGGGGCTTGTTGCTCCCTGAAAAAGGGTTCATGAACGACGATGGTAGGTAGGGGTCCCCATCGGCTATATCCCTGCCCTCGAGATATAGTTTACTCGGGAGGTATTTTAAGTTGAGGATTAAGTCATGAATTACTGAACTTTGCATATAGAAGTTAGAGAAACTAAGACCAAACACCACATTCTTGAAACTTTTCACACATTTAGAAATAAATCTTACATATGATTTCTACCTAAATTTAGTTTATTATCTGCTTATATGTTTGACAAGCTATATTCCGATATTTGTTTTGAAACCATGTTAGTTAAAGTAAAATGCCGTAGATGTCTTTCTTCTACTGAGCTTTGTTGGTCAGCTCACTCCGACTATGCGTCACAGTTCTAGGCACTGACGTGGCTATTCGGGACTGCGAGACTGATCCTGATTAGGTACTCGAGGAAGAGCTTGAGGTTCCTCCTGAGGAGTTTTTCCCAGTATAGAACTTACTGATTTTCTTATTTGTGGTGAGAGTTAGACTTGAATTTGTGGGCCCATTTTAGTTGGATACCATAGTTTTATATTTGACGTTGATTTCTGTTATGAGCCATGTTTCGATGATGGTCGGCCATCATCGGTGGTTCTTTACTTTTAATTGCTTCCGCATTTATTTTAGCTATGGATATTTATTGCGCTGATATGTGCCCTGTTTGGCCGGCTTATCGTTTATTCGATAGGTTGGCGAACCGGCCTTTCCTATACCTGAGGGATTGGAAAAGTCGGGTCGTCACAGCACCTATTTAAAGAAAGGGGAGCACATTCCTCTCTTACATTCACACTTCTTTTATTTATTTATGGTAGCTCCATAGATTACCCTATTCCATTTGCATAGTTCTTGCATAAGAAAGTTTAATTTGTTAAGAACATATCATGGTAGCTTCAAATAAAACCCTTTCAATTTTTTATTTTTTATTGTGTGTTAATCAACAAGAGCATGCATGATGTACTATTTGTGCGTGTTTTAAGATATATACATGTATGCAATATTTTTACATTTAAAGGGTATTTAGTGCATTTTCTATAAAAATTCATTATTTATCTTAAAAGTAAATAGGTGTAAAGAAACTTATACTGCTGAAAACATAAATACAAACATAAAACTGCCTTTGACTGAATGAATACAATTTACATAATACGAAAAGGAAATTATATTCCTTTTCAAAACTGTTTTAATGTTGTCACGACCCAGAATCCTTACCCGATATCGAGGGCCTAGAATTCCGTGTTATGACACTGCAAGCTGGTTTAGGCGATAAGCGGACATACACATAATTTATAACTTGACTTAGCATATGGATTGAGGTATTTAAGATAGCATTAAAAATAATTGACTCATAAATTAATAGCAGGAATCATAAAAGACAATAACAAGGTAAATCCTAACCATGCATCTAAGATAGGAAATAAAATAAGTTTTACGTAAGATAAAATGGTTCTAAACGTGAACTCACAAAATATCAAAATAACTAGAATATGTCTCTCAAAGAATAAAGTCTAAAGCAAAAGGACTCTCAAGGCTCATAGAAATCTGCTGGATCTACGCTCTCCTCCGGAACAGCAGCTCTCGCGTCATCATGAACAGGATAAATGGAATCTTCACCTGAAACTGTTTAATTTGAGAGGGGGGTGAATTTACTCAGTCGCATAAACTCAGCGGGTTGCACAATCGATCCACCATAACTTACTCAGGTGGTCATGTGTGCAATCGCTTAAATTGCGATATATTTTTAAAATAAAACTAATATCTTAAATAAATAAAATAAACTTATCCATAATTCATAGACTATCATAATCAAGACAGAAAAACATACTAATATAATATGAAGAGTGCATGATGCTTCTATTTTCTTATCTCTTTTCTTATTTGTTTCATCAACTTATCATATGTGACAAATCGTAAGTCTTATTAATTACTTCATACGCCTACACAACATACTTCGCATCTTATCTTATTTAAACAATTTGTGCCAGGATCGCTGCTCGAGCCTACCACGCGAGGTCCACATGTAGATACCCACCTAACCTCCATATCATAACATAAACCACCATCCAGCCAGATAAGGTTGCTGACATAGTAACCACGATGTCCCCTTAGTTCGAGACAAGACTATGATGCCCTTAAGACCCATCTTGACTGCAGACGTTGGACCCTTACGGTGGCTCGTAAGGTATGACACGTGTAAAATCTTAATTTATATTTAAATGGCCTTCACAGCGTGTCTTACATATCATATCATTTTTTTATTACGGGCTTAGGTCCCCTCCCCAATTTCATATTTGCGTGGGCTTAAGTCCACACTTTCTTAACATCTCGTATTTTAGCATATTCATATTTTATCTTTTTTTAAACTTAATTAAAATGGGTCACGGTGCGATAGGCTTTACAAAATCACACTTTTCAAGGGACGGGTTCCATAGTAACCTGGATGTACTTCGTATGGCATCCCATGCTACATAGAGGATTGCATCGGTACCTGGACGCTTACATTCCAAGTTTCACATGATCGTGAAAGAAACCCCACCTTGACGAAGGCTTATGTCATGTGTCATATCTTATTCTTAACTTATATGCGTATGCCCTATCGTGATTTTCTATATGATGAATCTCATATGATGGTAGTGAACATCTATAAGAATGAACTATAACATAATCCTTAAGTATTTCATATTAATAAAGAGCATAGCACACGAAATATTGAAGTAAAACAGAAAATAAGAAATATTCAACTACATTTATTTTGTAATAGAGTTGAAAATATACTTCATTAGGGTTAATTGTATCCATAAAATTTGGTGATTGACTGGTATAGCGATCTGACATATTTTAAAATTCTAAAGGAGCACAAGTGCCCATTCAAGGATTGTATAAGGCTTAAAAGAGGTAATAGAATGATAAGTATTGAAAAATATTAATATTTGACCCCTTAAACTTATAAATTATTATTCGATGAAAGCTATTTAATATATTTTATGTAATTTTAGTGAGTTATAAGTCTGGAGACAAGTGAGCATAAAGTAGCCTAAGAGTTAAAAAAAAATAATGTCAAACCCGTGCACCTTGGATCATCTAAAACGTATCTCGACTTGCAGCTCAATTTTGACCTTAAAATAATTAAATTCGTAAAATTACTATTTCGGACAAAGTTGTAGATCTCGTTGTCTTCTTTCTAATGCCATAAGAATCACATCAATCCAAGTTCAGAGTAAAACGTTATAGCAAAAAATACCGAGTCTATATTTGTTGAAGAGTTTGGCCGAATTTCACGAAAATATGAGAAAAACAATCCGATCGATTTTGGGCCGAATTTTTATGTTTTTAAGACCCGAAATTTATTAAAATTTAGGGAAAATTTTAGGGTTTTATTTTTAAGAAATAACTGAATAATTTAAGATGGATTTAGAGGCATCCACCTGTTGAAGCGTGATTCAAATCCTATGATGATTTGGGTTGATGGAGATCGGATTTGAGAGACGATATGCCTGAGTCTTTTCACGAGAATTCCTTTCTTATGATAGATCAGTCGCGGCGATGAGAAACTTTGATGGTGTAAGATTCTCTGATAAGATCAAAAATCGATGGAGATCCGACGAGGAATTGTGAAAGATGACAAATATATATCTAATTCTTTTTCTATGTTAACTCTAATTAAGACTTTCCGTACAAGATTTAATAATATAGTAATTTTTTCACCCGAGTAGAATTCATACGTGACTTGAAAAGCTTGAGAAGAGGTTTTGTTCCAGCGCTTTGTGTAAGCACCAAGACAAATGGTGATTCTCTCCCGAAATTATAGTTGTGCCCTTTAACCTGCTTCACTCTTCAAACGGGCATAACCTTTTATATTCTTATCGAAAATCAAAAAATTATAAATCGTTGGAATCGAATCGGCGAATACTTCGCAATGAGTCTAATATTGATATAAAAAAATCATATTATTTCTAAAGTGGGTAGATTCCGGTGTGGAGCGTTAGCACTACGCACTGTATGGTACATCATCTAATATCATTAAATAAAGTTAAAAAATCTAGGTTATTACAAATGTCCATCCCAATATTATCATATGTTTAGTAAGGCTTCTAGTACATACCAATTACTACACAACCGCATACTCCAAAAGACTATCTACCGATATTTCATATCCAGTCTACCCGACTTTCAAGAACGGATGAGGACGCAGGAAGAGGCACTAGGGAACTTGAAGGGGAAAACCAACTGAGTCGTGGAACTCAATAGAATGCTTCTATTTCTAGAGTACTTCCATTGCATAATCAAATAAGCAAGCAAGATCAAATATAAGCAACAGAGCATTAGCATATCTAAGGCTAGAATTGTTACATCTCTCCAAGCCCGTTGTTCTATTATTGCTGCTGCAAATCCAGTTGGCAGAAGGTACGTTGGTAAATGTCATAGCATGGTGCTCACAACAGCTCATGTACTCTCTTCTTAAGTTATTCCTTATTCACCGACGAGCTGCTATTAGGTATCCGGCTCGATTGCTAGCACTGGACTCAAGTCAATCTCCTTCTTCTGTCCACATTGTGAATCCTCGGGAGCCACACTGCTATTTATGAGCACTCAAATCACTGATTTGGCGTTCAAAATTACCAGTGCGATAACCAAGGTTGTCGTTTGAGATTGCGACTGCTGGCACTCTGTTGAGGTACCTTATACCAAGTCATTTATCAATGAGGTCGACTCCTATGACCGCTGTGAAATAGATTACCCTATGATCTTCCACTTGCAGGCCACGTGGACACATGTTTGATCAATCCAAGTAGGTCAACTAGCAGCCGACATTTGTCTCAGCCAAAATATCATGCCCATTGGAGGATTCTAACAATCTGATTGGTGCACTTTACTTTTAACTATTAAAAAAATACGTAACAACTGTCATTTTAGAGTGCAAAAATCTGATGGTTCATTTCCTACAATGAGGGATTTATTGTCACACTTAGTTCAATAGATGAACTACCATCTTGATTTGGATTGCTCAAAGCCATCTGCCATATGGTCCAATCAATGGACGTTCATGTAATAATCTGCTTAACAATCGTCATGTGCCATTATTCCTTTACCAATACATGCATAAATGTGTAAAAAAATCATTTCTTGTATTTTCCTGCACATAATCTTCTATAGTTCTAAGATCTTCCAAATCATGTATTGTCAGATATGATTCATTGAAGACTTTCTCACAAAATGTGGAGCTGGCCAATCCAATTGTTTCTCATTTCGACGTCCTGTGTGTCGTTAAGGTCAGTTTCTCTTCTCAAATGCTCTCCTGATTATTGAACATTGCAAAACCTTTTTGCCAATACAAATAAAAAGATTTTGATTGTGTGCGGGATATTGTTGATCCTGTCACGGATGAAATGCTTGCCAGATTTGTTGTGGATTGCCACTTCAAGTCACAACCTAAAGGAGCTAATTTAGATGACAAGGTTATAAGCAATTCTGAAGATGGCCCACTGGTCTCAGCCAGACCATTGGGTCCTGAGGTTTGAATCTTGACCGCTTGTCTAAACTTGAAGCAATTCGAGTTTCCTATGGGCATTTGGCTAACAATATACTTCAACTTTCAGATACTTTCTAAAGCTATGCTCAAGAAGTACATAACATATGCCAAGTTGAATGTCTTCCTTAAATTGGATGGTGTTGATTTGGATAAACTCAATCATGTTTATGCTGAACTAAGGAGAGAGTCTTATGTGAGATTTTCTTCATATCTGCTTGTACATTTTATTTTCTATTATTTTACAGATTTTAGGGCTCTGAAATTTGTCCAAATGTAAAACTCATCTTTTCACAGCATTGGGTAGAGGGGCTCTATATGAAAATTAGTTAAAAAAAGATCAGTTCTAAGTTGGACTTCCTTCTGAAACTGAACTAAACTGTTTCACTTTAGAGCATTTTACCCAACACTGAACTGGTTCAGTTTAGAACTAGTTACGACAGCAATTCGGGTCAATCTCCTTAAAAAATAGTCAAAACTTGTGTTGTATAGCTACTTGGGAGCACATAAATCAGTGAAATATGCTTATCACCATTCACTTTTTTGGTATTGAAAAATATGTAAAACCTTGTGAATTGGATAGCTATTTGCATAAATGAATATTGGTTGGTTATTGTTACATAGGTTCATGTTAAGTCCATCTTGGCCATTTAATAGTTCATTGAACCAGCTAGCCTCGTCATGGATGTGGAGATGTGGCACTATGAGAACCAAGGATCATAAATACCATGGATAATAGGTATTTTCAAGATCTCAATATCTGTTCCTTGCAAATGTAAGCCTCTTCTTTAAACAAAGGATCATAAATATGCTTCCATTCTAACTACTAACTACTACTTTTTTTTCTTCCCCCTTGCTAGTATTTACTTATATAATATTCTTTGGCTTGAGAATGGTCCCGTCAAAACTTTTTTGGGTAGCCGAATTTGGTCATTTTATGTATAGGTAAGTGGTTTCAATGTTCTGGTGTGATAGAGTATAATAACAAGTATCCTTAGCAGGCTAAGTTGAGATGATCATTTTCGTAACTCCATTTCTGTTGTACAATTACAGTCGGCAATCAGCCCAGGTGCAGCTCACATCCTTGGCGGTTTTAGTGGTGGAAACGATTACATATGGCAGGTCCTTGCCAGTTTCGTGTAGAACAGATTTTATATTTGAGGTTATATTATTTTAAACATAACTTTTAAAAATATTATAATAGGTCATGAGTCCCAATGTAGGTCCAGTGACATTGAAAGGCCATGAAGGAGAGGTTACAGAAGTTGATTGGTATACACCTACACTAGAAAAAAATAGTTTCATTATGTACATGCTGCTTTTTAAAAATTTAATTTTTTGTATACACTTCACATTTCTCAGTTGCTCATCAGAGATTGGAAAAATTGCAACCTATCCAGACGATTTCATGGTCACTTATATACACTATTCAGAGTTGTGCTATTTTTGGGTTATCTTCTTCGATTGGCTTTGAAAATCACACTTTGATCACATAAAACCCGTGATGCTCATTCAGAACATGCCAACAACTGCCTTGATGGCAGGAATAAAATGTGTTTTCTGATACATACTTGTACATGTAATTTTAACTCTAAGCAATTGTTTGTAATTGTCGGCACATACTGGTACTAACATAGTGATGAAGTCAGAGTTTGGGAATAATATGCAATGGGAAAATTTAGGAAAATTGACAATGTTGGGAAAAATGTTTTAAAAAAAAATTATGAAAAATTATAAAAAATATTTTATGCGTTAATATTTCATATGAAAAGTTATAATACACACACACACACACACATATATATACATATATATACTAAATATTGGTCATATCTGATATGTATTGAAAATACCTATTTAGCACTGCACAGGTGACAAATAGTTGTGAATTGTGCCGCATATTCAAATTACTTTGTTCTTTCTTTTATTTATTTTTAATTTTTCTTGACCGTATTCAAACTACTCTGTATCTTTAATTGTGTCGCATATTCAAATTACTCTCCTTCTTGTAAAATTGCTTACTCTTATTTTTGTAGCTAGTCCGGATTCTGAAATAATATTCTCAGTTTAATGATATTCTCCTTTTGATTTCAGGTGAAGCTTTTCAATTTGAAGCTCACCTCAAACGGATCACTAGGGGACGGGGACACTTGGCAGGAGAGCCGAAGGAAATTTAATTTTTTTCTCTTTATTTTTGAAAGTGGGCCATGGGGTCCTTAGATTGTTAACTTTTTTTATTTTCTTCTTTTTTTTGTTTGAATAAAAGGATTGATCATGTAGAGTTTAAAAAGTTTGGCTGATTTGAAGGTTGGATCATAGGTTGAGATGCAACCTTTTGTTTGAATAAAAGAATTGGGCATTTATTTTTTTATTAATGACATTGAATGATTTGCATTTTAGTTGAATGGATGTGTTTAAATATGAGATTAAGAGCTTTTTTTCTTTATATAATTTTTTTTAAAGTATTAAAAAAATTGTATTAAAAAAAATATTTAAAAAATTGCATTAAAAAAAGCATTGAAAAAAGCATTAAAAAATTGCATTAAAAAAAACATTTAAAAAAGGATAAATAAAGCATTAAAAAAATATTAAAAAATGCATAAAAAAAATTACATAAAAAATTGTCAACGTAATTTTTTTTTTTTAAATAGTATTTTTAAAAAAAAAAAAAATTTGCATAAAAAAACCACTGCCAAAAGCAGTGGTTTTTTCTATGACTGTTAAGAGCAGTCGTTGTTGAAGTTCATAAACCACTGTCTTGTATAGTGGTAAAAAAAAACTACTACTTTTTTTACAATTGTTTAGGCAGTGATTTTTTGAAAAAATCACTATTTAAGGCAGTGGTTTTTTTGGCTTTTTCTCATAGTGATTGAAGCATCATTTCTGCCGAACTAATTTGAAAATATTAATCTAATATTCTATCGTGTGAAAGATTAGGGTGAAAGGACATCTCTGTCATGATATAATGGCAGTTAAAGCAGTAAATATCTTTTCAAATTAACAACCACCGTGAAAATCTCTGAATGTGTCAATTTATGAAGTGCTAATTGTTTCGCATCAAATGATAGATGTCTTTCTTTGATACCATAGAATCTTTTTGTTATTTTTTTATTAGTAAGCTGGGCTAGAAGTGCATACCTTAAGGTTGATACCATAAAAAATTTAGGTCATGACCTTTAAATGAGACAACACACATGTTTTTTTCTAGTACCCTGTTTGGCATGGCTCCGGCTTACTTCTTCCACTTAAAACAAGTATTCCTAAATGCTAAATTCGGAAGCTGGTTTAGGTCCCTTCTAGTTATTGCCCATTATCAGTTTTTTTGCAAAAAGTTATTTTAAGTTGAATCTACAACAACTCGGAGTTTCTAAAATCTTTTTAGTGGTGTTAGATAATGTTTTGCACTATGTATAATATTAGCACTCCACACCAGAACCTATTCTATTTTTAGAAAACCTTATTTAAGTTATGTAACTCTCTTTCACTTTTCTTATTCTAATATTTTAAGAAAACATAGAAGTACTCTAATTTTTATCCTTTTGTACGTTTAAGAAACCCTAGCCATCTCAACCTCTCTTTCTTAACTCATCTCTTCCAAAACTCTCTAACCTCTTCCCTCAAAACTCCCATTTATTCTTCCACAAGAACCACCGTGACATAATTCTACCATCAAGATCGAAAAGGAAGGAATAGAAAATGACCTGGACGGGTCATCACATTGGACGTCAATCTCCTCAACCCTAATCATTGTAGATCTACTGGTCGTTCTGTAATAACCCGAAAAAGCACGTCAAACGAGGACCTCGGGATCCGTGCCCGATTGGTCCTAGGTTTGACCATGAGATAGTTTATTGATAAACTTATGGTGAGATGAGGGAATGTGATGTGTGAACCAATGTAGAAGAGTGGAGAGATAGAGGAGTGTGTAGAGTGGCATACACTGATGAGTGTGTATGTGCTCCACACCGAGAAAAGAGATAAGATAAAAAGGGTTGAAAACCCTAACTTTCATGTTTTGGTGGTTGAGAGAAGTAAAGAAGAGAGAGAAAGAGAGAGGAGTAAGAGAGGAGTTATTGTGGGTGATTGGAAGAAGGATTCAAGCATTAAAGAGGCCGGATTTGACGCAAGGAATCCGTTAGAAACCAAAGCTGGAACCCTAGCCTTCCAACCCAAGATTTGAAATCAACTTGAGAGCTATTCAAGGTAAAATTTTTGTAAATAAGATGCATAGATTATAGGGGTTAAGTTGCAGTAAAATGTGGGTTAAATCATAGGATAATGGCTTAGAAAAATAGAAGAAAAAGTATGGAAAAAGAGTGGGAAGAACAGCTCGAAAGGGGCTGAATCTGACAATTTCGATTAATCGAAATTGGGTTTCGATTAATCGAAATTGGCCAGGAAGTTGAAGGGTCGGAGGACCCCGATTTCGATTAATCGATTTTGATCTCGATTAATCGACTTTGGCTTTCGATTGATCGATTTGGGAATCGATTAATCGATCGAGAAACTCCAAGGACCCCGTGGGTTAAAGGAAATGATTTGAGGAAAATCGACTAATCGAAATGGGATTTGATTAATCGATTTTGTTTTCGATTAATCGACGATTTAGAATCGATTAATCAACTTGTGAAACTCAACTGTCAACAAAGGTCTACCTTTGAAGAAGGATTTCGATTAATCGAATTGGATTCGATTAATCGAATGAAAACTCGCATCGCTCAACAAAGGAATTTGCTTTATGAAGAAGAATTTCGATTAATCGAAATTGGATTCAATTAATCGAATGAAAACTCATCGTTCGAATCGAGAATGGACTTATGCGAAAAGGAGAATTTCGATTAATCGAAATTGTTTCGATTAATCGATATTTACTTTCGATTAATCGATTTTGGAATTCGATTAATCGACTGTAGTAAACTTTGTGGACTTTTGATTCTTACTTCAAGACTCTAGGGGGGTCTTGAGACTTATTCATTACATCTTTTGTGACGTTTCGAGTGTGTTTAATGGTATCATAGGTGATACGTATGGAAGTGGGCACAAGGAGCCGAGTGGGACCTTGATGCATTAAATCGATAGAGACCTAAGGTAGGGAACACCTTGAACATGTACCTTATTTTGCAAGAGCATGTATGTAGTGATATAAATTTCCATTCAAATATTTTTCTAAAGAATTGTGAAAAGTGTGTGTGTGATATTCATAAGAGTAAACAAATGAGCCATCCCGTGGGATGAAGAAGTAAAGAGAAAAGAGCATCGTGTGATGCAGTGAATGGGTACATCCTGTGGATGTATCCAAGGATTGAATCATGCTTGATAGGGCCTAACTGATATAAGATAGCACACTTACACGGTGAATAACTATATGTAAGGCACCGATATTTTTATTATTTGAGGTTTGATAGGTTACCCCACCGACGTGGCGGGATATCCACGACTGACACGGCAGGATATCCGTGACCGTACAATGAAACCGTGAGCGATGCGGAGGCTTATCCGTACAGAGTAAGCACACCCCAGGAGTGTTGATGAGATATCTGAAACCCCGCCACCGATCCCCAGGGGAAAGGGGCTTGGGTACTATTAGTATTCCCAGGGAATACATTTAAAACTGTCTATATAGATGACGATGAAGGGTATCTCGTCGGGGCTCGATGCTATATTGCTCGGGGATTATTTAAGTTGAAGTTTAAGTTTTGCTTTAGGCCTTCTCAGCATCATTCATGATTAACTAAAAGACATGAGTAATCTAGATGGTGAAGTGTTTTAAGCTGTTTTTCATCAATAAATGCATAGACACATCATGCATGCATATCATAGAATACATGTGAGTTATATTTTATATGTTCAATTGTGTTACATTTCCTATTGAGCTAGGATGTAGCTCACCCTATAGACTATCGTCGAGTCCACTACTAGCATTCTTGAGGCTTGAGAGGCGACCCGTGAGTCGGACCTTGCGGCGAGAGTTAGAGCCACCTCCGGAGGACTTCTTCTAGAGGACTCTGGCATGCATTTTGAGGAGTTTTAGTTGGAGATTATGCGGCTTGGTATGTCAAGCACGGTTTTTGATTAAACCTTGTGTATATGGATATCGAGTATTCTTTTGGCGAACCATCCATGATGATGGTTATCATCGATGGTTGGATCGGTTCTCCTTCATGCGAGGCATGAGGTAGAACTATCTTTGAGAAATGTTTTTATGTAGATTTAAATTCAGCAAGTTGTACTTATTTATTTTATGCTTGATATACCGGTGTTAGGTGCATAGTTGAGGGGCACGGTCAAGATGATAATCGTCTTGATGGCACGGGTTTTGAATCTTAAAATCCGGTACATCACGATTAATATCGAGCCATTTTCTTTTAGCAATTCTGACAAGGGTTCTTTCGTCAGAACATAGGGGCTTCTGCTAGCGAAACTTTAGTTTCAAATGCAGCCGCAATGTCAGCTAGAGGGAGGCCGACCAAGGGGAGACCATCAAAGGAGTTTACCTAGTGGAGATGGTTACATCTCTCCTACAAAGAGTGCCTTTAGGAGGTGCTTGAGGCCCGAGGCGATGTGTGAGCATGAGGAAGAGGATCGAGATCATCGGGATCAAGATCTGAGAGAGCAAGAAAGATTGAGAGAAAGACAAGAAGATAGAGAAGGCGACAAAGGATGATGCACACTATGGAGACTATGGCATTGCCATGGCACAACATGACATCCTTTGCGGCTCATGCATCAAGAAACGTGACCACCTACACCACACAGGACTGCGTTGCCTTTGCCCTCATCTTTTCTGATTTAGGAGGATGAGACCTCCTTCATTTTTACAGGCGGAGACACAATGGCGGCGAGGGTGATGGAGATGGAGAAAGTCTTTAGTGTGCTAACTTGCACGGAAGATGAGAGTGTAAGATGGGCGGCTTACATGTTGGATGGGGAGGCTGGGCCTTGGTGGAAGTCCGTGATCGGACTCGGGCTCGAGAGACCCCAGAGTTGCCATGGACTTGGGAGGAGTTTGTTGAGGAGTTCAACAAACAATATTTTCGAAGTGGTGAGGAATCAACTTGAGATACAATTTTGCAGTTAGTACAAGGGAGAATGACGGTGAGAGAATGGGGTAGAGTTTCTCGACTTGCCCGTTTTGCTCCGGATTCGTCAACCACAAGTGATGAAGTCAAGAGGTTTCAGCAAGGTTTGAAGCTTTACGAGGTTAGGGGAGGCGTAGCTCCATTTCAAGCGAGGACCTATGAAGAGGTCATGAGCAAAGCATTGGTTGTAGAAGAGGAGAACAATAACAGATATAGACAGAGAGAGCAGCAGAGAGGAGGAAATGAACAAGGAGGAACGGGGCACTATGAACCGGTGAACAAAAAGCCGAGGTTCATGGGCCAGAATCAGAGACCACAATTTCAAGGGGTTTGGAAGACCGCAAGTAACAACAACAACAACACCAAGAGAGGTTTCCATTACTTGCGTCGGGGAGACCTATTCCCTATGAGACCCCTGCCATGTCTACTCGCGCCACTATCACACAGGGTTCTCGTACTGTTTCTTCCGCACCTCGGGAGACTTGCGCAAAGTGTGGCAAGCCTCATAGAACAGTGGACTGTAGATTGGGAACTAGGGGCTATTTCCGATGTGGCAAGGTGGGCCACTTGATCAAGGATTGCCGAGGGCGATAAGAGAAAGACGGTTTCGATTCTGCACCACGACCAATTCAAGCAAGGAAGCCATCATCCAGGAGAGCCTATGCGATCCTTCACGTCAGAAGGTGGAACGCATGACGTCATCCAAGGTGAGATTTTTAAAATTAAAGGAAAATTTTCTTTTCATTAAAACTTTTAGATAGAGAAGAAGCATGCATTAGGAAATTATATAGATTCTTTCTCAATACCAAAAGTCAGATGTAAATTGAGGTGTAAATTACTGTGAAAATTAGTGTATGTGTGTATGTATAGTATAGGTACTCTAAAAATATATGAAAAAGGATGCTTCGGTGGATATGACGCCGAAAGTGTTGATAGACCCCGGGTCTACCCACTCATTCGCCACTCCACGCTTCGCTAAGAAGATGAAGATTATTCCAGACGTTGGATTTTGTCCTATCTGGTTCATTCCGACCGAGAGTTAGTAGACACGGAGTTAGCTTGCAAATCCATCATTGTAGTAGTTCAAGACTTAGAAGTGCATGAATTGGAAGCAAAGTTGATATTAGACATGCAAGGGTTTGATGTGATCCTTGGCATGGACTGGTTACAAAGATTGTAAAAACCGCTGATTGCAAGAACAAGGTAGTCATTTTCGCACCCAACACAAGAAGATCATTTCGGTTTCAAGGAGTGAGGTCGCCATCGTAATCGATCTCAAAGAAGAAGGGCCGAAAATGATCGAAAGGGTTGCAGGATACTTAGCTTTCTTAAAGGAGGACAAGGAGGAAAAGAACGTCATTTCGAGATAGCGCGAGACTTCACGACGTGTTTCGAAGAATTGCCTCGATTACCTCCGTAAAGAGAAGTAGAATTCGCCATTGACTTAGCACCGTGAACGGAGCCTATTTCAAAGCACCTTATAGAATGGCTCCACCGAAAGTTAAAGGAGTTGAAGGAACAACTACAAGAGCTTATGGAAAAGGGGTTTGTTAGACCGAAGCGTGTCTCCATGGGGAGCACCGGTCTTGTTTGTCAAGAAGAAAGATGGGTCAATGCGCTATGCATTGACTATCGCAATTGAACAAACTCACCGTGAAGAACCGCTACCTTTGCCTAGAATAGACGATCTATTCGACCAACCGCAAGGAGCAAGGTATTTTTCTAAGATCGACCGAGATCCGGTATCATCGAAGTTAAAGGCGAGGACATTCGTAAGACAAATTTTCCGGACACGGTATGGACACTATGAATTCCTTGTGATGCCGTTGATTAACGAATGCTCCAAATCGCTTTATGGATCTGATGAACCGAGTGTTTAAACCACACTTGACTCTCGTCCGTAGTATTTGTTGATGATATATTGATATACTTCCAAATCCAAGATGTAACACGAAGAACATTTGAGGATTGCTCTACTGACGCCACGTGAACACCAATTGTACGCCAAGCTCAACAAGTGTGAGTTTTGGTTGGAAGAAGTTAGCTTTTGGGACATGTCGCCTCAAAGCATGGTGTCACAGAGATCCAAAGAAAGATAGAAGCAGAGTTAAATGGGAGCAACCAAAGACCAAAGGACCGATGTCCAAGTTTTCGGCTTAGCAGGCTATTATCGACGTTTCGTTGAGGGGTTTTCAAAGATATCGGGACCTCTCACAAAGCTGACACGAAAAGATTCAAGGTTTGAGTGGAGTGAGGCATGTGAGAAGAGTTTCCAAGAACTCAAAACGAGACTCACTTCGGCTCCAGTATTAGCGATTCCTTCAGGCAGTGGAGGATACGCCGTGTACAGCGACGCGTCATACAATGGCCTAGGTTGTGTGCTCAACCAACACAAGAAGGTGATAGCTTACGGATCAAGACAACTGAAAGAACACGAGAAAAATTACCCGACGCATGACTTAGAACTAGCAGCAGTCATTTTTGCGCTGAAGATTTGGAGACATTACTTGTACGGTGAGACATTTGAAATTTTCACCGATCATAAGAGCCTCCGATACTTGTTTACACAGAAAGAGCTCAACATGAGACAGCACAGATGGATGGAATTCCTCAAGGACTACGATTGCTCTATACAATACCATCCAGGCAAGGCGAATGTAGTAGCCGATGCATTGAGTCGAAAAGGTTCAGCTCAGTTAGCTTCTTTGATTTTGGGTATGCACCGATGGAAATTATTGGAAGACTTGGCAATTTATGATGCGAACATTGAGTCAAAGGACACTGGATCCTTTTTGGCTAACATATCAGTAAAGCCAGTGATATTTGAGCATATCCACGATCTACAGATGAAAGATCCAGCGTTAACAAAGATTCATCAAGACGTGAATGAAGGCATCAGGTCGGACTTCTCAGTAAAAGAAGATGGTTCCTTATTGTTTAAAGGCCGTCTATGCATTCCGGACAATGCCGACCTAAGACGAATGATTCTTGATGAGGCCCATAAGTCAAATTATGCTATCCACCCTGGTAGCACCAAAATGTACCAAGATTTGAAAAAGAACTACTGGTGGAGAGGACTGAAACAAGACGTGGCCGAGTACGTGTCACGATGTTTGACTTGTCAGCAGGTGAAGGTTGATCATAGACATCCTGCTGGACTATTGCAACCTTTACCAATACCAGAATGGAAGTGGGAATCGATCTCAATGGATTTCATTGTTGGATTACCCCATCCGCTAAGAGACACAATGCCATTTGGGTCGTCAGAGACCGATTGACCAAATCAACAGACTTTTTGCCGTATAATACTACATATACGCAGAAGACGGCGACTTATACATGAAGGAGATTGTAAGATTACATGGTATTCCAAGCAAAGATAGTTTCAGATCGTGATCCACTATATACGTCCAAGTTTTGGAAGAAATTTCAAGAAGGAATGGGAACACGACTAGACTTTAGTTCAACTTTCCATCCTCAAACTGATGGACAAACAGAGCGAGTGAACCAAGTAATAGAAGACATGCTCAGGGCATGCATGCTTGATATGCAAGGATACTGGGATGAGTATCTTCCGATGCTCGAGTTCGCATATAATAAGCAAACGAGCATTGGCATGGCACCGTATGAAGCTCTGTATGGACGACGATGCAAGTCACCTCTGAATTGGGAGGAAACAGGTGAAAAATTTGTATTAGGACCGAAACTACTTGAAGATAATGCTACCGTCGTTCGAATTATCAGAGAAAGGTTGAAGACAGCACAGAGTAGACAGAAAAGTTACGCCGATATGAAGCGGACTAGTGTTGACTACAAAGTGGGCGAGCATGTGTTTGTGAAGGTGTCACCTATGAAAGGTGTAATGAGATTTGGCAAGAGAGGGAAGTTAAGTCCACGTTATGTTGGACCATTTGAAATTTTGGGACGAGTAGGTGAAGTTGCATATCGCATTGGTTTACCACCGCTATTTGATCGAGTACATAATGTTTTCCACATATCGATGCTCAGAAAGTACGTGAATGATCCGTCTCATGTGTTAGGAAAGCAACCTATAGAGATGTGTGAGGACATGAGCATGGTAGAGGAACCAGTGGAGATTCTGGATCGAAAAGAGCAAGTACTGCGCACTAAAGTGATTCCCTTAGTGCTTGTTCGGTGGAACAATCATCCAAAAGAAGAGGCTACTTGGGAACGAGAGGTCGATGTGAAGGAACAATATCCAGCCTTGTTTCCAACGACGTGAAATTTCAATGTAAATCACAAACATGTTTGTGAAATCTCCACTATGCTTGAAATTCAATGGAAATTTTGATCCAATCTGTCATAAATTGTCAAAAAAATAGTAAAAGAAAGAAAGAGATTGAAATTTTGTAGAAATAGGGCAAAACCGATTAATCGAATTTCAAATCGATTAATCGATTTGGAATTTCGATTAATCGATTTTGTTCGATTAGTCGACTGGCATGTGCCAGTGACTGGAAATGTGAAAGAGAGTTACAATATACATAGAAGACCAAATTCGATTAATCGAATTGGACATTTCGATTAATCGATTTGGAATCAACAAGTCGATTTGGACATTTCGATTAATCGAATTAAATTTCGATTAATCGATTTACTTAAGAGATTTGAAGAAATTGAATACACATAGACAATTTCGATTAATCGAAGATAGTTTCGATTAATCGATTTTGAAGTTTCGATTAATCGAAATGAGTTTCGATTAATCGATTATTTAAAGAATTCTGGAAATTGAGAAGTTACCACACGATTTCGATTAATCGAAGTGAAACTCGATTAATCGATTTTGGAATTTCGATTAATCGAAATGGATTTCGATTAATCGACTGGCTCGCGCCAGTGAGCTTAAAAATTTAAAATTTTAATTAGATACGATTTCGATTAATCGAAATGATTTCGATTAATCGAATTTGACTTTCGATTAATCGATTTTGGAAATCGATTAATCGATTTTACGCGGCTTAACCTAGTTTTGAATCTCGATTAATCGATTCTGAATTTCGATTAATCGAGCCGCGGGCTATATATATAAGATTGGGGATTTTATTCCCCATTCGAAAAAATTTTCTTGCTTTGGGGTTTTGGCGTTTCACCTTCTTCCTTCTTCTCCAACCAACCGAGCACTCTAGGGTTTGCGTTTTCAGTGGTTTCGGATCGGATTCAACTACCATCGCATCCAAAACCCACGGTAAACCCTAAATTCGTGTTTTCCTTTCAATTTGAGTTAGAAAACCCTAGATTTTTCCCAATATGCCGCCCAAAACCCGATTGTCTTCGAAGAAGGCGACTTCTAAGTTGCCGGTTAGGCGTAAGAACGCCGCACCACCACCACCTACCCCATCGCCGGTGAGGACTCCATCACCGTCGGAATCGGAGACCACCTCCGGTTCGACGAGCGCGTCTACGCGCGAGTCTTCCCGCGAATCCACCCCCATGCCACCACCACCCACCAACGTGGAGCAACCAAACGAGTGGTGGGCTGCCAAGACCTTTGAGGTCGAATATACCATCGACCCTACCCTTTTCACCGATCCCGACGTACCGGGCGAGACCCAATGGGCTCAAAACTATATAAACAATGCCGGTCTCGGCAATCTTCTCAAACCAATCCGGGGTTCCTACTACCCTAGATTGGTGAGATTATTCTACCAAGGGCTAACCAATGGCCCTACCGACGACTGCATCATCACCAAGATCGAGGGTCGCCTCTACACGATCACTCGGCGCCACATTCATGAGGTGCTCGAGTGCTACCTCGAGTTCACCCCGGAGACCACCCTATTCCCACCCTTTGTGGAAGACCCCCGATTTGAGGAAGTCATGACCCTCATGACAAATGGCAAGAAGGGGTCGGGCACTTCCATCAAGAGGGTCGATCTTCCACCCTACATGTGGATGCTCGACTCCATAATAAAATGCAACCTTTACCCGATGCGCCACGACACGGAGCGTGTGGACAAAGTGCAACATGCACTTTACGCGGCCTTCTGTGGCCGATGGTTTGATGCTACCAAGGTCATCCTAGAAGGGATGAGGTACATCAAGGGCAAATTGATGAAGGGCAACATGAGGCCCAAGGAAAAGATGCCCTATGCTCGGCTCATCTCGAGCATGTTGGAGTGCTACTCCAACGAGACATCCTACACCATCTCACCTCACGAGGTGAGGGCTACGGATCGCGTGAAGACGTTCACAAAGTCTTCATGGACCCGTAGCTACAACCTGCTAAAGCGGACCCTACCAGCTCCGGGTCCCGCTCAGACAGAACCGGCCCTGACCGCCACCACCCCCACCACCGCGCAGACCCACACCCCCGCTCGCCGCACCACGAGCCATCCGTGGGAGGGCTACTTCCTGACGACCGACACCCACACCACGCCACACGCCACTGACTCCTACCTCATCCTACTGGCCCCCATCCGGTCCTACCATAGAGGCGTGTTGGCCAGAATGGAAGCGAATAACAAGAGGATGAACCGGAGAATTGATTTCCTCATGTTTCACACCCTCAGTTCATCCCCCACACCTACATGGATATCTTTCGCTGAAGAAGAATGGACCGGGCACCATGACCTTTCATCAGGGCCCGGTCTTTAGGACGCAATTACATGACGTGGGTGCCTCTACATCCACCGCCGTTCCACCTACCGACGCGCCGCAGCCACCTCCGACTACCCAGATACCACCATCGCCACCACCGCCGCCACCGACAGCTATCACAGCACCACCACCGCCGACCGAGGAACTGCTCCGATTACTCAACGGTGGAGGAGACAATGATTTTTTTGTTTATCATTTTGATTGTATACATGTATAGTTTTGTACGCCAACTTATGTGGCTTTATATGATTTCAATTATTAATACAAATGAAATTTTTGTACGTAAATGAAAAAGTATTTATGAAAAGTTTAGTTGTCTACATTGTTGTATCGTGTAATTGCAAGTTCCATTTAAATTCACACTCTACTCGTAACTATCAGTACCTCAACGCGTCTAAGTCGAATAATCCACCTCACCTCAGAGTGTGGGGGGGGGGGTTGAGATCAGACCACCACACCTTTGGGTGATTTTCGAGGACGAAAATTCCCAAGGTGGGGAGGATGTAATAACCCGAAAAAGCACGTCAAACGAGGACCTCGGGATCCGTGCCCGATTGGTCCTAGGTTTGACCATGAGATAGTTTATTGATAAACTTATGGTGAGATGAGCGAATGTGATGTGTGAACCAATGTAGAAGAGTGGAGAGATAGAGGAGTGTGTAGAGTGGCATACACTGATGAGTGTGTATGTGCTCCACACCGAGAAAAGAGATAAGATAAAAAGGGTTGAAAACCCTAACTTTCATGTTTTGGTGGTTGAGAGAAGTAAAGAAGAGAGAGAAAGAGAGAGGAGTAAGAGAGGAGTTATTGTGGGTGATTGGAAGAAGGATTCAAGCATTAAAGAGGCCGGATTTGACGCAAGGAATCCGTTAGAAACCAAAGCTAGAACCCTAGCCTTCCAACCCAAGATTTGAAATCAACTTGAGAGCTATTCAAGGTAAAATTTTTGTAAATAAGATGCAGGTTAAATTGTAAAATGTGGGTTAAATCATAGGATAATGGCTTAGAAAAATAGAAGAAAAGTATGGAAAAAGATGGGAAGAAATTTCGAAAGGTTGAATCGACAATTTCGATTAATCGAAATTGGGTCATTAATCGAAATTGGCGAAGTTGAAGGTCGGAGGATTCGATTTCGATTAATCGAATTGAATTTCGATTAATCGATTTTTTGGATTTCGATTGATCGATTTGGGAATCGATTAATCGAATCGAGAAACTCCAGTGGACCCTGTGGGGTTAAAGGAAATGACTTGAGGAAAAATCGACTAATCGAAATGGGATTTCGATTAATCGATTTTTAGTTTTCGATTAATCGATTTAGAATCGATTAATCAACTTGTGAAACTCAACTATTCGAACAGTGGGTCTACTTTGCGAAAAGAAGGATTTCGATTAATCGAAATTGGATTCGATTAATCGAATGAAAACTCGACTGTTCGAACAGTGAATTTGCTTTGCGAAAAGAAGAATTTCGATTAATCGAAATTGGATTCGATTAATCGAATGAAAACTCGACTGTTCGAACTGAGAATGGACTTTGCGAAAAGGAGAATTTCGATTAATCGAAATTGTTTCGATTAATCGATATTTACTTTCGATTAATCGATTTTGGAATTCGATTAATCGACTGTAGTAAACTTTGTGGACTTTTGATTCTTACTTCAAGACTCTAGGGGGGTCTTGAGACTTATTCATTACATCTTTTGTGACGTTTCGAGTGTGTTTAATGGTATCATAGGTGATACGTATGGAAGTGGGCACAAGGAGCCGAGTGGGACCTTGATGCATTAAATCGATAGAGACCTAAGGTAGGGAACACCTTGAACATGTACCTTATTTTGCAAGAGCATGTATGTAGTGATATAAATTTCCATTCAAATATTTTTACTGCTTAAAGAATTGTGAAAAGTGTGTGTGTGTGATATTCATAAGAGTAAACAAATGAGCCATCCCCAGGGGATGAAGAAGTAAAGAGAAAAGAGCATCAGGTGTGATGCAAGTGAATGGATACATCCCAGGGATGTATCCAAGGATTGAATCATGCTTGATAGGGCCTAACTGATATAAGATAGCACACTTACACGGTGAATAACTATATGTAAGGCAATCGATATTTTGTTATTTGAGGTTTGATAGGTTACCCCACGTGGCGGGATATCCACGATCGACACGGCGGGATATCCGTGACCGATAATGGCGAAAACCGTAGGCCGCGGAGGCTTATCCAGATATAGTAAGTACACCCTGTGGGTGTTGATGAGATGTGAAACCCGCCACCAATCCCTGTGGAAAGGGGCTTGGTACTATTAGTATTCCTGTGGGAATACATTTAAAACTCTCATATAGATGACGATGAAGGGTATCTCGGGCTCGATGCTATATTGCTCGGGATTATTTAAGTTGAAGTTTAAGTTTTGCTTTAGGCCTTCAAAGATCATTCATGATTAACTAAAAGACATGAGTAATCTACCGAATTGAAGTGTTTTAATTTGTTTTCATCAATAAATGCATAGACACATCATGCATGCATATCATAGAATACATGTGAGTTATATTTATATGTTCAATTGTGTTCTGTTCCCTATTGAGCTAGGATGTAGCTCACCCTATAGACTATACGTCAGGGTCCACTACTAGCATGCCGAGGCTTGAGGAGACGACCGGTGAGTCGGACCTTGCGGCCGTGAGAGTTAGAGCCACCTCCAGAGGACTTCTTCTAGAGGACTCTGCTGTGCGACTTTGAGGAGTTTTAGTTGGAGATTGTACGGCTTGGTATGTCAAGCCTGGTTTTTGATTAAACCTTGTGTATATGGATATCAGAGTATTCTTTTGGGCGAACCATCCATGATGATGGTTATCATCGATGGTTCGGATCGGTTCTCCCTTCATGCAGAGGCATGAGGGTAGAACTGTCTTTTGAGAAGTGTTTTTATGTAGATTTAAATTCCGCAAGTTGTTCTTATTTATTTTATGCTTGATATACCAGTGTTCCGTGCATAGTTGAGGGGCACGGTCAAGATGATCGTGCTGATGGCACGGGTTTCGGGGTGCCGAAATCCGGGCTGTCACACGTTCACTCTTCAACAAATAGGTACCCATCAACCAATTCTGTTCTTCTCATATCCTGTCGCGTAACGACGGGCTAAATAAATGAACTCTATTCTATTCGCTTTATAAAAATTTCTAATAAAGAAGAATGTGATGGCTAACCCTAGACATAGATTCTATTTTAATTATTTTTCTTTTCTTTTTGGTAAATCTTATTTTATTTATTTTCTTTTCTTTTGGGTCTTTGTCGGAACCCTAATTTCTTCAGAAATTCCTATATCGATCGATCGATATATTCTCATTCTTGATCGATCGATTCAGAACCGAAATAAAATTTGTATATTAACTTATATAATCGATCGATCGATTCTTAATTTCGATCAATCTATTCTTGACTGTTCCGCATTACAAATTTCGCTGTAATTTTGACTGGTCGATTTGAAGACCAATAGGTTGATGTTGAACTAACCAATTATGTCTAACTCATCAATTGTGATCAATCAATTATTAAATTCGATCGATCGATTCTGGACAAAACCAATGTACTATTTCACTTTAATTTCGACCTGTCGATTCCAAGACCGATTGGCCGAATATGAATAGAACTAAGCTACTTCTTTATTTTCAATGCGATTGATCGATTCCAATACCGATTGATCTATTCTTGTCCGAACAGACATTGAACTCTTTCCTTATATTTTCAATCGATCGCTCACAAAATAGGTTGATCGATTCTTCACCATGGTAATAACCTTTTTATTATAATTCGGTGTATGCATCGTTTATGCTCTATTATACACTTGATTGAGACTTGACCCATGATGTTTTGGACTCGGATTTCATACCCGACTCGAGGTCAAGGGTTCCGAAACCTCGATGTCTTTTGGTGGAGTATCAAATATTCTATCCCAATTTATCACGACCAAAACTTTTAATACTTGCTAATCACAAGTAGGTTTCAATTGATAGTCGTGATTTACCTAACTTAGAATTGAAATATCTTTTAATTCAAACATTGAATTATAATATATATATATATATATATCAATTTTATCAATTCAACGCAACCTCTTCAATAGCATGAAGAGTTAAAAATTTGATGCCTTCGTGAAATTAAATTCGAACCTTTATGTTCTCGATTTCACCCACACTGATAACTACCCTATTCTATATTTGTATTGGAGTGTTATATATATATATATATATATATATATATATACATGTATAATCAAAATAAATTTTTGAATGTAAATCTATTCTCTAGTAAGATAAGTTTCATGCTTCCATCTTGGATATGTTATACGAATCTTGGGTAGGTTAAGTCATGTACGTGAGTGAGTGAATTTATACATATGCTTGGGCGTGGTGATTCACTGGGATGATATCGAAATGGGGATCACACCATATTCGCATTTCACATAACTCACGGTGGTATGGGACATCATGACAAGTGTGATAAGTGCGGATTCAGTGTAACCTCATACACGGTGCCATAAACAGTGATCCTACCACCCTAAGTCTTAAATATGATAGATTAAGTATAAGGCTTGTCTAAGGTTAAGTTCAAGGTTAGGTTAGGTGTTAAGATACGAGTAAGATAATAAGACACCATTGTATAGCCTAATATAAGATTAAAAACTTAAGTTTATACTTGTCGTTCCTTATGTAGCCATCATAAGGACTACAATGTCTGTAGTCAAGACAAGTCTCTCAAAAGACATTATGAGTTACAATATGAAGTATGTGTTTTTTCCTTTAGAGATCGTATGACTCGTCTGCTAGCCCTGTAAATGGATGGGGTGTATGATATAATATGAAATGGTATGGACGGCATTGTAGTATGGTGGTATGCTACTATGATGACCCTTGGATAATAAGTTCGAGCAGCAACTTTGACACAGGTCGTATTAGGTTTATGAGTATGTAAGTACGCCCATGTGATGTACAGACGTATGTGACGAGATAATAAGATATGTTGTGTATAAGGTATAGTGAGGTACTGTGACAGCCTAGATTTTGGCACCTCGAAACCCGTGCCATCAGCACTATCATCTTGACCGTGCCCCTTAGCTGTGCACGGAACATTGGTATATCAAGCAATGAACTGAATTGAAATAATAAATAAATTGCGGAATTAAATTGTCATATAAGTATTTCTCAAAAGACAGTTCTACCTTCATGCCTCTGCATAAATGGAGAACCGATCCGAACCATCGATGATAGCTAATCATCACAGATGGTTTGCCCAAAAGAATAATCCCAAACTCTAATTACATTGTTTAACCAAAAACAAGGCTCGACATACCAAGCCGTACCAATAATCTCACAAACTCTCAAAGCTGCACAAAGGAGTCCTCTAAAAGAAGTCCTCAGGAGGTGGCTCCAACTCGTCTCTGGCCGCAAGGTCCGACTCACCAGGGTCAACGTCCCCTGAAGTCTCGGCAGCTGCTAATAGTGGACCTGCGACGTATAGTCTAAAGAGTGAGCTACATCCTAGCTCAATAGGGAACAGAACACAATTGAACATATAAATTACAACTCACATATATTCCATGATATGTCATGCATGATGTGTCTATGCAGTTACTGATGAAAAATAGTTGAAAAGAATCATGTTTTACTGATAGTTTACTCATGTCTTTTAATTATTCATGAATGATACTGAAAAGGCCTAAAGCAAAACTTAACCTTTCAACTTAAGTAATCCCCGAGCAATATAGCATCGAGCCCCGATGAGATACCCATCATCGTCATCTATATAGACAGTTTTAGACGTATTCCTTGAGAATACAATTAGTACCCAAGCCCCTTTCCCCTGGGGATCGGTGGCGGGGTTTCACTTATCTCGACTCAACACTCCTGGGGTGTGCTTACTGTGTATGGATAAGCCTCCGCACTGGCTTACGGTTTCTACCAGACGATCATGATATCCTCCCGTACCCGTGGATATCCCGTCACGTCGGTGGGGTACCCTATCAAACCTCAAATAACAAAAAATATCGTGTGCTTTACATATAGTTATTCACCGTAAGTGTGCTATCTTATATCGCTTAGGCCTTATCGTATATTCAATCTTGGATACATCCCTGGGATGTATCCATTCACTTGCATCACACCTGATGCTCTTATTTCTTTACTTCCTCATCCCCTGGGGATGGCTCATCATGATTACTCTTTTAGATGTTACACACGCACACTTTTCACAAACTCTTAAGAAATAAAAGCATTTTGAATTGAATTCTATATCACTACATACATGCTCTTGCAAAATAAAGTACATGTTCAAGGTGTTCCCTACCTCAAGTCTCTGTTTGATCATGCATCAAGGTCCCACGTGGCTCCTTGTGCCCAAGTTCACACGTACCACCTATGGTACCATATAACATATGACATATATCACTAAAGATGTAACCAAGAAGGTCCAAGACCCTCCAAGAATCTTAAAGTCAAGTTCAAAAGTCATCAAAAATTGGCACAGTCGATTAATCGAACTCTAAAATCGATTAATCGAATCTGATTTGATTAATCGATTTCTAAAATCAATTAATCGAAATTCAAAATCGATTAATCGATTCTCAAATTGATTAATCGAAATTCCCATTCGATTAATCGAATCCCCATTCGATTAATCGAAATTCACCATTCTATCCAGTCGATTCTCAATTCGAGTAATCGAGTTCCCAAAATCGATTAATCGATCCTAATTCGATTAATCGATATTCTAAATCGATCAATCGAAATCCCATTTTGACTAGTCGATTTTCCCAGGTCTTTGTCCTCCATCCACTAGAGTCCACTGGAGGTTCTCAGTCGATTAATCGACACCAAAATCGATTAATCGAAAATCAAAGTCGATTAATCGAAACTCAATTCGATTAATTGAATTCGGGTTCTTTGACTTTTCAACTTCTTGGCGAAAATCGATTAATCGAATCTCAATTTCGATTAATCGAAATTGCCAGATTCAGCCCCCTTTTGGCTGTTCTTTCCAATCTTTTTCCTTTATTTTTCTAAGCACTTAATCTATCATTTTAAACATTCTTAACTACAATTAAGCTCTTCAATCTATGCATTAAATCTACAAAAATTTCTTACCTTCAATCAATCTCAAATTGATTAGGTCAAGTGGTTGGAAAGGTTAGGGTTCCAGCTTTTCTTCTAGCGGATCCCTCACGTCGAATCCGGCATTTAAATGCTCAAATCCCCCTTTCAATCAGTTGCAATAACTCCTTACTCACTCCCCTTCTTTACTCCTCTCTCTCTCTATCTTCTTAACTCTCTCCAACAACTCAACCATTGATTTTAGGGTTATTAAACCCTTTTTATCTCCCTCTAGCTTGTGTGTTGAGCATATGCACCTGAACTAGGTGTATGCGACTTCAAATTTACATCACACTCCACATATTCACTCGAATTCTCACATCTCATCCGTTCATCGCACCCTATGCTAACTATTGGACTCCTATTTGGTCAAACCTATGACCAGTCGGGCACGGATCCTGAGGTCACTGTTTAACGTGATTTTTAGGGATATTACATCCTCCCCACCTTGGGAATTTTCGTCCTCAAAAATAACCCAAAGGTGGGTTGGTTTGGGTCCCCCCCTCCCCCCACACTCTGAGGTGAGATGGCTCAGTTGACTCCAGACATAGCAAGGCAATTCCAAAGAAATACATGTATAGAATAGAAAATGCAACGATACTGGAAAATTGACACCAAAAATTGTGATTTCTATTAAGTGTTTGAAATTTTTTTTACAAATTGCCAGATAGGTTGGCATACAAAATACTCATACATACTAGGAAACAACTCAATAAAAAAGAAGATGAGAGCACGAGGCTCATGCAGTCCCCTCGTTAGGCTGGTCCGATGGTGGAGCTATGGGGGTCAAGTGGTCACTGTCGTCGGGAGGTAGAGGTAGGCCGTGATTGTGGCATCTCTCATGAATCGGCGCAGAAGTGGAAGTACCAGCGTCGGTAGCCGCGGTGGTCGGACGGAAGACGGGACCCCTATGGAAGGCGGTCCGTCCCGCGGTCCACTCCTCCTCCTGAGCTAAGTACCGCTGATAGTCCAACGGGTAGATGTAGTGGAGGGTATGGAACATAAGGAAGTCCATCCTCCAGTTCATCCGCTCGTTGTTGGCCTCCATACGTGCCAACACCTCCTCGACGGTAGGGCCGAAGTGAGCTGCGCGTCGGCGGTAGGATGATGTGGGTGTAGCTGGTGTGGAATGGGTGAGAGTGAAGGGCGGTGGAGAGGGTGCCCTCCTCAAGGCTCAGGTGCGCCTCACCCACGGTGGGAAGGCTCAGCCGGTGCGCTCACCCACGGTGGGTCCCATGTGGTGGTGGGGTGGTGGGGCGGACCCGGCAGGAGGGTCCGCTTCAATAAGTTGTAGCCACGGCTCCATGAAGACTTCGAAAACGTCTTCACTCGGTCCGTTTTCCTCACCTCGTGGGGCGACACCATATACTTGGGAGCGTTGGAGTAGCACTCCAAGATACTCGATATGAGCTGAGCATACGGCATCCTCTCCTTGGGCCTCAAGTTGCCCTTCATCATTTTCCCTTTGATGTACCTCATCCCCTCTAGGACGATCATGGTAGCAGCCTGAAGGCGCATAAAGTGCCTGTTGCACTTTGTCTATGCGCTCTGTGTCATGGCGCATTGGGTATAGGTTGCACTTGATTATAGAATCAAGCATCCACATATAGTGGGGAAGGTCGACCCTCTTGATGGAGGATCCCAACCCCTTTTTCCCGTTTATCATGCGGGTCATGATCTCTTCAAATCTAACTTCCTCTTGAAAGGGTGGGAAGAGGGTGGTCTCTGGTGTGAAATCGAGGTAACACTCTAGTACCTCGTGTATGTGGTGACGGGTGATCGTGTATTCCCGACCCTCAATCTTGGTCAAAATGATATCGCTCAGTCTGTTAGCCCTTGGTAGAACAGTCTAACCAATCTAGGGTAGTAGGAACCCCGGATTGGTTTCATAAGGTTGCCGAGACCGGCATTTCGTAGGTAATTACGAGCCCATTGGGTCTCGCCCGGTACATCGGGGTTGGTGAATAGGGTTTGATCAATGATGTACTCGATCTCGAAGGTCTTGGCCGCCCACTACTCATTGGGTTGCTCGACATTGGTGGGTGTTGGCGGCATGGCTATGGACTCGCGTGAAGACTCGCGCGTACACGCGCTTGTCGAACCGGAGGTGGTCTCCGATGCCGACGGTGATGGAGTCCTCACCGGCGATGGGGTAGGTGGTGGTGGTGCGGCGTTTTTACGCCGAATCGGTAGCTTGGAGGTCGCCTTCTTTGAAGACAACCTAGTCTTGGGTGGCATTTTTGGGAAATCACTAAACTAGGATTTATCTAGTTCAAATGAAAAGAAAAGTATAAATCTAGGGTTTACCGTAGAGTTTCGATCCAAAATAGGCGATCTTGGTCCGGAATCGACGAAAGAAACCCCAAAACCCTAGCTGTCTTGACCGGTTGAAGAAGAGGAAGGAGAAAGAGGAATGGCGCCCAAGTTTGAGAATTTCGAATGGGTACCAAAACCCCAACTCCAATATATATAGGCTGGCTTCGGTTAATCGAAATACAGATTCGATTAATCGAGTTTCAAAATTAGGTTAAGTCACGTGAAATCTATTAATCGATTTCTCAAATCAATTAATCGAAGGTCAAAATCGATTAATCGAAACCATTTCAATCAATCGAAATCGTATCCGTTTAAAATTTCAAGTTTTTGAGCTCACTGGCGCGAGCTAGTCGATAAATCAAAATCCTTTTCGATTAATCGAAATTTCAAAATCGATTAATCGAAATTCACCTCGATTAATCGAAATCGTGCAGTCCTTTTTAAATTTTCAGGATTCTTCAAGTTATTCGATTAGTCGAACTATGATTCGATTAATCGAAATCTAAAATCGATTAATCAAATTTCACATCGATTAATCGAAGTCGTTCCTCATACTTCAAATTTTTCTAATTTCCTTAAGTTTATCGATTACTCGAACTTCCAGTTCGATTAATCGAAACCATAAATCGATTAATCGAATTCCTCCTCGATTAATTGAAATTTCACAAAATCCCTTTAAGTTCTTCTAAAATTCTCAATTTATTTGATTAATCGAACTCTCAATTCGATTAATCGAAAATCTAAATCGATTAATCGAAAACAAGATCGATTAATCAAAATTTCACTTTGTCATTTTTCTAATCCTTACTCACTTTCCCAGTCACTGGCACATGCTAGTCGACTAATCGAACAAAATCGATTAATCGAATTTCCAAATCGATTAATCGATTTGAAAATCGATTAATCAGTTTTGCTCAATTTCCGTAGACTTTCAAGTTTCCTCGTCTATTTGCTTTATCTTGGTAACTTATGATACTAACTGATCCTTAGGTCTACAAAACACATCCTCATGATCATGTGTGCATAAAGATTTTGCTTCTTTATCATACTTCGATCAAAATTTCCATTGAATTACAAGTGTCATTAAAATCCATAAACATGCTTGCGGTTTACATTTGACTCTCAAGTGGTTGGAAACAAGGCTGGATATTGTTCTTTCACATCGGCCTCTCGTTCCCATGTAGCTTCTTCGTTCGGATGATTTTTACATCGAACAAGCACTAAGGGAATCACTTTAGTGCGCAGTACTTGTTCCTTTAGATCCAAGATCTCCACCGGTTCTTCTATCATGCTCATGTCTTCACACATCTCCAAAGGTTGACTTCCTAACACATGAGATGGATCGTTCACATACTTTCTGAGCATTGATATGTGGAAAACGTTATGTACCCGATCAAATAGCGGTGGTAATCCAATGCGATACGCAACTTCACCTACGTGTCCCAAAATTTCAAATGGTCCAACATAACGGGGACTTAACTTCCCTCTCTTGCCAAACCTCATTACGCCTTTCATAGGCGACACTTTCACAAACACGTGTTCACCCACTTTATAGTCGACACTAGTTCGCTTGATGTCGACTTTATTTTCTCGACTTGACCTTTCTCGATTACTTAACGGTGGCATTGTCTTCAAGTAGTTCTGGCCCCAAAATAAACATCTCACCTGTTTCTTCCCAATTGATGGGTGATTTACATCGTCGTCCATACAGAGCTTCATACGGTGCCATGCCAATGCTTGTTTGGAAATTGTTGTTGTATGCGAATTCGATCAACGGTAGATACTCATCCCAGTATCCTTGCATATCCAGCATGCACGCTCTGAGCATGTCTTCTATCACTTGGTTCACTCGCTCTGTCTGCCCATCAGTTTGAGGATGGAAATCTGAACTAAAATCTAGTCGTGTTCCCATTCCTTCTTGAAATTTCTTCCAAAACTTGGACGTATATAGTGGATCACGATCTGAAACTATGCTGCTCGGAATCCCGTGTAACCTTACGATCTCCTTCATATATAAGTCTGCCAATCTTCCTACCGTATACATCGTATTGTACGGCAAAAAGTGCGCTGATTTGGTCAATCGGTCTACGATTACCCAAATGGCATTGTGTCTCTTGGCTGTACGCGGTAATCCGATAATGAAATCCATCGAGATCGATTCCCACTTCCATTCTGGTATTGGTAAAGGTTGCAATAGTCCAGCAGGATGCCTATGATCAATCTTCACCTGCTGACAAGTAAAACACCGTGACACGTGTTCGGCCACGTCTTGCTTCAAACCTCTCCACCAATAGTTCTTTCTCAAGTCTTGGTACATTTTGGTGCTACCAGGGTGGATAGCGTAGTTTGACTTGTGGGCTTCATCAAGAATTGTTCGTCTTAGGTCGGCATTGTCCGGAATGCAGAGACGGCCCTTGAATAATAAGGAACCATCTTCTTTGACTGAGAAGTCTGACCTGATGCCCTCAATCACGTCTTGATGAATCCTTGTTAATGTCGGATCTTTCATCTGTAGATCATGGATATGCTCAAATATTACTGGTTTCACTGATATGTTAGCCAAAAAGGATCCTGTAGCTTTCGACTCAATATTCGCATCATAAAGTGCCAGGTCTTCCAATAATTTCCACCGGTGCATACCCAAAATCAAGCAAGCTAAGCATTTGAATTCTTCCGACTCAAGGCATCGGCTACTACGTTCGCGTAGGATAATCTTGTATAGAATAATCATAGTCCTTGAGGAACTCCATCCATCTGCGCTGTCTCATGTTGAGCTCTTTCTGTGTAAACAGGTATCAGAGGCTCTTATGATCGGTGAAAATTTCAAACGTCTCACCATACAAGTAGTGTCTCCAAATTTTCAGCGTAAAAATGATTGCTGCTAGCTCCAAGTCATGAGTCAGGTAATTTTTCTCGTGTTCTTTCAGCTGTCTTGATCCGTAAGCTATCACCTTCTTGTGTTGGTTGAGTACACAACCCAAACCATTGTATGACGCATCGCTGTACACTGCGTATCCTCCACTACCTGAAGGAATTGCTAGTACTAGAGCTGAAGTGAGTCTCGTCTTGAGTTCTTGAAAACTCTTCTCGCATGCCTCAGTCCACTCGAATCTTGAATCTTTTCATGTCAGCTTCGTGAAGGGTCCCGATATCTTTGAAAACCCCTCGACGAAATATCGATAGTAGCCTGCTAACCCAAGAAAACTTCGGACATCGGTCACTGTCTTTGGTTGCTCCCATTTAACCACTGCTTCTATCTTTGCTAAATCTACAGTGACACCGTGCTTTGAGACAACATGTCCCAAAAAGCTAACCTCTTCCAACCAAAACTCACATTTGCTGAGTTTGGCGTACCATTGGTGTTCACGTAGCGTCTGTAGAGCCATCCTCAAATGTTCTTCGTGTTCCGTCTTGGATTTGGAGTATATCAAGATATCATCAACGAACACTATGACGCAGGAGTCCAAGTGTGGTTTAAACACTCGATTCATCAGATCCATAAATGACGCCGGAGCATTCGTCAACCCAAACGGCATCACAAGGAATTCATAGTGTCCATATCGTGTCCTGAAAGCTATCTTCTGAATGTCCTCTGCCTTGACTTGCAACTGATTGTATCCAGATCTCAGATCGATCTTGGAAAAATACTTTGCTCCTTGCAGTTGATCGAACAGATCATCAATTCTAGGCAAAGGGTAGCGGTTCTTCACAATGAGTTTGTTCAATTGTCGATAGTCAATGCATAGATGCATTGACCCGTCTTTCTTCTTGATAAATAAGATCGGTGCTCCCCATGGAGACACACTCGGTCTGACAAACCCCTTATCCATGAGCTCTTGTAATTGTTCTTTCAACTCCTTCAATTCAGCCGGAGTCATTCTATATGGTGCTTTCGAAATAGGCTCCGTTCCCGGTGCTAAGTCAATGGCGAATTCTACTTCTCTCTCTGGAGGTAATCCAGGCAATTCTTCTGGAAACACGTCGGCGAAGTCTTGCACAACTGCTATCTCAGAGATGATGTTCTTTCCTTCCTTGTCCTCTTTTAAGAAAGCCAAGTATCCACTGCAACCCTTTCTGATCATTCTCTCGGCCCTTACTGCTGAGATCAGTGGCATAGGTGATGGCCTCACTCCTTGAAACCGAAATGATCTTCTTGTGTTAGGTCTGAAAATGACGACCTTGTTCTTGCAATCGACTGTTGCACAATGTTGCGCCAACCAGTCCATGCCAAGGATCACATCAAACCCTTGCATGTCCAGCAGTATCAACTTTGCTTCCAATTCATGCACATCCAGGTCTCGAATTGCTAGGATGACGGATTTGCAATCTAACTCCGTGTCCACTAACTCTCCAGTCGGAATAGACACAAATAGGACGAAGTCCAACGCCTCTGGAACAATCTTCATCCTCTTGGCAAAACGTGGAGTGACGAATGAGTGGGTAGACCCTGAGTCTATCAACACTCTAGCATCATATCCAACGAAGCATCCTTTCTCATATACAGTTAAAGTACCTATAGTATACATACATACATATAATAAATTAACCATCAATTTATACCCCTAATTCACATATAAACTTAGTGTTGAGAAAGAGAATCTACTCTAATTCCTAATGAATGTACCTTCTCTATCTAAAATTTTGAATGAAATTGAAATTTCTTTATTTTAAAAGAGTCTCACCTTGGATGACTTCATGCACGTTCCCTGCTTCCTGAGCAGTGACTGCATAGGCTCTCCCATGAACGACCGGCTTTCATGCTTGAATGGGTCGTGGTGCTGCAACCGAAGCCGTCTTTCCTTTATCAGTCTCGGGGCAATCCTTGATCAAGTGGCCCACGTTGCCACATGGGAAACAACCCCTGGTCCCTGCTCTGCAATCCACTGTCCTATGAAGCTTGCCACACTTGGCACAAGTCTCACGAGGCGCGAAAGAAACTGTACGAGAACCCTGTGTGACCGTAGTGCCCGTAGACATGGCAGGGCTCTCATAGCGTAAAGGTCTCCCCGACGCAAGTAGTGGAAATCTCTGTTGGTTATGCTGTTGCGCTGGTCTTCCAAAACTCCCTTGGAACTGTGGTCTCTGATTTTGGGCCACGAACCTCACCTTTTTATTCACCGGTTCATAGTTCCCTGATCTTCCTTGATCATTGCCTCCTCTTTGTTGCTCTCTCTGTCGGTATCTATTCGTATTCTCCTCTTCCACAACTAATGCCTTGCTCATGACCTCCTCATAGGTCCTTAACTGAAATGGAGCTACTCCTCCCCTAACCTCAGGCTTCAAACCTTGCTGAAACCACTTGGACTTCATCACGTCGGTAGCGACGTAATCCGGAGCAAAACGGGCAAGTCGTAGAAACTCCACTCCATATTCCCTCACGGTCATTCTCCCTTGCACCAATTGTAGAAATTGGATCTCAAGCTGATTTCTTACCACTTCTGGAAAATATTGTTTGTTGAACTCCTCAACAAACTCCTCCCAAGTCCAGGGCAACTCCGGGGTCTCGAGCCCTAATCCGTATCACGGACTTCCACCAAGGCCCAGCCTCCCCATCTAGCATGTAGGCTGCCCATCTAACACTTTCATCCTCCGTGCATGTCAGCACACTAAAAACCATCTCCATTTCCATCAACCAATTTTCTGCTGCCATCGTGTCTGCCTGCCCAGAAAATGAGGGAGGTCTCATCCTCCTAAACTCCGTGAATGACGAAGGCACAGGCAGTGTGGGTCCTCAGGTGGTGTAGGTGGCTGCTGTTCTCTCGCTGCATGAGCTGCAAAGGATGCGGCTTGTTGTGCCATGGCAGCTGCCATGGTCTCCATGGTATGCATCATCCTTTGTCGCTCCTCTCTATCCTCTTGTCTTTCTTTAACTCTCTCCTGTTCCCGTTGATCTCGATCCTGACGATCTCGATCCTCATCATCTTGCTGTCGACTATTGCTGCCCCCTGGGGCCTCACTGCCTCCTAAAGGTACTCGATTTGTAGGAGAGATGTAATCATCTCCACTACACAAACTCCTTTGTTGGCCTCCCCTTGGTCGGCCTCTTCCTCTAGACGACATTGACGACTGCATTTGAAACTAAAGTTTCGTTAGCAGAAGTCCTTATGTTCTGACAGCCCAGATTTCGGCACCTCGAAACCCATGCCATCAACACGATCATCTTGACCGTGCCCCTTATCTGTGCACGAAACATTGGTATATCAAGCAATGAACTGAATTGAAATAATAAATAAACTGCGGAATTAAATTGTCATATAAGTATTTCTCAAAAGACAGTTCTACCTTCATGCCTCTGCATAAATGGAGAACCGATCTGAACCATCGATGATAGCTAATCATCACAGATGGTTCGCCCAAAAGAATAATCCCAAACTCTAATTACATTGTTTAACTAAAAACAAGGCTCGACATACCAAGCCGTACCAATAATCTCACAAACTCTCAAAGCTGCACAACGGAGTCCTCTAGAAGAAGTCCTTAGGAGGTGGCTCCAACTTGTCTCCGACCGCAAGGTCTGACTCACCAGGGTCAACGTCCCCTGAATTCTTGACAGCTGCTAATAGTGGACCTGCGACGTATAGTCTAAAGAGTGAGCTACATCCTAGCTCAATAGGGAACAGAACATAATTGAACATATAAATTACAACTCACATATATTCCATGATATGCCATGCATGATGTGTCTATGCAGTTACTGATGAAAAACAGTTGAAAAGAATCATGTTTTACTGATAGTTTACTCATGTCTTTTAGTTATTCATGAATGATACTGAAAAGGCTTAAAGCAAAACTTAACCTTTCAACTTAAGTAATCCCCGAGCAATATAGCATCGAGCCCCGATGAGATACCCATCATCGTCATCTATATAGACAGTTTTAGACGTATTCCCTGAGAATACAATTAGTACTCAAGCCCCTTTCCCCTGGGGATCGGTGGCGGGGTTTCACTTATCTCGACTCAACACCCCTGGGGTGTGCTTACGGTGTACAGATAAGCCTTCGCACTGGCTTACGGTTTCGCCGCCGTATCGGTCACGGATATCCTGCCACGTCAGTCGTGGATATCCCGCCACGTCGGTGGGGTACCCTATCAAACCTCAAATAATAAAAATATCAGGTGCTTTACATATAGTTATTCACCGTGTAAGTGTGCTATCTTATATCAGTTAGGCCTTATTAGACATAATTCAATCTTGGATGCATCCCTGGGATGTATCCATTCACTTGCATCACACCTGATGCTCTTATTTCTTTACTTCCTCATCCCCTGGGGATGGTTCATCATGATTACTCTTTTAGATGTTACACACGCACACTTTTCACAAACTCTTAAGAAATAAAAGCAGTTTGAATTGAATTCTATATCACTACATACATGCTCTTGCAAAATAAAGTACATGTTCAAGGTGTTCCCTACCTCAAGTCTCTGTTTGATTATGCATCAAGGTCCCACGTGGCTCCTTGTGCCCAAGTTCACACGTACCACCTATGGTACCACATAACATATGAAATACATCACTAAAGATGTAACCAAGAAGGTCCAAGACCCTCCAAGAATCTTAAAGTCAAGTTCAAAAGTCATAAAAAACTAGGACAGTCGATTAATCGAACTCTAAAATCGATTAATCGAAATTCAAAATTGATTAATCGATTATCAAATTGATTACTCGAAATTCCCATTCGATTAATTGAATCCCCATTCGATTAATCGAAATTCTCCATTCTATCCAGTCGATTCTCAATTCGAGTAATCGAGTTCCCAAAATCGATTAATCAATCCTAATTCGATTAATCGAAATTCTAAATCGATCAATCGAAATCCCATTTCGACTAGTCGATTTCCCCAGGTCTTTTTCCTCCATCCACTGGAGTCCACTGGAGGTTCTCAGTCGATTAATCGACACCAAAATCGATTAATGAAAAATCAAAGTCGATTAATCGAAACTCAATTCGATTAATCGAATTTGGGTTCTTTGACTTTTCAACTTCTTAGCGAAAATCGATTAATCGAATCTCAATTTTGATTAATCGAAATTGCCAGATTCAGCCCCCTTTTGGCTGTTCTTTCTAATCTTTTTCCTTCATTTTTCTAAGCACTTAATCTATCATTTTAAACATTCTTAACTACAATTAAGCTCTTCAATCTATGCATTAAATCTACAAAAATTTCTTACCTTCAATCAATCTCAAATTGATTAGGTCAAGTGGTTGGAAAGGTTAGGGTTCCAGCTTTTCTTCTAGCGGACCTCTCGCGTCGAATCCGACGTTTAAATGCTTAAATCCCCCTTCCAATCAGTTGCAATAACTACTTACTCACTCCCCTTCTTTACTCCTCTCTGTCTCTCTCTTCTTAACTCTCTCCAACAACTCAACCATTGATTTTAGGGTTATTAAACCCTTTTTATCTCCCTCTAGCTCGTGTGTTGAGCATATGCACCTGAATTAGGTGTATGCGACTTCAGATTTACATCACACTCCACATATTCACTCGAATTCTCACATCTCATCCGTTCATCGCACCCTATGCTAACTATTGGACTCCTATTTGGTCAAACCTATGACCAGTCAGGCATGAATCCCGAGGTCACTGTTTAACATGATTTTTGGGGATATTACAGGTACATTAGGATTGGAATGTGTTTAGATAATGGTCTTGCACGTTCATTATGGTATATTTTCCTTATTTAATTATTTTGACACTCTTTTATTTCCATATGCTGTCATACTATTGCCATTGGTCACGAGATCACCTGAGTTGTGTAGGGTGGATTGGTAGTTTGTAGACTGAGTTGCACGTTGTTTAGCAACTCAGCCCTTCTGACATTTAAATTTTAGGTGATTTTGTCGACGAAGTAGACGCTGGCTATCCAGATCCCATTGATACTAAGTTCGTCGATCCTGTGGACGTAGATTACCAAGAGCCTTGGGAGGGGGACACTATAGTTTCCAAGAAGATCTTGGTACTGACTTTGATCCGAGCACCGATTACTGATAGTGCTAGCTTAGTATAGAGATGAGGATCTCTAGTTTAGCCTGCTTTTCTTTCATTTTTATTCTTACTATTATTGATATTATTATTTCATAGCCTCGTTTATCGGATTTGTTTCCGACACCTTATTCTTTTGATTAGTAGTTATTTATGATCTTGCTTTATCGCATTTGTTCATTTATTTATGACTATCATCGTATTTAATCTTTATTTGTCAGATTCACGAATTTCGTGGAGCTATATTAGCACGAGAACTTTGATTATGTGTATGTCTGCTTAGCATATCTGGGATGCGTGTGGATTATAATTCAAAATTCTAGGCCCTCGGGATGGGGTAAAATTTCGGGTCGTGATAGTGATAGTATCAAAGCCCAGGCTTTACTTCCTTGAGGGTTGAGGGACTAAGAAAATTACGATCTTTGAAAATTTGACGATTACAACTGGAAAAAACTTTCGGATGACTAATGATTTATGTTTTTCTATAGATGTCTTTGTTGGACTGTGTGACTCCTGTAAGTAATCTATATCATTTGGGGTTAGACAGATTCAAACATAGCTCAACCTCTTGATCTTTTGAGAACTTATCGATCATAAGAAAAAGTGATCACTTATGGTATGAGTTTCTATGGTTCAATTGTGGATTTAAATACTTATTTGATAAGGACTTATGTGGTGGGAGCATGTCTGAAAAATTAGATAGGATTGAATAACAGTTAGAAAGATATATTTAGATTTGGAGGTGATTAAATAAACAAATCCTTGAGAATTTGAATATTTGAGATTCAAGGTAAATTGAGATAAAGAATATGGGAATAACTTATGGGAAGTCATTTCAACTTGTAAGACAATACAGTTTGAGGAATTATAGTTAATTGAGGAGTAACTATGTAATATCCCGGATATTTTGACCTATTTTTCGTTTACCTCGGTAAGCATGTCCGGAAATTATTGTGGAATATTTTTATTTTGGTAAGCTAAGGCTATGATAAGACTTGTCGCAAAAGGAATTTGTCAGAAGACGTGTGTAAGTCATGTAAGCGATGACTTACACAATAGGGTTGGTGTTTGTGTTTAACACCGTATAGATTTTCAACTTAAGTGGATAAGTTGTAAAATAATAAAATCTAGATATTTTATTTGCATAACTTTTGGTTATAAGAGAGTTGAAAGAGAAGTTAACTTCTCCCTCTCGCGTTAGAAATTAAGCCTCTAAGGCCTTGCCTCATTGTTGATCTTAGATCTAGAGAGTTTGAGAGCTCCTCTTTCCATCTCAACCATTGGTTCGCCTTGTGCTTAAATTCGGATCTATTTGAAATATTGAAGGAGAAGAGAGATGTGGGAAATGAAAAGTTCTCTGTGAATTTGTTGTGGCTGAGGCAGTGTCCACCTCTTTATGAATATGGATTGATTTGAAGAATCTGAACCATTGAGCGTGGAGATTGGTTTCGGTGCGTGTATAGGTGCAACGGGATCAACGGTTTAAGCTACAAGAGGTAGGTCTTGAAACCTCCTTGTGTCAATTTGTTGGTGTTTTGTTTAGAATGGAATGATGTGTGTTCAATATCAAATCTGATGGCTGTGGTTGAAACTGAAGAAAAAAGTTCGGACTTGAAAAAGTTGGCAGCCATAGAACCAGGGAAATTCGAGGGTCGATTTTCAAATCGATGGTCGAATTTGGAAATCGACCATCGAATTGGAAATCCAGGGTTGATATTCTATGTTTTGTGACTGATGTGCAGTTTTGAAATTCGAGGGTCGAAATTGAATTCAACCATCGAATTTCAAATTCGACCATCGAATTCTGTCCTGTTTCAGGCATTTGAAATTTTGGTTAGATTTTTAATCTACAAGCTTTTGGTTTGATTTTTGGATTCTATATTAACACTGAGAGTGTTAATATATGTAGGTTTTGACAATTAGGAGTCCTTGGTGAGGACTGCTTGTGCATGATTTTGAAACTTCCTTGTTAAGGTAGGGGAACCCTATTTGTTATTTGCATCAATTTATAAGCATAAACTATTTCGGCTATTTCTTTTAAGAAGCATTAATTTTGGAATTCTGTTATATACAACATAAATAAAACTCAGAAGATATGACACAAATCTGAAAATTTTGGAACTTTGTTATGACTAAGAACTTCGAAATTTCAACCTCAGAACCTTAGTTAATCTTTGAATCAGAACTTTGAATCAGAACTTTGAAAAATCAGTATATGTTATGAATAATAAGCCATGATATGTATTAGCATTTGCATTTGATTTAGGGTTCATACGTACGATGCCCTAGATTCTACCAACCGTGTTAACGGTATTACTTTGGCGCAAGTTTCCCTCATAGCGTAGGGGCTTGTTGCACTTTAGAAATGGGTTCATGAACGACGATGGTCAGTAGGGTTTCCCATCGGTCACGTAGTCCGCTCTCATACTATAGGAAATTTGGGAGATAAAATTAAGTTATAAATTTAAGACAAGAAGCATGCTAATTCAGAAGAATTTCGAACACATCAAATTTACGTTTTCATTTTTGACTCAGGATTAGAACTGGAGATTTAGTTCGCAAAGCATCATTTGAAAATCATATTTGAACCGATTCCTGTCTTTGAAAACCTTACTTATAATGAAATGCAAATAGATCTGTTTCCTCTATTGGGCTTTGTTGTTAGCTCACCCTCGACTATATGTCACAGGTGCTGAGATTGACCTTGGGTCAGAGGATCTGGAGGACTCCGATTATATTCTCGAGGAGGATTTGGACATACCAGCTGAGGAGTTTTTCCCGTGATCTTAGATCCTTTATTTTTTATACTTTTGTCTGAAAATTATTTGAATATTGGGCCCTAGGCCATTATTTTGGTTCTTTTGATATCACTCGAGGAACCATTATTGTGAACCACTATTTTAGGTGATCGGATTGGCCATCACCGGTGGTTCTTCTTGGTTCCTCACAGTGATATATTTAATTTTGTTATAGAAAGCTTTTGTTTTTGGATTAATTTATGCTTTGCCTCTGTCTTTAGACCTTTGTACTATGTTGTCGGCTTCTGTTTGTTACGGCTTATTGAGAAATCAATAAGTTGATGAACCGGCCTTTCCTATACCTTAGGGATTGGAAAAGTCGGGTCGTCACAAACTATTATCCTTAAATATGAATGAAATATTTTGGGATCAACTAAATACAAAGTAGAGAGCAGTCTGCCTTGAAATTTTAAAAGACAAATTTTGAGAGGAATAGTTAATCGAGAATAAATTATTTAAGAGACTTCGAAAGATGCAAAATATTAAGGGTATAACAGAAGAAAGATGTCCTATTAGCAGAAGACTTAAAATTTTATCTAAGAATGCCTTGAGGATTAAGAGGTTGCAAGGAGATGTAATCAGTGAAGACTAGATGTAAGAATTTAACAAAACAAATGATCTTAGGAATCAAGAAACTAGAATATCCCAATTGCAAATTTAGGACTACGGATTAGTACTATGTGTCACACCTGAAATATCGAGTGCTTAAAAATAATTAGGAATGACATAATTTGAGATTGAAAAGCCCGAATCTCTATATTATTCATTAAGAATTTATGGATCACGAGTTAGATGTTAATGGAAAATTCTTAGAAATGTTTAGATTCATAATTGCCCCTTTTATTGAACTATTGAACCACGTTTGCATGTTGAATGACATTTGATGGTAAGTGAGACAATAGTAACTAAATTTCGACTTGGTGATCATTCGATCGGGGGCTAGTTTGGTTTAATTTGAGAAAATGAAAGAATTTAGGGTAAATTTAAAATTTTAGACGAAATTGAAAAAAATCAAACTAGTATTAGAAAAAAAGTTTGACAGAGCACACATTCGAAGAAACTTGTAACATCAGATCAAATTATTTTGTAGATTGATGAATTGGAGTAGACCCATATTACACGGAGGAGATGACCCTACCTCGATGATATCAAATATTAAGGGTTGCAAATATTAAAGCTTTCCGATTGTTTTGTGAGAGTAACAGAGAAACAATGAGTTTAGTTTTTAATCAATACCTAATTTTGGATGACGAAAATTTTATAAGGGGGGAGAATAAAACAACACGGATTTTCTTAAATCTTTTTAGTGGTGTTAGATGATGTTTTGCACTATGCATAGTGTTAACGCTCCACATCATAACCTATTCTATTTCTATAAAAACTTATTTAAGTTACGTAACCCCTTTTCACTTTTATTATTATAATCTTTCAAGAAAATCAAGCCGTACTCTAATTCTTATTCTTCTCTTCTTTTAAGAAACTCTAGTCGTCACAACCTCTCTTTCTTAACTCATCTCTCCCAAAACTCTCGAATCTTTTCTCTCAAAACTCTCATATGTTCCTCTACAAGAACCACCGCGATCTATTTCTACCTTCTACCATCAAGATCGAAGCAGAAGGAATAAAAAATGACTTGGACGGGCCATCGTGTTGGTCGTCGATCTCCTCAACCCTAATTATCGTAGATCTATCGTTCACGCTTCAACAGGTGGGTACCCATCAATCCATTCTGTTCTTCTCAGATCTTGTCGCGTAAGGTACGTTCGATTGCATATCGACGAGCAAAATAAATAAACCCTATTTTATTGGCTTTATAAATATTGCTAATAAAGAAGAATGAGATGGCTAACCCTAGCCATAGATTCTATTTTAATTATTTTTCTTTTCTCTTTGGTAATCTTATTTTATTTATTTTCTTTTCTTTTAGGTCTTTTTTGGAACCCTAATTTCTCGAAAAATCCCTATTTCGATCGTTCAATTCTCATTCCCAATTGATTGATTCGGAACCAAAACAAAATTTTCATATTAACTTATATAATCAATCCATCGATTCTGAATTCTGATCGATCGATTCCAAATAATAATGCATTACAAATTTTGCTTTAATTTCGACCGGTCGATTTGAAGACCAATCGATTGATATTAAACTAACCGATTATGCCTGACTCATTAATTGCGATTGATCGATTATTAATTTCAATCGATCAATTCTGGACAGAACCGATCTACTATTTCACTTTAATTTCGACCGATCGATTCCAAGACCAATCTGTCGAATCTGAAAAGAACTAAGTGACTTCCTTATTTTAAATGTAATCGATCGATTCCAATACCGATTGATCGATTTTCATCCGAACATACATTGAACTTTTATCTTATATTTTCTATCAATCTATCACGAGACAGATCGATCGATTCTTCAACATGATAATACTCCTTTTATTATAATCTGGTGTATGCATCCTTAATGCTTTTTTATACACTCGATTAGGACTCGACCCGTGATATTTTTGACTCGGATTTCATACCTGCCTCGAGGTCTAGGGTTCTGAAAGATCGATGTCTTTTGGCAGAGTATTACCCTGATTTATCACGATCAAAACTTTTAATGCATACTAATCATAAATAGGTTTCCATCGATGGTCATGATTTACCTAAATTAGAATTGCAATATCTTTCAATTTAAATATTAAATTATGGTAATCTATATATATATAAATATATCAATTTTATCGCTTTAACGTGACCTTTTCGATAGCATGAAGAGTTAGAAATTTAAAGCCTTCATGAAATTAAACTCTGACCTTCACATTCTCTATTTTACGCACACTAATAACTATCATTTTCTGTATTTGTATTAGAGTGTTATGTAAATAGATATACGTATAATCATAATGAAATAATGAATTTATATCTATTCTCTAGTAAGATAAGTTTCATGCTTCCATCTTGGTTATGTTATACGAATCATGGATAGGTTAAGTCATGTACACGAATGGGTGAATTCATACTTACGCTTGGCTCGTGGTGATTCTTTGAGATGATATAGAAGCGGAGATCACATTGTATTCCCATGCCTCACAACTTATGGTGGTATGAGACATCATGACGAGTGTGGTGAGTGTCAATTCAGTGTAACTTCATACACGGTACCATAAATGGTGATCCTATCACCCTGGCCTTAAATATGATAGATTAAGTATATGATATGTCTATGGCTAAGTTCAAAGTTAAGTTAGGTGTTAAGACAAGAGTATGATAATAAGACACCTCTGTGTAGGCCGGTATAAGATTAAGAATTTAAGTTTGTATATTTTATTCATTACGTAGACACCGTAAGGATTATAATGTTTGCAGTCAAGACAGGTCTCCAAGAAGACATTACGAGTTACGGTAAGAAGTACGTGTTCTCGCTTTTAGAGACCGTATGATTCGCAAGCATCCCCCATGACTGGATGGGGAATATGATATGATATGATATTGTACAGAGGGCATTATGGTATGGTATGGTGTTGTGCTACTATGGTGACCCTTGAATATTAGGCTCGAGCAGCGACTCTAGCACAAGTCGTATTAAGTTTATGAGTTTGTAAGCATGCCCATGCGATGTATAAACATATGTGACGAGGTAATAAGATATGGTACGTGTATAGGGTATGGGAAGATACGTTAGGATTGGAGTGTGTCTAGATCATGGTCTTGCATGTTCATTATGGTATATTTTTTAAATTTGATTATTTTAATACTCTTTTATTTTCATATATTGTCATACTATTGTTATCGCTCACGAGATGCATCCACAATGTACATGAGTAGTGTAGGGTGGATTGGTAGTGTATCTATAGAGTTGTGTGTTATTTAGCAACTCAACCCTCGTGACATTTATTATTTCAGTTGATTTTATTGATGGAGTAGATGCTAGCTATCTAGATCCCATTGACACTGATTTCATCGACCTTGTGGACATAGATTGCAAGGAGCCTTGAGAGGGTGACGCTGCAGGTTTTCAGGAGGATCTCGGTGATGACTTTGATTTGAGCACCAAAAACTGACAGCGCTAGCTTGGTATAGAGATTAGGACCTCTAGTTTAGCCCGTTATTCTTTCATTTTTATTCATACAGTTATTGTTTATTATTTTATAGCCTCATTTATCGGATTTGTTTCCAACCTCTTATTATTTTGATTAGTAGTTATTTTATGTTATTGTTTTATCGTATTTGTTAATTTATTTATGACTGACATCGTATTTAATCTTTATTTGTCGGATACACGGATTTCATAGGGCCATATTAATTCGACAATTTTGATTATGTGTATGTCCGTTTAGCTAATCTGGGATGCGTGCAGGTCTTGATACGGAATTCTACACCCTCGACCTGGGGTAGAATTTCGGATCGTGACAGATTCAGGGTGAGTAGTTGTGTTAAACCAACACCATCTAATATGGCAATAAGGAAAATTTTCCAAAGCGACCCTGTCAGAGTCACCTTTTCTGTCAGAGACCCTATATTTTCACCTTTCACCTAACCGACCAGCTCCAAGCCGATCCAGTTCCAGCTGGCGCGAAAAGTCTCAAATACCCCTTCTTACACTTTATTTCGTTCTACATAGTTTAAAAATTTAAATATTTGCACTTTTTTATATTTATGCGATGTGAAGCAACATCTATGGTGTCCGGATTGAAGGCCACAATATAAAGATTGATGGTGTCAAAGATTGAGCAGTCTCAAATACCCCTTCTTACACTTTTTTTTTTAAACAGTCGATACCGCCAGTTTAAACAGTCGATACCGATTGTTTAAAGAGTCGGGATCAACTGTTTATCCCGACTCTTTAAACAGGCGATATCGACTGTTTAAAAAAAATAAAATTATTATTTTATTTATTTATTTATTTTTTAACAGTCAATACCGACTGTTGAAACAGTTGGCATCACCTATTTAAATACTTGATCCCAACTATTTAAAAAATAAAATAAAATAAAATAAAAATAAATAGCCGATCTCGACTATTTAAAAAATATATATATATATATTATTTTTATTTTATTTTATTTTATTTTTTAAATAGTCGGGATCGACTATTTAAACTGGTGATACCAACTGTTTAAACAGTCGAATTTTTTTTTTTTTTTTTAGGCAGTGTCACCATTTTTTTGAATTAATCTTTGACGCCATCAATCTTTATATTGTGGCCTTCAAATTAGATGGCAGAGATTTTATTTCACATCGCGCAAATATAAAAAAGTGTAAATATTTAAAATTTTAAACTATGTAGAACAAAAAAAAGTGTAAGAAGAGATATTTGAGACTTGTTCTGCTACGTGAAACTGGCTCGACTTAGAGCTGATCGATTAGGTTAAAGGTAAAAATATAGCGTCTCTGACAAAAAAAGTGAATCTGACAAGATCGATTTTAAAAATTTCCCTTGATTTTTACTCTTAGAGAGGGCTGAGCCGACTCTAAAAGCCCCGCCAACATGAGTCCTAATACCAACTCCATTGAATAAAATTAGCCATAATCTCTAATTAATTAATTAATTAAAGGGATAAGCCTATATGGCTATATATATATATATATATATATATATATATATATATATATATATATATATATATATCAGCCGAAACATTATTATATAATGGCCCCAACCCATTCATTAAATGTCCAAGCAAAAAAGTTCTGAAACATTATAATATAATGGCCCCAAGTCCCCAACCATTCATTAAATGTCCAAACAAAAAAGTGCAGTTCATACACGAGCTGGCCGTGTACCTGGTGCTTCCTCCAGACTTTGCTGGCGTTGGAAGACGTGCACAAATTCAGAGCCCTGATATCCGTGAAGCATGAATTGGATAGCTGCGTACATGACCTATGTACAAAATAGAAACTATTAAATAAATTGTAAACAAAGATGCAGTAGTGGGTCATTTGACTTAACAAGACCATTAGTTAACGTTTTTCGGGTGGCCCACGTGCATGCGTTACTACAGTTTTTCTTCAGGATACCTGTATCTGCAACCAAATATTAAATAAGGGCAACCATGGTTTTCCTCGGTCATCACCGTTGATTAGTTTGAATTGTTGGGTCGCTCTTAGGGATGTATGTCATTTGAAATCAACATTTGATCGTCTCATAGGTGGGGCTATGATGTCAGACAAAAAAGAATCTCTACGGCCACGATAGAGGCAATCAGACTTTGACAGTAGAAAACCTTGATTGCCCTAAACGAATGTTCGGTGGCAAATTGGAGTACCCATATATGTATATATCATTGCTCTGCGACTCTGTCCATCATTGTGCAATTGCACATGCTTATCCTGATAACGTTTGGGATTTATTTATTTTTTATGTTATACAGGATTTGTTGAAGAAGCAGTGGGTGCAGTGCAGTATGACCACTCATTCTCTGTCACATTATCTCTATCAACTCCCTTGAAAGGAGAGAGTTGTCTTTGACCCTCTAATTTATATTCTAGTATGTCTCTATCATGTCTCCCAATCAAACCCAGAATTTCATCTTATTGCCTCTTGCAATTTTTAGTGCAGTTTCGTACATGTACCATAGCCAATTGCAAAATGAACCTCATTTTCATATTTGTTTATTGGGCAGCGTGGCCGGACTCAGATATACCCAAGCCTGACCCGACAAATTTGAATTTAACTCAAGCCCGGTCCGGACTTGTGGCGGGCACAGGATTTCAAGCCCAAGCACAGCCCACAAAATACTTGCACAATACAAGTATGTCCCTGCCCGTTTACTCATAGCACTTTGTTTTTTAAAATTCTTTGTTAATGATATATGATATCTTGAAAATCTTCTTTTATTAGAGAGGTAAGATGACCAAAATCGTATCTTATTGAGAATATGATTTCTTTCTAAAAATTTGAGATTTCAATTATTAGACTAGAAAATAAGAGAGAGAGAGAGAAGCATGATCTCCCTCCACTTTACTTGGATGGCTTGACATTGATGATAAGAGGCTGTCAAATATAAGAGCCGACGAACTAAGACTATTAGGCCCAAGCCCGGCCCATTTACTTGTTGGGCTTAAAGTTTGGCCTGCCGTATTTATGACCAAGCCCAAGCCTACTTTAACAGAGGCTGGGCCTAATGGGTTGGGCTGGCTACTCGGCCCATTGCCATCACTACAAAAAATAAGACTATTAGCGGGTGCCAAAAAGTGCCGCTATTAATAAAAAAACTGTCGCTGATACCCTTGTCGCTAATAGTCTTAATAATTTTTTTATTATTAGTGGCAATTTTTTATTGTAAAAAACTGCTGCTAATAATCTTATTATTTTTAGCGCACTCTATGTGAATAGTTCCTATAATCTTTTTCTTTTTTTTTGTTTCTGCAAAATGGAAAGATATAAGGTTATTTGATCTATCCATTTATGGTTAAACTTCTTTTGTCAATCTAAAACCGTCACTAGCTTTTTGAGGAAATTACATAAAGGCCTACTTTTAACTAATTTTAAATTATTGTCTTCTGTTTTTTTTGGGTGAGTTTAGGAAAACATGCTCATTTGAGCTAGGGCTAACATGCTCATCTGAGCTAGGGCTCCAACTCAAGGATTGGATGCCACGGCAACCAAAGATCAAAATTTTTGGTCCAAATTATTGATTTCAGTCCTCACCGAAACAATAATTTGAATTGAAATTTCGGTTCAAATTTTCTGTTTCGGTCCCCTCCGAAACCGAAATGAAACCTGAAATTTTGATCCTTGACGGCAACTTTCTCAAGAACGATTAGTATTCCACCAAAAAAAATTGAGCATGATTCGGTACGTATCCACCATTGAGAATGTGGTCAAATGTGACAAAATTCAAAGCATCATATTGGGTGATTGTTACACTATCTTTGACCCATCAAAGAAGGGCTAAAAAGTTAGGTTTTTAAACAACATGTCACGTGACCGATCAACACAAAACTCGTGTATTTTTTAGAATTGTTCCAACTAGGATTATAGTCTAAACCAGTTGAAAGTAGGCATTGAAATCTAAACTGCCCCATTTTTTTGCCATTTTCCCTTTCAAATATAAAATGAATGTTGAAGGAGTTAGTAACTGTGGGCTATATACAGTCTGATATTAGTTTATCTAAATATTTATGAATCAATTATGCTTAGCTAAAATATAAAATATACATTTATGATCTGTATCTTTCTCTCAATCCTAAATATTGATGAATTAATCATGCCTAGCTAAAACATAAGATGCACATTTATGATGTGTACCTTTCTTTCAAACCAAAATATTCTCTATTAATTGGACATACTCCTTTCTTTCAAACCAAAATATTCTCTATTAATTGGACATACTTGCTTGCTTAAAATTTTTGAAGGGTATCAATGGGTGATTTCTCATTCTCTCATGGGATGATAGGAGTGGGTATGCTTTTGGTAATGTAACCCTATATTCTTCTCTATGAATTTCAGTTACTCGTTTAAGGGGGAAAAAATGATTAAAAAGGATTGGCAGGTAAAAGGCACTTCAAAATTAAGGTTGGTAATATTAGGGCAATTGTTTCTTGAAGATGTGTTATTGTGCTAGAAAATATTAGGGAATCCCAAGTTCCAACTCAAACTTGGGATTTGTGGTTTCTAATTTTGAACCGCGAGAGGTGTGGAATCGAAGTACAACATTAATTGCATCAACTACTCTATTGAGAACGAAATAAAACTACCCGATTTTCGTTTTGGAACAACAAATTGCACACGAGATATATATCATAGCACATGATTAAAAAGAAAGACTTTGTTATTTTTGGGATCTGGGCTATGTGTAACACCATCTAATCCATCCCATATGAAGACATGATGAACATAACTTTCAAGTAAAAAATTGGCATCAAACATGTTCTCTATAATCTGATTTATCACAGTCAATCATTGAATTATCACTACGTGAAAAAGCCAAAAAAACCACTGCCTTAAATAGTGATTTTTAAAAAAAATCGCTGCTTTAAACAGTAATTTTTTCAAAAAATCACTGCCCTAAACAGTTGTAAAAAAAGGAGTGATTTTTTTTACCCCTATACAAGACAGTGGTTTATGAACTTCAACAACAACTGCTCTTAACAATCATAGAAAAAATCATTGCTTTTTTTACAACTGTTTAGGGCAGTGATTTTTTTATGCAAATTTAAATATATATATATATATATATATATATATATATATATATATATATATATATATATTTGAAAAAAAAAAAAAATATTACGTCGACAATGCAAATTTTTTTAAAATAATATTTTTTTTATGTTTTTTTTTAATGCAATTTTTTTATGCTTTTTGTAATACTTTTTTTTTAATATTTTTTTTTAATGCTTTAAAAAAAATTATATAAAGAAAAAAAGCTATTCATCCATTCAACTCAAATGAAAATCATTCAATGCCACTAATAAATAAAATAAATGCCCAATTCTTTTATTCAAACAAAAGATTGAATCTCAACCTATGATCCAACCTTTCAAATCAACCAAATATTTTAAACTTTACATGCTCAATCCTTTTATTCAAAAAAAAAAAAAAAGAAGAAAAGAAAGAAAGTTAACAATCTAAGGACCCCATGACCTATCTTCATAATTAAAAAAAAAAAATGTGTTTCGCCTCTCCTGCCAAGTATCTCCGTTCCCTAGTGATCCGTCTGAGGTGAGCTTCAAATAAAAAAGCTTTGCCTGAAATCAAAAGGAGAACGTAATTAAATATTTATGATATTAAGCAATTAAATTAAGATATTGATGATATTAAGCAATTAAACTGATAATACTCCAAGCACATAACAAATTTCAAACACATACTTCACATAAGGGTAGAAGAGCCATAGAATCAGTCTAACTTTTGCGATACAATTGAAATAATTCGGCAAGGATAAAATTCGGCAAGCTCATCATCAATTGAGGGGTTGCCCTCTTGGATAAGCCAAACCAAAAAAATGTTCTGACTAATGACAGAACATCAGCCCATTAGCTAATCAACCATTCCAAAGTAATCAATTGCTGGTTAGACATGAGGCACACTACTGGTTCACCCTCTAAGCAAGCCGAAAAAGGGAAAGAGACAGCTACCCAGTCTGAGGAGGTAGCTACTACCAAGGAGCAGACCAACGCTGAGAGGAGAGCTGAGTTAAAAGCCTATGTTGCTCAACAAGGATTCGACCCTGCTGACATCTTCACCTCTGACTCTGAGTAGTTTTAGCTTGTTATTTTTTAGATTTTTACCTAGTTTTGTATGCTTGCTACAGTTGCTTAGGTTGCTTTTGTATTTTTGTCTGTCTTTTTGGATTATCAATGGAATTTCTCTTTAGTCTATTTACTGTTCTTTTCTTGCTTTCTTTCTATTTTATTGTCTGCTTTCTTGTCATCATTTGTGTGTTTTGTTTACTACTGGTTCCTATTTTGTTTGTGTATTGATGTTCTTTGTTTAGCTACAATTTATTTGTTTATTTGTCTTTCCTTGTTTCTCTGCATATGTTTTTCTCATGCTGCATATTTCTTTATCTTTAAATCAGTGAGGACACTGCTTCTCATAGGTTTAGGGGCGTGGCAAGATTTCCAATGGATAGTTAATGGTAGTGTAGCAAGATTTTAACAGAAATTGAGGGAATAAAATAATTTCCCACTTGGTTTGTTTTAAAATAGAGGAAATTAAAAAAAAATTAAAACTAGAACATGTTATAGTTTTAACATTTTCATGAAGCAAATGTCAGGAATTTTTAAAAATTAGTGCTTAGTGAACTTGAAAAGAGAGAAAATTTTGAGGATATGCCCCAGAAATCTGATGGAGGACCATACCCAGTGAGATTTAGGCCTGAAAAATTTTCTTTGAAGAGTGTTTGGCAATTTTTTCTGCTCTAAGGACTGATTGGATCTACCTCTGCTCACTAGAAGTTAGGCTAATCCAAGTTGAAACAGCTTGACAGCACTCATGACATGAAGGACATGAAGTAAGGCCATCCCTTGGACAGATTGAGATTAAAACTCCCCACCTTTGAACTGCCCTTGAATCACACCTTTTGAGCCTTAAAAATTCCAATTTTCTTTGATAAAAACTAGAAAATTTGAACCCAAAACCTCTTGACCTGTTTCAGTTCACCCTCAATCTGAGAAATCAGGAAATAGGAGGAGAAGTGAGACTAAAGGAGCTGGTTTGATATTTGGTTGAAAAATGAAGAAAATATATTTGAAGGCAAGTGTGATGTATAGTTGTGGCATTCCAGCAGCCCATGAAAAGAAAAATAGAAAAAAAAATAAAAAAAGAAAAAGCGTACAAAAAAGAAAAGAAAAACAGAAATGTAAAACAAAAGAATGAGAAAGAGAAGTCACTTCATTGGATATTTTGAAAGAGAAGAGAAAAACTTGGCCACTTTGGCTCTAAAAACTCAAAAAGAAGATGGATTTATGCTGAAATTAAGGTGTACATGTCACCTCCTTACCTTACTGATTTCTCAATTTTGAATCCTATTCCACCCTTTTATTATTTATAAACTTCACCCATAAGCGACATTACAACCCAATAAAAAGTCCTTACTGATATGAAATTAATTGAGTTGTCATGTGGAGATAAGGATTTGTTTGATCTATAGTGAAAAGAGTTACAAAATTTTAGAAATTAGAGCAATGCCTATGCTCATGCTTGCAGCCCTATTTGAGGTCTGTAACTGCTCTTGAGCTGTGTGAATTGATACAACATTCTATTTTTATTGAGAGTGACAGCCCTGGTGAGCTTTAGGTCTATAATGAAGATTGATGGGGGCATTATCAAAACATGATTCTCAATTTGAGGGTAAGCTTTACATTAATTTTCATACAAATTACTTTGACCTGAGCTGATTGATTGTGAAAGAGTTATAGCAGAACTTTAGTTTTAAACTGTCATGTTTCTGCTGAGAATTCTCTAAAACTGAATGGACAAGGTGAGGAATGAATTTTTATATTGCTTGAATTTTGTTTTAACATGCTGCACTGATATTAACTAATTTTATTGGAGAAGTTTGTGGGTAACTTTACTGTAAACCCTCAGGAGACTTCACTCCTCCACTAGGGATCACCTAGGGGTTTAAAAGGCTTGATGCATATGCTAAATGCATTTGTGTTCCCTACAAAAGTGGCATATTTTATTTTCATTAATTGTTTTTATTTTATCATCCTTTGCTCAGGGACTAGCAAAGCTTAAGTTTGGGAGTGTGTTAAGCAGTGAAAAATACCATTTTTCACCTCCTAACCTGACCTTTGGTGGACCCTTGGACTGACTAATAATGTGTTTTAAGTGTATTTTGTAGATAAGCAATGAATTGCAAGCTTAGTGTAGATATTCACTTAAAAGAGCCAAAGAAGCAATTTGCTGCTCAACATGTGACCTTACAACCCAATGGCCAGCCAGTCAAGCAGTCCACAAGAGCCTTAGAGATTCATGAGAAGGTCATGGACCAAACTGGAAATGCCTGGGACCAAGTCCAGCTACAAGGAATAAAGATTGAACCTACTAAGAGACTTCTGAGTGTTGAACAAATGAAGACCAGCCCACTTGAGAGGTGTGCAAGCTATGCAAGCACTGAAAATAAGCTATCGAGAGGTTCCATGAAGCTGTCGAGAGCTCCCTAGCACCTATCGAGAAGTTCTGAAGGCTAATTATAACATGTCGAGAGGTTCTGAGGAGAAACTGTAAAGAGATTGAGAAGTTCCATAGCTGTCGAGAGGTTGTGATACACAGGAGCTAAGCTATCGAGAGGTTTTAAAAGTGAAGTAGTGAAGAGATCGAGAGGATGCAGATCCTGTTGAAAGGTTGGAAGTGCAGTAAAAAGATCCTGTTGACACCTTACCTGAAGGTGCATTAGAAGTCGAGAGGTTCCAAGTACATCTCGAGAGGTTCAGCTGAACCTCTCGAGCAGTCCAAGACAACCTGTTGACAACTCACCTGCAGTTAAACGACGCTCATCCTCATGAGGTTCAAGCAACCTGTTGAAAGCTCACACAGGAACTTCACAAAGATGTCGACTGGATTTTCTATAACCTGACACAAGGATGAATGCAGAACTGGATAGAGGGTGAGAATACTCTCCAATCCTGTTGACTAGTCAAGCTGAACATATCGAGAGCTACTCAAATCCTAACGACGAGTGCCACTCATCCTATCAAGAAGACTCCAAACCTCTCAAGAAGTCTACAAAGCTGTTGACAACCACTACAACCTGTTGTTACTGTTCTAAGTGTGCATGATTTATTTGTGTTTTGAAAACAAATTTGTAAATGATGAATTATACTGAATTTGGAAAACTAAATAGAATAAAGAAATATCAGCATAGAGAGAAGTTAATTAGCCTGCAAGATCAGGGCCAATTGTAGCAAGTTTTAAATGTAAGTGAGTAAAAGATCGTCTACAGGGAATTGATTTAAAATGCAAGATAAACCTCCAGATCTGAGCTACCAGATCTGACCTTTGATCCTATCTACAAAGCACATAAGATGGGAGGTTGAATTTGTCACATTAACTAAATGATGAAAGTAAAAATTAAACTAAATGATCCATATCCGAGTTGGGGAGATTTAATGTAAATTAATAAGAATGGAGAAATAATATCTAACTTCAACTTAGTACTTGATTGCAGAATGAGAATAAATGTAAAACACATGAGATATTATCCAATCTTCATCTGGCTACCAGCACAGATGCAAGAGAAAGTAATCCAACTCAAGGATTAGAATTGAGTTGAACTTATGGCTATGGTCTATCCACTTCAATGGACACAGATCATCCAATAGTCTTCAATTCGAATCCTTGATTGAGAACAAAAAATACCACTACAAATGCTGTGAGAAATCAGGTTACAAACGCAGATTCTCACAGGGACAATGAATTAAGGGAAATTGCTTTAAAAATAGTAAATCTAAAGGAATCTAATGAATAAGGAGATCACAGGGAACCCTCAACACGAATCTGATTGAGAACGTACTGTTCACAGCAACCTTTTCAAATTCACCATTACAATTATAAAGCACAGCTTAAACAGCTCTTGGATTTATAGTCTTGAATACAATTCTCACTTGAATTACAAAAATATCTCACAGTTCTCAATTACAAATAAAAGCTAGGCTATTATAGAAGTTTCAGACAAGTTATCTGAAATGGAAATGGGGCAATAGAAATGAAACTCAAAATCTGGATACCTAAATTAGGCAAATGGTTCGTCTATTTATAGTTTTCCCCAAGTCCAACTCAGATGTGTATCAACCAATCAGAATTGGTTAGATCTGTATCAACCAATAGGATTCGAGCACAAGGATCCATATCTGTTTTGGCCAATCAGAACTGCTTGATCTAGTTCAGCTAATCAGGTGACAGAAGCATCAATTCTGTTATATAATTCAAAAATCTGTTTGAGCTTCTAGAAGTTCCCTCCAAGTAATTTCATCTTTGGGTGTTCACATGGGGTGAATATGCCTTTGGTTCGTGCTCAGAATCTTTTGAAATATCCTTGGGTTTTTAAATGCATTGGGGCGCGTGCAGAGATTATTGAATTGCCCTTGTAGATGCTGGGAATCTTTAGGATATCATTTCGCACAGTTTGGAGAACTTTTCGCAAGGTACTGTGACTTCTGAAGCTCTTTTCGCACAGTTCTGGTGCTGTTCGCAAGGAGTTCTCTTCTTTTCGAATAGGTCAGGAATCCTTTCGAAGAGTTCAGGTGCTCTTCGAAAACTAAGCCTGGAGCTTTTAGTTCTTTTCGCAAAGTTCAGGTTCTTTTCGAAAAGTTTAGGTTCTTTTCGAAAAGTATTCTGTTATGCATTCTTCTGTTCGAATAGCTCCAAATCTCTTTCCAGGTTGAAACCAGGCCTTTGTCCTCTTTAGTTTAGGCATTTTGACAGCCAGTGAGGTTGTTCCTTCTCCTTCTTTCCCTAGATTAGCATGAGTCATCATCTTTTTGGCACTTTTAAGCTGCTTTCAGGGTTAAGCCTGCCTTCATTGTTAGCTGTAAAACAAACGCTAAAAACACTTATTTAGTATTCTCAAAGGTCTATCAAGACTCAGGTTAAGGGCTGGAAAATGGTGTTTTCCAGTTCTCAACACACCCCCAAACCTAAGCTTTTCTAGTCCCTGAGCAAAGACAAAATTTAAAAACAGAATGAAAAAGCCATTTTTGTAGGGAGCACAGTTGCATTTAGCATATGCAACAAGCCTTTTAAACCCCTAGGTGATCCCTAGTGGAGGAGTGAAGTCTCCTGAGGGTTTTCAGTGAAGGTACCCACAAACTTATCCAATAAATCCGTTAATATCAATGCAGTTCTGTTAAAGTAGACTTTCATCCAGTCAGATTATTCACACCTGCATCAGTCAGGCTGTGAGAGGAGTATCAAGAAAATATCAGTTTAAAACTAAAATTCTGCTGTAATTCCTTTCACCATTCACTCAGTTTGTGTCAAAAAGTTTTTTACAAGACAAATTAATGAAAAGCTTGCCTTCTATTTGAAAATTCAGTTTTGATGTTACCCCAATAAGTTGATTTCAAACCCAACTCTCTCCAGGATTTTCACTCACCATGTAAGTAAGAGGGTTGTACTATTTCACACATAAGAGCGATTCTGACCCTCAAATAGGATGCAGGAGCATAGGCATTGCTTTTCAGTTCTGAATTCACTGCTCTTTTCACCATAGATTACATAATTCCTTATCTCCATGTGACAGCTCAATCCATCTTTGATCAGTAGGGACTTTAACTTGGGTTGTAATGTGGCTTATGGGTGAAATTTATCAAGAATAAAGGGGTGGAATGGAGTTTAAAATTGAGAAGTCAGTCAAGGGAAGGAGGTGGTATGGACACCTTCTTTATTTCAGCACAATTTCATCTTCTTCTTTGAATTTTCAGAGCCAAAGTGGCCATCTTTTTCCAACTTCCAATGAAATGCCTTCTCCTTTTCTTTTCCTTTTTTTTTTTTTTTTTTCAAAGCAACATTGACTGGAATGCCACATTTCTTCTGCTGATACATCATTGCCTTCAATTATTTTTTTACCAAACTGTTACCCAACTCACCTTTCTTCAGCTTTCTTTCCTTTACCTTCTGAATTCTCAGAGTGAGGGTTAGGCTAAATGAGGTTGATGAGGTTTCAAAGAAATCTTAGATTTATAAAGCTCAACTGGTGTGTATCAAGGGCAGTTGTAAAAGGTGGGGATTTTTGAAGTTCAAACTGTCCAAAAGGAGGCCTTACATCATGTCTTTAATATCATGATTGCTATCAAATTATTTCAATTTGGATATGTGTAACTTCTAGTGATAGTAAGGTGTTCAAACAAATTCCTAGAGCAGAAAAAATTGCCAATTCATACCTCCAAAGAATACATTTCAGGCCCAAATCTCACTGGGTATGGTTTTCTATCAAAATTCTAAGGTATATCATCACTATTTTCTCTCTTTTTAGGTTTACTAAACATCAATCTTCTTTTGGAAATTTTCTGACATTCACTTCATGAAAGTATTAGAATTACACTAGGAAATTAATTTTAAAAAGTTTTAACTTCCTCATTTTTTCAAAACAACAGGTGTGAAATTACTTCATCTTCAAAAATTCTGCTGATCATAAGCTGCACTGATGTTAACTAAACTATTGACAATTCTGCCACACCCCCAAACCTATGATGAGCAGTGTCCTCATTGGTCCAGAAGTGCATAAGCAAAGAAAAGAACAAAAAATAAAAATCATATTGACAAAGAAGAAAGAAAAGAAATGCACAGTCATTACAAATTAACAAAAGTTAACAGAAAACAGGAATTACATACTACAGACCCAACAAGACAAACATGTACAATGTATTTTAATAACTGAGCAGTTTTGAAAGGTATTTGGTTCTTTGGTTGCTGCTGCTGTTGTGATTGATAATTGCCCTGGCTCCACCTTAAATTGGGGTGCCCTCTCCATGCATATTCATTTGATTGCATCTGTCCAAACGATTGGGCAGCATGAGCTTGCTCCACCACTAGATCTGGGAACTGTGGTGCAGCTGGACATTGATCATGGGAATGAGTAGGGGACTGGCATATCAGACATGCCTCCTCCACTCTTACAACCATTGGATTTTTAAGTGAGTCCATCAATCTATCAAACTTTGTGGTTAGATTATCCATTTTCCTTTCCAACTCATTCACCTCAGAGATCTTTCCTTTGGTGGTCTGCTGATTGTTCAACCTAGCGGGATTCTCAATGTCTCTTGACAAAGATTCCTGTTGAGTTGAATTTTCACCAATAACTTCAAATAGGTCTCATACCTCCTCAACTATTTTTTGCAAATAGGTGCCTCCACATGAAGCATCTATCATATTCTTGCCCTTTTGATCAATTCCCTGATAGAAGCTTTGAACAAGCTGCCATCGGGGAATTTGATGATGAGGACATTGCCTTAAAAGTTCTTTAAACCTTTCCCATGCTTCATGAAAAGTTTCAGTTGAGTGTTGTGAGAAGGAAACAATATTTTGTCTCAACTGGTTGGTCTTAGACATAGGGAAGTATTTGACTAAAAATTGACATTGCAAATCATTCCAAGAAGTAATGCTGTTTGGTGGCAACATGGACAGCCATGCTCTAGCTTTGTCCTTTAATGAAAAAGGAAAGAGCCTAAGCTTGGTTGCCTCTGGACCCAGTCCAGCTATGTTGAATGTTGTACAAAGAGACAAAAATTCATCCACATGCTTGTATGCATCTTCCTTACAAAAACCATGAAAGGAAGGAAGCATCTGGATAGTTGATGATTTAATCTCATAATTTCCTTCAACAGTAGGAAATTGAATACAAAATGGGGAATTATATGCACCAGGGGCAAAGTAATCCCTCAAAAGTCTAGGTTGCTCACCCATAGTAGTAGTCTCAGCAAAATTCTGTGATATTTGTTTGGTTCTTAATAGCCTTTCAACTTCTAAATTCAGAGGGACAATCTCAGGATTGAGAGTCCTCCTACCAAACATACAACACATAAACAGAGAGTAAAATTATGCAAAGCAAACCTTCAGTATTCCTTTCAAAGTAGATTCCACGCTCAAATGTATAGGAATAACTGCACAGATTTAAACAATAGAACAGTTAGCACTGATGTAATAATAATTAAAAAACTTAGGTCTACTGATTTTTAAAATCTATTCCCCGGCAATGGCGCCAAAAACTTGTTGCTATTCTAAGTGTGCATGATTTATTTGTGTTTTGAAAACAGATTTGCAAATGATGAATTATACTGAATTTGGAAAACTAAATAGAATAAAGAAATATCAGCACAGAGAGAAGTTAATTAACCTGCAAGATCAGGGCCAATTGTAGTAAGTTTTAAATGTAAGTGAGTAAAAGATCGTCCATAGGGAATTGATTTAAAATGTAAGATAAACCTCCAGATCTGAGCTACCAGATCTGACCTCTGATCCTATCTACAAAGCACATAAGATGGGAGGTTGAATTTGTCACATTAACTAAATGATGAAAGTAAAAATTAAACTAACTGATCCAGATCCGAGTTGGGGAGATTTGATGTAAATTAATAAGAATGGAGAAATAATATCTAACTTCGACTTAGTACTTGATTGCAGAATGAGAATAAATGTAAAACACATGAGATATTATCCAATCTTCATCTGGCTACCAGCACAGATGCAAGAGAAAGTAATCCAACAAAAGGATTAGAATTGAGTTGAACTTATAGCTATGGTCTGTCCACTTCAATGGATACAGATCATCCAATAGTCTTCAATCCGAATCCTTGATTGAGAACAAAAAACACCACTACAAATGCTATGAGAAATCAGGTTACAAACGTAGATTCTCATAGGGACAATTAATTAAGGGAAATTGCTTTAAAAACAGTAAATCTAAAGGAATCTAATGAATAAGGAGATCATAGGGAACCCTCAACACGAATCCGATTGAGAACGTACTGTTCACAGCAACCTTTTCAAATTCACCACTATAATTACAGAGCACAGCTTAAACAGCTCTTAGATTTGTAGTCTTGAATATAATTCTCACTTGAATTACAGAAATATCTCACAGTTCTCAATTACAAATAAAAGCTAGGCTATTACAGAATTTTCAGACAAGCTATTTGAAATGGAAATGGGGCAATAGAAATGAAACTCAAAATCTGGATACCCAAATTGGGCAAATGGTTCGTCTATTTATAGTTTTTCCTAAGTCCAGCTCAGATGTGTATCAACCAATTAGAATTGGTTAGATCTGTATCAACCAATAGGAGTCGAGTACAAGGATCCAGATATGTTTTGGCCAATCGTAATCGCTGTTGATCCGGTTCACCAATCGTGTGATGTAAGCATCAATTCTGTTATGTAATTCAAAAATCTGTTTGAGCTTCTAGAAGTTCCCGCCAAGTAATTTCATCTTTGGGTGTTCACATGGGGTGGAATATGCCTTTGGTTCGTGCTTAGAATCTTTTGGAATGTCCCTGGGCTTTTAAATGAATTGGGGCGCGTGCGAAGATTACTGAATTACCCTTACAGATGCTGAGAATCTTCAGGATATCATTTATACGCTTGGAGAACTTTTAAGGTAATCGCGGACTTCAAGCTCTTTTCAGACAGCCGTGCCGTCGCAAGGAGTTCTCTTCTTTTTGAATTAGTCAGGAATCCTTTCGAAGAGTTCAGGTGCTCTTCGAAAACTAAGCCTGGAGCTTTTAGTTCTTTTTGCAAAGTTCAGGTTCTTTTCGAAAAGTTTAGGTTCTTTTCAAAAAGTATTCTGTTATGCATTCTTCTATTCGAATAGCTCCAAACCTCTTTCCAGGTTGTTCCTGGAAAGAGGTTGTTCCTTCTCCTTCTTTCCCTAGATTAGCATGAGTCATCATCTTTTTAGCACTTTTAAGCTGCTTTCAGGGTTGAGCCTGCCTTCATTGTTAGCTGTAAAACAAACGCTAAAAACACTTATTTAGTGTTCTCAAAGGTCTATCAAGACTCAGGTTAAGGGCTGGAAAATAGTGTTTTCCAGTTCTCAACACCTGTCGCACATAATGCAAATTTAGAACTTATCAAGAGGATCCCTGAACCTCTCGACACTCAAACTGGCAACTTCTCAGTTTTCTTTCTTTAGCAACTGTTAATGCTAGAATTTTGTGCACGAGTTCCAAACCACGTCAGCGAGCCCTAGGGGTATTTTTAGCATTCAACTATGCATGATTGGAAACCCTAACTGCCTCACGTGTATTTGCCAATTGTGGACCAATGGGAGAAGAACCTCTAAAAGAGAAATCAGCCACATTAGCAGCCCAGAATAATAGAATTATTCTCTTGGGTTTTGATTAGCTGAAACGGATCTGAGACTGAGGGAGAAGGTATAAATAGAAGAGAGCTTTTACATAAGAAGCATCCAGAATTTGAGAGAACCAGAGCTTAGCATGAGATCCATTTTTCCCTCCAAATTCTCCCTCTTTCTTCCTTCTTCTCCCATTCTCTCTTTAGCCAATCATGAGTGGCTAAACTTTTTTCAGTAGTTAGGGTGAGGTCTTGAGCTATAAATTGAAAGTTTCATTGGCTTGTAAAGGATTGTTTATTAAACAGATTACAGATCTAGGCATAATAGGATTGAATGCTTATAATTTAATTGTGATTTTTAAAGGTTATTCTAATCTACATTTTACTTCTTCATATTTGATTTCCCTGGATTGGATACTCCTGTGGATGCCAGCCAGAAATGGGGAGCTGGTAGCCTGGCATCTGCAACATTTGTAATGGTTTACCTGTTGCAATAAAGACCAATAGATTGGAGCAATCTCTGGGATGAACTGTATCCAGTAGAAGGGCAGATCATAACCTTAAGACTGTATCTAGTAGAAGGGCAGATCTTAACCTCAGGATTGCTTTGATCCATTGGTGGAGATTGGATTCTTATACCTCACCTCTGCCAGGGAAACCCAGGTAGATTGGAGCCAGAATAGAGGGTTGTAGCAAATCAGTCCTCTACACTGCTTGTGATTCCTTTGATTTTTAGTGGAGACCAAGACTCCTAGCTGCTGTTCTCCATCTTTTGAATCTTCATCTTTACTCTATTTTCCCTCATCTCTGTGTTTGATCAGATCTGGATCACTTGCATTTATCTTTTGTACTTTGTAGTAAAAGTGATAAAACCTTAAAACCTCTCCTCTTTCCTATTTTAATTTAGCTTAAATTAGGATAGAGTGTCAGATCTACCATAGATTTGGAGATTTACTACAGTTGAACCCCAATTCCCTATGGACATACCCTTACTTACCTCTTAAAGCTTGCTGCAATAGCCCTGGTTCTTACAGGACTGGTTGCTCACCTTGGATCTTTACATCTATAGTTTAAGCCTTTTAATTGGCTATTTTAATCGTATAATAATTACAAGTTGGCAGCACAACACTTGGCAGCATGAGTCTGTGTATATACAAGGCATTGCCTGCCAAGGGCTTATCATACTTTTTATAGGTTATTTTTTTTTGGGAAACGAGTGCGAAATGTTAGGTAACTCCCTGCTTCCAGGGTTTGGGGCAAGGATACCCAATTACGTACCTGAGGGGCCACTCCTTTACCTGATTGGATGGAGGGGGCTGACTGATATGGCTCATTAGAGTCAGCTTCCATCATGTTGAACCCCATTTCGTTTGAGATGATGTCCTCAAACATTAACACCGTTTTGTGGTGATTTACCACAGGGGGAGTTTGTTCAGGTACTGGCCATCGTTCCTCAAAGAGGGATAACGCGACCAAATCTATCTCAGGCTGGGAAGGGTGATGTAAGGATTGGTGTTGTAGGCTTATGTGGGGTTAATCAGGTTTCCCCATTCCGATCAATCTTCACGACCCCAACACTTATGAATGAATTTCTTATATGAGGCCTGGGCTGAGGTTTCTCTTCTATGTGGATCCCCCTGGCTTTTACAGATGTCGTGGCACGGGATTTCTCCTTAGCCTCTCTTACTTCTTCTTCTGTCGGCTTATAACCAAGCTCGAATCTGACTTTGTGCCCACCTTTGGCTGTGACAGGCTCCCTTCTATCTTGTAATCTGGGCCCAAGCCCCCTTTCTTTCTGATAGCCCCACTTTTGGAGCATAGCCACTGCCACTATCATTCCCCCTCTGGTTCACGGAATGATGCTCTCGATGGGCTTCGGGAGTATCATCGACACCTTGTATTCGAAATTATGGAGGTCGACGTCCTCAGCAGTGTGTGGTACATCTAGTATATTGGGTTTTTCAATACTATTGGTGGCCTTTTCTTTCTCACTGTGCCCCTCTCCGAGGACTGTGATGATCATATGCCCCGATGTAAATTTGAGTTTCTGGTACAATGTGGAGGGTATCGCTCCAACCTCATATAGCCAGGGCGCCCCTGTAGGAGATTAAATGAGGATTTGATGTCCATTACTTAAAACAACATGGAGAAGGTCATTGGCCTAATTAATAGCTCAAGATCAACATCTCCTATTATCTCTCTCCTGGTACTGTCAAAACCTCGGGCACTGGTTCTTGTGGGTCTCAACATGCATGGGTCTATCCCGATCTTTGTGGCGGTTCATAATGGGCATATATTCAATGCTGACCCATTATCAATTGGAACCAAGGGGATTACCATATTTCTGAGCTCAATAATTATATTCAAAGATTTCAAGTGGCTACCTCCTTCTCCTTCCTCTAGTAAGTCAGCATCTGAAAATGAAATGGCATTTGGAGTCATCACTTGGCTAATTATCTGCCTGACTTCATTCGGGCTAACCTGAAGTGACACATGTGCATTCTTTAATGCCCCCATTAATGCTTAGAAATGGAGTGGAGACATTATCAACAGATCCCATACAATAATATGGGCAGGCATTCTTCTCAGCTGAGTCTCCAGTATATGTTTTCAACTCATTTTCTCGAAGGGATTCACTGTGCTATCTTTCTTCCCCTCTGGTTGGGCTTGTGCTGTTGTCGATGTTTTTGACTGCATTAAAATCTTCTCGGATTGGGTCACGAAGTCTACTACCCCTTCTCTGTTGCTGCTAGTGTTGACATATGTTTGCTCGTAAGTCAGTGGGACCTAACGAGGATTTTAGGTTGGTCCCAGAATCTAAAATGGCATGGCTACTGGTATCAGATACTCTTGTACTGTGGGCTTTGGAGCTGTGGGTAACACTTGATTTACCTCGGAGGTAGCTGGTTGGGTGGCAAAATTAGGCCAGACAGGGGTGGTGAAGCTTGTGAGTGGTGGCACCGGGGGAAAAGGGATAGGGGTAGGCCATTGGTAGCTGATGGGTGCTGGCGGGAGATTAGGGGTAGGGATAGGCCATTAGTAGCTGATGGGTGCTGGCGGGAGATTGGGGGTATGATGGGCCACTGGGTAACTGACGGGGGTGGTGGTGTATGGTTGATATGCATTTATGCGCACATAATTGATGAGTGCATGTGATGGAAAGTAAGCCCTAAGATCTAAGGGTTCAATTTGAGGAGTCAGGTTGGGGAAATAATCTAACAAATTTAGGGGTTCAATCACCCAAATATTTACTTCTTCAACATTTATCGACAGTGGAACCATATAGCTCTCTCGATCATTGATATAATCGGATGGGTCAAACTCAAATTCCTCCTCATTTTCCTCTATCATGCCGATGGTGGGTCTGGGACCTGCTCCTCCGATAGGGTGTGGGGGTAATGGCACCTGGTGGATATTTACATGATGGTTCACTTGCGAAGGTACTGGTGGAATGATTTTCTCGGCATTGATTAAATCATGGATTGCATGCTTCAATCGGAAGCAGCGATCAGTCGGGCGACTCGGGCCCTGATGAAAATTGCAGTGGATATTCGGGTCATAGTTCTTTGGGATCAGGTGGGGAGGAGGTTACGGTTGATGAATAGTAACTAATCCCTTTTCTATTAATAAAGGCAAATGTAACGACCCCGAAAAAATTAGAACACGAGCCCGACTGCTGTGATCCGCGTGCCCGGCACGGAAACCAAGGTTGATTCAAAAACTTTAGGGTTATATTAGTTTAAATAATGTGGCACCGTGATGAGATGAGATCACGTGTGCAATTTCATCTAGATCCTAGATGTGTAGAGGGTAGGTGGAACACGTTGCGCAGAAGCAACTGTGTTCATGCTTCACACCGGAGCGGGCACCAAGGGCAAAACAGAAATTCTGCTGTGAGGAGGTAGCTTATAGAGGAAGGAAGGGAGACAAGAGAGGAGAGACTTCCACTCTTCTTCTCCTTCATCCCCTTGCCCTAATTGCTCCATAGGTTGGAGATTGTGCTAAGAAAGTGTGAAAGAGATCCTTTGAGAGAGAAGAAAAGGGTTAGCAAGAGTGAAGATGAGGGATTCCTAAGCTAGAGTAGCTAGACCAAGGTGATTGAGTTATTTGGGGTTTGAGATTGGTGAGAGGCCTTGATCCGTCGACTGAGGTGAAGAGCTTCTCACGGATCCGGATCGAGGAGGAGCTCCGAGATCTAGGTTTGAGACCCTCTTTCAAGTTATTGTTAACCTCAAGGAACCCAATAACAAGGTGAGTTGTGTAGGATAAATAGGGTTAAAGGATAGTTTAGAGGGTGTATTTATGAAGTATTAATGGTGATTGAACAACCATTAGTGGAGGGAGATCAAAAATGGATGGGAGGTGAACTCCATTAATGATGTTGGTGATCGATCACCATAGGGTGGTGATCGATCATCGAGCAGGTGATCGATCACCAAGGACCGTGATCGATCAATCAGATATAAGCCTTATGGGGAACAGAGACCCGAAGCTAGGAAGTTCTGTTCGATTGTAGATCGATCACTAAGGTGGTGATCGATCTACAAGGAGTTAGTGATCGATCACCAAGGTGGTGATCGATCTACAATGAGTTGGTGATCGATCACCAAGGTGGTGATCGATCAATGTATAAGAAATTGATGTGATGAAGGGGAGTTTTGAAATTGCATTGGTGATCGATCACCAAGGTGGTGATCGATCTGAGGAGTTGGTGATCGATCACCAAGGTGGTGATCGATCAACCTTGACTGTGTTGAGAGAGAGATAAGCAGGTTGGTGATCGATCACCAAGGTGGTGATCGATCTACAGTGGGTGGTGATCGATCAATGAGGTTGGTGATCGATCACTTACCCTGTTTTTGTCTGTCTTGGCTATATAAAGGAGACACCGGATGTGGTGCGGGTAATTCCGACACTCCTAACACTTAATGTAATCTGTGCTATGGTATAGGATAAACCACGACACGTCAAAAAGCTTTGGATTTGCTTAGAAGATAAACCGATCTCGAGGTAGGGAAACCAACCTAAACCGCTTTTGAGTATGATTTCATGTTCATTTTATATCTCGTCTGATTGCTTTTAACAAGCATGTATGCATATCATAAATTCTCGCTATCTTTGATTTTTGTTTCTCGATTCGTATCCCAAATCGCTCGATTTCGCTTATCCGATCTGTGAGGTATATATGTATGTGATTTGATGATTTAAACCAGATGATCCCCACCGACCCGGGCGGTATATCGATGCCCGCACACTTGTGCACCGCTTGTAATCCTGCGCAAGCAATTGCACTCCATAGATGAGGCATTGTTGCACTTTCACAATTGTTCATGTGAACCATTTATTGGTTGGGGTTTCCTATCGGACATTCTTGCCATCTGCATATACATACCACGGAGTTTCTTAAGTTAAATAGACACACTTTAAGTACCGATAATATATCTGCATGACATCTGACATCTTGCATAAAGTTCCCAGCTTTTAACTGATTTGTTTTGAGTACATGATCTGGATTTGTCTTCTGTTATGAGATAGCATGATCTGCATATTCAATTCATTTAGATGGTTTTTCTTCTATTGAGCTATGATGTAGCTCACCCTGCTTTCTGAAATCTTTTTAGGTTCTGAGGCTGCAGTGCTCGGCACCGAGAGTGACCCGGACTATCAGCCGGATCCCGAGGCCGAGGCAGAGGACGAGGAGACGGACGTCCAGGCGGACGAGTTTTATCCGTAGCCTGGGTACTGATGCCGGACATATTGTACTTTTGATTTTTTGGACTATTGTGTGCCTGGTGGCCACCTTGTATATACATATATGATTCTACGTTTATTTAGTTTATGTTAGTCCACATTCCATTTCGGAACCACTATCGGGAACCATTGTTTGGGTGATGTACGTCCATCACCGATGGTTCTTCCTGGTTCCTTTTTGGGAATGTGTATGTTTTTCTTTACATTTAAATATTGTTGACGTGTATTTAGTGTAGAAATTGTTTGACTCAGACTACCGCTGCTCGGATGTGTCCACCTAGCTTCCGCTATATGCGCGGACACGTGTGATCGATCCGGGATCATCCAGAGTATGATCCTAACGGCACGGATTTCTAGGGACGGAAATCCGGGCTGTTACAGTTGGTATCAGAGCCTAGGCTTTAGGTTGAACTATGGGTTCATAACGGATTGTTTTTACAATCTATATGTACTGATCAATGTTGTTGTTTTCACAATGACAGACCAGTATGGGCCCTAAGTTCAGAGGAGGGCACGGCAGAGGTAGAACAGGTCAGAGAGAGATTCCTCTGAGGGATGTGCTCGAGGTTATAGGCTCGTCGAGGGGCTTGGAGTTCCTCTCACAAGCAAATGCGGTTCCATTGGGACCCAGAGGAGGTAGAAGGAGAAATGAAGAGAGGATGGAGCAGGTGTTGGAAGCATTAGCTACCAACGTCGTCAATGCATGCTTAGCTCAACAGTACTAGACCACCCCATCAGCCTGGTGGATTTTGGGAATTTAGGAGAATGAGACCTCCTAACTTCTCAGGTCAAACGGATCCCATTGAGGCAGAAGGGTGGATAGAAGAGATGGAAAAGCTCTTAGAAGTGTTACAAGGTACGACGAGAGAAAGTGCGTACTTTCAAACAGGACGGTGCCGCCGGACCTTGGTGGAAGTCGGTGTCACAAAATAGACAGAGAGAGTTTCCTCACACCCCTTGGACATGGGAGGAGTTTACGGAGGTATTTTATAATAAATACTTTCCTAAAATTGTGAGGCATCAGTGGGAGGTGAAATTTATAGAGCTGAAGCAAGGTGCAATGACAAATGAGGATTATGGAGTGAGTTCGATAGATTAGCTCGATTTGCACCTCAAAGACATAGCTACGGAGTGATGAGGCGAGAAAGTTTCAGCTGGGACTGAGACAAAATTTACAGAAGGATGTCGCCATGTGGGAAATGGAGACTTATGAAGGAGTGATGGCCAAGGCACTCATAGCTGAAGAAGAAAACCAGAAACAATTCTCTTGGAGGGACAAGCAGGCGAGAGAGAGACCATTTCAAGGGCAATCTCAGGATGCAGAGCAAAACAAGAGGGCTAGATATTCCAGACCTCCGAGATACCCTACGCACTCTCGACCGGTGATTTCTTCAGGACCGAGTTCATATCAGAGAGCAGCAGCGCCTACATCTACCAGATCATTTCGACCAGCTGGATCTTCTGGTAGCGGGGCCTCAGTGACTCAGGGACCTTCAAGAGTCTCGTCCTTCACTCCGGCCGCGATATGTGCAAAGTGTGGGAAACCACACAAGACAGAGGACTGCCGGAGAGAGACAGGGGCATGCTTCAGGTGTGGCAAGATGGGTCACTTGGTTAGGAATTGCCCTGAGGAGAGCAAGGAGCGGTCAGGATCGGTATCAACACAGAGATCATCTCGACCAATAGTCCACGGTCGAGCTTATGCCGTCACCGCGACCGATGCTCTGACATCGAATGATGTCATCCAAGGTATGAATTGAAATTCAATGAATGTGGTTTATTGATATAATGAATTAAGAATTTTGAAAAATATAGAAATTATTGAGTAATTATGATGTAAATAATATATGTATGCATGCATATTTTAAACGTTTGAAGTAACACTGGACTTGGCGTATAGGTGAACTGAATTTGTGTAGGAGTTGCGACATTTGCTTTTACAGTGCACGAGCCTTGATAGATCCAGGCTCTACGCACTCCTTTATACGACCTCAATTTACTAAGAAATTGGGTGCCACTCCAGAACAATTAGACTTTATTTTGGCGGTGTCAGTTCCCACGGGTAATACTGTGAACGCACTCACCGTGTGCAAGTCAGTGATAGTGGCAGTGGAAGAACACGAGACACAGGCAGATTTGATTCTGTTAGATATGAAGGGATTTGACGTCATTATGGGAATGGACTGGCTATCCGCATACCACGCAAGTGTGGATTGCCTTCGGAAGATAGTGGTTTTTCGTCCACCTAAGCGATGATCATTTAGATTCCTTGGGAAAAAATCTAAGGTGGCCCCGTTGATATCCGCGATTCGGGCGAAAAAGATGATGAAGAATGGATGCAGCGGATATGTGGCTTTTCTACAAGAACAACGGGAAGAAACAAAGGTGCTATCCGATATTCACGTCGTGTGTGAGTATCCCGATGTATTTCCTGAGGAATTGCCTGGATTACCACCAGTTAGAGAGGTTGAGTTTGCAATTAATTTAGCTCCAGGCACAGAACCAGTATCTAAGGCTCCGTATCGGATGGCTCCAACAGAATTGCAAGAGTTGAAGGAACAACTGCAAGAACTGCTTGACAAGGGATTTATTCGGCCAAGTGTGTCTCCTTGGGGAGCACCGGTGTTGTTTGTCAGAAAGAAAGACGGCTCAATGCGCTTATGCATTGATTATCGGCAGTTGAATAAGTTGACGATTGAGAATCGTTACCCGCTTCCTAGGATCGACGATCTATTTGATCAATTACAAGGAGCGAGGTTCTTTACGAAGATTGACTTGAGATCAGGTTACCATCAATTACGGGTCAAGACTGAAGATGTGGAGAAGACAGCGTTCAGAACCAGATATGGGCACTATGAGTTCTTAGTTATGCCATTTGGATTGACGAACGCACCCGCATCATTTATGGACCTGATGAATCGTATATTTAAACCACACTTGGACAAGTCGGTGGTTGTTTTCGTAGACGACATTCTTGTCTATTCCAAGACAAAGGAGGAACACGAAGAACATCTACATGTGGCGGACCCTTAGAGAACATAAATTATACATAAGCTCGGCAAGCGAGTTTGGTTGAACCAAGTGAGTTTCTTAGGCCATATCGTCTCAAAGGGTATAACGGTAGATCCCACAAAGATCGAGGCGGTTGTGAATTGGGAACACTAAGACAAAGGATGAGGTCCGTAGTTTTCTTGGTTTGGCAGGGTACTACAGGCGGTTTGTAGAAGGATTCTCTAAACTATCGAGTCCGCTTACTCAGCTCACAAAGAAAAGTGCTAAATTTGATTGGACGGAACAATGCGAGAAGAGTTTCCAGGAATTGAAGACGCGTCTAACTACAGCACCAGTGCTAGCTATACCCTCTGGCAGTGGAGGCTTTGCTATCTCTGACGATCGTATAGTGGGTTAGGTTGCGTCCTCAACCAAAGACAAGAAGGTTATCGATATGGCTCTAGACAATCAAGGAACATGAGAAGAACTACCCGACTAATGACTTGGAGTTAGCAATGGTGATCTTTGCTCAAAATTTGGAGGCACTACTTATACGGTGAGACATTTGACATCTACACCAAAAAAGCCTAAAGTACTTGTTTACACAAAGGACTTGAACATGATGTAGTGGTGGATGGAGTTCTTAAAAGACTACGATTGTTCCATCCAGTATCACCCTGGAAAAGCCAATGTGGTGGCGGATGCTTTGAGCAGGAAGTCTTCAGCTCAATTGGCACATTTGATCACCAGAGTGCAAAGGTGGCATTTATTGGAAGACCTGGCCTTATGTGATACGTTGATTGATGTTAAGGGTTCAGGTACTTTGATGGCCACCATTGTGATACGGCCCACCTTGTTTGACAATATACGTAAACTCCAAATGGTCGATGACGAGCTCATGACGATTAGAAGAGATGTGATCAATGGGATAAGGCCTGATTTTTCTATTAAGGATGATGGCACCTTGCTATTTCGAGATCGGACATGCATACCGAATATAAAAGATCTAAAGGACACACTTTTGGAAGAAGCGCATAAATCTACGTATGCTATACATCCGGGTAGCACCAAGATGTACCAAGATCTCAAACGAAGTTTTTGGTGGAGAGGATTAAAGAAGGATGTGGCGGAGTATGTTTCTCGGTGTTTGGTCTGCCAGCAGGTGAAAGTAGATCATCGGAATCCAGCAGGTTTGTTACAACCCTTGCCAGTACCAGAGTGGAAATGGGAAGCCATTTCTATGGACTTTATTCTAGGATTACCGAGTACACTGAGGAAGAACAATGCAATTTGGGTTATTGTTGACCGTTTGACGAAATCCGCACATTTTCTGCCGTATCGGACTACAATTACAGCCAACAAACTAGCCGAGTTATATTTGAAAGAAATAGTTCGATTACATGGCATACCTGTCAGCATCGTGTGTGATAGAGATCCTCTGTATACGTCGCAGTTTTGGCGACGGTTCCAAGAAGGCATGGGTACAAAATTGAGTTCATTGCTTTCATCCTCGAGATAGATGGGGCGAGAGAGTGAACCAGGATAATAGAGGATATGTTACGAGCATGTATGTTAGACTTTCATGGCTCATGGGATCGACTTACCTCGATCGAAGTTCGCGACAATAACATTATATCGATCGAGCATTGGGATGGCACCTTATGAAGCCTTATATGGACGCGTCGATGCAAGTCTCCATTGAACGGAAGAAATCGTGAGAAGCTTGTCTTGGGACCGTAAATGGTGGATAGTACCAAACGGTTAGAGTAATACGTGAAAGGTTGAAAATGGCCCAAAGTCGCCAAAAGAGCTATGCCGATCTTCACCGAACACAAGTGGAATTTCAGGTATAATAAATTACATTAATGATATATGACCATGGTGAAAATTAAACTACGAAAGAATTGACCCTTGTTTTAGGTTGGAGACAAGGTGTTTGTGAAAATTTCGCCAACCAGGCCATGCGTTTTGGGAAACGTGGAAACCTAAGTCCTCGGTACATTGGACCACTTGGAGTACTTGGACCGGTTGCCCTGGCAGCATATCCGATCGCCTCACCACAGCACTTAGCAAGCATGCATAACGTATTCCACGTATCCATGCTGCGCCATTACGTACGCGATTCGACTTACGTCTTGGATTTCCAACCGATAGAGCTTCAGGAGGATATGACGACGATTGAGGAACCGATTGCTATTTTGGATCGTCGACATCAAGTCCTGCGGACTAAATTAATCCCGCTGGTACTAGTCAAGTGGAGAAATCATTCAGACGCCGAAGCCACTTGGGAGAGAGCAACCGAAATCCGTGAACAGTATCCGCATCTGTTCACTTGATAAGAAAGGTAAGCCTCTATACTTCGTCTAAGAATTCGTTGCCATAATTATAGATTGATGTGTGAGCATGCACTTGATGAATTTCTCTTTTTGGGAACGCTCTGTATAGCGTGTATGAATCGGTGGTCTCAAAATCCGGACCGTCAATATTAGGGAGACTGATCAAATGAAATGTGGTGGTCCTGGCATCAGTGATCGATCTACACAACTTGGTGATCGATCAATGACTCGGATTGGGACTTGAAGATTCCCCCGTGATCGATCACCAATGGGCCGTGATCGATCACCAATGGGCGTTAAGTTAAAAGGACGGGGGAGTTCGAAGGGTCATTTGCAACATCACAACTGCTAGAGACCAAAGGGCTTGCGGTTTCACCTTCCCCAACCATTTTCGACTATTCTCCGTGATTTCGTTCGTTTCTCCGGCTCGATTTGAGTGTGCGTCGCCTCATTCACGGTAAATCTTCCATTTCCTTGATCTTTGATTCCTTTCTTCAGATTTTAACCCAAATCTATACCATGGGACCACGACGAAGAATCCTTCAGAAGGTACCCACATCTCGGCTCAGATCTCGGTACGCCTTCTATTCCAAATCCCCCGTCCATGCCACCCATGGCACCGGCTTCGACCTCTACCCCACCTGCTCGAATCCGGCCTCCCATTGAGCGTGAAGTCCCCAAACCGGTGGGCTTCTAAAACCTTCTTACCCGAATACGTTTTGCTTCCTCGCTCTTACGAGGACCGACCGAAATGGCTTGGGCCAAGGGTTACATACAAAAGCTAGGGCTTAAACCTGCTCGCGCCCTTCCATGACCATTATTGCCCACGACAGCGGCTTTTCTTTCAAAACCTCAAATGTCGTGATAGTCGCCATCGACTCGTCACAACCATCGATGGCCTTGAATATAAATTTAACCATTTCCATGTCGCGGCGGCACTTCAATGCCCGTCCGCGTACATCGAGACCAGTGGCCTCGAGCCTCCGTACGTCAAGGAGGTACCCTATGCCGATGTGGTCACCAAGATGACCCAAGGCCAACACGGTAGGGGCCAATCCATTTCTAGGGCCCAACTACCTGACCGGTTGTGGATGCTTGATACCTACATCAAGTGTGCCCTCAACCCTTTCCTGCACAAGTCCTCACGGACTGGAGTAGTGCAACAAGCACTATTCTCCGCCTATGAGAACCGTTGGTTCTCTATGGCAGATCTGGTCATTGATGGCATCATAAATGCCAATGACCTGATGTCTGAGAAGGGGCGATCTGGAGCGAAGAAACAGATCCCCTATGCACGCCTCGTCACCAAGCTCGTAGAGCAGTATGCTGCCCTACGCGAGGCCTACGTCTTGGCTCCCCACGAGCCCCGTTTGGAAAACAACATTAAGGTCTTTCACCTGAAAGACTGGACAAAGAGCTACAACTTGTTGGTTAAGCGTCTTCCTGAGGAGGAGGAGGGCGCGACTGAGCCCATTCCCCCTGCTGTAGCAGAGGGTTCAGTCCCTGATGTGCCCGCGACCACAGAGGGCGAGCCACCACAGGACCCACCACCCCAGCCAGAGCCATCTGCCCGACCAGCCCTCGCTCCACCACGCACGGCTGAAGCCCGACCCTCCCCACCGTCTTCCTCCGACGATGTCACCGTGATGCTTCGCGAGTTGGTGGAGAGCAACCGCCGCATCCACGAGAGGCTGGATGGCGTTGAGGCGTTCCAGAGATAGATGCATCGTCGTCTGGACTATCACGCGGGTATGCATGAGCTAGTCATGCAGCACCTTTATGCCACGACGTCCACGCCGATGATCGCGCACGCCCGCCAGCACCGGGTGGATCCACGCGACTATCATTCACCGCCGTCGCGTCCCAGCAGACCGACGCCTGATGACGCCGGCCCATCCGATGCCCCCGCAGGTATTACCATACTACTATAGCTTATTAGCCATTTATATGTGTACATCTCTCTAATTATATTCATTGCATACCTCATAAATTCTGTTAATACTTTCATTATTCATGCCTGATATATATAAACTCCGTAAGTGTTTTAATTACCCTGCATAACACATAGACGAATTATTCTGTATTAGTTAGCATGTAAGTTTTAGAACTACAAAATCCCTGAATACACCTCTTAGACATTTTCGAGGATGAAAATTCCTAAGGGGGGGATAATGTAACGACCCCGAAAAAACTAGAACACGAGCCCGACTGCTGTGATCCGCGTGCCCGGCACGGAAACCAAGGTTGATTCAAAAACTTTAGGGTTATATTAGTTTAAATAATGTGGCACCGTGATGAGATGAGATCACGTGTGCAATTTCATCTAGATCCTAGATGTGTAGAGGGTAGGTGGAACACGTTGCGCGGAAGCAACTGTGTTCATGCTTCACACCGGAGCGGGCACCAAGGGCAAAACAGAAATTCTGCTGTGAGGAGGTAGCTTATAGAGGAAGGAAGGGAGACAAGAGAGGAGAGACTTCCACTCTTCTTCTCCTTCATCCCCTTGCCCTAATTGCTCCATAGGTTGGAGATTGTGCTAAGAAAGTGTGAAAGAGATCCTTTGAGAGAGAAGAAAAGGGTTAGCAAGAGTGAAGATGAGGGATTCCTAAGCTAGAGTAGCTAGACCAAGGTGATTGAGTTATTTGCGGTTTGAGATTGGTGTGAGAGGCCTTGATCTGTCGAACCAGAGCTGAAGAGCTTCTCGCCGGATCCGGATCGAGGAGGAGCTCCGAGATCTAGGTTTGAGACCCTCTTTTCGGGTCATTGCCGGAACCTCAAGGAACCCACGAACAAGGTGAGTTGTGTAGGATAAATAGGGTTAAAGGATAGTTTAGAGGGTGTATTTATGAAGTATTAATGGTGATTGAACAACCATTAGTGGAGGGAGATCAAAAATGGATGGGAGGTGAACTCCATTAATGACAGCTTTTCTGTCATTGGTGATCGATCACCATAGGGTGGTGATCGATCACTGAGGGTTGGTGATCGATCACCAAGGACTGGTGATCGATCAATCTGTATAAGCCTTATGGGGAACAGAGACCCCAGAAGCTAGGAAGTTCTTGCCCGAGTTGTAGATCGATCACTAAGGTGGTGATCGATCACCAAGGTGGTGATCGATCTACAATGAGGTTGGTGATCGATCACCAAGGTGGTGATCGATCAATCTGTATAAGAAATTGATGTGGACAGAAGGGGGGAGTTTTGAAATTGCATTGGTGATCGATCACCAAGGTGGTGATCGATCTACAGGAGGGTTGGTGATCGATCACCAAGGTGGTGATCGATCAACCTTGACTGTGTTGAGAGAGAGATAAGCAGGTTGGTGATCGATCACCAAGGTGGTGATCGATCTACAGTGGGTGGTGATCGATCAATGAGGTTGGTGATCGATCACTTACCCGGTTTTTGTCTGTCTTGGCTTTATAAAGTAGACACCCCGGATGTGGTGCCGGGTAATTCTCTGACACTCCTAACACTTAATGTACTGTGCCTATGGTATAGGATAAACCCTGACACGTCGAAAAAGCTTTGGATTTGCTTAGAAGATAAACTGATCTGAGGTAGGGGAAAACCAACCTAAACTGCTTTTGAGTATGATTTCATGTTCATTTTATATCATTGCTTTTTAACAAGCATGTATGCATATCATAAATTCCTGCTATCTTTGATTTCTGTTTCCTGATTCGTATCCTGAAATCTGCTTCTGATTTCTGCTATCTGATCTGTGAGGTATATATGTATGTGATTTGATGATTTAAACCAGATGATCCCCAGCGTATATCGATGTTCACACACTTGTGCACCGCTTGTAATCCTGTAATTGCACTCCATAGATGAGGCATTGTTGCACTTTCACAATTGTTCATGTGAACAACGATTGGTTGGGGTTTCTATCGACATTCGCTTACTCTGCGCTATACATACCACGGGAGTTTCTTAAGTTAAATAGACACACTTTAAGTACTCGATAATATATCGCATGACATCCGACATCTTGCATAAAGTTCCCGACTTTTTAACGATTTGTTTTGAGTACATGATCCGGATTTGTCTTACATTATGAGATAGCATGATCTGCATATTCAATTCATTTAGATGGTTTTTCTTCTATTGAGCTATGATGTAGCTCACCCTGCTTTCTAAAATCTTTTTAGGTTCTGAGGCTGCAGTGCCCGGCACCGAGAGTGACCCGGACTATCAGCCGGATCCCGAGGCCGAGGCGGGAAGGGAGAGGACGCAGCGTGAGACGAGTTTTATCCGTAGCCTGGGTACTGATGCCCGACATTTTGTACTTTTGATCTTTTGGACTATTGTGTGCCTGGTGGCCACCTTGTATATACATATATGATTCTACGTTTATTTAGTTTATGTTAGTCCACATTCCATTTCGGAACCACTATCGGGAACCATTGTTTGGGTGATGTACGTCCATCACCGATGGTTCTTCCTGGTTCCTTTTTGGGAATGTGTATGTTTTTCTTTACATTTAAATATTGTTGACGTGTATTTAGTGTAGAAATTGTTTGACTCAGACTACCGCTGCTCGAATGTGTCCACCTAGCTTCCGCTATATGCGCGGACACGTGTGATCGATCCGGGATCATCCAGAGTATGATCCTAACGGCACGGATTTCTGGGGACAGAAATCCGGGCTGTTACAGCAAAAGTACACTTAGTGATTACCCCAAGGGTGTAAACACTCGGTCATAGCGGGTCTCCTCAGCTTCAGAGTAATCCGTATTCCTTAACCGTTCCCTGCTCTCTGTATCTGCTCAGTCTTGACTGGTGTTGGCTGGGCCACTTGGAATTGGAACGGAGTTATATTATTATTGGGCTTGGAGTTGGCAATGTTTTGGACATCGACCCCGGTTCTCTTATCATTACTTTGTTCTGAAAACCTTCTAACCCCACTGGCTCCACTTGGTATATTTTTGTTCAGGTGCCCCTCCCTGATGGCATCTTCACAGCGGTTGACGCTCCTCACCAGATTAATAAAACTGGACTGCTACTGGTATACCAAAAAGTTTGAGATCGCGAGTAGAGTATTCTTGAAAATCATTTCGATTTGCTCATCATCAGGTATCCTGTTTCTGACCTGAGCTACTAGTGGTCTCCACCACCCCAAATAGTCACTGAAGGTCTCATTCAAGCTCTATTTTAATCGGGTCAAGTCAGAATTATGCGGTTCAATGTCAATATTATAAACATATTGTTCCTGGAACAAGTGCGTTAAGTCCTTCCACATTTTTATCATAGATGGTTCCAAAGATGTGAACCACCTCAGGGCCGGACCAGTCAAAGTCTTTTGAAAGACCATTATCAACAGTTTTTCGTCTCCTCCATATTGGCACATGTCCCTATAGTAGGACTTGAGGTGTGCAATATGATTGCCGGTGCCATTGTATTTATTAAAAGTTGGCATTTTAAATTTAGGAGGTAAGGGGACCTCAGTGAATAAGCATAAATTTGTCAAGTCTGTGGTGTGGATTTCAGCGCCACCCATTTTCATCAACTACTTTTGTATCTTGTCAAACTATTCTTTCAGCTGCTCTGACTCCTTAGATATGGGAGCCGCTTTCTCAGCAGTTGGTTGGATTTCACTTTATGCTACCAGGGAGGAAATGATTGGGGGAGGGTTAAGGCTAGTCAATGCCCCAACATAGGCTCCATTGTTCCTAATCTCATCCTCTTCATACTGCTGGTCGATATAGTGCGCAGTGAGGGTGGGATTCTCATACTGGTGTTGCATGGACTGAGTGAGAATGACATGAGTAGGGGTTGGGTGAGCCCATTGGGTATGAGGGAAAGTTTGTTGGGTGATGGGATGAGTGGAAGTTAGATTTTTGTGCGGGGCCTAATGAGGCCATTGAGCATGGGGGAAGGTTTGGAGATGGCCTTAGGGTGTGGGGCCATGGGTAAATTGGGTTTGAGGTATGGTTTGGGTTTGACCTGGGTGTGAAGGTTGTGAATGGGTGAGATTTTGGAGAAATTGTGAAGGGTATGGGTGTGAGGCTCCATTGTCAGGCTAGGCTTGGGTTTGGTCTATGAAGTCTTGCGAGGGTTGGGCCACAAAGCCTTGGTCATGGTAGGTTTGGGCCATGGGCCATTGATGGGTTTGGGCCATGGGCCCTTGGTGGGTTTGGGCCATGGGCCCTTGATGGGTCTAGCCCATTGGGCCTTGATGGGTCTGGGCCATATGCCATTGGTGGGTCTAGTCCATTGGACCTTGATGGGTCTGGGCCATGGGCCCTTGATGGGTCTGACCCATTGGGCCTTGGTGGGTTTGGGCAATGAGCCCTTGGTATCTGTGGGTGGTTAGGTTTTGGGCCAATGGACCTTGGGGCATATGGAAAGTAGGGATTTGGGCCAATGGGCCTTGGGTAATGTGGGAAATGGGGGCTTGGGCCAATGGGCCTTGGGGCATGTGGGAAATGGGGGTTTGGGTGGTGTGGATGATAGGGGGTTGATGGGGGTCATGGGGGAGTGAGGCATGAAGATTGGCTAGGGTATGTGATGGATTCATATATATGGGGTGTGGAAGAGAGGAGGCATTTTGGGAAGCCTTCCACATGGAGTAGGCTTGGAGCATCTCCATTATGGTCATGGAAGGAGGGAGGGTCGGATGGAGATGGTGAATTTAAGGGGTGATGAGATATAGATGGGGTGGGTAAATTGGGCATGGTGCCAATAAAATTGGGCATGACCTCGGTAGATGGGAGGATTGTGGGGGGTTAGATAAGGTGGAGGTGATATAGGTAAACGAGGGTGGATCGGGCCTATATGGGTAAGATGATAAATGGGTCATGGATTTGGATGGGGAAAATTGGGTTGGGTTTTGTATGGATGTGGATGGAAAATGTGTTGGATTTGGCATGGATGTGGATGGAAAGTGGGATGGGTTTGGCATGGATATGGGAGGGAAAATGGGCATGGTTTGGGTGAAAGATGGGGAATTGGGGGGTGGATTTTTGATAACTTGGGAAGTGGTGGATGGAAAAATAGGAGCGCCAAAGGGGCCGGACATGGTAAAGGGTGATTGGGTGAGGGGGATGGTGGTTAGAATTTCTCCCGAATGGGAATGGGTTGGAGAATGTGGCAGGGATGAAGCAGGATCGGCATAAGCCAGGTTCACTACCTACGACATCGTTTGTTGGCGGGTTGGGTATGGGTGCCTTGGATAAGGCCCAAAAAATTTCCTCCTCCTTCCCTTGCGGGATGATGCAGGGCAAGATGATGCCGTTATGCCGGCACCACAAAGGCTCTAGTTTTTAGATTTTTTTATTTTAATTTTTTTTTGAATTTTTATAAGTGAAAACAATGATTCAGAGGCCTTGGAGTTCCCTTCTCAGGTGGCTTTTGTACCCTAATTTAGGACCCGCAACGACGATTCTGAAGCACTTTGGAAGAATTAAAGGAAGACCTTTGATCTATTGAAGGTATAGAAACCGAGGCAAATGACTTGATCCCCCAAAATGAGTAAAAAAGAAGTTACCTTCTTTTGATTGGTGGGGGCGTATTGGGTGTCAGAGATGGCGGGGCCCAAACAGAGGCACTAAGATACTAATTGGGGGACTTGAGATGTGGAAAAGGCCACTGATTCAGGCTGCTGCTATCAAGAACAGTCTTGGCACGACTAATACATGCGCCAAGCTCAAAATGCCCCTATTTTACACTGGCACAACTATTAGTTGCGCCAAGGTAAAATTGGCCAGATTTAATGCTGGCGCAACTAATAGTTGCGCTAGGTATAATTCCAAGATTTTTGCACTGGCCCAACTAATACTTGCGCCAGGCTAAAATGGGGCTCCAGAACTCTTGACAGCAGCTACTTCAACCCGAATTGAGTCTCTTTTTAGCTTTTTTGTGGAAGCTGGGCTTCGGGGAACTAGCTGATTTTTTAGTGAATCATTCTCTCCTCATCGAACCTAGGGGTTTAAGTCCAGTATAACTCGCTAGCACGCTCCCCAACAGGTTTTAAGCTTATAGGAATAGGTGACCCACCCGATATGACAATGCGCATGTAGGTCTGCCGATTGGCTAAGGCACGTAAATGACTGAAACGTAGGGGTGAGTAAAAAAAATAAAATAAATAACAATATAAAAAATAGCAAAAAGGTTAGTAAAATAAAAAATAAATGGCTAAATTTCAAGGAAAATCTCTACAAGCTATCCCCGCAGAGTCGCCATCTGTGTAACCGTGGGATTTTTGACAATCCCATCGTGGCGATGCGCTCGCTAACAAAAATATAGAGTCGCCACCCAGAGCTTTTGGTATCCCGAGAAACCTAGATCATTTTTATAAGTACCAAAGTGTCACAAATATGACTCTGAATCTTGTCCACACCAAAGGTTCTTGGGTAGGAGCTTCGGTTATCGATTGGGAAGGTGTTAGGCACCCAATCAACCTGCTTAATGTGGTCTTTACTTATGGCCAAAATAAAAATAATGTACAAAAGAAAAAAAGAGGCTTCCTCTTACCCAAAGGGGCTTAAAATCTTATTTGTGCCCCTCCGTTCCGACCAAAAATTCACTGGTGTAACAGCATAAATGGGAGGATGGAAGAATGATCGAGAAGGTTAAGGAATAGAGGGGAGAGCCGGAGCTCTCAGGCTCTTGTTGCACTATTGAGGAGCCTTGTGTTGGCTTGCTTTGATGAGCTTTTGAAGGCTTGTATGGTGGAAAAGAGGGTTCTAACCTCTAAGGCTTGCTAGCTAAGAGGTAGAGAGGGAAGGCCAATGGATAGCACACACCTAGCTTAGAGGCTTTTTATGAAAGGTAAGGCTGGGAAGGAGGTTTATCAATTCCAGAATTTGTATGAGCAATGCTACACGAAAGGTAGAAAGATCTTCTCACTTTAAGCTCTTTCTCTCTTAGGTAATTTTCTCAACCTTTAATCCAAGGGGAAGGGGGTTCTATTTATAGGAAAAGGGTGGGTTAGGAAGCTACTTAGAGGCTAAGCAAGATTAGGAATTAGGTAATCTAGCAGCTATGGTTTTCTAGGGTTTTGAGAGCTTGGAAAGGTGTGAAGGTGGTTTTAATGGTTGATGATAGATTTGTGTTTCAAATCACTTAAGGGTTGCAAATAGGGTGCAACAGAACTAGCAAAACACACCCCAAAGGTCAAGATGGTCAATAAGTCAAATCCTAATCTTGATTTTTGAGGTAAAAACCAAAGGTCATTGTTCATATGCCTGGTCAAACTATTAGTTGTGCCAGGCATATGCACAGTGCCTGGAAGTTGGCTTCTCGAGGTGGGGTCCACCTTAATGTTGGCGCAACTATTAGTTGCGCCAAGCAATTTCTAGGGAGAGATGGCTTGGCCTAACTAATAGCTGCACCAAGATTACCTATAACTGGCACAACTATTAGTTATGCCAAGCCATTTCTAGGGAGAAATGGTTGCGCCAAATCCCTAAGGGGGTTTTCATGAAATTACAATCCTGCCCCTCGAGTTCGGACCGCCATATCTTTGTATACACAGCTCCGATTGGGGTGATTCTTAGCCTATTGGAAAGCTGAGGACTTCTACTTTTCAATGGTATGAGATTCGATTATAATAGAAGGTCACAACTAGTCTCAATGCACCATTCTTCATCCATAGCTTGGGAAGACTAAGTTCAGGTCCAGAACGGGTTCTAAGGGTCGGGATTGGTTTCTACAGGAAGGTTCCTATGTGATCTAGGGTTATTCCTAAGCGTTTGGAAGGGTTCCTAAGGTTTTGAAAGGGTTCCTGTTGAGAACTGGAAAATACTATTTTTCACCCCTTAATCTGGGCCTTGATAGACCCTTGAGAGAACTAAATAAGTGTTTTAAGTGTTTGTTTTACAGCTAACAATAAAGGTAGGCTTAACCTTGAAAGTAGCTCAAAAGTGCCAAAAAGATGACATTCCATGTCAATCCAAAGGAAGAAAGAGAAGAAACAACCTCACTAGCTATTGAAAGTCCTGAATTGAAGAGGCAAAGACCTAGTCTCAACCCAGAAAAGAAGTATGGAGCAATTCGAACAGAAAAATGCACTACAGAGTACTTTTCAAGAAAGAACCGAATCGCTCAAGAAGAACTCAAACTCTACGAAAAGAACAAAACTCAGTGCTTAGCTCAAGAGCATCTGAACTCTTCGAAGAGATGATTTACCTTTTCGAAAAGAAGAAAACTCAATTCGAACAGAACCAGAACCTTGCGAAAAGAGCTTCAGGAGTTACAACACCTTGCAAAGAGCCCCCTAAGCTTTGCGAAAAGGTATTCTGGAGGTTCTCAGCTTTTGCAAGGGCAATTCAGTAATCTGTTTCACGCGGCCCAACGCATCTAAAAACCTAGGGACATTTCAGAAGATTCTAAGCATGAAGCGAAGGCATATTCCACCCCACGTGAGCACCCAGAGATGAAATAACTTGGCGGGAACTTCTAGAAACTCTAACAGACTTTCAAAATGCATAACAGAATCGATGCCTTTTTCACCTGATTAGCTGAACCAGATCAAGGAATTCTGATTGGCTAGAACAGATCTAGATCCTCGTGCTCGACTACCATTGGTCAATACAGATCTGAGCACTTTTGATTGGTTGATACACATCTGAGCTGGACTTAGGGAAAACTATAAATAGACGAACCATTTGCCCAATTTGGGCATCCAGATTTTGAGTTTCATTCCTATTCCCCCATTTCCAAACCAGATAGTTTGTCTAAAATCCCTGTAATAGCTTCACTTTTACTTGCAATTGAGAGCTGTGAGATATTTCTGTAATTCAAAAGAGAGTTGTATTCAAGACTACAACCGAGAGTCGCTTAAGCCGGCTCAGAATTGTAATGGTGGATTTGAAAAGGTTGCTGTAAATCGTACATTCTCAATTGGACTCATGTTAAGGGTTCCCTCTGATCTCCTTACTGCATTAGACTCCTTTAGATTTACTATTTTTCATGCAATTTCTCTTGATTCATTAATCCTGTGAGAATTAGTGTTGGTAACCTAATCTCTCACGGCATTTGTAGTGATGCTTCTTGTTCTAAACTAAGGCTTTGGATTAAAGACTATTGGATGGTTTGTGGCCATTAAAGTGGACAGACCATAGCCATAAGCTTAAACCTAATCCCTAAATTAGATTTATTTCTCTTACATCTGCGCTTGTAGCCAGATGAAGATTGGATCATCTCTCAATTGAGCTGCAGTCATTCTCATTAGATTTCAAGGACCAAATCAAAGTTAGATATTACTTCTCCATTTTTTATAAGTTTACCTCAAGCGTTCCCCCAACTCGGATCTGGATCATTTAGTTTAACTTTCACTTTTATCATTTAGTTAATGTGACAAATTCAACCTCCCAACTTATGTGCTTTCTAGATAGGATAAGAGGCCAGATCTGGTAGCTCAGACCTGGAGGTTTATCTTGCATTTTAGACAAATTCTCTGTGGACGATCTTTCATTCACTTACATTTAAAACTTGCTACAATTGGCCCTGATCTTGCAGGCTAATTCACTTCTACCTGTGTTGATATTTCTTTACTCTTTTTTATTCTAGATTCAGTATAATTTAGCAGTTGCAAACCTGTTTTCAAAACACACATAAATCAAGCACACTAAGAAGCAACAATAAGTTTTTGCCGCCGTTGCCGGGGAATTTGTTCTAAAATAGGTAGACCTAAGTTTTTACTTTTATTTTTTATATCATTACCAAACTATTCTATTGTTTATACCTGTGCAGTTATTCATGTCCAATTTTTGAAGAAGGGAAACTACTTAAAAAGAAATTCTGAAGGTTTGCTGTGAATAATCAGATTTTTTGTTCTGAGTTGTATGTTTGGTAGGAGGACTCTCAGCCCTGAGATTGTCCCACTGAATTTAGAAGTTGAAAGGCTACTACGAACCAAACAAACAACACAGAATTCTGCTACTATGGGTGAAGAACCTCGACTTCTGAGGGATTACTTTGCACCTGGGGCTTATAATTCTCCCTTTTGCATTCAATTTCCTACTGCTGAAGGAAATTATGAGATCAAATCATCGACTATCCAAATGCTTCCTTCCTTCCATGGGTTGAGTAAGGAAGATCCATACAAACATGTGGATGAATTCTTGGCTCTTTGCACCACATTTCAACATAGTCGACTTGGTCTGTATAACCAAGCTTAGGCTCTTTCCTTTTTCATTAAAGGATAAAGCTAGAGCATGGTTATCTATGTTAGCACCAAATAGTATCACTTCTTGGAATGATTTGCAGTGTCAATTTTTAGCCAAATATTTTCCAATGTCTAAAACAAGTCAATTGAGACAAAGTATCATTTCTTTCTCACAAACTCAATCAAACTTTCCATGAAGCATGGGAACGATTTAAGGAACTTTTAAGGCAAGGTCTCATCATCAAATTCCCGGATGGCTGGTTCAAAGCTACTATCAAGGAATTGATCAAAAAGGCAAAAATGTGGTGGATGCCTCCTATGGAGGCACTTACTTGCAAAAAATAGTTGAGGAGGTTTGGGACTTATTTGAAGTAATTGGTGAAAACTCAACTCAACAGAATCTCACAAGAAATATTGAAAATCCTGCTAGGTTGAGCAATCAGCAACCCACCAAAGGGAAGATTTATGAGGTGAATGAGTTGGAAAGAAAGATGGACAATTTAACCACAAAGTTTGATAGATTGATGGACTCACTTAAAAATCCAAATGTTGCAAGAGTAGAGGAGGCATGTCTGATATGCCAGTCCCCTACTCATTCAATTGACTAATGTCCGCACTACGCTCCTCAGATTTAATGGTGGAACAAGCTCATGCTGCTCAATCATTTTGGACAGATGCAGTCAAATGAATATCCATGGAGAGGACACCCCAATTTGAGGTGGAACCAAGGGAATTATCAATCACAACAGCAACAACAACCAAAGAACCAAATGCCTTTCAAAACTGCACAACCTTATCAGCAGAATTTTTATGCCAAATAAAATTTTCAAGAAATTTATTCCACAACAACTGCAAAAGAATCAATCGCCTACCAAACCCTTCCGTGTCCCTTCTTTTGAAGATCAAGTCCTAAATTCACTCCAAAATTTAGGATCTTTAACTCAGACTGTGAATTTTCACAGCCAGAGCATAAAGAAGATTGAAGAAATATTGGGACAACTTTCAAATACTTTGGCAAAAAGAGAGGAAGGAAAGTTACCCAGCCAACCTTTGAATAATCCCAAAGGACAGTTCATGGTTGGAGAAGCTTCTAATTCACATGAAGAAGTAAAAACTGTTACCACTTTGAGAAGTGGAAGAATTATAAATAACAAAGTGGGTACTGAAGAAGAAAAAAATGAGGAAAATGATAAAGATATGCAGCAAGAGCAGCATAATGATAGTAGTAGGGGTGCTGATGGACCTCAGAAAAATCAAAAAAATGAAAAACAAAAAATCCAAAAAGTTTATGAAAATGCTTCCAAAGCTATAGATGAAGAACTAGTTCCTCATTTACCATTTCCTCCTGCAATGAAATCTGTATCCCCTTTTGATAAAGGGAACACAAAAATAGATGAAATGATGGAGACTTTCAAGCAAGTCAAGATAAATCTACCTTTGCTTGAGGCAATCAAACAAATTCCAGCATATGCAAAATTTTTGAAAGATATTTGCACTCACAAAAGACAGTCTAGGATACAGTTGTCCAAGAAGGTCTTTGCTATGGAAAGAATTAATCAGGTGTTATCCATTGCCACACCTCCTAAACTTCAATATCCTGGAATCCCCACAATCCCTTGCATTATTGGAGAACATACCATTGAAAAGGCTTTATTAGATCTGGGTGCTAGTGTCAACCTACTTCCATATTCTGTATATGAGAAACTAGGTTTGGGAGAATTAAAACCCACTCATGTGGTGTTACAACTAGCGCATGATCCGAAAGGAAGCCAGCTTGGGATGATTGAAGATGTATTGGTGGGAGTAGATAAATTTTTCTATCCTCGATTTTCTAGTTTTGGACATGGAACCAACCAAAAGCAAAACTTCCATCCTGTTATTTTGGGAAGACCATTCTCCACAAAGAAATGCTTGCATTCAATGCAGTCCAGTATTATGGAAGTCTCCTTTGGAAACATGAAGGTAAAATTAAATGTTTATAATGCAGTCACACAGCCTCAATTCAGCTCTGAAGAATGTTTTCATGTTGATCTATTGGATGAACTGGTAGAAGGGACTTTACAACAGTTTCTGCAGTGTGAAGATTTCACCACAGATGCCAAAAATGCTTGGGGAAATTCTGAGGAAGAAACAGGTTGTATCTCAAATTCTGAGGAAATAAATGTTGTGCAAGGAACTCATAATCAATCAGCAAGTTTCTCTTCTTGGAAACCTGCTACTCTCCCCCTTCCACAAACATCTATGGTACCTTTGTTACCTTCTTTTCTCAGCCCACCTGATTTAGAACTAAAGCAGCTGCCAGAAAATTTGAAATATGTGTTTTTAGGAAATCAGAAATCATTGCCTGCAATTATTTCTTCCTCCCTCACAAAGGAGCAAGAAGAAGAGTTGTTGATAGTTTTGAAAGAACATAGAAGGGCAATTGGCTGGACTATTGCTGATTTAGGAGGAATCAGTCCAGCTGTTTGCATGCACAAAATCCATTTAGAAGAAGATGCAAAGCCTTCTAGGGAAATGCAAAGGAGGCTGAACCCTCATATGCAAGAAGTGGTCATGAAAGAGGTTGTTAAGTTGTTGGATGCAGGGGTCATTTACCCCATTTCAGATTCAGCTTGGGTAGCACCTACACAAGTGGTACCTAAGAAATCTGGGATCACTGTTGTAACCGCAGACTCTGGTGAGCTTATGTCAACCAGACAACCAATTGGGTGGAGAGTCTCAGATGATTACGTAAAATTAAATGCAATGACCAAAAGACCATTTCCTCCCATTCATTGATCGATTTGAGATAAGCTAGCAGGAAAAGCTTATTACTGTTTTCTTGATGGTTACTCTTATAACTGATTCTGTACCCACAAGATCAGGAAAAGACCACATTCACTTGCCCTTTTGGCACTTTTGCCTATAGGAGAATGCCTTTTGGTCTTTGTAATGCTCCTGCTACCTTTCAAAGATACATGTATTCCATTTTCTCTGACATGATTGACCAATTTATGGAGATTTTTATGGATGATTTTTCAATCTACGGAGACAGTTTTTCCCAGTGTTTACATCATCTCAAATTGGTATTACAGAGATGTGAAGAAACCAATCTAGTTTTGAGCTGGGAAAAGAGCCATTTCATGGTCACCCAAGGCATTGTCCTTGGCCATGTTGTTTCTCACAAGGGCATTGAGGTGGACAGAGCAAAAATTGATTTAATTGCACATTTACCACCTCCCAAAACAGTTAAACAAATCAGAAGTTTTCTGGGACATGCTGGATTTTACAGAAGGTTTATTAAGGACTTCAGTAAAATAACCAAACCTCTTTGTCATTTGTTGTGCCAAGATGTCCCTTTTGTTTTCAATAATGAATGCATGAAGGCTTTTGAATTTTTAAAAAACTGTTTGATTTCAGCTCCAATATTGCGGTCTCCAGATTATTCACTACCTTTTGAACTGATGTGTGATGCATCAGATTATGCTTTGGGAGCTGTCCTTGGACAGAGAAAAGAAAAGCTGCCTCATGTCATAGCTTATGCCAGTAGATCAATGATTGATGCAAAACTCAATTACACAACAACTGAGAAGGAGCTGCTAGCAATTGTTTTTGCTTTAGAAAAATTCAGGTCATATGTCTTGGGTTCACCTGTCTAGAATTTTAACTACTGAGATTGATAGGCTGCTTATCAATGAATCTTTCCCTGATGAGCAACTTTTTGCCATTAGTGTACACACTCCTTGGTTTGCAAACATAGTCAACTTTTTGGCTACTGGAAGAATTCCTCAACATTGGAATAAAATGGATAAAGATCTTTTCTTCGCAAAGGTTAAACATTTCATCTGGAAAGATCCTCATCTGTTTAAGAGTTGTGCAGACCAAATAATAAGAAAATGTGTCCCTGACCAAGAATTTCATAGAATACTTTCTATGTGTCATGAACAGGCTTGTGGAGGTCATTTTAGTGGAAACAAAACTGCTGCAAAGGTTTTGCAGTGCGGATTTTATTGGCCTACACTTTTCAAAGATGCTTTGCAGCATTGTAAGTCTTGCCAAAACTGTCAGAAATTGGGCAGCATTTCCAAGAGAAACTCAATGCCTTTACAACCTATTTTGGTAGTTGAGTTGTTTGATGTTTGGGGGATAGACTTCATGGGTCCCTTTCTTCCTTCCAATGGGAATAATTTCATTTTAGTAGCTGTGGATTATGTATCCAAATGGAGTGAAGCCACAACCACTAAAACAAACGATCACAAAGTGGTTCTTAAATTTCTTAAGGATCACATTTTTCCAGTTTGGTTTTCCCGAGCCATTATCAGTGATGGGGGAAGCCATTTTTGTAATAAACATTTTAAAACTTTATTGAAAAAATACTCTGTGACTCATAGAGTAGCCACTCCATATCATCCACAAACCAGTGGACAAGTGGAGATTTCCAATAGAGAAATCAAACATATTTTGAAAAGACTGAAGAAGGATGAAAGGATTGGTCCTTGTTTAATCAATGATGCATTATGGGCATACAGGACAGCCTATAAAACCCCAATTGGCATGTCCCCATTCGTTGGTCTATGACAAAGCATGCCATTTACCAAGAGAGTTAGAAGCCTTTTGGGCCATTAAAACATTGAACATGTATCTAACTACTGCTGGTAATCACTGGAAACTGCAACTTGCTGAGTTGGAGGAGCTGAGAATGGATGCATACACAAATTCAAGATTTTGCAAAGAGAAAGTCAAAACTTTCCATGATAAAAATTTATTGAGAAAAGAATTCACAGCTGGCTCTAAGGTATGGTTATTTAACTCAAAACTCAAGTTTTTCCCAGGAAAGCTGAGATCCAGATGGGAAGGGCCATACTATTCGTATAGCCTTGGAGTGTTGACATCCTTGATCCAAGTAATGGAAGCATCCTGAAAGTAAATGGTCAGAGGCTCAAAGTTCAAATTACTTTCGAAAAGTAATAATTATCTTTTCGTAAAGTAATAATTATCTTTTCGCAAAGTTCAAATTACTTTTCGAAAAGACTCTGGATTTGTAACAAACTGCTCGAAAGCAAGGATTTGCTTTTCGAATAGTTGGTTCTGAAGCTATTTTCTTTTCGAAAAGATATTTCTGAAGCTATTTGCTTTTCGAATAGTTGGTTCTGAAGCTAATTTCTTTTCGAAAAGATGTTTCTGAAGCTATTAACTTTTCGAATGGTACTCATGTCATTCGCAGTTGGCAAAAGGTCTATTTTGGAACTTTTCGAAAACTTAAAAAGGACTTTGCGAAATTAACTCTGAGTATATTTAAACCCTTTCGAAGTAGGGGTTTCATATTCGAAAGCTTTCTGAAGAGCGACCTGTTCCACAGAAACCCTATTTCTTTCTTTCCTTGCGCGATTTGAGAATCTTGCTACACTTTTCTTCACCTTTGTTCGATCATTTGAGTTTTCAGAGAAGGATTTTAGCTTCTAGTCTGGGGGATTTCTGCAAGCAAACAACACGTTCAAGCAAAAACCCTAGATCTCGGTATTTCTCTACACATTCTCTCTGTTTATCATTTGGAAAATTTGATTTTGTGTCAGCATCTGCTAGGCATTTTCATACATCAATTTAGAATGGGAAAAGAGAAATCGCTATCGCCATGTTCCCAAAATCCTCTGCTAAGAAAGTTAGCAAACCTACCCCAAAAGGAAAAATCAAAACTTCAGCCAAAAGAAAACTATCTATGGATAAAGCGGATAGGGTGGAGAAAGGAAAGAAAGTGAGACATGAGGAACCCATCTCTGCTGCTGCTAGTCCTGAGCCTGAGCTTCCTCCTCTGCCTATACATTTGGTACTGCCAAATCCATTCATTGAAGCTCAGAAGCTAATTCCTGAGCTGATTGTGGACGAAACTTTTTTCTTCAACAAACCGGATTGCCTGTTATCTTTGAAATACATAAGAGATGCCTCACTAAGCAATATCCTTACCCCCTTGCCAGAGAAAATTTACCCACGAATGGTGAAGTTATGGTACCAAAACCTAATCAAGGTCACTGAAAGAGATGCTGATGTCCCTACCCTGGTTATCTTTATTGATGATTGCGATCTTACTGTCACATTTGAAGACATAGGGAATGCTTTCGGGATACCCTTCCAATTTGATCCTGCTGGTCCATTGGCTACTCCAGAAACAGCCTCCTTTAGAGAAATGGCTGCACATTTAACCCATAGAATTGTGGGCACTGGACAGTCCATCATGAGGAGAGACCTAGCCCCCCAATTTCTATTGACGGACTCCATTTTGAGGGGAAGTTTTTATGTCACCGAGCACAGCCAAGAGAGGAGAACACCAATTCTAGAGGCTCTCTTTCATTTTTCTAAGGGGCAGTTTTTCAATGCCCCTATGTTGATTTTTGAAGCCATGGCTGATATTAGTGCCAAGTTGAAAAAGGAGCAGAAATTAGCTGGCCTCCCATTTGGTAGATTGATCACAGCCCTCCTCAGAGCCAAGTTTGACATTGATAATGAGGAGCCATTTGAAGTCATTGCTCCTCACAATTTTGGGAAAAAGGCTTGGACTACAAGCCAAGCCATGCTGAGAAGAATGAGAGAGGAAGGTGAACCTGCACTTGAACCTGCAGCTGGTAATGAACCTGCACCTGAACCTACCCCTGCAGTTCCCTTAGAACCGGTTTTGGTAGAACCTGGGGTGACCAGCTCTGTAGCTGCACCACTTCTTGAAGAAGCTCTGCCAGACCCTGTGGTGACCAGCTCTTTAGCTGCACCCATTTTTGAAGAAACTATCCTTCCCATGGTGACCAGCTCTTCAGCTGCACCAATTCTTGAGGAAGTTGGCCTTTCACCCTCCTCCCCTATTCCAGCCCCTACCACTTCACCTATCGCAGCTGTCCCATCTCCCATACCCTCCATTATTCCAATTATAGATTCCCCCTCTACACCAACCACTCCAACCATACTCACACCACCAATTTCTCCCACCAATGCCCATGTTTTAAGATGTGCCCCATCTCCATCTCCTCTGCTCCAAAGCCCCTCAAATTCACACTGCCATTCAAATTCAGGACACTCAAGTATCCCATACACCTGAACCTGAGCCTTTCACTACAGAGGCTTATTCTTCCTTAATGAGATCTATTTTTGAAACCATGGGGCTTGAACCTATCCCTATACATGACCCTCATCATTTCACTCACTTACCTACTTCTCCCTTTACAGCCATTGCACCCCCACCCTCCACTTCAGTTGTACCAATCCCTGCTATGCCCACCTCTCCCCCACCTGCCTCTATTAACCAAATACTTGCCTGCCTCCAATCCATCCAAGCCCAACTCCAAATTAACACAGAAAACCAGTCGGTGACCAATGACCGCTTCCAAACCTTAGCCTCCACATCCCACACAACCACCATTACCTCATTGTTGATTCCCATGCTACCCAAATCAACTAGAGGTAGTATTGGTTGATCCGCCCACCCCACCATCATCGCCCATGCAACCCAAACTGAACCTAAAGTCCCTCTGGTTGCATCTCCTTCACCACTCTCCACTTTCTCTGAGCACGCCACTCAGACCGACCACAAGTCGCCCTTTACGGACCCTTCTTCCTCCTCTCTCACATGGGACACCTTTGGTCCCCTACCATTCCATTCCCTTCCCGATTTGCCACCCTCGGAAGGGCCATGGAAGAAAATCCTTATATCACGAGATGTTCTAAAGGGGTTAGCTGATTTACAAGCCTCACATTCAACCCCTTATGAAAACCAGATTCAAAGTTGGAGTTATTTATGAAATTTGAGAGGGAGAAAATGAAGGACTTTTGGGTCAAACCTTTCAGATGGTTCTGAGTGAGCAAAGACAAGGTGACCATGTTGCAAGCCTGACTTGACCGTGAAAAAGCGAAGACCACTAGACTTGGCAAGTACATTGGCCTCACCAAAAGATCAAATCGAGAAATACACGAGTGCAAAACACAATCCAGAGAAAGCTCAATCAAGTTCACTCTAACACGATTCTAGTTCGATTAAGGACTCAGCCTTCGAGCCAATTGAACCAACTTATGACACAGATTTTGACCCCAGTTATTAAAGCACTTTGTACTTATATGTGGTATAAGCTTGTAATATAAATTTTGATTTTTCTTGTGAAATTAATGTGCATTTCTGTCTGTCCTCCTGTCATCATGATATTTTTCTTGCTTATATCTCCTCTGCTTTGGACCAGTGTGGACCCTGCTCCCTTTTGGTTTGGGGGTATGGCAAGTATGCCAATAAAATAAGTAAGTTAATGCTTGGTGCAGCTTATGATCAGTAGAATTTTTGAAAATGAAGTAATTTCACACCTGTTGTTTTGAAAAATGAGGAAGTTAAAACTTTTTAAAATTAATTTCTAGTGTAATTCTAATACTTTCATGAAATGAATGTCAGAAAATTTCCAAAAGAAAATTGATGTTTTAGTAAACCTAAAAAGAGAGAAAACAGTGATGATATACCTCAGGAATTTGATAGAAAACCACACCCAGTGAGATTTGGACCTGAAATGTATTCTTTGGAGGTATGAATTGGCAATTTTTTTTGCTCTAGGGACTGTTTAAACCTACTTGTTATATCACTAGAAGTTACACATATCCAAGTTAAAATATCTTGACAGCAATCATGATATTAAAGACATGATGTAAGGCCTCCTTTTGGACAGTTGGAACTTCAAAAAGCCCAACCTTTTGAAACTGCTCTTGATACACACCAATTGAGCTTTATAAATCCAAGATTTCTTTGAAACCTCATCAACCTCATTTAGCCTAACCCTCACTCTGAGAATTCAGAAGGTAAAGGAAAGAAAGCTGAAGAAAGGGGAGTTGGGTAACAGTTTGGTAAAAAAAAAATAATTGAAGGCAATGCTGTATCAGCAGAAGAAATGTGGCATTCCAGTCAATGTTGCTTTGAAAAAAAGAAAAGAAAAGGAGAAGGCATTTCATTGGATGTTTGAAAAAGAAAGAGAAAAAGATGGCCACTTTGGCTTTGAAAATTCAAAGAAGAAGATGAAATTGTGCTGAATTGAAGAAGGTGTGTCTATCACCTCCTTACCTTGACTGACTTCTCAATTTGGAACTCCATTCCACCCCTTTATTCTTGATAAATTTCACCCATAAGCCACATTACAACCTAAGTTAAAGTCCTTACTGATCAATGATGGATTGAGCTGTCACATGGAGATAAGGATTTGTGTAATCTATGGTGAAAGAAGTAGTAAATTCAGAACTGAAAAGCAATGCCTATGCTCCTGCTTACAATCCTATTTGAGGACTGTAATTGCTCTTGAGCTGTGTGAAATAGTACAACCCTCATATTTGCATGGTGAGTGAAAACCCTGGTGAGAGTTGAGTTTGAAATCAAATTATTTGGGGTAACATCAAAACTGAATTCTCAAATAGAAGGCAAGCTTTTCATTAATTTTTCTTGTAAAAACTTTTTGACACCAACTGAGTGAATGGTAAAGGAATTACAGTAGAATTTTAGTTTTGAACTAATGTTTTCTTGAAAATTTTCGTACAACTTGACTGATGCAGGTGTGAATAATCTGATTGGATGAAAGTTTGCTTTAACAGAACTGCATTAATCTTAACTGATTTATTGGAGAAGTTTGTGGGTACCTTCACTGAAAACCCTCAGGAGACATCACTCCTCCACTAGGGATCACGTAGGGGTTTAAAAGGCTTGTTGCATATACTAAATGCAACTGTGCTCCCTACAAAAATGGCTTTTCATTCTATTTTTAAAATTTTGTCTTTGCTCAGGGACTAGCAAAGCTTAGGTTTGGGGGTGTGTTGAGAACTGGAAAATACCATTTTTCACCCCTTAATCTGGGCCTTGATAGACCCTTGAGAGAACTAAATAAGTGTTTTAAGTGTTTGTTTTACAGCTAACAATAAAGGTAGGCTTAACCTTGAAAGTAGCTCAAAAGTGCCAAAAAGATGACATTCCATGTCAATCCAAAGGAAGAAAGAGAAGAAACAACCTCACTAGCTGTTGAAAGGTCTGAATTGAAGAGGCAAAGACCTGGTCTCAACCTGTAAAAGAAGTATGGAGCAATTCAATGAAAATGCACTACAGAGTACTTTTCAGAAGAACTGAAGCTGCAGAAAGAACCTAAAACTCAAAAAAGAACAAAAACTCCAGGCTTAGCTTTCGAAGAGCATCTGAACTCTTCGAAGAGATGATTTACCTTTTCAAAAAGAAGAAAACTCAATTCGAACAGAACCAGAACCTTACGAAAAGAGCTTCAGGAGTTACAACAGCTTGCGAAAAGCCCCCTAAGCTTTGCGAAAAGGTATTCTGGAGGTTCTCAGCTTTTGTAAGGGCAATTTAGTAATCTGTTTCATGCGGCCCAATGCATCTAAAAACCTAGGGACATTTCAGAAGATTCTAAGCATGAAGCGAAGGCATATTCCACCCCACGTGAGCACCCAGAGATGAAATAACTTGGCGGGAACTTCTAGAAACTCTAACAGACTTTCAAAATGCATAACAGAATCGATGCCTTTTTCACCTGATTGGCTGAACCAGATCAAGGAATATTGATTGGCCAGAACAGATCTGGATCCTCGTGCTCGACTACCATTGGTCAATACAAATCTGAGCACTTCTGATTGGTTGATACACATCTGAGCTGGACTTAGGGAAAACTATAAATAGACGAACCATTTGCCCAATTTGGGCATCTAGATTTTGAGTTTCTTTCCTATTCCCCCATTTCCAAACCAGATAGTTTGTCTGAAATCCCTGTAATAGCTTCACTTTTACTTGCAATTGAGAGCTGTGAGATATTTCTGTAATTCAAAAGAGAGTTGTATTGAAGACTACAAATCTGAGAGCTGTTTAAGCTGTGCTCTGTAATTGTAATGGTGGATTTGAAAAGGTTGCTGTAAACCGTACATTCTCAATTGGACTCATGTTAAGGGTTCCCTCTGATCTCCTTACTGCATTAGGTTCCTTTAGATTTACTATTTTTCATGCAATTTCCCTTGATTCATTAATCCTGTGAGAATTAGTGTTGGTAACCTAATCTCTCACGGCATTTATAGTGATGCTTCTTGTTCTAAACTAAGGCTTTGGATTAAAGATTATTGGATGGTTTGTGGCCATTAAAGTGGACAGACCGTAGCCATAAGCTTAAACCTAATCCCTAAATTAGATTTATTTCTCTTACATCTGCGCTTGTAGCCAGATGAAGATTGGATCATCTCTCAGTTGAGCTGCAGTCATTCTCATTAGATTTCAAGGACCAAATCAAAGTTAGATATTACTTCTCCATTTTTTATAAGTTTACCTCAAACGTTCCCCCATCTCGGATCTGGATCATTTAGTTTAACTTTTACTTTTATCATTTAGTTAATGTGACAAATTCAACCTCCCATCTTATGTGCTTTCTAGATAGGATAAGAGGCCAGATCTGATAGCTCAGACCTGGAGGTTTATCTTGCATTTTAGACAAATTCTCTGTGGACGATCTTTCACTCACTTACATTTAAAACTTGCTACAATTGGCCCTGATCTTGCAGGCTAATTCAGTTCTACCTGTGCTGATATTTCTTTACTCTTTTTTATTCTAGATTCAGTATAATTTAGTAGTTGCAAACCTGTTTTCAAAACACACATAAATCAAGCACACTAAGAAGCAACAACAGTTCCTATGGGTTTCATATATGTCATCAAAATCTCGATGACGTGCCTTTCTCGAAATGTGTTTCGATCGGGCCTTGGGCCAAATTTGGGTGTCTACACCTACTTACTTCCCTATTAGCCTATTTAGCAAATGATTTCTTGCTATTGATATATCTTGATTCTATTGCTTATATCTGTCTCAGAATATCGAGCGAGGAGGAGCACGTGCAGGAGCAAGAAGAGGGGTCGGAAGTGGCTTACGGTCCTCAGGGAGAGCAAGTTTTTGTAGTGCAATGCTCCACCTGTCCCTGGTATGAAATGTAGGTCTAGGTTGCCGTACCAGTCCCCTTCATCAATAGTACGTTCATGTCTCCAACTTTGGTATGGCCAGCAAGGTAATAAAATAAGCTTTGTTGTTTTATGTGAGCTTGTTATATCTTCAGCATCCAACACCTCTTTATTTTGATGCAGGACTTACCATCTTTCATGTTCCAAGGAGGTTGATTGGACCTCCAACGCTTTTACCTGTACCTTCCTCCCGTCGTAATGTTTCTTCTAGCCCAGGTTCGTTTTGGGGATTTCCTCTTGTGCCTTGCCATGCGGGTTGATGTGGCCTATATGAAGGCCTTGATTGAGCGCTTTCATCCCGAGACTATGACATTTCATATGGCCATGGCAGGGATGACTCTTACCCCCTTCGATTGGTCAATGATTATGGGGATTCGGATAGGGGGGCTACCGGTGGCCAATCTTCGCGTACCTAGTCGGGATGAGATAGTTTAACTGATCGGAGATTACCCCACCTCTAAAAATCTGCACAGTTCTGAGGTTAAGATGTCATGGCTGTTTAACCTGTTTGAGGGGAAAGAGTTGGTGGATCTGGGGCTATAAGATGCAGATATTTTCATTGAGCCAGAGCATGCAGTGATGTTGGTTCACATTTCGCTCCTTTTCTTGCTAGGCAAGACCCTCTTCTCAAATGCCAGCAGCGATCAAGTCTCATTGTTCCTGCTTAGTCTTATGGGAAACTGGGATGATGTGCACATATATGACTGGGGTGGAGCTAGATATGTCGTTCTAATGTCTAGCCTAGCCGGAGTCTCATTGGGGAACTCAATTTCTGTTGTTGGCTTCTGGCCGGCGATTGAGGTAACCACTGACCCCTTTTTACCTCTCTTGGTTTACTGATTAGTCATTCATCATGTTTCTGACACATCCTTTCTGAATCCTATTCTTTTCAGATTTGGGGCTATCTACACTTCCAGCTTGTCCGCCCCCTCCTACATTCTGATGTACACACATACCCACTCATGAGTAACTACAATAGGAATCGCCGCAAGGACGTCGGTATGAAGCAGTTGGAGATGGGCCTGAGGTCCCAGTTTGCCTTGCTGATCTCAAAGTAGGTATGGCTAATTTTCTTTCTTCCTTCTCAGGGCTTCCCCTTTTGTTATACTGCATGTTTCACTGATGAGACACCTTTCTACCTAGGCAGGTCATCTATGATCCTTATGCAAGTACTCCCATTTGGGATCGAGCCGCCGTGGGTCCGTCTCGGTTCGTCATTGACTATCGTGTCATTTTCTTTTACGGGGATTGGGCCAGGGCCTATTACCTGGGAGAGCGAGTTGTCCATCAGTATCGAGACCACTTTGTCATATAACAAGCTCCTCCTAAGGACGTTATGACGCCTGTGGGTACAATCGAGGAGCTCACTGCTGAGTTTCTTCACCATGGGATCCTCATCAACGATCTCCTCATGCTCGGGAGTTACCAGCTATGGTACAAGTCCCTACCCTACCGGTGTATTCTTTTGTGCTTCGTACCTGGTGCTAATTTCCTGGCCTTTGGCAGTCTGCGATCTCAGGTAGTTCTCCTTTTTCTTTTAGATTAGTCTCCCTTGGTTTTGATTCAATTTTTGTCTCTACTAATTGGAACCTTACTTCTTTTCACAATTTGAACAGGGAGGTGACTCCGATGATGATGATGGGGTGGCAGCTGGTACTGCTAAGGCTATGGGAGTTGGTCCTTCAGGCCTCTTTGGCACGGGTGCTTTTGGTAGTTTGCCTGCTAAGGTCCAAGGGACCTTTAGGTGACTTGATGATGCCTTTCTTTCGGGTTTATGTGCTGCCGTAGAGGAGCGGGCCCACATATCTGATGAAGCAATCTGGATCCCTCCTCCTAAACTAATTCCTGGGGTAAGTCTTTCCTTTTCTGCATGATTGCTTCTTTCAGGGAAATGCTTGTGTTCTTGCCTGTGGCTCTTGTAGTTGATGTCTCTCTCTTTCGTGTGCAGAACTATGAGTCGGCTGTGAACCAGACCAAGTACTATCATAATATAGCTGGTCTTCAGGATGTGGAAGTGGTGAGTATCATACTGACTGATTCCAATCATTGCCTTGCTCTCTTTATCCTTTAATTGATCTTAATTGATGACTTTGGGTATGACTTGCAACATGCTCGCAAAATGGAGTCACGTTCCTTGCTTAGCTGACTTTCTCAGGCGTAGGCCCGAGTGGGAGATGCCCGAACATATCAGAGCTCTTTGCGCAGGTGCAAGAAGTCCAAGGGCTCCAATAAGGATAAGGCTCTATTTATGGATTTTCGAACTTTGAGACTTTCTGGGACACATTTTAATTTTTGATTTTGGAAATATGTAATGGATGATATGACACTGTTATTATTTTCGGATGGTTTTTTCAGCTTTTCCAGATGAATGTTAGTGCCCTTTGCATATTCTATCTCCCTTTTGCTTGTTGTAGTGTGTCGGATTGCTTGCAGGATGGGCTTGATTTTTTTTTTCATAAAGGATGGCCTCTGGGGCCACATACTTTGTTAACATTTGGCCTTCATTTTTATGCCTGTGTGGATCTTTCCTGCGTGAAGATTTATATAAGTTAGATGTGACCGACAAATTCACCTCCGTATGTGATTTAATGTGCTCTTTTAGGTAAAAGGCAGTAAATGCAGGCAAGCTGTCCAGGGGATCAGCATAAACTCCCTCCCCAACCATCATTTTTTCTTGTGGGGGAGGCAAATGGTCTGGCGCATGTGTTATAAAATGATCTAAGTTTCCTAGGACACCAAAAGCTCTGGGTGTCAACTCTATATTTTTGTTAGAGAGCGCCTCATTGCGATGGGATCATAAAAAATCCCACGATTGCACAGATGATGACTCTGTTGGGGAGTAGCCAGTAGAGTTTCCCCTACTTTTACGTCATTTACGTGCCTTAGCTGTTTGGTAGGACTACTTGTGCTCTTAATTTCACAATCATAATCTGCCAGTGAATGCCAGCCTGTAGGCGGCACGGGGTCATCCCCAGTCTTTGAACTTAAGAAAATTTCTTTAAAAGTGAAAAATAAAATTGAACCAACAAGGGGGATCTAAATTAATTTTTACAGGGTAAATTTTTAAAGGGTTGGGTTATTTAGGCACACATACAACCACCCGGGGCTTAGTAGGGCAGCAACCCCTAGTGGTGATGATCCGGAAAAGTCCTAGCCCACTTAGTACCTAAGAAAAGTTCTTGCACCTGAGGTATATCAGGTGGGTAACCTTCTCATTCCAAGCTTATAACCTGGGAAAAAAGAGAGCGATAGTGAACCCGATTTGGCCTTTTAGGTTCGGTGAGAAAGAGAGCGGATCATATAAACAGTCAATCCCCGGAAGCCTAGCTTCTACCAAAAACCAGTTTGGAGACCCATTTCGGACTAGGCCTGCTGCTGTCAAGCAAACTGGAGAGCAGTTTTAGTCTGGCGTAAGTAATAGTTGCGCCAATGCAAAATATCCCAAAAATACATTGGCGCAACTATTAGTTGTGCTAGCTTTAATCTAGGACCTATTGCTCTAGCGCCACTAATAGTTGCGCCAGTGTGGTTCTGAGCAGCCCTAGTCCAAATCTGTAGCCTATTTCACTCTCCAGACTCCCTGATCAGTGGGTTTAGTGCCTCTGTTTAGGCCCCGCATTTTTCGACTCCCAATACGCCCTCGCCGGTCAAAAGAAGGTACTTCTTCTTGATTCGTTTCGGGGGATCGAGTTGTTTACATTAGTTTTCGTGCATTCAATAGATCAAGGGGTTTCCCTTTGGTTCTTTCGAAGCGCTTTGGAACCTTTGTCGTGGGACCTATTTAGGGTACGAGAGCCACCCGAGAAGGGAATTCAAAAGGCCCCGAAACTCTCACTTATAAAAATCTAAAAATATTAAAAATATAAGAAACTCCCAAAAAATAGAGTCTTGATTGGTGCTGGCACAACCGCATCAATGTACCCTCCGTCATCCCGTAGGGGAAGAACGAGAAAGCTTTACGGGCCCCATCCGGGGCACCCGTACCCAACCCAATACTGAGATATGTCGTGGCACGTGGGCCCGGCTTAGGCCAATCCCGACTCATCCCCACCACATTCTCCAACCCATTCACACACCGAAGAAGCCTTTAATTCCACCCCCCTCATCCATTCAACCCTCACCATAACTGGCCCGTTCAGTGCCCCCATTTTCCCTTCCACCATTCCCCAAAATATCCAATACCCTAATTTTCTGTCATTTTCCCAAACCACGCCTTCATTCATGGCCATCTCCAACCCATCTCACCTTCCTTCCACACCCATTCAAAACCCATCCTCCACTTTAACCAACATACCCTATTTTTCATCCGCCCAACCCGATCCATCCACATCCATCCATTCTGTATCCAATTCCCCGCACATCCCTCCATTTACCCAAGTCATGCCCATCCCTTCTGAAACCATGACCAACTTTCCTCTCTCATTCCCCACATCCATGCCCCATACATCTTCCCCATATATGCCCATTCCATCCACCATTGCCTCACCTCATTCCTTCAACCCCACTCATATCCCACCCCTCACTCGGGTCATGCCCAATTTTGCCGGGCCATGCCTAATTTTTCCTCTTCCCATACCCCTCTAACCATCAAATAGCCCATCTCCACCTGATCCCCCTACCATGGCCATGATGGAGGAGATGTTCCGCACCTACAATAAGTGAAAGGCCTCCCAACACAGCCCCTCTCATCCACACCACACATCTATGGTTCCATCCCATACCCTAGCAAGCCTCCATACCCCATTCCCCCATCAACCCCCCACTATCCATATATCCCAAGGCTCAATGGCCCAAAACCCTATTCCCCACATGTCCCAAGGCCCCATGGCCCAAAACCCCATAACCCACACCTATTAAGGGCCCATGGCCCAGACACACTAGGCCCGTGGGCCATACCCATCAAGGCCCAATGGGCTAGATTCACTAAGGGCCCATGGGCCAGACCCATCAAACCCTAATGGGCTAGACCCCATCAAGTCCCAATGGGCCAGACCCACAAAGGCCCAATGAGCCAGACCCATCAAGGCCCAATGGCCAGACCCATCAAGGGCCCATGGCCTAGACCCACCCAAGCCCAATGGTCCAGACCCATCAAGGGCCAATGGCCCAGACCCACCAAGGGCCCATGGCCTAAACCCACCAAGGGCCCATGGCTCAATCCCATCAAGGGCCCATGGCCCAAACACGTTAATGGCCCATGGCCCAAACCTATCATGACCATGGCTTTGTGGCCCAACCCTCCCAAGGCTTCATGGCCCAAAACCAAGCCCAACAAAACCTTAGAGCCTCACTCCCATACCCTTCACAATTCCTCTAGAATTTCACCCATTCACAACCGTCATACCCAGCTCAAACCCATGCCTTACATCAACCCCAGTTTACCCAAAGTCAGCTTTAAACCTTTCCCCATGCTCAATGGCCTCATAAGGCCCCACTCTAAAATCTCATCATCCAATAAACTTTCCCTCATCCCTAATGGACTCACCCAACCCCCACTCGCGCCATTCCCAACCAGTCCATGCAACACCAGCAAGAGAATCCAACCCTCACTACACACTATGCAGTCTAGCAGTATGAAGAGGATGAGATTAGGAACAGTGGAGCCTATACTAGGTGATTGACCAGGCTTAACTCTCCTCCTATCATTTTCCATCCCCTGGTAGCCCAAAGTGAAGTCCAACCAACTGCCGGGAAAGTGGCCCCCATATCCAAGGAGTCAGAGCAGCTGAAAGAACAGTTGGACAAAATACATAAGCAATTGATGAAAATGGGTGGTGCTGAAATCCATGCCACGGACTTCACAAACTTGTGCCTGTTTGCTGAGGTCCCCTTGCCTCCCAAATTTAAGATGTCGGATTTTGACAAGTACAACGGCACCGACAATCCTATTACACACTTCAAGTCCTACTGTGGGGACATGTGCCAATATGGAGGGAATGAAAGACTGTTGATAAAGGTCTTTCAAAAGAGTCTGACTGGTCCAGCCTTGAGGTGGTTCAGATCTTTGGAGCCAGCTATGTTGAAAATGTGGAAGGACTTAATGCACTTGTTCCAAGAGTAATATGTCTATAATATTGACATCGAGCCGCATAAGTCAGACTTAGCCCGTGTAAGGCAGAACCCGAATGAGACCTTCAGCGACTATTTGGGATGATGAAGAGCACTAGCAGCTCAGGTCAGAAATAGGATACCTGACGATGAAGAGATCGAAATATTTTCTAAAAATACTCTGCCAGTGATCTCAAACATTTTGGTGTACTAGCAGTACTCCAGCTTTGATGAACTGGTGAGAAATACCAATCACTATGAAGATGCCATCAGGGAGGGTCGCCTGAACAAAAATGTACAAAGTGGAGCCAGTGGGGTTAGAAGGTTTTCAGAACAAAGGAATGAGAAGAGAACAGGGGCCGATGTTCAGAATATTGCCAATACCAGGCCTAATAATAATATAACCCCATTCCAATTTCAAGCAACACAGCCAGCGCCAGTCAGAACTGAGCAGATGCAGAGAGCAAAGAATGGGCAAGGAATGCAGATGACTCCTGAACAGAGGAGAGCCCGCTATGACTAAGTGTTTATGCCCCTAGGGCAATCACTAAGTGTACTTTTGCCTTTATTAATAGAAAAAGGATTAGCTACTATCCGTCAATCGTAACCTCCTCCTCACCCGATCCCAAAGAACTATGACCTAAATACCCACTGCAATTTTCATCAAGGTTCGGGTCACCCGACTGATCGCTGCTTCCCATTGAAGCACGCGATCTAATATTTAATCGATGTCGAAAAAATCATTCCACCCACACCTTCTCAAGTAAACCAACACGCGGACATCCATCAGGTGCCGTTACCCCCACATCCTGCCGGAGGAGCAAGTCTCAGACCCACCATTGGGATGGTAGAAGAGTGTGAACCCCTGAATTTATCAGACTATTTTCCCAGCTCGACACCACGAGTTGAGCCCTTAGATCTTAGGGTTTACTTTTCATCACCCACTCCTATTAATTATCTACATATAAATACATACCAACCATACACCACCACCCCAATCAATTACCCGATAGCCCATTATACCCCCTATCTCCCGTCGGCACCCATAAGCTACCAATGGCCTAATCTTACCCCTTTTCCCCCAATACCACGACCCTCAAGCTTCACCACCCCCATTTGGCCTAATTTTGTCACCCAACCAGCTATCACTAAGGTAAATCACGTGTTGTCCACACCTCCTGAGCCCGCAGTGCAAGTGCCTCTGATACTGGCTGCTATACCATTTCAGATCTCAGGACCGACCTATGATCCTCATGACTTCCTGTTGAGTTATGAACAAACAGATATTAACATTGGCAGCCACAGAGAAGGAGCAGTGGACTTTGTGACCCGATCCGGGAAGATCTCAAAGCAACAAAAAGCGCCGACAGCAGCACAAGCCCAACCCGAAGGAAAGAAAGACGGCGCCGTGAATCCGTTTGAGAAAATGAGCCGAGAACCTATACTGGAGACTCAGTTGAGAAGAATGTATGCCCATATTACTATATGGGATTTGTTGATGACATCTCCACTCCATTTCTAAGCATTAATGGGGGCATTAAAGAATGCACATGTGTCACTTCAGGATAGCCCGGATGAAGTCGGGCAGATAATTGGTCAAGTGATGGCCCCAAATGTCATTTCTTTTTCGGATGTCGATTTACAAGAGGAAGGAGGAAGTCACTCAAAATCCTTCAATATAACTGTTGAGTTTGGAAATATGATAATCCCATTGGTTTGATCGATAATGGGTCTGTATTAAAGATATGCCCGCTAAGAACTGCTACCAAGATTGGGGTAGATCCTTGCATGCTAAGACCCACGAGAACTAGCGCCAGAGGTTTTAATAGCACACGAAGAGAGATAATGGGAGAAGTTGATCTTGAGCTATTAATTAGGCCAATGACCTTCTCCATATTGTTTCAAGTGATGGACATCAAATCCTCATTTAATCTGCTGCTAGGGCACCCGTGGCTACATAAAGTTGGACCCTCCACATTGCACTAGAAACTCAAATTTGCATCTGGGCATAAGATCATCACAATCATCGATGAGGGGCACAGTGAGAAAGTGAAGGCCACCAACAGTGTCAAAAAATCCAATGTGCTGGATGTACCGCACACCGCTGAGGACGTCGACCTCCATAGTTTCAAATTCGAGGTGTCAACGATACTCTCGGAGCCCATCGAGGGCTCCGAGAGTATCGTTGACACCTCAAAGAACCGGAGGTGGTATGGTAGCAGCAGTGGCTATGTTTCAAAAGTGGGGCTATAAAAAAGGAAGGGGTCTTAGGCCCAGATTACAAGGAAGGAAGGAGCCTGTCATAGCTAAGGGTGGTCAAAAGGTTAGTTTTGGGCTAGGATACAAGCCCACGAAAGAAGAGGTGCGAGAGGCTAAGGAGAAAGCCCGTGCGACGGCGACTGTAAAAGCCAGAGGGATCCACATAGAGGAGAAACCTCGGCCCAGGCCTCACATTAGGAATTCATTCATAAGTGTCAAGGTTGTGAAGATCGATCGAAAATGGGAAACCTGATTAACCCCACACAAGCCTACAACACCAGTTCACCCCACCAATCCCTGCATCACCCTTCCCCATCTGGAGATAGACTTGGCTGCGTTATCCCTCTTTGAGGAATGATGGCTCGTACCTGAACAAACCCCCTTATGGTGAATCACTATAAAACTATGCTAAAGTTTGAGAACATCCTCTCAGACAGGATGGGGATAAACATGATGGAGGCTGACTCCAAAGATCCATATCAGTCAGCACCCTCCATCCAAATACGTAAAGGAGCGGCCTCTCAGGTAGGCAACTGGGCATCTTTGCCCCAAACCCTAGAAGGGGGGAGTGGCCTAACATTCGGTACCCGTTTTCTAAAAAAAATAACTTATAAAAAGTGAGATAAGCCCTTAGCAGGTAATACCTTGTTTATACACAGACCCGTGCTACCGACGGTCCATGTCCGAAGAAAATAAAAATTCCAAAAATATTGAAAAAATACAAAGTCCAAAAACATTGTCATTTAAAATTCCAAATAAAATGCCACAAAAGGATGCCTTAATTGAAATACCCGTCACACATAAAATCGACCCCTTTCCTGTAGAAATATAAGAGGAGGTAGGAGTTACAAGTCTGGAAGAGGATATCCCTTTAGAGGAGCTCCCCAATGAGCTCCTTGACCAGTTTGCCAAATTTGAGCATGGCCCTCTCCCCATTGTCGAAGAAACCAAGAACGTTAATCTAGGGACTGAGGAGATTCCTCGAATTACCAAAATTGGAATGTCGCTATCTCCCGAAGAAAGAAAAATCATGATCGACTTCCTTCAGTCATACCAAGACATTTTTGCCTGGTGGTACAAGGACATGCCTGGTCTAGATACTGATTTGGTCGAGTATGAGTTGCCTGTTTACCCTGATATGAAGCCAGTTAAGCAGAAGCTGAGACGTCTCCGACCCGAGTGGATGTTGAAAGTTAAGGACGAGGTCATCAAGCAGTATGATGTGGGGTTTCTATTGGTATGTAAATACCGGCAGTGGCTAGCCAATATTGTGCCTATACAGAAGAAGGATGGAAAGGTTCACATGTATATTTTTTTTCATAATTTGAACAGGGCTAGCCCGAAGGACAATTTCCCATGTCGCACATCGACATCTTGGTCGATAACACTGCCAAGCACGGGATGCTTTCTTTCATGGACGGATTCTTAGGATACAATCAGATTAAGATGGAAGAGGCAGATCGAGAGAAGACGACATTTATCACTCCTTGGGGAACCTTTTGCTACAGAGTCATACCATTTGGGCTAAAGAATGCCAGTGCAAGGTATCAGAGAGCTATGACTGCGTTATTTCACGACATGATGCACCGAGAAATTGAAGTGTATGTTGATGATATGATAGCCAAGTCACCGGAGCGAAGCGATCACTTGGTAAAATTTTAGAAGTTTTTTGAAAGACTGAGAAAGTACAGGTTACATTTGAATCCACAGAATTACGCATTTGGTGTCATGTTCGAAAAACTATTGGAATTCATCGTTAGCAAGAGAGGGATCATGGTCGACCCAGTCAAAGTCAAAGCTATCACCAAAATGCCGCCACCATCTATTGAGAAAGTGGTTAGAGGGTTCTTGGGTTGAATACAATATATCAGTCAGTTCATTGCAAGCTAACTCCAATCTGCACATCGATCTTCAAGCTACTAAGAAAAAACTCGCTCGCTGAATGGAACGCTGACTGCCAGGCAGCATTCGATAAAATCAAAAGCTACCTCGTTAACCCACCTACGTTGGTACCACCCGAGCCAGGGAGACCACTCTTGATGTATCTCTCCACGATGAAAGTTTTGATAGGATGTGTCTTAGGGCAGCATGATGAGACGGGAAGAAGAGAGCAAGCCATCTACTATTTGAGCAAGAAGTTTACTGATTATGAGACGCACTATTCTCATCTGGAGAAAGTATGCCTGGCTCTTGTATGGGCTACTCAGAGGCTCTGCCATTACTTGCTATCCCAAGCTGTTCTACTTTTAGCCCGAATGGACCGGTTGAAATACCTATTTGAAAAGTCAGCACTTACTGGATGAACTGCACAATGGTAGCTTCTATTATCTGAGTTTGACATCACGTACGTCACTCAGAAATCGATTAACGGGCAGGCACTTGTCGATCATCTTGCTAACAATCCTTTGCCAGATTATGAGCCTTTGAGAACTGAGTTCCCCGATGAGGACATCCTGTTCATGACGGAAGACGATACTGAAGAAGCAGAGGAATCATGGGTAATGCACTTTGACGGGGCAGCTAATGCTGAAGGTCAGGGACTTGGCGCCATTCTAATTTCACCGAAAGGATCCCACGAACCAGTTTCCATCAAGCTCAACTTCCCTTGCATTAACAACATGGCCGAGTACAAAGCTTGTGCCGCTGGTTTGCAGGCGGTTCTCGATCTGAACATAACTCACCTCTGAGTATTTGGCAATTCACAGTTGACCATATGCTAGACGAATGGAGATTAGAAGATGAAAGATGAGAAATTGATACCTTACCATGAGCACCTCAAGAATCTGATAGCCTGCTTCAAGGACGTGACATTCTCATATGTCCCCCGGATAAGGAATCACTTCGCCAATGCACTAGCAACGTTGGCATCAATGACAGAAATCTCGTATGGTGCTGAAATGAAGCTAATCACGATCGAGAAAAGGAATGAGCCAACCTTCTGCCTCCAGATTGAGGAACCTGGAAAGCCTGATGATGAGCCACCTTGGTTCTCAAATATCAAGAATTTCCTCGAGACACTAGCCTTCCCTGAGGGTACGTCCAAGACGAACTGACGAACCATTCAACGTTTAGCGACAGGCTATGCCATTTCTGGGGATTGCCTTTACAAGTGATCGTACAACAACATCTTGTTTAGGTGCCTTACCAAAGATGAAGCGATCAGCATCATGAAAGAAATCCATGAGGGAGTATGCGGTGCCCACATCACCGGTCACATGCTTGCTAAGAAAATTCTACGACAGGGATACTTTTGGACAACTATGGAATCAGATTGCTGCGGACATGTTTAGAAATGCTACAAGTGTCAAGAACAATCCGGTCTGATACACGCTCCTGCCATCGATCTACACTACATGACCACTCCTTGGCCATTTGCTACATGGGGTCTTGACGTCATCGGAATGATTAATCTGATAGCATCAAACAGACGTCGGTTCATCCTCGTCGCCATTGAATACTTTACCAAGTGAGTAGAAGCGACCTCATATGCCAACATCATGGCCAGTCATGTCAAGAAGTTTATCAAAAATAATATTGTGTGCTGATTTGGAGTACCCAAGGATATCATCACGGACAACGACACAAACTTTGAAAATAAATGCATTCGAGCTTTCTGCGAGCAATACAAAATCAAGCACTATCGCTCGTTCCCTTATCCGCCTCAAACTAATGGAGTCGTGGAAGCTACTAACAAGACGATTTTTCGCATCCTTGAGAAGATGGTCGTCACTTACCAAGATTGGAGCGAAATGCTGCCATTTGCTTTATGGGCCTATGGAATGTCGATCCGTACCACTACAGGGGCAACACTATTCTCCCTTGTGTATGGAACTGAGGTCGTCCTACCGATAGAGGTTGAAGTAACCTTGCTCTGAATTCTCATGGAATCAGGCTTACCCAAAGCAGAGAGAGATCTTGCTTTGACCAGTTGAACTTCTTGGACGAGAAGAGACTCGTAGCCTTGTGTTATACTCAAGTTTACCAGGGGCGAATCGCACGCGCTTATAATTAACATGTCAGCGGTCAAGATCGGAAGGTAGGAGACACCATGCTGAAGAAGATCTTCCCATCCCTCCACAATGATCCAAGAGGAAAGTTTAAGCCAAATTGGAAAGGACCTTATGTCGTCCGAGAAGTGCTATCGGGATACCCCATCTGCCTCGCCACCATAGACGAAGATCATCTTCCTGAGCCCATCAATGCTAGATACGTCTGACGGTTCTACTCTTAGTCTATTGCGATAAGGTAAGTATTGGTGAAACAGATGCATGCCTGCTTAAGAATCACTCAAAAGAGGCTATCATTCTAAGCACAGTAGCCAAAAAAGCATCCCTAAAAATGATGATATCCTTTGCTACCCCATTTGAGCTTGGGCCTTTCTTTCAAATAAACCCCTTTCCCAACAAAAAAAATGTGTGTACATATACAAAAAAGAAGTAAAGTTACCATCAAAATCCAAAAAAAAAACAAAAAAACAAAAAATGGAAAAGCAAAACCTCAAAAAGAGACTGCCTGAAATAGATAAAGAAAAAGAAAAAATAGAATCATGGGGCGTGTACAGTAAAATCCCCCAATGAAGAAGAGTGTTGAGAAAAATTGAAGTCATATCAAGAAAACCCTATTTAGGCCAACATACCTTCAAATCCTAACCTGACCCATGGCCAAGCTACACCCTGAAGGAAGCCCTATTTTTAGGTTTACAAGCAGTCATAGTATCTGTTAAGTCAACACAAGCCGAGTTGTGAGACAACAACGGAACCCCATCCGGCCGACATGACAGAATTGACATTTGTGTCGTGGCTTTCGATTAAAGAAATAAAAAAGAAAAAAAAAAAAATACAGGCTCAAAGCAAGATGGACGTATTGAAAACTCGAAAGGGCGCTACAGGTAAAAATAGTGAGTTTGTGCAGACCAAATGAAAACTCGAAAGGGTGCTTGGGGTAAGAGAGCTAAACCCGTGGACGTAGTGAAAACCCGAAAGGGCGCCACGGATAAAAAGGGGGCAAAAACGGGCACGGCGAACCCACCTTGGGCATTGTGAGCAAAAGAGTTTTAAAAAAAAAACATTTAGAAAAAAGGTTTGAATTGATTGATAAATTTGATGTTTGAGAGGCCCTCTTGGTTACTCTCCCTAATCCCTTTTTTCGACTGGGCCGCTCATATTAGTTCAAATCGAGCCCCGACCATAATTGTCTTCATGGAATGGCTTCGTCAAACGTATGACTCAAGGTCAGCAAAACGGTTTGACTCAGCCCAAGGGGATTGACGTTCCAGTCTTGGTAAAGCGACAGAAACTCACCTAGATCTGACCATTTAAAAGGCATTCGACCATGCTCAAAAGGGGACCTGAATCTCACCCTATGATTGAGGCATCAAACCAAACAAAAAGAGAATAAAGGATAGGGCGGAAGTCCCTTTTGTCAAAGATAATAATTTCCCTTTTTCACTTTCATGCCCACACTTTAGGCACCTAGGCAGGAAAGCCCCTTTTTGTTAAAGATAATGATTTCCCTTTTCCATTTCTATGCCCAGGCTGGGCACATTCCAAAAGGGGACCCATCAATCAAAAAGAAAAATAAAAAAAAAGAGAACAGCCCAAAAAAAAAAAAAATCAAGAAAAATCTAAATACAAAAATTCTATATTTCTACTCTTTTCCACGTACATATGTACAACATTATACTTCCATCTCAAAAATTGATGAAAAAGAAAAAAAAATCTCTGAAAATAAAAATCCAAAAAGAAATATATATATAAATCTTGAAAAATAAAAAAAATACAGGTAAAAGTTGGCTTCTCCTTCTGTTGATTAGGATGCATTTTTTTATATAAATAAAAAAGAGACTGATGTTTTCTCAAGAATGTGCAGGAACATCAAATAGTCAAAAGCCTCGAAGCAGGCAACCTCTTTGCGATGGAAAAATTAGACGAAGCATCTCACCACCAACATTCAGTCTATTCGAAAAAGAAAAAGAGAAGAAAGAAAATCATTTTGAAAAAGAAATAAAATATATAGAAGAAATTTGTGTTTTCATGCGACATACATGCGCGCTCCGTTGCGATAAAATGTCAATATTTTACCAGCAACACAACTGTGCTATAGCAACGTCCTAAGTCTAAGGTTCGCCTTGGAACTTTGGATACTACTTAAAAGTATGAGCAATGGTGTCAATCTCAGTCAAACGGCCAATGTTTTGATCGAGTCGACTCCACTGCTAAATCTTGGAGCTAAGCGCTCTGTTTTTTTGTTCATGTGAACTTAAGTGTCTTAAGCTTCAGATTCCTCAGAGGAAGGTCAATAGTTGGCTAAAATCAACATGTCAAAGGAAATTACCTATCGAATGACTACATTCAAATATGGATTCTGAAGGGCTCATTTTAAGGTGCAGGTTTAAAACCTACATTTGTACGGTATCCCTGTAAAATATACGCCTTGCATCTGGGTATCAGTTGAATGGTCATTTGTTCTTGTAAATTGTACCCGAACGGGTTCTAGGTCGGGACTTCTATTCCCCTTTGTTTTATCTAACCCTGATGAGTGCATATTTTTACACAATTATTCGATAATAAGATCATCTTGATGGAGACCAAGATTGAGTGCCTCCTTCGGTGGGCACCCAATTTTGGTCGGATCTGTTCAGTTTATTTGAAGATGGATACTCGAGGTCTTTGATCTAGTGCGGTGCAGATAAGCAATCAGTGCAAGCAAATACTGGCAGTGAGGCACGCGTAGAGGCGATGTAAAGGAACCCTAGAGGAGGTCGGTTTTTGGTTTGAAGAGAGGGGGAGAAAATATTTTCGAAAATATGCCCTTGCAGCCCGAATTCGAGCGTTTTGAGCCCAGCCATGCTTGGCGCAATTATTAGTTATGCCAGGCTATTTTGAGCCTCCTTTTCGCTTAGCATAACTAATAGTCCCGCCAGCCACTTACGGGTCGAGTTTTCGGCCTAGTACGGGTCACCTGTATAGATCGGTCCCCCTCTCTTTTCGTTTTGTTACTCCTGGCATATGCACGTGCTCCCAAATGGTATGTCGATCCTCATTCGACTTATCTGGGAAGCCGTGCTAGAATAAAATGGACGGAGAGCAATAAGCGTCCTGATCCTACATAGAAAAACATGAAAAAGTCTAAAAAATGATGAAAAAAATCCCCACAGAAAAAGCCAAAAATAATAGAACAACTCACACAAAATGATAGAATAATTCACATAAAATAAAATAATAAAATCCCATAAAATAATAGCTTTAAAAGCTAAAAAATCCCATAAAATAAAAACTTTAGAATCTAAAAATTAAGAAAAAGAAAAGATAAAGAAAATCCCAAAAACAATTCGCATAAAATAATAGAAATAATAAAGTGATAAAATCACATGAAATGGTAACTTAAGAAGAAAAAAAATCATCAAAAAATCACATAAAATGATAAACTCAAAAATCTAAAAATCACATAAAGTATTAAAAATAAAAATGCCAAAAATTCCCCACATAAAATGACAAAGATAAATGTTTTGAAAAGACAACACGCACTCCCAAAAAATGTTGCGACCTTTGTTCGCTCCGCTCGGGTAGTCATGCCAAATAAACTTCGGGATCAATGGGTTCGCCCAAAGACCACAAACCCTGCTTCAAGCAGGGACACCCGCAACCGGTTAAATGAGGCGGTCTATGCCTCATGTGAATGGACACACACGCATGTTTTAATACGGTAAAATGTCAATGTTTTATCGGCAATGCAACTGTGCTATATCAATGTCCTAAGTCTAAGGTGCGCCTTGGATTTTCGGATTCTACTTCAAAGTAGGAACAACGGTGTCAATCCTGGTCAAACGGTCAATGTTTCGATTGGGTCGACTCCTCTGTTAAATCTTTGCAATAAGCGCTCTGTTGGGGGATTCATATGAACGTAAGTGTCTAACTTCATATTCATCATGAGCTATTTCGTAGGTGTAGACTTCAGGCCTGCACTATCCGGGCATGCGCCCTACGGGGTTTGAGGTCCGAGTAACTCCGTTATGAAAAAGGTCAATCGTTGGTTGAAACCAACCTATTAAAAATGAAATAACATATCAACCAAACTATGTGAAAACATGCATGCAGAAGGATTCATTTTCCTTTATTTTCATAGGCTTAAAACCTTTATTGGCGCAATGTCCCTATAAAGTGTACACCTTACATCTGGGTATCCATAAGATGGTCATTTGTTCTCATAAATTATGCCAGAATGAGATCTGGGTCAAGACTTCCATCACCTTTCTTGCTTATTGCCCCTAATGGGTGCATGTTTATGATTTATAAGATCATCATCGGCAGAGACCAGGATTGGATGCTCCCTTCGAGGGGCACCCAATTTTGGGTGGATCTGTTTAGTGTTATTTTAAGGTTGGATACTCTGGGTCATGATGATCCGGGGCACGTTGGAAAAATAATATATACTCCCAAAAAGCATTGCGACCTCTGTTCGCTCCGCTCAGTAGTCATGTTAAATAAACTTCAGGGTCTTTGGATTCACCTAAAGACCTTGAACCCTGCTTCGAGCAGGGGCACCCGTGACCAGTCAGATGAAGCGGTCAATGCCTCACCTGATTGGATACAAACTGTGGAGCCTTGAGTACTTGTGTTGCACCTATCTTTGAATGTGTGTCGATCACCCTCCTTACTTAAGAAACTGTTGTATTCAGAATGAACCTTGAACATCAAACTCCTTCAAAACATCTCGAGAAGCGACTATTATTCCCAGCTATTGGGCTTTCATAACTCATTTTCCACCTCGGTTATGCCCAGTAATGTCGCTAAGCACTTGGGGATCGATTACCTTGAGAAATGATTATTTTTCTCGACATACAGGGCTTTTATTTTCTCACCATGTTACTCATCTGATGTTTGAATTTTATTCTAAAGGCAATTGACCCATCAATAATGCCTTGGGCCTCTTCAGATGTCTCTTTTCTTTGGCATTCGATCATTAGTGATCGGATACCGAAGAGGGGCGTCTGTAGACACCCAAATTTAGCCCAAGGTCCAATCAAAACACATTTCAAGAGAGACATCTGAAGAGGCGTGTATGGTACCCTTAGAAACCTTCCCAAACCCTTAGGAATATCTCAAATCCCTTAGAATTTATCCCGAACCTTTATAAACCAATCCCGACCTTAGAACCCCTTCCAAACCCTAAACCTAACCTTCCCGATAAATGGATGAAGAGTAGTGTACCAAGACTAGTTGAGGTTTTCTACTACTAAAAAAATCATATACCATTGGAAAGAGGACTTCTCCATCTTTCCAACGAGCTAAGAATCGCCTCAATCGGAGTTGCATATCAAAAGTTACGGTGATTTAAAAATCAGGCAGAAATACATGTATTTTGCTTGCACAACTAATAGTTGCGTAAAGCCATTTTGAGCCCAAAAATGGCTTGGCGCAACTAATAGTTGTGCCAGTTATAGGTGGATCCCCCCGTGGGCAATCAACTTCCCAAAGCCAGGGTGCATTACTGTTTTACTGTGCATATGCATGGTGCAACTAATAGTTGTGCCAGGCATATGAACAATAAACCTGGGTTTTGCCTCGAATTTCAAGATTGGGGTTTGACTTATTGACCATCTTGAACTTTGAAGTGTGTTTTGCTAGTTCTGCTGCACCCATTTACTATCTATGTGCACCACTTAAGTGGTTTAAAGCCTCACCCAATCATCCACCATTGGACCACCTCTTCACATGTTTCAAGGCTCCAAAAATCCTAAGAAACCTTATATGCTAGGTTACCTAATTCCTAATCTTGCTTAGCCTCTAAGTAGCCTCCTAACCCACCCTTTTCCTATAAATAGAACCCCCCTCCCCTTGAGTTAGAGGTTGAGAAAATTTACCTAAGAGAGAAAGAGCTTAAGTGAGAAGATCTTTCTCCCTTTGGTGCACCATTCCCACTACGTGAAAAAGCCAAAAAAATCAGTGCCTTAAACAGTGGTTTTTTCAAAAAACCACTGTCCTAAACAGTTGTAAAAAAAGTAGTGGTTTTTTTTTACCACTATACAAGACAGTGGTTTATGAACTTCAACAACGACTGCTCTTAACAGTCATAGAAAAAATCACTGCTGTTAGCAATGGTTTTTTTATGCAAATTTTTTTTGTAAAAAATACTTTAAAAATAAAATAAAATTACGTCGATGATTTTTATGCAATTTTTTTATGCTTTTTAAAATTTTTTTTTTAATGTAATTTTTTTTATGCTTTTTTTAATGCAATTTTTTAATACTTTTAAAAAAAATATATTTTTTAATGCTTTAAAAAAATTATATAAAGAAAAAAATTATTAATCTCATATTTAAACACATCCATTCAACTCAAATGCAAATCATTCAATGCCATTAATTAAAAAAATAAATACCCAATTCGTTTATTCAAATAAAAGATTGCATCTCAACCTATGATCCAACCTTTCAAATCAGTCAAACATTTTAAACTCTAAGGACCCCATGGCTCATTTTCAAAATAAAAGAAAAAAAATATAAATTTGCTTCGCCTCTCTTGCCAAGTGTCTCCGTCCCCTAGTGATCCGTTTGAGGTGAGCTTCAAATCGGAAATTTTCGACTGAAATAATAAAAATAAAATTAATTCTATTAGTAGAAAATATAAAAAAATATAACATAATATATTTCAAGTTAAAAATAATGACTTTAATGAACAAAATAGGCGAACCTAAAGGCTGAACAATATAGTACACAACTTAAAGGTCTTTTCCCCCTTAAGTACAAGCGAAATAAAAAAAAAAAAAAAAAATCAAGTCCCATGCAAAAATGACCGAAATTTTGGTCCATAGTTATCATTTCGGTGGGGACCGAAACCGATAATTTCGGCCGAAATTTCTGTCATTAGGCCGAAATTTTGATCCTTGGCTGGCCCACAATAAATTGGGTTTTCCTTAAAGTAGCGAATTGTGAAACCGAATTCACCCGAATTCGAACTAAGCAAACCAGCGAGCTAAGTAACTTTGTCAAACATCAAAAATTAATTTTCAAAATTCTATCAACTAATTTTAAAATTGTGCCTAAAAGTACAAATTGATTTACCTTGTCCATATTGGGCATAAGCTCTTGAAGCTTCCTAATCCGATCGCTGATTCGTGTCCCCCGTACCTAATTTCCCGGTTCAATCATAACATTTAATTTTCTATATATTAGCAAATTAAAAAAAATATATTATGCAGGGCTGATCATATTACTCTCTCTGTGATACTCCGAGGATGGGTTGCACAACCTCGCTTTGCCTAAACTCTGATAATTTATTTAAGGAGTCATTTTCTTGACTTAACAGGTTTTAGATATGTGCAGTATAAAATGCTACGTCTGATGAACAATCCTTTGTTGTCTGTGTTTGTGTGTATTAAGTAGTGACTACTGCTACACACAAAAGGAGATAATTATAAAAAATTATTCATTACCTGCTATCTCCAATAAAGTCAGTGGAAACCACATCATCTTCTGTGTATCCCAAGATTCCATCTTTGCCTTTGCCTCGGTTGCTTCCTCCACCTAAACCATCAAGAACAATAAATAATTCAGACTCCCATGACCATCTCTATGGTGCAAGTAAACAACAAGGACAACATAAATTTGGATCTTCATGTGTAGAGCAGCGCTCAGGTCCTCCTGGGGGAGCCTAGTATTGGATCCATCCAATTTAAATAACCTTGAAATAAGATACTGTCATTAAAAGCATAAGAAAGAGATGGACAGTTTCAAGAATTTTTGCTTATATACAGTTTAGACCTGATGGAGATCAATAACCAAAAGGAGATGATGTTATATAATATACATTAGTTTTTTCTCGCTGTCCATCAAAATTGTTAGAATTATAAGCTAGACCGGCCCATCTGGCCCATTTTGTCTTTTTTGGGTCATTGGCCCATTTGCAATTATATTGGTCAATCTTGGAATTCTTTTTTGTCATAGAAAATTGGTGTAATTAATGTAGTGTCTTGAGAATATTGAAAAACTTTGAGAATGTAATTTTCTATCTTTTTCTAGGCTAGGTAGTTGCTTTGGAAATGTATTTTATTTATTCCCGGTTTTGTATTTTGGGCTATATATATCACTCATGTATCTTCATGTTATTAAGTCATATGAATGAAATTTGAGAGGTTCTAAGTAGTATATCATTTTAATCTTCATTTTTGGTATTTTTTCTACACAAGAGAACAACTTTCTTCTCTTTAGAGTGCCATCTTCTTCCAATCCTAGTTGGTGTAATCCAACAATGTGGTATCAGAGCTCGAGATTCATGGCTTCCAATATGTTGCAACCTCAACTTCCTCGTTTCACCGGTAAAAACTACAATCAATGGAGTATTCAAATGAAGGTTCTATATGGGTCTCAAGATTTGTGGGATATTGTTGAGACCGGATATGTAGAACCGGAAGATCAAGCGGCTCTCACACAAGCTCAACTCAATGAGTTGAAAGAAAATCGCAAGAAGGACAAGAAGGCTTTGTTCTTCATCTATCAAGCTGTGGATGAAGTTATTTTTGAAAGAATTTCATCGGTGTCATCGGCAAAGCAAGCATGGGATACTCTCTATGCTTCATACAAAGGCGAAGATAAAGTCAAATTAGTGCGGCTCCAAACTCTTCGAAGTGAGTTTGATTCTATAAGAATGAAAGATTCGGAAGCGGTTGAAGATTATTTCAATCGGGTAATTTCTCTCGTTAATCAATTAAGGATTAATGGTGAAAATCTTCAAGATCAAAGAATTGTAGAAAAAATTCTTAGAAGCTTGACTCGTAAGTTTGAATATATTGTCGTTGCAATTGAAGAATCTAAGGATCTATCTACTTTGTCTTTGGAAAGTTTGTTGGGATCACTTCTATCCCATGAACTTCGCATGAAACAATTTGATTCTTCTCTTCTAGAGCAAGCTTTTCAAACTCAAATTTCCTTTAAAGAAAGCTCTAGAGGTAGAAGAGGAAAGCATTCTAATCGTGGACGAGGAAAGCATAATGGAGGAAGATATCAAACAAAAGAAAAAGATGAAGATGAGTCATCTACTTCATCAAGAGGAAGAGGAAGAGGAAGAGGCCGATCTTCTCTTTCTAATGTTCAATGTTATCATTGTCAAAAATATGGTCACACCATAAAATTTTGTGGAAAAAGATTGGCGGAAGAAGAAAAAAAGGAATCAAATTTTGTTCAAGAGAACATTCAAAGTAAGGAAGATGACACTCTCTTTCTTGCTTGCAATGTTCAAGAAGTTGCATTCAATGAAGATTGGTATCTTGATAGTGGTTGTAGTAACCACATGACGGGAAACAAAGGCGTGTTGTCACTTTGGATGAATCTATTCAAAGTGAAGTAAGGACCACGATGATAAGCGACTTTCCGTAAAAGGAAAAGGTGATATTCTTGTTCAATCAAAGAAAGCCAAACGCATCTCAAATATTTTCTATGTACCCGGCCTCAAGCACAATCTTTTAAGCATTGGTCAACTCCTTTTGAAAGGACACAATGTTTATTTCAAAGGAGATGCATGTGAAATCAAGGATATGAACAATGCCCTCATTGTCAAAGTAAAGATGACTTCAAACAAGATGTTTCCGCTTAAATTTCAAAATGAAGTTCTTCCTTGCTTCAACTCCATCATCCAAGACAAATCATGGCTATGGCATCTTCGGTATGGCCACTTGAGTTTTAGCTCTTTGACTCTCATGTGTAAAAATCACATGGTGAGAGGCATGGCAAATATTGATCGCAAGGACCAAGTTTGTGAAGGATGCGCACTCTGAAAACATCAAAGAAATTCATTTCCGTTTGGGAAAGCTTGGAGGGCATCAAACCCTCTTGAGCTTGTTCATTCGGACCTATGCGGGCCTATGCACACAACTTCTATTGGCGGTAATCGTTATTTCCTCACTTTTATTGACGATTATAGTCGAAAATCATGGGTTTATTTTCTCAAAGAAAAATCGGAGGTATTCGGTCACTTTAAAATATTTAAGGCCTTGGTTGAAAAGCAAAGTGGTTTCATGTTGAAAACTTTGCGTACCGATCAAGGTGGTGAATATGTTTCTCATGATTTTAAAAATTTCTTAAAAGATAATGGCATTCGGCATCAATTAACCACTCGGTACACACCTCAACAAAATGGTGTTGCCGAAAGGAAAAATAGAACACTTATGGAATTGGCTAGAAGTATGTTAAAAGCCAAAGGGATGCCAAATATATTTTGGGCCGAAGCCGTTGCATGTGCCAACTATCTTTTGAATCGTGCCTTATCCAAAAGTGTTGAAGGCATAACACCACAAGAAGCATGGAATGGACACAAACCATGTGTTGCTCATTTGAGGATATTTGGTAGCATTGCATATTCTCATGTGCCGGATGAAAGAAGAAAAAAATTGGATGATAAATCCGAAAAATGCATTCTTATTGGTTATAGTGAAACTTCAAAGGCATACAAATTGTTTAATCCCATCACCAAGAAAACTATCATAAGTAGAGATGTAAAATTTAATGAAGAAGAAGCTTGGGATTGGGATTTTCAAGAAAAGACACAAAAGTCTATTTGTGTCAATGAAGAAGAATTGAAAGATGTTCAAAATTGTGAGCATGAAGAGGATAGGTCTCTACCCTCCTCTTCATCTTCTTCATCTTCATCATCTTCATCATCATCATCATCAACGAGTTCTAATTCTCCTCCAAAGAAGACCAAAAGCATCAATGAAATTTATGAAACATCAAGAAGACTTTTTGATGAAGATGATATTAACTTTGCCCTATATGCCGATGCCGATCCAATTTCTTTTGAAGAAGCATCTCAAGAAGAAAAGTGGAAGCATGCAATGAATCAAGAAATTGATTCCATCAAAAGAAATGAGACTTGGGAGTTAACGGAACTTCCAAATGGGCACAAATCCATTGGTGTAAAATGGATATATAAAACCAAGTTAAATGCAAATGGTGAAGTCGAAAGGCACAAAGCTCGGTTAGTGGTGAAAGGCTACAAGCAAAGACATGGCATAGACTTCAATGAAGTTTTTGCTCCCGTTGCTCGGCTTGAGACTATTAGAATGGTCTTAGCATTGGCGGCTCAAAGAAATTGGAAGGTTTATCAAATGGATGTCAAATCGGCATTCTTAAATGGTATTCTTGAAGAAGAAGTTTATGTTGATCAACCTCCCGGTTATGTGGAAAAGGGTAAAGAGCACAAAGTTTGTAGATTGAAGAAAGCACTTTATGGTTTAAAGCAAGCACCAAGGGTGTGGTATAGCCGTATTGATGGGTACTTCATGAAGAATGGTTTCAAAAGGTGTCCTTTTGAACACTCTCTCTACATCAAAGAAAACACCCAAGGTGAGTTCTTAGTTGTTTGTTTATATGTTAATGATTTAATCTTCACAGGCAATAATTCATGCATATGTGATGAATTTAAAAAATCCATGATGCTTGAATTTGAGATGACCGATATGGGTCTCCTACACTTCTTTCTTGGCATTGAAGTAAAGCAAAATGAAAATGAGATTTTTATATCTCAAAAGAAGTATGCAAAAGATTTGTTGAAAAAGTTTAGAATGGAATGTGCCAATCCAATTTGCACTCCAATGGAGGTTGGTTTGAAACTTAGCAAAAATGATAATGAAAAAAGAGTTAATGAAACTCTTTATCAGAGTCTTGTTGGTAGCCTCATGTACTTAACCGCCACAAGACCGGATATTATGTTTGCGGTTAGCATGATTAGCCGTTTCATGGAATCACCTAAAAGAAGTCATTGGAATGCCGGAAAGAGAATTTTGCGATATGTATGTAGTACCATTAATGATGGTATACATTATAAAAAGGTTCAAAATTCATGTTTGGTTGGATATTGTGATAGTGATTGGGGTGGAAGTGTAGATGATGGCAAAAGCACTTCCGGTTACAATTTTAATATTGGTTCGGGTTCAATTTCTTGGACTTCAAAGAAACAACAAGTTGTTGCTCTCTCTACAACCGAAGCGGAGTACATTTCTTTAGCATTGGCGGGTTGTCAAGCACTTTGGTTACGATGGGTATTAGAAGAACTTAAGCATCCATCAATTGAAGCTACAAATTTATTTTGTGATAATCGATTCGCCATTGTACTAACCAAGAATCCCGTTTTTCACTACAAAAGCAAGCACATTCGAATTAAGTATCATTTCATCCGTGACTTGATCAATGATGGTGAAATTGATGTGAAACCTTGCAAATCACAAGATCAAATAGCGGATATTTTTACCAAGGCATTGAAGAAAGAAACATTTATCAAGATCAAAGAAAAGCTCGGCGTTCAATCGGTCTAGCTCAAGGGGGGGCTGTTAGAATTATAAGCTAGACCGGCCCATCTGGCCCATTTTGTCTTTTTTGGGTCATTGGCCCATTTGCAATTATATTGGTCAATCTTGGAATTCTTTTTTGTCATAGAAAATTGGTGTAATTAATGTAGTGTCTTGAGAATATTGAAAAACTTTGAGAATGTAATTTTCTATCTTTTTCTAGGCTAGGTAGTTGCTTTGGAAATGTATTTTATTTATTCTCGATTTTGTATTTTGGGCTATATATATCACTCATGTATCTTCATGTTATTAAGTCATATGAATGAAATTTGAGAGGTTCTAAGTAGTATATCATTTTAGTCTTTATTTTTGGTATTTTTTCTACACAAGAGAACAACTTTCTTCTCTTTAGAGTGCCATCTTCTTCCAATCCTAGTTGGTGTAATCCAACAAAAATCCCATGTAGCAGGGTTTCTAAATTAGGGGAACCGGATTCTCTACGAAGTGCCTGAGCACCACCATTCATCTATATTCTTCTAAGCAGGAGAAATCTAGACAATCATGAACTCTTCAAAGCTTATTTACTATTTAGCTAAAATATAATAGTGGAATTAAGAATATATCTGTAATGGGTGATACAATTTTCTAGTTTCAAGAGCAAGCTAAAACTAGTTTTGATCAAATTACAACCATGCCTTCAAGAGCAAGCTAAAACTATTTCATTTTGAGTTAAGTACCAGCCAAATTTTGGCTGATAGCAACTCAATTAGCATCACAAAAAATTAAAGCAGCCTTTAACGTGCAATACAAGAAACTAAAAAATCAAAATCCATAATCTTACCAATTGATAGTTCATAATAACAACCCATACTCTGAGACTTTCGAGTTTCTTAAGCAGTACACAAATTCAAATCTATCACTCCTAGATGTGATACGTGTCAATTAACGCTTTACCTCCAAAGGGATTGCCACCACCAAAGAAGGACTGGAAAATATTGAACAGGTCATGAACACCTGCTCCTCCACCCATTCCTTCCTTAAGAGCATCTTCTCCATACTGATCATAAATTTCACATTTCTCCGGATCGCTTAAAACCTCATAAGCTGGAGCTAGCTCTTTGAACTGCATGTAATATATTACATCAAGTTTTTATAATACAATAGCAATGAGAACCTGATATCTCACAGCCATAGTTTAGGGTTCAATCAAACAAAAACTTTAGAAGGCAATCAAGTAATTATTTTAGTAAAAGAACCAATTAACACAAATGCGCTCGAGCCATCAATTCACTTGAGTTCTAAATGGAAGAACTCAAGTGAAGTCATCTGTGAAATAAGACATGGGGTGGAGACTCAAAAACCTTGTGGTTGCTATGTTACTAGTAATAGAATACAAGTTGAACATTTTATCTATTGGAGGCATTTGGTGCTTTTTTTGGTGTGTGGAGTAAACAATTAGCATTTACTGTGCTACACCATTCAATAGTGCCCAGAAAAAGATTTACCTTGGTTCTGTACTGGGGTTCCCTCACTTTGAGCAGTGCAATAGAAGATGCCGCCACAGAGTCTCCACAACTCCACAAGATGTCAATACTTCTATTATTTGCTTTTTTCAACTATCATAGAAATGGGAGGCATATCATGGAAGCAAAAAGGCATTTCACTTATTCACATTTCTTCAAAGTATGTTGGTCAATGTGACTGAAGAATTTAATATCCATCAGGTTACTTGCTAATATATTATTCAACCGTCATAGAAATGGGAGGCATATCATGGAAGCAAAAAAGGCATTTAAGAAGAATTAGGGCTCTTTCATTCCCTCTTTTTTCCTGAGAGTAAGACTAATCTCTGAGATGACACCAGAGATTTAATGCCTCTCAGTGAAAAACTCTTGAACCACATCATCAACAATTGCATATCTAGGATCACAATTAGTTTGAGATGACTGCAGAAGGGAGAAAAATTATTGAATTGTAATCAAATATTTTCATAAACCTTATAATTTTATGATGCCGGTGAAGCCCCGGTCAACTCTCTCTCTTTCTCTCTCTCTCTCTCTCTCTAAGTGGTTCCTATACACAGGATCTTGATCAAATGGGTGGAATCAATTCTAACACACAAAGTATAAAAATTAAACGAAAATTCATGAGTTCTAGGAATTTATATCCCGTGCAGACTTGACAAGTATTAACTTTGAGCGCACACATGACCCTAGAATTAGTCTGGTGGCTGTGTTCAGGTTAGCTCTAATAAGCATATCTCTGGTTGCAATCTGTCAGTCTTCTATGATGAAGTGCAGACAAAGAGCAATTTTATCCCCCCACTAGAGCAAATGGGGCGAAAAGCAGTGTTACCCAAGGATCAAAATTTTGGTTTTGGTGCCTTAAACCAAAACGGAAATCCAATATTTTGGCTGAAATTTCACCGAAATTTTAGATCCCATACAAAAAACTCAAAATTTTAGATTTCGGTGGGGACGAAAACTGAAATTTTGATCCTCGGTGTTACCAAACATGAAAACGGATCCCCACTAACCAGATGCCCTGACTCCCAAGTTATGAAAAAAAAAAAAACTAATTCATTTCATGACATAATCAAGGCTACCAATTTATGAAAGTTTTACCATGAAAAATATAATTAGGGCTCTAATTCTCAAAAGTCAAAGTTTCAATTCATTTGAGGACGCCCGAAATGACTCTTTGATGGCCTCGAGGATTGGCTTCCATCACCCTCCAAGTCGATAAGAGAAGTGGAATTCTTTGCTCTTTGGATCCTGTGTTCTTCCCCTAACACATTCCCAAATCCGACATCTACCGGGAGCCGATTATTGCAGTCTGATCATGGGTTTACTCCGGCTCAAAAACGGACTGTTGGAAGGCAAAGTGTCGCGCTTAGCGATTGCGGTGAACCAAGCTGCGAGAGATGCCAAGTCCACTGGTGAGCCGAACTGCCCACAAAACCATATCAAATAAGTTGCAAATACATAAAAAATCTATGGAGAAGAATTATTGAATTGTAACAGAAACACTAAATGTAGTCCTCGGCCAAGTCGATCTCACCGTGCTCGGCCATCGAAGCGGCGAAATTGCAAAACCCATCTTCCCATAGAAGTATCCTCGCACATATCAACCAATAAAGTATCAAACAGATGCTCAAATGGTGAGCATATAGCAAAGTTTTAAGCATGGAATTTGCAGTTTATTGTTAAACAAAACAGACCTATGAAAGTAAAATCGGTGATTAGCTCCAAATCTCAATAAGCTACATATTGCTAAGTCGAAGGATTCATGGGTCCCAAAGGTTAGCAATTGGAAAGCTTATTTCCTTTTCTTTTTCCTATTTTTAGGGCAGTCGAACGAAAAGCTTTTGCACACCGAAGACACTTATCAGTTGCTGATAACAAATCTTATCAGAGGGTTCCAGTGGAACCTCGGGTAAACTAGTACTAAAATCTGTAATTTAAATGATTGTCCAAACAAATCATATTAGAGAAATACTCTTCTCCAGTGAGTTGGAGGTGTGCCACAGAGGTCTCGATCTGTCATACAGATTTCTAGAATCATATTTTCTGAAACCATCTCCAAATGATGAAGAGAGAAAAATTCCATTTAGTACACATTTTTAATACAAATTAGAGACCTAGATTGATGCATTTAGATACATCCACTACCCATTGTTGGAGGCAATAATAGCTAGGAACCCAGATATTTCAAACTAACCTTTACATTCGCCACTAATCTATAACTATAAGACACTCTTCTCTTCAACAGCTCAATTAGATCCAGCATCCACCTTTTGGAGAAACTCAACCAGTATCTAAACCAAAACAAACCCATCTTCGCAACTATGAAGAAGCGCATATTGAAAACCTTAATGAAAAAAGTGCATGAAGAAATTGATTAACAAAATTAGAAGGCCAAGCTGCTGCATTTCTTGTCCTAGCTCTGCCAATGTTAATTTCCTGCAGCATGACAAAGCATAATATATTATAGGAACTTTATTGCCTATGAGTTGAGGTCATACCATCTCTATTAAACTAAGTACCACTTTGACCACCCTAATGATGTAAAGGAGTTGAAATCTAAGGGCATATCTCTTAGTTTAAAAACAGATGAAGTGTCAAACTCTTAAATGAGTTAATCAATGACATCTCCATAAGCCCTATAATGGAGGATCATATCATTTTTCAACATGTTGAAAAGTTTTATAACTTCTTCATCAATGCCTAAATCGACCAATGTGCCTTGGATCTTGGCTCCTTCAATTCATGAAGAATATTAATGAGAAGATTAAAAGAGTGAATATATATATATATATATATATATATATATATATATATATATATATATATATATATATATATATGATAATTCTCTTATTAATTGGACTGTAGGAGCACAACTCATGGGTAATAAAGTTCGAATACTTGTTCATCATCTTTAAAGGTTAATGAAAATAGAGATGCCTGAATAGCCTATATTGCAAAAATGTTTTCAAGTTGGTCCTAGTGATTGATCTCCATATCTTTAAGTTGTGTTATAATACAGAGGAAGAAGAAATCATATTACTGTTGAGGCTAATGAGATTGACAGCCTACAAAATATAAAAATCAATATATATTGTTGAGGGTGATGAGATAAACAGCTACAAGGTTTGTCTACAGAACATCGATGTGAAAGGATTTGGTTCATCAAATATGCTCCAATTTTTTACATCAAGGCATGATAACAACTTGGTTGGGTAAGGCAAATTTGATCTGTCAATGTATATATATATATATATATATCAAGAAAGAGAGGGAAGAGGATGAGAAATGTTTGCATAATTTGTTTGCAAGAGGAGGAATCGGATAACCACCTCTTATACACTACTGGGTTAGTAGGGTACTAGGGAAATATGGGGAATGGTGATGAAAACTTTCGGTATTAGCTAGGGATTTCCCGACTCTTGCAGTTAGCTTATAATGGCTTGGGAGGGGGAGTATTTATGGTATTAAAGGTTCATTTTGGAGAGCTTTTCTATTTGCTATTCTATAGGTGATCTGGCTAGAATGGAATGACAGTATTTTTTGTAAGATAAGGAATCCGGTTGCTATGGTTATGAGAGTGGCTAGAGATTTAGTTCTCAGTTGGGGGGTCATAAGGATAGGGCGGTTGAGGGGCAGTAGATTGATCGATATTTGGGAAGACCTGACCGAAACAACTAATTGACCTCAGATTATCTCGTTTCGCTGGTGTGTTTTGGGCAGCCTTTTTATTTTGTATTTTTTTCATTTTTGGCTTGTTGTTTTGTGTGTTTTCTGCTCTATTCTAGTTTTCCAGCTTTTGGTTTGGTTTGGGTGTATCTATGGGCTGTTTCTTTCTTTTTCAGTCCAAATAGTTTTGGGCTGTTTTTGCTATTTTGTGGTTTAGTCTCTCATTGCAGCACAAGGTATGTGCTATATATTTCCATTTAATAAGTTCAGCTTTTACTAGTAAGGAAAAAAAATAATATAAAAAAAAAGGCGTAATAATAATAATAACCATGACAGCTAGACAGCCTAGCTGTCTCGAAAAAACCTATAGCTGAGCAGAAGAAGTAGAAACCAAGATAGTGACAGTTGTCTCTTGTTTTTCTTTTCCTTTTTAAAGAAAAAAAAGGTAGAAAGACAGGAAGAAAAAGGAAAAGAAATTATAAATACCTATTCGTTGTGGTTTGTCTCCTCTTCTCTGTGATACCCTAATGAAATATAAGTTATACCAAACTTATAAGTTAATTTATAAGCCTTCCTGTGTAGTTAATTTTCAAGCAAGAACATGTCACTAAGAATGCAAGTCCAAAGATCATAGTTCCTTGTCATTATACTCTACAATCTATTGTATTTTCCCCTATTTTTTCATTTAATAGAGGGCAAGGATCCATAGAACCTCTTTGAGGTAAGGATCTCATTGGTCCTTATCTCAGGCTTGATTTTAAAAAATGAGAAAGAAGATGCTATGCATCTAGGGATGCATGTTCAGTTTACTGGATCAAAACCGGAACCGAAACCAAAATTTACAAAGTTGAAGGAAACAACTACACATTGAGATTAGAAATCTACAAAGGTGCCAACAATCATGCCAAACAAAACAGAATATTCACAAAAAACGTTATTTCAAGTTTTCAAAAAAGAGAATTGACAAGATGCCTTACTTAAATTTAAGAATTGACAAGATCAAGGTATCAAATCGAGAATAGGTATTAGGAATTGGTTTCAGGAATATGTATTAGGTATTACGTTAACTACATCCAAATAAACTCCTACCAACCGTACGCTGCATCCTCCACCAGTTACCCCATGGCTGATTATCTCCCCAATCCCCCTCCATCACCTATCAGCCATTAATGGTCCACCCTTGCCATATCGCCCCTAATACAGTCACCCGCAATCCTGGCCAATCCCACTTTTTCCACCTGCCTATCTCTTACTGAGGTTAACCAGGTATGGCCCACCCATCCCTGTCCATCAACAGCGGTATCTCCAGCATCCCCTGTTATCTCACTCCAAATCACAGGACCAACGTACAATCCTCATCAGCTCTCACTCAGTTATGATCAAATGGACATTAATATAGGCAGCAGCAAGGAAGGGGCAGTTGATTTTATCACCAGGTTAGGGAAGATCTCCAAACAGTTAGACACACCGACGCCAGTGTCAGCTCGACCAGAGGGAATGAAGGATACCACTGTAGCAAACCCGTTTGAAAAAATGAGCTGAGAACACATACTTGAAACTCAGTTAAGGAGAATGCCGACCCATACCACGGTCTGGGATCTATTAATGATGTCCCTGCTCCATTTCCAAGCTCTAATGGGGGCGTTAAAAACTGCACATGTGTCTCTTCAAGTAAGCCCAGATGAGGTTGGGCAGATAATCGGGCAGGTGATGGCTCCCAATGCCATCTCTTTTTCAGGTACGGATTTACCGGAAGAGGGAAATAATCATGTTAAATCCTTCAACATTACCGTAGAGGGCAAAAATATGGTAATCCCACTGGGGTTGATTGATAATGGGCGGTCTGAATGTGTGCCCTCTAAGAGCTGCCACCAAAATAGGCGTGGACCCTTGTATGTTGAGACCAACAAAAACTAGCGCTAAAGGGTTTGATAATATAAGAAGGGAAATAATTGGGCCAGTTGATCTTGAGCTCGTGATCAGGCCAATGACCTTCTACATACCTTTCCAAGTGATGGACATCAAATCTCGTTTCAATATATTGTTGGGACGCCCTTGGTTACATAAACTCTGGCCAATACCATCCACACTACATCAGAAGTTTAAATTTGTGTTTGGGCAGAAGATCATCACCATCATCGGTGAAAGGCATGATGAAAGGAAAAAAGCTACCCACAGTATTGAGAACCCCAAAGTACTGGATGTGCCGCACATGATCGAGGATACAGACCTCCACAACTTTGAATATGAGGTATCAGCGATAGTCCCAGAACCCCCAGAAAGCATCACCCTGAAAACCAGAGGCGGAATGGTAGCAGTTGTGGCCATGCTCCAAAAGTGGGGCTATCAGAAAGGAAGGGGATTGGGACCCTGATTATAAGGTCGGAAAGAGGCAGTCAAGGCCAAAGGCAAACAATAGATCCGATTTGGTTTAGGTTACAAGCCCACAGAAGAAGAGGTTTGAGAGGCCAAAGAGATAGCCCGAGCCATAGCAGCTGCTAGAGCCCGGGGGATAAAATTTATAAGTGGAGTCCCATCCTAGGCCTCACATTTGGAACACCTTTGTGAGTGCCAGGATTGTGAAGATTGATCAGAATGGGGCAACACAATTAACCCCACACAAACCTGTAGCCCCTGTTCACCCCACCAATCCCCAAATTCTTCCTCCCCATCTAGAAATAGACTTAGCCGCCCTATCCCTGTTTGAGGAAGAGTTTGTCATACCTGCACAATCCCCCCCTGTGGTAAACTGGCACAGGACCTTACTGACATTTGAGGACAAAATCTCAGACGAACCCATGGTCAACATGATAGAGGCTGACTTCAAAGAATCATATCAGCCCTCCCTCCATCCAAATAGGTAAAGGAGCAGCACCATAGGTACAAAATTGGGTGTCTATGCCTCAAACTCTGTGAAACGGCAAGTGGCCTGAAATTCGCCACCCGTTTGCTAAAAAAAAATAACTTATAAAAAGTGAGGCGAGTACTTGGTGGGCAATACCGTGTATATATAGGGACTCGCTTTGCCAAGAGCCCATTTCCGAAGAAAATGAAAATCCCAAAAATATAGAAAAAGTATAAAATCTAAAAATATTGTCTTTCAAAATTCTGAATAAAGTCAAAGAAAATGATGCCTTAATCGAAATCTCCGTCCCACATGAAATTGACCCCTTTCCTGTAGAAATACAAGAAGAGATAGGAGTCACGAGTCTGGACGAGGAAATTCCTACCGAGGAGCTCCCCAATGAACTCCTTGAGCGGTTTGCCGACTTTGAGCATGGTCCTACCCCTATCTTTGAAGAAACAGAGGACGTGAATCTAGTGATCGAGGAGGTTTCTAGAATCACTAAGATCGGAACATCGCTATCTCCCGAGGAAAGAAAAAGCATGATCAATTTCCTTTGGTCATATCAAGACATCTTCGCATGGTCATACGACGACATGCCTGATTTAGACACTGATTTGATCGAGCATGAGTTGCCACTCTACCCTGATATTAGGTGACTTAGTTGTTATTGTGTATTATAATTATATTATATTCAAGTCTTAACCTATTGCAAGCGCACAATGGAAATTTTAGTACTAGCATAGGATCGTTCCCACGAGGAAGTTTATTATCTTATTAATTCCTAATTCTATCTTCTATCTAAATCCCTATCTTAAAAACTTTTACTTATCTTTAAGATTTCCTAATCTATTGGAGAAATATGAATAAAAAAATGGTTTTCTAAACTAAAGTGCATAAAAATAAATCCTAATCCTTCTTCTTCTGAATAAAGTCGTCAATCTTAATCTTCAGCTTTCAGATATTTATGAAAATAAATAGTACCGTTACACCATATTTCTAATCTCCTAGCATTGGTCGTCAATCAAGTCTAAGATCCTGTCAACACAGATTTAATCTAATCAACAATCAACCAGAAATTTGGACGTCAATCAAACTCTAGCAAACTGAAGATGGAAAAGTAAAAATCATTACACAAATTTGCAAATTCTAACCTGAGTCATCAATTCAAATTAAAACTTGGAGATGTTTACAAAGTAAATAAATCGTAATCTCTGGAGCGGACCACCGGAAAGGTTCGATCTAACCAAGGAATCCTCCACACCAACTCAACTGTGGCTAGCCAAAGCTTCAAACCCTGCATGTCTCCCAATGCAAGCATTTGGAATCTGCCCAGAAAGCAGCAGGTCACCTTACCACAAGCAATATAAAAGTGAGGCATGGGTCCCCAAACGGCAAGGTGCTCCCCTACCAAACTTGAAATAGAAGCAGGCATCCCCTAAGGCACACCACCTTGCCCAAGGCAAAGCGTCGAGGCAACGATAAAGCTCCGCCAGGATCAGATGCATCACAGAGCGACCTCCCTCTAATTCGGTCAAGACATTACAGAGTACAAGTGAGAAACTTTCTCCCCCAGTGAAGAAAAGAACCTTAGAGATGAGACCAAGAGCAAAAGCCTTCACGTTATAAACACTTATAACTAGCAATTTTTGTAGGCTCTCATCACCAAAAAGTTCTCTCAGGAATTTCATTGAACACCTGGTGGGCCTTTGTTGTCGATTTCGAGTGTGCTTTGCTTATTGGTTGGTGTTGAAAATTAATTAAAAACCAAAAATAGAATAGAACAGGGGATGAATCAGCACCAATCGGAAATCCTAGACCTGCAAGATACAGGGTCCTTTGTAGCAAGTTTTGATAAGTAAGAGTTTGTCCCACAGGGAAAGGTGGTCTAAGGCTCCAAGGGAGCCGTCTCTAGTAGTCCCTCCAGATCTGTCTACAGATCTGGCAGTCCTAAAAGGAGGGGAGTTTGAGGTCACTTATTCTAAGTATTCTAATAACTAAATTACAGAAAGGATTGAGAGGATGGTTGGAGTGTAAAAAATAATTATAAAAAGGTGAGAAATATGTTTTTTGAGCCAAGATCAGAGGAGTTCTTGTAACTCAGATTTAGATCTGATGTTATAGAAATTTTGTCCAGAGGCTACATTATCACCTCTGAGGAGAAAGGATCCAACCCATCTCTACTGCCATGACTCCACCCTTAGGGCTATAACCTGTCCACTTACATGGTCACAGACTATCCCATAGGGGAGCCACTATCCAAGGATGGGTCAGAACATAACTATTAAATCATTGCAGGCACTACTTCATCCAGGCTACCAGCTCAAGAATCCATAGGGAACCTCAACCTCTAAAGTTCCATGTGTGGGTCTAAGGCTGGAAAACAATGATAGCCCAAACACATAGAACCAGCAAGCGGTTGAGTACAACCTTCGATCCAGCTGTCCATTGCTTGAGAGAGGCTACAATGGTCCAGTCACCAGCCTACAATCTCTATAACTAGATCAGATCCGGCATCTAATGGCAGATCTATACAAATATGGGGGAGTCTGCCTCTGTACAATCCCTCACCATGCTTCTACAAGCTCAGGTGAAAAGAAGAAGGATCCATCTTGGATCGGTGGATCAGAATCACCCTAAGGCTATAATCTGTCCACTTAAATGGTCACAGACTATCCCAGAGGTTATCCTCCTCACGGAGCCCAAGACAAAACAAGATTATCGCTGCTACCACCATGTTCACCAGGCTACCAGCTCAAGCTCCCATGGAGATTTCAGATCTAGTAGGTCCTGTGGTGGAGCTAAGGCTGGAAGACCATGATAGCCCAGACACACAGGTTACTTGGATCTGAGTGGCCCTTAAAATCAGTCCTCCATTACCTAGGCAATGGCGGATCACAAGGCAGTAGCCTTGCACAGAGCATCTCACAAATTAACAGCAATCCCACAAAGTATAAATCCTATTACAAAACTTCCATTAATCTAACTCAAATACATATACAAAGTCATAGCCAGCAATTGCTGGACTATGGAGAGAAGAAAAGAAAAAGAAAAAGAAAAACTACTTACTGCTAAAAAGAAAAGAGAAAAGAAAAGCAATCTGAGGTAGGTTGCCAGATACCTAAACCTAAGCTAGGCCTGGGTATATATAGCAGTGGGGTGGCGGCGCATTAGGGTTAGGAAATCCTAATTTTAACGATGCCACGTGGCCTTCTACTGATCCTTGGATGCCTCGGGGCATGTGCACAGAGATTTGAGCATGGGAATGCGAGCTCTAATCATTAGAAGTTTCCAGAATGCCCTCTACTGAAGAGATGGAAGTTTGGGTTTAGAGCCTCGCTAGGTAGCTGTAGTTTCCTAGACATCTCGCATGGTAGCTCATTGCTCTTCGCTAGGATGGTTTGACACTGAAGCTTCAGCCGTCACGAGGTTGCCTTGGTTGGCTCTTCAGGCAATCGCGCGGTAGAGAGTTGAGCTCTCGCTGAGTTGGAGTTCTCAAGGTTGAATAGAAAACACAGTCTCAAGTGTCGCGAGGTTGCAATTCAAGCAGTCGCACGGTAAATTAGTCTTCGCTGGGCAGCAGCACGAGAACTGCACAAGCTCTTCTCTTTACATGGACTTCGCGAGTTACCTCGCGAGGTTCTTTTGAGTTCTGAACTGCGCGAGGTTCTTTATCTTTCTCAATCTTCGCGAGCTGGGCTTTGCCTTCGCCAGGATTCTTTCTTTCTTGAATGGCACACCAACTACGCGAGGCGTTCTTCTTCTGAGAATTGTACCCCGCAGTGACTGCGCGATAGCTGCATGAGAAATCTTTTGATGCTCTCTCTCCTCAACTATCTTAAGCGAACTTCACGAGATTGAGAGAAGTCTATTTTGAACTGCGCGACACTGAGCGTTGTGTTCTATCCTTGATCTTCGCGAGAGCTGCACGGAGTTGAGTTTCTGAAGCTCCCCAGTCATTCATCTGCGCGAGAGGTTGCTTGTAAAGCCTTGGGAAGCTCAGCTGATCTGTGCGAGGCTTCAAGGTGCATTCTTGCTGAGGGGCATCTGGTGCCAAAGCAGGCTCCATAACAGGATTCTTGGCCTTATTGCACTGCTGATTATTTCCTGAACAAAACACTTAAGACGAGTTTATTAAGTGGATAAGGGTCTAATCAAAGGTTAAGGGGTGAAAAGTGGTACTTTTCAGGTCTTAACACACCCCCAAACCTAATCTTTGCTAGTCCCTTAGCAAAGCTACGTTAAATCTACTCTAAAAATTAAATGCCACTTTCGTAGGGAGCACAGATACATTTAGCATATGTACCAAGCCTTTTAAACCCCTAGGTGATCCCTAGTGGAGGAGTGAAGTCTCCTGAGGGTTTTTAGTGAAGACACCCACAAACTTCTCCAATGAAATAGTTAACTAAAGTGCAATGTCTTCCAATGAGCAGTTAAGGAATCAGATTTAGTCTACTCATGAATCAGCATAAAAGAAGTTTAATTCATTGGTTGCGCAGGAAGTTAGACAGCATAATTGGCATGTTAGCACAGCATTTCCAAATAATTTGTGATCACAGAAAACTGCACAAATGCATGTCAGCACTGAGCTTATCCTCATGTCAGAAAATTAGGTTAAGGTCATACAGAATATATTCAAGTTCAGACCCAAAAGAAAGCTTTTCAGGGCATACTCTCATCAAGGTTTGTTGAGGGGTTCAGTTTCTCACAGGCTCAAGAGCAGTTACATCCCCCAACTGGGTTTGTAAGCATGAGCATAGGCAGAGTTCTTAAGTGCTGGCATCATTGTCAGTTTCTCACCATAGATTGGATGATTCCTTATCTTCACATGACAGCTCACCCAATCTTTGGATCACAAGGGCTTTTAACTAGGTTAAAATGTGGCTTATGGAGTATGGTTCAAAAGAATAGAAGGTTTGAAAAGGGGTTCAAAAATTGAGAACTCAGTGGGTGCAGGAGGTGGTTCATGACTTCACCTTCTTGAATTCAGCTCCCTTCATCTTCTTTGAGATTTTCAGATATGAAGTGATCAGTTTCTCTTCTTGATTTTGATTTTCCAATGAAGGTTCCTCTTGACTTCTCTCTTATTCCTCTTCATTATTATTTCTTTTGTTTCTTTTTGCTGGAGTTTTCTTCCCTTTTTTTTTTTATTTTGTTTTTGCTTCTCAGAAATGCCACCATGTCCTCAGTTACCATTCTGCCAGAATAGATGCTTCTTCTCCATTCACCTAATGCTGACCATAGCTAGTCCATCTTCAACTCTTTCTCCTTTACCTTCTGAATTCTCAGAGTGAGGGTAGGTTGAATCAGGTTCATAGGTTTAGGTTCAAGTACTCAGGTGTATTTTGAAGAAATTTAGGATTTAAAGCTCAAAGGGGTATGGACAAGGGCAGTTGCTTTAGGATTGATCTTTTTAGGATCAAACTGTCCAAGAGAAGGCCTTGATCCTTTCCTAGGTCTCATGGGTACTGTCAGTTATTTCAACTTGGAGTTACCTAACTTCTAGTGAGCACAGAGACTCAGCCAGTCCTTAGAACTAGAAGAAGTGCCTTAGTTACTCCTCAAAAAGAAAAAAAAATTTTGTAGGCCCAATTCTCACTGGTTCTGGTCATCCTTTGAACTTTTAAGTATGTCCTCACCTTTTTTTCTCTCTACTGATTCACTAAGTGCAGATACACATGTGTTTCCTTGGTGAAATTATTATGGAAATGTGGAATATTAGGAGTCTATAATGTTCAAAGTTTACATAAATTTTAAACTTCTTAATTTTATGATTCTTAAGTAGACAGAGGTCCATTTCCATATTGCTCAGATGGGTCTGCTGCACTTATGTTAACTGTTCCATTGGCAGGGTCTGCCTGCCATACCCCCAAACCTATGAGGAGCAGTGTCCTCACTGGTTCAAGGTCTATGTGCAGCAGAGTTATGGCAACATAACAGAAAAGAACAAGAAATAAAGTAACCAACAATAGAAAACAGGATAGCATAGCAGAAAAGAAAGATATTATTATGCTAAAAATAAAAGTACAAAAAGAAAGAGGGAAAGGGAGAAAGATTAAGGGTGTGGGGGTTTAGAAGGAGGGGGGGGGAGGGAGTGGAGTGGAGGGGGAGGGCTCAGTCTTGCATTTCTTCTTCTGCGGCTGGAGTTTTTCCTCCTCCTTGGCAATGGTTTGTAGAACCTCCTCGAATTCATCCCAGAGGGGTTGGAGGGGATCTGGCTCTTTGGGGGGCGGCGGGTCCAACCACATCGGGTAAAACTTGTTGGGCAGTGCGTTTGGCTTGTCATCTGCCATGATGAGGAATAGGGAAGGACCGCGAGAGTGAGATAGGATGTTGTGAAGATGAACATGGCCTTCCTGTGTATTTAAAGGAGAGGGATTGTGGAAGATGAACCGGTTGAGCAACTTCCAAGTCGCCGCCATTAAATGAGAGTGACTTGGGAAACGACAAGTCCCAGCGGTCAATGTGGGAAATGACAAATGCATTAGGTTCGCACAGCTAGGTAATTGAATCACGAGAGACCAGAATCACGCGATTATGGGAGTTAGCGCTGGAAGCACGCTTGATATTCTGCAGCACTGAAACTCGTGACAACGAAAGAATTGGGCCATGCGAATTGCGCGAGCCTTCCCAAATCAAAGCGTGGAACTCGCGAGGGCCAAATCAGCAATTCACAGAAGAAGAAGTCATACCGATCCTCCGTAACCATTGGCAAGGACAATCAAATCAAACTCCCCATATCTCCTAGAATTTCCTAAAATTTAAGGTAAAAACTAAAGTAATATAGTACAATATGGACAGAACTGCGGGTCAGGTAGATGTAGGGGTCCCCTAAAAATGAATAGTGCACATAGGATCTGCAGGTCGTTCAATGCAAGGCTTCAACCTTTGACCATTCACTTTGAAGGTCCTCTCAGATTTGGGGTCCTGGACTTCCGCAGCACCAGATGGGGAAACATTTACGGCAATATAGGGCCCATCCCATCTGGATTTTAATTTGCCAGGAAAGAATTTTAGTTTGGAGTTAAATAACCAAACCTTACCACCCAATTCGAGGCTTTTCCTCAGCAAGCCTTTGTCGAAGAAGGCTTTAGCCCGTTCCTTGTAGATCCTGGCATTGGCATAAGCATCCATCCGCAGCTCATCTAATTCCGATTGTTGTAATGACCTGCGTTGACCAGCAGAAGTTAGATCCATGTTCAAGTTCTTAATGGCCCAATAGGCCCTGTGTTCTAACTTGACTCGGAGATGGTAGGCCTTGCCATAGACTAGTCTGAATGGGGACATTCCGATAGGGGTCTTATAGGTAGTCCTATAGGCCCACAGTGCATCATCCAGTTTCTCAGCCCAATCTTTCGAAGGTCCTACTTTTTCTCAAGGATGTGCTTAATCTCCCTATTGGAAATTTCAACTTGCCCACTTGTTTGTGGGTGGTAGGGAGTAGCAATCCTATGGGTCACAGAATATCTCTTGAGCAAGCTCACGAAATTTCTGTTGCAGAAGTGGCTACCCCCATCACTAATAATAGCTCTAGGGGTTCCAAATCTTGAGAAAATGTTGTGCTTAACGAATTTGAGGACTACCTGGTTATCATTGGTTCTTGTGGCAATGGCTTCAATCCATTTGGAAACATAGTCCACTGCCACTAAGATGAATTGGTAACTATTAGAGGGGGGAAAGGGCCCATGAAGTCGATTCCCCATATATCAAACAGTTTTACAACAAGGATGGGCTGTAATGGCATTGAATTCCTTTTAGACAGCCCTCCTAATTTCTGACATCTCACACATGCCTTGCAGTGTGTGTGTGCATCCTTGAATAAGGATGGCCAGTAAAAACCACACTGTAGGACCTTGTCAGCAGTTTTTCTCCCACTAAAGTGGCCTCCACAGGCATTTTCATGGCACATAGCCAGAATACTGTGGAAATCACTTTCGGGAACACATCGTCGGATGATCTGGTCGATGATTGTATAGGCAAGGTTCCTCCCAGAAAAAATACTTGACCCTTGAGAAGAACAGGTCTTTATCCATTTTGGTCCAGTGGGGAGGAATCTTTCCTATAACCAGATAATTAACTATGTGTGCAAACCAAGAGACTACGGATTGGATGGCAAACAATTGCTCATCAGGGAAGGCATCATTTGTAGGGCCCTCCAGGCATTCCTCCAAGATAATTCTGGACAGGTGGTCAGCCACCACATTCTCCACACCCTTTTTGTCCTTGATTTCGATGTCAAACTCACATGTAATGTGAGTATCCATCTAATCAGCCTCGGCTTAGCATCTCTCTTGGACAGTAGGTACTTCAGTGCCGAATGGTCAGTGAAGATCACAGTTTTAGATCCTAATAGGTAGGCTCTATATTTGTCAACAGTGTAAACCACTGCTAGAAGCTCTTTCTCAGTTGTGGTATAGTTCAGCTGAGCTGCAACAAGATATTTGCTGCTATAAGCAATGACCACAAGTAATTTATCTTTTCTTTGACCCAACACAGCACCTATTGCCAAGTCTGATGCATCACACATCAGCTCAAAAGGCAGGGTCTAGTCCGGTGTTTGGAGTACAGGAGCAGAGATGAGGAAGATTTTCAATGTTTTAAAAGCCTTCAGACATTCAGCAGAAAAGTTGAAGGGGACATCCTGACAGAGCAGGTGGCATAATGGCTTGGCAATTTTGCTGAAGTCCTTAATGAACCTCCTGTAAAATCCTGCATGCCCAAGGAATGATCTGATTTGCTTGACTGTTTTTGGAGGGGGTAGATTGGCAATGAGGTCCACTTTGGCCTTGTCTACCTCAAGCCCTTCTTTAGAGACTACATGGCCCAACACAATACCTTGTGTTACCATGAAGTGGCTCTTTTCCCAGCTTAAAACCAAATTGGTTTCCTCACATCTTTGCAGAACTAGAGGTCTGTCAGAGACATCGCCAAAGCTGTCTCCATAGACAGAAAAGTCATCCATAAAAATCTCCAAAAACTTGTCAATCATGTCAGAGAATATGGCATACATACACCTCTGAAAAGTGGATGGTGCATTACAGAGTCCAAAAGGCATCCTCCTGTAAGCGAAGGTGCCAAAGGGACAGGTGAAGGTGGTTTTTTCTTGGTCTTGAGGATGAGCAGGATTTGGTTGTACTCGGTATTCATCAAGAAAAGCAGTAAAAGCTTTTCCGACCAATTTGTCCAGATTTGATCAATGAAGGGAGAGAAATGGTCCTTTCTAGTTTTAGAGTTGAGCTTCCTATAATCAATGCACACTCTCCACCGGTTGCCCCTGGTGGCCTCAACTCACCGCCAGTCTCAATCACTATTATGCAGATTTCTTGGGCACCACTTGGATAGGTGCCACCCAATGAGAATCGGAGATGGGGTAAATCACCTCTATCTATTAATGATTTCCTTGAGGACCACTTCCTGCATGTGAGGATTTAGCTTCCTCTGCATTTCCCTGGAGGGTAATGCTCCCTCCTCAAGATGGATCCTATGCATGCAAATTGATGCATCAATTCCTCCTAGATCGGCAATGGTCCAACCAATTGCCTTCTTGTGCTTCCTCAAAACTGTGAGTAATTCCTCTTCCTGCCCATTGGTAAGGGAAGAAGAGATAATTACAGGAAGCTTCTCACCTTTCTCAAGGAAAGCATATTTTAATGTTTCTGGAAGCTGCTTAAGTTCCAGATCAGGGGCCTGTTGGGTGGATGGCAAAATAGGTGCATTGGAGGTTGGAGGAGGAGGTAGCAGTGTAGGTCTCCAACTGGAGTGTTGCACTGAGCCCACAGGAGCCTCTGATATTGGCATGTCTTTTGATCTCCTATTTGGGCTCTCTTCCTCCACCATGTCCCAAATGTCAACTAAATTCCTGACAATGTTGCCCCACTCTAGCAGAGTGGGCAATTCTTCTTCTACAATTTCCTCTAGTATATCCACTGCAAAGCTCTCCTCATTGTCCATCTGAGGGTACTTTGCACTGTCGTACACATTCAACTCAACTTTCATATGTCCAAAGGTTACCTCCATTACTCCAGACCTACATTGGATGCAAGCATTGGCAGTGGCCAAGAAAGGCCTGCCCAGTATAACGGGTATGGGGTTTGGGCTAGTGCTGCAGCCCATATCCAAAACTAAGAAGTCGGCAGGGTAGAAAAACTTATCCACACCTACTAAGACATCCTCAACCATCCCCAGAGGTTTCCTCTTAGACCTGTCAGCCATCATCAGCACAATGGGGGTAGCCTTCAGCTCCCCCAAACCTTGTTGCAGATATACATTGTATGGCAACAGGTTAACACTGGCTCCAAGGTCTAAAAGGGCTTTTCCAATTGTATGATCGCCAATTACACAGGGAATAGTGGGTATACCTGGATCTTGCAACTTTTCAGGTATTGCTATGTTAAATACAGAATTCACTGTATCAGTTGCAAAGATCTTCTTGGACACATGGCCTCTAGCCTTTCTCTTTTGGGTGCAAAGGTCTTTCAGGAACTTTGCATAGGCTGGGACTTGTTTAATTGCCTCAAGCAGGGGTAAATTGATTTTACACTGAAAGTCTCCATCATTTCCTCCAACTGGGCATTCCCTTTTCAAAAGGGACAGACTATTCGAGTGAGGAAATGGCGGTAGAATCTGTTGGTTCCTCATTGCAAGCCCATGATTAAACTTCTTTTTTCTTTTTCATGTTTATCTTCTGCTGAGGCTCAACTTCTGACCTCTTTATTTTTCTCGCAAGGTGGCGGTTCTTAACTTGGTGGCCCAACAACATCTCTTTCAGGATCATGTGCATCATCTATGGAAATTGCCTCATGATACATTGCCACACAGTTATTTACCAACTGCGGACCTTAGGGTAGTGACAGCATTGGTGTCCTCAAACTCTGAGGAAGCTTCCTTAATGAAAAACTGACCCTTGTGGTTAGCAATTGGCTGGCAGGGCATTCTGCCTTCATCTCTCCTAGCCAAGGTTTTGGACATTTGGCTCAGTTGCTCTTCCATTTTCTGGAGGCTTTGACCATGAGAATCCACAGTCTGAGCTAAGGAACCCAAGTTTTGCAATGAAGCCAAGACTTGGTCCTCGAAGGAAGTATTTCTTGGTTGAGAAGGAGGTAGAACCAACTGATTTTGCTGCTGATGGGGCTGCTGGTGGTGCTGGAAGGTAGACCTTGGGGCATGCCCTTCATGGAACTGCTGCTGTGGCTTTTGTGGTAAAGCCAACATCTGCTGGGGCTGCATGTAGTTATCTTGCTTCCACCTCAGATTTGGGTGGTCTCTGCATTGGTAACCAGCATTTTGATGCTGGTATCCATATGGCTGCCTGTTGTAGCCCCCAGATTGTTGCTGGCCATAAGACTGAGCAGCAGCAGCATGTTCAAACATTAATTCCAGAAATTGCCCTGCAGATGGACATTCCTCCACTGTGTGCTGTGGGGACTGGCATATGAGACATGCCTCCGCCAAATGAGCAGCCCTTCTGGGTTGCATCACAGTCAACAATTTATCAAACTTCATAGAGAGGTTTGCCATCTGTAGCCGTAGGTCATCGTTCCCAGACACATCATAAATTTTTCCTTTGGATCCAGCAGCAGGCCCCACCTTTGACTCAGATTCCTGATTAATTCTTGCCAGGGATGGCTTTTGAAAAGCATTCTCGCTAATCACCTCAAACAATTCCCATGCCTCCTCAGCAGTCTTGTGCATGTAGGATCCACCACAAGAGGCATCAACCATATCTCTATTTTTCTCATCAATCCCATTGTAGAAGCTTTTTTGGGATCTTGTGGTGGGGGCATTGTTTGAGTATCTCTTTAAACCTATCCCAGGACTGGTTAAAATCTTCAGTTGGGGATTGAGAAAATGCAAGAATCTCTTTCCTCAACTGGCTAGTTTTGGTCTCAGGGAAGAACTTGGTTAGGAATGCAGTGCGAGGTCTTTCCATGAAGCAATCTTTGTTGTTGGGAAGAGTGGCCAACAGTCGCCCTATCCTTCAGAGAGAAGGGAAAGAGTCGAGCCAGTAGCCTCGGGTCCCAAACCTGATATTAAAAAGTGGTGCACAAGGCTAGAATGGTCAATATGCTTGTAAGGGTCTTCTTTGCTAAGCCCATGGAAAGCTGGCAGCATCTGGATGATGGAAGTTTTTATCTCATAATTCCCCTGAACATCAGGGAATTGAATGCTATAGGGGGAGTTGTAGTCATCCGGAGCATTCAACTCCTTGAGGGTTCTGGGGTGTTCTTCACCCATGGTTACTGATGCAGATTTTCCTGGGGGCTCTCCTGTGGTGTGCCTGTCTCTTCTAAGTCTCCTCCCCCTTTCTATCTCGTGGTTTAGAGACTCTAAAGTAGGGGTGAGGATCTCCTAGCCCATACAAGCACACCCACAAAGAAGCAAAGCTTGCACATTGCAAAAGAATACTTATACACAAAAAATTTATCTAACTATTTTATAGCTATCCAAAGAATACATTTAAACTATCCTAGATAATCTTGCTGGAAAAATTGTTTAAAAGAAAGATGAGATGAGCTTTAGAGTCAGAGAGTTTGCAAACAGAGGTAGCTATGCTCCAATTGCATTCCAACTATCCTTCACTGCTGCTGTCCAGATCTGTAAGAAAGATTCACAATTATGTCAGCAGTATCAATTATTCACATGTATAAAGAATACTAAGAATACAAAAACTAAGGGTCTACTATTAGAACATCTCTCCCCGGCAGCGGCGCTAAAAACTTGTTGTCGTTTTCAAGTGTGCTTTGCTTATTGGTTGGTGTTGAAAATTAATTAAAAACCAAAAACAGAATAGAACAGGGGATGAATCAGCACCACTCGAAAATCCTAGACCTGCAAGACACAGGGTCCTTTGTAGCAAGTTTTGATAAGTAAGAGTTTGTCCCACAGGGAAAGGTGATCTAAGGCTCTAAGGGAGCCGTCTCTAGTAGTCCCTCCAGATCTTTACTTGGACTTCGCGAGTTGCGTCGCGAGGTTCTTTTGAGTTTTGAATTGTGCGAGGTTCTTTATCTTTCTCAATCTTCATGAGCTGGGCTTTACCTTCGCCAGGATTCTTTCTTTCTTGAATGGCGCGCGAACTGCGCGAGGCGTTCTTCTTCTAAGAATTGTACCCCGCGACGACTGCGCGACAGCTACGCGAGAAATCTTCTAAAGCTCTCTGTCCTCAGCTGTCTTAAGCGAACTTCATGAGATTGAGAGAAGTCTGCTTTGAACTGTACGACACCGAGCGCTGTGTTCTACCCTTGATCTTTGCGAGAGCTGCGCGGAGTTGAGTTTCTGAAGCTCCCCAGTCATTCATCTGTGCGAGAGGTTGCTTGTAAAGCCTTCGGAAGCTCAGCTGATCTGTGCGAGGCTTCAAGGTGCATTCTTGCTGAGGGGCATCTGGTGCCAAAGCAGGCTCCATAACAGGATTCTTAGCCTTATTTCACTGCTGATTATTTCCTGAACAAAACACTTAAGACGAGTTTATTAAGTGGCTAAGGGTCTAATCAAAGGTTAAGTTAATGGGTGAAAAGTGGTACTTTTAAGGTCTTAACAGCCTTCCAATGAGACTTTTTCCATAATCATATTTCTTCAAACCCAAAGTCCTATGGACTGCTTTGGCGTAACCCGGCTTCGACATCACTCTCACAAGACCTTTGTGCAGCTTTAAACTCGACAAGCTAGAGAGTTCTTCAAGTGTGGGAGACAACACACAGTTCCCAAAATGAAAGACATGGGTATCCACTTCCCAAAGGAGGCTGCCACATGAAAAAGGTCCAATAGTAGAGGAATGTTAAAAAAAGATGAGAGACAGGCTAACCCAAGCTCATTCAAACCCACAAGCTCACTCTCATTCATACTCTTTAACCACTTCTTTAGAAAATTGGGCCCCACGCCCAATGAGGGAAGTATAGCGGTCTTGGCCCCCCCATGAGAGGCGGGGTTAGAAAGTGGGTCCATTGACATACAAGGATATTTCCAAAGATATAAATTCAATGTAGGACGATGGACCCACCCTTGAGAAAGTGTGCAACCGTGGGATTTTTGACGATCCCGTTGCGACGATGCGCTCACTAACGAAAATATAGAGTTGCCATCTGGAGCTTTTGATGTCTTGAGAAACCTAGATCATTTTTATAAGCACCAAAGTGCTACAAATATAACTCTGAATCCAGTCCATACCAATGGTTCTTGAGTAGGGGCTTTGGTTATCGATTGGGAAGGTGTTAGGCACCCAATCAACCCGCTTAATGCGGTTTCTACTAATGGCCAAAACAACAACAATATAAATGAAATGAAAAAGGCTTCCTCTTGCCCAAATGGGTCTTAAAATCTTATTTGTGCCCCTTCGTTCCTATCGAAAATTCGGTGGCATAACGGCACGAATGGGGGGATAGAGGAGAAATCGAGAATGTAGAGGAATAGAGGGGAGAGTTAAAGCTCGCGGGCCCTTGTTGCACCATTGTGGAGCCTTGCGTTGACTTGCTTCAGTGAGCTTTTGAAGGCCTGTATGGTAAGGAATGGGGTTATAACTCCTAAGGCTTAATAGCTAAGAGATAGAGGGAGAAGGTAAATGGGTAGCACACACCTAATAGGCCAGTATGGTAAGTAACCAGACACACAGGTTACTTGTAATATAAAAAAGAACCATTGTCCAAACAGTGGTATAATAGGCCACAATTAAAATCAATTGTTTATTACATTAAATAGTGGTTTAATACCTTAATCCTCTTATCACGTGTAAAACTATGGGACCCTCATTATTTTCTTATCTTGTAACTCTTGTCTCTTTTATCACAATTAATAGATCACAAAACAGCCGTTTCCCCCTCCCTCTCGCTCCATCTCCCTCTTCGAAACCCTAGCCTTCATCTCCCTCTTCCAAACCCTAGCTAGGGATTTAAATTGTAGAATATCAAAGGAGATCTATGTTGAAGGTTGGAGACGACGCCATTGATGCGGAGATCTATGTTGAAGGTTGGAGACGACGCCATTGAAGTAGAGAACTATATTGAAGGTTGGAGATGACGCTATTAAAGCAGAGATCGGCGTTGAAGGTTTTCTTTTGATTGAGATCTAGTTTGCGAGCCGTCATTTCACCATTTGGCAGATGGAAATCAAGTTTTAGAGCCCTCACTCTGAGATCGCTGTTAAGACCTGAAAAGTACCACTTTTCACCCCTTAACTTAACCTCTGTTAGACCCTTAGTTATTTAATAAATATGTGTTAAGACTATTTTGTAGGTAATAAGCAGCAGCTGTAGATAAGGCCCTAACCCTGCTAAGAAGCCTACACTTGCACCAAAACTCCAAGCAACTGGTAACACATTCACAGAGGAAAGAAACACCAAAGTAGAACACACCTGGATGTTCACATTGAATGCCCAAGTGGGCCCCAAAAGTTTCTCAGAAGAAAAGAAGTTAGACCCAGACAGAGAACTTGGCTGCAGCATAGGCAAAGCACAGTAGCAACAAGTCAAGAAATGAGCCTCGCACAGATGTCGCAAGGTTCAAGTGATTCAGAGAAAAATGCTTTGTGCAGTTGTCACGAGTTTCTCAAGGCAACACACCAACTGCTTGCGCTGTTCTCGCGCAGATTAATGATAGAAGGGCTCGAGAAGTAGACTTCGCACAGTTCTCACGAGACTCAGTTGTAAGCTCTCGCACAGTCTCGCGTAGCTCAAAAGAGCAGCATTTAATCCTTGTGAAATTTGCTGAGGAGAGAGCTCCAGGCACTTCTGCGCATAGCTGTCGCACAGTGGCAGCGGGATGCAGATCTTTAGGGGACTACTCATGCAATCCAGAGGCCAATGCACATTGCTTCTTCATGGGGATCCCCGCGAGATTCACTAAGGAATGAACTATGTGTGCGAATCCCACGACAACAAGAGCAATCCCACGACGACCAGAGCATTCTCGCAATGACCAAACTATCTATCCCGTGACTGTAGAAGCTTCAAGCCAATGCAATCCCGTGACGACCACTCTATCACGCGATAAGACCTGGAAACCAATGCTACCTAGCGAGGCTTGGGATCTTAACTTTCCCCCACTTCTGTAGGGGTAGTCTGGGAACTTCTAGAAACTAGGGCACGCACTCCAATGCTCTAATCTCTGTGCACACGCCCCAAAGCATCCAAGGAACAGAAATGGGCCACATTTGCATCGCTAAAATTAGGGTTTTCCTAACCCTAATGCCCCCACAGTCGACTGCTATATAAGCCTAAGCCTAGTTTAGGTTTAAGAAGGAGGTGAGGGCTGAATTCCTCCTATCTTCTTGAATCGACTGTAGAGTTCCAATAGGCTAAGGTTAGGATTTAGGCAACATCTTTTTCCCTTTTCTTCTCTCCATAGCCTAGCACTTGCTGGCTATGCCTTTGTATGTCTATTTAGAATAGTTTTAATGAAGTTTTATAATAGGATGCTATACATGTATGGGATTGATGTTTGAGGGTTGTTCTGTACAAGGCTGCTGCCGTGAGATCCTCCATCGCTAAGTTATATTGTAAGCAATGGAGGATTGTTTTTAAGGATTTACTCAGATCCAAGTGACCTGTGTGTCCAGGCTAGTGCACATATGGAGGCCTATGCCCCACCACAGGACCCACTAAATCTGAATCCCCATGGGAGCCTGAGCTGGTTACCTTGTGAACATGGTCGTGGCAGTAATCTACTTGTTCTGTCTGAGACCTATGTGAGGAGGATAGCCTCTGTGGATAGTCTGTGGCCATTTAAGTTGATAGGTTATATCCGTAGGGTGAGGCCAATCCACAGATCTAAGACAGATTCTTCTTCTCTGCACTTGTGCATGTAGCCCTATGAGAGATTGTGCAGAGACAGACTCCCCTGTATTTGTATAGACCCACCATCAGATGACAGATCTGATCTGGCTGTAGAGATTGTAGGCTTGTGACTGGATCACTGCTATCTCTCTAAAGCAGTGAACAACTAGATCTAAAGCTAGTACTCAAACTCTTGCTGGTCCTGTGTGTCCTAGAGTGGGGTTGGGAAAATAATCCGCCAAGTTCAGAGGTTCAATTACCCCAATATTTCTATCTTCCAAGTCTCTTTGCAGCGGTGCCATTAAATTTTCCTAGTCGCAGATGTAATCTGATGGGTCAAAGTCTTCATCATCCTCTCCTACCATGCCAATAGTGGGTCTTGAACCAGTTCCACTAGGTGGATGTGGTGGCAGTGGCACCTGATGTATGTTTGCATGCTGGTTAGCTTGGGAGGTGCAGGGGGAATGATTTTCCCAGCCTCAATCAGATCCTGTATTGCGTGCTTTAATGGGAAGCAATGATCACTAGGATGACCTGGCCCTTTGTGGAAGTTGCAATGGGTGTTGGGGTCATAGTTCCTTGGGATGGGATTTGGTGGAGGCCGCGGTTGGAGTGTTGTGACCAACCCTTTTTCTATTAGTAAGGGTAATAAAATATTTAGTGATTGCCCCAAAGGTGTTCCGGGGTCATCTATGCCTCCTTTCAATTCTCGGTTCTCTGTCTCAGCTCGTTTCTGACTGGAGCTGGCTGTGCGGCTTTAAATTGGAATGGGATTATAATAGTGTTAGGCCTAGCATTCATGACATTCTGCACATCTGTCCCAATTCTTCTATCATTCCTCTACTCAGAGAATCTCTTGACCCCGTCGGCCCTATTTGATTTTTGCTTAAATGCCCTTCTCTGATAGCGTCCTCGCAACAATTGGCGTTCCTCACCAAATCAGTAAAGCTAGACTGTTGTTGGTAAACGAGGATGTTTGAGATGACTGGCAAGGTATTTTTTAGGATCATCTCAATCTGCTCGTCATCAAGTATTCTGTTTCTTACCTAAGCTGCCAATGCTCTCCAACGCCCAAGGTAATCGCTGAAGGTCTCGTTAGAGTTCTGCTTTAATTGGGTCAAATCTGAATTGTGAGGTTTAATGTTTATGTTGTAGACATACTACTCTTGGAATAAATATGTTAGAACTTTCCATGTTTTTATCATGGATGGTTCTAGGGACGTGAACCACCTCAAGGTCGGGTCCATCAGACTTTTCTGAAAGACTTTTATAAGCAGGCACTCGTCCCCACCATATTGGCACATGTCCCCATAGTATGACTTGAGGTGTGAGATGGGGTTGCCCATGTTGTTATATTTATCAAAGACCGGCACTTTGAATTTTGGGGGCAAGGGGACTTCAGCAAATAAATATAAGGTCGAGAAATTTGTGGCATGGATTTTGGCTGCACCCATCTTCAACAGCTGCTTGTGGATTTTGTCTAATTGTTCTTTCAACTACTTAGACTCTTTAGACAGTGGCGCTATTTTTTCAATGGTTGACCTTGATTCACTTTGTGCTACCGGGGGGTTGGTGATTATGGGTGGAGGATTGATGCTGGCAAATGCCCAGCATAAGCCCCGCTATTCTTGATCTCATCTTCCTCATATTGTGGGTCTACATATGGTGCAGTGAGGGTGAGATTTTCTTGTTGGTGTGGCTGGGCTGGATAGGTGTCGGGTGGGACCATTGGAGGTGAGGGAAGTTTTGTGGAGTGATAGGATGAGTGGAATTTAGTTTTTGAGTTGGGCCCTGATGGGGCCACTGTGTTTTGGGGGAAAGCTTGGAGATGGCATTGGGGTGCAGGGACATGGGTGAATTGGGGTTGATGGAGGATAGGTGCCAGGCTCCCGCCTTGGGTCGGGTGGGAGGTTTGTGTGTGAGGGAGATATTGAGGGAATTGTGGAGGGTATGGGTATGTGGACCCAAGGTTTGGGCCTTGCTGGGCTTGGGTATAGGATAAGGAACTTGGAGGGGTCTAGTTCGTAAGGCCTAGGGAAAATTGGCCCATTGGGCTTTATTGGGTTTGGGTCATTGGGCCCTGGTAGGTTAGACCCATTGGGCCTTGGTGGGGTTGGCCCATATGCCTTAGTGCGTTTGGCCCATTGGGCCTTGGTGGGTCTGGCCCATTAGGCCCTGAAGGATGTGGATGATGGGGGTTTTGGCCATTGGGCCTTGGTGGGTTTGAGGTAATGAAGAATGGAGACTTGAGAGTGTGCATGATGGGTTGGAAGATGTGTGATTAGAATGAGGGGGGATTGATCAAATTTTAAATAAACCCTTGCAAGTGTACAAGATCTGTTCTAGTGAGGCAAGAACAAGGGTGTCGAACCCACAGGGAAATCTGAAATTTTATTCAATTCTTCCTAGAGATGTAGAAAATATCCCCGAGGAAGTACCAAGGGGCAGATTTAATTTTTACCAAAAATTAACACCTTTCTAATTGCAAGAAAGAAAATAAATTAATCTAAAAATTATGTAATGAGAAATCTAAGAACAAATTTTAAAAACAAGATCAAGGAATTTGCTACCCCAGATTTATACCCTTTTCTATTTTTAAACCCACAATTTTATTAACATCAAACACACCATCATTCTAAGAGAAACATGACTAGTAATTAAGCGTGATCATTAACCCGGCATACCCTATCCAAAAACAATGACTCAGCCTAATCGCGGTATGAATCATGTGAAAAGCATAGCGTATCTCATGGTATTTTAGATCAAAACACTAAAAACATGATCACTACACTTTGAGAATAACGATTTGATGATGAAATTATCAAACTATGGCATTAAACATAAAATATAGGTACTTATCTGGGGATCGCATCCTCCTTGATCTACAGCCTTTAGCCTCTCATCCTTGGTGCAAGATCTTCAATTGTATTCAAAACCATTCCCAAAGTAAAGAGCAAAGAAGGTGTAAAAGAAAAATATGTTCTTGGAAAATCTCAACACAATTTTATTACTCTAAGAAAACCCTCTTACAAAAGTCTCTAATTATTACACAAATTTGTCTCAAAACTAAAATTCTCTATTAAAAAAGCTCTCCCTATTCCAAAAGCTGTAGCCTCTCTTTTATAATGGCCGAACATACCTAACCCTAATTGCCTCAATCGATTGAGACAGAAGTCTCAATCGATTGACTTTAATCTGAATTCCTTAGGGCACTTCTGCCTTCATGTCTCAATCGATTGAATTTCATGTCTCAATCGATTGACTTTCTAGGGTTGAGTTTTACTCCATCTGTCAATCGATTGACCATAATGCCTCAATCGATTGAATCTTCAATGCAAAGCCTTCCCTTTCTTGATGGAAGTTGATTCTCTTCATGGCTTTCAATGCTTCTTTGGACCTTTTTGTCCATAGCTCTTTTATAGCCTGTAATTTCCTTCTTTTATGCACTTGAACGATCTAATTGTCAGAAACACCTGTAAACATCAAAACCTCGCAACAACCATCAGATGCTTTCATTGAACACCTAAATGTAGGATTTAAAGTGTGAAATATAGTCATATTTCAGCACCGATCACACCCCCAAACCTACACTTTGCTAGTCCTCGAGCAAAGAGAATGATAAATATAAAAATAAAACTAACATCCTAAAATTTAAATGCCACTTTCGTAGGGAACACGATTGCACTTAGCATGTGCAACAAGCCTTTAAACCCCTAGGTGATCCCTAGTGGAGGAGTTGTGTCTCCTGAAGGTTTTCAGTGAAGGTACCTACAAACTTCAAGGCTATCGGAATTTCAGAATTGATTAATCATGTCCTTTAGCAATTAGATGCCCCTGAAAAATCTTTTTAGAATACATCTAACCATGTTCATTCCATTTATGCCACATTCAGTTCAGACCATTGTCTTCTAATGTTCATATTTCATGCCTCAATGTCATGAGATCATCACTGCCCAAAGTTCTTATGTCAGAGGAAAAACTTAAACTGGAACTTTTAGATCACATGTCTAGACTCCAATCCTCACCATGGGTATACACTCAGAATGAAATCACTCCCGATGAATGAGTTTTTTTTTTTTTTTCCATGTGTGAGATGGAATTGTAACACAATTAGAAGAAAATCTCACAAGTTTAAAGAAAGACGGTGTATCAAAGTATTATACAAGTAATCTCATTAAGAAAGATATCTGTATTTTAAGCATGCATATATCAAGCACCATAGACAATTATGTACTTACTCTCCACAAGGCATCTCATCACTCATGATTGGATCAAAAAGGTCTTTTCTAAGGTTGTAATGGGGCTCGGGTTAAGGTTAAGAAAATAAAGGAAGAATGGATTCAAAAATTTCTGAGAAATTGGAAAAGAAACAACTTCTGATTTTGTATTTCTATTCTTTTTCTTTTCTAGTCTCTCACCATTCTTCTCAATATATTTTTCATTGTTTTTACAATTTCCTTTTTCCTTTTTTTTTTTTTTTTTTTTAGTACACACTACAACACATATAATCCCCACTTACTCTCTTTTCACTCATTTTCATCCCTTGTTCCTAATTTCTCAGAAATAAGTAAGGGCCAACTGAATTTTCAGAAGCGGTAAGGGGTTAAAGGTTATTGCAGCTTATCAAAGAATGTATAAAGGTAAATTTTCCAATAAGCTCAAAGGTGTACTAGAAGGATAAATTTATGAGGTGAGACAGTTTAAGCACAGACGAACCAATGATGGCCTTAGATCATTTCCTTTCATGATGGTAAAATACGCCTATTTGCCTTAAGTTAGTATACAATGATTTCTAGTGTAATGTTATAACACACATAAAATCACAAATCAAAGTAACCGGAATGAGATTTAACAATTGGAACAAGAATTTCAAGGATACTCCGAATTTATTTCAGCACTCATCAAGAACGAGGACAAGTGTTTCAAAGACTTTCAAGGTTTTAGTCTTTCTTTGTGATCTTTAGGATTCCATGTTACACACTTAATCCTCCGATTTTGAGATTGAAAGCGATTGATGAAAACAATTATTTTTAAGCATGATTCATGATCATTAATGTTCAATATCTACACCTTATGGGCACTCATAAAATAACCATGGTATGATAGCATTGGTTAAAAGAATTCAGGAAGAATCTTCATGCTCACAAATATGAATAATCAATTAAATTACAGCATTTGCCAACCATCAGTCAATCGATTGAGACCAAGTTCTCAATCGATTGACAGATTGGACTCAATCGATTGACTGATAAACATTCAAAAATCCGAGAACTGCCAAAACGTTTTTTTTTTTTATTATTATTATTATTTATTTTTTTTAGAAAACAACCAATTACCCCCCCAAACCTGAACTGGCCAATGTCCTCATTGGTGATGATGCGGAGAAAAGGAAGAAGGCCTCCCCCAAACCTGTTCTATGCAATCAAAGGACAAAACAACCGAGCAAGTGAAAGAGAGAAAACACAAATACGAAACTAAATTTTTATTAAAAAGAAAATTATTACAAAGTAAAGCAAAATCGAACGTGATGCAACACGAAACAAACGTACCCAAAACGAAAACAAACCGAACCGAAACAACGAAAACATAAAAACAACCCTACCCTAAAGACATGTAAAATGAGATCCTAAAAACCGAAAACAAATCCTCTAGTTCTCCATGGTAGAAATTCCTCCCCGCGGCTTCGGAAAAGCGTAGTGCCACATTTCTGCAGAAATTCCAACCGCGCCGACGGGTGGGATTGGTGCCCGAGGTGGTGATAAGGGTGGGGTAGGGGTGATACGGGTGATGAAACAGATGCTTCATCAAGGTGGAGGATGCCATGGGTGGACCAATCGAATGGTGGCGGGGGAGCGGTGTATCGCACGCTTTGAGCCGGGCTCCCTTAACTTGTGGATCATGCTCGAGTACGAGGACGGATGGAAGACATGGCGCCAAGGTGGGGATGGATATTGAAAATTGGGACTAAGAGGAGGACCCAGCAAGTGCCCGAAATAGCTAAAAAGTTCCTAAAAGAGGGACACTCTAAAGAAAGAAATTTCGGAAGTCGGTGCGTGAAAAATTTTTTTTTAGAACAGAATAATCGATCGATTGACATGTTGGTGTCAATCGATTGACAAGAGAGGTCAAAGATATTAAATCCGATCTCCAAATCAAATATTTGGAGAAACTTCCCTATTCCAGCAGGGATTGACTGGCTGACCAAGCAAGTTTCAATCGATTGGCACCTAAATGTCAATCGGTTGATATACCATACTAAAAATAGAGGTCAACACCAGGACTGTCCAAATTGAGGTGCATCAGTCAATCGATTAAGACAGAATTCTCAATTGATTGACTGAGGAAAATATAGGGAAGCATGAGGGAGATCAATCGATTGAGAGAGATCTCAATCGATTGACTGAGAGCTAGAAATCAACCACAAATAGGCCCAAAACAAAGAAAATATTATCATTGAAGCTTGCATACACCGATCCGATACATCAACAAAAACAAAATAAACACAAAACAGAAAAATGTCAAAACAAAACAAGACAATCATTAGACATCATCATCATCATCCTCATATTCTGGTTCCCGCTCCTCGTTCATTGCCGCTCTCGCGCCGTCGATGAAATGGTTGGCACGACCCGGGAATGACTCGCGAGCCATCCGCATAAGGAGAGCGGTTTGAAATCGGGACCGCCTATCCACACCACCGAGCCGTGCATTCAGCCCGTCCATCTGCACCTCGAGGCGAGCAACAGCCGCCTCAGCATCAAAATCGGGGACCTCTTCAGGACGAGGTCGCCTAACACCGCCACGTTACGTGTGCGGTTTGACGGGAGGAGGAGGAGCTTCAACCGGGCCGATTACGCGGATGATCGCCTTGATACTCTTGACCCAAACATTCACACCATATTGATAAAATTGCATGTCACCCATCACCTCATCGTCATAGATGGGGCAGCCAAGGTGATCCAGAAGGTGCATCACATAGTGTGGGAAGTGTAGGAGAATCGCGGCAAGCTTGGCGGGTACGGCGGCACCGGCGATATCACTATGGCAGCGGTACATCTCCGCGAGCATCAACCCAGGTGCATCAAACCAAGTATTGGTGTGTGCTACGTAGAGCGCCTTCACCCGACCCAAAGTCCTCTCGGTCTTTGTGCCATGTGGCAGAAGGTTATTGGCCATAACGATATCCCAAAAGAGGATATCCATGGGCAACACAAGCTTTAGGCTGACCGGTCCCACGATGACCACCACACATATCGTTAATCATATCATCTTGGCTACGCTCGATAGCCGGAGGAAGGTGGTGGTTCACGGGACGAGCCTCGTAGAAATTAAAAGCACGGGCGAGATCAGCGGCATGGAGGTTATATTGCCAGTTATCGATCTCGATGGTGATGAACGACAATCCGGTTGGGGAGAGGGTCTCGGGCACCCACACCATCTTTTGATAGAATAGCCGAATGATGCGCGGGGCTACATCGATGGGTGGGGTCAGGAAGATTTGCCGGAGGGCCTCGATGAATTGAGCGACCGATGCATTCCGCGATGTTCCGGTACTTCACCAAATCGAAAAAAAATTTCGTTTGGAATTGGCGATCGATATAATGCTCATTAGGGATGCGCGGTGGATCATTGGCTGGGCGCGGTGGTCGGATAAGGGCAGCCATTTGATCAAAACAAGGATGAGCAAGAGATCTCGGCGTGACAAGTTGGCTGGATTTCGAATGAGGACTCCACGGGTGGGGAGTACCATATATATAGTGTGAATCTCAATCGATTGAGGCTTAATTCTCAATCGATTGAGGATGCATGGACTTCCCACGTCGCGAGGTGGGAGCGGCAACGTGGCACTGCCTGGGAGAAAGGGGCTCTTGCCATTACTCCACTATTGAAGGTCAATCGATTGACACTAAGGTGTCAATCGATTGAGGATTTATAGCGCCGGTTGGTGTCCTTGGAAACGGAAGGGCATTTAAAGGGCCAAGGAAAACCACCCCAAGAAGGCAGCTGCCATGACAAGAGTTGTCGGGTGGCTGTCCAAATTCCAACACAAATGCACAAACTCTTAAGATGTCAATCGATTGAGGCCAAATGTTCAATCGATTGAGACAAAAGACTAAAAAAATGATGATGAATCTCAATCGATTGACACAGACCCGTCAATCGATTGAGGAATCACAGTCAATCGATTGACTGTGGACTCTTGTTTTTTTTTTTTTTCGGTAAAATAAGACTAAACTGAAAAGAACAACAAACATGGAAAGACACACATAAAAAAAATAAATAAAACAACTGGGGTGCCTCCCAGGAAGCGCTGAGTTTACATGTCGACAGCTCGACCTTTCAGTGATCAGTCCTCAGGATCACGGAGGTGCATCGCCTCAATCATTAACTGGGTGATCGGCTCAAACATTGGTTTGAGTCTTTGCCCATTAACTTTACAAATGCGATTGTCAACAAGGCTCCGAATTTCAATGGCACCATGCGCACTAATGGACACTACCTGAAATGGGCCTTCCCATCGAGATTTTAATTTTCCCGGGTGGAGTTTCAGTCGGGAATTGAATAACCAAACTTTTTGGCCAACGTGAAATTCTTTTCGAGAAATGGACGCATCATGCAGCTTTTTGTACCTTTCCTTGTACATCTTCGAATTCTCATACGCTTCGTAGCGTAATTCCTCCAATTCATTCAATTGCAATCGGCGATGCGACCCGGCTGCGTGCATGTCAGAATTAAATCTTTTTATCGCCCAGAATGCTTTATGCTCCAATTCGACAGGAAGATGGCAAGCTTTCGTAAACAATTCAAACGGAGACATTCCAATCGGAGTCTTGAATGCGGTCCGATATGCCCACGAGCCTCTCGAGAGCCGGTTTGACCAATCTTTTCTATCCCGCGGACCGTTTTTCTAGAATTTGCTTAATTTCCGATTAGACACTTCCACTTGACCGCTAGTTCTGGATGGTAGCAGTAAAGCAACTTTGTGAGTGACGCCGTACTTCTTCATTAAGGTGGCAAAATGGCTATTACAAAAATGCGAACCGCCATCGCTGATGATTGCTCTTGGAATCCCGAATCGGGTAAACACATTTTCTCTGAGGAATTTGACCACAACCTTATGATCATTCGATCGGGTTGCCACAACTTCTATCCATTTCGAGACATAATCAACAGCCACTAGAATATATGAAAACCCAAAGGATGGGGGAAAAGGACCCATAAAGTCAATCCCCCAAACATCAAAAATTTCAACAATCAGAATTGGATTAAGAGGCATCATATTCCGTTTTGAAATATTGCCAAGCTGTTGACATCGTCGGCATTCCTTGCAAAATTGAGCAGCGTCACGAAAGATGGAGGGCCAGTAGAATCCGCTTTGAAGGATTTTCTGGGCGGTCTTTTGTCCTCCGAAATGGCCGCCACAGGCCCCAGCATGACACAAGTGTAGGACGCTCATTTACTCCTCTTCGGGTACACATCTCCTGATGAGCTGATCTGAGCAGAATTTGAACAGACATGGTTCATCCCAAAAATAGTATTTTATTTGGGAGAAGAAGAGATTCTTATCATTCTTACCCCACTCAGTGGGGATTCTGCCAGTAACCAGATAATTCACAATGTTCGCAAACCATGGAACCTTTGGATAAGCTACATCAATTGCTAGCAAATGTTCATCCGGAAACGTGTCACGGATGGTCTCAGGTATTTCAGATTCTTCAGGTAGAATTCTCGACAAATGATCAGCCACCACGTTCTCAACCCCCTTCTTATCCTTAATCTCGAAATTGAACTCTTGGAGCAGAAGGATCCAACGGATTAATCTCGGTTTAGTATCCTTCTTTGCTAGAAGATATTTTGAGCGGAATGATGATGAAAAGACCACTATTTTTTATCCAAGCAAATAGGAACGAAACTTGTCCGGAGCATACACCACGCCTAATAATTCTTTCGGTGGTGGTGTAATTGAGTTGGGCATCAATTAATGACTTGCTAGCATAATAAATTACGTGAGGTAATTTATTCACCCTTCCGCCCTAGGGACTCCAATTGCGTGTCGGATGCATCACACATGAGTTCGAATGGGAGAGAATAATCCGGTGGATGATTGGTGCATTGGATAAGAGCTCTAATTTCAAAATGCTTGCATGCGTCCTCGAAGAATTCAAAAGGAACATCTTTGCCAAGCAAGGTGCACAATGGTTTAGCCACCTGAAATCCTTAATGAACCTTCTATAAAATCCTGCATGACCCAAAAATGATCGAATTTGTCAAACACTGTGGATGAGTGGCAAGTTAGCAATTAGATCAACTTTTGCTCTATCCACCTCGATTCCTTTCTACGTGAGATAATGTGCCCCAGAACAATCCCTTGTTTAACCATAAAATGGCTCTTCTCCCAGCTAAGAACAAGTTTGGAGTCAACACAACGTTGCAGCACTTGTGAAAGATGATTCAAACAAGAATCAAAGGTTCTCCCAAAAACCGAGAAGTCGTCCATGAATACTTCAATGAATTTGTCGATCATATCTGAAAATATGGCCAACATACACCGTTGAAATGTGGCGGGCATTACATAGGTCAATGGCATCCTGCGGTATGCAAACGTACCATAAGGGCATGTGAACGTTATTTTTTCTTGATCAGCTGGGTAGACAGGCACCTGATTGTATCTCGAATACCCATCAAGAAAACAGTAAAACTCTTGCCCAGCTAACTTCTCAAGGATTTGATCAATGAGCGGAAGGAAATGATCCTTTACGGTGGCGGTGTTTAATTTCCGAAAGTCAATGCGCATATCGCCATCCAAAGAGTTTCTTGGGGACCAATTCTCCTTCAAATAGCTTCCTTCACGGTGATTCCGGACTTTTTTCTAACAATTTGGTGGACTAACCCATTCACTATCAGAAATCGGATAGATGATTCCAGGATCAAGGAGTTTAATGACTTCTTTTAGAACGACTTCTTGCATGTTTGGATTAAGTCGCCTCTGTAGTTCCCTTGAAGGTTTACTCGCGTCTTCCAAATGTATTTTATGCATACATATCGATGGGTCAATCCCTTTGAGATCAGTGAGAGTCCAACCGATAGCTTCCTTGTGCTCTTTCAGCACCTTCAACAACTCTTTTTCTTGTTCTGCCGACAACGTGGATGAGATTATTACTGGAAGTGTTTCATGAGGTCCCAGAAAAGCATACTTGAGGGACTCTGGCAATTGTTTCAATTCCACAAGTGGTGGTTGCTCAAGTGATGGAGGCAGCATGTCCTTCACCTCAACAGGTAATGATTCTATCTCAGGCACACTCGCATCTAAGTGGTCATCCTGGCATGATGAGCTAGACTCTATCTCGTCGGACTGCTTCTCTTCCGATCCTTTCTCTTCATAGATGGCCAACAAAGCATTTTCAAATTCCTCTTTGGTAAGCATTGAAGGTAATGCCTCATCCACCACTTCATCTATCTGATCGATGTAAAAACATTCGACCTCATCCTCGTTTGGGAAATGGTTCATCGCATGGAAGATATTCAATCAAACCTTCATGTTTCCAAAAGAAATGTCCATGACTCCGTCGACAATTAATGCACGCGCTGGTCAGAAGCGAGAAACGGACGTCCAAGGATGATGGGGACTTGATTAAGTGACTTAACGTGTGTCCATGTCCAAAACAACAAAATCTCGGAAAGACAAACTTATCTATTCCAACCAAGACATCCTCAATAACGCCCCTCGGTCGTCTTTCTGATCTATCTGCCAGTTGCAGTGTGACCGTTGTGGGTCTCAATTCACCCCGTCCGGGTTTCTCGTACAATGAATATGGGGTTTAATTAACACGGCTCCCAAATCCAATAACGCTTTCCCAATGGTTGCCCACCAATGACACATGGAATAGTAGGAACCAGGGTCTTTTAGTTTTTGTGGGGTTTCCAATTGCAATATAGAACTGACTTGATTAGTCAAGAACACTTTCCTCGAAACATGATTACGTGCCTTTCTCTTCCGAGTGCATAAATCTTTGAAAAACTTTGCATACTCAGGCACTTGCTTGATCGTTTCAAGCAATGGAAGGTTTATCTTTACTTGCTTAAATGTTTCGAAAATATCTTCCATTTTTGTTGGTCCCTTTCCCATTCTTGATGGAGGAGTTAGGCATTGAGGAAATGGTGCCTTTGGGACAAAAGGTGCGGGTTCCCCTTCTGAATCTTCGTCTTGTCCTTGTTGGATAGTTGAGGGAGACTCATTCTCTATCACCTTTTCTTTTCCCTTCTCTCTTCTTTTCTCTTCCTCTTTCTCTTTTCTGGTCTCTTTCTCTTTCTCTTTTCTTTTCTCTTTCTCCGCTCTTCTCGCTGACTCTTTCTCTTTCTCTGCTTCCTGCTCTTTATGCCTTCACTTTCTTCTTCGTCGCCACGGCACTTCCACTTGATTATGAACTTCCGTCCACTTTCGCATACTTTCAATGTGACTTTTAATGGTCTTTCATCAGATGATGCTTGGCCTCGAGGATTGTTGATGGGTTGGCTGGGAAGCTTACCCTCCTCTCGTCGACTCAGTTGATTTGCCAATTGACTGACTTGGTCGATTATCATCTGTTGAAAAGATTGCATACTGCGCATCACCTTATCTTCCAGATCAGAATCCTTTGAAGTGCTTGTATGAGATTGATTAGGATTCTGATTGAAATTTCGATTTTCCTAAATCAGAATTTGGATGAGAATATGAAGCATTCTGCTGAAAGTTAGAATTCTGGTGAAAATTAGAATTCTGCTGAAAATTCTATTGTGGATGGAAATTTTGCTGAAAATTTTGTGGAAACGCTTGTTGTCCACTCATAGGATTGGCTCGGTATTGCTGGTTGACCTGACCAGTTTGGTTTGATCCACCCCATCCTAAGTTGGGGTGATTTTTCCACTCTGGGTTGTAGGTATTTGAGTACACGTTTCTACCTTGCCGCTGATAAGATTGAGTGACATTTATCTGCTCTGGAAGAGTAGATTCATCAGGAAGGAATGTCAAGGTAGTTGGGCACTCATTAGCCATATGACCTGGGTGTTCACAAATTGAGCATACAGTGGGGGTGACAGGAACTTTAGCTTGCTTGGTTGCAGCTAACAACATGTTCATCTGTTTGGACAGCATATCAACCTTGGTTGATAGATCAGAGTTATTATTGTTGACCTCATACAATCCGTCTTTGGTCAACACATGAGATTTAGGTGCTAAGTCCAAAGTGGTTCGCCCCAGTGTCTCACTTTGTATCGAGGTTTGATACAATTTCTCAAACAATGCCCACAACTCATCGGCCTCTTTCGTGGCACAAGATCCACCGCAAGATGCATCAACCATGCGTCTTTCTTCAGGAATCAGTCCATTGTAGAAACTTTGGACTTGTTGCCACCTTGGAACTTGATGGTTAGGGCAACTTCTGATCAACTCCTTAAAACGTTCCCAACATTCATGGAATGTCTCTGTAGGTTGTTGGGAAAAGAAAAGGATCTTTTGACGCATCTCTATGGCTTTAGTCATGGGAAAATATTTTTTTAGGAACTGACGATGTAGCTCGGCCCAACTCTGAATAGATTGCGGTTCTAAAGAATAGAACCACGTTTTTGCCTTGTCTCTTAAAGAGAACGGAAAGAGTCGGAGCTTCGCTATCTCATCAGTAACATTGTGGACTCTGAACATTTTGCATACCCCAGTGAACTCGTTCAGATGAACGTCTTGGATTTTCGTTGCCAAACCATGGAATATTGGTAGCATTTGAATCATCGGATTTGAATTCATAATGATTCCCTGGAATGGGAGCATGCATGATACACTCCTGATCCTCGTATAAACCAGGATCATTATAGTATACAAGTGTTCTAGGTCCCCCATAGTAATTATTGTTCCCATTATTTCCATTATTCACATTGTTGCCATTCTGATTGTTGTTTTCATTCATTTCTTGCTCTTGATCAGCCATGGTATCAGTAGGATGATACTGATTCCGTTGGATTCTACGATTGTCTCGCAAAGATCGTTCGATCTCCGGATTAAACGGTAGCAAATGTGGGTGATGAGAACGAGTAAAGCTCATACACTACACCCACAATCAAAGGTTTGAAGAACCCAAAATAAGTCCTCAAACAGACTCAATCGATTGAGACAGTGGTCTCAATAGATGGACAGAAGCACATAAAATTTCACACAAATGACTTGTCAGTCAATCGATTGAGGGGATACTCTCAATCGATTGAGGTTCCAAGAGTCAGAAAGCACACAGAATATCAGAAAAAGACTTTGTCAGTCAATCGATTGAGAGGCTTCTCCCAATCGATTGAGGTTCAAAGATTAAAAACACACAAGAATTCTGTCAATTGATTGACATAGGAATGTCAATCGATTGAGAAAAGAGTAGAGAGCACACAGAAAGTGGCTCAGTATCAATCGATTGAGAAAGGAGCTTCAATCGATTGAATGCTGCTATGAACAGAGAGCAAAGTAAGAAGAAAAAGGAAAGAAAACCACTCAATTTTTATTTTTATTTTTATTTTTATGTTTATTATTATTATTATTATTATTTTTTTTTTTTAAAATTAAAATTCAGAAAAATAAAAAAAATAAAATCTAAATTCGAAAATTAGAAATTAGAAATTAAAAACCTAGAAAACCCTTCCTAAAAGAAAACTTCTAAACTAAGAATATAAATTTCCTAAAAATATAAACTTCCTAAAATATAAACTTCCTAAAAGAATAAAAAAAATAAAAATATGAACTTCCTAAAAATAAAAACTTCCTAAAAGAATAAAAAAAAATAAAAATATAAACTTCCTAAAAACTATTTTTAGAAAATCCTATAAAATCTAAAAGAGGAAAATAAAAAAAATAAAAAATAATAATAAAAAAAAAAAAATCCTACTAAACTAAGAATTTCTAAAAACCTAAACTTCCTAAAAGAAGATTGCAAAATCTAATCTAAGAGAGAAGAATTAAGGAAAGAAAAAAAAAAAAATTTTTTTTTATTTTTTTATATATTTTTTTCAAATTTGTCAATCGATTGACAGAGTTGAGTCAATCGATTGAGGCACAATTATTGTCAAAAAAAACACACAACCTCAATCGATTGAGAAACAAGTCTCAATCGATTGACTGTTATAAAAAAAAAATCTCTAGTCGGAATTTACTCGAAATTTCGCCGATTTCCCCGGCAACGGCGCCAAAAACTTGATCAAATTTTAAATAAACCCTTGCAAGTGTACAAGATCTGTTCTAGTGAGGCAAGAACAAGGGTGTCGAACCCACAGGGAAATCTGAAATTTTATTCAATTCTTCCTAGAGATGTAGAAAATATCCCCGAGGAAGTACCAAGGGGCAGATTTAATTTTTACCAAAAATTAACACTTTTCTAATTGCAAGAAAGAAAATAAATTAATCTAAAAATTATGTAATGAGAAATCTAAGAACAAATTTTAAAAACAAGATCAAGGAATTTGCTACCCCAGATTTATACCCTTTTCTATTTTTAAACCCACAATTTTATTAGCATCAAACACACCATCATTCTAAGAGAAACATGACTAGTAATTGCATGATCATTAACCCGGCATACCCTATCTAAAAACAATGACTCAGCCTAATCGCGGTATGAATCATGTGAAAAGCATAGCGTATCTCATGGTATTTTAGATCAAAACACTAAAAACATGATCACTACACTTTGAGAAAAACGATTTGATGATGAAATTATCAAACTATGGCATTAAACATAAAATATAGGTACTTATCTGGGGATCGCATCCTCCTTGATCTACAGCCTTTAGCCTCTCATCCTTGGTGCAAGATCTTCAATTGTATTCAAAACCATTCCCAAAGTAAAGAGCAAAGAAGGTGTAAAAGAAAAATATGTTCTTGGAAAATCTCAACACAATTTTATTACTCTAAGAAAACCCTCTTACAAAAGTCTCTAATTATTACACAAATTTGTCTCAAAACTAAAACTCTCTATTCAAAAAGCTCTCCCTATTCCAAAAGCTGTAGCCTCTCTTTTATAATGGCCGAACATACCTAACCCTAATTGCCTCAATCGATTGAGACAGAAGTCTCAATTGATTGACTTTGAGTTCGAATTCCCTTAGGGCACTTCTGCCTTCATGTCTCAATCGATTGAATTTCATGTCTCAATCGATTGACTTTCTAGGGTTGAGTTTTACTCCATCTGTCAATCGATTGACCATAATGCCTCAATCGATTGAATCTTCAATGCAAAGCCTTCCCTTTCTTGATGGAAGTTGATTCTCTTCATGGCTTTCAATGCTTCTTTGGACCTTTTTGTCCATAGCTCTTTTATAGCCTGTAATTTCCTTCTTTTATGCACTTGAACGATCTAACTGTCAGAAACACCTGTAAACATCAAAACCTCGCAACAACCATCAGATGCTTTCATTGAACAGCTAAATGTAGGATTTAAAGTGTGAAATATAGTCATATTTCAGCACCGATCAGGGATGTTTTGGGAGGCTTTCCAATTGGTGTAATCTCGGACCATCTCATCCATCATGGCCATTGGAGAGGGGGTGGATGGAAATGGTTCATTTGATGGAATGTGGGGTATGGGTGAAGTGAATGTGTGGGAAAAACTGGGCATGGCCCCGGTAAAATTGGGCAGGACTTGGGTAGATAGGGGGGGTATGTGGTGGATCATAGAAACTGGGTGTGGTATGGGGGAAGGTGGGTGGATCGAGTATATGTTGGGAAGATGAAGGATGGGGTATGGTTGTAAAGGTAGGGAATTGGGTCGGGTTTTGAATGGATGTGAGTGGAAATTTTGATTGATTTGGCATGGACATGGGGGGAGAAATGGGCATGTTTTGGGAACGTGATGGGAAATGAGGTGTCGGATTTTAGGTGTTTTGAGAGGTGGTGGATGGGAAGATAGGGGCACCGAAGGGGCCGATGACGATAAAGGGAGGTTGGGTGAGAGGGATGGATGTGAACATCTCTTCCGCATGGGAATGAGTTGGAGAACTTGGCGGGGATGAGTCGGGATCGACGTATGCCGGATCCACTGCCCACGACATGGCTTGGTGACGGGTGGGGTACGGGTGCCTCGAATGGGGCTCGTAAAGCTTTCTCCTTCTCCCCCTATGGGATGATGGAGGATAAGGTGATGTCGTTGTGCCGGCACCACGATGGTTTCTTCTTTTTCGGGTTTTTTGGTTTATTTAATTTTTTGAAATTTTATAAATGGATTTTTATGATGAACAACTCCGGGGCCCTTGAATGCCCGTTCTGGATGGTTTTTGTACCCGAAATAAATCTTGTGGCGAGATCCTGATGCGCTTCAAAAGAATCAAAGGGGGACCCTTTGATCTATTGAAGGCATGAGAATCAATGCAAACAACCCAATCCCCTGGAGCGAGTCAATAAGAAGTTACTCTCTTTTGATCGACGGGGGTGTAGTGGGTGTTGGGGAGTGCGGGACCTATATAAGGTGCTAAACCACTAAGCGGGAAACTCGGAGATGTAGAAAAGGCCTCAGACTCAGGCTGCATTGCTCAGGTCAGGCTTGGTGTGTTTATTACATGCGCTAGGCCAAATTTTGTCAGACTAAGGTTGGCGCGTGTATTACATGCGCCAAAGAAAATCTGGGTCTTTCCAAGCTTGGCACGGGTATTATATGCGCCAAAGTAAACTTGGGGAAAGGTGGCTTTATGCATATTTTACATGCGCCAGGCATAAACAGTGGGGTCAAATATTTTTGATAGTAGAACAGGAGCCCGAAATTGGTCTCTTTTTTTGGCTTTCTAGAAGCAATGCTTTCAGGGACTGATTTCCTAGTTGCACCAGGTCTCTCCTCACCGAACATAGGGATACAAGGCCGATTCGGGACTACTAAAGTTCTCCCCCAAGGGTTTTAGGCTTCGCAACTGGATAGGTTACTCACCCTATATGCCTCTGGCGCAAGCGCCTTCTCAGATACTAGGTGGGGTGGTTCTTTTTCGGATCATCACCACTAGGGGCTGCCGCTGTACCGAGAATCAGGGCGTTTATATCTTGGCCTAAAATTCCCAACCTATGAAAATCTACCCCCATAAAAATTTAATTATGTCCCCTCTTGGTTCAGTTTTATTTTCAGATATTAGGAGAGTTTTTTTAAAGTACAAAAATGAGGGGTGATGGTCCCATGTCGCCTCTACGGGTCGGCGTCCACTGATGAGATATGATCAAACGTAAAGCAATGCGCAAGTAGGCCCGCCAATCGACTAAGGCACATAAATGATGGAAAGTAAAGGAATCGTAAAGACAATGAGCAAGTAGGCCCGCCAATCGGCTAAGGCACGTAAATGACAGAAAATAGAGAAATTGTAAAGACAGTGCGCAAGTAGGCCCGCTGATCGGCTAAGGCACGTAAAATGACAGAAAAGTAGGGGTGGAAAAATTGACGGAATCGTAGGGGTGAGTGAAAAATAAGAGAAAAACAAGCAAATGTTAGTAAAAACAAAGAAAAAGGCCATGTTTCAAGGGAAAGCTCTACTAGCAATTCCCTAGCAGAGTCTCCATCTGTGCAACCGTGGGGTTTTTGACAATCTCGTCGTGACGATGTGCACTCTCAAAAAAATATAAAATCGCCACCCAGAGATTTTGGTGTCTCGGGAAACCTAAATAAATTTTATAAGCACCGAAGTGCCAAAAATATGACTCTGATTCACCAGACTATGCCAAAGGCTCTTGGATAGGAGCTTCGGTTATCAATCGGGAAGGTGTTAGGCACCCGTCCAACCCACTTAAAAGCAGTCTCTACTTGTGGCCAAAATAAACTAGAAAAATAGGAAAGAAAAGAGCACTTCCTCTTACCCTAAGGCACCTTAACCCTATTTGTGCCCCTCCGCCACTATAGAGATTTTAACGGCGTAATGGCACAAATTCAAGGGTAGAACAAAAGCTAAGAAGGTAGAGGAATAGAGGGGAGAGCCGGAGCTCTCGGGCCCTTGTTGAACGTGCGTGGACCTTTGCGTAGGTGCACTTGACGAGCTTCCGATAGCTTGAATGGTTGGAGAATGGGTTCTAACCTCTAAGGCCTAATAGCTAAGGGGTAGAGGAAGAAGGCTAAGGGGCGGTTCTCTTTTAACTCAAGGTTTTTTACTGGAAGATGGGGTCTAAGGGGGCTTTGAATTCTGGAATTAGTATGGAATGGGTGCACCAATGGGAGGAAAAGCTTCTCTTAATCTTTTTCTCTCTTTTAAAATTTTTCAAGCCCTCGAAAATGGAGGGGTGCCTCTCTATTTATAGGAAAAAGGGAGGTTAGGAGGGTGCTTAAGTGCTAATTAGGGTTAGCAATTAGGTAATTTTCTAATCTAAGGTTTCCTAGGATTTTGAAAGCTTAGAAATGTGAGCAATGGGCTTCAATGGTAGATGATAGGGTGTGGTTTCAAATGACTAAAGGGTTACAAATAGGGTAATCAGGGGTGCAACAGTCCTAATGAAAGACATCCTAAACATTGAAATGGTCAACAAGTCAAACCCCAAAAGTAGATTTTGAGCAAAAACCTATGGTTACAGTAGTTAAGCCTGGCGCATGTATTATACACGCCAAGCATAGCTACAGTGTCCAAAAGTTCAGAGCCTAATGAGGGGCCCACCTATACTTGGCATGTGTATTAGATGTGCCAAGCCATTTTTGGAAAAAAATGGCTTAGTGCATGTAATACATGCCCCATGTATGCCCCAACCAACTGCAGTTCCTGGGCACTACTTGGATCGTCGTAACTTTTGACGTACAACTCGGATTGAAGTGATTCTTTGCTTGTTGGAAAGTTGAAAACCTCTAATTTTCAATGGAATAAGATTCAATCTTGGTAGAGGTCCCTTCTAGACCTGGCACATATCTTTCTCTGACCATGGCTCGGGAGGGTCAACTATGGGTCCGAAGAGGTCGGGGCTAATTCCTACGGGTATGGGCAAGTTCCTAAGAGTTTGGGAAGATTCTTAAGAGTTTTGGGCAAGTTCTTAGGGGTTTGGGAAGATTCCTAAGGGTATGGGAGAAGCTATCGGAAGCTCGGGGGTGCGCCTCTCTCGAAGTATGTTTCGATCGGGCCATGGGCCAAATTTGGGTGTCTACAATAGTGTAATCGTGCTATTTAATTTCATAAATATCCGATAGCTAAAGATTATGATTGAAGACCATAATCTGAAGTAGGAGGATTTAGGATTTATTTTCTGTAAAATTTAGATAAGAAAGAATTCTTTATTCATATTTCTCCAGTAGTTTAGGAACTTAAAAGATAAGTACAAGTTTTCAGAAAATTAAGTGAATATAGATAAACCTGTCTTCGTGGGAACGATCCTATGCTAATACGACGATTTTCATTATGCCCTTGCAATAGGTTAAGGCTTAATTAGATACACATATAAGTAGCGATCAATAAGTGTGCAATACGATGAACTGTCGCTGATCTTAAAGGGATTGACCCCTCAATAGATATGCATTATATTCATTTGGAGGATAATGCCAAAACTTTACGAGAAAGCCAACGACGATTAAATTCAAATATGAGGGAAGTTGTTCAAAAGGAAATTGTGAAACTACTAAACGCAGGTATTATTTACCCAAATTTTGACAGTGAGTGGGTGAGTCCCATCCAGGTAGTCCCAAAGAAATCTAAGGTTATGGTGAAAGAAAATGCAGCCGGTGAGTTGGTTCCATTACACGAAATCACAGGGTGGCGTGTATGTATCGATTACCAGAAGTTAAACTTAATGGCTCGCAAGGATCATTTTCCACTACCCTTCATTGATCAAATTTTGGAAAAACTTGCAGGTCAAGAATATTTTTGCTTTCTAGACCGATATTCAGGGTATAATCAAGTTTCAGTCTACCCAGAAGTCCAAGAAAAGATTATCTTCATGTATCCTTTTGGAATATTTGCTTATCGTCGCATGCCCTTTGGGTTGTGCAATGCTCCTGCAACATTCCAAAGATGCATGATGTCGATCTTTTCTGATATGATAAGCAAGTTTCTTGAAGTATTCATGGATGACTTTTCGGTATTTTGCCAAACTTTTGATTCTTGTCTTGATCATCTTGCCCTCGTCTTAGAAAGATGGGAAGAAACTAATTTAGTGCTAAGTTGGGAGAAGAGCCATTTTATGGTCCAAGAAGGTATAGCCTTAGGACACATCGTCTCTAAAAGGGGAATAGAAGTTGGCAAGGCCAAAATTGATGTAATAGCGAATCTACGGCCACCAAAATTCAGTAAGGCAAATTCAATCTTTTCAGGGCCATGCCGGTTTCTATCGCCGCTTCATCAAAGATTTTTCAAAAATCTCGAGACTATTGTGCCATCTATTAGTAAATGAAGTACCATTTAACTTTGATGATGCCTGTCTTGACGCATTTAACAAGCTCAAGGAACTTCTTTCCTCTGCACTAATTATTCAGTCCCTTGACTACTCCCTACCATTTAAAGTAATGTGTGATGCCTCTGATCACATAATAGGCACAGTCCTGGGACAGCGGAAAGACAAGGTCCCTCATTTAATCTACTATGCGAGCCATACCTTGATTGAAGTTCAGGTGAACTACACTACCACTAACAAAGAGCTTCTAGATGTTGAATATTGAACTCGACAAATTTTGACCATACCTTTTGGCATAAAAAATTGTCATCTTCTCTGATCATTTTGCACTAAAATACTTTTTGTCTAAAAAGGATGCCAAACTAAGACTAATCAGATGGATCCTACTTTTGTAGGAATTCAACTTCGAAATCAAGGATGAGAAGGGAGTTGAAAATGTGGTAGCTAATCATCTGTCTAGAATAGAGCTACCTGAAACCATCAGTAAAGAGCCTCTACATGATACCTTTCCGGATGATCAACTTTATGCCATCCAAGTAATTGTACCATGGTATGCAAACAGCGTGAATTATTTGGCAAAAAGAAAGATTCCCCCGACCTGGTCCAATCAGGACAAGTATATTTTCTTTTCTAATGTAAAATACTATATTTTGGAGGATCCTGACCTATTTAAAATTTTCCCCGACAAAATAATTAGGAAATGTTTGCCCGATAGAGACATCCACAATATTCTACAATTTTGTCACACTGATTCTTGTGTGGGCCACTTTGACAGAAAGAAAATTATTGCCAAGGTACTACAATAAGGATTTTATTGGCCATCACTTTTTAAGGATGCCCAGAATTTCTGAAAGGCTTACCATCATTGTCAGAAGTTAGGAGCCATGTCCCGAAGGAACATGATGCCCCTGCAACCGATTTTGGTTGCAGAACTATTTGACATATGGGGCATTGATTTCATGGGTCCCTTTCCACCTTCATTCAAATTTATGTATATACTTGTAGTCATTGACTACGTATCAAAGTGGGTGGAAGCAACGACCACAAGAACAAATGATCACAAGGTGGTAGTCTCTTTTATCAGGGACAATATATTTGCACGATTTGGCCCAGGAGCTATTATAAGTGATGGGGTTGCCATTTTTGTAACAAGTATTTTGAGAGTTTGGTCAAGATATATGGTGTTATGCATAAACTTGCAACCCCTACCACCCACAAACTAGTGAACAAGTTGAGGTTTCAAACCGAGAAATAAAGAAAATATTGGAAAGAACTGTTTGCCCTAATAGAAAAGATTGGTCCATAAGATTGAATGATGCTCTGTGGGCATATAGAACGGTTTATAAAATTCCCATTCGCATGTCCCCTTTTCGATTGGTCTATGGTAAGGTGTGTCACTTACCTGTGGTATTAGAGCATAGAGCTCTATGGGCTATCAAACCACTGAATTTTGAGTTCACTGCATCTGGTGAACAACAAAAACTCGAACTCAATGAGCTTGAGGAAATTCGAAATGATGCATGCCAAAATGATCGAATTTACACGGACAAAACCAAGGCATTCCATGATAAACATATTCTAAGAAAAAGTTTTGAGCTGGGCCAACAAGTTGGGCTATATAATTCGAGGTTGAAGCTCTAACACCCCCGAATTCCCGAATCCGATTCTATGAGTGTTGCACGTGCTCGTAAATCGAAAACAGTCTACGCCTTATAACCTCGACAAAATCAAACACTAATTCGAATAGGGATGTAAATAATTGATGGTGTATCAGGGCACACTAGAGACATTTGACATTTTTTACCTTAACACTGAGACAATTACTTTGACCAGTCTGATCACACGAACGTGACTCATTTACTTAGACGAACGTGGAATCATCGACCTGAAATTTTGACATCGATCTCCACGTGTCAGCATAAACGTATTGTTGAGCCTTTGGATGAAAGACCCATACACGTGCCCATCTACTGGGAACAGTTGACACTTTGGTTTTAAAATTGATCACGACGTGTCAAACCGACCACCGTGGCTATTGAAACCCCTAATCCAATGGTGTTCTAAAGGCCCACACACCAAGTGTTCTGTACGAATTGTTCACCAAATCAAAACCTTTGGAGATTAAATGGCTCCACGTATAACCAAAGCCCTTGCCATGTCTTCTCTTCATGCACTTACTTGAGAATTGAGACTCGGATCCCGAGGTCGGATCAGGCTTGTGCCCACCCCCACAAACATTTAATTTGAAAGTAATTAACTTTAAGTTAATTAAGAATCTAAAATGAGATGGATGGCCAACACTAGATCAAGGGCGATCAGGTGCACTCTAGGCACGAACCGAACCCAGCTCCAGTGACCCAAACTGACATATGTTTATAGGTATAGATGTAACATCCTGAAAACTCTGAACCCGAATACGCTGACTAAATGTTCATGTTCGATAACCATAGGCGATGTGCGCCTCGGATTTAAAATAATTATTTTATTATTTTTCGTAAAGGTGTGTCGTTGTATTAGGGGAGTGCATTATAAAGTCCACTTTTGGGCCCTTGGATGAGAACTAGTACACCAAGCCGTAGTGTGCAAGCTTCACACTGCATCGACACCACATGCTATAAAAAGGGAATTCACACGCATAAGCCAAGTAAAAACCTACGTGTGAATTCTATTCCACTTGAAAGAAGGGAGTCGTGTGAGAAAAGAGCTTCCATTCTCCTTCTTCTTCGTCTTGTGAGAGAATCCAACCGTTGATCTCCTCTCGAATGCAAGATTTTTGTTCCACATTGTGAGAAACTTCGATTTTGACTCCATAAGATCGAAGAGGAGCAAGGGTTGAGCCACCGAACTAACGTGAAGCTCCATGCCAGAGTTCCATCGATACGATCAATGTGATCGTTGCATGTGTAATTTGTTTTTATGAAGATCATCGCATATTAGAACCGAGCGTGTTTTGACATTGATCATCGAGAAAGTCCACATCCATGGCGTCTTTATTGATCGATCTCAACCATTGAAGGATTTACATGCTTGACACTTATAGCTCTTGATATTGATCATCGCAAACTTCGCATGCGCGATATAATAAGCTAAGCAAATATATTGATGCCATGTGAAAGTGATTTCTAGGTTTTAGATGATGGATGCGTTAGTTTTATTAGAATTTGTGGTTGTTTCAACTGGAGAAGATGAAGAAGAACCGAGCTGGTGTCTGTCAAACTCGCCCGGGCTAACCTAAACTAGCCAGGGCGAGTTGCCTTCAAAGTGTAAGTTGTGTGTCTAGAAAACTCGCCCGAGCAAGTTTTCTAGGTTTAAATTTCGGGAAAAAGTCGCCCACACCACTTTAGGTGCCACTTGAAATCTGAAGGGCCAGCCTGGGCGACCTTCTGAACTCGTCGGGCCAAGTTGGTTGTGGAGCATGAAAGTTAAAAGACTTACTAAACTCGCCCGGGCAACTTCTGAAACTTGCCGGGGCGATTTTGAGCCAAATTCTGACATAGTTTGAGTATTTTAACCATAACTTTTGACCCCAAATTCAGAATGGAGAGATTCACATGGAGTTGGAAAGATGACAATGAGCCTCACAACTTTGCAGGAATACCAATTTCATGATCAAATCTGTTAATGGTCAAAATTGAACAATAAGATGGAGAAAGTTCTTCATGATCCAAAGTTCACTTGAACTTGCCCATTTCCATCTTCGTTTTAAGAAAACACTTAAGTAAACCAAAGGATTAGTAATTTAAAGAAATCCCTAATGCATCCTTGTTTATGTAATGTAGAGTAAGGAATCGGACCATCGATCAGGACGTTGCATTGCTTTTCTGTGACTTCGGAGTAAGGTAGGGAAATTCAACACAGAAGTTCATCTTGATGCTAATTCATGGACTTGATTTTGTTTTATACTTGAACATTTGATAGATTTGAAATGCCTCAAATCTTGGTTTATGTTTGAATAAAGTGAACTTCGAATTTTGTTTTGTAACGACCCGACTTTTCCAATCCTTACGGTATAGGAAAGGCCGGTTCATCAACTTATTGATTTCTCAATAAGCCGTATTCAAACAGAAGCCGGCACATAACAATGATCTAAAACAGAGGCAAAGTAGTGATAAACCATAAATCAAAAGCTTGATATAACAAATCTATCACTATGAGGAACCAAAAGGAACCACCGGTGATGGCCAATCCAACACCTAAACTAATGGTTCACGATGATGGTTCCTCAAGTGATATCAAAAGAACAGAATAAGGCCTAGGGCCCAATATTCAAAACAATATTCAAACAAAATACCAAAAATATAGGATCTAGAGATCAAGGGAAGAACTCCTCAGCAGGTAAATCTAATTCCTCCTCAGGAATATAGTCAGAATCCTCCAAATCCTCCGATCCCAAATCGGCCTCAAAGACCGTGACGATAGTCGAGGTGAGCTAACAACAAAGCCCAATAGAGGAAACAGATCTATTTGCATTTCATTATAAGTTCATTATAAGTAAAGGTTTTTCAAAAGATGTAATTTGGATCAAATATGGTTTTCAAATGATGCTTTAAAACGAAATCTCCAGATTCTAATCCTCGAGTTAAAGCGAATACATAAATCGATGTGTTCAAATTTTCATTGAGCATGCTTCTTATATTAAATTTATAACTTAATTTTATCTCTCAAATTTCCTATAGCATGAGAGCAAGGTGCATTACCGATGGGAAAACCCTCATCGACCATCTGTTCATGAACCCTTTTTCAATGCTACAAGCCCCTACGCTATGAGGGAAACTTGCCAAAGTTATACCGTCAACACGGTTGGTAGAATCTAGGGCATCGCTCGACGACTCAAATCAAATGCGATGCTAACGTATTTCAATACTTATATTCATAACATAATACTGATTTTCGGAAGTTCTGATTCAAAAGTTCTGATTCAAGATTTAACTGAGATTCTGAGGTTCAATTTGCAAAGTTCTTAGTTATAACAAAGTTTCCAAATTTTCAGATTTGTGTCATATAATCAGAGTTTTATTCATGTGTGCAAATCAATTTCCAAATTTATACTTCTTAATTTAACAAAAGAAACAGTCTTTACTTACAATTTAATGCAAATAAAATACAAGGTTCCCTACCTTAACAAAGAGCTTCCAATCACACAAAAAGTCCTCACCAAGGACTCCCAACAAAACCTATATATATTAACACTCAAGTGTTAATATAAAACCAAAAATCAAACTAAGAGATTGCGGATCAAAAATCCAACAAACGATTTGAATGCCGATAACAGATAGAAATTCGAATTCAAATTGCGGGTCGAATTTGAAATTGATGGTCGATTCTAAATTCAATTCTAATTTCGAATTTACACTTCGTGACATAAAATTGAAAATCGACACTTGATTTTCAATTCGATGGTCGATTCAAATTCGACGATTTGAAAATCGACAATGATTTTCTCGCATGAAATTTTGTAAAAATTCGGATCTTTGATCCTTTTTTTTTTTTTTCGCCACAGATTGTTTAGCCAATAATTACCTTTATAAACTAAACAAAATACAACATAACATGTTTAACTAATGTGTTTTAAAACCTACCTTTTGACGTATATTTAGTTGTTTCGCTTGCACCAATCACGATCGGAAAACATCTCAAAGCTCAAATAGCTCAAATTTTCACTTCACCATCCAATAAGGTGACCACAAATTTCATCCAACCAAATCACAGAGGTTCTCACTCTCCACATCACTCTTCTCTTTCTATAGATCAAAATGATCCGAATACAAATCTAAGGTTAATTAATGGTTGAGATGTGAAGAGGAGTTCTAAATCTTACAAGATCTAAGATCAATGAAGCAAGGCCTTTAAGGCTTAAATTTCCAACGAGAGAGAGATTAATCTTCTCTTGCACTCTCTCTTATAACCGACAACTAAACAAATTAATATCTAGATATTATATTTTTGTAACTTATCTCCTAAAATAGAAAAAGTGTCCGACGCTAACCACAAACACCTACGTTATGGTGTAAGTCATCGCTATGACTTGCACACATCGCTTGACAAAACCTCTTACCACTAGTCTTAGCATAGCCTTATCTTACTAAAAGTCCAAAAATATTATACCGTATTTTCCCGCACGCTTCCCGAGGTAAACTAAAAATAGGTCAAAATATCGTGATATTTCATTCTCCTCCTTAGGAATTTTCGTCCTAAAATTGAAGACAACACATACCACAAAAGGAAACGAGAAATAACGGGGTGCACGGTGCGATGGTCTCACAGGCACGCAAGTCAAGGGATGAAATCCAGAGTAACGTGGATGTACGACTGTGGCACCGGAAGGGCCATAGAGGGTTGCATCCGTACATGGATGCTCACCCCAAGTGTCACGTGCCGGGAAACCGTCACACCCACACACACAGAGCAAAACCAGAGCAAAAAGCATGTAAACAAGCAAATACAAGGAAACAGAGCGGAGGTACTCAGGAGAGTACAAATCCAGAGAACAAGCCCAACCTGCATAAAAACCCCACATATGGAGTGCAACAGAAATCGAAACATACCCACAATAGAACAATTACCGTGCCAAGAAGGAATGGATATGAAAATAGACGACGTAGTATGTCAAACCAAAATAACAGAATATCCAATGCACGTCAAAAAGTATATAAGAGATAACAAAAGATATAAGGACCACCAGGCCCTAAATAATCCAGGCTGTAGAAAATAATACATGCCCACAAAAACAAAAACAGATCCCCCCCTTTACCATGGAATACTCAGAAATCCCCCACACGAGATGTGCCCGCCTGATCCAGATCATCACCAAGACCAACATCGCCACCCGCATCTCCCGGCCGTCAGAAGGAATATCGTAACCCGACGTCGAAGGGCGATAGACCGAAGCGCGTAAGTCAGCCAGGTATGTGGTGTAATCATCAGGGAACGCGTGCTGCATCAGATAAGAAAGAGCGCCGCCATGCACATCCAACTCGACGATAGAGTCGGCGTGGTGAGCTCGTGGATCCGTGGCTCATCGCGGTCATCCGTCGGTGAACTCGAGAGCGTAAGGATATCGCCTGTAATGTGAGCAGGGGCAACATGAGCAGGATCCTCATCGGCATCACGTGCATCCGCATCAGGAACTGCTGGTTCTTTAGGAGGTTTCACAAGGCGACCGTAGGTTTGACCCCAATTGACCAGTTTATACATCTTTCTACCAGCAGTAGACTTGAGTTCGGTAGGAGAAATGTCATATTCGGGACCCGCTCGATAATTTTCAATCATGATAGAAATTAAACGGGCATAGGGAATGCCCTTCTTCGGCGTTTTTATTTGTTTCCCGCTTTCACGTGCCTTAATAAGCCCCTTTAAAAGTACCTCGAGCACTAAACCATCGCTCTTAAAAGCAAAGAAATAAAATCTTGGAGAGGACCGCGCTCCAGATTTATGTCCAAGAGGGTAAAGGGTAGTCTTAAAATTTTATCCAAAATCCACATAGATTCGCATATGTGTGCGAACAATGGACCTACTGCACTGTGGACGCCCTTGCGCATTTGAGCCGTTAGCTCGTGAGAAGGGACTGGTTTGGGAAAGGGAGGACCTAAACGCATGGTTTTAGAGTATTTCAACGGGCAACGTAGTGCCACAGCCATGTCATCTAAGTCAAAAGTATAATCTCGCCCACCAATTTCAGTGTAAATTTTCTTCCCGTCCTGCAAGGGCGTATATGTTGGTAAACAAAGCACTAAACGAGGATAAAATGGTCACTAAATTCAAGGCAATGTGAAGGTCACCGATTTTTCAAGGTATTCACTGCCTCGTGGTGGTAGTTTGTTGGTCAAACAATTCCCGGTGAAAACATACTCATAGGCTAAGCCCTTGATGCTCCAAAATTCATTGGCCGCCAGCATTGAGGGGGCATGATGGTGTGGTCGAGAAGGTGGTGGAACCGACCGAGGTGGTTCCTGGTGGGCTGCCTGTAGGGCGGTTAGATGAACCACTAAGCCTCTTGGAGGTGGGGTTACGAATAGGTGGCCTTCTTAGGTCCCATTGGAAAAAAAACAACAAGCAAAAATCCACAGATTACAAGTAACAGAGAGAGATAGAGGAATGGTGCAAGGGTTACCTTGTGAAAAGCCCCAAATCCGATTTCCTAAGAGTGAAATCCAAATCCTTGGTGTAATCCGTGTGAAAACCCCTTCGATTTTGGCAAAAAGAATGATGAAAACCCTAAAAACCACCAAATCGCCCAAAACCCTAAGCCTAAACCCACAGAAAAGCAACCAGAAATAACAGAGCCCGAAATAGGAGCCCCACTTAAATCGAGAAAACCGACCCTCGATTTAAAATTCGTGGGTCGAATTTGAATTCGACACTCGATTTTTGTGAAATCGACCCTCGATTTCAGAAATCGACCCTCGATTTTTTTTTTTCAAGTGTCTGAGGTCTTCAAAATTTCAAATTTTTGACATTTTTAAGGCATTACCTTGGGTCCAAATGGACCATTTGTGTGTCCATTTCATGCAAAACAACTCAGTTACTGATAATAGCTATATTTCAGTCTAATTTGGGCTAAAAAGTTTTACGAAAATAAACTTAAAAATTTGTTGTGATGGAAAAATAGCAAGTCCGAGTCTGATTGGACTCGTAAAATTTTTTATTTTTTATTTTTTATTTTTTTTTTTTTTTTTTTTTTTCTGGTTTGTTCAGCAAGGAAAAACTGTGAAAGAGTTACAAAATGAGCATATTTTGGACCATGACCATGACATGTCAAGGCCAAATGGTTCAGTAAATGTCCAAATAGGTAAGTGACCATAGACCGAATTTAGGTCACTAGACCTATAGTGAGTAGCATACCAGAATTGGGTCTAAGGCCCAAAAAAATTTAAGCAAAAAGGCTCGGAAATTGGTCCCGGAGCTCAGCTTCACGCTCCCAAGTGGCTTCCTCTGGTGTATGATTCCTCCATTGTACAAGAACCAAAGGAATCGTTTTAGTGCGTAGGATCTGCTCCTTGCGATCCAAAATCTGAATCGGGTCCTCAATCACCGTCAAACCATCCTGAAGCTCAATGGGTTGGTAATCAAGCACGTGAGTCGGGTCACGTATGTATCGACGAAGCATCGACACATGGAAGACGTTGTGCATGCTAGACAATTGTGGCGGTAGCGCCACTCGATAAGCAACCTCCGACTCCTAATATCTCAAAAGGCCCAACGCATCGAGGACTCAACTTCCTCGCTCAGAACCTCATAACGCCTTTCGTAGGCGAAATCCGAACAAAGACATTCTCGCCAACCTCAAAATCCACGTGTCGCCTCTTGAGATCGGCGTAGCTCTTTCCGACGACTCGAAGCTACTCGTAGTCGCCATCAACCGAACTGCTCTCGGTCGGCGCTCAACTATCTCAGTCCAATAATGAGCTTCTCACCCACTTCTTCCCGCTTCAACGCGATCGACACCGTCGTCCCATATAAAGCCTCGAACGGAGCCATACCGATGTTAGCTCGAAAGCTATTGTTGTAGGCTAACTCGATCGAGGCAAGTGTTGGTCCCATGACCCGTGAAAATCCAACATGCAAGCTCTCAGCATGTCCTCTATGATCTGATTCACTCGCTCAGTCTGGCCGTCCGTCTGTGGGTGAAATGCAGGACTAAAGTCAAGACGAGAACCCATTCCTTCCGAAATTTCGCCAAAAGTGTGAAGTAAACAACGGGTCCTCGTTCGACACAATACTAGCCGGTATCCCATGCACTAACAATCTCCTTGAGGTATAACTCTGCAAGTCTACTAGCTGTATACGAGGTATTGTATGGTAGGAAATGAGCAGATTTGGTTAGCCGATCGACAATGACCCAAATGGCATTGTTCTTCCTCAGTGTTTTCGGTAAACCTAGAATGAAGTCCATCGAAATGGCTTCCCATTTCCATTCGTGCACGTAAAGGTCAGAATAACCCCGGATTCGATGGTCAACCTTAACTCCGACAAACTAGGCACCGCGACACGCATCAAATGACGCCGCGTTTCAAACCTCGCCACCAAAAACTTTTCATCAAGTCCTGATACATCTTGGTGCTACCAGGATGTATGGCATACATGGATTTGTGAGCCTCTTCTAGAATAGTGTCCCGAAGCTCTGAGCTTGTCGGTACACATACACGGTCACGAAACAACAAGGTTCCATCTGCTCGAATGGTGAAATCCTTCTTGCTGCCACACTCGACATCTCGTCGAATCGCCATCACTCATCATCGGTCATCAAGCTTTCTAATATTCTCAAGAGCGAGGGCGATAGTACAAGAGTAGCCATCAATGCTCCCGAGCCGTTTACATCGAACCGTGAGCTGCCCAAAGCCATATCCTCCAAAAGCTTCCATCGCTGAATCCGGCTCACAAGATGTGATAATCGTCAGACCTTCTCATCGAGAGCATCAAGAACGACATTTGCCTTTCCCGGATGGTACGTAATCGAGCAATCATAGTCTTTCAAAACTCCATCCATCGCCGCCTCATGTTCAAGTCCTTCCGAGTGAACAGTACTTGAGATCTTGTGATCGGTGAATATATCAAATATTTCACCGTAGAGGTAATGTCTCCAGATCTTGAGAGCGAATATAATCGCCGCTAACTCGAGGTCATCGGGATAACTTCTCTCATGGTCCTTCAACCGCTTAGAACCATAAGCAATAACCCCGTGTTGATTAAGCACGCAATTAATCCGCCATAAGAAGCATCATCTACTGCGAAGCCTCCACTCAAGGTATAGCAATAAGTACCGGCAGTAGTCAAGCGACGCTCAACTCAAAACTCGCTCACACGCTCGTCCCAATCGAACTTTGCATTCTTTCGTAAGTCGTAAGCGGACCAGATAATTTCGAGAAACCTTCGACAAATCGCCGATAGTACCCTGCCAAACCAAGGAAACTCCGGACTTCTGTAACTGTCGTAGGCTGTTCCCAGTTCACCACAGAATCGATCTTTGTAGGATCCACTGAAATGCCTGACTCAGAGACAACGTGGCCTAAGAAACTGACCTGATCGAGCCAAAACTCACACTTGCTGAGTTTGGCATATAATTGATGGTCCCTGAGTGTTTGAAGAGCCATCCTTAGATGTTGCACATGCTCCTCTCTGGTTTTCGAATAGATGAGGATGTCATCTACGAAATCAACCAGATTTATCAAGGTGTGGTTTGAACACCCTGTTCATCAGATCCATGAAAGATGCAGGCGCATTTGTCAATCTAAATGGCATCACAAGAAATTCATAGTGGCCATAACGCGCCCGAAACGCAGTTTTGGATACATCTTCCACCTTGATCTTGAGTTGGTGATAGCGACCTCGCATCAATCTTTGAAAAGAATTTGGCACCTTGCAATTGATCAAACAAGTCATCTATCTATGCGGAAGAGGATAACGATTCTTAATCGTCATCTTGTTGAGTTGCCTATAATCGATACACAGACGCATCGATCCATCCTTCTTTTTCACAAACAGAACCGGTGCACCCCAAGGAGAAACACTCGGTCGAATAAAGCCTTTGTCTAACAACTCTTGAAGCTGTTCCTTGAGCTCCTTCAACTCAGCAGGCGCCATTCGATAAGGAGCCTTGGACAATGGTTCTGTACCCGGAGCTAAGTCGATCGCAAACTCAATCTCTCGATCCGGTGGCAATCCAGGCAAGTCATCAGGAAAAACATCGGGAAACTCACTAACTACTGTAAGAAGTGCAATGTCCCGATCTTTCTCCTTACTATCTTGCAAGTAAGCAAGATATCCACAGCATCCGTTCCTCATCATGCGCTCAGCTCGGATGGCGGAAATAATAGGTGCAACGCTCGATTTGACTCAAAAATCGAAATGATTTCATCTTCGGTGGTCGGAAGGTTACGATCTTCCGTAACAGTCCCACATTCGCATGGTATGCGACAACCAATCCATCCCGAGAATCACGCCGAACCCCGCCATTTTCGGTAAATCATGTCGGTCATTGTCTCGTGGTCATCAACTATCACGATCAAGACTTGCACATCAGATTCTGGCCGAAAGCGAGCTTCAGAGAACCTTCACATCCAAGACAAACGCAGGGGGTTTGGGTACAATGCTCATCTTCTCGGAGAAAAGAGGAGTAATGAACGAGTGACTAGACCCAGGGTCTATTAATACTCGTGCTTCAATTTTACTTGAGTCGCTTCCACAACTCATCATAAGTGTACCTTAATAAAAAAATTTGTCATTAATTATGTATGCTTATATGCAATGATGTTATTGTATTTTCAATGTATTGACAAGGAGTATATAATTCAATCAATAAAATTTAATACTAAAAGTAAAATCTGAACTTTAAAAAATACCTTGGACCACGTCATTCGACGCTTTGGGCATTTTATGGCCACTGTGACAGACTGACCTTGAACCGTAGGGTCGCTACGACTTTTATGAGAGACTGTCGTAGTCCGCCCTTTCTCAACAATAGGACACTCCTTGATCATATGACCAGCCTGTCCACACCAAGCATGCTCCAAAGTGTTCCCGCAATCCTCCTGCTTTTATGTGTTTTCCCACATCTTGCACACAAAGGAGTAGAAACAGAGTAACGGTGATCCCTTCGTTGAACCTTGAGCCACGAAGCTCCACTGAGGTGCTCCCACCGAATGGTTGTCCTGGTGACGAACTCTGCGGTCTCTGATATGAAGACGTCACTGGTCCTGAAGCAACAGCTGGTCTAGAGTATGATGGCTGACTAGGGTAGGGAGGAGGTCTAGAGTACCTCGGCTTTATGTTCACCCGCCTCAAGCACTCACGCCCCGCCAAACCGATTTTTATTTCCCTGCTCTCGCCTCAAGTATTGTTTTTGAATGTCCTCCTCTGCTATGAGGGCCTTTGTCATGACGCCAGCATACGTCTCCATCTCCCACATAGACACCCTCTCCTGAATGTTCGGCCTCAATCCTCTCTGAAATTTCTGAGCTCTCATCAGCTCAGTGGCCACGTGTAAGGGTGCAAATCTGGAGAGTCTATCAAACTCAGCGCCGTACTCGCGCACAGACATCTCATCCTGTTTCAGCTCGATGAACTGGACTTCCCACTGATGACGCACGATCTTAGGAAAATATTGATCGTTGAACGTCTCCACAAACTCGCCCAAGTCCATGGAGTATTAGGGTAGTCCCGCCTCTCATCCTAGAAACAGACTTCCACCACGGATCCCTCTCCAAAGTTTGAAGGATGCCCAGACTTTCTCAACATCTCATAATCGCAAAGACTTCAAATATCTTCTCTATCTCATCAAGCCACGCCTCGGCTTCCATAGGATCCGTCTGTCCTGAGAATGTAGGAGGTCTCATCCTCCTAAACTCGGCGAATCCTCCTGGCTGATGTCTGGCTGCCAGCATCTCTGTCTGTCTATCAATGGCTGCAGTCTGTTGAGCCATGTTAGTGGCCAAGGCTGCCAGCACCTGGTCCACATTCCCTCCTGGTGTCCCGTCAGCTCCCAGAGTATCTGCATTAGGGCCAGTGGCAAACCTTCCTCTGCCACGTGAGGTACCTACACCCTCATCGATCTCCTCAAGATGAGCCATGCGTGGACCCTCTACCTCGGCCTACCGCCTCGAATCATGGAGGCATGCCGATCCGTCATTGTTGAAAACAATAACAATTGATCAGTAAGATTGTCAAGACAATCTATCCCTAGTCCTAAGACTCTGAACCTAGAGCATGGCTCTGATACCAACTGTAACGACCCGACTTTTCCAATCCTTACGGTATAGGAAAGGCCGGTTCATCAACTTATTGATTTCTCAATAAGCCGTATTCAAAGTGTTTACACATAACAATGATCTAAAACAGAGGCAAAGTAGTGATAAACCATAAATCAAAAGCTTGATATAACAAATCTATCACTATGAGGAACCAAAAGGAACCACCGGTGATGGCCAATCCAACACCTAAACTAATGGTTCACGATGATGGTTCCTCAAGTGATATCAAAAGAACAGAATAAGGCCTAGGGCCCAATATTCAAAACAATATTCAAACAAAATACCAAAAATATAGGATCAAGAGATCAAGGGAAGAACTCCTCAGCAGGTAAATCTAATTCCTCCTCAGGAATATAGTCAGAATCCTCCAAATCCTCCGATCCCAAATCAGTCTCAGCACCTGTGACGTATAGTCGAGGGTGAGCTAACAACAAAGCCCAATAGAGGAAACAGATCTATTTGCATTTCATTATAAGTTCATTATAAGTAAAGGTTTTTCAAAAGACAGAATTCGGATCAAATATGGTTTTCAAATGATGCTTTGCAAACGAAATCTCCAGTTCTAATCCTGAGTTAAAACTGAATACATAAATCTGATGTGTTCGAAATTTTCTGACTGAGCATGCTTCTTATATTAAATTTATAACTTAATTTTATCTCTCAAATTTCCTATAGCATGAGAGCAAGGTGCATTACCGATGGGAAAACCCTACTGACCATCGTCGTTCATGAACCCTTTTTCTGAATGCAACAAGCCCCTACGCTATGAGGGAAACTTGCGCCAAAGTTATACCACAACACGGTTGGTAGAATCTAGGCATCGTCGACGTACCTCAAATCAAATGCGAGATGCTAACGTATTTCAATACTTATATTCATAACATAAATCGATTTTGGAAGTTCGATCCAAAAGTTCTGATTCAAGATTTAACTGAGGTTCTGAGGTTCAATTTGCAAAGTTCTTAGTTATAACAAAGTTTCCAAATTTTCAGATTTGTGTCATATAATCAGAGTTTTATTCATGCTGTGTGCAACTGAATTTCCAAATTTATACTTCTTAATTTAATAGTAAAACAGTCTTTACTTACAATTTAATGCAAATAAAATACAAGGTTCCCCTACCTTAACAAAGAGCTTCCAATCAAGCACAAAAAAGTCCTCACCAAGGACTCCCAACAGTCAAAACCTACATATATTAACACTCTCAAAGGTTAATATAAAACCAAAATCAAACTAAGAGATTGGATCAAAAATCCAACAAACGATTTGAATGCGAAGCAACAGATTAGACTGACAAATTCAAATTGTGGTCGAATTTGAAATTGATGGTCGATTCTAAATTCGACCCTCAATTTCAATTTACACTATAAAATTGAAAATCGACACTGATTTTCAATTCGATGGTCGATTCGAAATTGACCCTCGATTTGAAAATCGATAAATGATTTTCTCGGACATAGAAATTTTGTAAAATTTGGATCTTTGATCCTTTTTTTTTTCGCCATGCATTGTTTAGCCAATAATTACCTTTATAAACTAAACAAAATACAACATAACATGTTTAACTAACAGGTTTTTAAAAACCTACCTTTTGACGTATATTTAGTTGTTTCCGTTGCACCAATCACGCATCGGAAAACATCTCAAAGCTCAGCAGTTCAAATTTTCACTTCAGTCCATCCAATAAGGTGACCACAGCCTCATCAGTCAACCAAATCACACAGAGGTTCTCACTCTCCACATCACTCTTCTCTTTCTATAGATCAAAATGATCCGAATACAAATCTAAGGTTAATTAATGGTTGAGATGTGAAGAGGAGTTCTAAATCTTACAAGATCTAAGATCAATGAAGCAAGGCCTTTAAGGCTTAAATTTCCAACGAGAGAGAGAGATTAATCTTCTCTTGCACTCTCTCTCTTATAACCGACAACTAAACAAATTAATATCTAGATATTATATTTTTGTAACTTATCTCCTAAAATAGAAAAAGTGTCCGACGCTAACCACAAACACCTACGTTATGGTGTAAGTCATCGCTTACATGACTTGCACACATCGTTTGACAAAAACCTCTTACCACTAGTCTTAGCATAGCCTTATCTTACTAAAAGTCCAAAAATATTATACCGTATTTTCCGGGCACGCTTCCCGAGGTAAACGAAAATAGGTCAAAAATATCAGGGATATTTCATGTTTTGTTTCATGTTAGCATATGATTTCCCTGTCTTGATTGAACCCTGTATATGAAAAGCGATTTTTAAAATCTGCATATGTTTACGAATCCTAGTCAGAATATGATATTTGAACCTAATGATTATGTTTTTGAACCCGAATATTTTGAAGAACTTGAAACCGTAAATTTTTGCCTTCATTCGAATTGTTAGATTAGTATATGATTTTTGAAACATGCCTTGAAATGAATTTTGTGACTTGATTTCCGTATATGAAATACAATTTTTGATCGGAAACTAGAAATTAATCTTTTCTTAAAAATTTATTTCCAATAAGAATTCGAGAGCGTAAGTCTATATAAGAAATTGAATCGGAACGTGACATTTGAACTCGAAGATCTAATTAAGACTCCGAAATTGAACTTGAAATTCGAAGCATGTTTTGTGTATATGAAACCTCGAGCCTTGAACGCGAATAGAAATTCGAATTGTGAATAAGTACGTGAATCTGGACTAAAACATGGATCATAGGAATACTGGATACTGAATACTGGATAATGAACACTGAATATTTTACACTGGACACTAAATATTGGACACTGAGCATACTGCATTACTGGACCGATACGGCGGGTTGAACCGTACACATTGTACTGTGTATTGGACTGGCTCGGTGGTTAAACTGTGCATCATGTATTGCATACTGGACCAGCTCGGCGGTTAAACCGGGCATCATGTACTGCATACTCCACCAGCTCGGCGGGTTAAACCGTGCATCATGTACTTCATACTGGACCATTGTATACTGTATACTAGACTGACATGTAAGGTTAAACTGTATACGTTATTCGAAGTAAATAAGAAAACCCTGAAATGATAAGCTAAATCAAAATATATGAATACTGATCATGATTTTTGAAGAAGAACTTGAAACTTGATACTGATCACAAGTGAAATAGAAACTGAAAATTATGCTTGCGACGCTGATTTTGAAGTCAAGATTTTATAAATCCTATTTTGAAACCTGTTTTGGATATGATGATGTTTCATTTTCGAAATTTGATTTTGTCTTGACCTGAAAAATGAAATTGAGGTTTGATTTTTCCGAATGAATTTCAATCAATCAACTCTGTGAATTTGTTTGAAAAGATGTATATTGGCATTGAATTTCTCTACTGAGCTTAGACTGTTAGCTCATCCCTCAACTATACGCCACAGGAATAAGCTTTGAGCAGGACCTGAAGATTTCATTAGATCCTACTGAGAAGCTTCCGTGTTACCTCCAGTTTTGGTATAATTATGGAGCTTTGTAGACATTGGAGTTATATTTTCTATTCTTGTACACCACTATTTAGGTGCGGTCAGTCGTCACCGGTGGTTCTTTTGTTTGTTACATGTATAAAGCTTGAGATTTTTATCTGCCATTTTTGTTGCTTGTAAATTTCAGTTTGTTTGCTCTTATGATATGCCATATCTGTAATGGAACATGGTCTGCAATCCGACGGCACGGGTTTTTCCCAGTTGTACAAAAAAAAAAAAAGTGTTAGGAAAAATTTGGGCTGTCACAGGTGGTATCAAAGCCTAGGCGCTAGGTCTTACTTGGGACTCAAACGCGATGGTAGTAGGTTTCGTCTGATCTTAAGAGGGTTATCCACGATCCCTGTTCTCTAGGTCTTCTCGGGATTCAGAGCCATGTCTCTGACCGCCTTAAGATTTTGTCAGAGCTTAGGTGTATATTGTCAGGACATAGGAACTATAAATTGACATGCTTTTAGTCTTAACGATCACTTATCATTGATATCTTTGTCTTATCTTGGCAGATCAGTATGCCTCCATAAGCCGACAAAGGGCTAACCGTACCAACGACTTTCCTGTGGGAGAAGGAAACAATGGCAGCCGTCTCAAACAATTGCTAGAGACCATGGTCAACCAACAAGTTACATTGCTAGTAGAGAGATGCCAACCCTCAGGATTCTAGGATTTTAGACAGATGTGACCTCCTAGCTTCTATGGTCAAACTGATTAGATGGAAGCAGAGCAATGGTTAAACCAGATGGAGAAGGTTCTTCGGAGAATCCCATGCACCGAAGAAGAGAAAGTGAGTTGGGCCACTTTCCAACTTGAGGGAGAGGCGGATCCATGGTGGAAGTCCATCAAGAGAACCCGAGCGCTAGGGACACCATGGACATGGGCAGAGTTTATGGAAGTGTTCAATGAGAAGTACTTCCCTGCACCCGAGCGACGACAGATGGAGATCCAATTCGCGGCGTTGTAGCAAGGCCAAATGACAGTGTGAGAGTATGAGTTGGAATTCACTAGACTCTCTCGGCTTGTATCATTTCTTATGGCTACTGAAATTATGAAAGCCCAAAAGTTTGAGTATGGACTAAGGCCGATGATCAAGGAATAGATTTCCCTGTTTGAGGCGACTACTTATGCACAAGTCATGAGATTGGCACTTATCGCCGAAAGGGACATCAAAAATATGAACAAGAGAAGTGAAGAACAAAGTTAGAATATGACAAGTCAAGTGCAGCCATATGTCCATGAGCCTACGAGCCAGAGACTGGGGTTCCTAATGTGAGCACCAAGTCAGCCGGCTCAGACTACATATTTGCAGCCACCTTCAGTTGCACCTCCTACACTTTTCGTCTTTCATGTGTTACTACTACCGGAGCAGCAAGGGTTCAACAAACTGCTTGCATGTCTTCATCTGCACCGTATGAACTATGCTCAAGATGTGGGAAACACCCTAAGATGGAGGTGTGTCGATGGGCCACGGGTGCATGTCTCAGATGTGGCGCACAAGGACATCGCGTGAGAGATTGTCCCGAACCAAGGGAGCAGACGCCAATTGCGACCAATACTTCGAGGCCCTCTCGATTTTCTAGGTAGAGGCGTATCCACACTGTAGTAGCATCATTTGGGGTAATTTTCCTCTTTATTTTGTCTAATTTCACAACCTCCAATGAACGATCATATGTGAAATTCGTTTCTATTTGACACTCCATGAGTTGTGTACACTTTCTATTTACTCGTCGGCATACAAATCTAGCGACCCTACACCTAGAGCAGGGTAGTGACAACTCGCGACGCAAACCTTGAGAGATCAATGAGCAGAGAAACATTTTCTCGAACGCTTATCAAATGACAAGATACATAGAAGAGATAGGGTCACTGTGAGTACTGATAGGAGGTGAGCCCAATCTTTTAACCAAAGAATCCAAAACACACCTGCCTAACTTCCATCGTCCATTCGACATGTTCGGCTTCGATGTCAAATGTCTCCTGTATTCCAAATGGCACATATGAATTTTTGAGGGCAAAAATTCCTTCTAGGAGGGAAAATGTAATGACCCTGATATTCAGGGATGTTGAATAACAGATTCTGGAGGAGAACGCGACTGATTTTGGTCGGAACTACCATGCATCTATTCCGCCCGAAAATTTTTTAAGACAATTTTTTTAAGGTGGGGAGGATGTAACACCCCCGAATTCCCGTACCCGATTCTATGAGTGTTACGTGTGCTCGCTAACCAAAAATAGTCTGCGCCTTGTAACCTCTACAAAATCAGTCACTAATTCAAATAGGGATTTAAATAATTGATGGTGTATCAGGGCACACTAGAGACATTTGACAATTTTGACCTTAACACTGAGACAATTTCTTTAACCAGCCTGATCACACGAATGTGACCTGTTTACTCAGACGAACGTGGAATCATTGACCTGAAATTTTCACATCGATCTCCACGTGTCTGCATAAACTAATTGTTGGGCCTTTGGATGAAACACCCATACACGTGCCCATCTACTTAGAGTAGCCGACACTTTGGTTTTAAAATTGATCATGTCGTGTCAAACCGACCACTGTGGCTATTGAAACCCCTGACCCAATGGTGTTCTAAAGGCCCACACACCAAGTGTTGGGTACGGATTGTTCACCAAATTAGAACCTTTGGAGATTAAATGGCTCCACGTATAACCAAAGCCCCTGCCACGTCTCCTCTTCATGCACTTGCTTGAAAATTGAGACTCGGATCCAGAGATGGAACCAGGTCCATGCCCACCCCCACAAACATTTAATTTAAAGGTAATTACCTTTAAGTTAATTAAGAATAAAAAATGAGATGGACGGCCTACACGTGATCAAGGGCGATTAGGTGCACCCTAGGCACAAACCGAACCCGAGTCCAGTGACCCAAACTAATATATGTTTATAGGTATAGGTGTAACATCCTGAAAACTCAGAACTCGAATACGCCGACTAAATGTGCATGTTCGATACCATAGGCGATGTGCGCTTCAGATTTAAAATAATTATTTTATTATTTTTCGTAAAGGTGTGCCGTTGTATTAGGGGAGTGCATTGTAAAGTCCACTTTTAGGCCCTTGGATGAGAACTAGTACTCCAAGCCATAGTGTGCGAGCTTCACACTGCATCGACACCAAATCTTATAAAAAGGGAATTCACACGCATAAGCCAAGTAAAAACCTACGTGTGAATTCTTTTCCACTTGAAAGAAGGGAGCTGTGTGAGAAAAGAGCTTCCATTCTCCTTCCTCCCACTTTCTTCGTCTTGTGAGAGAATCCAACCGTTGATCTCCTCTCGAATTCAAGATCCGTGTTCCGCATTGTGGGAAAATTCAATTTTGACTCCATAAGATCGAAGAGGAGAGAGGGCCGAGCCACCGAACTAACGTGAAGCTCCACGTTGGAGTTCTATCGATACGATCAACATAATCGTTGCATGTGCGATTTTTTTTATTAAGATCATAGCATATTAGAACCGAGCATGTTTCAACATTGATCATCGAGAAAATCTGCATCCATGACGTCTTTATCACTCAATCTCGACCATTGAAGGATTCGCATGCTTGACACCGATATCTCTTGATATTAATCATCGCGAACTTTGCATGCGCGATATAATTAGGTAAGCATCGTATCGTTGCCATGTGAAAGTGATTTCCTGGTTTTAGATGATGGATGTGTAAGTATTATTAGGATTTGTGGTTGTTTCGACTGGAGAAGATGAAGAAGAACCGAGCTGGTGTCTGTCAAACTCGCCCGAGCTAACCTGAAATGGCCAGGGCGAGTTGCCTTCATAGTGTAAGAAGTTGTGTCTGGAGAACTCACCCAGGTGAGTTTTCCAGGTTTAAATTTCAGGAGAAAGTCGCCTGGGCAACTTTCGGTGCCACTTGAAATCTAAAGGGCCATCCTGGGTGACCTTCTGAATTCTTTGGGGCAAGTTGGGTGTGGGGCGTGAAAGTTAAAAGACTTACTGAACTCGCCCGGGCGAGACTTCTGAAACTTGCCTGAGCTGACTTTGAGCCAAATTCTGACATAAGCTTAGTATTTTAGCCATAACTTTTGACCCCGAACTCATAATTACGCGATTCTCATAGCGTTGGATAGACGACAATGAGCCTCATAACTTTGTAGGAGGATCAATTTCATGAATCAAATTTTTTAATGGTAAAAATTGAATGACAAGATGGGGAAAGTTCTTCATGATCCAAAGTTCGCTTAAACTTGCCCATTTTTGTCTTAGCTTTAAGAAAACACTTAAGTAAACCAAAGGATTAGTAATTTAAAGCAATCCCTAATGCATCCTTATTTATGTAATGTTTTATACTTAAACATTTGAAAGCTTTGAAATGCCTAAAATCTCGGTTTGTGTTTGAATGAAGTAAACTTTGAATTTTGTTTTGTTTCATGTTAGCATATGATCTCCCTGTCTTGACTGAACCCAGTATATGAAAAGTGATTTTTAAAATCTGCATATGTTTATGAAACCGAGTCGGAATATGATATTTGAACCTGATGATTATGTTTTTGAGCCCGAATATTTTGAAGTACTTGAAATCGTGAATTTTTTCCTTGATGATTCGAATTGTTAGATTAGTATATGATTTTTGAAACATGCCTTGATTTGAATTTCGTGACTTGAATTCCGTAGATGAAATACGATTTTGGATCGGAAACTAGAAGTGAATCTTGTCTTAAAATTTTATTTTCAATTAGAATTCAAGAGCATAAGTCAGTATAAGAATCTGAATCGGAATGTGAACTTTGAACTCGAAGATCTATTTAAGACTCTAAAATTGAACTTGAAATCCAAAGCATGTTTTGTGTATATGAAACCTGGAGCCTTGAACATGAATAGAAATTCGAACTGTGAATAAGTACGTGAATCTGAACTGAAATATGAATCATAGGAACATTGGATACTGCATACTGGATACTAAACACTGAATACTGTACACTGGACACTAAATACTAGACACTGAGCATACTGCATTTATTGGACTGACGACGGTTAAATGCATACACTGTATCGCATAATCGGATCGGCTCAAAGAATTAAACCGTGCATCATGTCGTGATATTGATCGCTCAACATTAAACCGTGCATCATGTACTGCATACTGGACTGGCTTGACAGTTAAATCGTGCTTTATGTACTGGATATTAGACCGGCTCGGTGGGTTAAACCATACATCATGTACTACATACTGGACCACTGTACTGTATACTGAACTAACACATAAGGTTAAATTGTATACATTATTCGAACCAAATAAGAAAACCTTGAAATGATAAGCTAAATCAAAATATATGAATACCAATCATGATTTTCGAAGAACTTTAATGGGAACTTGAAACTTGAATACAATCTCATAATTTGCACAAGTGAAATAGAAACTGAAAATTACGCTTGCGATGCTTATTTTGAAGTCAAGATTTTATAAATCCCGTTTTGAAACCCATTTTGGATATGACAATGTTTCGTTTTGGAAATTTGACTTTGTCTTGACCTGAATAATGAAATTGAAGTTTGATTTCACCGAATGAAATTCAATCAATCAACTCTATGTATTTGTCTTAAAAGATGTATATTGGTATTGATTTTCTCTACTGAGCTTAGACTGTTAGCTCATCCCTCGACTATACGTCACATGTATAAGCTTTGAGCGGGACCTGAAGATTTTGTCGGATCCTACTAAGAAGTTTCCGTGTTCACCTCTAGTTTTGGTATAATTATGGAGCTTTGTAGACATTTGGGTTATATTTTCTCTTTTTGTACACCGTTGTTTAGGTGACGGCCGGCCGTCACCGGTGGTTCTTTTGTTTGTTACATATATAAAGCTTGAGATTTTGTTCTACCATTTTCGCTGCCTATAAATTTCAATTTGTTTGCTCTTATGATATGCCATATTTGTAATGGAACATGATCTATGATCTGATGGCACAGGTTTTTCCCAGTTGTACAAAAAAGAAGCTATTCTCAGGGAAATTACGAAATCATTGGGATGGACCCTATAATGTCGTGGAAGCATTCCTCCATGGAGCTGTAACCATACAGGATCCCAAAGACAATCGTATCTTTAAGGTTAATGGGCAGAGACTCAAACTGATGATATCTTTAGAAGAAAAAGGGGCAATTTCCACGATGTCACTACAAGACCCGGAGTATAACTAACAAACTCCCAGGCACCGTCGAACTACCGACTCATCTGTAGCAAAGTTAGGTATATTATTTGTACAATAGTAGGCGGGTCGATGGATTTTGTGATACAATGAATCATAGTGATTATGATTCGTACTATCTACGATTTTGTTGAAAGATTTTTATAGCTTACATATCGTAGTGATTACGATTTTTTCTGAGAGAACGCTTTGTTCAAGCTGCATAGTCATTATCAGAAAGGCATGACTTTTGATACCAAAGGCATCACCTCGATTCACGCTACACAGACACGTTCCTTAGCATCTAATAGGATTACCAACCGATTCACATAGATCAACGCTAACCCATAACATTCATTTATAGCAACCCTTTGAATTCTCGGTTTAGAATGGTTATAAATAAGCACGTCACCCATTGGTCATTTCATTGCATTCCCTTCACCTTCGTCCAATACAAACCCTTTCATCATGGCAAAACAACCAAGATGGTCGGGGATTACTAAGGCATTTTCACGCCTCATCCAACGCCATGAAGATGAAGTCAAAGTGCTTTTAGAAGAAAGAGGACGGTTAATCAGTGAAATTTTTGCCCTCTTCTCCTCTCTCCCCATCCCCGTACCTACAGCCAAAACACCACCTTCCTCCCCCAACCACCAAAGACTTCTCCTTCATACCCCCTTCGGCTTCTTAACCCTTTTCTATTGGACCCACCTATCCAGAGAAGGGAGATATTTTTATGGTGACAACTTTTGGTTAGAAGCCGAGGACTGATCTTTATCGAAGACATCTTATCAGACGTTGCTGCCAGTATCATAGTGTGTATCTAGATTTTTCCTAGGTTTATACTTTTATGTAATTAGTTTTATTTTAGTACTTTAGATTTTCTTTGTCCTGATCATTGTAAATATTCAGATAATATATGAAATTTTCTTTTGACTAAGTTTTTTTTACTAACTGTATAATTATTCCTAACTTTTCCTTTTCAATTTTTGTTATTAATACTCCGAGAATAAGCCGTGGATATTTTCTCTCATATTTGGGGGAGAGTACATATCTGGTGATAGATTTTTTTCCGGTCCACAATCGGTATTATCAATAATTCAAAGGTAAAAGTTTTAAGTGTCCCCTATTTTTTTTGTGCCAATGAGGGCATTGTCCAACTTAAGTTTGGGGGAATACACAACTTCTGTGTATAATAGTAGTTAATTAGTATATTAGTATTTCAGTTAGTTTTATTTAGTTTTTTGTTGTATAAAATTTTTTCTAATTCTTTTAAAAATAATTTTTTAAGTTGATCATTACATAGAAATTATGATAAAAAAAAAAATTGCAAATCTTGAAAACTTACGATCCATCATAGTAGAAGTTCAATAATCAGAATATAGAACAATACAATTCATGTTCAACTCATTGAGGACTGTATTAGATTGAATATTTGAAATAATAGATTGATCTAAACTGTAAAATTTTAGACTATAGTTTCAAAATTGTATATATTTGTGAGCATTAGAGCCAAATTTTCCTCTCTTTGAGAGAGGCTACTTCTATTCAAGTCAAAAATTTCTTTGAATTTCTATGCTGTTATGAAATCTCATATTGCTGAATTTAGAATCAAAATATTCAATGACTATGATAACCTGATTTTTTGTCTAGAACTATCTGTTAAAAATATCAAAACAATAAGGCATCTATGCTAGTAAATTGTAAAGATGATTTAAGGCCAGTTTTTGTTAATCAGAGCCAAAAAGCCAAAATCTCATAAAATAACTTACCCTTTGAACCCATATTAGAAGCCTAAACTAAATTTCTTTTTACTAAAATTTTGAAAACCCTTAACCATTTGTACTACCCAAAGCTTTTGACCTTTAACCCTTACAATTTCTGAGAATTTAGAATGCAAAAGAAGGGAAGAAGAGGGAGTGAAAGGAGTAAAAGCAAAAGTAGATAAGGGGAATGCTAAAAGAGAGTACAACTAAAGAAATCAATGGGGGAAGAGGTGAAAAATTGTGAAAAGATGATTTCCAAAAGAAGATTACGATTCTATAGAAAAAAGCCTTAGGTGAAAAATTGTAAAAGACGATTTAAAAAGAAAAGAAAAAAAAATCGTAAAAAAAACAATTATGCAAATCAATTGAAGAAATGGGATTTACAAAATGAGAAAAATAAGAAGAGAAAAAAATGGGAAGAAGTTATTCAAACGCTTGGATACTTACTGAAATGAAGAAAAGTAGAAGTTGAAAAGATAGGAGAAAGACAAGCTAAATTCTCAGAAAAATATTGAATCCTTTTCTTCCTTTCTTTGACACCTTCTGAAATCCAAAACCCCATTACAAGCCGAAGGAAAGACCTTTCTGGTTTACTATTTACAAAAGCATAAGCCTAGTAGAGATATGAAAAATAGGTACTATAGATTGCACAGAGAATCAAATGAATAGAATAGATTATCATTTCTATGAGATTAAACTTTTTTGCAATTCTCCTTTGACTGAATTTTTCTGAAATAATATATTGAGAAAATCCAAAAGTTTCGATTTTTTTTTAAGAGTATGTCAATAGTGAGGTTTTGAATGGAAATATTTTCTAAATTTGCAATTTAGAAAAATTTATAAAGAATAAATTATTCACTGATGCATACACTCTGTGCTTACTATGAATAGAAATTGTTAGAATTGTAATCAAGGATAACTGTTATAATGGAAAGTAAGGATAAAAGATTGGTAATATTAGAAATTCATAACAATCATATGATAATCAATTTAGTCAATTTAATCAATTTATTCAACGTAGTTAACTTAGTGTATAAAAATTAGTTTAGATTTTAACTTTTCTTTTAAAAATATTCTAAAAAATTCAAAAATATTTTGAAGTTTGTAGGTAACTTTACTGAAAACCTTCAGGAGACTATAACTCCTCCACTAGTGATCAGCTAGGGGTTTTAAAGTCTTGTTGCATCTGCTAAATGCAATCGTGCTCCCTACGAAAGTGATATTTAAATTTCTTAGTTTTAGAATATTTTATATTTCCTTGTTTGCTAGGGACTAGCAAAAATGTAAGTTTGGGGGTGTGATCAGTCATATAATATACCATTTTATCACCCATAACTTAGTAATGCTAGGACTTAATTTGCTACTAATAGGTTATGACATGCAGATATTAAAGAAAAACAATAAAAGAGAATCAAAGTGTTAATATTCGTCAAAATGAACTCATAAAGTAATAAAAAGACGATTGAACCAAAAGATGAATCATCACCTACTGAAAAGATGAAAAGTCGTGTTTTATGATTTTGCAGAATAATGTAAAAGAAAGTGAGAAATCATAATTTATGATTCTTTAGAAAAGCCGTTCAAAAGAGTACGATAAAGAGAAAGCAATGAATCATAATCAAGAATCGTAAATAGGAAGCTGTGTTAAAAGATAGAAAATCGTGATTTACGATTTTCTAGAGAAAGTAACAATAAAAGAAGAAAATCATGATTTACAACTTTCTAGAAAAGAACACCTCCTTCCGAAGTTGCTGATCACATGAGAATTAACATTGTCATGCATAAAATTAGAAGAATTCTTGACTTAGAAGTCTGACTAATCATGGATTTGAGGAGATTGATGAAGGAGACTCTTAAAGGACTTTGTTGCTGAAATAAAGGAAGAAATCCATAAGTACATCAACAGATTGAAAGCAAGGAAAGATAAAATTAGAAGTAGAGTTATATTAGGATAGTTTTGTTTTAGCAATTTCTTTTATTAGAATTAGGAGTTTTGTAAACCGACCCTTATGATCTATAAATAAGAGGCTCGGCACATAGGAATAACCATCGAAGAATTTCACAGCATCAATTGACAACTGAAGTCTATATTTTCTCCTGATCAAAGTAGTTTAGGATTTACAAAGTAACATCGTCCACAATTCTCTAAGGTCTTGCTTGACAACTAGTGCTGAGGAAACAGAAAGATCAATCCTTTAGATGGTTCTACTTTTTCTTTCTAGTTTAGATTTATTTTATTACAATTTATTGCATTGTAAACATCTTCAGATTTTGATTTGAATTGACGACTCAGGTTGGAATTTGCAGATTAGAGTAATGATTTTTATTTTCCTTCTTTAATTTTCTAGAGTTTGATTGACGTCAAAATTCTACTAGATTAGAGATTAGTATAAATCTATATTAAAGGATGTTTGTTTTTGATTGATGCCCAAATTCTAGAAGACTGAAATATAGTATAATGGTTGTAGACATCCAAATTTGGCCTAAGGCCCGATCAAAACACCTTTCGAGAGAGGCGCAATTCTGAACTTTTGATGGCATGTATGGAATCCTTTGGAATCACCCCAAACCTTTAGGAATCACCCTAGATCCCTTAGGAACCTACCTCAAACCTTTAGAAACCAAACCCGACCCTTAGAACCCCTTCCAAACCCCAAACCTAACCTTCCCAGATAATGGATGCGGAGGGGTACACCGAAACTGGCTACGGCCCTCTACGGCAATTGAGTCCTATACCATTGAAGAGTAGAGGTCATCAGCTTTTTGACGGTTTAAGAATCACCCCAATCGGAGGTATACATTAAAAGATATGGCAAACCGGGTCCGGAGGGTAGGAAGATAAAGTCAAGTGGGCCCCCCTAGGGATTTGGTGCAACTAATAGTTGCGCCAGTAATAAACTTTGCCTGGCGCAACTATTAAGGGATTTGGCGCAACTAATAGTTGCACCAGTAATAACTTTGTCTGGCGCAACTAATAATTACGCCAGGCCAATCCCCCCTATTTATAAGCCTGGCACAACTAATAGTTGCGCCAGATTCAAATGTGGGCCCCACCTTCGCGAGACAACTTCGAGCACCGGTTCAGACTATTTTATCATGCATTTGTCTCCAACTAATAGTTGCACGTATTGCTAGTATTTGTTGGATTTTGTCCCAAATTTTGTGTTTGGGGTTTGACTTGTTGACCACCTTGACCTTTGGGGTGCGTTTTGCTAGCTCTGTTGTACCCTTTTGAAACCTATTTGCACCCCTTTAAGTGGCTTAAGGCCTCACTCCATCATCCACCATTGGAGGACCTTTTCACACTCTTCAAGGCTCCAAAAGCCCTAGGAAACCTTAGATATTGAGTTACCTAAATCTTAACCTTGTTTAGCATCTAAACACCCTCCTAATCCACCCATCTCTTATAAATAGAGCCCCCCACCCCTTGGTTTAGGGGTTGAGAATTTTACTTAAGAGAGAAAGAGCTCCAAGTGAGAAGTTCTTCCTCCCATTGGTGCACTATTTTCACCTAAATTCTAGAACCCAAAAAACCCTCCCCAAGCTTGCTTTTACAATCCAAAACCTTTAGCCTAGGTGTGTCTGATCCCCTAGCCTCTCTTCTCCATCTCTTAGCTAGTAAGCCTTAGTAGTTAGAACTCATTTTTCCACCATTCAAGCCTTCAAAAGCTCATCAAAGCAAGCCACGCAAGGCTCATCTACAGTGCTACAAGGGCCCGAGGTCTCTCGCTCTCCCCTTTCCTCTCCTATCTCTTTTCAGCATTCCCTACCCTCTTATTTGTGTCGTTACGCCGCCGAATGTTCGATAGGAACGGAGGGGTGCAAATAGGATTGGAGGCCCATTTGGGTAAAAGGAAGCCATTTTTTTTTCTTTTGTTTCATTTAATTTTTGGCCATAAGTAGAGACCGCGTTAAGCGGGTTGATCGGGTGCCTAACACCTTCCCAATCGATAACCGAAGCCCCTACCCAAGAGCCTTTGGTGTGGACCGGATTCAGAGTCATATTTTTAGCACTTTAGTGCTTATAAAAATGAACTTGGTATCTCGGGACAACGAAAGCTCCAGGTTCGTTAGAGGCGCGATCGTCATACGGGATCTCTTGATTCCCATTGCCTGAGCTTTGAACTTGGCCTTTTTATTTTTGATTTTTACTAACCTTTCATTCATATTTTTTATTTTATTTTTACTCGCCCCTCCAATTAAGTCATTTTACTTACCCCTACCTTTACGTCATTTACATTCCTTAGTCGATCGGCGGGCTTACTTGCGCATTTGTCCTTTATTTTCCTTACTTTTCCGTCATTTTAGTGCCTTAGCCAATTGGCGGGCCTACTTGAGCTTTGTCTTTCAATTCCTTTAAATTTATGTCATTTAAAGTGTCTTAACCGATTGGCAGGCCTACTTGTGCACTCATATTCCATCAGTGGACGCCACCCCGTAGTGGCGGCACGGGATAATCACCCCCAATCTTTGAACTAAAGAAAACTTCTAAAAAAAAAAAGAGAAAAGCTTTGAAAAAAATAAAATTGAACCAAGTTAGGGAGCTTAATTAATTTGTTTTTACTGGGTAGATTTTAAAAAGGGTTGGGATTAGGCAAACTCACAAACACCCGGGTCTTAGTATGGTGGCAGCCCTTAGTGGTGATGATCCAGAAAAGTCCCAGCTCACCTAGTGTTTGAGAAGGCGCTTGAGCCGGAGGTATATCGGGTGGGTTCCCATTCTAAAGCTTAAAACCCTTGGGGGAGTGCGCTAGTGAGTTATACCGGACTCAAACCCTTTAGGTGCGATGAGGAGCGGATCGATCATCCAAAAACTGCTCAGTTCCCGGAAGCCCAGCTTCCACAAAACCCAAAAAAGAGACTCATTTAGGGTTGTTGTTGCTGTTGTCATAACATTTTGGAACCCCATTTTTGCTTGGTGCAAGTATTAGTTGCGCCAGTGCAAAAATTGGGAATTTAGAACTGGGGCAACTAATAGTTGCGCCAACTTTAAAATCCCAACTTTTACCTTGGCGCAACTAATAGTTGCGCCAGTGTAAAGGGGGACCCCTGCAACCTGGGTGCATGTATTAGTTATGCCAGGCCTATTTATCAGCCCACCAGCCTGAATTCTTGGCCCTTTTCACTTCCCGAGTTCCCCGATTAGTGTGCTTAGTGCCTTGTTTGGGCCTCGCCATCTCTGACACCCAATACACCCCCGCCGGTCAAAAGAAGGCAACTTCTTTTAAGCTCATCTCGGGGGATCACGTTGTTTGCCTCGATTTTCATGTCTTCAATAGATCGAAGGTTCTCCTTTGATTCTTCTGAAGTGTGCGGAATCGTCGCCGCGGGTCTTGAATTAACGTACGAGGGCCACCCAAAAAGGGAGTTCCAAGGCCTCGGAACCTTTGTTTTCCAAAAAACTCTTTCAAAAAATTTAAAAAAAAAAAAAAATATATATATATATATATATAATAAATCAAAAACCAAAAAAAAAAAAAGGGGCTTGTGGTGCCGTCACAACGGCATCATCTGGCCCTCCGCCGTCTCGCAGGGGAAGGAGGACTTTTGGGCCTTACCCAAGGCACCCTTACCCAACCCGTTCTCGTAGAATGTCGTGGGTAGTGGACTTGGCTTACGCCGATCCCAACTCATCCCCGCCACATTCGCCAACTCACTCCCATTCGGGAGAAGTTCTTTCAACCATCCCCCTCACCCAACCCCCCTTTACCGTCACCGGCCCATATTCCCAACCATTACCCCCCAAAATATCCAAAGTCCTACCCCCCATTCTCCATCTTTTGCCCAAACCATGCCCATGCCAAATCCGACCCATTTTCCATCCACACAAAACCCAAACCCATTTTCCCAATCCGCATCCATGCCCCAATTCCCATCATCCCCCTATAGACCCGATCCACCCACATTCACATACACCACTTTCGCCCTATCCCAAAACATACCCAATACATCCCCTCATCCACCCCATACCCCCCACCTACCATGGTCATGCCCGATTATACCGGGGCCATGCCCAATTTTTCTGCCACCTCCATCCCATATATACCCCATCATCCCTTAAATCCCCCATCTCCATCCAACCCTCCCCCCACGACCATGATGGAGGAGATGTTCCAAGCCTATTCCATATGGAAGGCTTCTCAAAACACATCCCCTCCTCCTTCACACCCCATGTCCCTTAACCCGTCTTACACCCTAACCAACCTCCATGCCTCACTCCCCCATGTTGTCGCTCCAAGTGTGCCATAATTGTGTGCATTATGAATAAAGAATTAAAGAATTAAAGAATGCTAAGTTATATGGATGTTAACTTATGAAAGGAATATCGGCAGCACACTGGGGCTAACATTAGCCTGCAAGATCAGGGCCAATTGTAGCAAGTTTTAAAAGTAAGTATTTCAAGATCGTCCACAGAGAATTTGTCTAAAATGAGAGATAAACCTCCAGATCTGTGCTACCAGATCTGGCTCTATAATTATCTAGAAAGCAGATAAAGAGAGAGTGTTGGGTTTTGTCACGTTTAACTAAAAGCAAATAAAGAAAAGAACTAACTACGTGATCCAGATCCGAGTTGTGGAGGTGTTTAAAATAAATCAAATGCAGAAATAATAGCTTCATGTATTTTAGCCTTTGAATTTTAATGGAGAATCTGTATACGACAAGAGCAGATTCAAACTTCATCTGGCTACCAGCAGAGATGTAAGAGAAATAAATCCGAATTAAGGAATAGGTTTAGACTTATGGCTATGATCTGTCCAATGGTCACAGATCATCCAATAGTTGTGGCCTGTACTTTAGTTCAGAACATGAACATCATCGTAAGTCTTGCTAGAATTAGGTTACCAACGCTAATTACATACAGGGACAATGAATTAAGGGAAGTTGGATGCGGTGAGTGAATCTAAAGAAGTCTAATGCACTAAGGTGAACATTCGGAACCCTCGACATGACTCCAATGGAGAAGACACAAATTACTGACAACCTTTTAAAATCCAAAATTACAATTACAAAGCACGGCTTTAGAAAGCCCTCGGACTTGCAGTCTTGAATCCGATCTCCTTGGAGTTACAAATCACTCTCAACAACTCTCAAAAGTAAAACAAAAGAAGCTATTACAGATGCAGATAGGCTATCCGACCGGAAGGTAGGAAATAGAGATGAAAACTCAAAATCTGGATGCCACAATTGGGCAAATGTCTTCTCTATTTATAGCTTTCCTTGATCTGCCCGAGTGAATTGACCAATCGAAGTGTTCGGTCTGGATTGCCCAATGGCGCTTGAGCACGGGGATCGGATCTGCTACGCCAATGAAAATGCTCGATCTGGTTGACCAATCGGCTAGAAGCATCAATTACATTATGGAATTCAAAAATCTGTTTGAGCTTCTAGAAGTTCCCAAGTGATTTCATCTTTGAGCGCTCATATGGGTTGGAATATGCTTTTGGATCTTGATTGGAATCTTCGAAATGTCCACTGGTATTAAATGCATTGGGGCGTGATAGATTCTTGAAATGCCCTTTAAACAAAAAGTAATTCCCGTAATGTCCTTTTGTAGAGTTTAAGTGCCTTTTCAAAGTGTTTTGGCTCCGAAGTTCTTTTCGCAAAGCAATTTGGCTTCGTAAAGTCTTTTCAAGGACTTCTCCCGGATCTTCTATTCGAAAGGAAATTTCAACTATTCGAGCAGAACATGGTTCTTTTGAGTAGTTCATTACTGACTCGTAATCAATTGAGCAGAACTTTGACCTTTTGAAAAGTACTTTTTGCTTTGCGATTTGAACTTTTAACTTGATTTCTTCTTTGCGAATGGATCCTTCTTCTTCTTGGTCTTTTCTTGCTCTTTTAGGACCTTTTTAGCCATTCTTTGAGGCTATTTCTTCACTCCCTCTTTGAGCTTGACATGAGTTGTCGACTTTTGATCATTTTAGGATGCTTTTAGGACTTGGACACTGTCTAATTGGTTAGGCCGTAAAATGCACACTAAAGCACTTATTTAGTCTTCTCAAGGGTCTTTCAAAGCTCATGTTTAGGGGTGAAAATGGTATTTTCACTACTTAACACCCCAAACCTAAGCTTTGCTAGTCCCCGAGCAAAGAAACATAACAAACATAGTAAAGAGCCACTTTTGTAGGAAGCACAGGTGCATTTAGCATATGAAACAAGCCTTTTCATCCCCTAGATGATCCCTAGGGGAGGAGTGAAGTCTCCTGAGGGTTTTCAGTCAAGGTACCCACAAACTTCTCCATGGGAAAGTTGGCATTAGTGCCTTTGTTATCTCATGAGCAATCAAAGATCGAAATTAGTTACTCTTGAATACATGTTTACACAGAAATTTAGTTGTATTGGTTGCAAGGAGATTTCAACATTTATAAACCTCATGAATGTTTCAATATTTCCAATCTGTGAACAGTCATAGAAAATCATACAAATGTGCCAGCAGTAAGCTCATCCTATGGATAAAAATTAGGTTATAAGTCATACTTAATGTGCTCAAGTTCCAACCCAAACACTCACAGGTATACTCTCATCGTGTTTTTGTTGAGGGGTTCGTTTCACTCAAGCTCAAGAGCAGTTACATCTCCCAAATGGATCTGTAAGCATGAGCATAGGCCTGCTTTCGTGCATCGCATCATTGACATCTCCTCACCATAGATTGGGGAACTTCTTATCTCTACATGACAGCTCACTCAACTTTGGATCACAAGGACTTTTAATCTAGGTTTGTTTGTATGGCTTATGGAGTGAAGTTTCAAGGAAAGGCGCGGTTTGAGCAGGGTTTGAATTTGAGAACTCGGGAAGTCAGGAGATGGTTCATGACTCCACCTTTTGAGTTTAGCTTCTTTCTTCTTCTTTTGAGATTCTCACATTCCACGATCAGTTCTTTCTTTGATCTTGCATTTTTCATCATAAGGTCCTTTTTGCCTTTTTGCTTGCAACTTTTTCACATTGTTTGTCTCTTCCTTTCTCGGTCACCATATTGCTTTTTTGTTTTCTCTTCATTTTCTTGATGCCCGAAATGGTCCATCTTCGATTCTTTCTCCTTTACCTCCTGAATTCTCGTGAGGAAGGCTGAATTAGTTCCATAGGTTGGTGCAAGTACTTTTGGATATTTTGATGAAGAATTGTAGGATTCTGACTCAAATGGGTACAAGCAGCAGATTTTTCTTGGTTGGTTACATTAGGTTCAACTGTCCAAAGAAGGCCTTGATCTTTCCTCGTTTCATGAGTCTGTTACTTGTTTTAATTTGGAGTTTCCTAACTTCTAGTGGATCTAATGCCTCACCCAATCTTTTGAATCGAAAAAATTGCCTCAGTCACTCTTCAACGGAGATGGAAAATATATGAGCTCAATTCTCATTGGTTATGGTTTTCCTTGAGCTTTTAAGTATATCTTTACCTTTTCTCTTCCTTTTGACTTACTACGTCGATACCGGTATGTTTTTATGGTGTAATCATCATGGAAATGTAGACTATCGCAAGGTTTAGAATGTCTAAATTTTTTGCAAAGAATATTTAAAAATTTCCTAGTTAACTTGATTCTTAAGTACATTAAATTCTTCCCTGCTTACTTAGGTGATCTTTCTGCCTTTATCTTTGGTTGTCCCGAGGCGGGATCATGCCACACCCCAAACTTATGAGGAGCGTGTCCTCCTGGTTCAAAGGTGGTGGCATGGTCCCATTATTCGGGAAAAACATGAAGGAAATCATAAGCAATGAAAGTAAAACATGACGGTGAGCATTGGAGAAAGCAAAATTTATTGACTAGAAACATTACAGAGAAGAAAAGAAAATTAAAGGAGGAGGGAATGGGATTAAGGGAGAGGGGCGAAACCTGTGAGGAACCGTGTCCCCACTGGTTTGATGTAAGGGGAAAAAATAAAATAGGCTTGCTCGCTACAGATCTAACAGAAAAGATTGGAAAAAATAATTACAGAACAATGAGCGAAAAGCGAGAAAAAAGAAAAAAGAAAAGAAAAAGAAGTGCGAAATTGGACAAAAGAAGATTTATATATTATATTTAGAAACAAAGTACATGCAAACATTAATAACTTGGATCAAAGTCGCTACCATAAGTTGGGTCATTGGGGTGAGCTAGAGTCCTTTGGTTGAACTTGAATCGAGTTGGAATCGAACTTGATGGTGATTTCTCGGTGGAATTCTTGAGCTCGGTGTACTCTTTGGACTTGATCTTCTTGGTGAGGCCAGGATGTTTGGTCGGGTGCTTTTCTGCATTGTTCTTGAGCTAGTTTGGTCATTCTTGAACTAGTTGAGCTTGGAGCATAGCTACCTTGTGTTGCTCATTACGACCAATTGGTATGTTTGTCCAACGGATCCCTCATCTTCTCTCTCAAATTGCATGAAATGCTCTAATTTTTTATTTTGGCCTCATAAGGGGTTCGGATGTAGGCCTCCAAATCAGCACCATACGCACATCCCTACGGATGTAGGGATTTTCATCATGTGGGAGAGGTGGCATATCTAGGGAGGGATGGAGTGGTAGGGGACTAAAGGGGGTCCAGTGGGGGAGGGGGTGGGAAAAAGCGAGAAGCGAGGCGGGAGGATAAAGAAGAAGAAAAACTAAGAATAGAAAAATCTAAACTATATGCAAAAGAAAAATAAAAATGTAGGGAATGCATACAAAGTTTAAAAAAATAGAAAAGTGTTGACACAAAAGCAGAATTTGTGAATGCAAAATAGGAAAACAAAGTTAGAAACTAACTATACTCACGTAAAAATGACGAAAATTAGTAAAACTAGGACAATGTTCCTAAAAAGCAATTTGAAACTAAAATTCCTAAAACAGAATTTGAAACTAAAATTCCTAAAAGCAATTTGAAACTAAAATTCCTAAAAGCGAATTTGAAAATCTAAAAAACAGAATGCTAAAATTCCTAAAAGCGAATTTGAAAATCTAAAAGCAATTTGAAACTAAAATTCTTAAAAGCAATTTGAAACTAACATTCCTAAAAAGAATTTTTAATGCCAAAGGATACATCCTAAGCCCAAAGAGAAAAATGATACATCCTAAGCCCAAACAGAAAATCTAATGCCAAAAGCCCGAGATACTTATGAATCTAAGTGAAAAAAAATGATTAGCAGTGAATACGGTGAAAAGCAAGATTCATAAGATGACCCCTTTGTTGATGATGGGTATGAATAAAAATAATGAAGCATGGGAGCACATATTAAAAGCAGAGTTCATACACAATTGAGACCCATTTATGATGAAGAAATCTAGGAAAATAAAATAAGTGGGTCCATTGAATATTCAAAACGACTATGATTCACTACTCATTGTCCTACATGATTCCTAAAAATAAAAAATGATCTCAAAGAGGTCCGGATGGGAAAAGTGGATGCAAATGGAGAAAAAAAACATCTGAAAGATATATATATATTTTTATTTTATAATTTTCTATTTTTTATTTTTACTTGTTTTGGATCAGCCCGGGATCAACAAGAGCCCTTATTTACTATTGCTGAAAAAGAATAAGAAACAACTCAGAGATTTTCTATTTGTGTTTTCATTTTCTTTTATTTTTGTATTTGGTTTTGTAAAAAAAAAAATCAGCATGCCTAAAAGATGCAAGAAATTATAATCGTAGAACAAACAATAAACACAACAGGCTACTGGTTCTCAAGAATTTAAAATAGAAAATGAATGCAAAAGGAAGAGGATGCAAACTCAAGCGGATCTGCTCACTTTAGTCCAGATGCTCCTTGTTGGGCCTGCTCGGATCTGCAACAATCCAAAACTGCATGATACCTTATTCGATATTGACAAAATAAAAGAAAAACTCGAACTCTTGCCCAAATTTGACAAAAAGACAAAAGAGTGGCAGCAGCATTTATTCAAACAACTAGAAGGCAAAGAATGAAAACTTAGAAAAAAAAAAAATCTGCTGCAGTAAAATAGGTTTTCTATACAAAACTGCAGTAGACATTTAATCAAGCACTTGGAATACAATGTGCAGGTTTAAAGCAAAAACTAAAATGAAAATCAAATCTATAAAATAAAAAAAAAAACTTAGGTCTACCAATTTTAGAACAAATTCCCCGGCAACGGCGCCAAAAACTTGTTGTCGCTCCAAGTGTGCCATAATTGTGTGCATTATGAATAAAGAATTAAAGAATTAAAGAATGCTAAGTTATATGGATGTTAACTTATGAAAGGAATATCGGCAGCACACTGGGGCTAACATTAGCCTGCAAGAACAGGGCCAATTGTAGCAAGTTTTAAAAGTAAGTATTTCAAGATCGTCCACAGAGAACTTGTCTAAAATGAGAGATAAACCTCCAGATCTGGTAGCTCAGATCTGGCTCTATAATTATCTAGAAAGCAGATAAAGAGAGAGTGTTGGGTTTTGTCACGTTTAACTAAAAGCAAATAAAGAAAAGAACTAACTACGTGATCCAGATCCGAGTTGTGGAGGTGTTTAAAATAAATCAAATGCGAAATAATAGCTTCATGTATTTTAGCCTTTGAATTTTAATGGAGAATCAGATTCCAATAAGCAGATTCAATCTTCATCGGCTACCGGACGGATGTAAGAGAAATAAATCGAATTAAGGAATAGGTTTAGACTTATGGCTATGATCCAATGGTCACAGATCATCCAATAGTTGTGGCCTATTCTTTAGTTGAAACATGAACATCATCGTAAGTCTTTGCTAGAATTAGGTTACCAACGCTAATTCGCAGGGACAATGAATTAAGGGAAGTTGGATGCGGGTGAGTGAATCTAAAGAAGTCTAATGCACTAAGGTGAACATTCGGAACCCTCGACATGACTCCAATGGAGAAGACACAAATTCTGACAACCTTTTAAAATCCAAAATTACAATTACAAAGCACGGCTTTAGAAAGCCCTCGGACTTGCGGTCTTGAATCCGATCTCCTTGGAGTTACAAATCACTCTCAACAACTCTCAAAAGTAAAACAAAGAAGCTATTACGGGAGGTACAGATAGGCTATCTCAAGGTAGGGAAATAGAGATGAAAACTCAAAATCTGGATGCCACAATTGGGCAAATGTCTTCTCTATTTATAGCTTTCCCTTGATCACCTGCAGGCTGAATTGACCAATCGAAGTGTTCGGATCTGGATTGCCCAATGGCGTTGAGCACGGGATCGGATGCATTACGGCCAATGAAAATGCTCGATCCGTTGACCAATCGGTATTAGAAGCATCAATTACATTATGGAATTCAAAAATCTGTTTGAGCTTCTAGAAGTTCCCGCCAAGTGATTTCATCTTTGAGCGCTCACATGGGTTGGAATATGCTTTTGGATCTTGATTGGAATCTTCGAAATGTCCCTGGTCATTAAATGCATTGGGGCGTCGCAGATTCTTGAAATGCCCTTTAAACAACGTAATTCCCAGAATGTCCTTTCGTGAGTTTAAGTGCCTTTTCGCAAAGTGTTTTGGCTCCGAAGTTCTTTTAGCAAAGCAATTTGGCTTGAAAGTCTTTTGAGGACTTCTCCCGGATCTTCTATTCGAAAAGGAAATTTCAACTATTGAGCGAACATGGTTCTTTTCGAGTAGTTCATTCTGACTCAGAATCAATTGAATGAACTTTGACCTTTTCAAAAGTACTTTTTACTTTGCGATTTGAACTTTTAACTTGATTTCTTCTTTGCGAATGGATCCTTCTTCTTCTTGGTCTTTTCTTGCTCTTTTAGGACCTTTTAGCCATTCTTTGAGGCTATTTCTTCACTCCCTCTTTGAGCTTGACATGAGTTGTCGACTTTTGATCATTTAGGATGCTTTTAGGACTTGGACACTGTCTAATTGGTTAGGCTGTAAAATGCACTAAAGCACTTATTTAGTCTTCTCAAGGGTCTTTCAAAGCTCATGTTTAGGGGTGAAAAATGGTATTTTCACTACTTAACACACCCCCAAACCTAAGCTTTGCTAGTCCACGAGCAAAAAAACATAAAAACAAAGTAAAGAGCCACTTTTGTAGGAAGCACAGTGCATTTAGCATATGCAACAAGCCTTTTCAACCCCTAGGTGATCCCTAGAGGAGGAGTGAAGTCTCCTGAGGGTTTTCAAATGAAGGTACCCACAAACTTCTCCATGGGACAGTTGGCATTAGTGCCGTTATCTCATGAGCAATCAAAGATCGAAATTAGTTACTCTTGAATCCATGTTTACAGAAATTTAGTTGTATTGTTTGCAAGGAGATTTCAACATTTATAAACCTCATGAATGTTTCAATATTTCCAATCATGAAAAATCATACAAATGTGCCGATGAAGCTCATCCTATGGATAAAAATTAGGTTATAAGTCATACTTAATGTGCTCAAGTTCCAACCCAAACACTCACCGTGGTATACTCTCATCAGTGTTTTTGTTGAGGGTTCGTTTTCACTCAAGCTCAAGATTACATCTCCCAAATGGATCTGTAAGCATGAGCATAGGCACATTTCTCGAATGCTGGCATCATTGACATCTCCTCACCATAGATTGGGGAACTTCTTATCTCTACATGACACTCACTCAACTTTGGATCACAAGGACTTTTAATCTAGGTTTGTTTGTATGGCTTATGGAGTGAAGTTTCAAGGAAAGGCGGTTTGAACAGGGTTTGAATTTGAGAACTCGGGAAGTGCAGGAGATGGTTCATGACTCCACCTTTTGAGTTTAGCTTCTTTCTTCTTCTTTTCGAGATTCTCACATTCACAATGATCAGTTCTTTCTTTGATCTTGCATTTTCATCATAAGGTCCCTTTTTGCCTTTTTGCTTGCAACTTTTTCACATTGTTTGTCTCTTCCTTTCTCGAGTCACCATATTGCTTTGTTTTGAGGTATTTCTCTTCATTTTCTTGATCTTGCTTGAAATGGTCCATCTTGATTCTTTCTCCTTTACCTCCGAATTCTCGAGTGAGGGAAGGCTGAATTGGTTCCATAGGTTCGGTGCAAGTACTTTTGGATATTTTGATGAAGAATTGTAGGATTCTGACTCAAATGGGGTACAAAGCAGGGCAGATTTTTCTTGGTTGGTTACATTAGGTTCAAAATTTGTCCAAAAGAAGGCCTTGATCTTTCCTCGGTTTCATGAGTCTTTGTTACTTGTTTTAATTTGGAGTTTCCTAACTTCTAGTGGATCTAATGCCTCGACCAATCTTTTGAATCGGAAAAAATTGCCTCGATCACTCTTCAACAGAGATGGAAAATATATGAGCTCAATTCTCACCTTATGGTTATGGTTTTTCCTTGAGCTTTTAAGTATATCTTTACCTTTTCTCTTCCTTTTGACTTACTACGTCGATACCGGTATGTTTTATGGTGTAATCATCATGGAAATGTAGACTATCATGAGTTTAGAATGTCTAAATTTTTGCAAAGAATATTTAAAATTTCCTAGTTAACTTGATTCTTAAGTACATTAAATTCTTCCCTGCTTACTTAGGTGATTTTTGCCTTTATCTTTGGTATCAGGGCGGATCATCTGCCACACCCCAAACTTATGAGGAGCGGTCCTCAACGTTCAAAGGTGGCATGGTCCCATTATTCAGAAAAACATGAAGGAAATCATAAGCAGAAAGTAAAACATGACGGTGAGCATTGGAGAAAGCAAAATTTATTGACTAGAAACATTACGAGAAGAAAAGAAAATTAAAAGGCGGAGGGGGACTGGGATTAAGGGAGAGGCGAAAAACATGAGGAACCGTGTCCTCACCGGTTTGATGTAAGGAAAAAATAAAATAGGCTTGCTCGCTCTGAGATCTAACGAAAAGATTGGAAAAAATAATTACGAGAACAATGAAGAAAAAAAAAAAAGAAAAAGAAAAGAAAAGAAGTGCACAATTGGACAAAAAGAACAGATTTATATATTTTATTTAGATACAAAGTACATGCAAACATTTATAACTTGGATCAAAAGTCGCTACCATAAGTTGGGTCATTGGGGGTCCGAGCTAGAGTCCTTTGGTTGAACTTGAATCGAGTTGGAATCGAGAACTTGATGGTGATTTCTCGGGTGGAATTCTTGAGCTCAGTGTACTCTTTGGACTTGATCTTCTTGGTGAGGCCGGATGTTTGGTCAGTGGTGCTTTTTCATTCTTGAGCTAGTTTGATGCTGTTCTTGAACTAGTTGAGCTTGGAGCATAGCTACCTTGTGTTGCTCAATACGACCAATTGGTATCTTTGTCCAACCTGATCCCTCACCTTCTCTCTCTCAAATTGCATGACCTGCTCTAATTTTTTTTATTTGGCCTCATAAGGGGTTCGGATGTAGGCCTCCAAATCAGCCACCTTACGCACATCCCTACGGATGTAGGGATTTTTCATCATGGAACTGGGAGAGGGTGGCATATCTAGGGAGGGATGGAGTGGTAGGGGACTAAAGGGGTCCAGTGGGGGAGGGGGTGGGAAAAAGCTGAAAGCGAGGCGAGGATAAAGAAGAAAGAAAAACTAAGAATAGAAAAAATCTAAACTATATGCATACGTGAGAAAAATAAAATGTAGGACTGCATACAAAGTTTAAAAAATAGAAAAGTGTTGACACAAAACAGAATTTGTGAATGCAAAATAGGAAAACAAAGTTAGAAACTAACTATACTCACGAGAAAAATGGCGAAAATTAGTAAAACTAGGACAATGTTCCTAAAAGCGAATTTGAAACTAAAATTCCTAAAACAAATTTGAAACTAAAATTCCTAAAAGCAGAATTTGAAACTAAAATTCCTAAAAGCAATTTGAAAATCTAAAAAGCAGAATGCTAAAATTCCTAAAAGCAGAATTTGAAAATCTAAAAGCAGAATTTGAAACTAAAATTCTTAAAAGCAATTTGAAAATTTGAAACTAACATTCCTAAAACAGAATTTTTAATGCCAAAGGATACATCCTAAGCCCAAAGAGAAAAATGATACATCCTAAGCCCAAACAGAAAATCTAATGCCAAAAGCACGAGATACTTATGAATCTAAGTGAAAAAAAAATGATTAGCGGGAATACGTGAAAAGCAAGATTCATAAAATGACCCTTTGTTGATGATGGGTATGAATAAAAATAATGAAGCATGGGAGCACATATTAAAAGCAGAGTTCATACAATTTGAGACCCATTTATGATGAAGAAATCTCGAAGGAAAATAAAATAAGTGGGTCCATTGAATATTCAAAAGCGACCTATGATTCACTACTCATTGTCCTACATGATTCCTAAAAATAAAAAAATGATCTCAAGGTCCAGGATGGGAAAAGTGGATGCAAATGGAAAAAGCATTATCTGAAAGATATATATATATATTTTTATTTTTATAATTTTCTATTTTTTATTTTTACTTGTTTTGGATCAGCCGGGCTCAACAAGAGCCCTTATTTACTCTTGCTGAAAATAATGAGAAACAACTAAGAGATTTTCTATTTGTGTTTTCATTTTCTTTTATTTTGTATTTGGTTTTGTAAAAAAAATCAAGCATGCCTAAAAAGGCAATGAAATTATAATCGTAACAAACAATAAACACAACATGAGCTGCTGGTTCTCAAGAATTTAAAATAGAAAATGAATGCAAAGGGGAAGGGGATGCAAACTCAAGCGAGATCTGCTCGACTTTAGTCGAGATGCTCCTTGTTGGGAATGGCTCGGATCTGCAAACAATCCAAAAGCGCGATACCTTATTCAAGTATTGACAAAAATAAAAGAAAAACTCAGACTCTTGCCCAAATTTGACAAAAAGACAAAAGAGTGGCGTGACATTTATTCAAACAACTAGAAGGCAAAGAATGAAAACTTAGAAAAAAAAAAAAAATCTGCGGATAAAATAGGTTTTCTATACAAAGCTGAGACATTTAATCAAGCACTTGGAATACAAAGTGCGAGTTTAAAGCAAAAACTAAAATGAAAATCAAATCTATAAAATAAAAAAAACTTAGGTCTACCAATTTTAGAACAAATTCCCGACACGCGCCAAAAACTTGTTGTCGCTCCAAGTGTGCCATAATTGTGTGCATTATGAATAAAAATTAAAGAATTAAAGAATGCTAAGTTATATGGATGTTAACTTATGAAAGGAATATATGACACATTGGGGCTAACATTAGCTGCAAGATCGAGGGCCAATTGTAGCAAGTTTTAAAAGTAAGTATTTCAAGATCGTCCACGAGAATTTGTCTAAAATGAGAGATAAACCTCCAGATCTGCTACCGGATCGCTCTATAATTATCTAGAAAGCGAGATAAAGAGAGAGTGTTGGGTTTTGTCACGTTTAACTAAAAGCAAATAAAGAAAAGAACTAACTACGTGATCCGGATCCGAGTTGTGGAGGTGTTTAAAATAAATCAAATGCGAAATAATAGCTTCATGTATTTTAGCCTTTGAATTTTAATGGAGAATCAGATTCCAATAGAGCAGATTCAATCTTCATCTGCTACCAAAGATGATGTAAGAGAAATAAATCCGAATTAAGGAATAGGTTTAGACTTATGGCTATGATCCATCCAATGGTCACAGATCATCCAATAGTTGTAATTTCTTTAGTTGAACATGAACATCATCGTAAGTCTTGCTAGAATTAGGTTACCAACGCTAATTACAGGACAATGAATTAAGGGAAGTTGGATGCGGGTGAGTGAATCTAAAGAAGTCTAATGCACTAAGGTGAACATTGAACCCTCGACATGACTCCAATGGAGAAGACACAAATTCTGACAACCTTTTAAAATCCAAAATTACAATTACAAAGCACGGCTTTAGAAAGCCCTCGGACTTGCAGTCTTGAATCCGATCTCCTTGGAGTTACAAATCACTCTCAACAACTCTCAAAAGTAAAACAAAAGAAGCTATTACAGGAGGTACAGATAGGCTATCCGGCCGGAAGGTAGAAATAGAGATGAAAACTCAAAATCTGGATGCCACAATTGGGCAAATGTCTTCTCTATTTATAGCTTTCCTTGATCCTGCGCAGGCTGAATTGACCAATCGAAGTGTTGGATCTGGATTGCCCAATGGCGATTGAGCACGAGGATCGATACTGTTACGCCAATGAAAATGCTACGATGCTGGTTCAAATGATCGGTAAAGCATCAATTACATTATGGAATTCAAAATCTGTTTGAGCTTCTAGAAGTTCCCGCCAAGTGATTTCATCTTTGGCGCTCACATGGGTTGGAATATGCTTTTGGATCTTGATTGGAATCTTCCGAAATGTCCACTGAGGTACATTAAATGCATTGGGGTAGCGTGAGAGATTCTTGAAATGCCCTTTAAACAAGCTGTAATTCCCAGAATGTCCTTTCGTAGAGTTTAAGTGCCTTTTCGCAAAGTGTTTTGGCTCCGGAAGTTCTTTTCGCATAAAGCAATTTGGCTTCGAAAGTCTTTTTCGAAGGACTTCTCCCGGATCTTCTATTCGAAGGAAATTTCAACTATTCGAGCAGAACATGGTTCTTTTCGAGTAGTTCATTCTGACTCCGAATCAATTCAAGGAACTTTGACCTTTTCGAAAAGTACTTTTTACTTTGCGACTAGAAGTTTTAACATGATTTCTTCTTTGCGGATGCGTCCTTCTTCTTCTTCAGGTCTTTTCTTGCTCTTTTAGGACCTTTTTAGCCATTGCTGAGGCTATTTCTTCACTCCCTCTTTGAGCTTGACATGAGTTGTCAGCTTTTTTATCATTTTAGGATGCTTTTCGGACTTGGACCTGTCTAATTGGTTAGCTGTAAAATGCACACTAAAGCACTTATTTAGTCTTCTCAAGGGTCTTTCAAAGCTCATGTTTAGGGGTGAAAAATGGTATTTTTCACTACTTAACACACCCCCAAACCTAAGCTTTGCTAGTCCCTGAGCAAAGAAACATAAAAAACAAAGTAAAGAGCCACTTTTGTAGGAAGCACAGGTGCATTTAGCATATGCAACAAGCCTTTTCAACCCCTAGGTGATCCCTAGAGGAGGAGTGAAGTCTCCTGAGGGTTTTCAGTGAAGGTACCCACAAACTTCTCCATGGGACAGTTGGAATTAGTGCACTGTTATCTCATGAGCAATCAAAGATCGAAATTAGTTACTCTTGAATCCATGTTTACACAGAAATTTAGTTGTATTGTTTGCAAGGAGATTTCAACATTTATAAACCTCATGAATGTTTCAATATTTCCAATCTGTGAGCAGTCATAGAAAATCATACAAATGTGCCCGTGATAAGCTCATCCTATGGATAAAAATTAGGTTATAAGTCATACTTAATGTGCTCAAGTTCCAACCCAAACACTCACGGGTATACTCTCATGGTGTTTTTGTTGAGGGTTCGTTTCACTCAAGCTCAAGAGCGATTACATCTCCCAAATGGATCTGTAAGCATGAGCATAGGCTGTTTCTCGTCGGCATCATTGACATCTCCTCACCATAGATTGGGAACTTCTTATCTCTACATGACTCACTCAACTTTGGATCACAAGGACTTTTAATCTAGGTTTGTTTGTATGGCTTATGGGTGAAGTTTCAAGGAAAGCGCTTTGAGCAGGGGTTTGAATTTGAGAACTCGTGAAGTGCGGAGATGGTTCATGACTCCACCTTTTTGAGTTTAGCTTCTTTCTTCTTCTTTTGAGATTCTCACATTCACTGATCGATTCTTTCTTTGATCTTGCATTTTCATCATAAGGTCCTTTTTGCCTTTTTGCTTGCAACTTTTTCACATTGTTTGTCTCTTCCTTTCTCGGTCACCATATTGCCTGTTTTTGAGGTATTTCTCTTCATTTTCTTGATGTTGCCCGAAATGGTCCATCTTGATTCTTTCTCCTTTACCTCCTGAATTCTCGAGTGAGGGAAGGCTGAATTGGTTCCATAGGTTCAGTGCAAGTACTTTTGGATATTTTGATGAAGAATTGTAGGATTCTGACTCAAATGGGGTACAAACGAGGGCAGATTTTTCTTGGTTGGTTCATAGGTTCAAAAGTCCAAAGAAGGCCTTGATCTTTTCCTCGGTTTCATGAGTCTTGTTACTTGTTTTAATTTGGAGTTTCCTAACTTCTAGTGGATCTAATGCCTCACCAATCTTTGAATCGTAAAAAATTGCCTCAGTCACTCTTCAATGAGATGGAAAATATGAGCTCAATTCTCACTGGTTATGGTTTTTCCTTGAGCTTTTAAGTATATCTTTACCTTTTCTCTTCCTTTTGACTTACTACGTCTTTGATACCGGTATGTTTTTATGGTGTAATCATCATGGAAATGTAGACTATAGGTTTAGAATGTCTAAATTTTTGCAAAGAATATTTAAAATTTCCTAGTTAACTTGATTCTTAAGTACATTAAATTCTTCCACCTTACTTAGGTGATTTTTACGCCTTTATCTTTGGTATCCAGAAGCGGGGATCATCTGCCACACCCCCAAACTTATGAGGAGCGGTGTCCTCAACGGTTCAAAGGTGGCATGGTCCCATTATTCGGAAAAACATGAAGGAAATCATAAGCAATGAAAGTAAAACATGATGAGCATTGGAGAAAGCAAAATTTATTGACTAGAAACATTACGAGAAGAAAAGAAAATTAAAGACGGAGGGGGATCGGGATTAAGGGAGAGGCGAAACAGCGAGGAACCGTGTCCTCACCGGTTTGATGTAAGGAAAAAATAAAATAGGCTTGCTCGCTCTGAGATCTAACGGAAAGATTGGAAAAAATAATTACGTAACAATGAAAGAAAAAATGAAAAAAAAAAAAAGAAAAGAAAAAGAAGTGCGAAATTGGACAAAAGAAGCAGATTTATATATTATATTTAGAAACAAAGTACATGCAAACATTAATAACTTGGATCAAAGTCGCTACCATAAGTTGGGTCATTGGTCCGAGCTAGAGTCCTTTGGTTGAACTTGAATCGAGTTGGAATCGAACTTGATGGTGATTTCTCAGATGGAATTCTTGAGCTCAGTACTCTTTGGACTTGATCTTCTTGGTGAGGCCAGGATGTTTGGTCAGTGGCTTTGTTTTCTTTCTTGAGCTAGTTGAGCTTGGAGCATAGCTACCTTGTGTTGCTCAAATACGACCAATTGGTATGTTTGTCCAACCAGATCCCTCATCTTCTCTCTCTCAAATTGCATGAAATGCTCTAATCTCTTGATTTTGGCCTCATAAGGGGTTCGGATGTAGGCCTCCAAATCAGCCAGCCCCTTCTGCACATCCCTACGGATGTAGGGATTTTCATCATGGCCTTTGGGAGAGGGTGGCATATCTAGGGAGGGATGGAGTGGTAGGGGACTAAAGGGGGTCCGGGGGGAGGGGGGTGGGAAAAAGCGAGAAACGAGGGGCAGGATAAAAGAAGAAAGAAAACTAAGAATAGAAAAATCTAAACTATATGCAGTAAAAATAAAATGTAGGGACTGCATACAAAGTTTAAAAAAAAAAAAGTGTTGACACAAAAACAGAATTTGTGAATGCAAAATAGGAAAACAAAGTTAGAAACTAACTATACTCACGAAAAATGACGAAAATTAGTAAAACTAGGACAATGTTCCTAAAAGCGAAATTTGAAACTAAAATTCCTAAAACAGAATTTGAAACTAAAATTCCTAAAAGCAGAATTTGAAACTAAAATTCTAAAAACAGAATTTGAAAATCTAAAAGTAATGCTAAAATTCCTAAAAACAGAATTTGAAAATCTAAAAGCAATTTGAAACTAAAATTCTTAAAAAGCAATTTGAAACTAACATTCCTAAAAACAGAATTTTTAATGCCAAAGGATACATCCTAAGCCCAAAGAGAAAAATGATACATCCTAAGCCCAACAGAAAATCTAATGCCAAAAGCCCGAGATACTTATGAATCTAAGTGAAAAAAAATGATTAGCAGAATACGTTGAAAAGCAAGATTCATAAGATGACCCCTTTGTTGATGATGGGTATGAATAAAAATAATGAAGCATGGGAGCACATATTAAAAGCAGAGTTCATACAGTTGAGACCCATTTATGATGAAGAAATCTCGAAGGAAAATAAAATAAGTGGGTCCATTGAATATTCAAAACAACCTATGATTCACTACTCATTGTCCTACATGATTCCTAAAATAAAAAAATGATCTCAAAGAGTCCAGATGGGAAAAGTGGATGCAAATGGAAAAACATTACACGAAGATATATATATATTTTTATTTTTATAATTTTCTATTTTTTATTTTTTACTTGTTTTGGATCAGCCCAGCTCAACAAGAGCCCTTATTTACTATCTTTGAAAATAATGAGAAACAACTAAGAGATTTTCTATTTGTGTTTTCATTTTCTTTTATTTTGTATTTGGTTTTGTAAAAAAAAAAAATCGGCATGCCTAAAAGGCAATGAAATTATAATCGTAACAAACAATAAACACAACAGAGCTCTGGTTCTCAAGAATTTAAAAATAGAAAATGAATGCAAAGGAGAGGATGCAAACTCAAGCGGTCTGCTCCGACTTTAGTCCGAATGCTCCTTGTTGGGCCCTGCTCGAGATCTGCAACAATCCAAAAAGCTATGATACCTTATTCGGTATATTGACAAAATAAAAAAGAAAAACTCAGACTCTTGCCCAAATTTGACAAAAGACAAAAGAGTGGCGTGACATTTATTCAAACAACTAGAAGGCAAAGAATGAAAACTTAGAAAAAAAAAAATGCTGCGATAAAATAGGTTTTCTATACAAAACTGCGATGAACATTTAATCAAGCACTTGGAATACAAAGTGCAGGTTTAAAGCAAAAACTAAAATGAAAATCAAATCTATAAAATAAAAAAAAAAACTTAGGTCTACCAATTTTAGAACAAATTCCCCGGCAACGGCGCCAAAAACTTGTTGTCGCTCCAAGTGTGCCATAATTGTGTGCATTATGAATAAAGAATTAAAGAATTAAAGAATGCTAAGTTATATGGATGTTAACTTATGAAAGGAATATCGGCAGCACACTGGGGCTAACATTAGCCTGCAAGATCAGGGCTAATTGTAGCAAGTTTTAAAAGTAAGTATTTCAAGATCGTCCACAGAGAATTTGTCTAAAATGAGAGATAAACCTCGGATCTGTGCTACGGATCGGCTCTATAATTATCTAAGCGAGATAAAGAGAGTGTTGGGTTTTGTCACGTTTAACTAAAAGCAAATAAAGAAAAGAACTAACTACGTGATCCGGATCCGAGTTGTGGAGGTGTTTAAAATAAATCAAATGCGAAATAATAGCTTCATGTATTTTAGCCTTTGAATTTTAATGGAGAATCAGATTCAATAGCAGATTCAATCTTCATCGGCTACCGGCCAACGGATGTAAGAGAAATAAATCGAATTAAGGAATAGGTTTAGACTTATGGCTATGATCTCATCCAATGGTCACAGATCATCCAATAGTTGTGGCTCATTCTTTAGTTGAACATGAACATCCGTAAGTCTTTGCTAGAATTAGGTTACCAACGCTAATTCGCACGAGGACAATGAATTAAGGGAAGTTGGATGCGGGTGAGTGAATCTAAAGAAGTCTAATGCACTAAGGTGAACATTCGAACCCTCGACATGACTCCAATGGAGAAGACACAAATTACGACAACCTTTTAAAATCCAAAATTACAATTACAAAGCACGGCTTTAGAAAGCCCTCGGACTTGCAGCCTTGAATCCGATCTCCTTGGAGTTACAAATCACTCTCAACAACTCTCAAAAGTAAAACAAAGAAGCTATTACGAGAATGCAGATAGGCTATGGAAGGTAGGAAATAGAGATGAAAACTCAAAATCTGGATGCCACAATTGGGCAAATGTCTTCTATTTATAGCTTTCCCTTGATCCCTGTAGGCGAATTGACCAATCGAAGTGTTCGGATCTGGATTGCCCAATGGCGATTGAGCACGGGATCCGGATCTGTTTCGCCAATGAAAATGCTCGATCTGGTTCATAATCAGCGCTAGAAGCATCAATTACATTATGGAATTCAAAAATCTGTTTGAGCTTCTAGAAGTTCCCGCCAAGTGATTTCATCTTTGAGCGCTCACATGGGTTGGAATATGCTTTTGGATCTTGATTGGAATCTTCGAAATGTCCCGGGCTTAAATGCATTGTAGCGTCTGCGAGATTCTTGAAATGCCCTTTAAACAAGTTGTAATTCCCGAATGTCCTTTCAGAGAGTTTAAGTGCCTTTTCGCAAAGTGTTTTGGCTCCGGAAGTTCTTTTGCAAAGCAATTTGGCTTCAGAAAGTCTTTTTCGCAAAGGACTTCTCCCCGGATCTTCTATTCGAAAAGGAAATTTCAACTATTCGAGCGGAACATGGTTCTTTTCGAGTAGTTCATTACTGACTCAATCAATTCGAGCAGAACTTTGACCTTTTGAAAAGTACTTTTTACTTTGCGATTTGAACTTTTAACTTGATTTCTTCTTTGCGAATGGATCCTTCTTCTTCTTGGTCTTTTCTTGCTCTTTTAGGACCTTTTTAGCCATTCTTTGAGGCTATTTCTTCACTCCCTCTTTGAGCTTGACATGAGTTGTCGACTTTTTGATCATTTTAGGATGCTTTTGGACTTGGACACCTCTAATTGGTTAGGTAAAATGCACACTAAAGCACTTATTTAGTCTTCTCAAGGGTCTTTCAAAGCTCATGTTTAGGGGTGAAAAATGGTATTTTCACTACTTAACACACCCCAAACCTAAGCTTTGCTAGTCCACGAGCAAAGAAACATAAAAACAAAGTAAAGAGCCACTTTGTAGGAAGCACAGTGCATTTAGCATATGCAACAAGCCTTTTCAACCCCTAGGTGATCCCTAGAGGAGGAGTGAAGTCTCTGAGGTTTTCGATGAAGGTACCCACAAACTTCTCCATGGGACAGTTGGCATTAGGTATTATCTCAGCAATCAAAGATCGAAATTAGTTACTCTTGAATCCATGTTTACACGTAAATTTAGTTGTATTGTTTGCAAGGAGATTTCAACATTTATAAACCTCATGAATGTTTCAATATTTCCAATCATGTGAACAGTCATAGAAAATCATACAAATGTGCGTGATAAGCTCATCCTATGGATAAAAATTAGGTTATAAGTCATACTTAATGTGCTCAAGTTCCAACCCAAACACTCACGGGTATACTCTCATCGTGTTTTTGTTGAGGGTTCGTTTTCACTCAAGCTCAAGAGCGATTACATCTCCCAAATGGATCTGTAAGCATGAGCATAGGCCTGTTCTCGGTCTTGGCATCATTGACATCTCCTCACCATAGATTGGGGAACTTCTTATCTCTACATGACACTCACTCAACTTTGGATCACAAGGACTTTTAATCTAGGTTTGTTTGTATGGCTTATGGAGTGAAGTTTCAAGGAAAGGCGTTTGAAAGGGTTTGAATTTGAGAACTCGGGAAGTGTGGAGATGGTTCATGACTCCACCTTTTGAGTTTAGCTTCTTTCTTCTTCTTTTCGAGATTCTCACATTCACACGATCAGTTCTTTCTTTGATCTTGCATTTTCATCATAAGGTCCCTTTTTGCCTTTTTGCTTGCAACTTTTCACATTGTTTGTCTCTTCCTTTCTCAGTCACCATATTGCCTGCTTTTGAGGTATTTTCTCTTCATTTTCTTGATCTTGAAATGGTCCATCTTCATTCTTTCTCCTTTACCTCTGAATTCTCGAGTGAGGAAGGCTGAATTAGTTCCATAGGTTCAGTGCAAGTACTTTTGGATATTTTGATGAAGAATTGTAGATTCTGTACTCAAATGGGGTACAAACAGGCAGATTTTTCTTGGTTGGTTCTGTTAGGTTCAAGTCAGTCCAAAGAAGGCCTTGATCTTTCCTCGATTTCATGAGTCTTTATTACTTGTTTTAATTTGGAGTTTCCTAACTTCTAGTGGATCTAATGCCTCGGCCAATCTTTTGAATCGAAAAAAAATTGCCTCGATCACTCTCTTCAATGAGATGGAAAATATATGAGCTCAATTCTCACCTTATGGTTTTTCCTTGAGCTTTTAAGTATATCTTTACCTTTTCTCTTCCTTTTGACTTACTACGTCTTGATACCGGTATGTTTTATGGTGTAATCATCATGGAAATGTAGACTATCTGAGTTTAGAATGTCTAAATTTTTGCAAAGAATATTTAAAATTTCCTAGTTAACTTGATTCTTAAGTACATTAAATTCTTCCCCGCCTTAGGTGATTTTTCCGCCTTTATCTTTGATGTCCGAGGGCAGATCTCTCGCCACACCCCAAACTTATGAGGAGCTGTCCTCAACTTTGGTTCAAAGGTGGTATGGTCCCATTATTCGAAAAACATGAAGGAAATCATAAATAAGAAAGTAAAACATGACAAATGAGCATTGGAGAAAGCAAAATTTATTGACTAGAAACATTACGGAGAAGAAAAGAAAATTAAAGATGAGGGGGACTGGGATTAAGGGAGAGGGCGAAACTGTGAGGAACCGTGTCCTCACTTTGGTTTGATGTAAGGAAAAAATAAAATAGGCTTGCTCGCTCATGATCTAATGAAAAGATTGGAAAAATAATAATTACGTAACAATGAATGAAAAAAAAAGAAAAAAGAAAAGAAAAAGAAGTGCATGAATTGGACAAAAAAGAAGATTTATATATTATATTTAGAAACAAAGTACATGCAAACATTAATAACTTGGATCAAAGTCGCTACCATAAGTTGGGTCATTGAATTGAGCTAGAGTCCTTTGGTTGAACTTGAATCGAGTTGGAATCGAGAACTTGATGGTGATTTCTCAGATCGGAATTCTTGAGCTCATGTACTCTTTGGACTTGATCTTCTTGGTGAGGCCAGATGTTTGGTCAGTCATTGTTTCTGTTTCTGTTCTTGAGCTAGTTTGTCTTGAACTAGTTGAGCTTGGAGCATAGCTACCTTGTGTTGCTCGATACGACCAATTGGTATGTTTGTCCAACCAGATCCCTCATCTTCTCTCTCTCAAATTGCATGAAATGCTCTAATTTTTTATTTTGGCCTCATAAGGGGTTCGGATGTAGGCCTCCAAATCAGCCATTATACGCACATCCCTACGGATGTAGGGATTTTCATCATGGGGAGGGGGTGGCATATCGGGGGGGGGGGAGGGAGTGGTAGGGGACTAAAGGGGTCCAAGGGGGAGGGGGGAAAAACCGAGAAACGAGGCGCAGGATAAAAGAAGAAAGAAAAACTAAGAATAGAAAAATCTAAACTATATGCAAGAAAAATAAAATGTAGGGACTGCATACAAAGTTTAAAAAAAATAGAAAAGTGTTGACACAAAAACAGAATTTGTGAGTGCAAAATAGGAAAACAAAGTTAGAAACTAACTATACTCACAGAAAAATGACGAAAATTAGTAAAACTAGGACAATGTTCCTAAAAAGCAATTTGAAACTAAAATTCCTAAAAGCAGAATTTGAAACTAAAATTCCTAAAAAGAATTTGAAACTAAAATTCTAAAACAATTTGAAAATCTAAAAGCAGAATGCTAAAATTCCTAAAAGAATTTGAAAATCTAAAAGAATTTGAAACAAAAATTCTGAAAAACAGAATTTGAAACTAACATTCCTAAAAACAGAATTGTTAATGCCAAAGGATACACCCTAAGCCCAAAGAGAAAAAATGATACATCCTAAGCCCAAACAGAAAATCTAATGCCAAAAGCCTGAATCTAAGTGAAAAAAAATGATTAGCGAGAATACAAATGAAAAGCAAGATTCATAAGATGACCCCTTTGTTGATGATGGGTATGAATAAAAATAATGAAGCATGGGAGCACATATTAAAAGCAGAGTTCATACACAATTGAGACCCATTTATGATGAAGAAATCTCAAGGAAAATAAAATAAGTGGGTCCATTGAATATTCAAAAGCCTATGATTCACTACTCATTGTCCTACATGATTCCTAAAATAAAAAAAATGATCTCAAAGAGTCCAGATGGGAAAAGTGGATGCAAATGGAGAAAAAGCATTATCTGAAGATATATATATATTTTTATTTTTATAATTTTCTATTTTTTATTTTTTACTTGTTTTGGATCAGCCAGGCTCAACAAGAGCCCTTATTTACTCTTCTGAAAATAATGAGAAACAACTAAGAGATTTTCTATTTGTGTTTTCATTTTCTTTTATTTTGTATTTGGTTTTGTAAAAAAAAATCAAGATGCCTAAAAGGCAGAAATTATAATCGAACAAACAATAAACACAAGAGACTGGTTCTCAAGAATTTAAAATAGAAAATGAATGCAAAGGAGAAGAGGATGCAAACTCAAGCGGTCTGCTCCTTTAGTCCAGATGCTCCTTGTTGGTTGGCTACCGCTCCAGATCTGCACAATCCAAAATCATAAAGACTTTTATTCCAAGATATTGACAAAAATAAAAAGAAAACTCAAAGCACGCCCAAATTTGACAAAAGACAAAAGAGTGGCAGCAGCATTTATTCAAACAACTAGAAGGCAAAGAATGAAAACTTAGAAAAAAAAATCAGCTGCAGTAAAATAGGTTTTCTATACAAAACTGCAGTAGACATTTAATCAAGCACTTGGAATACAAAGTGCAGGTTTAATGCAAAAACTAAAATGAAAATCAAATCTATAAAATAAAAAAAAAAACTTAGGTCTACCAAATTTAGAACAAATTCCCCGGCAACGGCGCCAAAAACTTGTTGTCGCCCCAAGTGTGCCATAATTGTGTGCATTATGAATAAAGAATTAAAGAATTAAAGAATGCTAAGTTATATGGATGTTAACTTATGAAAGGAATATCGGCAGCACACTGGGGCTAACATTAGCCTGCAAGATCGAGCCAATTGTAGCAAGTTTTAAAAGTAAGTATTTCAAGATCGATCGCCAGAGAATTTGTCTAAAATGAGAGATAAACCTCGGATCTGTGCCAGATCTCGGCTCTATAATTATCTAGAAAGCGGATAAAGAGAGTGTTGGGTTTTGTCACGTTTAACTAAAAGCAAATAAAGAAAAGAACTAACTACGTGATCCGAGATCCGAGTTGTGGAGGTGTTTAAAATAAATCAAATGCAAATAATAGCTTCATGTATTTTAGCCTTTGAATTTTAATGGAGAATCAGATTCCAATAGAGCAGATTCAATCTTCATCCGCTACCAGATGATGTAAGAGAAATAAATCGAATTAAGGAATAGGTTTAGACTTATGGCTATGATCCGTCAATGGTCACAGATCATCCAATAGTTGTGGCTTCTTTAGTTCGAATACATGAACATCATCAGTAAGTCGCTAGAATTAGGTTACCAACGCTAATTCGACAGGGACAATGAATTAAGGGAAGTTGGATGCGGTGAGTGAATCTAAAGAAGTCTAATGCACTAAGGTGAACATTCGGAACCCTCGACATGACTCCAATGGAGAAGACACAAATTACAAACCTTTTAAAATCCAAAATTACAATTACAAAGCACGGCTTTAGAAAGCCCTGACTTGCGCCTTGAATCCGATCTCCTTGGAGTTACAAATCACTCTCAACAACTCTCAAAAGTAAAACAAAAGAAGCTATTACAGGAGGTACAGGATAGGCTATCCGACCGGAAGGTAGGGAAATAGAGATGAAAACTCAAAACTGGATGCCACAATTGGGCAAATGTCTTCTCTATTTATAGCTTTCCCTTGATCAAGCATTTGAATTGACCAATCGAAGTGTTCAGATCTGGATTGCCCAATGGCGATTGAGCACGGGATCCAGATCTGTTACGCCAATGAAAATGCTACGATCCGGTTGAATCAGCGCTTAGAAGCATCAATTACATTATGGAATTCAAAATCTGTTTGAGCTTCTAGAAGTTCCCGCCAAGTGATTTCATCTTTGAGCGCCACATGGGTTGGAATATGCTTTTGGATCTTGATTGGAATCTTCCAAATGTCCTGGTACATTAAATGCATTAGCGTGCAGAGATTGAAATGCCCTTTAAACAAGTTGTAATTCCCCGTAATGTCCTTTCAGAGAGTTTAAGTGCCTTTTCGCAAAGTGTTTTGGCTCCGAAGTTCTTTTCGCAAAGCAATTTGGCTTTAGAAAGTCTTTTAGCAGGACTTCTCCCGGATCTTCTATTCGAAAAGGAAATTTCAACTATTCAACAGAACATGGTTCTTTTCGAGTAGTTCATTACACTCCGTAATCAATTCGAGGAACTTTGACCTTTTCGAAAAGTACTTTTTACTTTGCGATTTGAACTTTTAACTTGATTTCTTCTTTGCGAATGGATCCTTCTTCTTCTTCAGGTCTTTTCTTGCTCTTTTAGGACCTTTTTAGCCATTGCTGAGGCTATTTCTTCACTCCCTCTTTGAGCTTGACATGAGTTGTCAGCTTTTTGATCATTTTAGGATGCTTTTCGGACTTGGACCTGTCTAATTGGTTAGCTGTAAAATGCACACTAAAGCACTTATTTAGTCTTCTCAAGGGTCTTTCAAAGCTCATGTTTAGGGGTGAAAAATGGTATTTTTCACTACTTAACACCCCATGACCCCCATCAACCCCCCATAATCCACACCACCCAAACCCCCATTACCCACTTACCCCAGGGGCCCATTCGCCCAAACCCCACCACCCAAACCTACCCAGGGCCCATGACCCAGACCCACTAAGGGCCCATGGCCCAATACCCCACCACCCAAACCTACCTAGGGCCCATGGCCCAGACACACCAAGGGCCCATGGCCTAGACCCATCAAGGCCCACTCGGCCAAACCCACCAAGGGCCCATGGCCTAGATCATCAAGGCCCATTGGGCCATACCCATTAAGGCCCATTGGGCCAAACCCCACTAGGGCCCTTGGCCCATACCTACATAGGCCCACTGGCCCACACCCACCATGGGCCCGTGACCTAAACCTACCAAGGGTCCATGGCCCAAACCTATCAATGGCCTGTGGCCCAAAATGGCTAAGGGTTCATGGCCCAAACCCAAACCCCACAGTTATACCTTCCACAATACCCCCAACATTTAACCCAATCTTTACAGCCGGGTCAAACCCATGCCATACCTCAAACCCAATTCTCCCATGACCCCACACCCAAGGCCATCTCCAAACCTTCCCCCATACCCAATGGCCCTATCAGGCCCCACCTCAAAACCAAATACCCATCACCCAACAAATCTTTCCTCACCCCCAATGGGCTCACCCAACCCCCACTCATGTCATTCCCATCCAATCCATGCAACAACAATAGGAGAATCCCACCCTCACTGTACACTATGCCGACCAACAGTATGAAGAGGACGAGATTAGGAATAGCGGGGCCTATGTTGGGGCTTTGACCAGCCTCAACCCTCCTCACATAATTGCCCACCCCCTGGTGGCCCAGAGTGAAGTCCAACTGACGACCGAGAAAGCGACCCATGTATCAAAAGAGTCAGAACAACTGAAAGAACAGTTAGACAAAATACAAAGCTGATGAAATTGGGTGGTGCTGAAATCCATGCCACGGACTTCACAAACTTATGTCTGTTCGCTAAAATCCCCCTGCCCCCCAAATTTAAAATGTCAGCCTTCGACAAATATAATGGCACTGGAAATCCTATTGCGCACCTGAAGTCCTACTATGGGGACATGTGCCAATACGGGGAGGATGAAAGACTACTAATAAAAGTCTTTCAAAAGAGTCTGACCGGGCCGGCTTTAAGATGGTTCACATCTTTAGAACCGTCTATGATGAAAATGTGGAGGGACTTGATGCATCTCTTTCAAGAATAGTATGTCTACAATATAGACATCGAGCCGCGTAAGTCCGACTTGGATCGTTTAAAGCAGAACCAGAACGAGACCTTCAGCGACTACTTGGGGTGATGGAGAGCATTGGCAGCTCAGGTCAGGAATATAATACCTGATAATGAACAAATAGAGATGATTTCAAAGAACACTCTGCCAATGATTTCAAACTTTTTGGTATATCAGCTGCAGACTAGCTTTGGTGATCTGGTGAGAAATGCTAATCGATGTGAGGATGCCATCAGGGAGGGGCGTCTGAATAAGAATATGCTGAGTGGACCCAGTGGGGTTAGAAGATTTTCAGAGCAAAGGAATGAGAAGAGAACAGGGGGCGATGTCCAGAACATAGTCAATACCCAGACCAATAACAATACAACCCCGTTTCAATTTCAGGATGCCCCACCAACACCCGTTAGGCCTGAGCAGACACAAAGAATTGGGAATGGGCAAGGAATGCAAATGACCCCGAAACAGAGGAGAGCCCGCTACGATCGAGTCTTCACACCTCTGGGGCAATCATTGAATGTACTTTTGCCCCTGTTAGTAGAAAAGGGATTAGTGGCTATCCGCCAACCACAACCTCCTCCTCACCCGATCCCAAGGAACTATGACCCAAATACCCACTGCAATTTTCATTAGGGTCCGAGTCACCCTATTGATCGTTGCTTCCCATTGAAGCATGCCATCCATGATTTGATCGATGTCGGGAAAATCATTCCCCCTGCACCCTCTCAGCATGCTAATATTCACCAAGTGCCACTACCCTCACATCCCACCGGAGGAGCAGGTCTCAGATCCACCGTCGAAATGATAGAAGATGAGGAGGAGTTTGAATTTGACCCATCCGATTATATCAGTGATCGGGAGAGTTATGTAGCACCTTTGTCAAGCAACATAGAAGAGGGGAACGTAGGGGTAATTGAACCCCTAAATTTATCAGAATATTTCCCCAACCCAACCTCGCAATTTGAACCCTTGGATCTCTGGGCATACTTTCCGTCCACCACACCTGTCAATTATGTAAATATCAATGCATACTAATCATACACCACAACCCCCATCAATTACCCTATAAGCCCTTGGGCCCCCAATCCTGCACCCGCACCAGCCTATTATCAATGGCCTGCACCCGCCCCATTTCAACTACCACCACACACCACAACCCCTATCGAATACCCTTTAAGCCACTAGGCCCCCAATCCCACACTCACACCTGGAAATTACCAATGGCCTACGCCCATCCCATCACCCCAAGTTCGGCCTGCAAAATCCACCCCCCCCCCTTCAATCACCCAACGTCCCATCAGACCCCCCATCTGCCGCCAACACCCACCAGTTATGAATGGCCTACTTTTACCTCCTCCCGTCCAATGCCACCACCCTCAAGCTTCACCACCCGCATTTGGCCCAATCTTTCCACCCAACTCGCTACTACCGAGGTGAATTAAGTATTGCCCACACCTCCTGAGCCGACAGTACACGTACCTCAAGAACCGATAGCCATACCTTTCCAGCTCTCGGGACCAACCTATGATCCTCATCAGGTCCCGTTAAGCTACGAACAAATAGATGTCAACATTGGCAGCAACATCAGAGAAGGGGCAGTGAACTTTTTAACCAGGCCAGGAAAGATATCGAAGCAGTCAAAGGCGCCGGCAACACCACAGGCCCAACAAGAGGGGAAGAGAGACAGTGCTGTGAACCCTTTCGAAAAAATGAGTCGGGAACATATATTAGAGACTCAACTAAGAAGAATGCCCACCCATATCACCGTCTGGGATCTATTGATGGCGTCCCCACTACATTTTCAAGAATTAATGGGGGCGTTAAAAAATGCTCATGTATCACTCCAAGTTAGCCCAGATGAAGTCGGGCAGATAATTGAGTAAGTGATGACTCCGAATGCCATTTCATTTTCTAATGCTGACTCGCCGGAAGAAGGGGGTAGCCACTCAAAGTCTTTAAATATAACAGTCGAGTCTAGAAACATGGTAATCCCCTTGGTACTAATTGATAATGGGTCTGCATTGAATATATGCCCATTAAGAACCACCACCAAGATCGGGGTTGATCTGTGCATGTTAAGGTCCACCAGAACCAGCGCTAGAGGGTTTGACAATACCAAGAGAGAAATAATGGGAGAAGTTGATCTTGAGCTGTTGATAGGGCCAATGACCTTTTCCATCTTATTTCAAGTCATGGATATCTAATCCTCATTTAATCTATTATTGGGGCACCCATGGCTGCACGAGGTCGGAGCTATACCTTCCACCTTGCACCAGAAACTCGAGTTTGTGTCTGGGCACAAGATCGTTACAATCATCGGGGAGGAGCATAGTGAGAAAGAAAAGGCCGCCAATAGCATCGAAAGACCCAATATGTTAGATATACTGCACACCGTTGAGGATGTCGACCTTCACAGTTTCTAATATGAGGTATCAGCGATACTCCTACAACCCATTAAGGGCATCATGCCTAAAACAGGAGGCGGTATGGTAGCGGCAGTGGCAATGCTCCAAAAGTGGAGAATCATAAAGGAAGGGGTCTAGGATCGAGATTACAAGGAAGAAAAGAGCCAATTGTCGCCAAGGAGCAGAAGGTCCGATTCAGGTTAGGATACGAGCCCACAAAAGAAGAGGTCCGAGAGGCCAAAGAGAAAGCCAGGGTCGCTGCGGCTGCAAGAGCTCGAGGAATCAACATAAAAGAGAAACCTCGCCCTAGGTTGCACATCAAGGATTCCTTTGTCAACGTAGGGGTCATAAAGATCGATCGAAATTGGGTAACCCATTTGACCCCACACAAACCCACAGCCCCAATCCATCCCACCAATCCCCAGATCTCCCTTCCCAGCTTGGAGATAGATTTGACCGCATTGTGCCTTTTCGAGGAATGACAGTCGATACCTGAACAAACCCCCCCTGTGGTGATCACCACAAAACCGAGTTATCATTTGAGGACATGATCTCAGACGAAATGGGGATCAATATGATGGAGGCTGACTCCAATGAGCGATATCAGTCAGCACCCTCCACCCCAGCAGGTAAAGAAACTGCCCCTCAGGTATGCAACTGGGCATCTTTGCCCCAAACTTTGGAAGTAGGAAGTGGCCTAAAGTTTGGCACCTATTTCTCAAAAGAAAACAACCTATAAAAAGTGAGATAAGCCCTTGGCAGGCAATACCTTGTATATACAGCAACCCGCTTTCCCAAGGGTGCATCTCCGAAGAAATACAAAATCCCAAAAACATGGAAGAAATACAAAATCTCAAAAACATGGAAAAAATATAAAATTCCAAAAACATAAAAAAATACAAAACCCAAAAATATTATCTTATAAAATTCTAAAAAAAGCCTCACAAAAGGATGCCTTAATCGAAATACTCGTCTCATGTAAAATCGATCCCTTTCCTGTAGAAATACAGGAAAAGCTAGGCGTTATGAGTCTAGACGAGGATATCATCTTGGAGGAGCTCCCCAACGAGCTCCTTGACCAGTTTGCCAACTTTGAGTATGGCCCTACCCCCATTGTCGAAGAAACTGAGGACGTCAATTTAGGGACTGAGGAGATTCCCAGAATAACCAAGATCGGAACGTCGCTGTCTCCCAAGGAAAGAAAAAGCATGATCGACTTCCTTCGGTCATACCAAGACGGTTTTGCCTGGTCGTACGAGGACATGCCTGGTGTGGATACCGATTTGGTCGAGCATGAGTTGCCTCTCTACCCTGATATGAAGCCAATTAAGCAGAAGCTAAGACGTCTCTGACCCGAATGGATGCTGAAAGTCAAAGATGAGGTCATCAAGCAATACGATGCGGGGTTTCTCATGGTATCCAAGTACCCACAGCGGCTAGCCAATATCGTGCTCGTACCAAAGAAGGATGGAAAGGTCCGCATGTGCATCGATTTCTACAATTTGAATAGAGCAAGCCCAAAGGACGATTTCCCATTGCCACACATCGACATCTTGGTTGATAATACTGCCAAACACGGGATGCTTTCTTTTATGGATGGATTTTTGGGATACAATCAGATAAAGATGGCAGAGGTTGATTGTGAGAAGACATCGTTCATTACCCCTTGGGGAGCCTTTTGTTATCGAGTCATACCATTCAGGCTGAAGAATGCAGATGCAACATACTAGAGAGCTATGACTGCACTATTTCATGGCATGATGCATCGAGAAATTGAAGTGTATGTCGACGACATGATCACCAAATCACCGGAGCGAAGCGACCATCTGGTAAACCTTCAGAAGCTATTTGAAAGGCTGAGTAAGTATCAACTATGACTGAATCCATAGAAGTGCACATTTGGTGATATGTTAGGAAAACTTCTAGGGTTCATCGTCAGCAGGAGGGGGATCTAGGTCGACCCAATCAAAGTCAAAACCATCACTGAAATGCCACCGCCGTCTACCGAAAAAGAGGTTAGAGGGTTTCTGGGCAGAATACAGTATATCAATCGGTTCATTACAAAGCTAACTCCAATCTGCACGCCAATCTTCAAGTTACTAAGGAAGAATTTGCCCGTTGAATGGAATGACGATTGTTACGCAGTGTTCAAAAAAATCAAAAGCTACCTCCTTAATCCACCTATTTTGGTACCACCTAAGCCAAGGAGACCACTCTTGATGTATCTCTCCACGACGAAAGTTTTGATGGGATGTGTCTTGGGGCAGCACGATGAAACGAGAAGAAGATTGTAGGCCATTTACTATCTGAGCAAGAAGTTTACTGATTATGAAGTGCGCTACTCTCATCTAGAGAAAGCATGCCTGACTCTTGTGTGGGCTACTCAAAGGCTCCGCCATTACTTGCTATCTCAGGCGGTTCTGCTCTTGGCCTGAATGGACCCATTGAAATACCTATTTGAAAAGCCAACTCTCACTGGACAAACCGCATGTTGGCAACTTTTATTATCTAAATTTGACATCACGTATGCCACTCAGAAGTCGATCAAGGGGCAGGGGCTTGCTGATCATCTTGCCGACAATCCTTTACCTGATTATGAGCCTTTGAGAACTGAGTTCCTCGATGAGGACATCCTGTTCATGACAGAAGACGATACAGAAGAAGCAGAAGAATCATGGGTAATGCACTTTGACGGGGCAGCAAATGTCGAGGGCCAAGGAGTTGGCGCCATCTTGATTTCACCGAAAGGATCCCATGTACCGATCTCTATCAAGCTCAACTTCCCTTGCACTAAGAAGCTTGCGCTGGTTGGTTTCTGGCGCTCTCGATCTGAATGTAACTCACCTTGAGTATTTGGCGATTCACGATTAATCATATGCGGATGAATGGTATTTGGAAGAAGATGAAAGGCAGAACGATCCCCTATCATGAACACCTTGAGGATCTGATTACTTGCTTCCAAGATGTGACTTTCTCATACGTCCCCCGGATAAGGAATTGCTTTGCTAACACATTAGCAACTTTGGAATCAATGATTGAAATCCCCTATGGTGTTGAGATGAAGTTGATCATGATCGAGCAGAGGAATGAGCCGGCCTTCTGCCTCCAGATTGAGGAACCTACAAAGTCTGATGATGAGACACCTTGGTTCTCAGATATCAAGAATTTCCTCGAGACCCTAACTTTCCCAGAGGGTACATCCAAACCAGACCGACGAACCATTCAACGTTTAACGTCAGGTTACGTCATTTGCAGGGAATGCCTCTACAAGCGATCATACAATAACATCTTACTTAGGTGCCTCACTGAAAGTGAAGTGGTCAATATTATGAAAGAAATCCATGAGGGAGTATGCGGAGCCCACGTCAGCGGTCACATGCTCGCTAAGAAAATCCTACAGTAGGGATACTTTTGGACCACCATGGAATCAGATTGTTGCAAACATGCTTAAAAATTCTACAAGTGTCAAGAACACTCCAGTCTGATACACGCTCCTGCCATTGATCTTCACTACATGACCACTCCTTGGCCATTTGCTACCTGGGGCCTTGACATTGTCAGAATGATTAATCCGAAAGAATCAAATGGACATCGGTTCATCCTCGTCACCATTGAATACTTCACCAAGTGGGTAGATATCATCACGGACAACGACACAAACTTTTTGAATAAACGCATCCGAGACTTCTGCGAGCAATACAATATCAAGCACCATCGCTCATCCCCTTATCAGCCTCAAACTAATGGAGCCGTGGAAGCCGCGAATAAGATAGTCATCCGCATCCTTGAGAAAATGGTCGTCACTTATCGAGATTGGCGCGAAATGCTGCCATTTACTTTGTAGGCCTATAGAACATCGATCTATACTGCTACAGGGGCAACACCATTCTCCCTTGTATATAGAGCTGAGGCCATCCTACCAGTTGAGATTGAGGTACCCTCACTCCGAATCCTCATGGAATCTGGCTCACTCGAAGCAGAGAGAGAGATCTCGCTTTGAACAATTGAATCTATTGGATGAGAAGATGCTCCTAGCCTTGTGTCACACTCAGGTGTACTAGGAGCAAATCGCACGTGCTTACAATAAATGTGTCCATGGTCGAGATTTAAAGGTAGGAGATACTGTGTTGAAGAAGATCTTCCCATCCCTCCACGCTGATCCGAGAGGCAAGTTCAAGCCAAACTGGGAAGGACCTTATGTCGTCCGAGAAGTACTACCAGGACATGCCATCTGCCTCGCCACCATGGACGGAGATCATCTTCCTGAGCCCATCAATGCTGGATACGTCCGACGGTTCTACTCTTAGTCTATCGCGATAAGGTAAGTATTGGTGAAACAGATATGTGACTTCTTAAGAACCACCCAAAAGAGGCCATCATTCTAAACACAGTAGCCAGAAAGCATCCCTAAAAATGAGGATATCCCTTGCTAAACCATTTGAGCCTAGGCCTTTCTTTCAATAACTCCCTTCCCCAAAAAATGTGTGTGTACATATATAAAAAAAGGGAAGTAAAGTTACTATCAAAATCCAAAAAAAATTGAAAAAACAAAACCCCAAAAAGAGATTGCTTGAAATGGAGCAGAAAGAACAAAAAAAAAGTAGAAAAATCACGAGGCATGTACTGCAAAACCCCTTAAGGAAGAAAGTATGCTGAGAAAACTGAAGTCGTATCAAGGAAACCCTTTTAGCCTAGCATACCTTCAAATCTTAACCTAACCCATGACCAAGCTATACCCCGAAGAAAGCTCTCTTTAGGGTTACAAGCAGTCATAATATTTGTTAAGTCAACACAAGCCAAGTTGTGGGACGACACCAGAATCCTATCTGGCCGGCTATGACGGAATCGACGTCTATGTCGTGGCTTTAAAAAAAAATAAAAAAAAATAAAAAAATAAAAAAATAAAATAAAATAAAAAATAAAATAAAAATACAAGCTCAAAGCAAGATGGACATGGTGAAAACCCGAAAGGGTGCTACGAGTAAAAACAACGAGTTTGTGCGGACCAGGTGAAAACTCGAAAGGGCGCTTGGGGTAAGAGAGCTAAACCCATGGACGTGGTGAAAACCTGAAAGGGTGCCACAGGTAAAAAAGGAGATAAAAAAAAAAGAAGAAAAAAAAGAAAAGAAAGGTTTGGACTGATTAAGAAGATTAATGTTTGAGGAGACCTCTTGGTTACTCTCCTTGATCCCCTTTTCTGGGCCCCTCATGCTAGTTCAAATCGGGTCCCAACCAAGTGTGTCTTCAGAATTACTTTGTCAAACGTATGACTCAAGGTAAGGAGAAAGGTTTGACTCAATCCAAAGGGATTGATGTTCCGGCCTTGGTGAAACTGCTAAAACTAACTCAAGCCTAACCATATGAAAGGGTTCAGCTATGCTCAAAATGGGACCCGTGATTTCACCTCACTGATAAGGCATCATAAAAAAAAAAAAGAAGAAAAGTAAAAAAAAAAAAGAAAAAAAGCCAAAAATAAAAAATCAAGAAAAATCCAAATACTAAAAAATGTGTATATATTTCTACTCATTTCCATGTACATATTTCCAACATCATATTTCAATCTCAAAAATGAAGAAAAATAGCAAAAAATCTCCAAAAACAAAAATCCAAAAAATATCTTGAAAATGAAAAAGTGAGGGTAGAAATCTACTTTTTCTTTTATTGTTTAGGATGCATTTTCTTTATATGTATAAACAAAAAAGGTACTGATGTTTTCTCAAGAATGTGCAGGAACATCACACGGTCCAAAGCCTCGAAGCGGGCAACTTCTCAGTGATGGACAAATTAGATAAAGCATCTCACCACCGACGCCAGGTCTAACAAAAAAAAATGATGATGAAAATCATTTTGAAAAGAAAAAGAAATCTATATTTTCATGCTACGCATAAGCACAAGGCGGTAAAATGTCAATATTTTATCCGCAATGTAGTTGTGCCATACTAAAGTCCTGAGTCGGAGGTTTGTCTCAGATTTTTGGATCCTACTTTAAGGAATGAGCAACAGTGTCGGTCCCGGTCAAATAGTCAATGTTTCGATTGAGTCGACTCCACTGCTAAATCTTTGCGATGAGCGCTCTGTTGTGGATTCATATGAACTTAAGTGTCATAAGCTTCAAATTCTCTATTGGAAAAGGTCAATCGTTGGTTGAAACCAACTTGTTAAGAATGAGATTACATATCAATCAAACTATGTGCAACCATGCATTTGGAAGGGTTTATTTCCCTTTTATTTTCTGCAGGCTTAAAACTTGTATGGGCAGCGGCATCCCTATAAAGTATACGCCATGCAACTAGGTATCCGTATGATGGTCGTTTGTCCCCGTAAATTGTACCCGGGCGGGTTCGAGTCGGGACTTCCATCGCCTGATGGGTGCATGATTATGCATAGTTAATTGATGTTTATGATCATTGTCAGCAGAGTCCAGGATTAGATGTCCCTTCATGGAGGCACCCCAATAATTGGTTGGACCTGTGTAGTGGTATTTGAAGCTGGATGCTCTGGGTGTGGATCTGGGGCACGTGTTTAAAAATGGCATGTACTCCCAAAAAGTGTTGTGACATCTATCCACTTCACTCAGGCAATCATGCTAAATAAACTTCGGGGTCGATGGGTTCGCCCAAAGACCTCAAACCCTGCGTTCAGCAGGGGCACCCGCGAACAGTTTGATGAGGCTGTCAAATGCCTCTTGGGATTCGACGCAAAATGTGGAGCCTTGCGTATGTTTACTTTACACCTATCTTTGAATGTGGGTCGATCACCCCTCTTACTTACAAAGCTGTTGCATTCAGAATGAATCTCGAACATCAATCACCTTCGAATCATCTCGAGAAGCGAACATTTTTCCCGACTAACGGGCTTTCGCAACTCGAGAGGCAAACGCTTTTCCTAGCTATTAGGCTTTCGCAACTCGTTCCACCTCGGTTATGCTCAGTAATGTCGCTAAGCGCTTGGGAACCAATTACCTCGAGAAACGAATGTTTAGCCTGGAACCCCAGGGCTTTCATTTTCTCACCATATTACACACCTGATGTTTTAAGTTCGTTCTGAATGTAGCGGACCCGTCAGTAATGCCTTGGGCCTCTTTGGATGTCTCTTTTTTTTTGCATACGATCATTAGTGATCGGATACCAAAGAGGGGCATCTGTGGACACCCAAATTTGGCCTAAGGCCCGATCGAAATACCTTTCGAGAGGTGTAATTCTGAGCTTTTGATGGCATGTATGGAACCCTTAGGAATCACCCTAAACCTTTAGGAATCACTCTAGATCCCTTAGGAACCTATCTCGAACCTTTAGAAACCAATCCCGACCCTTAGAACCCCTTCCAAACCCCAAATCTAACCTTCTCGAATAATGGATGAGGAGGGGTACATCAAAAGTGGCTATGGCCCTCTACGGCAACTGAGTCCTATACCATTGAAGAGTAGAGGTCGTCAGCTTTCCGACGGTCTAAGAATCACCCCAATCGGAGGTATACATCAAAAGATATGGCAAACCAGGTCCGGGGGTTAGGAAGATAAAGTCAAGTGAGCCCGCCTAGGGATTTGGCGCAACTAATAGTTGCGCCAGGCCAATCCCCCTATTTATAAGCCTAGCGCAACTAATAGTTGCGCCAGATTCAAATGTGGGCCCCACCCTCGCGAGCCAACTTCTAGCACTGGTATGCACTGTTTTACTGTGCATTTGCTTGGCGCAACTAACAGTGACTGTTGGATTTTACCCCAAATTTCGTGTTTGGGGTTTGACTTGTTGACCACCTTGACCTTTGGGGTACATTTTGCTAGCTCTATTACACCTTTTGAAACCTATTTGCACCCCTTTAAGCGGCTTAAGGCCTCACCCCATCATCCACCATTGGAGGACCTTTTCACACTCTTCAAGGCTCCAAAAACCCTAGGAAACCTTAGATATTGAGTTACCTAATTCTTAACCTTGTTTAGCCTCTAAACACCCTCCTATTCCACCCATCTACTATAAATAGAGCCCCCCACCCCCTTGGTTTAGGGGTTGAGAATTTTGCTTCAGAAAGAAAGAGCTCCAAGTGAGAAGTTTTTCCTCCCTTTGGTACACTATTTTCACCTAAATTCTATAACCCAAAAAACCCTCCCCAAGCTTGCTTTTACATCCAAAACCTTTAGCCTAGGTGTATGTGATCCCGTAGCCTCTCTTCTCCATCTCTTAGCTAGTAAGCCTTAGTGGTTAGAACCCCTTTTTCCACCATTCAAGCCTTCAAAAGCTCATCAAAGTAAGCCACGCAAGGCTCCTCTATGGTGCTACAAGGGCCCGAGGGCTCCGACTCTCCCCTTTTCTCTCCTATCTCTTTTTAACATTCTCTACCCTCTTATTTGTGCCGTTATGCCGCCGAATGTTCGGTAGGAACGGAGGGACTCAAATAGGATTGGAGGCCCATTTGAGCAAGAGAAAGCCATTTTCTTTTCGTTTCTTTTGTTTCATTTTATTTTTGGCCATAAGTAGAGACCGCGTTAAGCGGGTTGATCGGGTGCCTAACACCTTCCCGATCGATAACTGAAGCCCCTACCTAAGAGCCTTTGGTGTGGACCGGATTCAGAGTCATATTTTTAGCACTTCGGTGCTCATAACAATGAACTAGGTATCCCGGGACACCGAAAGCTCCGGGTGGCGACTCTATATTTTCGTTAGAGAGCGCATCGTCGCGACGGGATCGTCTCGATTCCCACGGTTGCACAACGGTATTTTAAATTTGTAAGCATCCGATAGCTGAAGATTGTGATTGATGACCAGAATTTGAAGTAGGAGGATTTAGGATTTATTTTTTGCAATATAGTTTAAAAAACCATTCTTTATTCTTTATTCATATTTCTCAAGTAGCTTAGGAACTTAAAAGATAAGTATAAGTTTTCAAAAAATTAATATATATATACACATACCTATAAAACATATCTTTGTTGGAACGATCCTATACTAGCTTTATAATTTCCATTATGCACTTATAATAGGTTAAGACTTAATTAGAGATACATATAATCGACGACGATCTATAAACCCCAGGGACTCCACCCCTATCTTGGAAACTCCACTCCCCTTACAACTAACGTGGACTTAGAATATCGAGTACCGGTCTCATGGCAAAGCATCCCGTAGCGGGAACAGGGCCGTGAACCCCAGGGATTCCACCCCTCTCATGGAGAGTCCACTCTTCTTTGCACATGATCTCGGAATCAAATAACACATAAGTCAGGTCGAGATTCAAAATTTTAGAATTTAACGAGTCAAAATGCCTCAATATGCCAAGGTTCTAATGCTATGATCATGTGCAAAGAAATCCAATCTTGATCATTTTCAGAATTTCCATAAACATAAATCTAACATTATTGAAAACATACGTTCATTTAATATTTGCATCCTTAGCTATGATTCAAGAAAACATATAATTAAGCATCGAGATTTTCCCTACCTTAAAGTCGGGGTCGTGCGGAAATTAATAACATAAATTGAGGCAGAGATCTTATTTGCGGTCTCCCGCATTTATCCTAGATCAAGATGTTCATATACTACATGTTAGTGAAAAAACCTTGCATGACATAGGGTCTGCTTAGCTTAAACAAACCAAAGTTCAACCATTAAAGAACAAGGGACCCCGCTACAGCGAGCTCACAGGGTCGCTATAGCGAGCCATTTAGAATTCAGCTCGTTGCAGCGGGTTCTCCAGGTTTCTATAGAGAGTCCATGTGGCACCCTTCAGCTCGCTACAGCGAGTTTCAACAATGCCGAAATTGGCATAAATTTCCTGTAGCACTCGCTGTAGCGAGGGGTTCAGAAATCACCTCGCAAGAGCGAGCTTAAAATCTCGCTACAGCGAGCCTGACAGAACTTGAAACCCTTTGGTTTCATCTTCTTCATTTAGAAATCCTAATTTCTTCACAGAATCCTATTTTAAACCTCCAATCTAATTAAGTTTCATGACATAGGACCAAATCATGGATTTTTTCCTTAGAATATTGGGCATGCAACGCTCGAAATCATCGGGATCAGAGATAATTTGTGTTAATGTCTCGCACGCGACCGATCCACAAGATTTCTTGGATGAGATCCAGAACCGAATAGTTAGGTCCTACATATTGGAAATCTATGTTTTACCAGACTGCATCAAGATATTTACCTTCTTAGATTCTTCGCATGCGATGTTTAAGATCATCGGAGTCAGAATCATCAGTGTTTTAACGTTCTACTGTTCCACCTCACGATCATAAAAGTTGGGAGATTGAAACCGCGTTGCGAGGATAGGAATAGTGAAGATATCCTTGTGGAAGATGGCTGGTTGGAACAAAAATCGAAGGGCTGATTTTCTTCTTCAAGAGGCTTAAGGGAAAAAGGATGGCTCTTTTCCTCTCAATATAATTCTCCCAAATGCATGCCAACTTATGCGCGGGAGTCTCTCTTTTAATTGAGAGCAGTGTTCTGGTGTGTTTGACCCGTACACCCAACACTGTGTATATGTCCAAAAATGGAAAAAAATTAGAAATCCTAATGCTCCTCATATGTCCTTATACTATGACCACTTAGTTACAACCCAAGCTCTTAGCAGTGGGCTGCCCTCAAGGAGCTTGCGTAGTTATCACACCATTAAATATTTAACCTTTATTGCAAGGGTACCTATTTTGAATTATTGACCTGACTTGGTCTAAACACATATAGTGTAGATCGTTACCGGTCTCGAGCCCTAGCACACACCCGATGTATTCGGGTTTGGGAATTTGTAGGGTGTTACACTGGTGGTGGAGTAGACTCAACAAAAATAGGGCTAGGAGTAGTTCCCTCAGTGGCATGATGCACAACGGGCATAGGTTGAATTTCTTTTGTCTCAGATATAATTGAACTTATAGGGTCTATCCCTAGGATATCAGGTAGTGTTTCTGCAATAGGTGAAGGAGGCACGGCAGGCCCTGTAGGTGAATCCAAGGTTGCATCATAGAGATCAATTTGTGCTTGTGCAGGCACTAATACAACCATTATTTCTTGCTCAACAGATGTGGGACCAATTGGGGAGCCAGATTCCAATCATTCTTGGGGAGGAGTAGAAGTACTCACTCCCTCATTCACCACTGGTTCAAGAGGAGCAATGGTATCATCAAAATTTTCAACACCAGGTATGTCCTGGTCTTCACCAATAACTTCATTTATCGGGAGAGGAACAGAAGATGTACATTGCCTATAGAAAGAGAGGCAGGGATATTCTTTTTGTTCAATGAATTCAAAGTCCTTTTGTAGAAATCAACATTTAAATCATCATCCCTCTTTGTAAGAACCTTTTCATTAGATTCTAGCTTGTATCCCAAGTCCATCAGAATATTATTGATCAAACCTCCAAAATGAAGGTCCAACTTATACTTCTCATATTTTCGTTTGTTTGATTTCTCTCTCACAAACATTCATTACCTCCAAGAGGTAAAAGGGTACATCAAACCAAAAATGATTGGCCATCAGATACAGAGCTTTTACAATAGGAGTCTTCTTTTAGGTACCATGGCAAGTTGGATGGATGGTCTTATAGATCAAGACATCCATGAAGTGAAGTTACAAGTTGCGCTCCTCCAAATCTTTCTGCATAAACTTTAACTTATCCTTTAGTGGTTTACCCAATAGTTCTATTTCCATTTGTACAAAGTCCAGGAGGATTTGGAGGTGGTGATCTTAACACATTGGCTTCCGAAATGTCAGGGGACATTTCCGGTCTCTCTAAAGGTGCATTCCGAACACCAGCAACCATTTCTTTGGTCAGTTGAATGGACAGCCTATCAGCAATTATGGAGAGCATTGGGGATTGACCCGTGTTCATATTGGTCATCCTTTTATAACATAATTGCACCAATCTAGGGTACACTGGTGTGGTTCTAGGCTCTAGGAAATAATTAAACCTTGCATCCTTGAAGTATTGGATGGAAACTCTACTGAATTCTATTTTTTCTCAAAAGTTGACATCTGATCAGTCACAGAATATACCATGTTATCACGCTTAACTTAGTGATGCTAGATCTCAGTTGCTACTAACAAGTTGATGATGTGCAGATATTAAAGTTAAATAGCAAAATAGCTAAAGTGTTAATCTTCGTCAAAATGAACTCATAAAGTAGTAAGAAAGACGATCGAGTGTAAAAGACGATTCGACGCATGTTTAGTCATACTTTGCGATGAAACATAGTGAAAGAGAAACGAGAAATCATAATTTATGATTCTTCAGAAGTCACTTCAAGAAAAGTGCGATACAAAAGAGAAATCATGATCATTCGTAATACCAAATCGTTCCTGGAGAATCATGTGCTGGACAAAGAAAATTGTAACTACGATTTTACAAAAATAGGAGACTCTTTGTGCTGTTGAATGTAAGATCTACTCCACCATGCATATAATTAGAAGACTTCCTGATTTAGAAATCTGGCAGATCACAGATCCGAGAAGATTGATGAAAGAGAGATTCCTAAAGGACTCTGCTGCTGAAATAAAGGAGCAATCCCAGAGCGCATCCATAATTAAAAGCAAGGAAGAACTAGGATTAGAATTAGAAGTATATTAGGAATCTTTTATTCATAGTAGTTTCTTTTATTAGGATTTGAATAATGTAAACCGACTCCTTATGATCTATAAATAAGAGAGCTCGGCATAGGAGAAGAGTTATCAAAGGAATTCTCAGCATCAATTGACGACTGAGGTTGGGTTTTCTTCCGATCAACTTTAGTTTAGTTTAGTTTAGATATCCAAGGTTTCTCGAGAGCAATTGACGACCACAATTGAAAGCTAAAAGATTAGAATAGAGTATCCGTAGCTTCTCAGAAGCAATTTACGTCTGTGACTGAGGAATGAAAGATCTTTTTATTGCTTTTTAGTTTAGATTTATTTTCATGCACTTTTACTGTTTTGTAAACATCTAAAAGTTTTTTATTTGAATTAACGACTCAGATTGAGAATTTGTAGATTAGTGTAAAGGTTTTTACTTTTTCATCTTCAATTTTCTTGAGTTTGATTTACGCCCAAATTTTATAAGAATTGTTGATTAGATTAAATCTGTGTTAAAGAATTTTAGTATTTGATTGACGACCAAATTCTAGAGGGTTGAAATATGGTGTAATGGTACTTTAATTTTGTAGACATCCGAGAACTGAAGGATTGTGATTGACGACCATAATCTGGAAGGAGGAGGATTTAGTGTTATTTTCTACAATTTGTTTTAAATAAACCATTCTTTATTTATATTTTTCCAGTAGCTTAGGATCTTAAAAGACAAATATAAGTTTTTAGAATAAACGAAATATAAAAGAGAAAATACCTTCCTCGTGAGAATGATCCTATACTAGTGCTACAATTTCCATTCTGCGCTTGCAATAGGTTAAGACTTTAGTACGATAATAGAAGCCAAACAAGTTTTTGGTGCCGCTTCCAAAATGTCAAGGGACATTTCTGGTCTCTCTAAAGGTGCATTCAAAACACCAGTAACCATTTCTTTGGTCAGTTGAATGGACAACCCATCAACAATTGTGGAGAGCATTAGGGATTGACCCATGTTGCTATTGGTCATCCTTTTATAAAACAATTTCACCAGTCTTGGGTACACTGGTGTTGTTCTGGGCTCTAGGAAATAATTAAACCTTGCATCCTTGAAGTATTGGATGGCAGCTCTACTGAATTCTATCTTTTACCAAAAGTTGACATCCACTGTAACCTCAGCCCCCACAATAGGATGTTTCATTGTGGCTAGGGGCCGATCTAGTAATCTTTCGGCGGATGTCAACTTTTTTCACTTATCTGCTTATGTGTCCTTGTTGGGGGCAGATATAGTTTCTCCTTCAATTTCCATTCTCCTTTCGGGTAGTTCTTTGAGAAGTACCCTAGAGGACTTAGATTTCTTTTTAGGTGGGACTGATGCTTGAGAATTAGCAATGAGGGCAGCAGCTTGTGTGCTATCCCTTTCGGGTGGAGAATGGTCAGAATCGTTACCGCCATCTTCTTCTTCCCTCTGCCAAGCGATTTTGGTTCGCAACATGCTCTGTTCTTTTGCCCTTAAACAATAATAAAAAATCGATCAACAATCCCAAATATATCTCATGCCGAATCAAAAATCTCTACATGAACCAACCAATTGTAAGTGAGAATCAATACCTTGCATATATTAATGTTCCAACCCTAATCTTGAACTAGAAGATGAAGCGACGATAGGGTTTCGAAGAAGAGGGGAAAGTAAAAGGTAGGTATAATAAATGCAGTTGTTGGGTTGGATACAGGAAGTTTTGAAAATGGAGGCAAAGGAAGAAAGGTTAGCTAGAGAATTCGAAGATGGGGGCAAGGTATTCTCTTTCAAATAAGTAGGCCCTAATTTCAGTGGTGACCTGCTAAATCGGTCATCACGCGCGTGTGCTACCTAGAGTCGACTGTTCGACTCTAGCTTTTCAACTTTTGTAAGATCGAACTTCTCATACAATTCAAATCGTAATCGCTGCAATTTGACTATCAAACTTGATACTCAAGCATTCATAAATCCATACGACCACTCCTAATATACATTCGAGCATTTATTACTATTGGTAGTATTTTACTACGATATGAATCGTAAGGTACCTCTTAAAAAAACTCCTAAACATAGAAGAAAAATTATTCACATAATTTACAAAATTGTGCTAGGTATGAGTCGGTAGCTCGACGGATCATTGAGGAACTCAATTTTGATTAATAGGAGCAGATGTCTCCCCTCGGAACACTTGTCCTCTCGGGTAGCTAACTAGCTGCACTGGTAAGTGAACACTTTAACTCTTTGTCATCTAAGAAGCTAGTTGTCCAATCTGGCCCTCCAACTTCATGATGGACTGGGTATATGAGTGTAGTACTTCAGAGAACTGAGCAAGCTGTGATAGGTCTCTCGAATGTTGATGCGACTGTTGTTGCAAATCCCTAAGGATCTGGACAACCGTAGCATCAGGTTCATTGCTCTATCGTCCAAACTGTGGCTACACAATCGACACTTGTGGTCTTTAGTGGAAAGTTTGGACAGGGGGTATCATGGCTACGTAACCGATGGTGCTAGTTGCGCCCCACTCGTGGAACCATAATTGAATCCTAGGCGGTTACTCCACGATAGATTATATGCATTCCCGCAATCTCCCCTTTGATATGCCATAACTTGTCCTTTTTCCACTGCATCCGGGTATAATGGCGCAGCTAGGCACTTGGCTATGACATGGGTTAAGTTCTGGCAAATTACACAAGATGCTGCAAGTCTCTCATGGGTGTTAGGTTTAGGAGTCATTAATGATGCGAGTATTTGCTCCAAGACTTCCACCTTAACACTGATGTCATTTTACTTCATTACTATGTCGTTACTGACATCGTAAAGACCACCCCCTGGCGAGAGGATTGAGGCGAATCACATCTGGGTCAGATCTAAGCAGGGCCTATTTCTGCTTTGAATTATCGACCAATTTCATTCCGAGCTCGGGCCAGATCTAAGCAGGGCCTATTTCTGCTTTGAATTTATCGACCAATAAATTCCAGGACTGCTGACCATTTTAGGCCATGAAGGCCCCTCCACTCACAACATCAATCGTAGGTTGGTTAATCCCAGTCAACCCCTGATAGAAACTCTGCACAATAGACCAGCTTGACACGTCATGATGAGGATATTTCTCAATAAGTCTTTCATGTGTCCCCAACTCTCATGAAATAATTCTCCGAGCAATTGCTAGAAATCTTGAATTGCCTAGCGAATTTGATTGGTTTTTACCAATCAGGAAATACTCGACCAAATATTTGGCCTGCAATTCATCCCAACTAGTAATACACCAAGTGGGTAATGAGATTAGCCACGCTTTTGCTTTATCCTTAGGTGCTTATATGGATCTTCTCGATCAAGCCCAAGAAAAGTAGGTAAAGCTTATAGCGTATTGAGCTTGATTTCAAAGTTTCTACCAACCGCTACCTCTGGTAAAACTATACAAGAGGGTGCAGTCAAGGTGACTGATCGTCACAAAATTTAGCATTTTATCACCCTTAACTTAGTGATGCTAGGACTTAGTTTGCTACTAACAAGTTAACGATCTATAGATATTAAAGAAAAATAATAAAATAGAGCTAAAGTGTTAATCTTTGTCAAAATGAACTCAAAAAGCATTAAAAAGATGACTGAGCGTAAAGACAAATCTTCGCCTAAAAAGAAATGAAGAATCGTGTCTTACGATTGTGCGGAATAATATCTTGAGAAGAGAGAAATCGTAATTTACGATTCTTTAAAGAAAAGCCGTATTAAGTAAAGACGATGTAAGAGAAACCAAAGAATCGTTAGCTGGAAGCCTACTGAAAAAATCATGATTTTCAATTTTCTAGAAAGAATAGAAAGAAGAAATCGTGATGTATGATTTCTCAAAAATAGAAGCTTTCAACTATTGTTGAATGAGAGAAGATACACCGCCATGCATATTTTTATAAGTCTTTTACAATTAGAAGTATGGCCAACAATGGATCTGAAGATTGATGAAGAAAACTCTCAAAAGGACTCTGTTGCTAAAAATCAGAGAACACTCTAGAAGCACATCTACTGTTTGAAAGCAAAGAAGAATAAAATTAGGAATTAGAGTTATATTAGGATACTTTTACTTTAGTAGTTTCTTTTATTAAAATTAGAACTTTGTAAACTGACTCCTTATGAGCTATAAATAAGAGAGCCCGGTATAGGAATAAACAATCAAAGAAATTTTCAACATCAATTGACGACTAAGGTTGGGTTTTCTTTTGATCATTAGAGTAGATTTTTATTCTTTTGTAAATTAGATATCAAGGTTTCTCAAGAGAAATTGACTACTGCTATTGGGCGCTGAAGATTAGTGTAGATATCCTAGTTTCTCAGAAGCAATTGACGACTACAGCTGAGGGGTGAAAGATATATTTATTTTGCTTTCTAGTTTAGATTTTATTTGCTTTATTTACTACTTTTTAAATATCTTCAAGTTTTAATTTGAATTGACAACTCAGGGTGGAATTTGCAGATTAGTGTAACAGTTTTTACTTTTCCATCTTCAATTTTCTCGAATTTGATTGATGCCCAAATTCTAGAAGACTGCAATACGGTATAAGGATACTGTTTATTTTTATAAATATCCAATGGCTGAAGATTGGGATTGACGACCTCAATCTAAAGAAGGAGGATTATGATTTATTTTATGCACTTTAGATTAATAAATCATTCTTTATTCATATTTCTCAAGTAGTTTAGAACCTTAAAAGATAAATATAAACTTTGAAATAAAAGTAAAAAATAAAGATAAGATAAATACTTCCTCATGGGAACGACCCTATACTAGCTCTATAATTTTCATTGTGCACTTGCAATAGGTTAAGACTTAATTAGATACACACATAAGTAGCGATCAAGTTTTTAGCGTCGTTGCCGGGGAGGTGATTTATCTTTTTATTTATATTTTTATTTTAAAATAAATATTTATCTTTCTCTTTTTATATTTTTTTATATTTTTAACTTTCTTTGATCATTTTTTAATCTTTCACAGGTTTATTCGGAGCGACAACTTAGAGTCTCAACTTCCCCTAATCAGTGAAGCTCGAAGCTCAGATTTATTTTCTCTCCCTGCTTTCTAAAAAAAAAAATAGAAAAAGTTAAAAATCACAAACTATTTTCGTTTCTGGTGCATGCATCATACTCAATCTCAAAGCTTAGACCTCTTTGAGTGTGATCCAGAAATCGAACAAACTGTCCTACGTAATCTCGCACTAAATCTAACTTTCGGAAGAGAGTTTCCAACCATAGCTGACGATCATTCAATTTAAGCACACTTTAGCCCGATTGCATTGATCAAGCCCTCTTGTATAGTGATACTAGAGGTAGCGGCAGGCCAAAATGCCGACGTCAAGTCCCACGTGCTCCAGTCATTACCGACCTCTCATGGACTTGACAGTGAAGACCCCTATCAATATCTTAGGGATTTCATAGAAATTTGCACCATGTTCCAAACACCCAACACCAACAATGAGGCCTTTAAGCTACTATTAATCTTTGAAAAGTACTACTTTTCATCCCTAACCTGACCTTTGATGGACCCTTGAGCTGATTAATAATGTGTTTTAAGTGTGTTTTGTAGATAACAGGTAAATATAGCTTTAGTGTCGCAATCCTTCATTTTCAAGCCAAGAAGAATGAATTTTATTCTAAGATGTGGAGTTGATGGAGTTACATTGAATGTACTATGGTGGTTCACACTATTGGAGCAATTTTAGCATGCTTCAGCGTCCTAGAAAGCTAATTAGGGGAGAGAAGTGGAGCCGGAGCATAGTGGAGTGCTACTACTATGAACCATACAAACTGCAGAATCTGAAATCCATTATTGAGCAACTTTGTGCCTTCAAATAGCAACCTCTCGAGCAGCTCACACTCTTCTTGCAGCTATGTAGCAGCCTCAAAAGAACACTCGAGCAGTCCATAGAGTTGGCTGATGTGTTGCACTGCGCTGGCTGTTGCACTGCACTGGCTGCTGTGCTGCATTGGCTGCTACACTGCGCTGGCTGAGGCAACCTAGAGAGAACCCAGTGGGAACCTAGCGAGGTGCATGTCTGAAGCATTTCAACCTAGTGAGGTGCATGCCTGAAGGATTTCTGCCCAACAAGAACCCAGCGAGAACCTAGCGAGGTGCATGCCTAAAGCATTTCAGCCCAACGAGAACCCAGTGAGAACCTAGCGAGGTGCATGCACAGTATTTCAGCCAATGAGAACGAAGATCCTAGCAAGGTGCATAGAAAGGCATCATCTCATGGAACCACAATTCAGTGACCTATTTTAGCACCCAAGGATATTTTGACTATTTCACACCTTCTAGGGCATGCATCCCAATGTCCCACACTTCCCAAAGCATCTAACGGCCACAGATGGGCCACGAAATTAACTCAACACATGCTATTTTCTTATTGGCTATTACATATAGCTGCTGCTATGGATTATATATATATATATAGCTATATTTTGCCTTGTAAAATAGCCAGGATAGCTGGCTCAAATTAGGTTTTCTTTTAGGTTAGGATTTCATTTTCTCCTTTCTTTTTCCTTGTTCTTCTTGCCCTAGAACAGCAGCAATACTGGGCTAGGTTCTATGTAATAGCTAGGTTTTATTTCATGTAGTGCAATGGGTTTTGTTTAAGCATAGAGAGCAATTTTGGGGTTTGCATAGGCTGCTGCCTTGAGGGCAATCATTGTAAGTTCCCTTTTTCATCAATGAAGTGCCATGTTTAATGCTCCATTAAATTTATATTTTACCTATGTTTTTCACACAAATCTTTATAGATTTGATGCTCCCATGGTTGCTTGAGCTTGTAGCCTTGCAACCATGGTGGCAGTAACAGTTTTCCTATTCTGTCTCATCATTTGTGTGGAAGGTAGCCTCTAGGATAGTCTGTGACCATTTGAGTGGACAAACTATAACCTTAAGGAAGGTCTTCCTCACAGATCTGAGATGGATTCTTATCCTCAGCACTTGGGCTTGTAGCCTTGTGATAGATTGTGTAGAGCCAAACTCCCCTCTATTTTGCATCACCATTATCAGAGGTTAGATCTGAGTTTTATAGTGATTGCAGACTTATGAGATGGGTCATTGCAGGCCTTTTGTAGCAATGACCACCTGAGCTTAAGTCCCAATTCAGCCTGAGATTCCTTGTGGTTTCCACTTAGTTTCCTAGATATGTTTGCTCCTATGAATGCATGAGTTTGTAGCCTTGCAAACATAGTGTCTGCAATAGTTTTCATGTGTTGATTTAATTCATGTATGGAGGAAATCTATTGGATAGTCTGTGGCCATTTAAGTGGAAAGATTATAGCATTAAAACCAATCTATTCTTTTGGGTTGAGTCAGATTTCTGAGTTAATCAATGGGATTTGAATGGAGAAAATCTATTGGATAGTCTTTTGCCATTTAAGTGGATAGATTATAGCCTTAAGACAAATCTATTCTTTTGGGTTGAGTCCGATTTCTAAGTTAATCAATGGGATTTGACCATCTCTATTCGATAGTCTGTGACCATTTAAGTGGATAGATTATCACCTTAAGAGCAGTCTAAATAGCATGGGTTGATTTAGATTCTTATAACTTGCACTTGTGCTTGTACCCAAGTGAAGGATTGTTGCACTTCCATTTCTAGATCTGAGTTGCATAACTGGTTTAACCTTAGCTGTCTACCTCTTCATCATTTTACTTTATTTTCTCACACCACATCCATCTTCTTTTTCCCTTCCTTTTAGTTGTAGTTTTTACTTCCATTTTTCTTAGTTTTAGGTTTGTTTTTGTGACACCTAGACTTCCTCTCTTTACCTTTAGGTTTAGAGTTGACAAATCTGTAGCTAGATCTAGAGGCTACTATACGATCCTTGTGGTTTCAGATTAATACTCTCTGTGGGATAAGCTCTTACTTCGTAAAACTTGTTACAACAGACCCTGATTCTTGCAGGTCTGTGAGTTTTGGTTTTGTGCTTTTGTGTGTTCATTCCATCTTTGATTTATTTTATTTTTTATGTATGATTTTTTCCATATCTATTTTCAGACTAATAAAATTAGCACAACCAAATAAATCCAACAGCTACGACTGCTCCCTTTCTCTCTCAAAGATCGGGTGAAGGAATGACTAATTTCATTACCTGTCAGAAGTGTTACCACTTGGGAAGGACTCCAGTCCATGTTCTTAAATGAATATTTTCCAATTGGTAGGACAAATCAAATTCGCCAAGCAATCCAAGACTTCAGCCAAAAGCTTGGAGAATTATTCCATGAGAGTTGGGAACGGATGAATGACTTTTTAAGAAAATGCCCTCATCATGGCATGTTGAATTGGTCCATTGCGCAAAGTTTCTATCAAGGGTTGACTGAAACTAATCAGGCTACAGTCGATGTCATAAGTGGAGGAACCTTTATGGCTTAAAATGGATAGCAATCCTGGAACTTATTTGAGAAACTGGTCGATAACTCCAAGCAAAAATAAGCTTTGTTGAGATCTGACCCAGATGTTACCCGCCACACCCCACTCGCGAGGGGTGGACTTTACGATATCAGCAAGGATAAAGTAAAGAAGGAAGATAACATGAGTGTAAAGGTTACGGCTCTTGAACAACAAATTGCTATTTTAATATCTGCCAGACCGAGCACTGTGGAGAGATCCTTGGCAAACTATTCAAATTGCCAGAATTTCATAGGAATCAAGAACCCTGTTGCGCCATCATACCAAGAGGTGATGGAGACCGAACAAGTAAAGGCCTTATAGAGGGGAGATTATGGGAATACATACAACCCAGCATGGAAGAACCATCCAGGATTTAACTATGGTTCCACCACTGGAGCACAACTAGCACCAATAGTTGCGCAACCCCGATTTCTCCAGACTCAAGTTTTCCACCAAAGACCTCAATTGTCAGCTGCACAACCCTAATTTGTTCCATAGAGCAGTGCACCTGATGCCACGGTTGTTCAAATCCTATGAGATTTACAGCAACAGTCACACCAGTATTCCAAAGATTTGCATCAGCTTGATCAATTCTCTCAGACACTCCATTCACATGCATAGTCCATTATGAAGCTAGAGAGCCAAGTTGGTCAGCTAGCTTTGCAAGTGGCAAGGAGAGAGACTGGACAGTTGCCGACACAGCCGATCAATAACTTGAGAGACCAAGTATTTTTTGGGGAGACATCTGCTCCCCACGATCAGAATTGAAATCCTCTAGGGAATCGTCCATCTACCGACTTATCCGTAGCACTTTTTGAAAAATATGTATAATCATTTTCTTTTCATTTTAGTTTGAGAAACACATTGCGACTCAAATCTTTGAGGAATGAAGGATCGCAATGTATGTCCGATTTTCCATTTTTACGAACAAATCGTATGGATATACGATTAATAATTTTTTCTTTATTTTATCAGCCAACCGTAGTGACTACGTTATGACCAATAAGAGAGTACATAAATCCTAGCTGAAAAGTTAGTATCAACCGCCAATTCTAGGTTAAAAAGTCAGGGATGACCAGTTCAGTAGGTCACCATGAAGTTAGGACCTACATATCTAGGAGAGGATACATCGACCCCATTATCGAACTTTCCATTTATGTTTCCATCCTGTAGACACCCAAATTTGGCCCAAGGCCGGATCGAAACACCTTTCGAGAGAGGTGCAATTCTGAGCTTTTGATGACATGTATGGAACCCTTAGGAATCACCCAAAACCCTTAGGAATCACCCTAGATCCCTTAGGAACCTATCCCAAACCTTTAGAAACCAGCCTCGACCCTTAGAACCCATTCCAAACCCTAAACCCAACCTTCCCGGGTAATGGATGAAGAGTTGTGCACCAGGAATATATGAGGCCTTTTACTAATATCAACTCATATATTATTGAAAAGAAGACTTCTCAATCTTTCCAACGAGCCAAGAATCACCTCAATCGGAGTTGTATATCAAAAGTTATGGTGATTCAAATATCAGGCAGAATTTCAAGATTTTTGCCTAGCGCAACTAATAGTTGCGCCAAGCCATTTTCCCCCTGGATTTGCTTGGCGCAACTAATAGTTGCGCCAGGCCTTTTTACCCCAGAAATGGCCTGGCACAACTAATAGTTGTGCTAGGCATAAATGGGTCCCCCCACCCCTCGCGAGGCCAACTTTCAGGCTACTGTACACTACTGTTTTACTGTACATTTGCCTGGAGCAACTAATAGTTGCGCAAGACATATGAACAGTAACTGTTGGGTTTTACCCCGAATTTCATATTTGAGATTTGATTTGTTGACCACCTCAGTCCTTGGGGTGTGTTTTGATAACTTTGTTGCACCCTTTTAATGCCTATTTACACCCCTTAAGTGATTTAAAGCACTAACCTGTCATCCACCATTAAAACCATTCCCCCACATCTCCAAGCTCTCAAAATTCTAGGAAACCTTAGATTAGAGATTACCTAATTTCTAACCATAATTAGCATCTAAGTAACCTCCTAACCTATCATTTTCCTATAAATAGAGCCCCCCCTCCCCTTGGTTTAGAGGTTGAGAAATTTGCTTAAGAGAGAAAGAGCTCAAAGTAAGAAGTTCTTCCTCCCTTTTGTACACTATTTTCATCTAAATTCCAGAATTCCAAAACCTCTTCCCAAGCTTGTTCTTACATTTAAAACCTCTAGCCTAGGTGTGTGTGATCCCCTAGCCTCCATCCCCTACCTCTTAGCTTTAAGTCCTAGGAGTTAGAACCCCTCTTTCCACCATACAAGCCTTTAAAAACTCATCAAAGCAAGCCAACGCAAGGCTCTCTTATGGTGCTACAAGGGCCCGAGGGCTCCGGCTCTCCCCTTTCTTCTCCTATCTCTTTGTGGCATTCCCTACCCTTTCATTTGTGCTGTTACACCGCCGAATTTTCGGTAGGAATGGATGGGCACAAATAGGATTGGAGGCCCATTTGGGTAAGAGGGAACCATTTCCTTTTCTTTTACATCATTTTACTTTTGGCCATAAGTAGAGACCGCGTTAAGCGGGTTGATTGGGTGCCTAACACCTTCCTGATCGATAACCGAAGCCCCTACCCAAGAGCCATTGGTGTGGACTGGATTCAGAGACATTTTTAGTACTTAGGTGCTCTTAAAAATGAACTAGGTATCCCGGGACAGCGAAAGCTCCGGGTGGCGACTCTATATTTTTCATCGTTAGAGAGCGCTTCGCGCGACAGGGATAGCATCGATTACCACGGTTGCACAGATGGCGACTCTGCTGGAGATTAGCTTGTAGAACTTCCCCTTGAACTTGGCCTTATTATTTTTAATTTTTGCTAACATATTATTGCTATTTTTTAGTGTATTTTGCTATTTGTTTACTCACCCCCCCCGATTAAGTCATTTTACTTACCCCTACTTTTCCGTCATTTAAGAGCCTTAGCTGATTGGCTGGCCTACTTGCGAATTTGTCTTTTATTTTCCTTACTTTTCTGTCATTTTAGTGCCTTAGCCGATTGGCGGGCCTACTTGTGCATTGTCTTTTAATTTTCTTTAAATTTCCGTCATTTAAAGTGCCTTAGCCGATTGGCGGGCCTACTTGCGCACTCATATCCCAACAGTGGACGCCGGCCCGTAGCGGCGGTAAGGGATAATCACCCCCGGTCTTTGAACAAAAGAAAACTTCCAAAAAAAGAGAAAAGCTTTGAAAAAAATTAAAATTGAACCAAGTTAGGGAGCGTAATTAATTTGTTTTGCGGGGTAGATTTTTCAAAGGGGTTGGTTTAGGCACACGTACAAACAACCTGGGTCTTAGTATGGCGGCAGCCCCTAGTGGTGATGATCTAGAAAAGTCCCAGCTCACCTAGTATCTGAGAAGGCGCTTGCACTGGAGGTATATCCGGTGGGTTCCCATTCCAAAGCTTAAAACCCTTGGGGAGCGCGCTAGCGAGTTATACTGGACTCAATCCTTTAGGTGCGGTAAGGAGAGAATAGATCACCATAAAACAGCTTAGTTCTCGGAAGCCTAGCTTCCACAAAAAAAAAAAAAAAAAAGACTCATTTCGGACATCAGTGGCTGTTGTTCTCTGTTCCAGAGAGGCAGTTTTTGCCTGGCGCATATATTAGTTGCGCCAGTGTAAAAACACTGGAATTTATAGCTGGCGCAACTAATAGTTGCGCTAGCTTTAAACTCCCAATTTTTACCTTGGCGCAACTAATAGTTGCTTTGTGCCAGTGTAAAAGTCCTCCCCTGCAACCTTGGCACAAGTATTAGTTGCGTCAGGTCTGTTTGGCAGCACCCAACCTGAATCTTTAGTCCTTTCCAACTCCCGAGTTGCCTGATCAGTGTGCATAGTACCTTATTTAGGCCCCGCCATCTTCGACACCCAATACGCCCCCGCCGATCAAGAGAAGGCAACTTCTTTTTGGCTCATTTCGGGGGATCGGGTCATTTGCCTCGATTTTCATGCCTTCAATAGATCGAAAGTTCTCCTTCGTCTATTTCCAAGTGCGTTGGAACTGTTGCCACGGGTCTTGAATTAAGGTATGAGAGCCACTCGAAAAGGGAATTCCAAGGCCTCGAAACCTTTGTTTTTTTTTTCTTTAAAGTTTTCATAAAATTAAAAAATATATATATAATCAAAACCCAAAAAATATTTAGTTTGTGGTGCCGGCACAACGGCATCATCTTGCCCTCCGTCGTCCCATAGGGGAAGGAGGAGGATTTTTGGGCCTTACCCAAGGCACCCTTACCCGACCTGTTCCCGAAGAATGTCGTGGGTAGTGGACCCGATTTACGCCGATCCCGACTCATCCCTGCCACATTCTCCAACCCACTCCCATTCAGGAGAAATCTTTTCCACCATCCCCCTCACCCAACCCCCTTTTACCGTTACCGGACCATTTGGCGCCCCCATTTTTCCCCCAATTCCCATCATCCCCCTATAGACCCAATCCACCCAGATTCACACACACTACTTCTACCCTATCTAACCCCCCGCAAGATCCCTCATCCATCCGGGTCATGCCCAATTATACCATGGCCGTGCCCAATTTTCCACATCCTTCCTCATCATGGCCCACATCATCCCAAAATACATCCCCTCATTCACCCCATACACTCCCACCTACCATGGCCATGCCCAATTATACTGGGGCCATGCCCAATTTTTCCACCACCTCCATCCCCTCTATACCACATCCACCATCCACATCCCATCCTCCTTCCATGGCCATGATGGAGGAGACGTTCCAAGCCTACTCCTTATGGAAGGCTTCTCAAGACACCTCCTCTCCTCCACACCCCATGAACCCATCCATACTCTAGCCAATCTCCATGCCTCACTCCCCCATGACCCCCATCAACCCCCCATAATCCACACCACCCAAAACCCCATCACCCACATACCTTAAGGCCCCATGGCCCAACCCCCCACCATCCATACACCCCAAGGCCAAATGGCCCAACCTCCAAACTTCCATACACCCCAAGGCCCATTGGCCCAAACCCCCTTTTCCCACACATTTCAGGGCCCCATGGCCCAATACCCCACTACCCATCATCTTCAAGGCCCATTGGCCCAAAACCCCATTATCCATATCCCCCAGGGCCCATTGAGCCAAACCCATCAAGTCCAAACTCATCAGGGGCCCATGGCCCAAATCCACCAATGGCCCATGGCCCAAACCCAACAAGGACCATCGGGCTAGACCCATCAAGGGCCCATGGCCCAGACCTAACAAGGCCCATCAGGCCAGACCCATCAAGGACCCATGGCCCAAACCCAACAAGGTCCATCAGGCCAGACCCATCAAGGGTCCATGGCCCAAACCCAACAAGGCCCATCGGGCCAGATCCATCCAGGGCCCATGGCCCAGACCCAACAAGGCCCATTAGGCTAAACCCCACCAAGGGCCCATGGCCCAAACCCATCAAGGCCCATTGGGCCAGACTCGCCAAGGCCCATGGCCCAAACCTACCCAGGCCCATTGGCCCAAACCTACCAGGGGCCCATCGCCCAAACCCATCAGTGGCCTATGGCCCAAAATGATCAAGGGTTCATGGCCCAAAACCAAACCCCCCCCAACACTTAACCCAACCTTCACATCTGGGTCAAACCCATGCCATACCTCAAACCCAATCTTCTCATGGCCCCACACCCCAAGGCCATCTCCAAACGTTCCGCCATACCCAATGGCTCTATCAGGCCCCACACCCCAAGGCCATCTCCAAACCTTCCGCCATACCCAATGGCTCTATCAGGCCTCGCCTCAAAACCAAATTCCTATCGCCCAACAAACCTTTCCTCACCCCCAATGGGCTCACCCAACCCCTACTCATGTCATTCCCATCCAACCCATGCAGCAACAGGATGAGAATCCAGTCTTCACTGCACATTACGCCGACCAGCAGTATGAGGAGGACGAGATTAGGAATAGTGGGGCCTATGCTGGGGCATTGACCAGCCTCAACCCTCCACTAGTAATTGCCCACCCCCTGGTAGCCCAGAGTGAAGTCCGATTGACGGCTGAGAAAGCGGCCCCTATATCGAAAGAGTCAGAGCAACTGAAAGAACAGTTAGACAAAATATAAAAACAGCTCATGAAAATGGGTGGGGCTGAAATCCACGCCATGGACTTCACAGACCTATGTCTGTTCGTTGAGGTCCCCTTGCCCCCCAAATTTAAAATGCCAGTATTTGACAAATACAATGGCGCAAGCAACCCGATTGCACACCTCAAGTCCTATTGCGGGGACATGTGCCAGTACGTGGGGGACAAAGGACTGCTAATAAAAGTCTTTCAGAAAAGTTTGACCGGACCGGCCCTGAGGTGGTTCACATCTCTTGAATCATCCACGATGAAGACATGGAAAGATTTAACGCATTTGTTCCAGGAACAGTATGTCTATAATACTGATATTGAACTGCGCAAGTCTGATTTGGCCCGTTTAAAGCAAAATCCAAATGAGACCTTCAGTGACTACTTAGGATGATGGAGAGCACGGCAGCTCAAGTTAAAAATAGAATATCGGATGATGAGCAGATAGAGATGATTTCTAAGAACACTCTACCAGTGATTTCTAATTTTCTTGTATATCAACAGTAGTCCAGTTTTGCTAATTTGGTGAGGAATGCCAATCGCTGTGAGGATGCCATCAAGGAAGGGCGGTTGAGTAAGAATGCTTCAGGGGGCCCTAGCGGGGTTAGGAGGTTAACTGAGCAGAAGAACGATAGGAGGACAGGGGCAGAGGTGCAAAATGTTGCGAACACTCGGCCCAATAATAACAATGTAGCCCCATTCCAATTCCAAGCAGCGCAACTAGCTCCCATCAGGACAGGACCAGTACAAAGAGTAGGGAATGGGCAGGGAATGCAAATGACCCCGGAGAGGAGAGTCCGTTATGATCGAGTCTTTACGCCTTTAGGGCAATCCCTTAGTGTACTTTTGCCATTATTAATTGAAAAGGGTTTAATAACTATTCTCCAACCACGACCTCCTCCCATTCTGATTCCATATAATTTTGACCATAATACTCATTGCAATTTTCATCAGGGTCCAAGTCACCCGACTGATCGCTGCTTCCCATTGAAGCACACGATCCAGGACTTAATCGATGCTGAAAAGATCATTCCCCCTGCACCCGCCCAAGCAAGCCAGCATGCGAATATCCATCAAGTGCCTTTACCACCACACCCTACCGGAATAGCAGGCCCCAGACCCACCATAGGGATGGTAGAGGAATTTGAAGAAGAATTGGAGTTGGATCCGTTAGACTTCATTTGTAATCTAGAAATGTTTGTGGCACCAAGGCAGAGAAATCTAGGAGAAGGAATTGTTGGGGTGATTGAACCCCTGAATCTGGCAGATTATTTTCCTACCCCTACACCAACAGTTGAACCCCTAGATCTTAGGGCCTATTTCCCGCCATCCACTCCCATCAACTACGTACAAATGAATGCGTATCAACCATATTCCACCACCCCCATCCATTACCCAATAAACCAACAGGCCCCCAATCCCCCACCACCAATAAATTACCAATGGCCTGCTCCCACCCCATTATCGTCAACTCAACCACCGACAAGTTCAACCATCCCGGTCAATTACCTGACGGCCCATCAGCCGCCCTCACCCACTAGCTATCAATGGCCTACTTGTACCCCCTTCCCTCCAATGCCACCACCCTCAAGCTCCACCACCCCCATTTGGCCCAATCTTTCCACCCAACCCACTGCCACCGGGGTGAATCAAGTGTTGCCCATGCCTCCTGAGATGACAGTGCAAGTACCTCAAGAATCGGCAGCCATATCTCTCTAGCTCTCGGGACCCACATATGATCCTCATCAGGTCCCGCTAAGCTACGAACAAACAGATATCAATACAAGCGGTAGAAACAGAGAAGGGGCAGTAGATTTTGTTACCAGGTCAGGGAGAATATCGAAGCAGCCCGAAGCACCAGTAGTAGCACAGGCCCAACCCAAAGGAAAGAAAGAGAGCACTGTGAATCCATTTGAGAAGATGAGTCGAGAACATATATTGGAGACTCCATTGAGAAGAATGCCTGCCCATATCACTGTATGGGATCTGTTAATGACGTCCCCACTCCATTTTCAAGCATTAATGGGGGCATTAAAAAATGCACATGTGTCACTCCAAGTTAGCCCAGATGAAGTCGGGCAGATAATTGGTCAAGTGATGGCTCCAAATGCCATTTCATTTTCTGATGCCGATTTACCTGAGGAAGGACGTAGCCACTCAAAATCTTTGAATATAACCGTTGAATCCGAAAATATGATTATCCCCTTGGTACTAATTGATAATAGGTTTGCATTGAATATATGCCTGTTGAGAACCGCTACCAAGATTGGGGTTGATCTGTGCATGTTAAGGCCCACCAGAACCAACGTTAGAGGGTTTAACAATACCAGGAGAGAAATAATGGGAGAAGTTGATCTTGAGCTGTTGATAGGGCCATTGACCTTTTCCATCTTGTTTCAAGTCATGGATATCAAATCATCATTTAATATGTTGTTGGGGCGCCCGTGGCTACATGAAGTCGGAGCCATACCTTCCACATTGCACCAGAAACTCAAATTTACATCTGGGCATAAGATCATCACGATCATTGGAGAGGGGCACAGCGAAAAAGAAAAGGCTGCCAATAGCATTGAAAAACCCAATGTGCTGGATATACCACACACCGCTAAGGACGTTGACCTCCACAGTTTTGAATACAAGGAGTCGGCAATACTCCTAGAGCCCATGGAGGGCATCATGTCTAAAACGAGAGGCAGTATGGTAGTAGCAGTGGCAATGCTCCAAAAGTGGGGCTATCAGAAAGGAAGGGGTCTGGGACCCAAATTACAAGGCAGAAGAGAGCCAGTTGTGGCTAAGAGATAAAAAGTAAGATTCAGGCTAGGATATAAGCCCACAGAGCAAGATGTCCGAGAGGCCAAAGAGAAAGCCAGGGTCACCGTGGCTGCAAAAGCATGACGAATCAATATAGAAGAGAAACCTCGCCCTAGGTCGCACATCAGGGATTCCTTTGTCAGTGCAGGGGTTGTAAAGATCGATCGAAATGGGGCAACCCATTTGACCCCACACAAACCCATAGCCCCAGTCCATCCAACCAATCCCCAGATCTCCCTTCCCAACTTGGAGATAGATTTGGCTGTATTGTCCCTTTTTGAGGAACGATGGTCGGTACCTGAACAAACTCCCCCTGTGGTGAATCATCACAAAGCCGTGTTAACGTTTGAGGATATCATCTCAGACGAAATGGGGATCAATATGATGGAGGCTGACTCCAATGAGCCATATCAGTCAGCACCCTCCATCCCAACAGGTAAAGAAGCGGCCCCTCAGGTATGCAACTGGGCATCTTTGCCCCAAACTCTGGAAGCAGGAAGTGGCCTAAAGTTTACCGCTTGTTTCAAAAAAAAAAACAACCTATAAAAAGTGAGATAAGCCCTTGGCAGGCAATACCTTGTATATACACAAACCCGCCTAGCCAAGGGCCCATCTTTGAAGAAAATAAAAATCTCAAAAACATAGAAGAAAATAAAAATCCCAAAAACATTGAAAAAACCCAAAGTTCAAAAATATTGTCATTTAAAATTCCCGAAAATGCCCCACAAAAAGGATGCCTTAATCAAAATACCCGTCCCACATGAAATCAACCCCTTCCTTCTAGAAATACAAGAAGAGGTAGGGATCACGAGTCTGGACAATGATGTCCCCTTCGAGGAGCTCCTTGACCGATTTGTCGACTTTGAGCACGGCCCTACCCCCATTGTTGAAGAGACCGAAGACGTCAATCTAGGAACTGAAGAGGTTCCCAGGATAACCAAAATCGGAATATCACTATCTCCTGAGGAAAGAAAGAGCATGATCGACTTCCTTCGGTCATACCAAGACATTTTTGCCTGGTCGTATGAGGACATGCCTGGTCTGGATACCGATTTGGTCAAGCATGAGTTACCTCTCTACCCTGATATGAAGCTAGTCAAGCAGAAGCTGAGACATCTTCGACCCGAATGGATGCTAAAAGTCAAAGACGAGGTCATCAAGCAGTATGACGCGGGGTTTCTGATGGTATCCAAGTACCCGCAGTGGGTAGCTAATATCGTACCTGTACCGAAGAAGGATGGAAAGGTCCGCATGTGTATCGATTTCTGCAATTTAAACAGAGCAAGCCCAAAGGACGATTTCCCATTGCCACACATCGACATCTTGGTTGATAACACAGCTATGCACGGGATGCTTTGTTTTATGGATGGATACTCAAGATACAATCAGATCAAAATGGTAGAGGTTGATCATGAGAAGACAGCGTTCATTACCCCCTGGGGAACCTTTTGCTATCGAGTCAAGCCATTCGGGCTGAAGAATGCTGGTGCAACGTACCAGGGAGCTATGACTGCACTATTTCATGACATGATGCACAGAGAGATTGAAGTGTATGTCGACAACATGATAGCTAAATCACCAGAGCGAAGCGACCATCTAGTAAACCTTCAGAAGCTATTTGAAAGGCTAAGGAAATATCAACTACGTCTGAATCCATAAAAGTGCGCATTTGGTGCTATGTCAGGGAAACTGCTAGGGTTCATCGTCAGTAGGAGGGGGATCGAGGTCGACCCAATCAAAGTCAAAGCCATCACTGAAATGCCACCGTCGTCTACCAAAAAAGAGGTTAGAGGGTTTCTGGGCAGAATACAGTATATCAATCGGTTCATTGCATAGCTAACTCCAATCTGCACGCCGATCTTCCAGTTACTAAGGAAGAATTTGCTCGTTGAATGGAACGATGATTGTCAGGTGGCGTTCGAAAAAATCAAAAGCTACCTCCTTAATCCACCTGTTTTGGTACCACCTGAGCCAGGGAGACCACTCTTGATGTATCTCTCTACGACGGAAGTTTTGATGGGATGTGTCTTAGGGCAGCACGATGAAACAGGAAGAAGAGAGCAGGCCATTTACTATTTGAGCAAGAAGTTTACTGATTACGAGATGCGCTACTCTCATTTGGGGAAAGCATGCCTAGCTCTTGTATGGGCTACTCAAAGGCTCCGCCACTCAGGCCGTTCTACTCTTGGCCCGAATGGACCCGTTGAAATACCTATTTGAAAAGCCAGCTCTCACTGGATGAACTACACGATGGCAACTTTTATTATCTGAATTCGACATCACGTACATCACTCAGAAATTGATCAAGGGGCAGGCGCTTGCTGATCATCTTGCTGATAATCGTTTACCTGACTATGAGCCGTTAAGAACTGAATTCCCAGATGAAGATATCTTATTCATGATGGAAGACGATACAGAAGAAGCAGAAGAATCATGGGTAATGCACTTTGATGGGGCAGCAAATGTCGAGGGCCAAGGAGTTTGCACCATCCTAATTTCACCAAAAGAATCCCATGTACCGGTCTCTATCAAGCTCAACTTCCCTTGCACTAACAATATTGCTGAGTATGAAGCTTGCCCCACTAGTTTGCAAGCAGATCTCGATCTGAATGTAACTCACCTTCGAGTATTTGGAAATTCCCAGTTAATCATATGTCAGACGAATGGTGACTGGAAGACAAAAGATGAGAAACTAATCCCCTATCATGAGCACCTCGAAGATCTGATAGCTTGCTTCCAAGAGGTGACTTTCTCATACGTCCCTCGGATAAGGAATCGCTTTGCCGACGCATTAGCAACTTTGGTATCAATGATTGAAATCCCCTATGGTGTTGAGATGAAGTTGATCGTGATCGAGCAGAGGAATGAGCCGGCCTTCTGCCTCCAGATTGAGGAACCTACAAAGCCTAATGATGAGCCACGTTGGTTCTCAGATATCAAGAATTTCCTCGAGACCCTAACTTTCCCAGAGGGTACATCCAAGACAGACCGACGAACCATTCAACATTTAGCGACGGGTTACGTCATTTGTGGAGAATGCCTCTACAAGTGATCATACAATAACATCTTACTCAGGTGCCTCACTGAAAGTGAAGCGATCAATATTATGAAAGAAATCCATGAGGGAGTATGCGGAGCCCACGTCAGCGGTCACATGCTCGCTAAGAAAATCCTACGACAGGGATACTTTTGGACCACCATGGAATCGGATTGTTGCAAACATGTTCAAAAATGCTACAAGTGTCATGAACACTCTAGCCTGATACACGCTCCTGCCATTGATCTTCACTGCATGACCACTCCTTGGCCATTTGCTACCTGGGGCCTTGACGTTGTCGGAATGATTAATCCAAAAGCATCAAACGGACATCGGTTCATCCTCATCGCCATTGAATACTTCACCAAGTGGATAGAAGCAGCATCATATGCCAACATCACTGCCAGTCATGTCGAGATGTTTTTCAAGAATAATATTGTGTGCCGATTTGGAGGACCCAAGGATGTCATCATGGACAACGGCACAAACTTTGCGAATAAGCGCATCCGAGACTTCTGTAAGCAATATAAGATCAAGCACCATCACTCATCCCCTTATCGGCCTCAAACTAATGGAGCAGTGGAAGCCGCGAACAAGACAGTTGTCCACATCCTTGAGAAGATGGTCGTCTCTTATCGAGATTGGAGTGAAATGCTGCCATTTGCTTTGTGGGCCTATCGAATGTCGATCCGTACTGCTACAGGGGCAACACCATTCTCCCTTGTGTATGGAACCGAGGTCGTCCTCCCAGTAGAGGTTGAAGTACCCTCGCTCCGAATCCTCATGGAATCAGGCTTACTCAAAGCAGAAAGAGAGAGATCACACTTTGATCAGCTAAACTTACTGGACAAAAAGAGACTCCTAACCTTATGCCACACTCAAGTTTACCAGGGGCGAATCGCACGCGCTTACAATAAACGTGTTCGTGGTCGAGATCTAAAGGTAGGAGACACTGTGCTGAAGAAGATCTTCCCATCCCTCCACGCCGATCCAAGAGGAAAGTTTAAGACGAACTAGGAAGGACCATACGTCACTCGAGAAGTGTTGCCGGGATACGCCATCCGCCTCACCACCATGGACGGAGATCATCTTCCTGAGCCCATCAACGTTGGATACGTTCGACGGTTCTACTCTTAGTCCATCACGACAAGGTAAGTGTTGGTGAAATAGATACGTGACTGCTTAAGAACCACCCGAAAGAGGCCATCATTCCAGGCACAGTAGCCCAAAAACATCCCTAAAAATGATGATATCCTCGCTACCCCATTTGAGCCTGGGCCTTTCTTTCAATAAACCCATTCCCCCAGAAAAACAAATATATACGTGTACATATACCAAAAAAAAAAGAGAGAAAAGATGAAGTAGAGTTACTATCAAAATCTAAAAAAATCGAAAAAGCAAAACCTCAAAAAGAGATTGCCTGAAATGGAGCAAAAAGAATAATAAAAAATGTGTATAGACGAATCATGGGGCATGTACAGTAAGATCCCCAAGGAAGAAAGTATGTTGAGAAAATTGAAGCCGTATCAAAGAAACACTTTTTAGCCCAGCATACCTTCAAATCCTAACCTGACCCATGGCCAAGCTACACCCTGAAGAAAGCCCTCTTTTTAGGTTCACAAGCAGCCATAATATCTGTTAAGTCAAACATGAGCCGAGTTGTGAGACGACACCTGAACCCCACCTAATTGGCTATGATGGAATCAACGTCTATGTCGTGACTGTTGAAAAAAAAATAAAAAATAAAAAAATAAAATAAAAATACAAGCTCAAAGCAAGATGGACATGGTGAAAACCCGAAAGGGCATTACAAGTAAAAACAGCGAGCTTGTGCAGACCAGGTGAAAACCCGAAAGGGCGCTTGGGGTAAGAAAGCTAAACCCATGGACATGATGAAAACCCGAAAGGGTGCCACGGGTAAAAAAGGGAGATAAAAAAAAAAGAAGAGAAAAAATTAAAAAAGAAAGGTTTGGACTGATTGAGAAGATTGATGTTTGAGGAACCCTTTTGTTACTCTTCCTGTACCCTCTTGTTTGACTGGGCCGCTCATGCTAGTTCAAATCGGGTCCCGACCATAATTGTCTTTGTGAAACCCGCACCGTCAAACGTATGACCCGAGGCAAGGAGAAAGGTTTAACTCAGTCCAAAGGGAACAACGTTCCGGCCTTGGTAAAATCTGGAAACTCACTTAGGTCCGACTGCATGAAAGAGTTTGACTATGCTCAAAATGGGACCCGTTACTCCATCTCACTATCAAGGCATAAAAAAAAAACAAAAAAGAGAAGAAAAGCCAAAAACAAAAAATCAAGAAAAATCTAAACACAAAAAAATGTGTACATATTTCTACTCATTTTCATGTACATATTTTCAGCATCATATTTCAATCTCAAAAATGAAGAAAAATAATAAAAAATCTCCAAAAATAAAAATCCAAAAAAATATCTTGAAAATGAAAAAGTGTAGGTAGAAATCTACTTTTTCTTTTATTGTTTAGGATGCATTTTCTTTATACGTATAAACAAAAAAGGGACTAACATTTTCTCGAGACTGTGCTGGAACATCACACGGTTCAAAGCCTCGAAGCAGGCAACTTCTCAGCAATGGACAAATCAGATAAAGCATCTCACCATCGACGTCAAGTCTAACAAAAAAATGATGAAAATCATTTTGAAAAGAAAAATAAATCTATGTTTTCATGCGACACACATGCGTGTTTCGATGCGGTAAAATGTTAATATTTTATCGACAACGCAAATGTGCAAAATTAATGTCCTAGGTCAAAGGTTCGCCTTGGATCCATGGATCCTACTTCAAAGTAGGAGCAACGGTGTAAGTCCCGATCAAACAGTTAATGTTTCGATTGGGTCAACTCCATTGCTAAATCTTTTGAGCGATGAGCACTCTGTTTTGGATTCGTGTGAACCTGAGTTGTCTTAAGCTTCAGATTCTCAGTTGAAAAAGGTCAATCATTGGTTGAGACCAACCTGTTGAGAATGAGATTATGTGTCAATCAAACTATGTGCAACCATGCATTCAGAAGGGTTCATTTCCCTTTTTATTTTCTGCAGGCTTAAAACCTGTCTGGGCAGCGGTATCCCTATAAAGTGTACGCCATGCATCTGGGTATCCGTATGATGGTCGTTTGTCCCTGTAAATTATACCCGGGTGGGTCCGGGTCGGGGCTTCCATTGCCTTTGTTGTTGCTTATTGCCCATGATAGGTGCATGATTATGCATAGTTAATTGATGATTATGATCATTGTCAACAGAGGCCAGGATTGGATGCCCCCTTTTGGGAGGTGCCCAATGATTAGCTGGATCTATTCAAGAATGTCAAAACTGGATACTCTGGGTCATGTGGATCTGGGGCACGTTTTGAAAAATGGCACGCACCCCTAAAAAGCGTGGTGATATCTATTCACTTCGCTCAGGAGGTCATGCTAAATAAACTTTGGAATCGATGGGTTCGCCCAAAGATCTCAAACCCTACTTTCAGCAGGGGCACTCGTGAATAATCCAATGAGGTCGTCAAATTCCTTGTAGGATTGGACGCAAAATGTGGAGCCTTGCATATGTTTACTTCGCACCTATCTTTGAATGTGGGTCGATCACCCCTCTTACTTACGAAGCTGTTGTATTCAGAATGAATTTCGAACATCAATCACCTTAAATCATCTCGAGAAGGGAACCTTTTTTTCGAGTAACGGGCTTTCGCAATTTGAGAGGCGAACATTTTTCCCAGCTATTGGGCTTTCGCAGCTCATTCCACCTCGGTTATGCCCAGTAATGTCGCTAAGCGCTTGGGAACCGATTACTTCGAGAAACGAATGATTAGCCTGGCACTCCAGGGCTTTCGTTTTCTCATCGTGTTACTCACCAGATGTTCGAAGTTCACTCTGGATGCAGCAGACCCGTTAATAATGCCTTAGGCCTTTTCGGATGTCTCTTTTCTTTGGCATATGATCACTAATGATCGGATACCAAAGAGGGGCATCTGTAGACACCCAAATTTGGCCTAAGGCCCGATCGAAACACCTTTCGAGAGCGGTGCAATTCTGAGCTTTTGATGGCATGTATGAAACCCTTAGGAATCACCCTAAATCCCTTGGGAACCTATCCCAAACCTTTAGAAACTAGCCCCGACCCTTAGAACCCATTCCAAACCCTAAACCCAACCTTCCCGGGCAATGGATGAAGAGTGGTGCACCAAGAATAGCTGAGGTATTTTAATGATATCAATTCATATACCATTGGAAAGAGGACTTTTCTGGCTTTCCAACGAGCCAAGAATCGCCTAAATCAGAGTTGTATATCAAACGTTATGGTGATTCAAATATCGGGCAGAATTTCAGGATTTTTGCCTGGCGCAACTAATAGTTGCTCCAAGCCATTTTCCCCCTAGATTTGCTTGGCGCAACTAATAATTGTGCCAGGCCTTTTTCCCCTAGAAATGGCCTGGCACAACTAATAGTTGCGCCAAGCATAAATGGGTCCCCCCACCCCTCGTGAGGCCAACTCTAGGCTACTGTACACTACTATTTTACTGTACATTTGCCTGGCGCAACTAATAGTTGCGCCAGGCATATGAACAGTAACTGTTGGGTTTTACCCCAAATTTTATGTTTGGAATTTGACTTGTTGACCACCTCAGTCGTTGGGGTGTGTTTTGGTAACTTTGTTGCACCCTTTTAATGCCTATTTACAACCCTTAAGTGATTTAAAGAAATAACCTATCATCCACCATTAAAACCATTCTCCCACATCTCCAAGCTCTCAAAATCCTAGGAAACCTTAGATTAGAGATTACCTAATTGCTAACCCTAATTAGCATCTAAGTAGCCTCCTAACCTACCCTTTTCCTATAAATAGAGCCCCCCCTTCCCTTGGTTTAGAGGTTGAGAAATTTGCTTAAGAGAGAAAGAGCTCAAAGTGAGAAGTTCTTCCTCCCTTTTGTGCACTATTTTCATCTAAATTCAAGAATTCCAAAACCTCTTCCCAAGCTTGTTCTTACATATAAAACCTCTAGCCTAAGTGTGTGTGATCCCCTAGCCTCCATCTCCTACCTCTTAGCTTTAAGTCCTAGGAGTTAGAACCCCTCTTTCCACCATACAAGCCTTCAGAAGCTCATCAAAGCAAGTCAACGCAAGGCTCTCCTACGGTGTGCTATAAGGGCCCGAGGGCTCCGGCTCTCCCCTTTCTTCTCCTATCTCTTTGTGGCATTCCCTACCCTTTAATTTGTGCCGTTACGCTATCGAATTTTTGGTACGAATGAAGGGCACAAATAGGATTGGAGGCCCATTTGGGCAAGAGGGAACCATTTCCTTTTATTTTACATCATTTTATTTTTCATAAGTAGAGACCACGTTAAGCGGGTTGATCGGGTGCCTAACACCTTCCCTATAGATAACCGAAGCCCCTACCCAAGAGCCTTTGGTGTGGACCGAATTCAAAGTCATATTTTTAGCACTTAGGTGCTCATAAAAATGAACTAGGTATCCCGGGACACTGAAAGCTCCGGGTGGCGACTCTATATTTTTCATCGTTAGAGAGCGCTTCATCGTGACAGGGATCGCATCGATTCCCACGGTTGCTCACATCCTTTCCCTCATGTTTTCAAAAAAAAATAAAAAATCTCCATGATAAAAATCTCAATCATTTTCGTTCTCTTGCATTTTCAGGTTGATTTTAGAACCCTACTCGAGTTTTGACGAGGTAATTGAAAACTAGGGTTTGGTAATTACTCGACAGCAAGAATAGGAATCGCAGAATGCAGGAGACAATCGAAAAACGAGCGGGAGGAGATGGAGAAGAGGAAGGTAACAGTTCAGACTCTTCCCCAATTAAACAACTTTTAAAAAGAGTTGTTGTCCAAAAAGCTAAATCAAAAGCAGCAGCCCCACCAAAAAAGAAGGCAAGGGGTGGTCACTTAAGGAAAACCTGAGGTATAAATAACTGAAGTGATAGCTGCCCCTAAAAGGGGCATAAGTACTAATAAAGGCAAAAAGCCAAAGAACAATGGGTCGGCTCCTAGATTCAACTAAACACCATCTGGTGGGATCCGAGGTTGCTGTAGATGTCGCTTTTTGGGAGCATTTTGAAATTAGTAGAGGAGCTATAACATAATTTTGGGATGCAGGGCTCCACTACTTTTTAGAGCCCGGAGTTACATAAGTCTACCCGAGGCTAGTAAAACTATTTTATACTAATATGGTTAATAGCAGCAAGGGTTCACTACCGATGTTGTCCACTACCATTGATGAGTTCCCAATTTTAATAATAAAAGGAATGATTGCGGGAGTGATGAATGCACCCTTAAGTGTCCTTAGACACGCCAGAAGCAAATGTACCTAGAGAACCACCCGAGACCCTTCCGAATATTATTCAAATGGCCACAGAAATACTAGGCAAACCCCTAAAAGACATCATTTTTCTTGCGAAAGGATTTGGAAGAATGGAGTTTATCTCTTCATTTCCTCGATGTTTTAATTCATAAGACCATACATCCTACGGGCCACGAAACTCAGCGAAGAGCCCTTTTTATGAAAGCCTTATATCTTATGGCTAATCGCTATTGCTTTGATGTCCCTTCTTACCTTCTCGAGGTAATGAACGCCAAGAGATAAACTGAATCTAAAGAAGTATAAATCAAACAAACTATGTCTTCCCTTTAGAGGTTTCACTACGAATTTGTTAATAAATATGGGATATAAAATTGATCCAAAAGAGAAATCCCTACCAAGAAGTGATGAGAGCCTCACAGCTAAGACTTATCGGAGAACTTTATGTGTTGCAAACAAATAGAAAGTTCCCACTTCAGCACAGACGGAGGAGGTCCCATCTCCACCGGAGACCACCCAAGTTCCCGAAGAACAAGAAGAGCCCACCACAAGGCTCTTAACCAGTATTTTAGTCCAACAAGAAGTAACTACAGAAGAGGTAGTGAGTACTTTTACTCAACCTCATGAGAGCACAGAAATTAGCTCTCAAGTATTAGAGAAAGCAGCTAAGCAAGAACTCCCGGTTGCACCAGAACCTGCCATAGATCAAGCTAGTCTATATGATAGCTCTGGATTCACCAAGGGGCCCTGCTATGCTCCATGAAATTGAACCAACTTCCACCAAAGTAGAACCGGTGAATCCAATTAGCGAAGTAGTAGAAGGAATTCTTGCATCATTAGAACAATAGGATGTTGAAATGGCTACTTCTAGCCGAGTCCCTGTCAGTCTTCAACCGACCGCCCCACCAGAAATGTTATCAATTCAATCTCTTGTGTCTCAAGCAATAGGAGCAAGTCAGGGAGATGAAGTCCCACTCCTATTGATCCAATAACCAGCATCACAATACCTACAATCTGTTGGGAGTCTGCCTTGTGTTCAAAAAGGAGTTTAAAATCAGACAATTAAAGAGTCTATGGATAGCACACACCAAGACAAGCTCACACACAGTCCTGCAAGTATTCAGGGCTTGTTGTAGCAAGTTTTAAAAAGGTAAGTAAGGGAATGTCCACAGGGAAATGTGAGTTAAAATCAGGTAAATCTCCAGATCTGTGGTAGATCTGGCACCCTTCCTAATGTTAAAATAGTAAAAGGAAGAGGTTTAAGGGGTTGTCATTTCTAAATTAAACTAAAAAAACAAGTAAGATTGCAGAGATGGATGGTAGGATCAGGTCCAGAGTACAGATCTTGTAGAGAGGGGAATTAAACACAAAAAATGGCAAGAAGCAGCTTGGAGTTTGGTCTTGCTGCATTTAGGTTGAGCTGCTAGGGTTACAGAGAGTTTAGAGTACACCAATCCCTCATCTGGCCATAGGCACAGCTGCAGGGTAGAAGAATCTACTCTATACCAAAGGCTTGAACTGATCTTAAGGGTATGATCTATCTACTTTAATGGTCACAGATCATCCTATAGACTTCCTCCAAATCAAAGGATTAAGGTAGAAGAATCTAATTTAGATCAGAGGTTTGAATTGATCTTAAGGCTATGATCTGTCTACTTCAATGGTCAGAGATCATCCTAGGGATTTCCTCCAAACCAAAGGGTTCAATTAGAGCATTAAAATCTCTGCGAATGCTACAATTACCAGGCCACAGACATAGGCAATTATAGGAGCATCAGATCCAAGGAGATCAAATGGCATCCAAGAGGTCTACCAGTTAAGTGGGTGAGCTATTCTCATCTACACAAAGCTAATCGAGCACCAAATGAAACCAAAGGAACTATAGATCTAATTACAACAATTGAACCAATATTACATTGAATTAAACTGACCATACAATGAAATGTCCTCAGATTTACAGCCTGTGCATCATCTAACCCTCAACAACACTCTCAGCTCTCCCTAATTACATATTCAACCTCTGTCTTTGCTGCTTTCAAGAAATTAGCCAGCCATAGTTGAACTAAAGGAAAAAATTAAAGAATTTCGCTACAAGCTCCGGTTTCTAGAATCGACCCCATTTTCTGACGACTTCCTTCCTTCTTATAGCTTTCTCCTTTAGCCTCAGATCTATTTTTTCTGCCAATTGTAGCTTCTAGAATGATTCTCTTATTCCCTCTTTTATTCCCTTTCTAAAAGGTTCTTCCAGTTCGTTAGAGTTGAGGGAGAGCACGTGGGTCACTTAGGGTTTCCCAGGGCACTTCTAGAAGTCGCGCACCGATCACCAAGGTGCCTCAGTTTGCATGCAATGGGTCACCAACTCGCAGCGTGTGCACAACAACTTTTCTGGGAAGTGTTTAGATCGATTTCAATAGGTTGAGGAGGCTTTCGATAGGTTGAGATCATGAACTTTGGTTCTTTCGCTAGGATTCAGGATCCTATCGAAAGCTTCCGATAGGTTGAATCCTGTAGTTAGAGCTTTAGCATCTGCAGCCTCCATTTGATGTTTTCGATAGGTTGAGCGATCCTTTCGACAGGTTGAGCTCTTGCATAATTGCTTTCGATAGGTTCTCTTCTGGCTCCTATCGACAGGTTCCAGAAGCTTTCGCTAAGTTCACCCACTAATCTGTAGCAACCATTCGATAGGTGGCATTTTCGCGATAGGTTCCAGGATCCTGTCGGTAGGATCACTTTAAGTTCCAGGGGACCTTTCGGTAAGATGCTTCCTGCTTGCTTTCAACTGCCCGATAGGTTCTAGATCCTATCGAAATACTCTGATCTCCATAACTTCTTCCTTTTCAGCCTTCAGATCCTATCGATAGGTTAAAGTAACCTATTGACAGGTTGTTCTTAGCCTATTTTTCTTTTTTCAACACTGCTTTGCTGTTGTTGCATGCCCCAAGTGGTCATTGGTGTGGGGCCCTTTTGTGTGCCATAGCTGAGTTGGAGCTGTGGTGAGAGTTGGACCTTCTTGTAGAGCACTTTTGGGTGGATTTTTGCACTATGACTGCTTATTACTGCTACCTATGAAACATGCTCAACAAGCACTTATTAGTCAACTCATATGTCTATCAAAGCTCATGTTAAGGGATAAAAAGTACTACTGATTAACACACCCTCAAACCTAAGCTTTACTAGCCCCTGAGCAAAGGAAAGATAAAGAAAACTAAAATGCCACTTTTGTAGGGAGCACAGATGCATTTAGCATATGCATCAAGCCTTTTAAACCCCTAGGTGATCCCTAGTGGAGGAGTGAAGTCTCCTAAGGGTTTTCAGTGAAGGTACCAACAAACTTCTCCCATAAGTTAATATTCATGCAGCATGCTAAAACAGAGCTTACGTAAATAAAATGAATTCCACACCATTTCCATTCAATTTTAGAGGATTTTCAGTATAAAAATTACCAGTTCAAAACATGAAATTCTGCTGTAATTCCTTCATCATCAATCAGTTCATGTCAAGGCATTGTGTCTGAAAATTAATGCATAGCTCACCTTTAATTTAAGAATTTTGCTCTGATAATACCCCAAATCTTTGATTTCAGACCCAAATCTTACCAAGGCTGTTCACTCATAACAAAAATAGAAGGGTGCATCATTTCACACAGCTCAACAGCAGTTACAGCCCTCAAATAGGACTATAAGCATGAGCATAGGCATTGCTCTAATTTATGAAATTTTCTAACTCTTTTCACCATAGATCAGACAAATTCGCATCTCCACATGACAGCTCAATCTATTTCAGATTAGTAAGGTCATTTTATTAGGTTGTGATGTGGCTTATGGGTGAGGTTTATAAAGAATGAAAGGGTGGAATGTAATTCAACATTGAGAAATCAGTAAAGGTAAGGAGGTGATTTGCAACTCAACCTTCTTCATTTCAGCACAATTTCATCTACTCCTTGAATTTCCAGATTTGAAATGGCCAGTTTCTAATCCTCTTTTCAGTCTTTTAATGAAATGACTTCTCTTTCACATTCTTTTTGTTTGATTTTCCTTTTATTTATTTATTTATTTATATATATATATATATATATATATATATATATATATTTTTTTTTTTTTATGGGCTAGAATGCCACAATACCACCAAATGTGCTTTCTTCTTTCTCAACCAACCATCAAACCAACTCTACCTTCTGAAATCTCAGAGTGAGGGTCAGGCTGTATCAGGTCACTAAGGTTTTGGGTTCAAAATTTCTGGTTTCTATCAAAGAAAAACTGTGATTTCAAGGCTCAAATGGTGTATATCAAGGGCAGTTCAAAGGTGGGGTCATTTTAGGCTCAAATTGTCCAAGGGATGGCCTTACTTCATGTCCTCAATATCATGAATGCTATCAAGCTGTTTTAACTCGGGTTTGCCTAACTTCTAGTGATCGAAACTTGATCCAATCAGTCCTTAGAGCAGAAAAATTGCCAAGACACTCTTCAAGAAAAATTTTCAAGCTCAAACCTCACTGGGTATGACCTTCCGTCAAATTTTTTGGGGTGTATCCTTACAGTTTTCTCTCATTTTTGGTTCACTAAACATCAATTTTTGAAATTTTTTGACATTTGGTTCATAAAAAATGTTAAAACTACAGCTCATTTTACTTTTAAAAAGTTTTTTATTTCCTCTTTTCCAAAAATCAGGTGGGAAATCACTTTATTTTCAAAAACATTTTTCAACATAGCTGCACTAGCATTAACTCATTTCATTCATTGGCACACCTGCCATATCCCCAAACCTAAACTAAACAGTGTCCTCACTGTTTTAACATATTGGATGTAGCAGTGAATAGCCAAGACATAATATTAAAAACAAAGGGGTACTGAAATTGCCAAACATGCAGTACACAGAAATAAAACAACCATCACAAAAAGAGAATACTAACAAGGTATTTCATTATAAATGTGAAAAAACAGTGATTACAAAGCAAATGCAGGACAAATCTGAGAATAACATCTATATATTGGTAAAATATTCATCTGCAGATAAAAAGATTCTTCCTCCTGGCTCAGGAATATCCTCAACCTGCTTCATGTGGAAGAGGAACTGCAAGCTAGGAGGTGGGGGGAAGAAAAGGAAAAAGAAGAAAATAAGAGTCAGGGGGCAGGTGGTGGAGTAGCTGAAGAAGATGGGGGTGGTGATGCAGGTGGTTCGGTCTTCTGCCTCTTCTTCTTTCTTCTCCTCCTTAGCGAGGATTCACTGCACTTCTTCGTACTCATCCCATAAAAATTGCAAGGGATCAGGCTCGACTGGTGGTGGCGGTGGTGGCCAGACGGGGTAGAACTTGGTCGGCAAGTCTTTGGGTTTGTCATCTGCCATGATTGGGGTTATGGAAGGGCTGAAGAGTTCAGGAGGGAATTGATGTGAAAGGACTGGACGAGGCTGATATTTAAAGCGCATGGCCTGTGGAATATGGATCGGTATAATAAATTGCTCACATTCTTCCAAGCTTAATTGTTGAAAATGAAAGTGGGAATAAATGGAGCGGTGGTTGTTGTATGGGGAATAGAACGCGGACTACATGTTGGGCTATTTTTAGCAATGGTGGTTAAGTCAAGGAAGTATGCGCAATGAATGCTGAGACCCCGATTTGTGGATAAGGATGAGAACGCGCTCCGACAGGGTTCGCTCCGTAGCCACGACAAATGAGGAGAGAGAGCTAGGGTTTGCAGTATGTGTCAAATGGAAGATACTGACCTAATGATAGGTTTATAAACAATGAAAAACAATTTTGATAGGATGAATTAAACGATTTCGATAGGATGGATTGAATGATTTTGATAGGATAAAGCGTCCTATCGAACACTATAAAAGTACAGCGTGTAGATGGAATACTTCGATAGGTCAATCCTTCCTATCGATAGGTTCATGACGTGCATGATTTATCCATTCGATAGATTTTCGATAAGTATCTAGAACCTATCGAAAACTTCTATCTGACCTTTTGAACTTATCGAAAAGCTGTTTTCACCTATCAACAAGTCTTCATGCCTATCGAAGCCCTCAAATGGCCTATCAAAATCGTCAAATGACCTGTCGAAAATGACAAATGACCTATCGGCAGGTCTCATATGCACATAAAAATAGCTTTTTCATGTTGTCTTCAGCCTCAGCACCTAGCAAACTCTTTAGCTGTGCTTCCATTCACTATGTTTTCATTATTTACACACTCCCATGGTCCCTGAACTATTAGCTAGATCGAGATGATGACCTAATCCCAGCAACTTTATTGAACACAAGAGAACAAAACTGAGCAAAATCAAACTATGGTACATATGATACAAACGGAAATCATGTATAACTTGGACGGTCCTGAAGATCAATGGTCTCCTCAGGTGCACAAATTTTTTTAACACAAATTTTTAACCTTTGGCCATTGACTTTCATGACCCTACCATCTTTAGGGTCCTTGATTTCTACAGCTCTAGATGGGGACACATGTAAGACTGTGTAAGGCCCATCCGATCGCGACTGCAATTTGCCCAGAAAGAGTTTCAATCTTGAATTGAATAACCATACCTTGGCACCTATTTTGAATTCTTTCTGCAGCAGGTGCATGTCATGAAAGGCCTTGATTTTGTCTTTGTAAATCCTTTCATTTGAATATGCTTCCATCCTCAACTCCTTAAGTTCAGCTATTTGCAATTTCTTGTTCACACCAGTAGAGGTTAAGTCAGAATTTAGTATTTTAATGGCCCAATATGCTCTATGTTCTAACTCAACAGGCAAATGACATGCCTTGCCATACACTAACCTGAATGGGGACATCCCTATGGGGGTTTTATAGGCAGTCCTATAAGCCCACAAGGCATTTGGAAATTTTATGGACCAATCCCTCCTATTAGCGTGCACAGTCTTCTCTAGGATGTGTTTGATTTCTCTGTTGGAAATCTCTACTTGCCCACTGGTTGTGGGTGGTAGGGAGTAGAAACTCTGTGGGTCATAGAGTATTTTTCCAACAATTTTTTAAAAGGTTTGTTGCAAAAATGGCTGCCTCCAGAACTTGATGACAACCTTGTGGTCATTTGTTCTTGTAGCTATGGCCTCTACCCATTTGGACACATAGTCCACAGCTACAAGAATGAAATTATAACCATAGGAGGGGGGAAAAGGTCTCATAAAATCAATTCCCCATATGTCAAATAGTTCAACAACAAGCACAGGTTGCAGGGGCATGGAGTTTCTCTTTGTAATACTTCCCATTTCTTGGCATTTAGAACAGGCTTTGCAGTGCTATATGGCATCCTTGAATAGAGTGGGCCAATAGAAACCAGATTAGAGCACCTTTGCAGCAATCTTGTTGCCACTGAAATGGCCCCCACAAGCCTGTTCATGACACATGGTTAGAATATTTTTGAACTCAGCTTCAGGTATACATCTTCCTATTACCCGGTCTGCACAATATTTAAATAGGTAGGGATCCTCCCACATGTAATATCGAATCTCTGAAAAGAACAGACTTCGATCATCCTTACTCCAATGTGGGGGTATCCTTCCCACAGCCAGATAGTTTACTATATTGGCAAACCAGGGCATACTTATCTCTACAGTAAAAAGCTACTCATCTGAGAAAGAGTCATTGATGGGCAAGCTCTCTATATCTGCATGTGGAATCCTTGACTAGTGGTCTGCAACCATATTTTCAACCCCCTTCTTGTCTTTTATTTTCAAGTTGAATTCCTGCAAAAGAAGAATCCATCTAATTAGTCTGGCTTTGGCTTCCTTCTTAGACAAGAGGTATTTTAAGGCTGAATGGTCAGTGAATACAGTGATCTTGGATCCAAACACATATGATCTGAACTATTCTAAAGCAAATGCAATGGCTAGTAGCTCCTTTTCAGTCGTGGTGTAATTCAATTAAGCATCAACCATTAATTTACTAGCATATGCCACCACACATGGTGCTTTGTCTCTCCTTTGTCCTAGCACTGCACCAATGGCAAAGTCTTATGCATCACACATCAGCTCAAATAGCAGAGAAAAATCAGGGGCTTAAAATATAGGAGCAGTAGTCAAATAGGTTTTTAGAAGTTCAAAAGTAGCTAGGCATTCCTCATTGAACACAAATGGAACCTCTTGACACAGCAAGTGACAAAGAGGCATGAAAATTTTGCTAAAGTCTTTGATGAACCTCCTGTAGAAACCAGCATGGCCCAAGAATGACCTGACTTGTTTGAAAGTTTTGGGAGGGGGCAAATGTGCTATTAGATCAATTTTAGCTTGATCAACCTCTATTCCTCTTTGGGAAACAACATGTCCTAGGACAGTTCCTTGAGTCACCATGAAATGACTCTTTTCCTAACTCAGAACCAGGTTGGTCTCCTCACACCTTTGCAGCACCAGGCTGAGATGGTGCAGGCATTGACTAAAATCATCTCCAAAAATAGAGAAATCATCCATAAAAATCTCTAAAAACTTATCAATCATGTCAAAAAAGATAGAATACATGCAGCTTTGAAAAGTGGCAGGTGCATTACATAGTCCAAATGGCATCCTTCTGTATACAAAGGTTCCAAATGGACAAGTGAATGTGGTTTTCTCTAGATCCTGAGGGTAAATAGAAATCTGATTGTACCCTAAATAGCCATCAAGAAAATAGATGAAAGCCTTACCTGCCAACTTATCTAAGATCTGATCTATAAAGGGCAATGGAAAGTGATCTTTGCTAGTTTTCTCATTGAGCTTGCGATAGTCTATGCATACCCTCCAACCAGTTGTCTATCTAGTTGGAATCATCACACCTTAGTCTGCTTGAACGATTGTGATCCCAGATTTCTTGGGCACCACCTGGGTAGGTGCCACCCATTGAGAATCTGAGATGGGGTAAATGACCCCAGCATCAAGGAGTTTAACTACTTCCTTCAGTACAACTTCCTGCATGTGTGGGTTGAGCTTCCTTTGCGTCTCTCTAGAAGGTTTAGAACCTTCTTCAAGATGGATTTTGTGCATGCACACTGCTGGATTTATCCCCCTCAAATCAGCAATAGTCCACCCTATCGCTCTCTTATGTCTTTTTAACACACAAAGCAATTCTTCTTCCTGCTCAAGGGTGAGAAAAGAATAAATTATCACTGACAGTTTGTGATTGGCCCCTAAAAAGGCATATTTCAAAGATTTTGGGAGTTGCTTCAATTTCACATCTGGGGGACTGATAAGTGAAGGCAATCGGGGTTCCTTAGAAGGTGGTAGAAGGGGTAATAGAGCAGGAGTCCATGGGTGGTGCTTTGTTGGCTCTTTGAATTCAATTTTAAGCTTTTGCTTTTCTCGATTTATTCAAAAAATTCTACAAATTTTTTGCACATGAAATGGCAATCCTTATTTTATGACAAAATCATCTTGAATCTCTCAATGGTGAAAGTCCTCAGTTGGGTCTTGAGCAAATGAGATAATGCCCTTCCTCAACTGACTTGTCTTGGACATGAGAAAAAACTTGGCCAAAAACTGACATTGAAGGTCACTCCAGGACTGAATGCTGTTGGTCGGAAGCATTAACAACCAAGTCCTGGCCCTATCCTTTAGTGAAAAAGGAAAGAGTCTCATCTTGGTTGCTTTCTCCCCCCAACCTGTGATATTGAATATAGTGCACAGTCCTAGAAATTCATCAATGTGCTTATATAGGTCTTCTTTGGTCAGGCCATGGAATGAGGGTAGCATTTGGATTGTGGATGGCTTGATCTCATAGTTCCCTTGACCAGTAGGGAATTGAATGCGGAAGAGAGAGAGTTGTAAACCCCTGGTGCATTGAATTCCTTCAAGGTTCTAGGTTGTTGTTGCTCACTGTTAAGCACTGATTTTTGCCACTTTCTACACCTTTAAACTTGACTTTTGCAGCAAGGAGTTAATTTTGTCCTTAGTGTAGTTTTCAGCTGAAAAGTACCATTTAGAGGATTTTTAGAAATAATTAACAAGCTGAAAGAGAGATCTGGAAAGAGTGGGCTATGGCTTGTTGATAAGGAAGAAAATAGCAGCAACAAGGTGGAATGGAATGGCTTTAGCTCGATAGAGGTGCCTTGAGAGCCACTCTCAAATTACTGCAAGCCTAACCAATCCTAAGGTTTCAACTCTATGCCCATTGCAGCAACAATATATTCTGGATGAATTCAACAATATATTCTGGATGAATTCAAGCATTTTAGATGCAAGTTACACTCATGTGCATGCACATGAGTTGCACACATCCAAAGCTCCAAAGAGAAAGCTGCGCATTTAAACCTCTCGGATTAGTGCTGAAACAAAGGGACTGCAAAGGATCACCTTCAACCCAAAGCTGTAGAAAACTCCAAAACTGCAGCTTCCAACCTCGTGAACCTATCGAATGTGTTGAAATTGAGTGCACCTAACATGTCGACCTCTGCTTTGATCTTGTCGACAAGTTAAAGCTGCAACCCCCCAAATCTATCCTCCCAAGCAACCTATCGAGATGTACATCTCAGCTGGGCGACATGCAGCTCCAACATCTCCAAACTGCAGCAGCCATAAAAGGGTTCAGCATTTAAATCCAAGCTACAAATGTGTTGACATGTTAGAGTGCGTCTCCAGAACCTATGGAGCAGAACTAATGCTGGAATTGCACCTGTCAACCTGCATACAAGATGGTTTTCAAAACTCTTGAGTTTCAGCAAAGTGCAGCAGCACCATTGGCTTGAAAGCATGCACCAGCAGTAACCTCTCAGCAAGCATGAGCCGTAGCCATTAAACCAGCAGCTAAACCTGTCAACTACCTACCGAGCAGATCAGCTGCCTCCCATGCAAGAAAGTCACGAGCAGTGCAACAAGCTTACTCGTTCAGCTGCAGAATGAACCTATTGAATACTCCAACCCAGCTGCAGCCTTGCACCTCCATCCTATCAACATGCTCAGCTGTAACCCCACCTGTTCATCCTATCGAACAATTGGTCTAGCAGCTCTTGCACCTATCGATAGCTTCTCCATGCAAACCCTGAACCTATCGAATGCCTGAGTTGCTATAATTCATCTTTTCGAAAGAGTATTCGCAGCCAACCTATCGAATACTACAAAGCTGTAGCTTTAAACCTGTCGACACCTTGCTGCACTTACCTCTTCATCCTATCGAATGCAACAACTTGCACCTATCGACTTTCTCAGCAGCTCCAAGCCTCAAACCTGTCAAATGGTTCAAGCATGTGCACCTTCAGCCAACTCCACGAAGGGAACTTCAATCCCATCGAATGGATGAGCCTCCAAAGGAACCTATCGAAATTTCCAACTGCAGCCCCATTTTCCATCCTATCGAATTCTGCAGCTCCCACCTTCAAACCTATCGAATACTACAAGCAAGTAGCAGCCTTCTAGCAAACCTGCATGCAACTTTCAACAGCAATCCAGCCCACATCACCCGTTGACCGCCTAGATATCTCAATCCGTTGAGATGCCCAACCTCCGGCTTTCTCCAATCGGCCGATGTGCAATCAAGATCCTATCCAACGGTCGATTTCTCAGAAAGCCTCTCAAATCTGGCATCTTATGTGTAGCTGCATTTGCATATATATATATATATGCTTCTTGCTTCAGTTGAAAAACCATACCATAGCAGCCTTTGACCGCTTAAATCTCTCAACCTGTCAAGAAGCCCAACCTCTAGCTTGCCCCAAATCTTTCAAGATGCAGTCAAGATCCTATCCAACCATCGAATTTAAGGAAAACCCCTAAGACCTGGCGTTTTAATTGCAGCTATAGTTACATCTATATATTTACTTCTTGTTTCAGCCTCCCATTGCAACCTGTCTAAGGGTTCTTTGGACTACAGGGATTGGGGATATTTTGGGGACAGCCAAGAACAATTATTTTGTGGGCAATCACTTGAGGTGTGCAACTGGAAAAAGGGGCAGTTTGGGTCCATTTTGCAAACAACAAGTATAGAGTTGAGTAGCTGAGTATTTGTGGCTAAACAAGGGCAAATTCAGAACTCCAATGCACAGAAAATGCTGCACATGGGTAGGAGCTAATTTTTGGCGGGAATGCAACTGAAGCACAACAGAAGGGATTCATCTCTGCTCTCTGATTGGCTGAAACCCAAGGCATATGTATAAATACCCATCTATTTTGCTGTTTTTCTTCAGCAAGGAAAGTAGGAACAAAGGAATAGCCTGAGTTCTCCTTAGCTCATTTAGGTTTAGCTTAGGTTTTTATTTTCCTTTTTCTGTTCCCCCTTCTCTCTCTAATCTAACCTGTTGGATTAGATCTAGATAGCAGCTCATATCTGTTTTGTAATTGTAATTTCGGCATGAAGAAATGTGGATCGATGCACAGACTACAGATCTGAGAGCATTCCATTGTAAGAGTGACCTTGTTTGCAATGTAAATGTTGTTTTCAATATTTTAATTAGATCTAATAATTTTTTTATTCCTTTTGGTGCTCGATCGGATTTGTGTAGAGGAGTTGCTTGATCAGCTCGCCCACTTAACTGGTAGACCTCTTGGACATCATCTGAATTCCCTGGATCTGATATCCCTGTAATTTTCTGCGTCTGTGACCTAGAAATTGCAGCATCTGTAGTGGTTTTAATTATTCTAATTGAGGCTCTGGCTTTGTAGGAGATCTTTAGGATGGTCTGTGACCATTAAAGTGGACAGATCATAACCTTAAGGTAAATCTAAGCTCAGGCCTCAATTGGATTCATCTGCTGCTCTCCATGGATTCGATAAAGTCTATAGGATGGTCTGTGACCATTAAAGTGGATAGATCATAGCCTTAAGACCAAGTGGATCCTGTGATTTGGAGTGGAATTTATACCCTGCAGTTGTGCTTGTGGCCAGCTGAGGGATGGTTGCATATCCTCAGATCTTGATCTGTTTTGCAATAAGAACCAAGTCCTAGCTGCCTATTTCTCACCATTTGATCTTTATTTGTCCATCCATCTTCCTCCATATTTTAGTTTAGTTTCATTTTAGTTTTGTAGAATTAGATCTAGTGACACAGAAAAACTCTCTTTTTTTTCCTGTTTTCATAGAATTGCCAGATCTGTAGTCAGATCTGGAGGTCTACTATACTCCTTCTAGGTTTAGATCACTACTCCCAGTGGGACAAACTCTTACTTATTAAAACTTGCTACAAAGGACCCTGTATCTTGCAGGTTTAGGATATTTTAGATGTGCTGAATCCATCTTCTGTTTTACTTTATTTTTATTTTGCTTTTATCATTACACAATAAATCAGCACATTGAAAATCCCCAACACTCACCCATTTTAGCAAATCCAGGTGCAGCAGGTGTGGGTGAAATTTATTTAGTCCTATGGATTCTTTCAACCTCTGAATCTAATGGAACAATATGAGGATTAAGAGTTCTCCTTCCAAACATACACCACCCACAATCTTAATGCACACACAATGCACAACTAATTTATCACAACAATCAGGAATCAACACAATATAAATCCACATATCAGAAAAATAAAAGGAGTAGAGGAATGCAAACTTTAGCACAGCCTCCGGCACAATGTTCCTCTGTAAACATAGCTTCCAATCTGTTAAAAATAACAAAACTACTACAAAACAGCAGAAATTTAAATAGCAGTTAGTGGAAAACTAAACAATATATTGCAAATCTACAATCTATGCTAAAACAAACTTAGATCTACCAATTTCAAGCACACATCTCCCAGGCAGCGACGCAAAAAACTTGTTGGGATTCTACATTGTGTTCAAAAAGAAGTTTAAAATCAGACAATTAAAGAGTCTATAGATAGCACACACCAAGGCAGGCTCACACACAGTCCTGCAAGTATTCAGGGCCTGTTGTAGAAAGTTTTAAAAAGGTAAGTAAGGGAATTTCCACAAGGAAATGTGAGTTAAAATCAGGTAAATCTCCAGATCTGTGGTAGATCTGGCACCCTTCCTAATGTTAAATTAGTAAAAGGAAGAGGAGAGGTTTAAGAGGTTGTCACTTCTAAATTAAACTAAAAAAACAAGTAAGATTGCTGAGATGGATGGTAGGATCAGATCCAGAGTACAGATTTTGCATAGAGGGGGAATTAAACAAAGAAAATGGCAAGAAGCAGCTTGGAGTTTGGTCTTGCTACATTTAGGTTGAGCTGCTAGGGTTACAGAGAGTTTAGAGTACACCAATCCCTCATCTAGCCATAGGCACAACTGTAGGGTAGAAGAATCTACTCTATAACAAAGGCTTGAACTGATCTTAAGGGTATGATCTGTCTACTTTAATGGTCATAGATCATCCTATAGACTTCCTCCAAATCAAAGGATTAAGGTAGAAGAATCTAATTTAGACCAGAGGTTTGAATTGATCTTAAGGCTATGATCTGTCCACTTTAATGGTCACAGATCATCCTAGGGATTTCCTCCAAACTAAAGGGTTCAATTAGAGCATTAAAATCACTACAAATGCTGCAATTATCAGGCCACGGACACAGGCAATTGCAGGAGCATTAGATTTAGGGAGATTAAATGGCATCCAAGAGGTCTACCAGTTAAGTTGGTGAGCTATTCTCATTTACACAAAGCTGATCAAGCACCAAATGAAACCAAAGTAACTATAGATCTAATTACAACAATTGAACCAACATTACATTGAATTAAAATGACCATATAATGAAATGTCCTCAGATTTGCAGTCTGTGCATCATCTAACCCTCAACAATACTCTTATATCTCCCTAATTACAGATTCAACCTCTCTCTTTGCTGCTCTCAAGAAATTAGCCAACCATAGTTGGACTAAAGGAAAGAATTAAAGAATTTTGTTGCAAGCTCTGGTTTTCTGAATCGACCCCATTTTCTGATAGCTTCTTTCCTTCTTATAACTTTCTCCTTCAGCCTCAGATCTATTTTTCCCGCCAATTGCAGCTTTTAGAATGATTCTCTTATTCCCTCTTTTATTCCCTTTCTAGAAGGTTCTTCCATCTCGTTAGAGTTGAAGGGGAGCACGTGGGTCAGTTAGGGTTTCCTAGGGCACATCTAGAAGTCTCGCACCGGTCACCAAGGTGCCTCAGTTTGTGTGCAACAGGTCACCAACTCGTAGCGTGTGCATAGCAACTTTTTTGGGAAGTGTTTAGATCGATTTCGATAGGTTGAGGAGGCTTTTGATAGGTTCAGATCAAGAACTTTAGTCCTTTTGCTAGGATTCAGGATCCTATCGAAAGGTTCCGATAGGTTGAATCCTGCAGTTAGAGCTTTAGCATCTGCTGCTTCCATTTGATGTTTTCGATAGGTTGAGCAATCCTTTCGACAGGTTGAGCTCTTGCATAATTGCTTTCGATAGGTTCTCTTCTGGCTCCTATCGACAGCTTCCAGAAGCTTTTGCTAAGTTTGCCCACTAATCTGTAGCAACCATTCGACATGTGGCATTTTCACGATAGGTTTTAGGATCCTGTCGATAGGATCACTTTGAGTTCCAGGGGATCTTTCGATAGGATGCTTCCTGCTTTCTTTCAACTGTCCGATAGGTTCCAGATCCTATCGAAATACTCTGATCTCCACGACTTCTTCCTTTTCAGCCTTCAGATGCTATCGATAGGTTGAAGTAACCTATCAACAGGTTGTTCTCAGCCTATTTTCCTTTTTCAATGCTGCTTTGTTGTTGCTACATGCCCCTAGTGGTCATTGGTGTGGGGCCCTTTTATATGCCATAGCTGGGTCTGAGCTGTGGTGAGAGATGGACCTTCTTATAGAGCAGTTTAGGGTGGATTTCTGTACTATGACTGCTTATTACTACTACCTATAAAACATGCTCAACAAGCACTTATTAGTCAACTCATAGGTCTATCAAAGCTCATGTTAAGGGGTGAAAAGTGATACTTTTCTCTGATTAACACAACCCCACCACCGGAGCAGACTCAAATATCCCAAGTTGCAGGTGCAAGACTACATCTCTGTAGACACCCCCATTTTGCCCTCTCAGAATATATAAATCAGTTTGGTCAACCTTTGACCTCGTAACCCTAATTGAGTTCATATGCCGAAAAAATAGTATATGGTTGGACACAGGCTGAAACAATAGCTATGTGGCTCAGGACCCATGACCTTAAATTGGGAACCATGTACTGAAACAATAGCTCTGTGGCTCAGATCCTAACATAGAGAGGCTATATACTGAAATAATAGTATATAGTCGGAATGCGGATTGAAATAATAGTCTTACATTTCAGACCCTTAACCCTAATATTGGGACCATATGTTAAAATAATAGTATATGGCTGGACACAGGCTGAAACAATAACTCTGTGGCTCAGGCCCCATGACCCTAATGTGGGGACCATGCACTGAAACAATAGTACATGACTGAACACAGGCTGAAACAATAGCTTTGTGGCTCAGATCCTAATGGAGGGAGATTATATGCTGAAACAATATTATATAGTCAAATGCAGGTTGAAACAATAGTCTTGGACAGCCCCGAATTACGCACCTAAAACCACACGCGCAATTCGATTGCGCGCAAAACCATATATGTGCAATCAGTCCCCCTTTCAGACCAAACTTCCTTTCCTAAACTACCTCGAGACTCGATCACGTGCCCCACATGAGACGCGCGATCGAATTGAGCGCCCCACCATCGGCTCACAATTGGCTTACGCTCGACCTAGTCTTATCGTACTTGACCCCCATGCTTCCTCGATTAAGCACTTCCAAAGAGGCGCTTAATCGGATTGTGCACCCCAAAATGAGCGCACAATTAGTCCTAACATTGTTAGAACTAGGAAACTCACTTAGCAAGTCAGCCAGTCACTCACTAAGTCGGTGACCGACCCAAACCGATTAAGCATCGGGAGACCGACGAGCAATCCAGTTAAACGCCTGAAATAGAGCGTTTGATTAGAGAAAAAGCTATAAAATATTTTTTTCTAATTCGCCCTAGGAGAGGCTGGTAATTTTGAGAGAACGGATTTTTTTAAAATTTCAAAACCAGAGAACTCCGAGAACGAACCCATAGAGGAACATAGCCATGATTTCTAGATTCAAGCTTCGAATCTTCGAGATTTATCTCCGCAGGCCCGGCCCTAGGTAAAAAATTCAACCTTTAGCCTCGACCCCTTAGTTTAATTTTAGTTCTTAGACCTAGGACTTCTCTTAGTTTTAATTATTAATATTGAATTTTCAATTTTAGACCGTAGCACCCCCTTTTTAGACCGTAATTTTTAATATCTGGTTCTAGTTCTCCGTTTCTAGAACCAGTCCTTAATCTAATGGTGTAATTCACCGACCCAGACTCAACTTCGTTCTAAAATCTTAATCTCAATTTCTATCATTAATCTTTGGTTCTAGTACTTAGGTTCTAGAACCAACCCTTAATCAAACGGTCTGATTTTCTAATTTCGGACCCGAATTCAGTCCTGGAATTTTAAATTTTAGCTTTAATTTCTTAATTCAATATTTCTAAAATCCCAAATATTCATTTAGTTTTCTAAAACTCTAGTTTCTTAATTTAATTCAGAATTATAATCCCGAAATCGACTCTGAAAATCTAAAAATATCAATATTATAATCCGAAATCTAAATTATCCACCCGATTTGCCCAAGGGAGCTTATGGAGGGTACTCAAGAACGAGGCCAATCCTCCTTACCATAGCGGGCCCAAAACCCCTTTTTTTTTTAGAATTATTTTGTTGCTTTAATTAGCATTAGAAAATCTGTTTCATGACCTTCTCTTAGATTTTTAGTATGATTAATTTACATGCTTTATTTTAATTTAGATCCTTAGAATAATTGCCTTGATTAGAAATCTGATAAAATTAGTTCCTTTATTTTAATTAGATAATTCTAGCATAGTTAATTCCTCGCTTTATTAGATTTCAGTATAGTTAATCCTTTTTTTTATTAGAACTTTAGTATAATTAACTCATTGCTTTGATTACAATTCTAGAAAAAATCAGTTCCTTTATTTTAATTGGATTTTAGCATAGACAATTCATTGCTTTAATTAGAATTTTAGGATAATCAATTTCTCGCTCTGATCAGAATTCTAGTAAAATTATTTTCCTTATTTTAATCAAAATTTTAGTAAAATCAATCCTCCATTCCAATTAAAGTTCTAATAGGACTATTATAATTGCTCTAATTAGAATTTCAGTCAAATTATTATATTTGCTCCAGTTAGAATTTCAATACAATTACCATATTTGCTTCACTTAAAAATTTCAGTATAATTAGCATGCTTGACTTAATTAGAGTTTCGTTAAAATTAACATATTGGCATTCGTAATATAATTAGGAGCCTTAATTAATTAGACTTTCAATAAGATTAGGAAACTCAATTAATTTGACTTCTAATAAGAATAGAACACTTAAACCAAGTAGATTCCTAACAAGATTAGAAGATTAATTCATTAACTACAATAAATTCCCAACTAGACTCACAATAGAATTAGGAAATTTAAACCAATTAGAATCATAACAATCATAGGGGAAGAAAAGAAAACTAAACTATCTAAATTATAAGAAAGAGCTATAGCTGCTGACGTTCAGCTGCTGACGTTCGCAGGCGGGCGATTCAGTAAAGAAGTAACCCACACTCACTCTAAAGCGTGATGACTGACGTGTTGCAGCGTCGTTAAATATCTATAGCTAGCAATCGCAACAACTAGGAATCTTTCTAGAAGACCCCCCTTTTTTATTTTACCTCTACTATTCCAAACGCCGCATCGCTAGAGTCCACTTGGACATAATTGGGCCACTGATTCAACGGGGACCAAAATGAAGCCAAAAAAGTGCACACCAACAGACTGGCGACTGTGATGGGACACTTTTGCAAACTCTTTCTTTCTTAGATAGTTAGTTTCCATTCTATTTTCCTATTCTTTTTTTCTATTTTCCTCGCATTATTTCGGCCCTTTTAAATATGAATCTTCGTTAAAGACTCAAGATTTCTGGTATATGAAGAGTGAGTTTAGGAGACCCATAATTGTGGGGATATCATAACAATCCCATGTACGAAGAAAAACTATCTTACAGTCCTAGCCTACGACAACCTGAGATTAACATAGCTGGTGAATAAGAGAATCCCTTCAATACCCCACACACTGGTAATAATCATAATGGGAGAGATGGTAACACTAGACAAAACCTTACTGCTCAATAAATTGTAGAGCTCACTATTAAGAGAATACAAAGAGGAGATGATGACTCTAAGGAATTGCTTTATGGATTGGTTGCCGTATATGAGACCATTAGGTCACGACAATTTTCAGAAGACCAAGAACGACAAGAAATGCCACCGCCTACCCCAAGCACAGTGTCAGCCCGTGCCACACCATCTTGCTCACACATTCTTCAATGATGACTCTTTAGACAAAGTTTGCTCACGGGTCACTCCAAAAGATAACACCATCAAAGTTGAAGATCTCCCTAAAATGCTCGATGAGTACATGGCCAAGAGAGAGCGTCCCAGTCACTCATTCGGATGCGAAAAATTCTGTCGGGATGTTAAATTTAACTTACCAATAGGATTTAAACCGCCAAAATTTACCAAATATAATGTCACAAAAAATCCAAGCCATCACTTGGCCCTCTTTTGTAACGGTTGTCGACCTATTCATGATAATCAAGGACTTCTCATTCACTATTTTCAACGCTAATTAGAAGGAGAAGCTTGAGATTGGTTTGTGGGACTCCCGCTTTATAAGATAGAAACCTTCGACGATTTGGTTAGTCAATTCCTAGAACAATACAAACACTTGATACATGAGACAGTCAATCTCAACGGTTTGATGGCGGCCAAGCAAGGACCTGATGAAGAGTTTACCGACTTCTTCACTAGATGGAGAAAACTCATAGCCAGGACCGACACATCAATGAAAGAGAAGGACTCAGTGGATATTATCATCTACAATACTAGAGAATCACTAAAAAGTGCACTTGTCTTAAGTGATTGCCTCGACTTCACTGCATTCGACTCCCGGGCATCCCGACTAGCACGACACATTAAAGGCCGAGACGTCGCTCTATCCATAGTCACGTCGAAAGTAGGCTCTTCTAGTGAATCAAAATAAAAAAATAATAAGAAAGCCTTGAGAACCGAACAGGTCAACACAGTTGTCAACCAAGGATAAAACTCCAGGAACAAAAATTTCCAACCGCGAAACTTCGGGCAAAATCAAAATCAACAATGGTACACAAACCAAACCTAAGGCACTAATCAAAAAAGATATGCAAACCAAAACCAAGGCCAGAACCAGAATTACGGCGAATACCAAAACAAGAACTAATATCCTAAGACCTACCAAAACCAAAATACGACACAGAATCGACTGGCTCACACGCCGAACTACAATAACGTACCCCAGCCGCAAAACTTCAACCCAGCTAGAGGCCCCTACCAGCCGAGGAGGGAACACTATCCCCCGTTACCTTATACGATTCCCAACATCTTTCATCTCCTTAACACTCAGAATCTCCTTTGATTCTTACTGGAAAGACCCCGACCATGGCCAACAAACCTAGACTATAGCAAATACTACGCATTTCATCGATACGCGAGACACAACCTAGAAGACTGTTGGGTCCTCCGAGATGTGATCTATGATATGAATGATCGGAACCAAATCGATTGGAAAATGCTTAGGAATCCTAACCCTAACAATAACCAACCCCAACAAAGTTTAGAGATCATTAATAATCTTATGTCTAACCACAACCAAGCAACATCAGCTCAGGTCACCACCGTGGATCTTTCCGATCAATCTCCCTTCTAGCCCTCAACCTCAATCACTCGCATCCAACCTTCTAATACTTTTGCCACACCTACAAGAGTTCCTTCATCCCTGCATCCCTCAGCTTTGATCACTCGTATTGCCCTGTTGAGTCCACCGCCTTACCCAAAATTCACTCAGATACGAGTCCACTCCTTTAGGGCCCGGAGACCATTCGTCCATAGTCACCCACCATAACCTTTAACCCCTTCAAATCCTGAACCAACACCAATGCCACTCCCTTCATCCAATTTTAAACTTGAGTACGGAGATCATGTTCTTCAAACTGCAGCCCAAATTGCTGCATGGGTAAAAAGTATCACCCGAAGACTCCAAGTCGAGAAAATGAAGCAAAGACTAAATGTTCACTAAGCATAGAAGAAAGCGAGTGAGAAGAACATCCCGACTCATGCGAGACACTGGTCTTTTCTTTCTTCGAAGAAGAGGATTACACAAAGTACCTCCCACCTTGGAGCGACACCGTGCGGGTACGCGCCCCAACCTCGAATTTCACTCACTTCACAAACACATCAGCGTTGAGTAGCAACGGGTTTGGTCAATAACCGACTTGCCCAATTCTTAAATTAGGAACCAATTATCCACCTCCACCCTTCCCTCGAAATAAAGATTTCACGAACGCACAATCATCAGAGGGGAACGTGCAAGAAAGAGAAGTTAACTTGCCCCCCCCGCCTCACGTTATCCCTCCAACAATCCCTGCACCTCAACCACTCCAACCACCTGCACCCAAGGCTCATCGGCCAGACAAAGAAATGGCACTCGAGCCAGGGCAAGAATATGACCTTCTGTGGCATCTTCAAAAGATCTTAGCCCAGATATCTATATTGGAACTCCTCAAGAAATTACCTGACCATCGCCGATTGTTGATAAGGACACTTGAAGACACATAAGTGGATGAGGACACCATATTGGATGAGCTATATCAAATCGCCTTGGTCATGGCGTAACCTCCAGCGCTCACTTTCACAGATGCAGACATGCCTAAAGAGTCACTCCATGGGAATGCGGCTCCCATATACCTTACAGTAATAATTAGAGGATTCTTCGTACCCCATGCATTGGTCGACACAAGAGCAAGACTCAATATTTACCCTCTCATAATGTTAAAGACGCTCAAATATATGGAGTAGGATGGCAGGCCCTCGGCACTGTCACTCATAGCTTATGATGGCTCACATCGCTTTATCAAAGGAACTATTAAACTCCATGTTCGCCTTGGACCTATAATGAAAGACGTTACCTTTCATGTTTCTAATTCTGCTAGTATGTACAATCTTATCTTAGGAAGAAAATGGCTAGAGTCAATGAAGGTCGTCGCATCCACATACCATCAATGCATCAAATTCCCATATGAGGACTCCATCATTTGTATATACGCTGACACACCCTCCAGGAGATGGATACTAATTACGCGGCAAGTATTTTGACAGCCCATGATTTCGTATTGAACACGGGCCATATTTAAAAGACTCAAATCCCTAATGAGACAATCGTTGCAGAAGTCCGTCCCCCTACCCCTCCTAGTTCTCCCCCAACGCATCAATAAAAATTAATGAGGAGAGAGGTTAGCCCAGACCTCACCAAACTTTATGATATCAACCCCTCCCCAACAAAAGGGTGGGACCTCATGTACCAACTTAGATACATCCCCCACACCGAACTCGACAAAGACATAGGGTTAGATTATCAATCGGACGGCCCACAATCTGACTTGTTCCCTACCTCACCCAAATGGTCTCTATATGACCACTTCGTCTATGAGACCACTGAGAAAGTAGATGTACGAAGGCAGAAGGAAGTGTCCTTCACTAGATCCCAAGAAGAGGAAATCGAGAGAATGGCTAAAGCATTCAATGATCTAACCAATCTGAACGACGATATTGATAAACTACTCGAAATAGTCAAACCCTTTTTTGACACTAAGGAGTTTATAGAAGAGAGGAAGAAAGAACCTCCTGAACTTGAGCCGTAAGTAAAAGATTGGGAATCCACTGACGACGAAGATTTCCACATAGCTGCCTTGCAAGATAGTGAAGATCACTAGCACTCAACATGGGAAGAGGATGACACCCTACAAGAAAATTTTAACTCGTATAGCATCCGCCTCAGGCTTAACCTTGGGGGATGGGAATGCCACTGGGACTCTCCTTGTATCTCTCACCCATACCAACCCCGCTGTAGCGCATGCACCAGCATATTAGAACGCTTCGCTAATTAGATCTAACATTCTGTGATAAAAGAATCGAATCACTCTAACCTCGTGATAACAACAACAAGTAATGAGCTACCAGCTCGGCCACCGGCATAAGAAGCAGAAAATTCCAATAGTCATTTGGTTGACCTAGGGGGAAACACCCACATCGCCCTCATAGAGTTTGAAGAGGAACTTGAGCTAGACACTTCTTCACCCCAAATGTGCCATAACTCCAAATATTCCAGAAATCTCTCGAGGAAGAGTGGCAACCTCCCCCGAGTGATGACGAGGACTACTGGATAGACCTCCCTGCACTCGAGTTAGCAGAGCAAGCTAACCTAGGACTTCAAGCACTGTTAGATCAAGAAGATGAATTCGATATCATCTTCGACTCTAACTTAGAAGGATGGGAATGTCCTTGGGGATCTCCCTCCATTTCTCACTATTATCAGCCTCGCTGTTGAGCATGCGCGCTCATCCTAACATATTATAAATTTTAGGGGAAAGAACTCACTACCCCTGATGATCCCTTAGGAGATCACCCTCAGCCAGAAGAACAACTATGTTACAACTCAGAGGAGGATAGTTCAGTCAATTATGATCTCTAGAGCCTCTTAGAAGAAGAGGCGATCAACATGATAGAGGAAATCCGAGCGTTAGTGCCACTGTCACCAGCATCGCTTATTCAAAAATCTCCTCAGATGAGGACTCTAAAAAAACATGTCAAATTTGGCACAAGTCCACGCTTCTCAAAGAATTGCCCGAACGGCTCCAGCAGGCATCTCGTTCCCTCAGTTAGAGGAAGTAACTCTCCCGACGCCCCTTGAGGCGACCGACCCTGTACCATGCTTATTATCAAAAATTAAAAAAATAGAAAAATTAGAAAACCCTAAAAATTTAGAAACACAAAATCCAAAAAAATCAGGAAACCTCATAAAAGAAAGGGAACCCTTCGTCCCGAATCAAGTTTGTGACCAACAAGGAGATTGTTCTCCTAAGACTTCTATCCCATCTCCCGCACGAGGACGCAAAGCATCCAAGCTAAACAACAAGCCAGTGATCATACCGGACGAGATACTTTATGACTTTGAGTGAAGAATCAATAGCCTTGAGCTTTACCTTACCATAGATCCCTCAGTCATAAATTGCGCGGATGAATGGTTACCTTTTGCAAAATCGAATCCCCAGTGTAGCAATTTTATAATATCTGAGCTTACCGAAGATGAAGAAGAAATACCGATCGCCGAAAAGGAGTCAGACTTTCAACAGGTTATAAAGCATTTCGATGAACAAACCCAAGCTGTCGCGGAACCTACAGAAGAAATCAACTTTGGCACTGAAGAGAAACCCAAGAAGCTACTAATTAGTGCAACGCTCAACCTCAAGGAACGTCAATAGATTGCATAAGTCCTACAAGAACACCTCGACTCCTTTGCATGGTCCTATGAAGATATGCCTGGTTTAAATCAAAGTTTAGTAGAACATCACCTTGTCTTGGAACCCGATGCAAAGCCCGTTAAGTAAAAACTCTGTAAGATGCACCCACAAACTGCCCTTCAAATTAAAGAGGAAGTTGACAAATTACACAAAGCTAAATTCATCTGAGTCGTCCTCTACCCCAAATGGGTCGCCAACATAGTACCTGTCACTAAGAAAGATAGCAGAGTATGAGTTTTCATTGACTGTCCAAAAACTCAATCAGGCATGCCCAAAAGATGACTTTCCACTTTCGCACATTATCACTCTAGTCGACAACACCGTTGGACATGAGATGCTATCCTTTATTGACAGTTTCTCTGGATATAATCAGATCAAATTAGTAGAGTTTGACCAAGAGAAGACTTCTTTCACCACAACATGAGAAATTTATTGTTACGTCGTCATGCCTTTTGGGCTAAAGAACGCAGGAGCCACATGCCAACGTGCCATGATGGCTATTTTTCATGACATGATGCATAAATGTGTAGAAGTCTATGTGGATGATATATTAGTGAAGTCCCAAACATGAGTAGGACATATTGAAGCACTCCGACTGATACTACAAAGAGCCAAGAAGTATCAGCTGAAAATGAACCCAAAGAAGTGTGTCTTCGGAGTCACCTCCGAAAAATTATTCGATTTCATAGTCAACAAGCGAGGGATCGAAGTCAACCCTACAAAAGTCAGAGCCATCCTTGAGATTCCACCTCCCAGTAATATCAAAGAATTATGAGGTCTGATAGGAAGATTGCAATTCATTAGGAGATTTATCTCCCAACATTCAAATAGATGCAATCCTTTCTACAAACTACTTAAAGGAGGGGCTGAGTACAAATGGGATGACCAGTGTCAGCAAGCCTTTACAATATCAAGAAGTGCCTCCATAACCCACCAATACTATCGCCACCAGTTCTCGGAAGACCTCTTATCCTATACCTCTCATCGAACGATTAAGCAATGGGAGTGATTCTGGGACAATATGAAGAAGACGGCAAGAGAGAGAGGGCTATCTACTACCTTAGTAGGACGATGGTCAAGTACGAACGAAAATACACTTCGATGGAGAAGACCTACCTCACATTGGTGTGGGCCTCAACCAAATTACGGCACTACTTCGAAGCACATAAAATACTCGTACTAGCCCGAATGAACCCTCTGGAGTATGTATTCAAAAAGCCGGCAACCTCAGGAAAGATGGCTCGCTTGCATATGCTCTTACAAGAATTTGACATTACTTACATCAAGTAGAAGTCAATCGAAGGGCAAGCAATCGTCGTTTACCTCACAGATCTCCCACTCCCGAGCAATGAGCCCATACATGTGAATTTCCCTAATGAAGACCTACTCATGATTCATAACGAAGAACTCGATAAGAGGTCATGGACCCTCTATTTCGACGGTGCTCTAAACTATAATGGAAAAGGCAACGGGATAGTCCTAAGCCCCAACGGAGTCATCATACCTAAGGCCTTTCAACTAGATTTCCCTGTCACTAATAACGTCGCAGGCTTTTATAGTTAGACTATGAGCAGCACTATAATTAGGCGTTAAATAGTTGAAATCCATCGATGATTCCAAGCTCATAATCTCGCAAGTTATAGGAGAATGGAAACTAAGGAAAGGAGACTAATGACATATTTAGAAACCGCTCAATATTTGATAAAGAAATTTAAAAGAATCTCTTTCACGTAAATCCCTAGACTAGAGAACGAGCTCACAGATTCCTTAGCCACATTAGCCTCGGTCATCCAGATACCCATCGGCCAAAGTACCAAGACCTTCATCGAAAAGCTGATAGTACCCACCCACGAGGTAGCATGGACCATTAAGAGAGAATACCAATCCTCCCCACAAGCACAGGACTAAATAAAGCAATCACTCTGAAAAAGCACATCAAGGCGAAAATCGAAGTTGTTATGTTCAGATTTGAAAAATCACCAACCGACGATAGATAGCCATGGTATTTTGACATCTGGAACTTCTTAAAGCATCAACACGTCCCTCCATACGCCATGAAGATCGAACAGAAGACTATAAGGAACCGATGCGCCCGATTCTGCATACTCGGTAAAATATTATATAAAAAAGCCTTCACCAAAGGAGTACTACTACGATGTGTCATGACTATCGAAGGACAATACATCATCCAAGAAGCACACACCAGTGCCTATGGCGCCCACTCCAATAGAAAGAGGCTCACCAACCAAGTTACACGACAAGGCTACTTCTGGTTGACGATGATAAGAGACTGCCACCTCTACGTCTAATCTTACAAACAATGCCAAGAACATGTCGCACTCATCAAAGCTCCATCAGTTGTATTGAACACTATGACCTCGCCATGGCTATTTTTGATGTGGGCCTTTGATGTCATCGGACCTTTCACAGACACAGTTGGGAAGACTCACAAGCATACATTCATACTTACAGCGATCGAATACTACACCAAATGGGCAGAAGTTGAATCCTATGCCAAAATCATTACTTCAACACACGTGATGTTTATCGTTCGGAATATCATTGTCGGGTTTGGAGTACCCAGGATGTTTGTCACCGACAATGGGCCATAATTCATCACGGAGAAGACTAAAAAATAATACAAGAAGTTCGGCATCGATCTACGCCACTCATCACCGTTCTACCCTCAAGAAAATTGACAAGCAAAAGTTACGAATAAAATGCTGATTCGAATCCTGAAATGCACAGTAGAAATAAGCAATGGATCTGACTGGCCTGAATGACTACCAGAAGCACTCTGGGCCTATAGGACCTCTATTCTTACTGCCACTAGCCAAACTCCCTACCTCCTTTCCTACGAGATGGAGGCAGTCCTACCATATGAGATATAAGTACCATCCTTACAAATTCAACTCGATAATGAGCTATCCTTATACGAGAGGAGAATTGCCCTACTCACGCAGTTAGAGCAGCTTGATGAAACATGTCTAAGGGCAGCTGATCACGCTCAGGTATATCAGAGCAGAGTGGCTAGGGCTTATGAGAAGAAAGTCATCAAAGGAACCTTTAATATTAGAGAATTAGTCTTAAAGAAAATCATACCTTCCAAGCACGCCCACCCGAAAGGAAAATTGAAATCGAACTGGGAAGTCCCTTATGTTATAACAACCGCATGCCCTGGAAATACATACAAACTGACAAACCAAGACAGGGAAGAACTTCATAGCCCTTGAAACACCATGTACCTTAGAAAATACTATCCTTAGCTCTGTGATCATCACATCCCGTGGTTAAATACTTATACCTATCACCCCTATAGTCCTCACAACCCATTCATTGGTCGTACGCCATCAATTCTAAGAATATCCTTATGACCTCTAATTTATCGCCGATTTTTTTCTCACTCAGGCGATCTGATTAAAGGACTATTGACATACCTAATCTCTTTCAAAAGCATAAGTAACACCCGATCCTTATTTCCTTCCCCCTGTCATTGGAGGAGACGTTAGAGCAAAAAAAATGAAGATGTCAGGTTCAACCAAAACTCGCTATTCTTACGTTAGCAGGATGCTTTCGAAGAATACATATATCAAAAATTTGAGTGAGAGCATTACGATGAATGAACAAGTTAATGAGCTCAGGAGAGCATAAACAAACCATGAGGATATCTCTGGTAACTTTCCTAGAAGTGTATAAGCATACTGCGAGGGCATCCCTGATGTCCCCATACTACTAGATGTTGTCATAAGGTGGCGAGAGGAGGACAAACTCCAGCTAACCATAGAATGTGAGATTTTGATGGTACCGAAACATGACGAAGAGATTAATCATGGTATCCCATATCCCTCTGAGAAAAAGATTTTTACTCATCCCTTTTGGAAAGCATTAGATAGAAACTATTTCCCATATCACTGAGCCTTACCCCCCTCTTTTATTTTTATTTCGGATGATAAATCAGAAGCCTTACCGAATACTTCTAGGAATGAAATTGAAAACCGATGAATGATGACTGATGTAATCAATTACTATACCTACCATACTTCTCCCTAATAACCACGGGATAGGATGACCACCACCCTAAGATAGACCCTTGTATATAACTGACCTAATTAAAATGACCTCCCCCCGGTTCGATGACAGTGCTGATGAACTTTTCTTCAAAACTAACTCACCAAATACCCATGACTGCTTATAGACCCAAAATGCTCATTAATAGACTAGAAAAGCTCCATTGCATCTACACACTAGGGCATTTTTTTGGATTAGAAGGAGAATCAAGTTAGAAGTGGTGACTCGTCCACGGAGAAGATGAGCAATAATTGAATTACCATCCGGAGAATGCTACTGAAGATGTTATACTGCCAACACTACCACGCTCCTACATTGGGGCATTTTATTTTATTATTTTTATTATTTCTGTCTCAGTTATTTGCTTTCCCTATTGCATTATTTTCATTTCAAAAAAAAGGAAAATAGAAAAGAAGGTACATATCCACCCTTATTACCAGACACCCGGTCTGAGATACACCCCCCTTAACAACTAGCAAGGTGGGAGAATATAAATTACTAATAGCGTTACCTTTACATGTATAGATATGAAGCAACCTCCAACCACTACTGGGATAGCTTAGGAAGCATCTAAGTGGTGCTAAAGAAACTAGAAGACAAAAGTAGACGCAAGAGGTAACTAAAAGAAAAAGAGCCAATCAGGTACATCTAAACCAAAAAAAATCTCTATATATATATATATATATCAAAGTTTTCTTTTCTTTTTACATTTTTCACCGGGGGCATCCCCCCTATATATACAATGCACACACACCCCTACTCCCTACGATGTCGCTGGGATGGATGAGTGTCACTGTCCCTAGTATCATATGCTCGGAGGTCCATGGACTGGTCCTCCGAAAAAATGATCTCGACACCCGGAGTCCTCAAAAACTCTAGACGACGAGGCCCCACCATAGAACCCCCCTCACCCATCTGACTAACAGACTGCCTCGATCAAGAATGAGGAGGATACCCCACAAGAATCTCATGAATGACAGAATCCTGACGAGCATCACCCCTAACAAAATCATGAGACGTGTGACAAGACTACCCAGCCAAGGAACCTGTAGCCCTCGACTGTGATCCACCAAGCTAACTAGCCAACCTACGTACCCCCCGCTCACTCCTCATCAGATGATACTGCAGCTGATCTAGGGACACTTGCATCTCTGCCTGCATCGTCTGCACGTCCCCTCTAATGCCTCAGCCTGAGTCTTTTGTGCAACCATAATCTTAACGACTAGGTCATCACGACTCTGTGTCTCCCCAAGGATTCGTCTCACCTCGGGAGTGGTGCGTGCTCGCATCGCCTCTAGGCGCGCCTCCTCAAGCTGGCGAACCTGCGTAATTACACCAAGTCAAAGAAAACATATATATATATATATATATATGAACATAAAAAGAAATGGGAAACTTTGAAAAGGAAAGAATCATACCAGATCTAGCCTCTCCTCCAGAAGTTGCTCGACCGTCTCGGCAGTCACTAGATCAGTAGGAGGCACGGAAGGGACAAAAAACATAGGCGGCTGCAACGAGAACAAACAAATACATCAGACAACACTATAATGACAAATAAACTATGAACACAATAACTAGAACATACCTTAGAAGGAATAGGAGCAGACCCCTAAGGGGGAGCCTCAGGAGCGGAGTCCGGAACAGCCTGCACAACACCAAACAAACCAACATAAAATATATCAGAATAAAATAAAAGGAAATAACCTAAACAGAATTACACCAAACCAAAAACTATATCTGACTCTCGGAACATAGAGAGGCAGCAGTCACCTCCCTTGTCTGAAGATCCTTGACAACCTGACGCTGAAATACCACATAATGTTAGTAAACTGTCAAGAAAGCAAAACAATAACACCCCCAACAAACTGTTATAATTATACAAAGGAGTTGAAAGATTGAATGGAACTTACCCAATGATCTAACTCGACCCAAAGCTGAGCCATCGCTGGAGCCTCCCGACTGGAGCAACCAACTGAAGATGGATCAAATGCCGGAACAGGACCTTCAACAGTGAGCTCGACTCTCTATGAATAATAATGAACATGTCAGTCGGCAAGCCCACAATGTTAACAATTAACAAAACTAAGTTCATATACACAGTTACCAATCGGTCAATCTCATATCATAAACTGGCCTCCACCTCTCGGCCGGCCTGCTGCTGATCGCGTAACAACCCTATCATCGCCACATGACTAGCGACCTCGGCCTCCCTCTCAGACTGTACGAAACAAAACGGGACACCACAACCATGTTAGAACAATTGAAAGACTAGCTCAATGTAATATGTAAAAAACTAATAAATCAACTCACCAGGAGCTATCGAGTCTTCACCTACTGAGCCCCCAACTCATCCTCCGCTCCCCTAGCCTGAGCAACCGAGAGGGCTAAGGAGTGCAGCATCTCCTCATCTGGACAAGGAGCACACCCCATCTGCTCCATTACCCTGTGGAGGGCATCTAATGCCCCCCGCATGCCCCTGGTGAGATGGCCCTGCTCCAATGCGGCCAGTCTCTCCCTCAATGTCGACGCCGACTCTGGCCCGCCGACCACGAAAGAGCCACTCCCATGGAAGGGACGTGTGAAGAGGCGCTCTCCACCCAATGCACTAAACCATCTCCTATACTCTCAAACATTCGCCTTGTCACGCACCTCTGTGACCCTAGTCCCCCCAACCCTGAAATTGGCCATCTGAAGCGCCATCCGCACTATAAAAATTTGGCCCGGGGGGCCAGTCATCTTCTTCACCACCCTATGGTGAATCACTAGAGGGACTCCCTGAGCATGCCCCAGCTACCGCACCACTCGAGATAGGTGGATCCACTCCACCTCAAAACAATGGACCCATATGTCCACATTAAAGAAGGGCTGACCAGACTGAATCACTGGCACACCCGTATCCTCCTCAGCTACGTATGGCCTCCAAATTACCTAACTAAATGTGCAAGCCAACCCATCAATGAATCCTTAGATCCTAAAAGACTGAAATAAAATAGAACAAAACATACACACGATGATATATACCTACCCCACATGCATATGCTCGAAAAGATCGCGTGCAGTATGAAGATTCAAAGACCAGCGACGACACCTCAATGCTTCCCTCCACACGCGCATCTGCAAAAATGTGAGCATCACCTCCAACGGAACTCTCGGACAAAAAAAAGCAAAATGGTCATACGCCCAGAATTAAAAAAAACACACAAAAGAAAAATGTTGAATAGTTACCATTAAAAGACCAAGAAAATAAAGACACTATGACATCAACTAACTAAAACTCACCTGGAGGGAGGGAAACCTCCGATCATCGCAATGCCTCGTCCCCAATGATAAAGTTGCTCATAGAGATGTGTTAATGCGGCCGCACCCCACACATAGGTAGGGACCCGATCCAAGTCCCTAAGAACCATAAAAAACAACCTGGTGACGCATCCCCGAGTCGAAGAAGAAAAGAGTACCGCACTGAGGAAGTGATCAAGAACGCTCGGAGCACCCTATCTACAGCCAACCTCGACTCAACCACGGGCTCCTGACCCGCCACCACCACACAAAGCACCTCGTAAGATTCCCTTGTCTCTGAATGATGCCTCAGAGGGACGAAGCCACTAGTAAATGTATAAAAAAACCAAGTGACTCGAACCACACCTGGCCCCAATCCACTCGACCTATACGGCACACCCAAAATCTCCTAACACACCTCCAAATACGCTCCCGCCATCCACCCCATGATCGGCTCACCCTCAAAATAAAGACCGGTAATGCGGACCTAGTCCTCTAGAGTCGGCAACATCATGCCAACTGGAAAGAGAAGTGCCTGATGCTCCTCCCTCCACCTCTCTAAAATCACCGCAATTAGGTCATGATCGACCTGAAAGGGCTCTAGCTCCAGGATCGGCCCGAAGCCGAAAGATACCAACCGCACCTGCTAAAACTTCGGCAAGGCACGATACCAAGTATGGGACTCAGTCCATGCCGAGCTGATAGGCAGTTGTGGGGGCTCCTATTGAACGAAACACAAATAATGACAGTAAGACTAACACATACCTATGATGAAAGATAAACAGATCTAGAACTAAAAGTAAATGAAATATGCCCCAAACGTAATAACAACTTATAACAAACACACAAAACATGATAAGAACAACTGAATAGAAACATGACCTATCTCTAGATGCCGTCATGACACATGAGTGAGCACACAACCAATGATCAATGCAGGTTCGACATAAATTAAAAAAGGGGTTTTAGGATCCTAATAAGTCTATGTCATAACCTAAATGCCTAGAAAGTCAAAGGAACTCTTGCTCACGGGTACTTACTCGGCCTCGAGCGAAGAAATCCTCCAACGAGAAGTGTCTGCGATCATGACGCTCCTCACCCTAGTGCTCCTCGGCCTCATCCTCAGCCCTCTCCTCCTCAACCCTCTCACCCTCCTCCTCAGCTACACCCTGCTCAATCTCGGGTACCTCCTTGACCTCCACATGGTCAACCTCTAGTACCTGTTATTCACTAAAAAGTACCACTTTTCACCTCTTAACCTAGTCTTTGCTGAACCTTGAAGCTGACTAAAAACTCTTGTTTAGCTTGTTTTGTAGTTAGTAATAAATTATGCAACTTAACACAAAGTCCATACTTCTGGTGCCAAGAAGAGAGAATTCAAGCCAAGAATGACAGCTGAGCCAGAGATTGATGGAACACCACGATGGTACACACCATAGTTACTATTTTACATGTCATGATGGACCAAAAAAGTCTGGCAGATGAACCAAGCATAGATGAGAGTGGAGGAAGCTACAACAGAAGCATGTGCATAACAGCAGAGGAACAAATGACTTATCTCACACAGTCGAGGTGCTGCCTCACGCTGTTCAATTCACTAGCAAAGCTTCCTCACGCAGCTAAGACATGCAGGACACTAGAGCTCACGAAGAAGTCGCATAGCTTAATGAAGGGATTATCACAAAGCAGCCTCTCACGCAGCAGTCATGCACTTCAGCTGCAATCAACACATAAATGAACTCGTGAAGTAGTCGCACACTAAGACTCTAGGAATACAGCTCGCAAAGCTCTTGCGAGGATCAAGCTTTAAAGCAGCCGCACGCACTACCTCGCGAGACCAATTTGTGCGAACAATAGCCACGACCTCATGAAGTTCTCGTGTGGCTCTGGAGGAGAGAGACGCCCAGAAGTTCTCTCGCACAACTCTCACGCGATTGGATGCTCAACCCTTTTTGTCAAGCGAGATGTAAAGTCCATCTGCATGAGCACCTCGCGATAGGAGATTCTGAAGCTCTACTGTGTGAGCAAGCTAAGCACTATAAGTCCTTCTACGTGAGTGCATTCAAAGCTAGAGCAGTTGCGCGATAGCGCGAAGTCCACCTGCGCGAGTGAACAAATCTTCCAAGATAATTCTTACCTCATGAGTGCTCTACAAACTGTGTGAAGGAATTGAAGAAGTAAAAAGCAACTACGCGATAGGCTTAAATCCTTTTACGCGAGGAAGCAGTAGTTAAAGCCCAATTTTATCTCGCGAGTACTCTGTAAGCCACGTGAGTGAATTAATGTTCAGAAGCCAGCCTCGCGAAGTTCGGGCTCCCCACTTCTCAATCTTAACTTAAGGACCTTTTGGGGATTTCCCCAGGTCCAACAAGTTTTTGGCACCGCTATCGAGGACATTGATCTTTTTAGTAGACCTGAGTTGTATTATATTTTAGCTTAGAAAATTCTTTGTAGTTGTGCCACAAATAGAATAAAAAGTACTATTGATTTTTTTTAGAATTTTTCAGAATTGGAGAGCAGCAAAAGGGAAAAGCTAGAGCTACAGCTGGAGTTTAGCTAGCTCTGTTTACACTTCTTTTACCCTAAAACTTAGTCCCTTGATGTTGAATTCCCTATAATTAATTTAGTGTAAATCTTTTTAGTTGTTAATTTAGTTTGAAAAATTTTTGTGTGCTGTGAGCATTTTCTTTACTTGCGGAGTTTATGTGTGTATGCTTGGAAGAAGGTCCCTTAACCCTGAGTTGGAACCTCCAAATTCTGAGGTTGAAAGGGTCCTTAGACCAAGAAACACCACAAAAGGCCCTCCTGTTGAAATTGAGCCAGCTGTCATGGCTGAGAGACAAAGAACCAGACAAAGAACCCTGAAGGAATACAATGCACCTGGGGATTACACATCTCCCTTTTGCATATAATTCTCTTCAGTTGAGGGAAACTATGAAATCAAGTCCTCCACCATCAACATGCTGCCATCTTTTCATGGCTCAGTAAGGAAAATCCTTACAAGCACATTCACCAATTTTTAGCACTTTACACCACTTTCAATATTGCTGGCTTGGGACCTGAAGCCACCAAACTGAGGCTTTTTTCTTTTTCCCTAAAGGATAAAGCCAGCACTTGACTCTCTAAGCTCCCAGCCAATAGCATTCAAACATGGAGTGACCTCCAGAACTAATTTCTGGCTAAATTCTTTCCCATGAACAAAACCAGCCAGATGAGGACAAATATTTTTTCATTTACTCAGTCCTCAACTGAGGATTTTTATGAAGCATGCGAGAGATTTTAGGAAATGTTAAAACAATGCCCCCACTATCAAATTCCACAGTGGCAACTAGTGGAAGTATTTTACCAAGGAATTATTCCCAAGAGTAGGGATATGGTGGATGCCTCATGTGGTGGTAGTTACCTCCACATGACAGCTGATGAGGCCTGGGAGTTGTTTGACATCATAGGAGAAAATTCTATATAGTAGGAGTCACTGTCTCGCAATGACAGCCAGACCCCAGTTAATTGGTGAAAGAGTCCACCCCTAGAGGTGGAATGTATGAAGTTAAGGTGTAAAGTGAGTTAGAGAGGAAGGTAGACAATCTGAGCTTAAAGTTTGACAAATTGATGAATGTGATGCAACCTAGAATGGTTGCACAAGTGGAGGAGGCATGTATGATACGCCAATCTCTCACACATTTACTCCAAGATTGTCCATCAACCAACCAATTTCCTAATTTTATAATGGAACATGCCAATATTGCCCAAGCATATGGGCAGCAACCTGTTGGGTACTCATTGAGGAACCACCCAAATTTAAGGTGGAGACAAGATACGTACCCTCAACCCCAGCAACAATAGTTGGCAGCTCTATACAGACCCCAGCACCAATTTAACCAAGGATACCCACCAAGATAGAGTTTTCAGTTGCTTGCCCCACAGCCCAATCAGTTGGTCTTTTCCCCATAGCAGCCTAGATCCTCTTCCTTTGAAGAGGAAATGCTAGCATCTATGCAGAATTTCGAGAACTTAGTTCAAACTTTGAACTCTCATGGGCAAAGCATTAAAAAAATAGAGGACCAGTTGGGTCAACTTTGTAATGCTTTGAACAAATGAGAGGAAGGCAAACTGCCTAGTCCGCCCTTGGCCAACCCTAAACGGCAGTACATGATTGGAGAAGCATCCTCCACCCATGAGGAGGCTAATGCAATTACTACCCTGAGGAGTGGGAGCATGGTTGATAATTTAGTGGGCAGGGCAACTGATGAGGTCATAGAAAGTGAAATTGAAAAGAATGTGAGTGGTGAAGAATCAAAGAAGTCATCCCCTGCTATGGATCAGCAAGAGCAAAATAAAGGGACTGATGTTGAGCCCTAATAGCGAACAATAAGGGATGAAAAAAGAAAAAAAGAAAAATTTGACCATAATGTGGTTAGGCATGCAGCTGTGGCACCAGTAGTCCCACAGCTGCCATTTCCTCATGCATTAATTGGCCCATCTCCTTTTGATAAAGGGAATGCTCAGAAAGAGGAAATGATGGAGACCTTCAAGCAAGTTAAGATCAATTTTCCCTTGCTTGATGCCATAAACTAGGTCCTTGCCTATGCTAAATTCTTAAAGGACCTCTACACAAAGAAGAGAAAAGCAAGGGTGCAGTTGTCCAAAAAGGTTTTTATTGTTGAGCATGTTGAGTCAGTTCTGTCCATTATCACACTTGAAAAATTACAAGACTCAGGGGTACCTACTATACCGGGCATAATTGGAAACCACACCATTGGTAAAGCCCTCTTGGACTTAGGGGCCAATGTGAACCTGCTCCCATACTCTGTGTATGAGGAGCTAGGTTTGGGGGAGTTGAAATCCACATCAGTTGTGCTCCAACTGGCTGATAGGTCTGAGAGGAGACTTGTAGGTGTGGTGGAGGATGTTTTGGTGGGGGTGGACAAGTTCTACTATTCTGCTGATTTCCTTGTTTTGGACATAGACCCTTGTAAAAGTAAAGCCCCAATTCCTGCCATCCTTGGAAGGCCATTCTTGGCCACTGCAAATGCTTGCTTATAATGCAGGTCAAGGGTGATGGAGGTGACCTTTGAGAACATGAAGGCCCAATTAAATATGTACAATGCTGCTAGGCACCCTCATATGGACATTAAGGACTGTTGTGCAATAGATGTACTGGATGGCCTAGTGGAAGAGGAATTATCTAATCTGCTGGATTGGGATAATGTTGCTGATGACCTGAAAAATATTTAGAGTATGGTTGAGAAGGAGGCCAAAGTTTTCATGACAGAAGATAACATAAAAATGGAGTCTTCTGTGGGCCTAGTGCAGCATTCCAGCTAGAAACCTTCATTGTTACCCCTTCCTCAAACCACTAAGGCACCTTTGTTGCCTTCAATTGATAGTCCCCCAGAGCTGGAGCTGAAATAGCTCACAACCATTTTAAAATATGCCTTCTTGGGGAAGAACAACAAGCTTCCATTGATTATCACCTCCTCTCTCACTAGTGAGCAGGAGGAGGAATTATTGAGTGTTCTCACGAAGCACAAGAAAGCAATGGGGTGCACAATAGCTGATCTTGGAGGCATTGATGCCTCAGTTTGTATGCACATAATTCACCTGGATGAGGGTGAAAAACTCTCAAGGGAGATGCAGAGGAAGCTTAATCTTCACATGCAGGAGGTGGTCCTCAAGGAGATAGTGAAACTATTGGATGCAAGGGTAATTTATCCCATTTCAGATTTAGAATAGGCGTCACCTATCCAGGTGGTACCTAAAAAGTAAGGCATAACAGTTATCACTACTGATTCTGGGGAGTTGATGCTAGCCAGGGAGACCACTGGCTGGGGAGTTTGCATTAATTATAGGAAACTCAAATCCAAAACCAGGAAAGACCACTTCCCCCTCCCTTTCTTTGACCAAATTCTAGATAAGCTGGCTGGGAAGGCATTTTATTACTTTTTTGATGGATACTTAGGGTATAAGCAAATCCCTATTTATCCTCAATATTAAGAGAAAACTACTTTCACGTGTTCACGTGTCTCTTTGGTACCTTTGCTTACAGAAGGATGCTTTTTGGACTGTGCAATGCCCCAGCCACATTTCAGAGGTGCATGTATGTAATCTTTTCTGATATGATTGACAAATTCCTGAAAATCTTCATGGATGATTTCTTAGTTTATGGGGATAGCTTTAGCCAGTGCCTGAGTAACTTTGACCTGGTTTTACAAAGATGTGAGGAGACCAATTTGGTCCTAAGCTGAGAAAAGATTCACTTTATGGTGACACAAGGAATTATATTAGGCCATGTGGTCTCTCACAAAGGAATAGAGGTTAACAAGGCTAAAGTGGACTTGATTTCACACCTGCCCCCACTTAGGATTGTCAAACAAATCAGATCATTTTTTGGACATGCTGGATTCTACAGGAGGTTCATTAAGGACTTCAACAAAATTTCAAAGCCATTATGTCTCCTACTTTGTCAGGATGTACCATTTGACTTCTTTGCTGAGTGCCTTGAGGCTTTTGAGGTCTTAAAAAAGTGTCTTACCACTGCTTCTATAATTCAGGCCCCAGATTACTCACTCCCCTTTGAGCTGATGTGTGATGCATCAGACTTGGCCATAGGTGTTGTCTTAGGACAGAGGAAAGTTAAGTTGCCTGCAGTGATCTATTATTCTAGCAAATCACTAGCTGAAGCTCAGCTCAACTACACCACTACTGAGAAGGAGCTACTAGCTGTTGTGTTTGATGTGGATAAGTTTAGACCCTACTTGCTTGGGTCTAAAATTATTGTTTTCACTGATCACTCAACCCTGAAATACCTATTGGCTAAGAAGGATGCCAAGCCAAGGTTAATCAGATGGATCCTCCTATTACAAGAGTTTGATCTTGAGATCAAGGATAAAAAGGGAGTTGAGAATGTGGTGGCTGACCTCCTCTCTAGAATTATTCTAGAAGAATGTGCAGCAGCACCTGTTACTGAGTTATTCCCTGATGAGCAGTTATTTATTGTGCAGTCTAGTATGCCCTAGTTTGCATACATTATCAATTTTCTTACTGTTGGTAGGATTCCCCCTCACTGGTCCAAGATGGACAAAGACTTGTTTTTCTCTCAGGTCAAACATTTTTTGTGGGAGGACCCATACCTATATAAGCACTGTGCAGACCAGGTTGTTAGGAGATGTGTACCTGTAAGTGAGTTTCACAACATTCTTTCTATGTGTCATGAGCAAGACTGTGGAGGTCATTTTAGTGGCAAAAAGACTGCAGCAAAAGTGCTGCAATATAGTTTTTATTAGTCGTCTTTATTCAGAGAAGCATTTATATATTGCAAAGCCTATGAGAGATGTCAAAGTTTGGGGGGCATTTCCAAGAAATATTCTATGCCATTGCAACCCATCCTTGTGGTAGAATTTTTTGACATCTGGGGTATTGATTTTATGGGCCCCTTTTCTCCATCTATGAGTTTTAACTTCATACTTGTGGCAGTGGACTATGTGTCCAAATGGGTGGAAGTCATTTCCACAAGGACCAATGACCACGCAGTCGTCCTTAAATTTTAAAGGACAATATCTTCTCAAGATTTAGCACCCCAGAGCTATCATTAGTGATAGCAGGGAGTCATTTCTATAACAGACCTCTTGGGAACCTCCCCAAAAAGTACTCTGTTACCCATAGAATTGTAACTCCCTACCACCAACAAACCAGTGGGCAAGTTGAAATTTTCAATAGGGAGATCAAGCATATCTTGGAGAAGACTGCGAGGACTGATAGAAAGGATTCGGTACAAAAGTTGAATGATGCTTTGTGGGCTTATAGAATAGCCTATAAGACCCCTATTGGCATGTCTCCATTTAGGCTGGTTTATGACAAAGCCTACCACCTACCAGTGGAGTTAGAGCATAGATCCTATTGGGCTATCAAATCACTAAATTTTCATCTAACTATTGCTGGTTCTTATAGGAAATTATAGCTCATAGAGCTTGATGAACTGAGGCTAGAAGCCTATTCAAATGCCAAAATATATAAGGAGAAATCAATGGCATTCTTTGACAAGAAGCTAATGAGGAGGGACTTCAGTGCTGGCACTAAGGTTTGGATTTTCAACTCCAAACTAAGATTTTTTCTAGGGAAGTTAAAATCTAGATGGGATGGACCTTACACTGTCATTCATGCCTCCCCATCTGGTAATGTTGAGATCTTGGATCCTATGTCTGGGAAGATCATGAAAGTGAATGGGCAAAGGCTAAAAATTTATGTAGAAAATTCAGTGGAGCCTCCTCAGACCATTCACCTACATGAACCTCCCACTGCTTAGTGATTCATAGCTTTATAACATATGCATCATATGAGTTGAAGGCTTTGTCTTATTTTGTGTTGCTTAGAAAATTTTCATTTATTGCTTTTAGGGTGATGATTTGCTTGTGCATTTGATTTTGTTTTATTCTATTTTGTTTTGAGTACATGTGCATATCTGTCATCTGAATTTGATGTTCATGTCTATTGCTGATGGTTGAGATGCTCTCATTATAAATATCATGAATTTGATCTGAAAGATTGTCTTTAGAATTCTGAATTTTTTATGTTTAAATGTTGATAAAGGGTAACCAAATTGTCATGATGAAATGGAGTACATGTCAAGGAGTTAATGCTGATGCACATTGAATTGGTGCATGATATTGTACAAGCACAGGCCAGGGCACAAGCTGAAAGAAAAAGTTAAGTGTCGCTTTCTTGCGAACTAAATGGCCTAAATTTTAAGCTCGCAAGCCACTTGTAGGCTTTCTCGCAGAGTACTAAAATAAGTTTTGTTCCTCGCGAGAGCATCACGAGCAAAAGACACCTGTTGAAGCCTAACGCTGAGCCTCGTGAGGCTCTATCCTGTCAGCAATAGGGAAGTGCACGAAAAATAGAATTCACACTTTTTTGTATTGCGCGAGAGCCTCGCGAGCTAACATTCTAGAGGCCACACCATTAATTACCTTGTGAAGTCCCTGATACTCCAAATGGATGTTCCTTGCGAAGATCACAAGCTAAGTTGTGTGAGAAATTCGAAACTGCTTCGAGCGCTTAGGCCCAAATTCAACTCTGTGAAGCACCTCGCAAGGCATATAAAGCTTCTAAATCTATTCTCACGAGGCTTTGTTCTTCTCCATGACAGCACTTTTCACAAGGTTGGTTGTGTACTGCACGAGAATTGTACTTCGTGAGAACTTGGCGACAGCTTCGTGAGGCACGGGATCATCCCTATGAACCCAGCGATTTCTCTATTCTTGCCATTTTATTTCTCTTTGCCCTAGCCTCCACTGTGCAAAATCAAGCTTCTGTCTCCCTTCTTTCTTCCCTACAGCCTAATCCACTCTACCTCATATAGTTTCCTCCTACCATTTAACTCCCCATCACCTCCTGGTCACTTTGAGCTAGGTTTGGGGGGATTTGAACATCTGTGCAATATTTGAAGTGGAACCCTAGCTCTAGTTTGGTAAGATTTCTCACTCTCTCTCTGTTGGGTCGATTAGTTATTAATTAGGTGTTAAGTAGAAAAGAATTTAGGTGCTTTCGCATTTGTAAAGAGTGTATTACACAAGCAATGGCCAAAAGTTTAAAGTTCATAGACACGTTGGCTACCATGCTAAACCCTCCAAATACCGGCAGCCCTGGGGTAACTCAAAAATCAACAAGGATTGCAGAGGCCTCCACAGTGGAGTCCTCTGAGATGCCTATTCAGATGGCTAAACCCCAGATGGAGCAACCAGCTAAGAAGAGGGCCAGAGAGCACCTACATGCCAAAAGCCCTAAAAAATTTAAGAAGAAACAAAAAAAGGGTAAGACTATGGCCCATGAGATCCCTGAGGTTGACCCTGATGAGGAAGAAGATATTGAGTACCTCAGGGTCTCATCTGAATTTGTTGCTGCCATTATGCTGGAGGCTGAAACAATTTTTGACAAAGTTTATTTTGAGAAGTTACCAGAGACATTAGCCTCCATTGCATACCTGACCAAGGCAAATCTACTACCCTTGTAGAGGCCCCCACTGTAACTAGTCTTCCCTAGACTAGTGCAGTTATTTTATCAGAATATCAGGCTCAAGACTAGGAATGATGGGAATCCAGCACTGCTGGTGTTGATTGACAAATTCAAAATTCTCTTTAATCAAGTTGTCATAGTAGAAATACTTAGGATACCAGCCAAGTATACCCCTAAGTGTCGCTTGGGTCCCCCTTTAGAGGCCACCATCCCAGAGATAGCTATGGAGCTGACTTGAGGGGTCACTGCGTCAGGGATATCAATCAGGAAGAGAGATATGCACCCCAACCTCAGATTTATAGATTGGATGCTGAGCAAAAATATGTATTGCTCTGGACATGTGCAGAAGAAGAGGTCTCCTATTGCTGATGCACTCTATTCATTCCACATGAATCACTACATGGATGCTGCCAAATTAATTTTTGAAGGGATGACAGACATTGTTGTGTGCGCTTTCTTTCATATGTGCCAGCCATTACCTCACCATTCACCCCTTCACCTTCCATGCCAGCCACTACTCCCTCAACCCAAGCCTCACAACCTCTCATAGTCCCATTACCAACACCTCAGCCCATTCTACCAACTACCACAGCCACCTTAACCTCATTACCCATACTTGTACCCTTACCTACTTACCCAACTCACCCTTGCCCACCTGTGAAGGCCACCTATCAAAAGAAAAGAAAATTAGCCCAAGCCCACACAAAACTCCAACCCACCTATATATCCCAAACCATCCCAATTCCTGAAACCACAGCCATACCAGACCCAACCACTGAGCCTCCCATCCTTTAAATCCCTCCCAACTCTTCAGCTACCCCCTCTCAGCCCATTGACACATCCATACCTTTTGAAGTTATTACTTGTGCCCAAATCCCATTTCCACCTACCCATGACCAAATCCCTTTCTCAGAAGAGGGATACTCAGCCATGGTGTCCTCTATCATAGGGGATATCAACTATGAGTTTACCCCTCTCCCAGACTCCCCTCACCCTCCACATTTCCCCCCTCCTCCAGATTCACCATAGCCCCATCAATTTGCCCCTACACCTCCATTACCACAGCCCACCACCTTCACTCATGCACCCACTTCCCCATTTCAACCAATTCTAACCACCACCCTTGATTTCCTACCATAAATCTTTAACCTATTACTCTCTATTCAAGCCCAAGTGTTGGCCGATACCCAAGCCCAATCATCAATTACAGCCAATCTGCAATCCATGAACTCCACCCTATAAAACCAAGCCTCAATCCAAACCAGCTTACAAGCCATCCAAGCCACCTTATCACTTTTCACCCATCCTACCCAACAACCATTTGTCCCCTTACCTTCCCATTTGCCTACCCTACCCCATTCTATCCCTCCCCTAACCATAACAGAAACACCTGCTGTTGTTTCCCCCTTTGAACCTGTTCCCATTACCCCCCCCCCCTCCATAACCCTTAAAAATGCCGCCACCCAAACTGACCCTGAGGTGATAGACCTCATAATACCCTCTACTCCCACCCCACCCATGCCACTACCCATCCCTCCATCATTACTAGCTGGCCCTTCCTTCAGTGCTGAGCAGCCCATATTACCAATCTCTTGCAACCCTAGACCTCCATACTACACCCTCTTCAAGTCATGAAGAAAAATGCTTACATCAAGAGGGATGTGGTAAGAGGAATGGCTGACCTCCGAGCATCAGTGAGACAGCTCCTCTTTGATAAACTCAAATCAATGCTACTGGCCAATAAGTTAGAGAAGAAGAGAATCAAGCAGGGTTGGAGGGAGATAATGATCTAATACAATCAAGAAAAGAATAGGGCTGAGGGGATAGAGGATGTAATCAAGAATTACAAACAGACTTGGGATTAGCATAGGACAAAGCATATGACTATGGTGTGACTATTGCAGCATTGCAGAAAACCTTAACTGAAAATAGTGATCGGGAGTTAGCAGAAGCTGTTTTCAGACAATTAAACCCTAATGTACCTCACAAGGAAACAACCCCTAAAACCAAGGAGCCTAGCAAAGTCAAGCCTGGAATCAAAATCTAGGAACCTACTTCAAAGCCAAAGCCCACTCCCAAAAGGAAAAGCACCTACAAGCCAAGAAACACTACTTCCAAAAGTTCACAGCTTGCTGCTGCTGCTTTGAAGAAAGAAAAGGGCAAAGGAATTCAAGAACCACCTGCTATAAAAGAGGATTCAGATGATTAGATATGCATCTGTAGTTAGTTAGGATGTCTTTGCTTTATTTTTGTATAGTTCTTTTCTGTTACATTGTACAAATTTTACTGCATTAATGAAATTTCTTTTTGTTATGTTTAACTTTCTGTCTTCATATCTGCTTAGTTTATTTTAGTTATTTGTGTGCGCTTTCTTTAATGCTTTCACTTACTTTATTTTCTGTCTGCTATTGTGTATGACCCCAGCTGCATATGTCCTTTTCATCTCTAAATCAGTGAGGACACTACTCCTCATAGGTTTGGGGGTGTGGTAAGGATTGATAATAATATAGTTAACATAAGTGCAACAGTCTTAACTAAGTGAGGAATAAATAGAATGAACTTCACCTAAGAAATGTTAAAAGTGAGGAAAGTTAAACATTGTTCAGACCTTTTTAATACTAAAATTATTTGAAAATCAATACTTCTATGAGGTGAACATCAAGAAATTTTCTATAAACAGTAGTTAGTGAACCAGTAAGGAGAGAAACAGGTGAAAGCATACCCCTTTGAGTTCAATGAAGACCATACTCATTGAGATTTGAGCCTGTAATTTTTTTTTTAGGAGTATCTGTGGTAACTTTTTTCTGTTCTAAGGAATAACTGAGTCAAGACCTTTTCACTAAAAGTTAGACACCCCAAGTTGAAGCTGTTTAACAGTAATCATGACACTAAGGAGAGGATCAAGGCCTTCATTTGGACAGTTTGAGCGTAAATGATCAAACCTGTGAAACTACCCTTGTGCACACACTTTTTGAGCCTTAAAACCCCATTTTTCTTCAACAAACACCAAAGTACTTGAACCTGAACCTCTTAACTTGATTCAGCCCTACCCTCACTCTATGAATTCAGAAGGTAAAGGAGAGGATGCTGAAGATAGGTGAGTAAAGTTTAACATTTGGTGAAAAGAGAAGAAGAGAGGAGGAGATCTGTAAATAACATTGTAGCAGTTGTAGATGTGTGGCAATCATCATTAAATATATATATATATATATATATATATATATATATATATAAATACAAGAAACATAAAGGGAAGAGAGAAGAAAAAAAAGTCAAATGAAGAATTTCATTGGAAAAGTTGAAAAGAAGAGAAGAAGTTTGCCACTGTAACTCTGAAGTTTTGAAAGAAGATGGAGTTGTGCTGAAATGAAGAAGGTGAAGTCATGAATCATCTCCTACCTGTGTTGATTTCTCAATTTTGAATCCCTCTTTACCCCTTTTATTCTTTACAACTCACACCAATAAGCCACATTACAACCCATGAAAAGTCCTTGTTGATCCAAAGTCAAATGAACTATCATGTGAAGATGAGGGAATGTCTAATCTATGGTGAGAGTACTTTATGATGTCAGAAATTAGAAGCACTGCCTAGGCTCATGCTTGCAAACCCATTTGGGGTATGTAACTACTCTTAAGCTTCTGTGAAATGGTACACCCTTAAATTCATTTGTGAGAGACAACCCTGGTAAGCATTAGGTCTGAGATTGAAATCATTAGGGCATTATTTGAACCTGAATTTTGATATACTGGTAAGCTTAGTACTGTTTTTCACATATTGTTTTCTTGGTGTCAGCTGATTGGATTTCATGAGCATGCATGCATGACTGAGGTGTTAAATTGTTTGCATACACTACTTTGGAACTCCTTTAATTTTGATAAAGTAAGGGTGGAATGAACTCTATTTATTTCAAATTGATTAACCACTGTGTTGTACTTTTATTAACTGTTTCATTGAGAAATTTTTGGGTACCTTCACTGAAAACCCTCAGGAGACTTTACTCCTCCACTAAGGATCACCTAGGGGTTTAAAAGGTTTGATGCATGAGCTAAATGCATCCATGCTCCCTACGAAAGTGGCATTTATATTCTAAGAGTAGTTGTTTAAATTTTACTTTGCTCAGGGACTTGCAAAGATTAGGTTTGGGGGTATGTTATTCACTGAAAAGTACCACTTTTCACCTCTTAACCTAGCCTTTGCTGGACCTTGAAGCTGACTAATAACTCTTGTTTAGCTTGTTTTATAGTTAGTAATAAATTATGTAGCTTAAGACAAAGTCCATACTTCTGGTGCAAAGAAGAGAGAGAATTCAAGCCAAGAAAGACAGTTGAGCTAGAGATTGATGGAACACCATGGTGGTACACACCATAGTGACTATTTTACATGTCATGATGGACCAAGAAAGTCCAGCAGATGAACCAAGCATAGATGAGAGTGGAGGAAGCTGCAACAGAAGCATGTGCATAGCAGCAGAGGAACAAATAACTTATCTCACACAGTCGAGGTGTTGCCTCGCGCTGTTCAATTCACTAGCAAAGCTTCCTCACGCAACTAAGATATGCAGCACACTAGAGCTCACAAAGAATTTGCACAGCTCAATGAAAGGGTTATCACAAAGCAATCTCTCACGCAGCAGTCGCGCACTTCAGCTGCAATCAACACATAAATGAACTCGCGAAGTAGTCGCGCACTAAGCCTCAAGGAATACAGCACGCAAAGCTCTTGCGAGGATCAAGCTTTAAAGCAGCCGCACGCACTACCTCACGAGACCAATTTGAGCAAATAGTAGCCACGACCTCATGAAGTTCTCGTGTGGCTCTGGAGGAGAGAGACGCCCAGAAGTTCTCTCGCACAACTCTCACGCGATTGGAAGCTCAACCCTTTTTGCCAAGGGAGATGTAAAGTCCATCTGCATGAGCACCTCACGACAGGAGATTCTGAAGCTCTACTATGTGAGCAAGCTAAGCACTGTAAGTCCTTCTACGTGAGTGCATTCAAAGCTAGAGTAGCTACGTGATAGTGCGAAGTTCACCTGTGTGAGTGAACAAATCTTCCAAGATAATTCTTACCTCGCGAGTGCTTTGCAAACTGCGCGAAGGAACTGAAGAAGTAAGAAGTAATTGTGTGACATGCTTAAATCCTTCTATGCGAGGAAGCAACAGTTAAAGCCCAATTTTACCTTGCAAGTACTATACAAGCCACGTGAGTGAATTAATGTTCAAAAGCCAACCTCGCGAAGCTCGAGCTCTCCACTTCTCAATCTTAACTCAAGGACCTTTTGAGGATTTCCCCAAGTCTAGGGCACACATCTCAAGGCACACATCCCAAGACATCCAAGGGTTTTAACAGTGCCACATCTGCTAGAAAAATTAGGGTTTACTCTTCTCTGAGCCAAGGCATTAGGACTGAGTATATAAGCTATGCTTGTAACTTAGAATTTATCAATCTCTCCTTCAACCTCTGTCGACTGAGAGTTCAAGCAAATTAGGGTTAGGGTTAGGGTTTGATCACTTCTTTTTTTCATTTTTTCGTCTCTCTTATCCCAACACTTCCTGGCTAAATCTTTGGTAAGTAATTAGGTGTAGTTTCATCTAGTTTTGTAATGGGTCATTTAAACATTAAGATTTTGTGAAGAGTTGTTATGCACAAGGTTGCTGCCTTGAGAAATTACATTGTAGGTAATTTAGATCAATGGAATTTGGGCTTTAAATATTCATTTAATCTATTATTTTCCTATTTACCCAAAGTTTTGTTCAGGCTATAGCATGCATTTAGGATTTGAGCTAATTGAAAAACCCATGGAAGCTTGACCTTGTAGCCATAGGACCATGGTGGCAGCAGTAGTTTACATGTTCCATCTCAGTCATCTGTGGGTAAGGTAGCCTCTGTGGATATCCTGTGACCATTTGGGTGGACAGACTATAGCCCTATGGCAGGTCTTGGTCACAGATCTGAGAAGAATTCTTTTCCTCTGCACTTTAGCTTGTAGCCTAGTGAGAGGTTGTTGCAGGAATAGGCTCCCCTCTATTTTACTTGACCACTATCAGATGTTAGATCTAGCTTCTCTATAGTGATTGCAGACTTGTGAGCTGAGTCATTATAGGCCTTTTATAGAAATGACCAGCTAAATCTAAATCCTCATTCAACCTGAGATACCTTGTGGTTTCCACCTAGTTTTCAAAGTCTGTTTGCTCCAATGAATGCCTGCCAAGTCTGTAGCAGATCTGGGGAGCTTGTAGCCTAGTAAACATAGTGTCTGCAATGGTATTCATAGCCTGATTTAATTCATTGGTTGGAGGAAATCTATTGGATAGTCTGTGACCACTTAAGTGGGCAGATGATAGCCTTAAGATCAGTCTACTCCTTTAGATTAGGTTAGCTTTTCTAATTCAATCAATGAGATTTGACAACATCTATTAGATAGTCTATGACCATTTAAGTGGACAGATTATAGCCTTAAGAGCAGTCTAAATGGCATGGGTTAAGTTGGATTCTTCTTCCTTGTTGAGGTTTTTGATAGCACTTCAGTAAGGATTTGCTGCCGAGACAGCCCTAAATCTGAGTTACATAACTGGATTAACCTTAGCCTAAACTGCTTACTTCTCATCCTCTTATCTTTATTTTAACACACCATCACCACCTTCTTCATAAACCTTTCTTAGGATAGGACTGCACTTTATTTCTTTTTTTAGTAGGTAGTTTAGTGTAGTTGTGACACCCAACTCCCTTTCTTTAAGATTGCCAAATCTAGAGGCCTATTATTATAGCCCATTTTGGGTTCTAGATCAATTTATATGTGGAATAATCTCTTACTTATCAAAACTTGCTACAATAGCCCTATATCTTGCAGGCTGTGTGTACTTTAAGTTGTTGATTTCATAGTCATTTTACTCCACCTTTGTATCTTGATTTTACCATCTCATCACTTAAATAAACATCAACACTTAGACACCTAAAGAATTCCAATAGTACCTCCTCTCTAGCCACCTCCCCGACATCCACCTCCCTGACAATGGCGTCGGTCCGAGCCTTAGAGGTCTCACCTATCTCCCCCATCATCATCCTCTCCAACTCAAAAATAGTGAGATCACGCCTATAACCACTCTCACCCTCGAGCCTAGAACAAAGAACTCAAAAAATGGAAAGAACGGAAGAAACAGCGCCTGAAACGGACGACCGGATTGCAAGATATCACGAAAGCACGAAAAATAAAGAGCAAGGAAAAAAGAAATTAAAGAATCAAAGACCAAAACGGATAGCGCGGAAAGGATAAAATGTTTTTGAACTATTTATAAAACATGGCTAGATTGCGCACGTGAACTCACACGCTCAACCAAATCACGCACGCAATTTACCAAAAGCATAAAATATGTGCACATAACAGCAGGTTCACAAGACCAAATTAGGAGACTTCCAACACTAACTGCCAACCTAAACTATGCCCTCGTTAGAGCCAATCCAAAAACACTTCTGACTTAGGACATACACACCTCAAGTCAAAATGAAAAGAAAATGTCCACCCCCAACATCACGTCAATAATACAACCAAGTCCAAACTAAACAAAAAATGAAGAAATGCCCCCGTCACTTACACACTCCAACTAAGACCAAACTAAACAAAAAAACAAAATAAAATAAAAAAAAATGCCCCCCATCACTTAAGCACTTGATGTTAGACTAAACTAAACTAAACTATAAATGCTCCCAACATCCCCCAGATTCGAAATAAAATAGACCCAATCGAACCAAGCTCGAAGAAATATTAAATAAGAAAAACGTCACACTCAAAACAAGTCGAAGCAAGTTACCAAATAAACCAAACCAAAACTTACTAAATAAAAATAATCACAAATGAAATAAAAAAACATAATTACTTCACAAATGAATAAAATAATTACAAAGCACACCAAGGGCATACCCTCTGAATATACAACTTAAATAAGAAACTTAAAATTCGCTCGTTCAGGCAATGCCCTAATTCAAATTTATTCGGGAAACTAGAGGTCTCGAAAAAGGCCGGGGGAAGAATGCACCCTGAACGAATTCTAACAATGACAGCATCTTCCCCTTGCCTTGAACCGGTAAAAAATAAAGAGTGGCTCATAGAAAGCCATCCAGGATCTACGGGATCCACCTTTGGAGGCTCACCTTGGAAAGCATAACAGGGAGGAGCAACTAGTACCAAATCCGCAGAGCCTACTGAGGAAAAATAAGCATCGGTCATGAGAACTCTGACCCTGCCTTATCCTTGGGTTTCCTTTCTACCACCTTTTTCTCCTCTACCTCTTCCCTTAGCATGGTAGCAATTCGACTGCTACCTTGCATTCCCAATCTCGTCCATTCCCAATAATCCTTAGTAATCACAACTCTTCGGGTTCAGTACAAGGGATACGAAAGAGAAAGGAAGAAAAGACATTAACAATCAAAAAAAAAAATGCCCCAAAACTTCTAATTCTATACTTGAAATAAAATTCAAAACAACAAGAACTCAAAGCTTTTAGCTCACACATTTATAAACTATACCTCCTAAGTTGTCAAATGACAAGTGTCACACCTTTGAACCCTTCCAATCTAATTAAATCCAAACCAAACACATACTCCCTTAAAAAAAACTACAATCCATGACCAACCTAATAAACCAATAATCATGCAACACTTATCCTTTCAAGGAAACACAAATCCAAAGCAAAATAAATAAGTCAATAGGATTTAAACACTTAACACCCATCTAGAACCTTTGAAAACTCACACCTTTTAATAAGTATCATGTTGAATTAAACAAAAGACCAAAACTCAAGTCAAATCAAACCTTAAACCAAACAAGCGACAAAAAAAGGTTTTTCCAAAATGAGACCCGAACTTGTTTGGGGACCCCACAAAAAAAATGCCCCCGCCAAACCCATTAGAATCAAGTAAACCGTCTAAACAAAATTCCATAAAACAAAACTAATCTCAGGATAAACTCTAAGCTAAATTAAATCCTAGACTAAATCAAATCAAATATGCATGACTAATCCATTAAGAAAGTACTAAGCACAATAAACAAACATAATACTCTTTTATTTATAATTAAAAAATTTATAATATCACCGGAGGCATACCTCCTGAACTTACAACCCAAAACGAAAACCTAGAGCCTAACTTACAACCAAAATGAAAACTGGAAACCCAAAATCAACACGAAGCGATGAGCAGATTCCGCTTGGAGCGTCCAATCGGAGGCTTCAGGAAGGATTGGTTGGGTACTACATCCCTCCACTTGTTACTCCTTCTCTTCCGCCATATTCACCTCCTCCGTCGCTGTCTCCTCAATGTTGCCTTCACTGCTCCATAAAAGAGATCAATGGAAAGATTAACGCTCTCATTCCAAATACCGCCCATTCCCAGAATAATGCCGTCCCCAAGCATCACCTCAGGGTGAAGATCACATGAAGTAACGAACATAGGAAAAAATGGCATCCCAATCGAACAGTTAGATCGCCCGATATCGCTAAAACACGAATTTTAGAACACAAAATATCTAGAGAAAGTAAAACTCGTGACTAAACCAGAGAATGAGAAACAAATGAAGGCTTATATAGAGTACGAATTTAATCACGTGCCTAGACATGCGCGCTTAACTCGGTCACGTGCATCACACAATGCGCTCAATCCAGAACACACACTCCAACCTGAACGCGCAACTAAACCCTCGCCCGCGCCAGCGACACGACACTCCAATCATGTGCTTATTGAAAAATGCACAACCTCATTAAGTGACTCCCATGAGCCGTGCAATATGAAAGGTCGCCCACGCAATGACCTGGTGACGCATCGATCACGTGCTATGATTAGAACGCATAATACAATCACACACAAACTCATATACTGTTGTCTTGCTTACCTTACAATTATTAAATGGTTAAAACATCAAACTAAATGAACAACTACAACAAGTGGGCTTAAGGCAAGCAAGCAGTCCAATAAGAACTAGGGCTGTTGCAGCAAATTTTAATAGGTAAGTCAAGGTATGCCCATAGGAAAATGTGATTATACTATGGTAAATCTCTAGATCTATGACAGATCTGGCACTCTATCCTAATTTAAACTAAATCAAAACAGGAAAGATGGGAGGTTTCAAAGATTTGTCACTTTACTAAAAGACTATAAAATTAAATGCAATTGATCGAGATTTGATTAAACACATAGTTAAAGAGAATGAAAAAAATTAAAGTCAAAAGGTGGAGAGCAGCTGCTAGGGATTTTTGGTCTTTACTGAAAATCAATTGAATCAAAGGCAATGTATAGGACAGATTTGTTACAATACTTCATCTAGCTACAAGCTCAGGCGTAAGGTAAAAGAATCTAACCTCAACCAAAGTGTTAAAGCAATCTTGAGGATAGGATCTGTCCATTTGTAGTGGCCACAGGTTATCCCAGAGATTGTTCTAGTCTAATGATCTTGATTAGAACAGGTAAGCTATTGCAGATGGTGTGGGTGCTATGCTATGAGCTCAAGCATCCATTGGAATATCTAATCCAGGGAAATCAAATATAAAAAAGTGAAATATAGATTAGAATCACTTTTAAAAACCACAATTACATTGCAATAACACAACTTACAATTCTATTGTGCTCAGATATGCAATCTGTGCAACATACAATCCATCTACACAGCCTCTGAACTCTCGATTTATAGCTCTCAACCTCACCCTAGCTACTGAAGGGGTTTAACCAACCATGATTGGCTGAAAAGAGAATGGGGGAAGAAGGAAGAGAGAGGGAATTTTTAGAGGGAAATTGAATTTAGCTCAGGTTCTCCAAATTTCTGGATGCTAGCTCTGTAAATTGTTTAAGGTTTTATACTCTTCTCCTCTCTTCTCAGATCTGTTTCAGCCAATCAAAGCCCAAGAGAATAATTCTATTATTCTAGGCTACTGATGTGGCTAATTTCTCCTCTAGAAGCTCTTTCCCCATTGGTCCAAAATAGGTAGGCCCATGTGATGCGGTTAGGGTTCCCATTCGTGCTCAGTGGTGTTTCAAAAATACCCCCAAGGGTCATTAACATGCCTTGGAACTCGTGTAAAGAATTCTGAAGTTGGCAACTACTATGAAAGGAACTGAGAAGTTCCTAATTCGACTATCGAGAGGTTCAGGGAACCTCTTGATAGGTTCTGAATCAGCTTGGTGTTCTCATCGACAGGATTGAAGTGGCTTTCGACAGGTTTGGAGACATCTCGACAGGTTCTGGTGAACTCGTCGACAAGATTGATAGCCAAAATCTTATCTACTGTCCTAACTGCATTTATCCTCTCGACAGGTTATAAAGCATCCTGTCGAGTAGTTATGCAGTTCCATTTAAGTGCTCGACAAGTTGCTTCAATCCATGCGAGAATTGTCGTAGCTTCAGATAAGTCACCGACAGGTTGTCGCGCACTGCTCGACAGGTTCAATTGAACCTCGCGATAAGTATTTGGAACCTCTCGACTTCTCCTGCACCTCTAGGTATCCTCTCGACAAGATCCACAACTATACCTCCAACCTCTAGATAGGAATTGGAACCTTACAAGATCTTCATATTTTCAACTCAATGCCTCTCGACAAGTTGGCCTATGCTTCCAGAACCTCACGACAGCTTCATGGAACCTCTCGATATCTTGACCTTTGAGCATCAGAACCTCTCGGCAGGTTCTGCTTTGTGCTTCCATAGCTGGCACACATCTTTGGTGTGCTATTCTTCATTTTCTCAACCCTTAGCAACCAATAGGTGGGTTCAATCTTCATTCCTTGCAATTGCACTTAGTCCCAAGCACACGCAGTTGGGCCCATGACCTTCTCATGAACTTCTAAAACTCTGTGGACTATTTGATTGGCTGGCCTTTGGGTTGTTTGAGCACAAGTTCAGTAGTAGGTTGCTTCTTTGGCCTTTTTAGATGGATGCCTACACTAAGACTGCAATTTACTGCTTATCTACAAAACATACTTTAAACACCTTATTAGTCAGCTCAAGGATCTATCAAAGGTCTAGTTAGGAGGTGAAAAATAATATTTTCCAATGCTTAACACACCCCAAACCTAAGTTTTTCTAATCCCTGAGCAAAGGAGAAAGTAAAAACAATTATTGAAAATAAAAAATGCCACTTTTGTAGGGAGCACAGATGCATTTAGCATATGCATCAAGCCTTTTAAACCACTAGTTGATCCCTAGTGGAGGAGTGAAGTCTCCTGAGGGTTTTCAGTGAAGGCGCCCACAAACTTCTCCGATGACTCAGTTAATATCAATGCAGCATATTAAAAACAAAATTCAAGCTAAATAAAATTCATTCCACACCTTGTTCATTCAATTTCTAGAGGATTCTTAATAGAAAAAATATCAGTTTAATACCAAAATTCTGCTATAATTCCTTCACAATTAATCAGTTCATGTCAAGACATTTTGTATGAAAATTAATGCAAAGCTTACCATTAAATTGATAATTGTGTTTTGATAACGCCCCCAACAAATTAGATTTCAGACCCAAATCTCACCAGGGCTGTCACTCAAAATAAAATAGAAGGGTGCATCATTTCACACAGCTCAAGAGCAGTTACAGCCCTCAAATAGGACTGCAAGCATGATCATAAGCATTGCTCTAATTTTTGAAATTTTCTAACTCTTTTCACCATATATTATACAAATCCTCATCTCCACATGACAACTCAATCAATTTCAGATTAGTAAGGACCTTTTATTGGGTTGTAATGTGGCTTATGGATGACGTTTATAAAAAATACAAGAGTAAAATGGGATTCAAAACTGAGAAATCAGTAAGGTAAGGAGGTGATTTGCAACATCACAACCTTCATTTCAGCATAGTTCCATCTACTTCTTGAATTTTCAGATTTGAAGTGATCAGTTCCTAATCTTCTTTTCAATTTTTTTCAATGAAATGACTTCTCTTTCTCATATTTTTTTTTTGCTTTTCTATTTTTCCTTTTATTCCTTTTCTTTTTGTATGCTTTTTGTATTTTTCTCCATTTTTCTTTTTATGGGCTAGAATGCCACAATGCCACCAAGTGTGTCTTCTTCTCTTTCAACCAGATGCCAAACCTTACTCCTCTAACCTCACTTCTCCTTTCATTTCCTGAATTCTCAGATTGAGGGTGAACTGAAATAGGTGAAGGGGGTTTTGGGCTCAAATTTCTAGTTTTTATCAAAGAAAAATTAGGATTTTTAAGGCTCAAATGGAGTGTATCAAGGGCAATTCAAAGGTGGGAAATTTTAAGGTCAAACTGTCCAAGGGATGGCCTCACTTCATGTCCTCAATGTCATGAATGCTGTCAAGCTATTTCAAATTGGATTTGCCTAACTTCTAGTGAGCAAAACTAGATCTAATCAGTCCTTAGAGTAGAAAAAATTACCAAAACACTCTTCAAAGAAAATTTCTCAGGCCCAAATCTCACTAGGTATGGCCTTTCATCACATTTTCTGGGGGATATCCTCACATTTTTTCTCTCTTTTCAAGTTCACTAAACATCAATTTTTTGAAAATACTTGACATTCACTTCATGAAAAATGTTAGAACTGCAACAGATTTTAGTCTTAAAAAGTTTTTTAATTTCCTCTATTTCTAAAATCAGGTGGGAAATCACTTTATTTTCTCAATTTTTATTAAAATGGTTGCATTAACATTTACTATCCATTGGCATACCCTGCCACACCCCCAAACCTATGAGGAGCAGTGTCCTCACTACTTCAAAGATAGAGGGTAAGGGCAGCAAAAACAAACAAGTTGACACCAATAAACAGGGTAATTTGGGAAAGATAAGATACACAATAAAGCAAGTAAAAGGAACAAACAAACTTGCACAAACAAGAAAATCAAATAAGCAAAAAACAGAAGAGAAACAAATTAATCTAAACAGCATGAGACACAAGCTTCAAACAAAACTATCCATTTATAAACAGTAATATGTACAATGCAAGGGGAAAGAACTATAAAAAAGAATATACACAGACATCCTAACTAAGGACATGTAGAAGTCTAATCAGCTCAATTGTTTGTTGGCTCATCCTTGATGTGGACTCCTTTTCCTCTCTCATCCTTATCAGCAGCAGCAGTTGAGCTGGCATGAGGGGCAGTGGCTTGTGCAGGTTCTGTGCCAGTCAGTTCAGCAAGTCTCCTTTCAAGAATTTATGCCTTCTTTTCAGCAAACAGAAATCTACTTTCATATAGATCCCTTGTGGCCATTGTGACCTCTCTAGAGATAGCTAGCCTTTTCTCAAGTTCATCTGCTCCCAATTTCTCTGTTGCAGCCTCTTGCTTCTAAGCTTCAAATTGAATCAAAATTCATTGCCAGCCCTTTGATATATTTAGGATTTCAAAGTTGTAATCCACGATCATTTGATTTATCTTTGCTTCATAGGGCATCTAAATTGAATTGATGAGGACAACCATTCCTCGAACAACATCCCTTTTAAGATATGGGTTCTGTTGCATGACATGGAGGAGGATAGAGTATGGAGGAGGTATGGGAAAGGAAGAGGCAGGGAGTATTGACTGCTCGGCACTTGAAGAAGGGCCAGCTAGCAATGGGGAAGGAATGGATGATGGCATAAGTGGGGTGGGGATTGAGGGTAAAGGGTAAAGGACTTCAAGGTCAGGCTCAGTTTGGGTTAAAATGGAGGAGGTGGAAATTAGGTGTTCGACATTTGTGGCAGCATCAGATGTTGCTACGACAGGTGGGGATTGTTGGGAAGTGATGTCCAAAGATGGGGCAATAAGGAGCAGATGGATAGGGACAGGATGGGATTCAGGGTCTATTTGGGTGGAAACATTGATAAGTGTAAATGGGGGGATAATAGGTTGGGGAGGAGGGGGTGGAGTAGGTAAATGGGTAGGTGTAGGGATAGCTGGCTCTTGTGATGGTTGGGTTAAAAAGGACAAGGTGGATTAGATGCTTGTACGCTTGTTTACTGAAGGCTTAACTTTGGAGGGTGGAGTTTATGGATAGGAGGGTGGCCTCAATGGATGATTGGGTATGGGTATTGGCTAGTACTTGGGATTGAAGGGAGAGGAGGAGGCAGAGTATTTAGGGTAGAGGATCAGGAATGATAGGGGTTGTGAATTGGATGGGTGGAATTGGTTGAAATGGGGAAGTGTGGTCATGGTGAAAATGTGGGGTGGGTGTGGTCTGTAAATTGGTAGGTTATGGAGAGGTGGGTTGTGGAGAATCAAGTAGTGGAGAGTATTCAAGCCCAATATTGTCCACAATGACTTTATCAGGGATGAATACCCCTCACTGGTTATCTGATCTTGTGTGTGTGGAGGTGAGATGGAAAAGTTGGGATCAATGTTAAAGGGTATGGATGGAGGGGGAGAAGTGGCTAGGTGCTCTGATGAAGCTGGTGCAGGGCTCAAAGGTTTAGTGGCTAATATGGATGGGCTAGTTGGAATGGTGAGTAAAGATAAGATAGGGAAGGGGCCTTTGGTAAGAGGAGCTGACAGGGGTGTGGATGTGGTAATGGTGGAAAGGGTGGCTGAGGTGCTAGGAGGTATGGAGGCCGTAATGGAGGGCAAGGGCAAGTGCAATGAGATGGGTGGTAGAGAGGCTGATGGGATGGAAAAGCTGGCCATATCAATGATGACAGAGGGCAATGGCACATAAGTGGAAGGGATGAGTAAGGGTGCAGAGTGTACAAATGGAAGCTCTGAGCTAGGACCAACATATGAAGAGGTCTCAGTTATAGCTACTGAGCTAGAAAAAGTGGCTGGACCAACAGATATGGCAGGTGCAGCTAATGATGTGGCTGCCTGAGGGGCTTCTCTTTCAGGACTCTCTACAGATTTATTCTTACTCTTCCCAATTAGGGTCCTACTGGCAGACCAAGCCCTCTTCCCAAATACTTTTGGAGTCACCTTCACCACTGGCTCATCATTTGGGAAAGCTTAGAGGCATTCATAAACTGGCCCTTGGAGAAAAAATATAGGGCATCCACTATGGGGGTTCTCCTCTCTTGCTGATGTCCACTGACATAAATATTCTTTCTCAAAATTGAAGCAATGAACAACATGCTGGGGTGTAGATCTCTTCTCATTAATGACTCCCCAGACCCCACAATGCCCTAAGTCAGCTGCCTGGCCATTGCTTTGAAATGCATATTTTCAGGTTCTGGCAGACCATAGGATGTATCAAAAATAGAAGGGACCCCTAATGTCAACCCAATGTCATTGCAATCTACCAAGAGCTCCTTGTTATCAATCAAAATCAAAAGGCAAGGCTCAGTTGAACCTGGCTTGGTCTTCTTCCTCAGGTTCTGGTACCGCAATTTAACCAGCCTAAGGTAGGATTTCTCTTGCAAAGGGGCCAATAATGGTGTCACGCCTGCTTTCACCATGTAATCTAAAGTATCCTTGCACTCCTCTTCCTTCGAAAAATAGGGGAGGTCAAAAAATTGTCTTTGGGATTAGGCCTAACTTATCCACAAATTCATTAGGAGTTGATAGGTTTACATTGACCTCAGGTTCCCCCACAAGGTTAGGCACATGCTCAGGAATGTCAGGCACAGGGTTGGGCTCAGGTATAGGGTTAGGTTCTGTCTCAGGGGCCTCCCCAAAAATTTCTTCACTGATTTGGGCCTTCTTGGATTTCTTTACTTTCTTGGGATTGACAAATTTCTCAACTTGATCCATGACCAACTTTCTTTTGGCAGATGGGGTCTTCTTGGGTTGTTTGGTTAGCCTAGTGGAAGGGGCTTTGAAAAGGGTAGCTAGGGTATCCTGTTGATCAGCCATTTGGCACTCAATCCACACAAATTATATCTCAATAATTCACAAAAATCTTCTATGTCTCAAATGAATCACCACAGAAATTACCAATGAAAGTACTGAACAAGAAAATCACAGAGTGAATGGTGAAGGAGGACTTACCAAGAGAAACCTAGGGTTTCTCAGATCTCGAGGTGCACGTCACCAAATCAGTCGAAAATATACTCAAAAACCCTTAGAACCTGTCGACAAGTTCATAGATCCTATCGACAATCAATTTTTACACCTTCAAAACCTGTCGAGAATTGACTCAAACTTCTCGACAGTTCCCAGATCTTGTCGAAATGCATGCAGGGAACCTTCAGAACCTGTCGAAATGTTCTCCACTCCTTCGATAGGTTGTATCTTAATTTAAACAGAGTTTTATCAGTTCCAAATCCATTCTTCTCACAGATTTGTCAATTCCCAACTCAATTCAAACAGTTCATGCTTCTAACCAACTTATGACGGATTCATGATTTGTACATGCACACATTAAGCAAGATTGACAACCATATTTACAATGCCAAACAGTAATAAACAAAAATAGAAATAGCAGCAAAAACAACCAAAAACAATAGTTATGATACATTGTCTACATTGTTGGCAATCAATCACACTTGGGAGGTTCTTGAAGTTGAATGGTCACCACAGGCTCCATGACATTTTCAACAAAGAGCTTGAGCCTTTGACCATTACCTTTGATGGTCCTACCATCTTTGAGATCCTTGATTTCAACAGCTCTAGATGGGGATACATGCTCTACATTGTAAGGTCCCTCCCATCTAGATCTTAGTTTACCTGGGAAAATTTTTAACTTAGAGTTGAGCAGCCATACCTTGGTGCCAGCAATGAACTCTTTTCTCAGTAAATGTTTGTCATAGAAAGCCTTAGTTTTCTCCTTGTAGATCCTTTCATTGGAGTAGGCCTCCAATCTCAGCTCTTCCAGCTCTAACAACTGGAGTTTCCTGTGCATGCCTGCAGAAGTTAGATCAATATTCAATGCTTTAACAGACCAATACGCCTTGTGCTTAAGCTCTACTGGTAAATGGCATGCCTTGCCATGCATCAGCTTGAAGGGAGACATCCCTATTGGGGTCTTATAAGTAGTCCTATAAGCCCAAAGAGCATCAGTTAACTTCAGGAACTAGTCCTTCCAATCAACTCTCACAGTTTTCTCCAAAATGTGTTTGATCTCTCTATTAGAAATTTTCACCTGCCCACTGTTTGGATATTTTATGTGCTTGCTACTGCCTTTATTAGAGACAGTGATAAGAATGGGGTTAGTGAAAATGAATCAAAGGTGGATTGAAAACTACAGAGCAGCAAGCCTAAAAATACACAGTCCTGCAAGATACAGGGCCTATTGTAGCAAGTTTTGATAAGTAAGAGTTTGTCCCACAGGGAAAGTTGATCTAAAGCTCCAAGGGAGCTATCTTTAGTAGGCCCTCCAGATCTTGCTACAGATCTGGCAATCCTAAATGCAAGGAGATTTCTGGTTACTATAGTCTAAAGCCTAAGGTAACTTAATGCCTAAACCACAGAAAGGGTTGAGAAGAGTGATGGAATGTGAGAAAATAAATATAAAAGGGTGAGAAGTATGCTATTAGGTACAGATCTGATGGGTCTTATAACTCAGACTCATATCTGCTGCTATAGAAATCCTGTCCAATGGCTACATTATCACCAAAGAGGAGAAGGGATCCAACTCACCCTTGTGCCATGATCTAATCCCTTATGGTTATAACCTGTCCACTTAAATGGTCACAGACTATCCAATAGGGGAACCACAATCCAGAGATGGGTCAGAACAAGTTTATCATTGTAGGCACTACTTCATCCAGGCTACAAGCTCAAGAATCCATAGGAACCTCAACCTCTAACGTTCTGAGTGTGGGGCTAGGCCTACAACATGCACTAGACTGGACACACAGAACCAGCAAGCGTTTGAGTACTAGATTTTAAGCTTGGCTATTCACTGCTTTAGAAAGACAGCAGTGATCTAGTCACACACCTATAATCTCTACAGCCAGATCAGATCTACCATCTGATGGTGGGTCTATACAAATACAGGGGAGTCTGTCTCTGTACAATCTCTCACAAGGCTACAAGCACAAGTGCAGAGAAGAAGAATATGTCTTAGATCTGTGGATTGGCCTCACCCTAGGGCTATAATCTGTCCACTTGAATGGTCACAGACTATCCACAGAGGCTATCCTCCTCACAGAGGTCTAAGACAGAACAAGAGCATTGCTGCCGCCACCATGTTCACAAGGCTACCAGCTCAAGCTCCCATGGGGATTCAGATTTAGTGGGTCCTGTGGTGGGGCTAGGCCTGCAATGTGCCTAACCTAGACACACAAGTCACTTGGATCTAAGTAAAACCTTAAAGACAATCCTCCATTGCTTACAATACAACTTAGCAATGGAGGATCTCAAGGCAGCAGCCTTACATAGAACAACTCATAAAACACCAATCCCATACATGCAATAAATCCTATTACAAAACTTCATTAAAACTATACCAAATAATCATACAAAGGCATAGCCAGCAAGTGCTGGACTATAGAGAGAAGGAAAAAGGAAAAAGAAATCTCCTAAACCCTAACCTTAGCCTACTATAATTCTACAGTTGGTTTTAAGAAGGAGTACAGAAGTCAAGTCCAAAAAAAGTCCTCTAAACCTATGCTAGGCTTAGGCTTTTATAGCAGTTGGCTCTCTGTGAATTAGGGTTAGGAAAACCCTAATTTCATCAATGTAATTGCGGCCTATTCTTTTCCCTTGCATGCCTTGAGGCGTGTGCACGGAGATTGGAGCATTGGAGTGCGTGCCCTAATTGTTGGAAGTTCCCAGATTGCCCCTGCAAAAGTAGGGGGAAGTTAAGAACCTGAGCCTCGCTAGGTAGAAAGGCTTTCCAGGTCTTATCGCGTGATAAAATTGGCGTCGCAAGGTTGGTTTGACTTGAAGCTCTTACAGTCGCGGCGTTGGTACTTTGGTCATTGCGGGGATGGTCTTTCCATTTGAATGGAGCGAGAATTGCGCGCGCAGTTCGTTCTTTGATGAATCCCGCGGCGATCCTCGCGAAGAAAACAATGTACATGGGCTTTTAGATCATGCGAGCAGTTCCTTGAAAGTATGTGTCCCACTGCCACTGCGCAACAGCCGCGCGCTGGAATGCCTGGAGCTCTCTCTATTTAGTGAATCGCACGAAGGTTGAAGACTCATCTCTTGAGCTACGCGAGACTGCGCGAGTGCTTAAGAGTGAACCTCGTGAGAACCCCACGAAGTATGCTTTTTACTCCCTGCTGACATCCATCTGCACGAGGACTGCGCGACTAGTTGGTGTGCTCCCATCAGAAACCCGCAACAACTGCGTGAAGCATTCTTCCTGGTTCAATTAAACCCTGCGACATCTGCGCGAGGCATTCTTCTTGATATTTTTCTGCTTTACTGTGCCACTGCTGCAGCCAACTCTCCGTCTGGGTTTAACCTCCTTTCTTCTGAGGAACTTCTGGGGCAACAGTAGGCTTCTTGGTATGGTTAGGTGCTTATTTACAGCTTCTGCTTATTACCTACAGGATAGACTTAAAACACATTTATTAAATGATTCAGGGTCTAACAGAGATTAAGTTAAGGGGTGAAAAGTGGTACTTTTCAGGTCTTAACACCCACTGGTTTGTGGGTGGTATGGGGTGGCAACTCTATATGTCACAGAGTTCTTTCTGAGCAGGATCTCAAACTGTCGATTGCAGAAGTGGCTCCCTTCATCACTAATGATAGCTCTGGGGGTGCCAAACCTGGAGAAAATGTTATCCTTCAAGAAGTTGAGGACAACCATGTGATCATTAGTTCTTGTGGCTATGGCCTCAACCCATTTGGACACATAATCCACAGCCACAAGAATATAATTATATCCATAGGAAGGAGGGAAAGGACCCATGAAGTCAATCCCCCAAATGTCAAAGAGTTCAATCACAAGTATAGGCTGTAAAGGCATGGAGTTTCTTTTGGAGATACTTCCCATATTTTGACATCTTTCACAATCTTTACAATGATGCCATGCATCCTTGAAGAGAGTGGGCTAATAAAATCCACTTTGGAGCACCTTTACAACAATTTTGTTTTCACTGAAATAGCCTCCACAGGCCTATTCAAGACACATAGTATATTGTAGAATTCCTCATCAGGGACACATCTCCTCACCACTTGGTCTGCACAATGCTTGAATAGGTATGGATCCTCCCACAAGTAATGTCTAATCTATTAAAAGAATAGCTCCTTGTCCATTTTGTTCCAATGTGGGGGGATCTTACCCATAGCCAAGTAATTCACAATGTTCACAAACCAAGGTGTAGGAGTGTTGATAGTGAACAGTTGTTCATCAGGGAAAGAGTCATTGATAAGCAGGTCATTGATAAGCAGCCTATCAAACTCATCAGTTAGGATCCTGGATAAGTTTTCTACAACCACATTTTCAGCCCCTTTCTTGTCCTTAATTTCAAGATCAAACTCCTGTAATAGGAGGATCCATCTGATTAATCTTGGCTTAGCATCCTTTTTTGACAAAAGGTACTTCAGGGCTGAGTGGTCAGTGAACACCACTATCCTAGATCCCAACACATAAGACTTGAATTTCTCTAAAGTATAGAGAATTGCCAACAATTCCTTCTCAGTTGTAGTGTAATTTAACTGAGCATCAATCATGGTTTTGCTTGCATAAGCAATCGCACAAGGGGCCTTATCCTTCCTTTGTCCCAAGAATGCACTAATAGCAAAATGTGATGCATCACATATCAGTTCGAATGGCAAAGAAAAATCAGGTACTTGAAGAATAGGTGCAGAGATTAAACACCCTTTCAAAATCTCAAAGGCATGGAGACATTCATCATCAAACTCAAAGGGAACCTCTTGGCACAACAGGTGACAGAGAGGTTTTGTGATCTTGCTAAAATCTTTGATGAATCTCCTATAGAAACCAGCATGCCACAAGAAAGATCTAACTTGTTTCACAATTTTTGGTGGCGGTAAGTGTGCAATCAGATCAATTTTAGCCTTGTCTACCTCAATGCCTCTGTGTGAAACCACATGGCCAAGAACAATGCCTTGATTGACCATGAAATGGCTCTTTTCCCAACTTAACACAAAGTTGGTTTCCTTACATCTTTCCAACACAAGGCTAAGATGGTGTAGACATTGGCTAAATCTATCCCCAAAAATAGAGAAATCATCCATGAATATCTCTAAAAATTGATCAATCATGTCAGAAAATATAGCATACATGCACCTTTGGAAAGTTGCAAGGGCATTGCAAAGTCCAAATGGCATCCTTCTATAGGCAAAGGTGCCAAATGGGCATGTGAAAGTTATCTTTTCTTGATCTTGTGGATAAACAGGGATTTGGTTATACTAAGAATATTCATCAAGAAAATAATAGAAAGCCTTGCCTGCCAACTTATCCAAAATTTGATCAAAGAAGGGAAAAGGGAAGTGGTCTTTTCTAGTTTTCAAATTGAGCTTTCGATAGTCTATACACACCCTCCAACGTATGGTTTCCCTAGTTGGAACAAGCTTACCAGAATCACTTTTAATCACAGTAATTCTAGATTTCTTAGGGACCACCTGAGTAGGTGCCACCCAATCGGAATCTGAAATTGGGTAGATGACTCCAGCATCTAATAATTTTACCACTTCTTTCATTACCACTTCTTGAATGTGAGAGTTCAATTTTCTCTACATTTATCTAGAGGATTTGAGACCCTCTTCCAAGTGGATTTTATGCATGCACACAGTAGGGTTAATACCCCCAAGGCCAGCAATAGTCCAACCTATTGCTCTCTTATGCTTCTTTAAAACACACAACAGTTCTTCCTCTTGCTCATCAATGAGAGAGGAAGAAATGATCACTGGTAATTTCTAATTTTCCTCCAAAAAAATATATTTCAAGGTCTTAGGTTGTTGTTTCAACTCTACTTCTGGTGGACATATGAGAGAAGGCAACAAAGGTACCTTTGACGGTGGTGGAAGAGGCAATACAGTAGGTTTCCAAGGAGGATACCTTGTTGTTGGCCCCATATCAAAAAGTAAGGCTTTCACCTCGTGAACCATGAGTGTGGGGGCCTTCTCTTCCACAATCTCACTCCACACATTATCAAAAATATCACAAAAATCATCACCATGCAGCAGCTTGGTCAAAGTCTCTTCCACAAGCTCATTAAAAACATCAATTAAAAAGCAATCCTTACTATCCAAGTGAGGCTGATTACCTGCTTTGTAAACATTCAATTTCACTTTCACATTGCCAAATGACACCTCTATTACTCCTGAACTACACTGAATACAAGCATTGACAGTGGCCAAGAAGGGCCTACCTAAAATCACAGGAACAAAGTTGGTGCAGTTGCTTGGCTCCATGTCAACCACCAGAAAATCTGTTGGGTACAAAAACTTATCAACCACAACTAATACATCCTCTATCATTTCCACAGGCCTCCTCTCAAATCTGTCAGCTAGTTGTAGCACCACATGTGTAGGCTTCAATTATTCCAAGCCTAACTTCGCATAAACTGAATATGAAAGTAGGTTGACACTAGCTCCCAAATCTAATAAGGCCTTCTCAATGGTATGATTCCCAATGATGTAGGGGATTGTGGGAACTCCAGAGTCTTGCAATTTGGTTGGGGTTGCAATGGACAATACTTGGTTCCTTTTCTCAACACAATAGACCTTCTTGGATAAGTTTATCCTAGACTATCTTTTTTGGGTGCACAATTCTTTCAAGAACTTTACATAGGCTGGAACTTGCTTGATAGTATCAAATAAAGGCAAGTTGATCTTTACTTGTTTGAATGTTTCTATCATCTCTCCAACCTTAGCATTCCCCTTATTGAAAGGGGAAGGTGCTAGAAGTGCATTGGAAAATGGCAAATGGGGGACTGATCTCTCATTTGCTGCCTTAGCAAGCTCATCAGATTTTTCTTTATTTTTTATTTCAGTTTTTTCTTGGGGTACATCCACACCCCCTTTATTTTTTATATGTTGCTTCTGCTGCATATCTCCATGGGTTGCTCTTTCATTTATTGGGTTGTTCTTAGGCTCAAAACTAAACTGGTTATCTACCAGCCTTCCACTCCTCAAAGTGCTGACAAATTTGGCTTCTTCATGGAAAGAAGTCTCACCCACCATGTACTGCCCTCTTCGATTATTCATGGGCTGACTTGGCAGTCTTCGCTCCTTTCTCTTAGTCAAAGTATTAGATAGCTAACCAAGGTGGTCCTCTATCTTTTTAATACTTTGGCTATGAGAGTTTACAGTTTGTGAGAAAGGGCCTAAATCCTGTAGTGAAGCCAGAACTTGCTCTTCAAATGTGAGGAAACTAGAGGGTGCTGGGGCTGGTGCACTTTGCTGCACAGGTTTAGCCATTGGCTGGGCCATAGGTTGCTGGTAATGGGGCCTTGGAAAGTAGTTCTGCTGGTAGGGCTGGGCATTCCTATAAGGCATCAGATGTTGTTATGACTACTCCTGCTACTACTGGTTTGGGAAGGTATCTTGTCGCCTCCTCAAATTGGGGTGGTTTCTCCATTGATAACCAGCAGTAGGCTGTTGTCCATAGGACTGAGCAGCATTCACATGCTACATCACGAAGTCTGGAAATTGGGTAGCAGAGGGGCATTCCTCAAGGGAGTGAGTGGGGGACTGGCAGATCACACATGCCTCCTCCACTTAGGCAGCCATTGGAGACGGCATTGCTCCCATGAGCTTATCACACTTTTGACCCAAGCTGTCCACTTTCCTTTTCAAATCATTGTATCCACTCACCTCATATATTTTCCCTCTTGTAGTGGTCTTTCTCACCAATCTAGCAGGGGTCTCAAGGTCTCCCTTTGCATAGAGTTTTCACTAATGATATCAAATAATTCCCAACCCACATCAGCTATCTTGTGGAGGTATGTACCACCACATGAGGCATCAACCATATCCCTACTCTTGGGATCAATTCCTTGATAGAAATTTTGGACAAGTTATCATTCAGGAATTTGGTGATGGGGGCGTTGCTTTAAGAGTTCTTTAAATCTCTCCCAAGCTTGGTAAAAGTCTTCATTTGGGGCTTGAGCAAATGAAATAATGCTCTTCCTCAGCTGACTGGTTTTGGACAAGAGAAAAACTTGGCTAAAAATTGACATTGAAGGTCATTCCAAGACTGAATACTATTGGTTGGGAGTATTGACAACCAAGTTCTGGCTTTATCCTTTAATGAAAAAAGAAAGAGTCTCAACCTGGTTGCTTCCTCCCCCAAATCTGCAATGTTGAAGGTAGTGCACAGTCTTAGAAATTCTTCAATGTGCTTATATGGAACTTCTTTACTCAGGCCATGGTATGAGTGTAGCATCTGTATGATGGAGGAGTTGATCTCATAGTTCCCTTGAACAACAGGGAATTGAATGCAGAAGGGGGAATTATAAACCCCTGGTGCATTGAATTCCTTTAATATTCTAAGTTGCTCACCCATTGCAGAGCTATTAGAATCAACCACAGATGCATGTATGGGTTGCTTAGGTCTGAGAAGTCTCTCAACTTCAATATCCAAGGGAGCAATCTCAGGATTAAGAGATCTCCCAAGCATAAGCACAACAAAAATACAGGACAATACACAGAATGACAGCACAGAATTAAGCAAAACAAATTCATAAACACACAACTAATGTTGCAGATCTAAAAACTACAGATCTAGAAATGTAAACAGATTTAACAAATGCAAACTTAAGCACAACTTGCTCCTTAAATTGGCACAATGCTCTTTTCAATACAACAAATCCAGATCTTCAATCACAAAATTAAACTACACAAAACTACAACAACAATTAGTCAAATACAAAATAGGCAATAAAAATCTAAATCTAAAATGAGAAAAACTTAGATCTACAAAAAATTACAGATCCCCGACAGTGGCACCAAAAACTTGTTGTCTTGCTTACCTTACAATTATTACATGGTTAAAATAGTAAATTAAATGAACAAACTACAGCAAGTGGGCTTAAGGTAAGCAAGCATTCCTGCAAGAACCAGGGCTGTTGCAGCATGTTTTAATAGGTGAGTCAGGGTATACCCACAAGGAAATGTGATTAGACTATGGTAAATCTCTAGATCTATGACAGATCTGGCACTCTATCCTAATTTAAACTAAATCAAAATAGGAAAGAGGAGAGGTTTCAAAGATTTGTCACTTTACTAAAAGACTACAAAATTAAATGCAATTGATGCAGATTTGATTAAACACAAAGTTAAAGAGAATGAAAAAGATAAAAGTCAAAAGGTTGAGAGCAGCAGCTAGGTATATTTAGTCTTTATTGAAAATCAATTGAATCAAAGGCAATGTATAGGATAGTTTTGCTACAATCCTTCATCTGGCTACAAGCTCAGATGCAAGGTATAAGAATCTAATCTCAACCAAAGTGTTGAAGCAATCCTGAGGATAGGATCTGTCCATTTGTAGTGGCCACAGGTTATCCCAGAGATTGTTCTAGTCCAATGATCTTGATTAGAACAAGGTAAGCTATTGCAGATGGTGTGGTTGCTATGCTATAAGCTCAAGCATCCATAGGAATATCTAATCCAGGGAAATCAAATATAAAAAAGTGAAATATAGATCAGAATCACCTTTAAAACACAATTACATTGTAATAACACAACTTAAAATCCTATTGTGCTCAGATCTGTAATCTGTGCAACGTACAATCCATCTAAACAACCTCTGAAACTCTTGATTTACAGCTCTCAACCTCACCCTAACTACTGAAGGGGTTTTGCCATCCATGATTGGCTGAAAAGAGAATGGGGAAAGATGGAAGAGAGGAAATTTTTGGAGGGAAATTGAATTTGGCTCTGGTTCTCCCAATTTCTGGATGCTAGCTCTGTAAATTCTTCAAGCTTTTATACTCTCCTCCTCTCTTCTCATATCTGTTTCAGCCAATCATAGCCCAAGAGAGTAATTCTATTATTCTTGGCTGCTGATGTGGCTGATTTCTCTTCTAGAAGCTCTTTCCCTATTGGTTCAAAACAGGTAGGCCCATGTGATGCGGTTAGGGTTCTCATTCGTGCTCAGTGATGCTTCAAAAATACCCCCAAGGGTCATTAACCCACCTTGGAACTTGTGCAAAGAATTCTGAAGTTGGCAACTGCTATGAATGGAACTGAGAAGTTCCTAATTTGACTGTCCAGAGGTTCAGGGAACCTCTCGACAGGTTTTGAATCAGCTTGGTGTTCTCATCGACAAGATTGAAGTAGCCTTCGACAGGTTTGAAGACATCTCGATAGGTTCTGGTGAACTTGTAGACAAGATTGATAGCAAAAATCTTATCTGCTGTCCTAACTACATTTATCCTCTCGACAGGTTATAAAGCATCTTGTCGAGTAGTTATACAGTTCCATTTAAGTGCTCCACAAGTTGCTTCAATCCTCACGAGAATGGGCATAGCTTCAAGTAAGTCGTCGATAGGTTGTCGCACACTGCTCGACAGGTTCAGTTGAACCTCGTGATAAGTATCTGGAACCTCTCGACTTCCCCTGCACCTCTAGGTATCCTCTCGACAAGATACACAACTGTAGCTCCAACCTCCCGATAGGTACTGGAACCTCACAGGATCTTCATATTTTCAACTCATTGCCTCTCGACAGGTTGGCCTATGCTTCAAGAACCTCACGATAGCTTCATAGAACCTCTCGATATCTTGACCTTTGAGCATCAAAACCTCTCAACAGGTTCTGCTTTGTGCTTCCACAGCTAGCACACATCTTTGGTGTGATGTTCTTCATTTGCTCAACCCTCAGCAGCCTCTAGGTGGGTTCAATCTTCATTCCTTACAAATGCACTTAGTCCCAAGCACACGCAGTTGGACCCATGACCTTCTCATGAACTTCTAAAACTCTGTGGACTATTTGATTGGCTGGCCTTTGGGTTGTTTGAGCACAAGTTGAGCAGTAGGTTGCTTCTTTGGCCTTTTTAGATGGATGTCTGCACTAAGACTGTAATTTACTACTTATCTACAAAACATACTTAAAACATACTTATGCACAAGTTGAGCTCAAGGGTCCATCAAAGGTTAGGTTAGGAGGTGAAAAATGGTATTTTTCACTGCTTAACACATACACGTAAATGGCCCGTCGAACCTGTGATCGCACGCTCGGAAACAGGCATGCAATCATATGAAGCGGCACGTACCAAGCACGCAATACCCGAATTAATCCACCCTCACACCTTTTCACCCCACCTTGACCAAAATTCTCCTATCCCATCGCGTGCCCTCACACACTGTTCAGAAAGAATGACACGGCCACTTACTCCTATCCCATCGCATAACCCCATCACATACGTCCCATCACGATAAGATGCACACACATGACGCCACATCAATATCCAGTCCCATCACAATAAATCAATCATGCAACCACAACACCCACTCATGACAAGCCAAAAAAAAATGAAGCCAATCACGACACAACCACAACATGATCCTACATAACTCAAGATCTGCCAAAGAGAGAAATAGGACATAGCTATCGCATAAATATCCTATTAGTATCCTGTCGCTAACTATGCTCAGCCAATGTTCCATCTCAAACATCACTACCTAAAAACACCTACCACTCCATATGAAAAAGGGAGAAAGCTCGATCATGTCCCATCGCTAAAGCAAAGAGCCCTCCTCTCGAATTGTTCGCTACATAATAATCACCAAACACCACTGCCACAACATAAATGCATGAAGATTCTAGACTCCTCCCATGTCCTCTCGCATCAGACCAATGCCAAGTCCCATCATGACATCACTTCCCCAAGACATTACGTCCCCCCAGGACTCACCAAGCTCTACCACAGTGGACACGAGGAAAAGAGAAGAATCCCCAAGGCCCATCACAACATCACGCCAACAATCCCCAAGTCCTATCACGGACCGTACATGCTACGCATAATCCAGGTAAGTATCACTCCTAGGTAAGTACTACCCACTTTTTAATTACTCGATATTTCTTATAAAATATAGTTAGCTATGATTAAGTCAAAATATTTTCAAAACCCATCTCTCTCAACTCACGAATCACTGTAGTCCTCCCATAAGAGACAATAATCAGTATTCGCCAAGAAGGTTAGACGGAGCATCCGACATGCCAAGTGTCGTCTTGACAACCACATCAATGATTGGGTCCACAAATCTCATATCGGTGGATTTGCTCAGTGACGTCTCGAAAGCCATATTTTCCGCCGATTTACCATCGAATTGATCTTAAGTTAAATTCCCTAAAATTTTAAAATTTTAAAACCCCTTACTTTCTCCCGAACCAAAATCATTTACTTTCAAAAAAAAAAAAAAAGAAACAACACAAAAAAAAAACTCTTACCACTTACTCTTAAAACCAAAAATCTTATTCCAAAACTAAAAATCTTTTACTCCCAAAACAACAAAAATAGAAAGAAACCAAAGAAAAAAATGAACAAAGAGACTCACCTACCAAATTTCACTTCAATTACCAGCCATTTCCCTGGGAAGTCGAACCATGAGTATATTTAATCTAAGAACTTACAAACGCCTATTGGGAAAGGAACGCCTGATGCACATTGGTGTGAGCTATGACTCGCCTAGTCTGACATGACTTGCGAAAACCTTCGACATTATTTTGCATTGTATTATTACCCTGGACCTATTTATGGATATTTGTATGATGCCCCCCGGTAGCTCGACTGCATCATACCCCTCTGTTTGACTGCCCCTTGCAGCAGGTCATGACATGCTGCGGGATACCCCTTGCACCCACAGATTAGGATATGGTGATTCTCCTTTTTATTTGACTGTCACTCGCAGCAGGTCACGTCACGCGATGGGATGCCCCTTGCACACACGGAATAGGATACGCTGACTTCCCTCTTCGACTGTCTATGACAGGGGGTTGTGATACGCGACGGGATCGCCCCTGGGCATCCACAGCATGGAACACGCCTTTCGACAACTACCACTAGGCCCCAAATGCTCCATTTTGGCTTATGCTGATAGATAAGAAAGTCAAACATGTCATGTCAGCATCTTCAATTCACATTTGTGATTTCCCAAGAGAAACGAGAAGACACCTCGAATGAGGGGTGTCTACTTCTTCGATGAATTCTCACTTCGTAAAAGCACACCGAAGAGGGGCATCTGTACACACCCCCATTTTGCCCTCTCTGAATATACAAATCTGTTCGGTCAACCTTTGACCTCATAACCCTAATTGGGACCATATACTTAAACAATAGTATATGGCTGGACACAAGCTGAAATAATAGCTCTGTGGCTTAGACCCCATGATCCTAAATTAGGAACCATGCACTGAAATAATAGTATATGGCTGAACAGTGGCTAAAACAATAGCTCTATGGCTCAAATCCCAATGTAGGGAGACTATATATTGAAATAAAGTATATAGTCAAAATGCAAACTTAAATAATAGTCTTGTATTTCAGATCCGTTACCCTAATATTGGAACCATATGCTAAAACAATAGTATATGGCTGAACACAGGCGAAAACAATAGCTCTATGGCTCAGGCCCCATGACCCTAATATGGGGACCATGCACTGAAATAATAGTACATTGCTAAACACAGGCTAAAATAATAGCTCTGTGGCTCATATCCCAATGGAGGGAAACTACATGCTGAAACAATAATATATAGTTGAAATGCAGGCTGAAACAATAGTCTGGCATTTCAGACCCGACCTGGACCCGGACAGCCCCGAATTATGTGCCTAAAACCATGCACGTAATTCGATTGCACATAAAACTACACATGTAATCAGTCCCCCTTTCAGACTAGACTTCCTTTCCCAGACCGCCTCGAGACTCGATCATGTGCCCCACATCAGACGCACGATCAGATTAAGCGTCCCACTACCAGCGTGTAATTGGCATACGCCCGACCAAGTCTTACCGTCCTTGACCCCTAGGCTTCCTCGATTAAGCACTTCAAAAGAGGCACTTAATCGGATTGCGCACCCCAAAATGAGCACGCAAGTAATCTTAACATTGTTAGAACTAGAGAACTCGCTGATCAAGTCAGCCGGTCCCTCACTGAGTCGGTGACCGACCCAAAGCGATTAAGCATCGAGAGACAGTTAAACACCTGAAATAGGGCATTTAATTAGAGAAAAGCCTATAAATATTTTTTCCTAATTCACCCCAGGAAAGGCTGGCAATTTTGAGAGAACGGATTTTTTTGGGATTTCGAAACTAGAGAACTCCGAGAATGAACCCATAGAGGAACATAGCCATGATTTCGAGATTCAAGCTTCGAATCTTCGAGATTTATCTCTGCAGCCTCGGCCCTAGGTAAAAAATCCAACCATTAGCCTCAACCCCTTAGTTTAATTTTAGTTCTTAGACCTAGGACTTTTCTTAGTTTTAATTATTAATATTGAATTTTCAGTTTTAGATTATAACACCCCTTTTTTAGGCCATAATTTTTAATATCTAGTTCTAGTTCTACGTTTCTAAAATCAGTCCTTAATTTGACAGTCTAATTCACCGACCCTAGACTCAACTCCGTTCTAAAATCTTAATCTCCAGTCAGTCCTATCATTAATCTCTAGTTCTAGTACTTAGGTTCTAGAACTAGTCCTTAATCATACGGTCTGATTTTCTAATTTCAGACCCGAATTCAGTCCTGAAATTTTAAATTTTAGTTTTAATTTCCTAATTCAATACTTCTAAAATCCCAAATATTCATTTAGTTTTCTAAACCTCTAGTTTCTTAATTTAATTCATAATTATAATCCCGAAATCAACTCTGAAAATCTAAAAATACCAATATTATTATCCAAAATCCAATTTATCTTTAATCTCAGTCACCCGATTTGCCCAAGGGAACTTACTGAGGGTACTCGGGAATGAGGCCAATCCTCCTTAGCATAGCGGGCCCAAAACCCCTTTTTTTTTAGAATTATTTTATTGCTTTAATTAGGATTAGAAAATCAATTCCATGACCTTTTCTTAAATTTTTAGTATGATTAATTTACATGCTTTATTTTAATTTAGATCCTTAGAATAATTGCCTTGATTAGAACTCTAATAAAATTAGTTCCTTTAGTTTAATTAGATAATTCTAGCATAGTTAATTCCTCGCTTTATTAGATTTCAGTATAGTTAATCCCTTTTTTTTATTAGAACTTTAGTATAATTAACTCATTGCTTTGATTACAATTCTAGGAAAAATTAGTTTCTTTATTTTAATTAGATTTTAGCATAGATAATTCATTGCTTTAATTAGAATTTTACGATAATCAATTTCTCGCTCTGATAAGAATTCTAGTAAAATTAGTTTCGTTATTTTAATCAAAATTTTAGTAAAATCAGTCCTCCATTCCAATTAGAATTCTAGTATGACTATTATAATTGCTCTAATTAGAATTTTTGTCAAATTATTATATTTGCTCTAGTTAGAATTTCAATACAATTACCATATTTGCTTCACTTAAAAATTTCAGTATAATTAGCATGCTTGACGTAATTAGAGTTTCGTTAAAATTAACATATTAGCATTCCTAGTATAATTAGGAGACTTAATTAATTAGGCTTTCAATAAGATTAGGAAACTCAATTAATTAGACTTCTAATAAGAATAGAACACTTAAACCAAGTAGACTCCTAACAGGATTAGAAGATTAATTCAACAAATTCACAACTAGACTCACAATAGAATTAGGAAATTTAAACCAATTAGAATTATAAAAATTACAGGGAAAGAAAAGAAAACTAAACCATCTAAATTATAAGAAAGAGCCATAGCTGCTGACGTTCGCAGGCGGATGATTCAGTAAAGAAGTAACCCACACCCGCTCTAAAGCATGATCACTGACGTGTTGCAGTGTCGTTAAATATCTGTAGTTGGTGATCGCAACAACTAGGAATCTTTCTAGGAAACCCTCCTTTTTTATTTTACCTCCACTATTCCAAATGTCACATCGCTAGAGTCCACTTGAACAGAATTAGGCCACTTATTCAATGGGGACCGAAAGGAACCTAGAAAAAACACGCACCAACAATCTCGAAGCCACAAGGGAGAGCTTGAGTGTATTATCACATCAGGAGATTCTCCTCCAACTACTACTTCAGCAATTCCAATGATTGAACAATCTGACCTACACTAAAGGTTAAAAGAAATAGAGCAATGGAAAATTACTAATGCCTAATTACCAAGTGTTGTGAGAAGGATGATAGAAGAAATCCAGATGTTGAAAAATAGAGTCCAAGATATTATGCCTAATGCACAAGAACGCCAGGAGTTGATAGCAAATCTAAAACGAAAGGTCGTAAGAGAACATCATGCACAATGGATGGCCGAAATAGCCAAGAAAGTCTAGGAGGCTACTGTAGCACTCCAAGACCAGATTGTGCAACTCCAAGAAGAGAATTAGAGGCATAGAGAATATCAGCAAGCATGGGAAGGAAAAAAGGAGTATGAAGAGAAATCAGTAAATTTGATGGAACAGGTTGGGCAGTTCATGGAAGATCCAGATTTTAGAGAAACTGCAAGAGAAAAAGCCTGCCCACAAGGAGGCCGAGGAGTTTTTAAAAGCTCAATTACATGAGAAAAATCACATGGTAATAGTGACTGAAGGAAAATTATGGAAGCTTCAGGATGACAAGGATTCATTAGTCCTAACTTGTGCAGAATTAAAAGAAAAAATTGATTCAATCACAAGCATGTTCTGGAAGACAGTAACAGGACTACGCATTGAAGCTAAGAAGTTGAAAGATGAAATAGAATTGAAATCTTCTGTGATCGCAATGCTGGAGGAAAAATTGAAAAAGAAAGAAATAGTTGAGGGTCAGTTGAGGGAATGACAAGTGGCAGCAATAATTGAAACCATAAGTTTAGGATTATAATGGAGCCCACAATCAGAGTAGGATTGTTCGACAGTAATTTTGTCCGACTCTACGGAAGATCAGATAAGTAGCACCTATTCATTACTAGCCTTGCCAGCACCGACACCACCTATAACAACCCTTTTACCATATCCATCATCGCCAAGTGAGTAAAATTTATAGTACTTCATAAACCTCACAGGTACGATAATTTTGTTAAATTTTTATTGTGTTCCCTATTTTGCACAATGAGGGCATTGTCCTATTAAGTTTGGGGGGGGGGGGGGATGATATACTACTTTTTGTGCATATTAGTTTATATTAGGTTAATTTTTTGTTTAAAATTTTATTTTTAGTTCTGTATATATTAATTTAGTTAATCATTATATGCAAAGTGTGACAAAAAAAAATTGTGAATCTATTAAACTTTAGAATCCATCATAGCAAAAGTTCAACAATCAAAATAAAATAGTTGCAACTCATGAATAGCCCCTTTGAACATTGTATCTAATGAATGTTTGAAACTATACGATTAAACTGCAAAATTTGGATTATAGTTTCAAAATTATAAAATCAGTGAAATCTTGAGCTAATATTTCCTCTTTATATTCTGAGAGAGACTGCTTTTATTTTCAAGCTTAAAATTTCCTTAAACATTTACTGAGAAATCTCATATTACTAAACTTAGAATCAAGATATTGTTTGATTATGATTATTTATTTCTTTAGAACTATCTGTCAAACACATCAAAACAAGAAGACATCTATACTAGTAAATCATGAAAATGATCAAAGGCCATCTTTTGTTACACTAGAGCCAAAAAGCTAAAATTTCAGAAAAGATTTTATCCTTTGAACCCATATTAGAAGCCTAAAATCAAATTTCTTTGTACCAAAATTTTATAAACCTTAACCATATGTACTACCCAAAGCTTTCTACCTTTAACCCTTATAATATTTTTGAGTTTAGAATATAAAAGAAGGGAAGAAAAGTGAGTGAAAGGAGTATACACTTAATAGATAAAGGATCTGTTGAAAAGGGTACAACTGAGAAGAAATACATGAAAAATACGGGAAAGAAAAGAAAATCGTAAAAGACAATTTAAAAGAGTTTTAAAAGAGAAATCGTAACATACGATTCTATGAAAATGGGATTGTATATATAAGAAAATGGGAAGAAGTCTTCCAACTTTTTGGATACTTACTGAAATAGAAAAAGAAGGAAAGAAGATAGAAAAGGAAGAACTAAATTCTCAGAAAATTTTGAACCCTATCTACCTTTCTTTGAAACCCTTTTAACCCATAGCCCCATTATAAGCCAAAGGAAAGACCTTTGTAATTTACTATTTGCAAAAGTATAAGTCTAGTAGAGATGCATGAAATAGATACTATGAATGAACGAAAAAGTCATATGATCAGAATTGATTATCCATTTCATGAGATTTACCTTCTTATTGTCCTTTAAATTTATCATGTACATATTATATGTCAGAACCTAAAATTTTGATATCCTTTTGAGAGTATGCCAATAGTGAGAGTTTGGTTAAAAATATTTTCTAAATCTATAATTTAAAAAAATCTATGATGAATAAACTTTTTACTAATACGCACACACTCCACGCTGTATAAAATTGAAATTGCTGAGTTCTAATCAAGGATATATACTGTGATGGAAAGTAAAGGTGAAAGATTTAGAATTTTTGAAAATCATACCAAACATATGATGATTAATTTCTAAAAAATATTTTGAAAATTCCTAAAAATACAATAATATTTAAAGTTTGTAGGTAACTTCACTGAAAACCTTCAGGAGACTATAACTCTTCCACTAGGGATCACCGAGGAGTTTAAAGGCTTGTTGCATCTGTTAAATGCAATCGTGCTCCCTATGAAAGTGGCATTTAAATTCATAGTTTTAGATATTTTATATTTCCTTGTTTGATAGGGACTAGCAAAACGTAAGTTTGGGGGTGTGATCAGTCGCATAATTTACCATTTTATCACCCTTAATTTAGTGATGCTAGGACTTAGTTTGCTACTAATAAGTTAACGATATGCAGATATTAAGGAAAAATAGCAAAATAGAGCTAAAGTGTCAATCTTTATCAAAATGAACTCAAAAAGCAGTAAAAAGACGATTAAGCGTAAAGACAAATCTTTGCCTAAAAAGAAATGAAGAATCGGATTTTACGATTCTGCAAAACAATATCCTGAGAAGAGAGAAATTGTAATCTATGATTCTCTAAAGAAAAGCCGTATTAAGTAAAGATGATGTAAGAGAAAGCAAAGAATCATAATGAAGAATCGTTAGCTGGAAGCCTACTAAAAATAGAAATCGTGATTTACGATTTTCCAGAAAGAATAGAAAGAAGAAATCGTGATTTATGATTTCTTAAAAATAGAAGCTTTCAACTGTTGCTGAATGAGAGAAGATACACCACCATGCATATTTTTAGAAGTCTTTTACAATTAGAAGTATGATCAACCATGGATATGAAGATTGATGAAGAATACTCTTAAAAGGACTCTGTTGCTGAAAATCAGAGAACACTCTAGAAGCACATCTACGGTTTGAAAGCAAGGAAGAATCAAATTAGGCATTAGAGTTATATTAGGATATTTTTACTCTAGTAGTTTCTTTTATTAAAATTAGAACTTTGTAAATCGATTCCTTATGAGCTATAAATAAGAAAACTCAGTATAGGAATAAACCATCAAAGAAATTCTCAACATCAATTAATGACTGAGCTTGGGTTTTCTTTTGATTATTAGAGTAGATTTTTATTGTTTTGTAGATTAGATATCAAGGTTTCTCAAGAGCAATTGACGGCTGCTATTGGGTGCTGAAGATTAGTGTAGATATCCTAGTTTCTCATAAGCAATTGACGACTGTAGGTGAGGGGTGAAAGATATATTTATTTTGCTTTCTAGTTTAGATTTTATTTGCTTTATTTACTTCTTTATAAACATCTTCAAGTTTTAATTTGAATTGACGACTCAAGTTGGAATTTGCAGATTAGTGTAACGGTTTTTACTTTTCCATCTTCAATTTTCTCAAATTTGATCGATGCCCAGATTTTAGGAGATTGTTGATTAGATTAAATATGTATTAAAGAATTTTAGTTTTTGATTGACGGCCAAATCCTAGAAGACTGTAATACGGTGTAACGGTATTATTTATTTTTATAAATATCTGATGGCTGAAGATTGGGATTGACGACCTCAATCTAAAGGAGGATTAAGATTTATTTTATGCACTTTAGATTAATAAACTATTCTTTATTCATATTTCTCAAATAGTTTAGAACCTTAAAAGATAAATATAAACTTTGAAATAGAAGAAAAAATAAAGATAAGATAAATTCTTCCTCGTGGGAACGATCCTATACTAGCTCTATAATTTCCATTGTACACTTGCAATAGGTTAAGACTTAATTAGATATACACATAAGTCGCGATCAGTGACTGGGGTGTAATACTCCTGAATAGGGCTGTCTTCAGTCATCGCTATCTTTCAAAAGATCGGCTAGAAGCTAAGTTACGTAAGTGTTAGTCACTGGAAAATGTCATTTTTCACCTCCTAACCTAGCCTTTAATACACCTTGAAGCCATCTAATATTTATCCTCTGAGCATGTTTTGCAGTTAGGAATAAAGTTGCAGCTTAGTGCAACAGTCTACACTTTGAAGGCCAAAGAAGAGAGAATTCAAAGCCTAAGTTTGGAGCTGAGTGAAGAACGGAGGAGACACCATGGTGGTACACACCATGGTGACCATATTAGTTACGTAAGTCAGCCTTGAAAGTCCAATAGATGAAAGGAAGGTGGACCCAAGCAGAGGAGACTACTGTAGCAGGCTCTGCACAACAGTAGACAAGCATAAAGGTGCCCTCACGCAGTTCATTTTGCTCTCGCACAGATGTCGCGAAGCTCAAGCCTACATCATTTGAATAGCTCGTGCAGATCTCGTGTAGTTCACTGAGGTAAAGGTTTCAAATCTGCATCGCTCATAGTTCTCGCGCAGATCAACTTCATAAGGTTTATTTCACGCAGTTCTCGCGCAAACCTCGCACACTTCAAAAGACGAAACCAGCCACACGAGAAGTGCATGTCATCTTGGCGATCATCCACACGATTCCTCGTAAGATCATCATGAGCCACAATGCAGCCTAGCGAGATCCTCGTGACCTAGGCTACGTGGAGCATCATTTGTGCGAGCTATACTATTCACAGCAAGTCAAACTTCGTGAACCCTTCTTCAATAGTAACTCCATCCACGCGAGAGGCAAAACAAGCAAACTCAGCCTCGCGAGGCACGAGCTCCCTGCTTCTCAGTCCATACATAAGGACTTTTTAGGGATTTCACAGTAATTAGGGCACACATCCCGAGATGCCAGACTATTTTCCACATCCCAAAGCATCCAAGGGCCACAGATGGGCCACAAAATCAACTCCAAACCTCCTCATTTCTGATTGGCTATTGCACACAACAACTGCAAAGATTGTATAAATACAACATTAAGCTGTTTTATTGAACATCCAAGAATAGTTGGATCATAGCTTATGTTTATAATTAGTTTCCCTTCTTCTTTTCTTTTCCTTTTCTTCTTGCCTTAGCACAGCAGTAATGCTGGGCTAAGTTCTTTGTAGAAGCTAGGTTTATCTCTGCATTGTAATCAGTTTTGTGAATACATAGAGAGCTATTTTTGGGATTCTTTGCAAAGGTTGCTGTCTTGAGGGCCACCATTGTAAGTTCTCTTTTAGACAATGAAATGCCATTTTCAAGACTCTTTCCTTTATTTTAGCAACAGAGATCTTCAAAATTCTTATCGCCATTCTTCTCATATTTGTAGATTGCAAGACTTATAATTTAAGAGTTCTTTCTATTCTGTGCATGGCAATGAAACTCTTCTCATGATCTTCAGTCGCAGCAGGAGCTTTAATGTTCAAAAATAAATATGATTTCTCTCTCTTTCTCCAATACGATTTCGTGATTTCGATTGATCGTATCCTCACTTCATGCTTTCCAGTCCAGAGCTTCTTCTGTAGAATCATAGATACAATTCTTCTTTTTCTCTCTTTGGTTTGCTCTCTCGAGATTACAATTTGAATCGTAAGCTCTTTTTCAGTTCACTAACTAGGGACTTTGCTACATTTTGGATCGCAGTCATGTGTGATCTTCTTTCTACTACTTTTAGAGTTCATTTTGGCAAAGATTAACACTTTTGTTCTTTTTTGCTAACTGTTTTAAATATCTACACATTATCATATCATTAGTAGCAAACTGGAGTCTAGCATCACTAAGTTAAGAGTGATAAAATGGTAAATTCTGTGACTGATCATTGGTATAGTGCAAGATTTGGGCATTTCCCTTATTTATAAGATGGCTATCTGATTTCGTACATGAATACAAGAGATCTCACTAATTATCACTTTAAAATCTTTAAATGCAGTCATTCGTATGAGGTAAGCAGAGAATTTAATAAAAAAGCTAGGGATGTTCATCATGAGTATTTTGGCAGACTTTCTTAGACTCTATGTTGTGTGGCTGGGAGAAGGGATTTTATCTTGAAGAGATGGTTGCCACAATTCGCAATCTGTTCAGCTTGTTATGTATGCTGTAAAATGTGAAAACATCAGCACGTCAAAAGACTCATTTGTAACACAAGTTTCAGATTTTGCTGTGCTATTTGGCAATGAGCTGGATGCAAAGGTATTCTATTAATTTTTTTTAGAATACCTGATTTGGGTTCACTTCCATAAATCTTTAAGTAGTAATTATTTTTTTTATAGGTTTTATCGATGTCGATGGATCTCTTTGTTGCCCGAACCATGTTAACAAAGGCATCTCTTATCTTCCGTGGATCTGTAGATATTCCAGGAAGCCAGGTTGGTTGGTTATTTACCATGTTGGGTGGTAGTAGTACATGGGAAATCTGTTGTTTGTTTCTATCTGAAGCTTCAGCTACACTGAGTTTTAAAAAGTATGGCTTCTTTTGTGTTGCTGCTTGTTTTGCTGAAGAGATTTCATGTTAGACTTATGACCATTGTTCTCGATGTTGACATTGACCCTTCCACTACTCCATGGGATCCTGCAAAAGCATATCTATTTGTCCCTGTGGTTGGCGAGAAGTGTTTTGACCCTGTTAAAGAAATCAACTGGGATCTGGTTGGGAGGATAATCCCCTCCAGAGGGCTCACCCAGACGTTTACCTTGGGACAAATGAAAAGAACACTAGGTGGGAACCAGAGGGAGTTTGGATTTGGAAAATTGCATTATGGCATGGCTTTTGGACAGAAATCCCATCCAACCTATGGCATTGGAGGAGCAGTGGCTCAGTTCGATGTCGTAAAAGCTTCTGAGTTGGTTCCTACTCATGATGTTATTGAAGATGAAACTAATGACGATGTGGCTGAGGGAAAATTATTTATGGCAGACTCTTGCATTGATGTGGGAAATCTCGTTGGGAGAATCGTAACTGCTACTCATTCTGGGAAGAGGTTTTAAGTCGATGTTGTGTTCTATGAGATGAATGCAGAAAATTCTTTCCCCGGAAAGGAAGGATATTTAGGGCCTTTGGAGTACAGCTCATATGCTGACTACTACCAGCAAAAGTACGATCTATGTTGCCATCTTAAATGTTCTTGCTCCAATTATAATAAATTTCTATTCTATGTAGAGAGCTGTTATTTTATTGGTTCCTTTTCTTCTCATTTCTGTCATCGTTGTTTCTCATCTTGCTTGGTTCTTACATGTTGGGAATGGATGGCCAAAAATGAACCTAAAATGTTGTACTGGAAGAAGCTGAAAAGTTTATCATTCTATTAAAGAATCAATTGTCTACAGGTTGTGTGAAGCATATCCTTCCCATGGTCCATGTTAATGATATTTTCCACCACCTGTAGCCTACTAATTCCTTATATAGATTGAAGAAGCTTTTGTTTCTTCTTTCAGAATAGAAAGGTGTGTTTTGGTTTTCCATTCCTGCTTTATCTTATCGTAGCTATGGAGTAGAATTGATGTATAAGAATCAACCTCTTATAAGAGGACGCCGTGTTTCATATTGCAAGAATCTCCTCTCTCCTAGATTTGAACATTATGATGGTACGCCATTAAACTTTAGACTCGTTTCATATCTTTGTAGCTACCACAATTTCTAAATGTGGTGAAACTTTTGCTGTTGTAGGCTGTGACAGTGAGTCTGAAGAGGGTCTTGATAAAACATACTATGTGTTTCTGCCCCCTAACACTGTTTCGTTCTTCCGCTCCCGGGATCCCTTGTTTGAGGTGCACAGCATTTGCCCTTAGTAATGAGAATGGTTGAAAGTATGCTTCTTGTTGTTCAACTTAAAGTTGTTATTAATTCTCATGTTCATGCTTTTAAGGTATCCTCTTTTATAAGTTGGTTGTTACTTGTTACACTGAAGATATTTGCATTGGTTTGCACTAGTTCCTACCATTTAAATTGATGCATGCTGATCATTGTTCAAGCTGAACATTGGTCTGAATTGGGACCCATAAAACATATAAAAATATTTTGATAAAGGCCCACAAAAATCATGGGTTAAGACCCATATAGTTTATTATCTACCCAAAATGACTGATTCAAATCAATACATATAAAGAGTCAAATATTTTTATATTTCCATCTAGCCTACTCACATCATTGTTGCTGATTTTGTATGCATTTGATTAGTTATAAATTTTGTGGTGCAATGAGGAGTCTGAGAAAGGCTTGAAGGACTCTTGCGATATACATACATCAATAGATATACCATTCATAGTTGAGGGTGCTCTCCTAGATCTTCATTCGCTTGGGGTCCAGTTCTGCATCATTCGAAGAGATTGAATGAGGGACCTCTCTGTTTTTTAGGCACTAATGCATTGTGGGAACAAGCTTCTCCTACGCCTGTTTTTTTCCCGTTTGTTCTATATTGTTTATCCTTTCTTTTTAGTTTTTTCTTCTTTTTTCAAGGTTATTTGATCATTGAAGCTTCTCACCCCCTTTTAGTCTGAGAGGTAATTTTATTACTTCCATGAAAGCACATCTTTATTGATAAATTAAAAAATTGAATGAGTTTTGCATGTTGAGCAGTAAAGTTGTGACATATCATATCCTTCGACTAAAATTGAATGAGTTTTATCCGATGTACATTTATCTATGAAAAGATATTTGCCTATTGAGTTAATATTAGTTATCCAACCAGAGCATGGCCGCCAGCAGGACTTGGATTAATCTCCCTCCCCCAACCTTGGGAATGCATGGATAGTTTTGAGTGCCAAAGCAGAAAAATATCAAAAGTATATTATTATTAATTCATTCGCTCATAAGTAGCCGTGCACCTCCTGAGGCTTGACTGTTTTTTAGCAAAAATGAAATTGACCCAAGCACATCCAACGATGCTTAGCTCCAGTGTAACACCTGCCCCTAGATCTCTGTGTTGGTCAAATGGTTGATTGGACACTGGTATAGCTTGACTGTGCCAAGTGAATGCCTGAGGCCAAGTCTGCCAAAGTTCATGAGGCGCCCACCTTAAACATATAGAAAATTAGCTATTAGTAGTGGCACCCACTTTGGATCAATGAGAATTTGACTATTGGTAGTCGCACCCACCTTAGAGCAATGAAATTTTGATTATTTTTTGTGGCACCCATGAGGCACCCCATTAAATTGGATGAGTGTGCTAGAAAATTTGAAGGAACACACACAACATCTTATACCCTAAAATTTAGCCTGGACTATCTTTTGACAAATTTTGACTCGAGGTTTGACCCAAATTGGGCTTGAACCTTGGTAGTAATGAGGAGCTCATCGCTAACGGATCGGATTTTAAATATGATCATGGAATTGCTTGATGGGTTGAGTCAAACCTTGACACTTTCAAATTAAGGAAACTACATGCACTAACATTTGAGTTGAGTGTTTATATTTTGCATTAAATAATGGCTCTCTTGTAGTATTTAAATAAGCCCAAGGGCAATTAAAATTCCTAATTTTTGTAATTAGAAATTTGAATTTTTCAAATATCTAGCAAATCCTAGCCCTTGGTTCATTTGACCAAGATTTGACCCATCTTACACCACTCATTTACATTGGGAAAATCTATGGTGTAAGATGCATCCATTTACATGCACCACAAGATTTCTTAGATTTTTTAAATTTACAAGTTTTAAGGGCCTTGAGAACCACTAAGAGACAAAACAAGACATGATGTGTGGAGGAGAGAGGAGAGAGGAAATACTTTGAAAAGTGGAGAGAACGTCTTGAGAAGAAATGGTGTGACACATGACACCAAAATGCAGTCCTTGTCTCCCCATGCCCTGCAAATTTTGAATTCTATAGGTGGGGGGGGGCTTTCATTACACTATCTCCATCTTCTTCCTCTCTCCAAATTCCATTAGAACCCTAAAATTCTAGAAAAAACTCTCTCATCAATCCAACCATTGGATCTCAACACCACCACTCTACTCCCCACTCATCCTAGTTCCACATAAATATTTTTGAGCTTCATCTCAGCCCATTTATCCACAAGGATCAAAGCAAACCAGCAAGGAGAAACTAGCTTAGTGAAGGCAAAGTTTTAGTCTAGCTTTTGTCTAGATTTCTAGACTAGTTATATTTAGATTTTCCGATAGTTGTATGGCCTTTTCTTATTTTGGATGGCTAAAATTCTTGAATGATCATGTTCCCACATGAGACCAGTACATAACAGCCTATGGTTGTGATCTTTAGGGTCACTTAGAGCCATCCAATGGTCCATGATAGCCACATAGTCCTAGACCACTAGATCTATGTATTTTTGGAGGATTTTCTTATGGATTGCATGTTTTGATTTGATTTTTCTTCTGGTGTCATGGACAAATTCTGGAATGGGGTTTGGACCTGCGATAAGGGTGACCATGCATGTAATTTTTACATCCATGCAAGGCCATCCAATGGTCCTAATTGACCCAAATGGTCAAACTATATCATTTTTGTAACCTAGCTTAGAAATTTCATATTTTTAGTAAAATAAAATGAAAATTGATATGGGAATTTTAGTGATTCTGTAATGGGACATGGACCTGAGCATAAATATGTCATGCATGTGATCTTGGTGCACATGCAAGGTCATCTAATGGCTTAGATTGACCAAGAAGGTCAAATCTTAGAAAATTAGTATTTCTTTTGGATTTTCTTGGCTATAATAAGCATTTTGAAGTAGATAATTCTTATAGATGCATGATATAAGTAAAGTAGATCATGTTTATGAGTTTTACTATATGAGATTCATCTTTATATGCACGAATTTCTAGGTCAAACAGTGGTCTATGATGTATCTCTACAGTATGCATAGTATAGAAAATTGATAAGATGCTATTTTCTTGTATAGATTGTCCATAAAATTCATGATTTGATACTTGATGCATTGTTATGCCATAGTCATGTGAAGATCTCAAGTTTAAATCTTAGTCCTAGATGTTATGTTTCGTTTGATAAAAATGTGAATTGACATTGATTTTTCTCTACTGAGCTTAGACTGTTAGCTCATCCTGACATTTATATCATAGGTGTCGATTGTGATCAGGACCCTGGATTAGAGAACAATCCAGATTACGTTCCTGAGGCAAAAGAAGATCTTTCACCTGAGGAGTTTTATTTGTAGAGACGTTTTGAGATAGATTTTGGACTTGGTACAGTATTGGATTCTTTTTGTATATATATAATTTGGTAAACCACTATGTAGGTGACGATCGGCAGTCATCGGTGGTTCGTTGTGTGATTTTTGTTTACTTTTTGTATAGAGATGGATCCATTAGTGCCATATGATAACTGCTTGATTGTTCCGTATATGTGTGAATGTGCTACGTACCCGATGATCCGATTTTCTCTAAATTCTGCATAGAGAGAATCGGACCATTACAATGGGTATGTATCAAAAAGCATCAGACAATCCGATTTTCCTAGGATTGCATGTAGGGAAAAATCGGATTGTCACCTGACTACCCAGCCTTTCCCAGGAATCCGTGTGTGAAAAATCGAGGATGTCATAGTTGGTATTAGAGCGTACTAGATTTTGTGTACGATGTCAGAGCGGGTCAACTGTGATACCATGTGTCACAATTGATATAAGAGATGTGGCTTTAGATTTGGATTCCTTTGGACTATAGGCTTGATAGTTTAGTGATTAGTACTGATTGGTATTTTTATCCAATCATGACAGATCAGTATGGCCCCACGTGGCGGACTGAGGATGGTTCGCTCTAGAGGCAACCCGAGTGATGAGGGCACATCTGGTGGTGAAGGAATCGACACCGATGTAAATAATGTTCCATTAGAAGGAGGAGAAAATAATGGACTGACTGGGCATTTATTAGAAACAATGGTTAACACAATGGCCCAGCTCGCAGGGAGACGCCCACCGTCTGGATTCCAAGAGTTCAGGAGAATGAATCCTCTGAACATTCATGGTCAAGCAGATCCACTCGAGGCGGAAGAATGGGTAAATCAAATGGAGAAACTTCTTTGGGTGATTCCAAGCACCGAAGAAGAGAAGGTGAATTGGGTTGCCTCTCATCTGGCACGATCAGTAGATGCATGGTGGAAATCTACAGAGAGGACCAGACTACAATAGATACTGGATGCCCTATGGGCCTGGGCTCGGTTTGTTGAAGAGTTTAACGAATAATACTTCCCTGATGCAGTACGGGATCAGTGGAAAGTTAAGTTCGTGTCATTGGAACAAGGTCAAATGACTGTACATGAGTATGAAGCCGAATTCACAAGACTTTATAAGTTTGCACCCCTGCATGTAGCCACGGAACTAATGAAAGCTAAGAAGTTTGAATGTGGCTTGAGGCCTAATATTAAAGAGAGACTTTCGTTGTTTAGGTTGAGAACCTTTGCAAAAGTTATGGACTTGTCTTTGATTGCTGACCAAGATATTGAAAATCTCTATAAAAGGAGAGAGCAACAGAATAGAAGTAGAAGTGGTCAGACACAGTCCTATGCCTCCGAGCAAGTAAGTAAGAAGTCGAGGATGATGGTGCAAGCACCAAGTTTACCTGCTCATACCACCTACTCGAGTCCAGCTATGTCGACACCCACTAGACAGTTCCGGCCCTTCAAACTCTATTACTATTAGAACATCAAGAGGACCGCCGACTTCACACACTGCTTCATCCATGCCGATTGAGAAGTGCACATGGTGTGGAAGACCGCATAAAACAGAGGAATGTTGGTCGACAACAGGTGCGTGCTTTAAATGTGGCAAATAAGGACACTAGATCAGGGATTGTCCTGAGATGAAGAAAGGGCCGAAAACATCGGTAATAACTCAGGGGCCCTCATGGCCTATGGTTCAGGGCCGTACTTATGCTGTCACGGCACAAGATACCTAGGCTACCAATGATGTGATCCAAGGTATGAATTACCTTGCGATTCTAGGATATTTACTTGTACCTTTAGTCAGTAAGTATAATTGGAAATTTAGATTGAATTATATTGTCACATGCTCACTACTTTACTTATGCACAATTTGATTGATTGAACTACGTGAATCTTAGGTACTTTATATATGCACCATCGATGAGACATTCATCAACACAAGGCACGAGTATTAGTAGACCCAGGGTCTACTCACTCTTTTTTTACTACTCAATTCGTTGTCGAATTGAGTATCACTCCCGAGCCACTAGACTTCATTTTAGCAGTGTCAGTCCCTATGGGAACTTTAGTCAGCACGGACACTATATGTCGATCAGTCATCATCCCGATCGAAGACTACAAGACTGTGGTTGATCTGATTTTGTTAGACATGCAAGGATTCGATGTAATCCTTGGTATGGATTAGCTATCTGCTTATCATGCAAGCGTCAATTGTCTCCGAAAGGTAGTTACCTTTCACCCTCCAAAGGAAAAATCCTTTCGATTTCACAACATTATAGCCAGTGTCAGATTCATTTATCTCTGCCATTCTACCAGAACGTTTAATGAGGAACGGATGCCATGAATATCTCGCATTCGTGTAGAGCCAACGGGAAGAGAAAATCAATGTCGTGGATTTTCCTGTTATATCTGAATTCCCAGATGTATTTCCCGAGGACCTCCCAGGAGTGCCATCGGATAGAGAGGTTAAGTTTGCGATTGATCTCACTCTAGGCACTGAACTGATATCAAAGGCACCATATCACATGGCACTTGCAAAGTTAAGGAACTAAAGGAACTGTGACACCCCCTAAAATCACCCACGTGAAATCTGGACATGTGGTGTGTCACCAACAACGAGGAACCAAAAAAACCCTCATTTGGGTGTCATGTGTGACTTATGCTCATCATGAGCGGATTGGACCCAAGCCCATAGACCCTTTCCTTTTGGAACCAAACCTACCTTGGGTCTGTATAAGAAGCTAAACCCTCATGGACCACCATGAATGCAAGGGGGACCTGGAGGGAGATTAGTCACTGATGACCCGGGAGAACCATCAGGATACTAGGACCCATGAAGAGATGCGATGAATTGAGACCAGTTCGGCCCGGAAGCTTTGAGCACATGAAAGTGAGGCCAAGTGATGTGAACACACACATACATGTACGTATATGCGTCACACACCAGATCTAGCATCCCTATTATATATCAGCCTTCACGTTACCATGCAAACCATCATTTGCATTGTGAAGAGCAGCCGATCGTGGAGAAGCCAAGGTGAAGAAGAGACGCCATCTCCTCCTCCTTCCTGTTTGATCCATCTTCTTGCAAACTAATCCTCGGAGCTACCCCAAAAGCTCTTTCGCTTCTAGGGGAAATCGAACCCTACAACCCGAGTACCCCTAACTCCTTGACTTGTTTGACCAAGGGGAGAACGAATCATGGAATCGGTGTGTTGCGGATATTAGCCCAACGTCGTTGAGTCGTGGAGCTTTGCATGCGAGGAAAGGTCGTAGAGGTAACCCTCATAGCGCATGCGTCGTGTTTAGAGTCTGTGTATTCTTGCTATGTAGCAATAGTCGAGGTCACATGCAAGGATTTAAAGGATCAAGCGTGTATAAATTATGAGAAGGGGAGCATTGGGTTTAATTGTTGAAACCCTTGCATGATCTGTGAAATTGGGGATAAATCGTAGTTTTAAACTCCGCAAATGCATGAGTTATGGTATGCGAATTGTCTTGTTTTTCGAAGAGGAGTCTTGTATATGTGTGATAACTCGTTTAGAGCGTGCTGTGGTGTAATTGAACTACCTCAGGAAGCCATAAAGGCCGGCTCGAGGTGGAGGGATGAATTGTTAAAGATGACAGTTCTGATGGTATGCTCGAGCATGAATAGGGACCGCTCGAGCGGGATATCACCTGAAGCCTACGCTCGAGAGGGATCTCTAGGCTATTTTGGCTCAAGTCAAAACCGCTCGAGCGGGACTTGAGGGCTTACATTGGGAACACGCACGAGTGTGAATAGGACCGCTCGAGCGAGCAATTTTTTAAAGCATACGTTCAAGCGAGATTCATAGGTTTATTTCGCTAGGGTTAAAATCGCTCGAGCGGGACCTGCGATTTGTACTGTGCTTATGCTCGAGCATGAATAGCACCACTCGAGTGGGATATTATTTGAAGCCTACGCTCAAGCGTGAACTGTAGGCTTATTTCGCTCGGGTTTAAACCGCTCGAGCATGAAGCATGGGTGCCACTAGGAATCGCCCGAACGGGATTGAGCCACGCTCGAGCGTGAGACCTCTATTTTGACCTAATTTAATATATTTACCTGGAACTTATTTAGCGTGCTTGTGAGTTGCACATGTGTGAATGCCTTGAGTATTTTTTACTAAGACATGTTGTGGGCATTCTTATTCAGGATAAACTCACAAAGGACCAAGGTTTCAAAACTCGTTGGCCTTGTGAATCGTTACACGTGCGTTCGACGTAAATTCAAGTAGGGAAAACACCTTGCCAACTTATATATCCTCTCAAAATGATGTTTATGATGCAATTTTCAAATGAATGATATTCTCGCTATGATTTATAATTACGTATCTTGCCATAAATTATTTAGGTACTTTGAAATTATGAAACATGAACATTTGATATTATTTTCGCATTCAAGTCTTGCATGACCTCTTGCTTATATCTCTAGATCTCATGTGTACTTGCCTTGTGGGGTTTTCATTCGTAAAGCTTGTTTGGTTCATGTGTACTCACTCTATGCTTATGTGTTATGATTCTGTGAGCATGTGTAATGAGGAGTGGAGCCTCCATGAGAGGGGTGGAGTCCCCGGGGTTTACGACCCTGTGTCTGTTACAGACTGCTCAGTTCCCTAATACGGGAAGCCTTGCCATGTGACTCGCTTTCGAGTGCATTGTTTGTAAGGGGAGTGGAGTCCCCAGGGTTGCGACCATGTCTCCGCTACGGACTGCTTAGTTCCCTAATATGGGATACTTACTATAATGCCATTTGATTAGCCTTGTCTCCAAAACGTGCTATGTGATCCCTTATGCTATAAATCCATGCCATGTATCGTAAATTGTCTCGAATCTCGACTATATGTGTCTCTTGATCAACCCATTTACATGCTTCAATGGTGTCTTGACTCTCCTGTCTCAGTATACATAGTGTAAGCATGTTTTATTCATCTTCATGTTTTGACCTGCTGAGATTTAATGGATGTTTTGCTTGAACTTGATATATTTTGAATACAAATGCAAGTTTTGATTGCTTTTATCTATGCATCAAGAATATGAATGAGCATGATGAAATGGGATTTTGCATGGTATCTTTCTCTACTGAGCTTGGATGAAGCTCACTCCTCAACTATACATCGCAGCTGCAGGTGTGGACTTGGAGTGTGACTCGGAAAGAGAGGGGGACCCGGATTATAACCCAGAGGTGGAAGAGGATCTGCCTGAGGGGCATTATCCTTATCTTGGAGCAGTCTTTGGGAGAGTTTGTTTTGGGAAAATTTTGAGGAAAGGTAAAGGGAAATATGTAACTAAATGATAATGATATGTTTTGATCCGATGTTTAGATGAAGGTCAGCCTTCATCGGTGGATGCTTATTTTTGGACATTTATATATCGTAGCTAGTCGTGTGAGTGCATTTTTGCCATTCTGTCCATGCTATAGCTCTTTTACGCTTATGTGTTGCGCACTTCGTTTCCGTTGTGTGAGCTTACCAATTTGTGCTGGCTCGATCCTTCCTATTGTTTAATGTGAGGAAAGATTGAGATGTTAGGAGGTGATGTTGTACATTGATACCATAGCATCACAGTGTTTTGGGTCTTGTGTGCGATCTAACGGCACGGGTTTCATGGCAAGGAAATCTGGGCTGTCACAGGTGGTATCAAAGCCCATCTTTTAGTCTTGCGGGTGTACGGAGCTATGACGTAGGATAAGAACAATGACATTAGGCTTAGCTGTTAGGTTCAGATATTAAGATCAATGATCTTAACTTGATCTGACTTGTCATTTGCTTGGTCATGGTAGGACAAAATGCCTCATAGACGCAGTAGACCAAGGAACGTGAATGTAGGAGGTGTCCCTACTGGGGAGGGATTCATTTTGGGTGTAAATGTTATCCCGGTCAATAGCAACAACAATACACGTGGAGCTAATGGGACCCCTGCGAACAATAACGCATCCGGATCAGGGGATAATGTTGGAAATGCTCTAGGGGACAATAGTAATCAACAATTTCTTGAAACCATGGTGAACACCATGGTGGTGTTGCCTGAGAGGAGGCAACCTTGTGGATTTCAAAATTTTTCGAAGATTGAGACCTCCGAGTTTCTATGGGCAAGTCGATTCAATGGAAGCCGAACAATGGCTAAATCAAATTGAGAAGGTACTACAATGAGTCCGATGTATGGAAGAGGAGAAAGTGAGTTGGGCCTCATTTTAACTTGAGGGTGAAGCAGACCCATGGTGGAAATCAATGGAGAGGACAAGAAATCCAGGGATGCCCTGGACTTGAGCAGAATTTACTACAGTATTTGAGTACAGACTCAAGCCCGCTATCAAGGGAAGGATATCATTGTTTGAAGCAACCACTTATAAGAGGGTAGTGAGTTTGGCCCTCATAGCTGAAAGAGACCTTGAGGAGTTATATAGAGCAAGGGATGAGCAAGCGAAGAGCCGAGAGGCACAACACCAAACAACAAGTGCAGAACAGGCCAGCAAGAGGCCTAAATATTTGATGTCACCACCGTCACAGCCAGTTCCTTCAACATTGGTGAGGTTTTTAGATCAGGAAGCTCTGCCACCTCTGCCACCAAGACCTTTCACCACAATAGGCCAGACAAATCTGACTGTAACAAAGGTGCAATCGACGACTTCTCGTACCGTTTCCTCTGCACCAAAAGTAGTATGTGCAAAGTGTGGGAAACCCCACAAAACTGAGAAATGTCGTAGAGCAACAGGAGCATGTTTCAAGTGTGGGCACATAGGGAACCGCATTAGGGATTGCCCAGAGATGAAGGATATTGTCAACACTTCCACACCAAATCATAGATCTGTAAGACCCCTAGTCCAAGGCATGGCCTATGCAGTAACTACTGGAGACACTCAGGTTAACAACGACGTCATCCAAGGTATGAAAGTATTTTACAATTAGTCAAGTTAAAACTTTTATAATTAGTCAAGTTAAAATTTTTTAGAATTTTAGATAGATAAGGTGCATTAATAGAATATTCTCAGCAATTATTGTACTTTATGTCATATCATGTCATATGTACAACTAAGCAATAGTGTCTATTGAACCTAGGTGTCATCCATTTGAACAAGAAAAGTGACATATGTAGCCACAAAGTAGTAGTGTTGGTAGACCCGGGGTCTACACACTCATTTATTACACCAATCTTTGCCAAGGAGAGAGACCTTACACTAGAACCTTTGGATTTTATCTTAGCAATCTCGACCCCAACGGGAAATCTAGTGAACACGGATACCATGTGTCGATCAGTCATCATCACAATGGCACATCACCAAACAATGATTGATTTGATCCTACTCGAAATGAAAGGGTTCGACGTAATTCTCGGCATGGATTGGTTGACTAAGCTGCAGGCTAAAGTAGACTACCAAGAGAAGATAGTCACTCTCTATTAATCTCTAAAAAGTACCACTTTTCACCTCCTAATCTAGCCTTTGATGGACCTTTGAGCTGGTTAATAATGTGTTTTTAAGTGTGTTTTTGTAGATGACAATAAAGTATAGATTAGTGCTGCAATTCATCATTTTCAAGCCAAGAAGAAGGAATTCTGAGTTAAGTTGTGGAGCTGATGGAGTTACATTGAATGCACCATGGTGGATCACACCATTGAGACTATTTAGCATGCCTCGGGGCCTTTGAAGTCCTGCTGAGAGAGAGAGGTGAAGTCCTGCTGAGAGAGAGAGAGGTGCTGCAGTAAACTATATAGGACAGCTGTGGAGGAAATTACAACTGCACACAACATCTTGAGCACTTTATATATACAGTAGTACAGTAGCTCAAATGGCACACATACATTGCTAAAGCAGCCCAAGCATATCAATGCTACAGCAAATGGTGACTCGAGTAGTTTAGCAACCTCAGTGCCATATACTCAAGCACACCAGCTCCAATTGCTAAAAAACTAGGCTATTGAGTTGTAGAATTGAAGATGAGTAGCTGGAGAGTGGAGGCTATAAACAAATCCAAGCCACATTGCTGAAGTAGCCTTGCTGATCTTGAGCATATCAAAGTGAACTTCTCGAGCTGCTACAACCTAAAGCTATAAGTGAACTTGAGCAGTTCTGAAATTCACTCGAGCACTTTAATGGATGCTGATTTAACCACTCGAACTGTACAAGGATGAACTCGAGTGGTTCATGGCTGAAGAATGAACATGTCGAGCAACACTTCAAGGCCATACACTAGAGCAGCTGCTGCAAAACCGAAGATACAATATACTTAAGCAAGTTGTTGCTACAAACCAAGCGGATCCAGCAGTTGCACTTGCTGATTCAGCAATCAACTCAAGCACCTTAATGTTGCAACAAGACCTCTCGACATGCTGACCTGTAGCTGGAAGAACTCGAGCAGTTCCTGCACCTATATTCATCATCTCAAGCTGCAGGTCTGCTACATTAAGTCCCACGAGCAGTTCATTAATATTGTTGAGTGGTTCCCTAAGCTTAAAATAGTAACTACTTGAGTTGTAGTGCAGCTGTCGAGCAGTTTATAGCTGCACGTTGATCCACTCAAGTAGCTACGCTGCAGTAGATGAACCACTCGAGCTGTATTTTATGAAGTCGAGCAGTTCATAGTGTGGTATTTTATGAAGTCGAGCAGTTCACAAACTTGAAACAGAAACCACTTGGTTGGTATTGTTGCACTCGAGTAGTTTATGATGCTGAAATCCATCAGTTTGAGTGGTTCATGGCTGAAAAGCAACCTGTCAAGCTGTTTAAATGCTGTTGAAGAATTCTGTCGAGCAGTTGCAGTGCTGAAAAATGTTGTTGAATGAACCTATCGAGCTAAATTGCCTGAAGCTTATGAACTTCACGAGCTACCATCTAAAGCCTCCAACTGCTTGAGAACCACTCGAGATTAATGTTCTGAAGCCTGAACTACTCGAGGCATGAGTTCCAGCTTGTATATTTAAACTTTAAGGATATTTTGGGGATTCCACTGCATCTAGGGCACACATCCCAATGTACTTTGCTATCCCACACATCTTGAGGCATCACTTGGCCAAAAGTAGGCCACGTCAGTAGGGCATAACTAACTTGATACTTTCTTTCTTCTAATTGGCCAAACCTTTTCATGGCTTTATGGATTGTATAAATAGAACTTATTCTATCTTGGGAAAGCAACCAGGATTAGCCTGAGCTCACTTTTTGGGTTTCCATTTTAGGTTTAGAACTTTTGTTTTCGTCTTTCTCTTTCTTAGTTCAACAGTCATGTTAGGTTAATTCCTTTTGTAGCAACTAGATTTAATTTTGTTTTGCAATCGATTTTGTAATAACTTAGTGAGCAGTTTTGGGAGTTTGCACAGACTACTGCCTTGAGGACAGATCATTGTAAGTCCTTTGTATTCAATGAAATTTCATTTTTAAAGGTCATTAAATTTGTATTTCCCTTGTGTTTTCACATAGATCTGTATGGGTTTGATGCTCCTATGGGTGCATGTGCTTGCAGCCATGCACACATGGTGGCAGCAGTGGGTTTATTGGTCTGGTTTTGATCTCGTGGTTGGACCACATCTCTGGGATGATCTATGACCATTCAAGTGGACAGATCATTGCCTTAGGATGAGTCTAGATCACAGGGCTGAGGTTGGATTCTTTTTCCTTGCCTTTGTGCTTGTAGCCAAAGGAGGGATTGCTGCAGATCCAGCTTCTCCTCTGTTTTATAGAATCATTTTCAGTGAAGAGATCTGAGATATTACACAGATTGCAGACTTGAGAGCTTGGTCATTATAGGCTTCTTTGTAGCCATGACCAGCTGATTCTCATTCAATCTGTGATTTCTAATGGTTTTCACTAGATCTTCATGGACTGTTTGCTCCTATAGATGCATGTGCTTGTAGCCATACACACATAGTATCTGCAGTGATTTTTTTGTTCTAGTTTAACCCCCATGACTAGATTATATCCATGGGATACTTTGTGACCATTCAAGTGGACAGAGTATAGCCCTAAGACTAGTCCATATCTAAGGGTTGAGTTGGATTCTTCTACCTAGAACTTGTGCTTATATCCAAGTGAAGGAATGTTGCAGATCTAGTTCTTGATCTGAGTTGCAGTGAAGATTATCCACAACTGTCTACTTCTCCACCTTTTTATTTTATTTTACCACACCATCATCATCCTTCTTCATCCCCTTTCTTTAGCCGTAGTTTTATTCCTATTTGTAGTCTTATTTTAGTTTTGTGACACCTAAATACCCTCTCTTTACCTTGCTTTCTAGTTTAGGTTTAGAGTTGCTAGATCTATAGCCAAATCTGGAGTTTACTATACGCCTTTAGGTTTTTAGATCATCACTCTCCGTGGGACAAACTCTTACTCATTAAAACTTGCTATAACAGCCCTGTATCTTGCAAGCTGTGTTTAGATTCATGTTTTGTGTTGTTTCAATCCATTCCATTTTTGTGCTTTTGTGTCATATATTTACCATCACTTTTTAATAAAATAAATGCACAGCAATTTATAACCAACACACTCTACCCCAAGAGAGAGAAGTCTTTCAAGTTCATTGGCATCCAATCAGCCGGAGTACCTTTTATATCCACAATTCGAGTCAAACGGCTAATCAGTAAGGGTTTCCAAGGATACCTTGCGGTCATTCAAGGACAAGAGGACAAGAAGGTTGACATATCTGACATTTCGATAACTTATGAATTTCTCGATGTTTTTCTCGAAGAATTTCCAGGCTTACCACATGATAGGGAAGTCGAGTTTACGATAGACTTGGCTCCAGGCACGGAACCTGTATCAAAAGCCCTGTATCGAATGGAACCAGCCGAGTTGAAAGAGTTGAAGGAACAATTGTAAGAGTTGCTGGACAAGGGATTTATTAGGCCCAATGTGTCTCCATGGGGAGCACCAGTATTGTTTGTTAAGAAGAAAGATGGCTCAATGTGACTGTGTATCAGTTACCGATAATTGAACAAATTGACTATAAAGAACCGATACTCGTTACCAAGAATTGATGACCTATTTGATCAATTGCAAGGGGAGAAGTTCTTCTCCAAGATAGACTTACGGTCTGGTTACCATTAGATGAAGGTGAAGACTGATGATGTTTCAAAAATAGCCTTTCATAGGAGATACGGTCATTACGAGTTTCTCGTAATACCATTTGGGCTGACAAATGCACTTGCACATTTATGGACCTTATGACCGTGTCTTCAAGCCGTATATGGACTGGTTTACTGTAGTCTTCATCGACGACATTCTTGTATACTCAAAGACACAAGAAGAACACGAGCAGCATCTGTGATGGACATTGCAAACACTACGGGACTTTCAATTAGATGCGAAACTCAGCAAGTGTAAGTTCTTGTTACAACAGGTAAGCTTCTTGGGACACATCATTTTGGAGTCAGGTATAGCAGTTGACTCATCAAAGATAGAGGCCCTAATGAATTGGGAACAACGCAGGATAGTCACTGAAGTTCATAGTTTTCTGGGATTCACCGGCTACTGTCATAGATTCGTCGAAGGGTTCTCGAAGATAGCTGGACCACTCACACAACTCACTCGAAAGAACATCAAGTTTGAGTGAACCGACACATGTGAGAAGAGATTTCAAGAGCTCAAGAGAAGATTGACCTCCGCACCTGTGCTTATACTACCATCTGGCACTGGAGGATTTTGGGTATTTACCGATGCATCTCACACTGGTCTGGGTTGTGTACTGAATCAGCATGAGCGAGTTGTAGCTTATGGTTGAAGGAAATTGAAAGATCACAAGAAAAATTACCCCACTCATGACCTGGAGCTTGCAGCGGTCATCTTCGCCTTGAAGATATGGAGGCATTACCTCTATGGTGAAACCTTCAAAAATTTTACCGATCACAAGAGCCTCAAATACTTGTTTACAAAGAAAGATCTAAATCTGAGGTAGAGAAGGTGGTTGGAGTTCTTGAAGGACTATGATTGCGTCAACTAGTACCACCCAGGGAAGGCGAATGTGGTAGTGGATGCGCTTAGCCGAAAATTGATTGCTCAACTATCACACCTTATGACCAGAATACAGAGATGGAAATTGCTTGAGGACTTGACCTCAGGTCACATGGCATTTGAAGTGAAGAAATCAGGAGCACTTTTGGCCAATATCAAGATCAATTCAACTCTCTTCGATAGGATCAAAGAAAGCCAGTTGAAAGATTCAGAATTGATAACCATCATTCAAAGTATAGTCACTGAAAATCAGCTGGGATTTTCGATTAAGGACGACAGTTCCTTATTGTTTAAAGGACGATTTTGTGTACCAACTGATAGTGAACTAAGACAAGAAATACTAGAAGAAGCCCATAGGTCAGCATATGCCATTCATCCGGGTAGCACCAAAATATATCATGATTTGAAGAAGAACTTTTGGTGGAAGGGAATGAAGAAGGATGTTGCCAAGCATGTCAGAAGATGCCTATTATGCTAACAGGTCAAGGTTGACCACAAGCACCCTGCTAGGTTACTGTAGCCCCTGCCAGTACCCAAATGGAAATGGGAAGATATCTCGATGGACTTCATATTGGTTTTGCCCAAAACTCAAAAGGGACATAACGCCATCTGGGTTGTTATTGACCGATTTACCAAATCAGCGCATTTCCTTCCATACAGCACGCGCTACACTGTAAGCAAACGTGCTTAATTGTATTTGAAGGAGATCGTAAGGCTACACGACATACCTTCATGCATCGTCTCAGACCGAGACCCACTCTATACATCCCAGTTTTGGTAGCATTTTCAAGAGGGAATGGATTCTAAACTAGAGTTCAGCTCGGCCTTTCACACGCAAACTGATGGACAAACCAAACGAGTGAACCAACTAATAGAGGACATGCTCAGCACATGTATACTAGATTTCCGAGGAGTGTGGGATAAGCACCTGCCGTTAGTGGAATTCGCCTACAACAACAGTTACCACGCGAGTATCGGCATTGCTCCGTTTGAAGCACTATTTGGTTGCCAGTGTAAATCTTTGCTAAATTGGGAAGAAGTTGGAGACCGTGTCTTATTGGGCCCAGAACTCATTGAGCGCACAAGTGAGACCGTTCGACTCATTCGGGAATGCTTAAAGGTCACACAAAACCGTCAGAATAGTTATGCCGACCTTAAGAGATCAAACGTGGAGTTTCAGGTGACCTTGCACGCAATAATATGTTAAATATATATCAGCTTAATGTGAAAATGCTCTAAAAGTCGTATTCCTTATAGCTTGGAGATCACGTCTTCATAAAGATTTCACCGACCAAGGGCGTTATGAGATTTGGCACGTGAGGGAAGTTAAGCCCATGGTACATTGGCCCTTTTGAAGTACTTGGCTGCATTGGCGAGGTAGCCTACCATGTTGCCCTACCACCCCAGTTGTCAAGCATTCACAGCGTCTTCCACGTGTCAATGCTAAGAAAGTACGTCAGGGACACGTCACACGTGCTAGACTACTAGCCTATTGAGGTAAATGACAACTTGACACTGATATAGGAACCGGTAGAGGTGTTGGATCGAAAGGAACAAATTTTAAGAACCAAAACTATTCCCCTCTTTCTAATTCGATGATGCAACCATTCTGCCGCGGAAGCGACATGGGAGCATAAGACGGAGATTCACAAGTAATACCCGAATTTGTTTTCCTGAGACTAGTAGCCCTTAATATTAGTGTTATCCATTGAAGCTATGTTTCCACTACATGTTGACCTCCATTTATGAACAATGTACACAATTATGTTTAACTTGAAGAGATTTATTTTATGGACATTCCATTTTGATGCAACTATAGACATTTAGTTAATGCGAGAAAATGTGCAACATCAACGCTTGTTTTCGTAATGGCTTACTCACACCTAGCATAGGATCGGACTAAAACTTTAATGAAGCATCATGTTCATCGGGACCGATGCCTAAGATTGTTTTAGTCTCAAAACCTATAGCAACATTTTGTATAAAATCATTAGCTGATAGATGCAAAATAGTGTGAAATGTACAGGTAAAGCAACAGTTAAAAGACCAGGCCGCCAAATAGTACTCAGATCTATGTACTTAAAGTTGAAGCTGGCCCGCTCAAGCGTTAAAATTTCGCTTCAGCTTCCACTTAAATCACACTCGAGCGTACTCCAGACCGCTCATCGGCCATTAGGATTATAAATAGGGCTTGAAACCCTCTTTTTTCCCCTCCTGTGAAGTTTTTAAATCACCCTACACTTCCTTCCTCCACGAGAAGAAGCCTAAATCCGCTCCAAAGTACACCATTTCTCTGTGCTCGTGCAAGACCTCATCACATTTCAACCCGAACTCACGCGCACACCTCCATTTCCAACGATAAAACCCTAGAAACCCCTTTTTTGTTTTGAAATCTTTAAAATCTCCTTCTTGTTCTTAAATCTATGGCTTCAAAGAAGATTATGGTCTCGAAGCCCTCTAAATCTTCCACTCCAAAACCCCAAGCTTCAAAGAAATCGAAAAATGTTTCGAAACCGACCCTCGAGCAATCCGCCGCATGGTGGGCTAGCATGACCCTAGCACTTGAGTGGTCTTTTAGTCAAGATTTTATTGTGGACGAGGACACTACCTCATGGGCGATCAATTACATTCGTCGAGCAAAACTTGGGTTCTTGCTCCACCCTTCCACATGCACTATTACCCACGACTGGTCTGACTATTTTACCAAAACATGCAAGTCGGAGTCGGCGACCACGTCGGAACACTCTCCACAAAAATAGACGACCGCACATTTCACATTGACGTCCTCGACGTTTCCAACACCATAGGTTGTGCTGTTAATTTTCGTGACAGTTTAGGCCTATACCAACCCCACCTCAAAGACATCCCGATACAGGTCATTGCCACAAAAATTGTTGATGACCAACTGGTGGTCAATGGCGCTATCCGTCGAGCCCAATTGTCGCTTGAGATGTGGCCATGGATGATATATTTCAGCAAAACCTTTACCCGCTGTAGCATGAGCAAGAGTGGAGAGGACCCCTTTTACAAGCTCTATACTCAGCACATGGGGAGCATTGGTTTAATGCTCCTAAATTGAATTTCCAGGGCATAATATATGCCCATGATCACAAGCTAAGCACAACCCCCAAGAATAGAATAATAAATTATATGCCCTATGCCCGCCTCATTTCCCTGATGTTAAAGAGCCACGACGACACCGAGGAAGACGAACCCTACCGGGTTCTAGCCGGTGAGGAGAGGGAGACTGATAATGTCCAGCAATGGACACTGCGGCATTGGAGCCAAACATTGAAAACCTTGCGACTCGGTGCTAAAAGTAGACGCTTCCGACGGCTAGAGGGGTGTGCCCAACAAGAACCCGCCCAAATCAAAACCGCAGCCAAAGGCACTCAACAAGCTCTGACCCAGCAACCCCAGGGACCTCAAGCTGATATCCTCACACTCTCCGAATTCAACCGGTAGATGGATGTCATTCATCACCTCCACTAGCAAACCTACACGCAATTGTCCACCCTACGCGATGATAATTATATGCTCCACCAGCGGTTGGACTACCACGAGGAGATACTCACGCGCCTATTAGAGAAGGCCTACCCAAGGGCCTCTACACCTTACTTGGCGCAGGCCAAGGTGTATACATCAGAGTATACCTCGAGGTTCACTCAAGGAGCCTCCGCATTGGGCGCTGGTCCATCGACCTCTGGAGCACGGCATAGCCCGACACCAACTGTAGAACAGCCAAGTGAGCCTATCTTTAAATTTCTAATTCCATTGAATTCCCTATTAGACAGCTTGTTCTTGGTGATTCTACAATAGAAATGTAGTACAAAACTGTTAGTCAGTACTACATTATTGATCATTTCCAAACCCATGATTGACAATATTGTGGTAATGGTAGAAATCAATACAAAAAATATTTGTAATAGCATCAATATTCCTAACTAGGGCATTTCGTATACCTTTTGAATGCTTTTGTATAACTTTTCAATGCTTTTGTATACCTTTGCAACACTTTTATATACCTGTACAATGATTTTGTAGAATATTCAATTTTTGAGGACGAAAATTCTTGTAAGGAGGGGAGGATGTGACACCCCGTAAAATCACCCACGTGAAATCTGGACACGTGGTGTGTCACCAACCACGAAGAACAAGTAAAGCACTTGTTTGGGTGTCATGTGTGACTTATTCTCATCATGAGCAGATTGGACCCAGGCCCATAGACCCTTTTCTTTTGGAACCAAACCTACTTTAGGTCTGTATAAGAAGCTAAACCCTCATGGACCACCATGAATGAAAGGGGGGCCTAGAGGAACTTTAGTCACTGATGATCTGGGAGAACCATAAGGACACTAGGACCCATGAAGAGATGGAATGAATTGAGACCAGTTCGGCCTGAAAGATTTAAGCCCATGAAAGTGAGGCCAAGTGATGTGGACACACACATACATGTACGTATATGCGTCACACTCCGGATCTAGCCTCCCTATTATATATCAGCCTTCACGTTACCATGCAAACCATCATTTGCATTGTGAAGAGCAGCCGATCATGGAGAAACCAAAGTGAAGAAGAGAAGCCAACTCCTCCTCCTTCCTGTTTGATCCATCTTCTTACAAACTAAGCCTCGGAGCTACCCCGAAAGCTCTTCCGTTTCTAAGAGAAATCGAACCCGTCAACCCGAGTACCCCAAACTCCATGACTTGTTCGACCAAGGGGAGAACGAATCGTGGAATCGGCATGTTGCAGATATTGACCCAACGTTGTTGAGTCGTGGAGCTTCACATGAGCGGAAAGCTCGTAGAGGTAACCCTTGTAGTGCATGCGTCGTGTTTAGAGTCCATGTATTCTTGCTATGAGGCAATAGTCGAGGCCGCATGCAAGGATTTAAAGGATCAAACGTGTATAAATTACGAGAAGGGGGGCATTGGGTTTAATCGTTGAAACCCTTGCATGATCTGTGAAATTGGGGATAAATCGTAGGTTTAAACTCCGCAAATGTGTGAGTTATGGTGTGCGAATTGTCTTGTTTTTTGAAGAGGAGTCTTGTATATGTGTGATAACTCGTTTAGAGCATGTTGTGGTGTCATTGAACCACCTCAGGAAGCCATAAAGGCAGGCTCAAGCTGGAGGGATGAACTATTAAAGGTGACAGTTCTGTATGGTACGCTCGAGCATGAATTGGGACCGCTCGAGCGGGATATCACCTGAAGCCTACACTAGAGCCAGATCTCTAGGCTATTTTGGCTCAAGTCCAAACCGCTCGAGCGGGACTTGAGGGTTTACTTTAGGAACACACTCGAGCGTTAATAGGACCACTCGAGCGAGTAATTTTCTAAAGCATACGTTCAAGCGGGATTCATAGGTTTATTTTGCTCGGGTTAAAATCGCTCGAGCCGGACTTGGGATTTGTACTGGGATTACGCTCGAGCATGAATAGCACCGCTCAAGCGGGATATCATCTGAAGCCTACACTCGAGCGTGAACTATAGGCTTATTTCGCTCGGGTTTAAACTGCTCGAGCGTGAAGCATGGGTGAGAATAGGATTGAGCCATGCTTGAGCGTGAGACCTCTGTTTTGACCTGATTTAATGTATGTACTTAGAACTTGACTAGCGTGCTTGTGAGTTGCACATGTACGAATGCCTTGAGTATTTTGGACTAAGACATGTTGTGGGCATTGTGATTCAGGATAAACTCACAAAGGACCAAGGTTTTGAAACTTGTTGGCCTTATGAATCGTTACACGTGCGTTCGATGCAAATTCAACTAGGGAAAACACCTTGCCAACTTATATATCCTCTCGATATCATGTTTACGATGTGATTTTCAAATGAATGATATTCTCGCTATGATTTACAATTACGTATCTTGCCATGAATTATTTAGGTACTTTGAAATTGTGAAACATGAACATTTGATATTATTTTCACATTCAAGTCTTGCATGACCTCTTACTTTTATTTCTAGACCTCATGTGTACTTGCCTTGTGGGGTTTTTGTTCGTAAAGCTTGTTCGGTTCATGTGTACTCGCTCTATGATTTTGTGTTATGATTATGTGAGCATCTGTAATGAGGAGTGGAGCCTCCATGAGAGGGGTGGAGTCCCCGAGGTTTATGACCCTCTGTCTGCTACGGGCTACTCAGTTCTCTAATATGGGATGCCTTGCCATGTGACTCGCTTCCGAGTGCATTGTTTATAAGGGGAGTGGAGTCTCCATGAGAGGGGTGGAGTCCGTGGGGTTGCGACCCTGTGTCCGCTACAGACTGCTCAGTTCCCTAATATGGGATACTTACTATAATGCCATATGATACGTCTTGTCTCAAAAATGTGCTATGTGATCCCTTATGCTATAAATCCATGCCATGTATCAAAAATTATCTCGAATCTTGACTATATGTCTCTTGCTCGACCCATTTACATGCTTCGATGGTGTCTTGACTCTCTTGTCTCGATATGCATAGTGTAAGCATGTTTTATTCGTCTTCATGTTTTGACCTGCTGAGATTTAATGGATGTTTTGCTTGAACTCAATATATTTTGAATACAAACGCAAGTTTTGACTGCTTTTATCTATGCATCAAGAATATGAATGAGCATGATGAAATGCGATTTTGCATGGTATCTTTCTCTACTGAGCTTGGATGAAGCTCACTCCTCAACTATACATCGCAGCTGCAGGTGTGGACTTGGAGTGTGACTCGGAAAGAGAGGAGGATCCAGATTATAACCTGGAGGCGGAAGAGGATCTGCCTGAGAGGCATTATCCTTAACTTGGAGCAGTCTTGGGAGAGTTCATTTTGGGACAATTTTGAGAAATGGTAAAGGGAATTACTAAATGATATGATATGTTTTGATCCGCTGCTTAGATGAAGGTCGGCCTTCATCGGTGGATGCTTATTTTTGGACATGTATATATTGTAGCTAGTCATGGGAGTGCATTTTCACCATTCTATCTATGCTATAGCTCTGTTATGCTTCTGTGTTGTGCACTTTGCTTCCGTTTTGTGAGCTTACCAATTTGTGTTGGCTCGATCCTTCCTAGTGTTTAATGTGAGGAAAGATTGAGCTATCAGGAGGTGATGTTGTACCTTGATACCATAGCATCATGGTGTTTTAGGTCTTGTGTGCGATCCGACGGCACGGGTTTCATGGTAATTAAATCTGGGCTGTCATAGGAACAGTCATAAGAGTTGTTGAACAAAGGGTCCCATGGGGAGCACCCATTCTGTTCGCAAGAAGAAAGATGGTTCGATGAGACTTTGCATCGATTATCATCAATTGAATAAACTAATGATCAAGAACTAGTATCCACTATCCAAAATCGATGACCTCTTTGATTAGTTGTAAGGCGTAAAATTTTTCTCAAAGATTGACTTGAGGTCAGGCTACTATTAGTTGAAAATAAAAGTCGATGACATTTCAAAAACCGATTTCCGCACAAGATATGGCCACTATGAGTTTCTAGTGATGCCATTTGGGTTGACGAACGCACCATCATCACTTATGGATCTAATGAATAGCATATTTAAATTAGACCACAACAAATGCGTGGTTGTCATTGTAGATGACATCCTCGTCTATTCAAAGACAAGAGAAGAGCACGAGCAACATTTACATATTGCCCTTCAAACACTTTGTGATCATCAGTTGTATGCAAAGCTAAGCAAATGTGAATTCTGGCTGAAACAAGTCAGATTCTTAGGGCATGTTATTTCTGAGGCAGGCATCACCGTAGACCCAGCTAAGATTGAGGCCATTGTGAGATGGGAACAACCGAAGAGGGTGACAGAAGTGCAAAGTTTTCTAGGTTTGGCTAGGTATTATAGAAGATTCATAGAAGGATTCTCCAAAATTTTAGGGTCGCTCACGTAGCTCACAAGGAAAAATGCCAAGTTTGAATGGACTGACCTATATGAACAGAGCTTTTAGGAACTCAAGACAAGACTAACCTCCGCACTAGTGCTTGCCATACCGTCAGGCAGTGGAGGCTTTGTAGTGTTCAGCGATGTGTCACACAGCGAGTTGGGTGTTGTGTTTAACCAAAAGGAGAAGGTTATTGGTTATGGATCGCGACAACTCAAGGACCATGAGAAGAACTATCCAACTCATGATCTTGAACTAGTAGCAATCATTTTTGCTCTAAATATTTAGAGGCAGTATCTGTACGATGAGATGTTCAAAATATTCACCGTCCATAAGAACCTAAGTATCTTTTCACACAGAAACATTTGAATCTGGGGCAGAGAAGATGGATGGAGTTCCTTAACGATTATTATTGCTCCATTCAGTACCATCCTAGAAAAGCCAACGTGGTAGCAGACGCACTTGTAGACACCCCCATTTTGTCCTCTTGAAATATACAAATCTGTTCGGTCAACCTTTGACCTCATAACCTTAATGTGGGAACCATGCCCTAAAACAATAGAACATGACTGAACACAAGCTAAAACACTAGCTCTGTGGCTCAGATCTCAATGTAGGGAGACTATATACTAAAACAATAGTATATAGTCAGAATACTGACTGAAACAATAGTCTAGCATTTCGAACTCCTTTACCCTAATGTGGGACCATATACTGAAATAATAGTATATGGCTGGCCACAGGCTGAAACAATAGCTCTGTGGCTCAGGCCCCATGACCCTAACATGGGAATCAAGCACTGAAACAATAGTGCATGGCTGAACACAGGCTGAAACAATAGCTTTGTGGCTCAGATCCCGACGTAGGGAGACTATATACTGAAACAATAGTATATAGTCAAAATGCAAGCTGAAACAATAGTCTGACATTTCAAACCCCCTAACCCTGACTTGGGAATCATGCACTAAAACAATAGTACATGGCTGAACACAGGCTGAAACAACAGCTCTGTGGCTCAGATCCCAACGTAGGGAGACTATATACTGAAACAATAGTATATAGTCGAGATGCAGACTGAAATAATAGTCTGACATTTCAGACCTGACCCGAACCCGGACAGCTCTGAATTATGTGCCTAAAATCACGCGTGCAATTCGATTGCATGCAAAACAACAAACATGCAATCAGTCCCCCTTTTAGACCAGACTTCCTTTCCCAGACTGCTTCGAGACTCAATTGCGCACCTGTTATAGGGCACGTGATCGGATTGAGCGCCCTACCACCGGCGCGCAATTGGCCTACGCCCGACCTAGTCTTACCATCCTTGACCCCTAAGCTTCCTCGATTATGTGCTTCAGAAGAGATGCTTAATAGATTGCGCACTCCATACCAGGCGCGCAATTAGTCCTAACATTGTTAGAAATAAGAAACTCGCTGAGCAAGTCAGTCGATCGGTCACTAAGTCGATGACCGACTCAAAACGATTAAGCACCAACAAATCGGCGCGTAATTCGATTAAACGCCTGAAATAGAGCATGTATTTGAAAATTAAGCGCACCCCACAGGGCACGCAATTGGTAAAATACTTATAAAAAGTCCTCTCCATTACGGCCCAAATACTGGCCCCCACAACTTTGAGATTTGAGTTTCGAGTTCTTCGTCTCCAAGCTCAGGATTCCGAGATTTCTCTCTGCAGCCCGGCCGTAGGTATAATCAACTTTCTAGTTTTAATTTTCGATTTTAGATCTTAGGCTCTAATTTCTAGTCCTAGGTTTTAGTTTCTAATCTCTATTCCTAGTCTTTATTTCTTAGATTTAAAATTTAGGTTTTAATTATTAGTTCCTATTTTCAGTCTTAGACTGTAATACTTCCTTTTTAATCTGTACTTTAATCCCCGGTTCTGGTTTTTAGTTTCTAGAATTAGTCTTTAATTCTATTATCTAATTTTTCAGTCTTAAAACTTAGTTTTTATCTCGATACCTTAATTTTCAGTCCTAATATTAATCTCTGGTTCCAGTTCTTAGTTTTCTGGGACCAGTCCATAATCCCACGGTCTGACTTTTCTGATTTCAATCCCAATTTTGGTCCTTAGATTTTAGCTTTAGTCTTAATTTCTCATAATTCTAAATCCCAAAATTTGCCTTATAGTTTCAGTTCTTAATTCCGTTTTAGCCCTAAAATTTTAACCCTTAAATACCAATCATCAATCTTTCACAAAAAAAAAATACTACTTTATAATTCAAATTCAGTCTCTCTCAATTTTAGCCACCCGATTTGCCCAAGGGAGCTTATGGAGGGTACTCGGGAATGGGGTCAATCCTCTTTAGCATTGTGGGCCCAAAACTCTTTTTTTAATTGATTTGATTTCTAATTAAAATTAGGATATTTAAAGTAATCAGACTTCTAGTAGGATTAGGAGACTTAATTAATTAGACCTCTAATCGGATTAACATATTTAAATTAATTAGACTTCTAATAGGATTAGGAGACCTGTTTTTAATTAGAATCCTAGTAGGATTAGGAGACCAAGTTTATTAAAATCCCAGCAGAAATTGGAAAACCAAACCAGTTACACTAAAGGCAACCTACAGCTGTTGACATTTGTCGGCGAACGATTCAGTAAAAGAGTTCAACCTGCAAGCCCCCGCTACCCCTTAAAGCATGATCAGTGGCGTGTCAATAAATATCTACAGTTGGCGATCGCATCTTCTCAGGTATTCTTCATTTAGAATTTGCCTTTTTAATTTCAGAATTTAATATTTCCTAATTTATTACTCCATCACCACCATTGCCAGAGTCCACTTGGGACAAAATTGGGCCACTAATTTCGAGGACTGAAAGGAACCTAGAAAAAGCGTACACCAACAAACTGGCGATCGGGATGGAACTCTTTTTCGCTATGGTTGCCTCTATTTAATTAATTTGGTTTTCTATTTTCCTTGGTTTATTTAATTTGGTTTTATATTTTTTTCTTTTTATTTTGTTTCACTTTATCACTTTTTTACACACACTTACACGTGGATAAACTTTTTCAAAAAAAAAATTAAAAAAAAAATATTTTGAAATGGTCGGTATCAGAAAATTGAACTTTAATGATAACGACCAACCCGTATGGGGCTCCTATAGCGACCCCGAGTATAACGTTAAGCCATCTCCGTGGACAGCCCAACGTCATGATCTGGTAAACATGGTTAATGAGAGTGAAAAATACCTCTTCACTCCACAAAATATAAATCATAGTGATAGCACTTAGGAAAGTGGTACTGAGCGAAGCTACCCCGATAATCAAGTTATGGACCACACTCCCAGTGCACTCACAAAAGGAGGAAAAGAAGTTGACACATGGCTTAGATCCCAAAGACAAGTTACTCTAAGGAACAGGCAAAAGGAAAGGGCGTCGACTCCTCCACATGCTCCGACTCCCCTTACACCTAACACATACCTCTCACACCTTCTACAATAAAAAATTGTCGAGGACAACCCTCTCCCAAGGCACCTAGAAAAGACGCTGCTATAAATATAAACAACCTCCACCAATTTCTAGATGACTACATGACTAACAAAGAACGCTCTAGTCACACTTTTAGACTCGACAAATTTTATCGTGACATCGACTTCACTGTACCCGCTGGTTTTAAACCTCCAAAATTCAACAAATATAATGGTACAGGAAACCCAAAGCACCACTTGGCCCTATTCTGCAATGACTATCGACCTGTCCGCACCAATCATGGGCTCCTGGTCCATTACTTTCCGAGATCACTAGAAGGAGAAGCCCTTGACTGGTTTGTGGCCTTACCTTTAGCCAAAATCGAGACATTCGAAGACTTAGCTGACATATTCCTAGATCAATACTAGCACCTAACTCGTGAAGAAATCAGTCTCGCTGACTTGATACACACAAGACAAGAGGACGGTGAAGACTTCTTGGCATTCACCAAACTTTGGAGAAAACTTGCCGCTTGAACAAGGAATCAAATAAAAGAAAGCGATGTGAAAAAAATGGTGATTAGCAATACCTGAGAACCTCTTCAGAGCGTTCTCATCCTAGGCGACTATCACGACCTCGCTAGCCTTTATCAATGCGCCTCATGCATAGAACGTCGACTGAAGAATGGAGACCTCAGTCCTACCTTAACACCCAACGGACCCTCCTCCGACAATCTCGAGACAAACACCCTAAACGAAGCCATAGACTCCGAACAAATCAATGCGAACCAAGAACAAAACCAAACAAACCCTCAACCATACCCCCCATATTACCAAGCTCAAGACCTCTACACAAACCTGTACCCTAACTATAACCAACCTCTATACCCTAACCAAGACCAACCACTATAGACAAACCAATACATGAACCCGTACTATGACCAAAATCAGTGCCCCAATGACACACAAACTAGCATCACCTATTACAATCCATTGTTCGATCAAACTCAACTCACATACGAGAATGTACACTCATTCATCCCTACCCCATTCCACCCAACTAGCCTGATCCGAAGAATTGAACCTCCCTCAGAGCAAGACCATACTATTCACTTACAACCAACCAACCCTATCCCAAGCACTTATAAACGCGGAGTTACCTTTCGCCCTGAACCGGTTACCAAGATCACTAAACTCCAAACTATTACCGAATCCACCCCCAAACTAACTCAACCCATCACCAAACTCATCGCTGAGCTCAACGCGCTTATCTCTGAACCAACTCAACCTACCCTTGTATCCAATAACCTACCAACAAACGAATCAATCCCCACACCTCCTAAATAGAAGCCCAAACCAATGACACAAACTACCCCCAAACAGGCTCATGTGCCAATTCTAGAAGTAATTTTTAAATCAATCAATCGATATTATGCGACGCCATTCATACTTAAACCAATCACAAAACTAAACTCGGAACCCAAACTAATAATCAAATCTACCTCCAAAATCATTAGCCCTCTTTCTTACAAATCAACTCTGAAACTAGCCTCCAAACCCGAACACATTAACAAACACATTACCCCACCAATCTCAAAATCAATCCCTGAATCAATCGCTATAGCTTCTTTAAAACTTGAACTCAAAAACAAACACATCACCCCACTAACCTCAGAATCAACTCACGAATCAACTTCTACATGCACCTCAGAAACTAAACTCACTACCGAACTCATCACCTCACCAACTTTAAAATAAAATCTCAAACCCGAACCTATCACCAAACATACCTCCAAACCATCTTCACTCACTCCAGAATTGACCATTGAACCGATCTCAAAACTAACTCACAAATCGGTCACTACACTGCCTTAAAACTTGAACTCACCAATGGACTTCTCACTTAACCAACCACGAAACTGAACCCTAAACTCAAATCTATAATAAGACATAAACTTATCATCAAACCTAAACCTAAACCTATTATCGAATCTAAACCTATCCTCGAACATGAATCTATCACCAAACCTAAGCCCATAATCGAGCATGAACCCGTCATAGAACACGAGACCAAACCGATCGTTAAACTTAAACCAATCGTCGAACCTATCATCGATCCTGCACCAATCCACAAGCTCAAACCTCCATCAAAGGTGAACCCGCCATAAAATCTGAACCCATTGTCAAACTTGAATCTATCGTCAAACCTAATATGATCACTGAATACAAACCTGACATCAAGTCTCCAACTATCAGCGAATCTAAATTGACCCTTGAACTTGAACCTGAACCTACCGTCAAACCTAGATTGATCACCGAATACGAACCTGCCATCAAAGCTCAAACTATCAACAAGTCCAAGCCCATCATCAAACTTGAATCCATCATTGAACTCGAGCCTATTATTGAACACGAACCTGATATTAAAACCGAACCTATTCCTAGAACGCCAACTCCACTCATGTTTGAGCCTACCATAAAACCTATCAAGGAGTTGATCATCGATCCCACTTTCGAAATCAAACCAAACTCAAATCTTACAACTTCAATCACCATCCAAATCTACATACCTCAAATCCCATCAAAACACAAAATCAATGTCACAACTAAAATCGTTTCTGATCATCAAATCCAAATCTCCGTGGACCTCACAATCAAAACCTTCACCGAACTCCAATCGGCGATAAAACTACGATGTCAAACTTCTGATACTCAACCTCCTCAAAAAATTATAAATAAAACTTTAAAATAACCTCACGATAAACCCAAAGTGTGAATCAAACCAAACAATATAATCAAACAAAACTTGACCTCCCCACATGTAGGAAAGGTCAACCTTGGACTACACCCTCGCGTCTCCTCTTCCTACTCTACCTCTGCCTTATCCTCTCACTACCTTTGCAACACCACATTCCCTCTCAATGCATCCTGCTCTAACTTCACCCATAGACAACTTTCCAACAACTCGAAAAATACTCTAACAACTCTACGCCCCAACTCTACAAGTTGCCTCACTCCATCGAAAACTAAAAGAAAGTCCCTCCTTATCAGGAGGGACCCATCGAAGGAAGAAATCAAATGACACCACACTTATTTTGATAAACCCTATACCATCCAAAACATAAACCTAAACATAACCTCACTCTCATCCCTCATCGATCAGATCGAAAGGGATCGAGGACCCTAAAACAATATTATCGAATTGAACGGTCACTTCGACCATCCAGCATGTCCCACCAAGCGGACTTCCTGAGTCAGTCCCCTGCCTAAGGAACCGATGTTTTCTGTAAAACAATAGTAATAATAAACAAATAAAAAAAAATAAGAATATAGAAAAGTATAAAAAAAAAACTAAAAGTATAAATGCCCAAAACGTAAATACTCGAAAACAAAAATACTCTTCTATGCCCTAAACCCTTCAAACTCATACTCGATCGAGAACTCGAAATCGAGGAGCTACTGCTAAGAAAAGTGCCTATACAACCGCCTCACCTGGAGTAAATCAATACCCACAAGGGAAGTCCTTATATTATCTTGGCAATATGCCCAGGAAACAGCAACAGGAGAAGGACTCTCTGACCCTTGGAATCATATCACAATGACCATCATGTTTTGTAGCCTAAATAAACTTACTTATATACTTATCATCCTCGCAGTCATCATAAGGCATTCGCTAGTCGTAAGTCATTATTTTCAAAACCATTTTGGGTATCATCTGACTCATTGACTACCCTCCTACTCGGGCAAATTGATCGAAAGGACCAGTGGATCATGAAACTCTCTTTTTGAAATATAGAAAACTCTGGATTCTTATACACCCTTCCAGCAATTGGAGTCGATGTTAGAGCAAAAAAAATGAAAATATAAGGTTCCATCAAACCTCACAATTCTTGCGTTAGCAAGTTGTTTCAAAAAAATATATACATAAAAGAAACACAACCGAGCGGGAGCAATACGATGAATGGACAGTCAATGAATTCAGGGAAGCATACGCAAATTGTGAGGGCATTTTCGGTAATCTTATTAGGAAAGTATAAGCAAACCATGAGGGCATCCCTGACATCTTTACACTACTAGATGTTGTCGTACGGTGGCGAGAGGAGGACAAAACTCTTGCTAACCATAGAATTTGAGACTTTGATGGTGCTGGACCATAACGGAGAGCTCAATTATGGCACCGCATTATCCACCCGAGAGGAAAGTAGTTGACTACTATTTCAAAATTTGGTTGAATAAGATGCTACCCTCAAATCAATAAACTTTACCCCTTCTTCACCCTTTATTTTCTTTTTAGACAATGAGTCAGTTGATTTTCAAAATCTCTTCGAAATAAAACCGAAAACTCTTGAATGATAAGTGATGCAATCACTCATTATCTACCATACACCTCAATCTTGTTGAAAGCTATGATACATGACGATCGTTCAACACTTATAAAATCAAGCCCGACATGTGGCCAAAATAATCGAACTACTTTCCAACATGGGATCATTGCTAATACACTCTAGGACATCTGTGAGGCAGATAAAAGTCTCACCGTCACTTGACACTGGGGCATTTTTTTTTCAAGAGCGCTAACACCTTGGTAGCAATACTCAGGTCACAAGATCGATACCCCAAACTGGGTTTTTTTTTTTTTTTTAATTTAGTTCTTACTTCCCCACCTTGAATACCCCAAACTGGGGCATTTTTTTTTTATTTTTTTTAGCTCTTACTTTTCCGCCATGGGACCCCAAAACAAACACCTGAAATAGAACAACAGAGCTACACTCGAAAAACAAACACCATACTCTAATACTATCCATTCCCCCTCTAACGTAATATACAATGACAAACATAAACAAACATAAATAAAATAAACACAATAAGAGAAAAATATCACTCACTTACAACAACAAAGAAAAAAAATAATATAGTTACAAACCTCTTAGGATTTAATACCCGGGATGCAAAATAAAAAGGAAGAAAAGACATTTGAAACTAAAAATGCTCCAAACTTTTAAATCCTAAGTTTAGAAACAAAATTCAAAACAAAACTAAGCCCCTTAGCCTCTATTGATAACATACACCTCCTAAATCACAAAACAACAAGTGTCACCCTCACAAATATTCTCCATCTAATTAAATCTATGGCAAACGTAGATGAGCCAATGATCATACAATACTTAACCCCCTAAGAAACACCAATCCACTCAAAAATAGATGAACCAATAGGATTAAAACATCTTACACTCATCTAGAACATTAAAAGAAAAAATTAAATCCAAATTTACACCTATCTAACAAGTGTCATCCTAAATCCAAACATAAGAACAAAACAAATAAACCTTAATCCTAAACACAGGACTCATTCCCTCATCATGACAAGAAAAGTTAACCAATCACAAAATTAAAGGAATAAAGCAAACATAATAAATAAAATAACCTTTCATTTAATAAATATATTTTATACAATATCACCGGAGACATACCTCATGAACATACAACCCAAAACGAAAACCTAGAACCTAACTTACAACCCAAAATGAAAAATTGGAAACCCGAAATCAACACAACGCGAGGAGCGGAGCATCCAATCGGAGGCTTCAGGAAGGATTGGTTGGGAAACACATCCCTCCACTTTTACCCCTTCTCTTCCGCTATCTTCACCTCCTCCGCCGTCGCCTCCTCTACGCTACCTTCACTACTCCCTAAAAGGGATCGATGTGAAGACTAGCGCCCTCATTCCCAATATCGCCCATTCTCAGAATAATGACATCCTCGAGCATCACCTCAGGGCAAAGATCAAGCAAAATAATGAACATAGGAAGAAACGATATCTGAATCGGACAGTTAGATCATCTGATATCACTAAAACACATGAATTTTAGAACCTAAGAGATCCATAAAAAGTAAAACTCGAGACTAAACCAGAGAATGAGAAGCAAATGAAGGCTCCCTCTCATAAATAGAGTACGGACCTAATCATGCGCCTAAACACATGCGCTTAATGTTATCACGCGCCATGCATAAAGCGCACAATTCAGAATATGCGCCTTAATCGAAGCACGCAACTGAACTATCGCCCGAGCCAACGACGCGACGCTCCGATCAAGCGCTCATTATAGGTCACGCAAATCTATTAAGCAACTCTCATGAGCCACGCAATACGAAAGGTCGCTCGCACAGTGACTTGGTGACTCCTCAATCACGCGCCATGATCAGAGCGCATAATACAATCACACTCACACTCAGACACGCGTAAGCAGCCCTTTAAACCTGTGATCGCACACCTGGAAATAGGTGCGCAATCATATTATGCGGTATGTGCCAAGCGTGCAATACCCAAACTAATCGACCCTCACACCTTTTCTCCCCATCTTGACCAAAATTCTTTTATCCCATTGCGTGGCCTCACATGTTGTTTAAAAAATAGAATGACATAGCCACTTACCCTTCTCCCATCACGCAGCCCTACGAGGAGCATTGACCACCCCCTAGTCCCATCGTGACAAGACATACATCCCTTACTATAACACCCTCACAAGCCCACCAGAGAGGGAGAACCCCATCGCGTAACCCCGTAACGCATATCCTATCACGATAAAGCACACACATGATACCACCTCAATATCCAGTCCCATCACAATGAATTAGCCATGCCCCCACATCCCATCACTAAAAGCCAAAAGCAAATCACCCCAAGACACGGGCACACCGCCCAAAGGCGAAGCCAATCACTACACAACCATAATGTGATTTTCTTACACAACCCCAAGATCTGCTGAAGAAAGAAACAAGACACACCTATCACACAAGTATCTTACCAATGTTCCATCGCTAGCTACGTTCAGCCAACATTACATCACAAATATCGCTACTAGAAAAGCTCAAACAACACCTGCCCCATCGTATGATGAAAAAGGAGAAAGCTCACCCAATCTCCCATCGCTAAAGCAAGGAGCTCTCTCCCCCGAATTGATCCCCACAGTCCCACCAGGACTCATCCAGCACACAGCCAAAGAAAGAAAATTTTCTCAAGTCCCATCGCGACATCACTTCTCCAAGACATTACATCACATGGGCAACCGCCAAGCTCTGCCACAGCGGACCTGAAGAAAAGAAAACCTCCAAAGTACCCTTGCGACACTACTCCATCACCAGACCGCACAAGCTACGCACAATCCAAGTAAGTATCAACCGTAAGTACTACCCACTTTTCAATTACTCGATATTGCTTAAAATATAATTAGCTATGATTAAATCAAATGTTTTCAAAACCCATCTCTTTTGACTCGTGAATCACTATAGTCCTCCAATAGGAGACAATCATCAGTATTCGCTGAGAGGGTTAGACAGAGTATCCGACATGCCAAGTGTCGTCTTGACAACCACATAAGCGGTCGAGTCCACAAATCTTATACCGGTGGATCTGCTCAGTGACATCTCGAAAGCCACATTTTTTGAAAATTTACTAATGAATTGATCTTAAGTGAGAACTCACAAAATTTCAAAACCCCTTATTTACTTCCAAAAAAAATATTTTACTTTAAAAAAAAAAGAAAAAAGAATAAACAACAAAAAAATCTCTTACTTCTCAAACCAAAACCCTTTTACTCCAAAACCAAAAATCTTACTCCCAAAACAACAAAAAACCAAAAAGAAGAAACCAAAACTAAAAAAATGAATAAAGAGACTTTACTTACCAAAATTCACTTCAATTACCAGCCCAAACTTTCCATTTCCCTAGGAAACCGAACAATGAATATATTTAATCTAAGAACTTACAAACGCCTATTGGAAAAAAAGAATGCTTGACGCTCATTAGTGTGCGCAATGACGCCCCCGGTCTGACATGACTTGCAAAAGCCTTCGACATTATATTGCATTTTTGTTATCGGTCCCTGGACCTTATTTATGGACATTTGTAGGATGCCCCCTGGTACCTCGACTATGTCATACCCTTCTGTTTAACTGTCACTTGCAGCAGGTCGTGACATGCGGCAGGATGCCCCTTACACCCACAGATTAGGATATGGTGTTTCTTCTTTCTGTTTGATTGTCACTCGCAGCAGATCGCACCATGCGACGAGATGCCCCTTGCACCCACGAAATAGGATATGCTAACTTCCCCCGTCGACTATCTTTGACAGCGGGTCACGATACGTGACGGGATCATCCCTGGACATCCACGACATAGAACACGCCTTTCGACAGCTACCACTAGGCTCCCGAATGCTCCATTTTAGCTTTCACTGATAGAAAAGAATGCCAAGCATGTCATGTCAGCATCCCCAGTTCACATTTTTTATTTCCCAAGAGAAACGAGAAGACACCTCGAATGAGGGGTGTCTACTTCTTCGACGCGTTCTTACTTCGCAAGAGGGCACCGAAGAGGGGCATCTGTAGACACCCCCATTTTGCCCTCTCGAAATATACAAATAGGATAAGTTGACTTCTCCCATCGACTGTCTATAATAGCGGGTTGCGATACATGACGGGATCGCCCCTGCACATCCACGGCATGGAACACGCCTTTCGACAACTACCACTGGGCCCCCGAATGCTCTACTTTAGCTTGCACTGATAGATAAGAAAGCTAAGCATGTCCTGTCAGCATCCCTAATTCACATTTTTTATTTCCCAAGAGAAATGAGAAGACACCTCGAATGAGGGGTGTCTACTTCTTCGACGTGTTCTTACTTCGCAAGAGTGCGCCGAAGAGGGGCATCTGTAGACACCCTAATGTGGAACCATATACTGAAACAATAGTATATGGCTGGACACAGGTTGAAATAATAGCTCTGTGGCTTAGGCCCCATGACCCTAATGTGGGAACTATGCACTGAAACAATAGTACATGATTGAACACAGGCTGAAACAATAGCTCTGTGGCTCAGATCTCAACATAGGGAGACTATATACTAAAATAATAGTATGTAGTCAAAATGAAGGCTGAAATAATAGTCTAACATTTCAAACCCCCCTCACCCTGACTTGGGAACCATGCATTGAAATAATTGTACATGGCTGGACACAGGCTAAAATAATAGCTCTGTGGCTCAGATCCCAACGTAGGGAGACTATATACTGAAACAATAGCATATAGTCAAGATGTAGACTAAAATAATAGTCTGACATTTCAAACCCCCTGACCCTGACTTGTGAACCATGCACTGAAACAATAGTACATGACTGAACACAGGCTGAAATAATAGCTTTGTGGATCCCAACGTAGGGAGACTGTATACAGAAATAATAGTATATAGTCAAAATGTAGGCTAAAATAATAATCTGGCATTTCAAACCCGACCTAGACCTGGACAACCCTGAATTACACGCAAAAGAACAAACATGCAATCAGTCCCCCTTTCAGACAAGACATCCTTTCCCAGACTACTTCGAGACTCGATTATGCACCTAATATGAGATGCGCGATCGGATTGAGCGCCCTACCATCGACGCGCAATTGGCCTACGCTCGATCTAGTCTTACTGTCCTTGACCCCTAAGCTTCCTCGACTATGCACTTCGCAAGAGACGCTTAATTGGATTGCGCACTCCACACCAGGCGCGCAATTAGTCCTAACGTTGTTAGAATTAGGAAACTTGTTGAGCAAGTCAGTCAGTCACTCACTGAGTCGGTGACAGACTCAAAGTGATTAAGCATCGAGAAACCGGTGCGCAATTCGATTAAACGCCTGAAGCAGGGCGTGTAATTGAAAATTACAGTCCTGAAATAGGGCATGTAATTGAAAATTAGTAAAATACCTATAAAAAGACCTCTCCATTACGACCCAAACGCTGGCACCCACAACTTTGAGATTCGAGTTTCAAGTTCTTCGTCTCCAAGCTTAGGACTCTGAGATTTTTCTCTACAGCCTGTGTGACAGCCCGGATTTTAGCACCCCGAAACCCGTGCCATCAGCACGATCATCTTGACCGTGCCCTTTAGCTAAGCACGGAACACTGGTACATCAAGCATCAAAAAGTATAATAACGAAATTGCAGAATTTAAATCTATATTAATTAACTCCTCAAAAGAAAGTTCTACCCTCATGCCTCTGCATGAATGGAGAACCGATCTGAACCATCGATGATAGAAATCATCACGGTTGGTTCGTCCCAAAAGAATAATCCCAACTCCTTATATACATGGTTTTAAACAAAATCAAGGCTTGACATACCAAGCCGTACAAAATCTCTCTAAAAACCCTCAAAGCGGCACAACGGAGTCCTCTAGAAGAAGTCCTCAGGAGGTGGCTTCTCCCTCGAAGCCTCGGCAGCTGCTAGTAGTGAACCTGCGACGTATAGTCTATAGGGTGAGCTACATCCTAGCTCAATAGGGAACAAACACGGTTGAACATATAAATTATAACTCACATATATTCCATGATATGCCATGCATGATGTGTCTATGCAGTTATTGATGAAAACAGTTAAAAGCATTTCATTTTACTGTTCATTACTTATGTTTTCATTTATTCATGAATGATGCTGAAAAGGCCTAAAGCAAAACTTAAACTTTCAACTTAAGTAATCCCCGAGCAATATAGCATCGAGCCCCGATGAGATACCCTTCATCGTCATCTATATAGACAGTTTTAACGTATTCCCTGGGAATACAAATATAGTACCCAAGCCCCTTTCCCCTGGGGATTGGTGGCGGGGTTTCACTTGTCTCAAATCAACACCCCTGGGGTGTGCTTACTATGTACGGATAAGCCTCCGCACTGGCCTACGGTTTCGCCGCCGTATCGGTCACGGATATCCTGCCGTGTCAGTCGTGGATATCCCGCCACGTCGGTGGGGTAACCTATCAAACCTCAAATAACAAAAATATCGGTGCCTTACATATAGTTATTCACCGTGTAAGTGTGCTATCTTATATCAGTTAGGCCCTATCAACATGATTCAATCTTGGATACATCCCTGGGATGTATCCATTTACTTGCATCACACCTGATGCTCTTATCTCTTTACTTCTTCATCTCCTGGGGATGGCTCATTCTCATTACTCTTATGGGTGTCACACGCACACACACTTTTCACAATCTTTAAGCAAATAAACATTTGAATTGAACTCTATATCATTACATACATGCTCTTGTAAAATAAAGTACATGTTCAAGGTGTTCCCTACCTCAAGTCTTCATTTGATCAATGCATCAAGGTCCCACGTGGCTCCTTGTGCATTAGTTCACACGTACCACCTATGGTACCACATAACAGGTGAAACACATCACTAAGGATGCAATAAAGAAGGTCCAAGATTCTCCAAGAATCTTAAAGTCAAACCCAAAAGTCAACATAATTTATCTCAGTCGATTAATCGAATTCCAAAATCGATTAATCGAAAGTCAATATCGATTAATCGATTCTCAAATCGATTAATCGAGATTTTCATTCGATTAATCGAATCCTAATTCGATTAATCGAAATTCTCTGTTTCGCAAAGTCGATTCTCAATTCGAGTTCCTAAAATCGATTAATCGATCCCAAATCGATTAATCGAAAACTGAAATCGATTAATCGAAATCCCATTTCGATTAGTCAATTTTCCTCAAGCCCTTTCCTCCAACCCCTGGGGTCCACTGGAGGTTCCCAGTCGATTAATCGATACCCAAATCGATTAATCGAAATCCAAAGTCGATTAATCGAATTCCAATTCGATCAATTGAAATCGGGGTCCTCTGACTTTTCAACTTCCTAGCCAATTTCGATTAATCGAAACCCAATTTCGATTAATCGAATTTGTCAGATTCAGCCCTTTTCGAGCTGTTCTTCCCCATCTTTTTCCACGCTTTTTCCTCTATTTTTCTAAACCATTATTCTATGATTTAAACCATTTTCAACTACAATTTAGACTCTACGATCTATGCATTTTATTCACGAAAATTTTCCTTGAATCAATCGCAAGTTGATTTCAATCCAGTGGTTGAAAGGCTAGGGTTTCCAGCTTTGGCTCTAACAGATCCAAACCGTGTTGAATCCGGCTTTTATCGCTTGAATCCCCCCTCCAACTCAGTTGCAATAACTCCTCTCTTTACTTCCTCTCTCTCTCTCTTCTTTACTTCTCTCTCAACCACCAAAAACACACATTTAGGGTTATTAAACCCCTTTTATCCCTTTCCTCACGTGTGTGTTGAGCACATACACCGCGATAGGTGTATGCGACTTCACATTTACAACACACACCACATAGACATTCAATTTATCACATCTCATCCGTTCATCACACCTCATGCTAACTATTGGACTTCCATTTGGTCAAACCTATGACCGATCGGGCACGGATCTCGAGGTCATAGTTTAGCGTGATTTTTTCAGGCTATTACAGCCCGACCGTAGGTATAATCTACTTTCTAGTTTTAATTTTCGATTTTAGATCTTAGGCACTGATTTCTAGTCCTAGGTTTTAGTTTCTAATCTCTAGTCCTAGTCCTTATTTCTTAGATTTATAACTTAGGTTTTAATTATTAGTTCTTATTTTCAGTCTTAGACAATAATACCTCCTTTTTTAATCCGTACTTTAATCCTCGGTTCTGGTTCTTAGTTTCTAGAATCAGTCTTTAATTCTATTATCTAATTTTCAATCTTAAACTTAGTTTTTATCTCGATACCTTAATTTTCAGTCCTAATATTAATCTCTGGTTCTAGTTCTTAGTTTTCTGGGACCAGTCCTTAATCCCATGCTCTGATTTTTCTAATTTCGATCCCAATTTTGGTCCTTAGAATTTAGCTTTAGTCTTAATTTCTCATAATTCTAAATCCCAAAATTTGCCTTATAGTTTCAGTTCTTAATTTCTTTTTAGCCCTAAAATTTTAACCCTTAAATACCAATCATCAATCTTTCACAAAAAAAAAATACTACTTTATAATTTAAATTCAGTCTTTCTCAATTTTAGCCACCCAATTTGCCCAAGGGAGCTTACGAAGGGTACCCGGGAACGGGGCTAATCCTTTTTAGCATAGCGGGCCCAAAACCCTTTTTTTAATTGATTTGATTTCTAATTAAAATTAGGATATTTAAAGTAATCAAACTTCTAGTAGGTTTAGGTGACTTAATTAATTAGACCTCTAATCGGATTAAGATATTTAAATTAATTAGACTTCTAATAGGATTAGGAGACCTATGTTTAATTAGAATCCTAGTAGGATTAAGAGACCAAGTTTATTAAAATCCCAGCAGGAATAGAAAAACTAAACCAGTTAGACTAAAGGCAACCCACAACTGCTGACGTTCGCCGGTGGACGATTCAGTAAAAGAGTTCAACCTGCAAGCCCCCGCTCCCCCTTAAAGCGTGATCAGTGACGTGTTGCAGCGTCGATAAATATCTGCAACTAGCGATCGCATCTTCTCAGGTATTCTTCATTTAGAATTCACCTCTTTAATTTCATAATTTAATATTTTCTAATTTATTACTCCATCACCACCATCGCCAGAGTCCACTTGGGATAGAATTGGGCCACTAATTCCGGGAACCAAAAGGAACCCGGAAAAAGCGCCCACCAACAGCACTGAGCCGAAAGTCTTCAACTCAATTTTCACATCTTATCATAAGAATGCACAAATGACATTTGCTTGAAGATATAACCTTGTATGATTCAAGGTTCGACGTTAAAGATTCAGGAGCTTTGATGGCTAATAGTGTGATTCGGTCAACACTCTTCGACAACATTCGTGATCTACAGATGACCGATGAGGACCTAATGGCCATAAGACATGATGGGATTGGCAAGAATCAGCCTAATTTCTCCATCAAGGAGGATGATTCATTGTTATTCAAAGATCGAATGTGCGTACCGGCCAACACCGATCTTCGATACACAAAACTAGAGGAAGCCACAACTCAATGTACGCCATCCATGCTGGTAATACCAAGATGTACAAGGATCTGAGGAAGAACTTCTAGTGGAGAGGTTTAAAGAAAGAGGTCACCGAGTACATATCCAAATGCCAGATTTGTCAACAAGTAAAAGTGGACCATCATAACCCCTCGGGTTTGTTACAACCCTTGCCGATACCATAGTGGAAAATGAGATGTTATATCTATGGACTTTATTCTTGAATTTTCAAGAACAGTGAAAGGGCACAATGCTATCTGGGTCGTCCTTGAACGATTGACTATTAGCAACTTGTATGTGTCATCTTTAATTAAGTTTTAACCTATTACAAGTGCATAATGGAAATTATAGTACTAGCAAAGGATCGCTCCCACAGAGATAGGTTTAAACCATATTAACTTAATTTTTAGGAAAACTTATATTTATCTTTTAAGATCCTAAACTACTGAAGAAATATGAATAAAGAATTATTTCTAAACTAAATTACAGAAAATAAATCGCAATCTTCCTTCAGATTATGGTCATCAATCACAATCTTCAGCTATCAGATATTTATGAATTTAAATAGTACCATTACACTATATATCAAGTTTCCTAGCATTGGTCACCAATCAATACTAGAATCATATCAATACAAATTTAATCTAATCAATAATCTCCTAAAACTTAGGCATCAATCAAATTCTAGAAAGCTGAAGATGGAAAAGTAAAAACAGTTACACTAATTTGCAAACCTCAATCTGCGTCGTTAATTCAAATTAAAATTTATAGATGTTTACAAAGCAAGAAATAAAAGAAAATAAAATCTAAATTAGAAAGTAATAAAAATTATATCTTTCACTCCTCAGCCACAGTCATCAATTGCTTCTGAGAAACTACAGATAACTACTCTAATCTTCAACTCCCAATTGCAGTTGTCAATTTCTGTTGAGAAACCTTGGATATCTAATTTACAAAGCAATAAAAATCTATTATAAATTGATCGAAAGAAAACCCAACCTCAGTCGTCAATTGATGCTGAGAATTTTTTCAATGCCTATTCCTATACCGGGCTCTCTTACTTATAGATCATAAGGAGTCGGTTTACAAGACTTCTAATTCTAATAAAAGAAATAATTAGAAACAAAATTATCCTAATATAACTCTAATTCTAATTTTATCTTTCCTTGCTTTCCATAGTTGATGTACTTCTGGATTGTTCAGTAGTAGAGATCTTCTGGAGTCTATCTTCATCAATCTTTCTCAGATCCGTGATTAGTCAAACTTCTAATTCAAGAGTTTTTCTAATTCTGTTCATGGCGATAGAATCTTCACGTGATCAGCAGCAATGGCAGTCAATAGGAAAGCTTTATAATCGCAATCGTAAATCACGATTATCTCTTTTCTTCTCTTTTCTGGAAAATTGTAAATTACGATTTTCTATTTTTCATAGCTTCCTCTCTAGACGATTCTCTGAATTACGATTCATCGCTTTCTTTCTATATCGCTTCAGCTTCTTGAACATCTTCTGAAGAATTGGAAAAGACGATTTCTCATTTTTCTCTTTAGCTTTAGCGCTCAATCGACTTTTCATGATTTTCTAACTCTCAATATATAGTGAATCGTCTTTTTATGTTTAATCGACTTTTACTGCTCTTTGTGAGTTTATTTTGACAAAGATTAACATTATGGCTCTCTTTTACTGATTTTCCTTAATATTTGCACATCATTAACTTATTAGTAGCAAACTAAGTCATAGCATCACTAAGGATAATAAAATGGTATATTATGTGACTGATCACACCCTGAAACTTATGTTTTGCTAGTCCCTAGCAAACAAGGAAACATAAAACATCTTATTAAAAATTAACTTGCCGCTTTCGTAGGGAGCACAATTACATTTAGCCGATGCAACTAGCCATTAAAACCCTTAGGTGATTCCTAGTGGAGGAGTTGTAGTCTCCTGAAGGTTCTCAATGAAGTTACCTACAAACTTTAAAATATTTTTTGATTTTTTGAATATTTTTCAAAAATAAAAATAAAAATTTTAAACTATTTTTGTATACTAATTATATTAACTAAATTACCTAAGTGGCCAAATTGGTCACTACATAATTTATTGCGATTTTCTAAAATTACCATTCTTTTGTCCTTACTTTCCATTACAACAGTTATCCTTGATTAGAACTCTAACAATTTCCATTCATAATAAGCAAGAGATATATGCATTAGTGAACAGTTTATTCTTCATAAAATTTTCTAAATTACAGAATTAGAAAATATTTTAATTCAAAAAATCACTATTGACGTACTCTCAAAAGGATATCAAAACTTTTTAGGTTCTCTCAATCTTTTTCAGAAAATTTCAATTAAAGATAAAATTGTCAATCTCATTGAAAATGATAATCTACTATATTCATATGAATCCCTGTACAATCCATAGTATCTAATATCCATATCTCTACTAGGCTTATGCTTTTGCAAATCGTAAATCAGAAAGGTCTTTCCTCCGTCTTGTAATGAGGCTTTGGGTTTTAGAAGGTGTCAAAGAAAGGTAGAAAATGATTCAAAGTCTTTCTGAGAAGTTAGCTCTTCTTTCTCCTGTCTTTTCAGCTTCTTCTTTTCTTCAGTAAGTATCCATAAATTGGATAACTTCTTCCCATTTTCTTTATTTTTTTTATAAATAAATCTCATTTCTTTAATTGTAAAATCATATTTTACAATTTTTCTTCTCTTTGAAAGCCTTTTACTTAAGAATTGTAATCTTCTTTTTCAGAAATTGTTTTTCACGATTTTTCATTCTTTCCCATGTTCTTCTTTTTATTTCTTCAGCTATATCCTTTGTAGGATTCCCTTTATCTATTTTTGCTTTTTACTCCTTACACTCCCTCTTTTTCCCTTCTTTTGTATTATAAAATCTCAGAAAATATAAGAGTTAAAGGTTGAAAGCTTTGGGTAGTACATTTAGTTAAAGGTTTATCTGATTTTTGTTACAAAGAAATTCAGTTTTAGGCTTCTAATATGGGTTCAAAAGATAAAATTCATTATGGGATTTTAGCTTTTTGGCTCTGATTTAATAAAAGATGACTTTTAATCATCTTTATGATTTACTAGCATAGATGCCATATTTGATTCTAAATTCAGCAATATGAGATTTCATATCAGTTATAGAAGTTCAAAGAAATTTTTTTGACTTGAATAAAAGAAACAGTCTCTCTCTGAATAAAAGAGGAAATATGGCTCAAAAGCTCACTGGTTTAAATCAATCTATTATTTCAAACATCCATTCTAATACAGTGTTCAACGAGTTAAGCATGAATTATAACTGTTCTTATTTTATGATTATTGAATTCCTACTATAATGAATCATAAGTTTTCAAGATTTGTAATTTTTTTTCTCGAATTCCTATGTAATGATCAATTGAAATTCAAAAATTTTGAAAAAATTTCTACAAAAATAAATTAACTAAAACTAAAACTAAACAATTTACTGCAGTACTACTTATAAAACTATTGTACAGAGAAATTGTGTATCCCCCCCAAACTTAAATCGGACAATACCCTCATTGGCACAAAAATAGGAGACACTAAAATAATTGTTTACCTAAAAAAAATTATTGATATCTCTGATTGCTTATCGGCTGTGAAAAAAATTCTGTAAAGAATATTCTCCCTGACTTGAGGAAAATACAATGGTTTTACTTCTCAGGGATAAAAAAAACAAAAAATATTACAGGTGTTAGTAAGAATTACTCAGTTAGTAAAAATAAAAGTTAGTCAAAAAGAAAGAAAATTTTATATATTACTGAATATTTATATGGACATATAAAGAAAAATATAAAGAACTAAAATATTAGAAACTAATTACATAAAAGAAAATAATCCTAAGAAAAATCTATTGAGATCATACCTGTGATGTTTATGATGTTTTTGTTATATTTTTACTCACTTGGTGATGACTGGTATGGTACAAAAATAGAAGTATTAGGGTCATCTTCTGAGTCTGATACCTTAGCAGTAGAATAACCCTCTTGATCTTCATCTGAAGGTAAATCCCCATGTGCTGACGGTTCAGCCGCATCTATGTTTTCCTTCTCATCAATCCTTTGGCAAGAAGTCCCATCCTTACACTGCTGCTCTTTGCCAACCTTTTCTTTTAAATTCGTAGTCAACTTCTTGATTATAGTAGATTTAAGTTGTATCTCACTTCTCAGTTTTTCTGCTTTATCCTGTTCTTTTGTTATGGTGACCAAGTTGTTCTTTGTTATAGACTCAATGATCTGTTGTTGTTCTGCATTGATTGAGTTTAGGGAATCTATTTGCTGGTGTGGCAGAGGATGCTGGCTTTTTTCCTTTATCTAATTTCAACCCCTTTTTAGGGGCAGACACAGATTCTATTTTATTTGTGTCTTTAGTCTTTTCTCTGATAACTATCTCGGAAGATTTGGGTTTCTTCTTGGGTGGATCTCTTTCTTGGTTTCATTCTCTTTTTCTATGGTCGTAGTGATAACTACTGGGGTAGGCATCTCTATTTTATTGTCAATAATCATGCCACTCCTTAGAGTTTGAATAGAATGAATAGTGGGAATTAATGTATGTGGGCTCGCTTGGTTACACTCTCTTTCCTCCCATTGGGAGGCTAGTTACCCGATTTGAGTTTCTAGATCTGCAATGGATTGAGTACAAGAGTGTAAATTTTGAGAGATTTGAGACAACTAGGTTAATTCCCTAGAGTGATAGTGTGCATGATGTTGTAAGTCCTAAAGGATTTGGATTATAGTACCACCATCATTTCCGTTCTGTGGATATGGCTATTGCGCAAAGGATTGGTATGGGTTGTAAGACTGTTGAGAATTCAGAGAATGTTGGGGGTATGCATAAGAAAATTCTTATTGACTTATCCTTGGGAAGCCATAAGGATTGTCCCACAAGGATTATAAGGATTCTCAATACTACGCCACTGAGAGACAAATGCCTGCTTTGTCTCCAACATGGTTGGATACCATGGAGTAGTTGGGAATTCCATTGGGGGGTAGGTTATGTTGAGATTCGGCCAAGATATGTCGTCATGGCCTTGCATCTCAAACACTATATACTGTAAATTTTATATATTTATATATATATATATATATATATATATATATATATATATTTAGAAAGCAGGGAGAGAGACAAATCTAAGCCTTTAGTTTCTGTGACCAGCAGAAGTATTGAAACCTTCGATTCGTTGCTCCGAGTAATCCTGTAAAAGCTTAAGATGTGATCAAAGAAAGTTGAAAAAAATAAAAATATATAAAAAGAGAAAGATAAATACTTGTTTTCTTAAATTAATATATTCAAATGCTATTCCCCGGCAATGGCACCAAAAACTTGTTAGCGACTTGTATGTGTTATCTTTAATTAAGTCTCAACCTATTGCAAGTGCACAATGGAAATTATAGTACTAGCAAAGGATCGTTCCCACAGAGATAGGTTTAAACTATATTAACTTAATTTTTATGAAAACTTATATTTATCTTTTAAGATCCTAAACTACTGGAGAAATATGAATAAAGAATTATTTCTAAACTAAATTGTATAAAATAAATCCTAATCCTCCTTCAGATTATGATCGTCAATCACAATCTTCAACTATCGGATATTTATGAATTTAAATAGTACCATTACAATATATATCAAGTTTTCTAGCATTGGTCGTCAATCAATACTAAAATCCTATCAATACAGATTTAATCTAATCAACAATCTCCTAAAACTTGGGCATCAATCAAATTCTAGAAAACTGAAAATGAAAAAGTAGAAACTGTTACACTAATCTACAAACCTCAATCTGAGTCATCAATTCAAATTAAAATTCAAAGATGTTTACAAAGCAGGAAATAAAAGAAAATAAAATTTAAACTAGAAAGCAATAAAAATTATATTTTTCACTCCTCAGCTGCAGTCGTCAATTGCTTCTAAGAAACTTCAAATATCTACTCTAATCTTCAACTCCCAATTGCAGTCGTCAATTTCTCTTGAGAGACCTTAGATATCTAATTTACAAAGTAATAAAAATCTACTCTAAATTGATCGGAAGAAAATTGAACCTCAGTCATCAATTAATACTAAGAATTTCTTCGATGCCTATTCCTATATCGAGCTCTCTTATTTATAGATCATAAAGAGTCGGTTTACAAGACTTCTAATTCTAATAAAAGAAATAACTAGAAACAAAACTATCCTAATATAGCTCTAATTCTAATTTTATCTTTCCTTGCTTTCGACAATTGATGTACTTCTGGATTACTCAGTAGTATGGATCTTTCGAAGTCTATCTTCATCAATCTTTCTCAGATCTGTGATCAGTCAAACTTCTAATTAAAGAGTTCTTCTAATTCTGTTCATGGTAGTGGAATCTTCACATGATCAGCAGCAATGGTAGTCAACATGAAAGCTTTATAATCGCAATCGTAAATCACGATTATCTCTTTTCTTCTCCTTTTCTGGAAAATCGTAAATTACGATTTTCTATTTTCCATAGCTTCCTCTCTCGACGATTCTCTGAATTATGATTCGTTGCTTTTCTTTATATATCGCTTTAGCTTCTTGAACGTCTTCTGAAGAATCGTAAATTACGATTGCTCATTTTTCTCTTTAGCTTTAGTGCTTAATCGTCTTTTCACAATTTTCTAGCTCTCAGTATATAGTGAATCGTCTTTTTATGCTTAATAGTCTTTTACTACTCTTTTTGAGTTCATTTTGACAAAGATTAATATTATGGCTCTCTTTTACTGATTTTCCTTAATATTTGTACATCATTAACTTATTAGTAGCAAACTAAGTCCTAGCATCACTAAGTTAAAGTATTAAAATGGTATATTATGTGATTTATCATTGACCAAGTCTGCTCACTTCCTATCCTACAATATGAGGTATACAGCCAGTAAGCTTACAAAGTTGTACCTCAAGGAGATTGTCAGATTGTATGGTATACCGATTGGTATTGTTTCAAACAGAGGCCCATTATATACATCACAGTTTTGGCAATGTTTTCAAGAAGGAATGGGTTCTAGGCTGAATTTTAGCTCAACATCTCACCCTCAGACCGATGGGCAAACTGAAAGGGTGAATCAAATAATTGAAGACATGCTTCGAGCGTGCATGCTCAATTTTGAAGGATCATGGGACAAACATCTACCTATGATTGAATTTTCCTATAACAACAACTATCAGTCGAGTATTGGAATGGCCGAATTCGAGGCATTGTACGGTTGGAGATGCAAGTTTTCGCTCAATTGGGAGGAAACCGAAGAGAGGCTTTTGTTAGGTCCGAAAGTTGTTGAAAGCATGATTGAAGCGATTCGGTTAATTAGCGGATGAAAGTCGCACAGAGCCACCAAAAGAGCTATGTCGACCTCAAAAGAATAAGTGTTGAGTTTCAGGTTTGGGGACAACGTGTTTGTCAAAATTTTGCCCACTAAAGGCATAATGTGTTTTGGGCAGTGTGGGAAACTCAGCCCGCATTATATTAGACCTTTCAAAATATTAGGACGAGTCGGCAAAGTGGCATATAGGATTGCTCTACCACCATAACTATCAAGTATGCACAATGTGTTCTATGTATCGATGTTGTGAAAGTACGTGAAGGACCCGACTCATGTCCTAGATTACCAACCCATTGAAATTCAAGTGGATTTGACTGTCAAGGAAGAACCAATGCAGATCCTCGATCGGAAAAAACAAGTGCTTCGTACCAAGTGGATTCCGTTAGTACTCATAAGGTGGCGAAATCATTCATCAGAGGAGGCCACCTGGGAACACGATTCAGATATATGGGATACATATCCGCATCTTTTTTAGTGTGAATAGTTTCGCTAGTATGTTAATGTGGTTAGAATCATGTTGATGTGGTTAAAATCATGGAATTATTGGGTCATGGAGGTCCCACTGTTGGTCTTTCTTAGTCATTTGAATAGTTGTTTATTTTAATGATGTGAATATTTTGGCTTTATGTTTAGATGGTTATGAGATGTTCAATGTTCTGAATGGTTTCTTAGTTGTGGATATTGCAATTCAATGTTTACGAGTGATGTGTTAAATGGATGTGTTTGAATGGCATTTAGAATTTGAAATCCATTCTAAATGTGCCTACTTGAATGGCTTAACATCTTCATGCAATGCTAGATGGTTATTTGAAAATTGTTTAATTGTGGATAGTGATTAACAATGGAGATATTTGTTAATCACTGAATTATGCCACTTTCCACCTCCTAACCTAGCCCTTACTAGACCTTAGAGTTGTTTAATAATTGATTTTTAGTTGTGGTTTTAGAGTTAGCAATAATATGTAAAATGGTGCAACAATCAATGTAATAAGTGTCAAGAAGAGAAGAATGAGAGTTAAGCATTGGAGCTGATGGAAATACAGAGATTGAACCATGGTGGTCCCCGCCATATGGGTTATTCGGCATGCCTTAGACCTCTAGAAGTCTTACAATGAGAGAAAAGTGTGACTCATGCCTAAAGGAGTGTAGCAGCAAACTAGACAAACTAACTGAGAAGTAGAAACCACACTCTCGAGTAGTTAAGAAGCCTACAGCAACCTATCAAGCAGCCTCTCAAGAACCTGTCAAGCAGTTCTAAAGCCTACAGCAACCTGTCGGGCAGCCTGTCGAGGTTCTGAAGCCTGCAGCAACCTATCGGGCAGCTTGTCGAGCACCCATCAAGTAGTTCTGAAGCCTGCAACAACCTATCGGGCAGCCTATCGAACACCCATCGAGCAGTTCGGAACTCCTATACTTCAGTTACTCGAGATTCCTTTAGGAAGAAGTCCATCTACTCAAGATTATATGTCTGAACCCTTATCCACTCGAGGCTCGGGACCCAACATGAATTTATGACTTCAGGGGCACTTTTGGAACTTCTGCAACATATTGGGACAACTGTCCAAGTGTGTTATGCTTTCCCTAATAGCCTGGGCAATATATGGCTGAAATTAAGCCACATCAGCAGATCCCAACTGTTTTAATTATCTTTCTCTCTGATTGGCCAGAGCATAAAGTGCTTTTCGGGTATGTATAAAAAGAAAAGCAAAACACTTGTAAGCGCAGCCAGGAAGGCCGAAAGGCCTGAGCTCACTTTTAGGGCTTAGGTTATTGTTAGGGTTTTAATTTATCTTTTTCTTTTTTGCTTTTCTTCATTCCTTAGCTATCTGCAGTTTGGCTAAGCCTTTGTAGTAGCTAGGGTTAGTTTTCATTGTAAAAGGGATTTGTATTAGCATGGTGAAGATTGGACTCTCGCAGAGACTGCAGGCTTGAGGGCAAAATCATTATAATTTCCTTTTGGCAATGAAAAGTTGATTATATCGTTTCATTCAATCTATAATTTCTTGTGTTTTTCATTAAGATCTTTATGGATTTTATGCACCTATGGATGCATGAGCATGTAGCCTTACAAACCTAGTGTCTACAATAATTTTATTATTCCATCTGTTACCCCCATGACTGGATTATATCCATGGTATAGCCTGTGACCATTTGAGTAGACAGACTATAGCCTTAAGACTAGGCCATATCTCAGGGTTGAATTGGATTATTCTACCTTGCATTTGTGCTTGTAGCCAAATGAGGGACTACTGTAGATCCAACTCTTACTCTGCTTTGCAATGCTTTTTGCAATGAGAACTAGTCACTAACTACCTACTTCTCCATTTTTTATTTATTTTACCAACCCATCTTCACTCTTCTTTAACCCCTTTCTTATTTTTATTTATGTTTTTTGTTAGTTACTGACACCCTAAAAAAAAACATCCTCTCTTTGCCCTATTTATTAGTTAAAATAGACTAGATTTAGAGTCGCCTGATCTGTAGCAGATCTGGAGATTTTCTATTTTTAGATCCATAACTCCCTGTGGGACAACCCTTACTTATCTAAAACTTCCTGCAACAGCCCTATATCTTGCAGGTGGTGTTTGTGTTCTATTCCCATCTTTTTTCCCTTTGTTTTATTTTTATCCTTCTTTATTCCATATTTTGATCATTTTTAGAATAAAGAACAACAACGCAAACTGTGAACCAAAAAGATTTTGGCGCCGCTGTCGAGGAATTTTTTATCTAAGTAGTAGATCTGAGTTTTTCTTTATGTTATATTTTTTTTTTAGATCTATTTTTTTGTCTTTGTTGTGTTTGAATAAAGTACTGTTGTAGTCTTTTGATTTGTGCAGATTTAGAGCACTAGCAAAGAGGGGAGACAATAGCTTGAAGTTGGAGCAAACCCTACTTTAGTTTGCATCTCTTTCTCCCTTGCTATAGTTTCATTTCTGTTTTCTTTAATTTCAGCAGTAGTGTTTAGTATTTTTTGTTTCTACTTGCTGTAAGTTATCTTTTTCTTTGTTATGTGTGTTGTATGCTTGGCAGAAGGTCCCTCAATCCTGAGATTGAACCTTTGAATCTTGAAATTAAGAGGGTCCTTAGACCTAGGCCAGCAGCAAACAGCCCTGCTGAATATTTTGAGACATTTGAGATGGGTGAGCAGCCTAAACCCCTTACGGATTATTATCCACCAGGGGTATATTCATCCCCTTTGTCATTCAATTCCCTACAACTGAGGGTAAGTATGAAATTAAGCCTCAGACCATCCAGATGCTGCCATCTTTTCATGGGTTGAGTAAAGAAGACCCCTACAAGCACATAGATGAGTTTCTTTCTTTATGCAATACTCTAAAGATTACTGGTCTGGGAGATGAGACCACTAAGCTGAGATTGTTCTCTTTTTCATTAAAGGATAAAGCTAGAAATTTGCTAAACATGCTCCCAGCAAATAGCATTACATCTTGGAATCCCTTACAAGGCCATTTCTTGGCTAAATTCTTCCCAATGAGCAAAACAAGTTAGCTAAGGAAGAGCATTATTTCTTTTGCTCAGTCCCAAACTTAAGAATTTCATGAATCCTGGGAAAGATTTAAAGAACTGCTGAGACAATGCCCCCACCACCAAATACCCAAATGGCAGCTTGTTCAAAGTTTATATGTAACAGCTGACAAAACTGTGCTTCACTCCATATGTCACACAATATCTGAAAAATTTTCGAAGCATAAAATAGCTCATCACACAATTTGATAATGATACATCTTCATGTTTGACACATAGAGGTGTCAACCCGCTGACCCAAAACCCATCAAGGCATATACAGAAGTGTCAACCACAACCTGATGGCTTTGACTCGGCAAAGAGTAGACTGGACAAGGCAAGCACCTTGCCTCGGCAAGCACAGGTGGTTGCCTCGACACATGAGGAAAGAACAAGTGGTTGCCTTGGCACCTGAGGCGAGCAAAGTAAGTTTCCTCGGCAACTGATGACTGATTATATATAATAATAAGATAGTTATTTCTGTTATCTGTTAGAAATACAAAATTAAATAATTATGTCATCCAATATAGCTCAGATAGGTACATTTGCTTTACACATACGATAAACCTATAAAGCTTATACACTAAACTAGTGTATGAGTTTGATATTAAAGCTAAAGCCTATTTGGCTTATCTGCATATACACCTTGTAAATACATGTGTGCACAATAGGGGATTTCATCCCTTAACAATTTATAAGCTATTTTAATCTTTCAAGTCCCTCCACGCATGCAAGAGTCACGTTTCGACTCCATGCACGCAAAGTGGGAAAAACCCACTACAAAAAAGCCAAGGAGTCTTCTTTTTCCTGTTTCAATCCCGACGCAAACAAACACTGCATATGCAATAAACACAACCATTAAAGGAAAAACAAAACCAGAATTTCATAAACCTTGAAACCCTCATCTAGTATTCAAACCACAGTCCTCTTCTAGCTCTTAACCCCTAGACATTTTGAATTCAAACCTTGGTTTCGGAAACGTAGATCACACGGTTACATGTGATTCGAGTAAAAGAAGTGCGATGGAAAGCGTTGGTCTCGAGGAGTTCTTGCAGCCCTAGTTCTTACGAGCTCAGCGAACTTGACACCGACACACATTCGGCGTCATCGTAAGCACGAGTCCACCGAAAAAGGTATGCCATAAACGAACCGAGTACTAGACTAGGTTCATTTCATTAGTTGTTTTAAAAAGAATTTAAATCGTTGTTGTCAATCCCATGAGATCGAATCAACAGCTCAAAAATCAAGTCATGTGTGAAGGGTTTCGGAGTCCAAATTGCCAATGAAGCATTCTGACTTTCATACAAAATTAATCAAAATAAAATAGGTTCTCTGTGCAATATATATATATATAAGAAAATAAACGAGATATATAGCATAAAAGGCCTATAGACTAAGACTATAAAAAAGACCACAAAAAATAGAGAAGAAGGCAAAGCTAACTGGCTTACACAAACTTCTTAGGTTGTCACAAGGTGTTGGCTGAGTGGCTTGCCTAGGCAAGCATGTCCTTGCCGCAGCAACCCTTTGCTTTGACCACTATTCGATATTTCGGTCATAACTTTTGACCCCGAACTCCGATTAGCATGATTCTTGATGTGTTGGAAAGGGGACAACGGACCCTATAACTTTTATGAATTAACAAATTCATGAATCTAACTTTTAATAGGTAAAACGTTAGTGACAATTTAAGGCAAGATAAGGTAAGATGATAGACTTGCCTCTGTAAGAGGCAAGCTAAGAAGTTTGCCGAGGCAACCCTGTTGCTTGCTGAGGCAAGCCAATGTTTGGATTGTGCGTATCCTGAGGTACCTTTGGTCTATGTATATATATGATATATTAATTTTTAGGGCTAGTGATCATGTAGAGCACTTATGTAAGGTCTGTGGTGACCCAGTAAACCATTATAAATACTAAAAAAAAAATGTAAACTTAAATGATTAGGTGCTTAGTGCACATGGAGAGCTCGTAACGATGAGTTAGCTAGGATGCGTGTGTGCATTAACATAAAGCATAAGCTTGAATTAAGGTAGGGAGTTTTACCTTGCTAGTTATATGTTGTTTCTCCTTCGTATATTGGATAACAAGTTATTGTATGTTCTTATTTTCATTCAAGACCATGTTAATTTCGATGTATGGGTTATGTCTACTTGTAAAGTTATGTTATGAGGTTCAGTAGTTCAGTATGAGATTCAGTTCAGTATATGATTTGGCTGTGATTATGTTAGTTCAGTTTGATATATGGTTGGTTGTTGTGCCACTAGTTCAGTTTAGAAGTGAATATACTAGTTCAGTTTGATTTGATGTATGATTATGATAAGATCAACTCGAAATATGAGATTATTCTATGAATATGCCATACCAGTTTAGATGTAAGGATGATGCTAGATTAATAGCTACATGATTATGCATGATGATTCTAGATCAGTTTAGATGAAGGTTTATGATACAATGTATAATAATGTATGAACATGCTAGCTCAGTTTTGACAGTTTTGATGAATAGTTAAGTATAAGAATGCTAGCTCAGTTTTGGTATATGACTATGACTGCTAGTGCAAGACAGTTTATAGTAATGTATAATGATGATATGAGATTCAGAGTCGATGTATGCTTTTGCATGATTATGACCAGTTAGTTTTGATGAATAATGATACCAGTTTCAGTTATGTATGAGCATGTAAGTTCAGTTATTCAAATCAGCTTTGCTATATGATTCTATGATATCTGTTCATGATGGTCGTACATGCATGATACCATGAATTATTCATGTTCATTTCCTGTTATCCTTGATGTCATGTACACATCTTTGCCCCATTTTGAGCCAAGTGATCCCACTAACTCGGGAGCATGACTGTGTAAGTCTTGAAAACAAGTGATCCCGCTAACTCAGGAGCTTGACATGTGATCCTGCTAACTCGGGAGCTTGATGGTCTTGTACCAAGTGACCTTGCTAACTCAGCTCAGGGGTTTAACTCGTCTTGTATCAAGTGACCTTGATAACATAGATCAAGTGCTTGATTTCTCGATGCTAGTGACCCTGTTAACATAGCTCAGGGGCTAGATATTTGATCTCGAAAGCTTGATTCTTTTTTCAGTTTGATGTCTTATTTCAACAGAATTCCTTGTCAGCATGATTCCTTATATTTGTTCCACATGAAACATGATTCCTCGTATTTGTTCAACATGAATCTGTCAACATGATCAATGATTCGCATGATTTATTGCTTGTTTATACTATATGTTGCTAGAATAAATGCTAAATATTGTTAGAATAGATACAAGGTAAGATATAATGTGTTTAGTTTTGTAATTTATGCATCTAGAAGTGAAAATTTAGGTTGATATAATGTTGCTAGAATAAATGCTAAATATTGCTAGAATAGATACAAGGTAAGATATAATGTGTTTAATTTTATAATTTATGCATCCTGAGCATGAGGCTGATCCTACCTACCAGCCTGAAGAGGAGAAGGAGGAGGACAAGGGGGGCAAGGAGGAAGATTCTGCTAAAGACTTTTTTCCTAAATAGGTTTGAGAGAGAGAGAGAGTTTTATTTTAAAACATGTATAACAGCAGTAGTATAACACTCATAGTATATTTGAGATATTCGGTACTTCATGTATAGGTCTTCTCTCCACTGTTTAGATGGCGGGTAGCCGTTATAGGTGGAAAGCTATACATAGCTTTTATTTATATTGTGTTGCTTATTTTCCTGCTTTAGACAGTAAATGAATATCAGGTATGTGCCATATGTTCTTTGTCAGAGTTAATATTACACTTCCACAATTATAAAACTTTATACATGATGCACTTGTATGACAGGATCATGTTAGGTGATCCGACGACACGACCTTTCCTATATACGATAAAGGGAAAAGTCAGGTTGTCACAGGTGGTATCGGAGCCCGGCGTTAAGTCTTTTGGAGACTTAACTCTCTGGCATAGACATATGGCAAGACTTCTTATGTTTATTCAGTGTTAAGGTATAGGTCGAGTCTATGTATATCTGAACAAGTGTTGCTTGATCATGATAGGTTGCGATGCCTCCAAGACGAGGTAGATGGGGTAGACCACCATTACCCCATCGCACGGGGGGCGAATGCTATTCCAGTAGCGGGCTATGAGCACGACACTACATCAGGACACGGAGAAGACGTGAACATGGCAGAGAGCCAAACTACCATGGAGAATATTGCAGAGCATACTTTGTCCGTAGCAAAAGTGAATCAGATGGGTCCTATTCCCAACACCGATCAAAATGCGGGACAGAATCCTCAGCTGATGGAAGCCATGGTGAACTCCATGGCTATGTTAGTTGTACAATGACCTCCAGAAGGTTTTACGAAGTTTGTATGCCTTCGACCGCCTAGATTCTATGGTCAGCATGATCCAATGGAGGCAGAGAAATGGCTAACCTAGATCGATAAGGTGCTGCAAAGGGTAAATGCACTAAGGTCGAGAAAATTAGTTGGGCAGCCTATAAAATGGAGGGTGAGGTAGATCCATGGTGGCAGTCAGTGGAACGGACAAGAGTACCCGAAGTACCTTGGACGTGGGTAGAATTTGGCAAAGCCTTCAATGAGAAATATTTTTCGGCACCCGAGTGCTACCAGATGGAGGTCCAGTTTGCGACCTTAGTATAGGGCTCGATGACTGTTAGGGAGTATGAGGTAGAATTTACTCGCCTCTCTTACTTTGCACCATTGCTCATCGCCATAGAACTCATGAAGACACAAAAGTTTGAGTGGGATTTGAAGCCCCTGATCAAAGAGAGAATTTCGTTGTTTCAGGCAACGACGTATTCACATGTGATGTAGTTAGCCCTTATAGCAAAGATTGATGTGGAAAGTATGTACAATAGGAGAGAAGAGCAAAATAGAACTCGCAAAGCTCCGTCTCAGTCCTTTAGTTCTGGTCCCGATCAAATTAGTAAGTGACTGCAATTCTCCATACAGCCAACATTTTGACCTACTGTAGTAGCTTATACGTGGCCCTACAACCCAGCAGTGTTACCACCATTACCACCTTGGGTTCCATAACCTTTGAATTAGTCTGCCCAGTCTGTATCTCGAGTTCACAAGCACGACCGGCAATCTCCCGCACGGGTTCATATGTAGTTTCATCGGTAGCTTCGACAAATATCTGTGGGAAGTGTGGGGAAGGCACACAAGACAGACGAATGCCGTAAAGTGTTTGGTGCATACTTTCATTGTGGAAAGATGGGACATCGAATAAAGGATTGTCCAGAGATGGTAGGGACAACATCAAAGGCGGGACCAACTCTTCGATCTGCACGGCCTAAGGTACAAGGCCGAGCATATGCTGTGTCGGCACAAGGTGCCCAAACCAGCAATGATATCATTCAAGGTATGTGAATTACTAAATGATAAGTGAATTCCTTTTCTTTATAAAGAAAGTGTATCTAGTTAAATCTTATATATATGTGTACATTTAGTATATTGTTTTCTTTCACTTATTTTAGAAATGATAAGGTTATATGTTGTTACTTAGGAACAATTTAGCTAACACTAGTATATATATACATTAGGTACATTGCAATTATATCCAGAGGATGCCTACTTATTGTATAAGGCACAAGTTTTGGTAGATCTTGGATCGACACATCCATTTGTCACACCACGGTATGCGAAAAAGTTGGGAAAGTTGGGAGCCACCCCAGAACATCTCGACTTTATAATAGACGTGTCAGTTCTGACTGCACAATCTGTCACGACTAACATTGTATATCGATCCATTATAGTCCTGATCAAAGATTACTGGGAATACAAAGTAGTAGTTGACTTGATCTTACTCGATATGAAAGGATTCGACGTAATCCTTGGCATGGATTGGTTGCTCAACCACCATGCAAATGTTGATAGTCGAAAGAAGACCGTCACTTTCTGCCCACAAGGAAGGAAATCAACTACATTTTTTGGTGTACAGTCAATGATACTTCCTTTCATTTTAGCAATCTGAGCACGGTGATTACTTGATGAGGGTGCTCAAGGGTATCTGGCGTTCATCCAAAGTAACGAACAAGAAGAAAAGAAGGTTTCACTTTTAGATGTGCTGATTGCCTGTGATTTCCCTAATTTCTTCCCTGATGCGTTGCCAGGATTATTTCCTGACAAGGAAGTGGATTTCGCTATTGATTTAGTCTCGGGTATCGAGCCCGTATCAAAGGCATCATATCGAATGGAACCTATACAGTTAAAAGAACTCAAGAAGCAGTTGCAAGAGCTTCTTGACAAAGGGTTTATCAGACCGAGTGTGTCACTGTGGGGCGCACCAGTATTGTTCATAAAAAAGAAAGATGGGTTGATGCGTCTCTGCATTGACTATCGGCAATTAAATAAGTTGACGATCAAGAATCGTTACCCGCTCCCTAGAATCGATGACCTCTTTGATCAGTTGTCGAAGATTGATTTACAATAAGGATATCACTAGATGAAGGTGAAAGCTACAGATATTTCGAAAATAGCTTTTCGAACACGATATGGTCACTATGAGTTTCTTGTCATGCCCTTCGGATTGACCAACATGCCTGCATCATTTATGGACTTGACGAATCGAGTCTTCAAATCTTACTTAGATCTGTGTATCATAGTATTCATCAATGATATTCTCATCTACACAAAGATGAAAACCGAGCACGAAGGTCATCTACATTTTGCTTTACAGACATTTTAGTTGTATGTAAAGTTCAGTAAATGTGACTTCTGGTTGAATCAAGTTAGTTTTCTGGGTCATGTCATTTTCGAATCCGGCATTACCGTAGATCCTGCAAAGATAGAGGCTGTAGTACAATGGAAGCAGCCACAAATTGTAACAAAATCTAAAATTTTCTAGGTCTTGCAGGGTATTATCGACATTTTATTGAAGGGTTTTTAAAGCTTGTTGAACCACTCACGCAGATCACTCGTAAGAATGTTAAATTCGAGTGGAATTAGGCATGTGAGCAGAGTTTTCAGGAGTTGAAACGAAGACTCACTTCAGCACCAGTCCTCACAATACCATCAGGCAACGAAGGCTTTGTTGCATTCAGTGATGCCTCGTATAGTGGGTTAGGGTGTGTATTGAATCAGAGGGAATGTGTGAACGTGTGATTTCATATGATTCCCGATAGTTGAAAGATCACAATAAGAACTACCCCACTCATGACCTATAGTTAGCAGCGGTCATTTTTACGTTGAAGATCTGGAGACCTACCTGTACGGTGAAACCTTTGAGATTTTCACTGATCATAAAATTCTCAAGTATCTCTTTACCCAGAAAGAGTTGAATATGAGGCAAAGAAGATGGACGGAGTTCTTGAAGGACTATGACTGTTCTATTCAGTACCATCCCGGTAAGGCCAATGTAGTTGCTGATGCGCTAAGTCAGAAGTCATCCGCTCAACTATCCCATCTTGTGACTCGATTATAGAGATGGAAATTGCTCAATGACATAGTTTCATCCACTGCCACTCTTAGGGCAACATCAACTGGAGGTTTGCTTATGACTATTATGATCCGATCCACACTCTTAGATAGGATCAGAGAACTCCAGACGCATGATGCAGAGCTTATTGCCATCAGACATGGAGTACTTTGTGGGCTCCAACCAGACTTTTCGATTAAGGATGATGGATTATTATTATTTTGAGGCCGAGTATGTGTTCCAAATGATAGTGCTTTACGTCACAAAATTTTGGAAGAGGCTCACAAGTCAGCTTATGTCATTCATCCTGGTAGCACGAAAATGTATCAGGATCTAAAGAAGACATTTTGGTGGAACAGATTGAAGCGAGAAGTGGCGGAACATGTGAAATGTTTGATCTGTCAACAAGTAAAGGTCAAACATAAGCATCCCGCTGGACTATTACAGCCACTGCCCATCCCAGAGTGGAAATGGGAGAATATTTCCATGGACTTTATCCTTAGCTTACGTCATACGCAGAAGGGTTATAATGCGATTTAGGTGATCATAGATCGTCTCACCAAATCAGCACATTTCCTACCCTACAGTACGAGATATACAATGTAGAAATTCACCAACATCTATCTAAGAGAGATAGTCTGACTACATGGGATACTAGTGAGTATCGTTTCAGATCGTGATCCGTTATATTCCTCCCTATAATGGCAGAGTTTCCAAGAAGGAATGGGTTCCAAGTTTGAATTCAGTTCTGTATTTCATCCTCAGACCGATGGACTGACGAAAAGGGTGAATCAAGTGATAGAAGACATGTTAAGGGCCTGTATATTAGACTTTCAAGGATCATGGGATAAGCACTTACCCCTGATCAAATTCGCATACAATAACAGCTTCCAGTCGAGCATCGGCATGGCACCATTCGAAGCACTGTATGGACGCTGATGTAAATCTCTGATTAACTGGGAAGAAGCTGGAGAACGTATTATTTAGGGCCTTGACTTAATTGAGAGTACGAATGTCGTTGTTCACGTCATACGTGAGAGACTGAAGAGTGCTTAAAGTCGGCAGAAGAGTTATGCTAATCTCAAACGGACCAATATTGATTTTCAAGTAATGAAACACACCTATACGTATAATTGATATATGAATTAAATTATGTATATTATATTTCTAACATCTGTATGATATATTGGTGATCACGTATTTATCAAAATATCTCCGACAAAGCGTTGATGCAATTTGGGAATCGTGGCAAGTTAAGTCCTCGCTACGTCAGACCATTTCAAGTCTTGGGCACAGTTAGTGAGGTGACATATCGAGTTGTTTTACCTCCACACTTAGCCAGCATACATGACGTATTCCATGTGTCTATGCTGAAAAAGTAAATCAGAGCTCCAGCCCATGTGTCGGATTATCAACCACTGGATATTCAGGAGGATTTAACAGTACCTGAAGAGCCAGCTCAGATTTTGGATCGCAGAGACCAAATCTTGAGAACAAAACGTATTCCACTCGTATTGGTTCAATGGAAGAATCACGGTTCACATGAGTTTACTTGGGAATGCAAAGTTGATATTCGCGCTCACTATCCCCATTTATTTACTTGAGGTAAGCCGTTTATTTTTTTTGTAGAAGCAGTTATTCCATATGATATAACAAATTTTTTGTATACATTTATATATATGTCGGTACATATATATAAAAGTACAGAAGTTGAGGGAAAACAAATTGTCCTCTACCCTATATACCCTGCTAATGCACTGCCAATGTATATAAATACCATTGTTTAATTTAAAAACAATAACACTATATCCACAAATTGGGCTTGAACACTAACTATTGAGTTAGTCCAACACATTCCCCTGATTATTTTTATTTTTGCTTACTCTATAGTAATATCTATCTACCTATGTATGTGTGTGTTATAGGTAACACAAGTAATAGTAGAATGATTTCCTATTGACTTTTGCCTTGTAATGTCGTATGCCTTCCATTACTCATAAATTACATGAACTCTAATAGTATGACAATAGTGTATACATCATGACCTGATCTCCTTCCCCCGTCTTCATTTATTTTTAAGGACGAAAATTCCTTAAGTAGGGGAGAGTGTAACTACTGACAAAACTGTGCTTCACTCCATATGTCACACTATATATGCCACACAATATCTGGAAAATTTTCGAAGCATAAAATAGCTCATCGCACAATTTGATAATGATACATCATCATGTTTGGCACATAGAGGAGTCAACCCTTTGACCCAAAACCCATTAGGGCATATATAGAAGAGTTCCAACCACGACCTAATGGCTTTGACTCAGCAAAGAGTAGACTGGCCAAGGCAAGCACCTTGCCTCGGCAAGCACAGGTGGTTGCCGAGACACATGAGGCAAGCACAAGTGGTTGCCTCGGCACCTGAGGCGAGCAAAGTAAGTTGCCTCGGCAACTGATGACTAATTATATATAATAATAAGATAGTTATTTCTGCTATATGTTAGAAATACAAAATTAAAAAATTATGTCATCCAATATAGCTCGGATAGGTACATTTGCTTTACACATACGATAAACCTATAAAGCTTATACACTAAACCAATGTATGAGTTTGATATTAAAGCTAAAGCCTATTTGGCTTATCTACATATACACCTTGTAAATACATGTGTGCACAATAGGGGATTTCATCCCTTAACAGCTTATAAGCTATTTTAATCTTTCAAGTCCCTCCACGCATGCAAGAGTCACGTTTCGACTCCATGCACGCAAAGTGGGAAAAACCCACTACAAAAAAGCCAAGGAGTCTTCTTCTTCCTGTTTCAATCCCGATGCAAATAGACGTTGCATATGTAATAAACACAGCCATTAAAGGAAAAATAAAAACTAGAATTTCATTAACCTTGAAACCCTCATCTAGTATTCAAACCACTGTCCTCTTCTAGCTCTTAACCCCTAGACATTTTGAATTCGAACCTTGGTTTCAGAAATGTAGATCACACGGTGACCTGCGATTCGAGTAAAAGAAGTGCGATGGAAATCGTTGGTCTCGGGGAGTTCTTGCAACTCTAGTTCTTACGAGCTCGGCGAACTTGACACCGACACACGTTCGGTGTCATCGTAACCATGAGTCCACCAAAAAAGGTATGCCGTAAATGAACCGAGTACTAGACTAGGTTCATTTCATTAGTTGTTTTAAAAAGAATTTAAATCGTTGTTGTTAATCCCATGAGATTGAATCGACAGCTCAGAAATCAAGTCATGTGTGAAGGGTTTCGGAGTCCAAATTGCCAATGAAGTATTCTGACTTTCATAGGAAATTAATCAAAATAAAATAGGCTCTTTGTGCAATATATATATATATATATATATAAGAAAATAAATGAGATATATAGCATAGAAGGCATGTAGACTAAGACTATAAAAAAGACCAGAGAAAATAAAGAAGGCAGCAGCAAGCCAAGCCTGACAGGCTTGCCATGGCAAGGCTTAGGTTGCCACGGCAAGGTTTTGGCTGAGTGGCTTGCCTCGGCAAGCATGTCCTTGTCGTGGCAACCCTATGCTTTTACCATTGTTCGGTATTTCTGTCATAACTTTTGATCTCGAACTCCGATTGACACGATTCTTAATACATTGGAAAGGGGACAACAAACCCTATAACTTTCATGAATTAACAAATTCATGAATCTAAATTTTAATGGGTCAAAGGTTAGTGGCAAGTTAAGGCAAGCTTAGGCAAGTTGAGAGACTTGCCTCGGCAAGAGGCAAGCAAAGAAGCTTGCCGAGGCAAGCCTGTGTCTGGCTTGTACGTATCCTGAGGTACCTTTGATCTATGTATATGTATGTTATATTAATTTTTAGGACTAGTGATCATGTAGAGCACTTATGTAAGGTCTGTGGTGACCCAGTAAACCATTATAAATACTCAAAAAAAATATAAACTTAAATAATTAGGTGCTTCGTGCACATGGAGAGCTCATAACGATGAGTTAGTTGGGATGCGTGCGTGCATTAACGTAAAGCATAAGCTTGAATTAAGGTAGGGAGTTTTACCTTGCTAGTTATATATTCTTTCTCCTTCGCATCTTGGATAGCAAGTTATTGTATGTACTTGTTTTCATTTAAGACCTTGTTAATTTCAATGTATAGGTTATGTCTACTTGTAAAGCTATGTTATGAGGTTCAGTAGTTCAGTATGAGATTCAGTTCATTATATGATTCGGCTGTGATTATGTTAGTTCAGTTTTATATATGGTTGGTTGTTGTGCCACTAGTTCAGTTTAGAAGTGAATATACTAGTTCAGTTTGATTTGATATATGATTATGATAAGATCAGCTCAAAATATGAGATTATTCCATGAATATGCCATACCAGTTTAGATGTAAGGATGATTCTAGATTAATAGCTACATGATTATGCATGATGATGCTAGATCAGTTGAGATGAAGGTTTATGATACAACGTATAATAATGTATGAACATGCTAGCCCAGTTTTGACAGTTTTGATGAATAGTTAAGTATAAGAATGCTAGCTCAGTTTTGGTATATGACTATGACTGCTAGGGCAAGAATGTTTATAGTAATGTGTAATGATGATAAGTGTGCAACCGTGGGAATCGGGACGATCCCGTCGCGACGATGCGCTCCATAACGAAAAATATAGAGTCGCCACCCAAAGCTTTCGGTGTCCCGAGAAACCTAATTCATTTTTATGAGCACCGAAGTGCTAAAAATATGACTCTGAATCCGGTCCACACCAAAGGCTCATGGGTAGGGGCTTCGGTTATCGATCGGGAAGGTGTTAGGGACCTGATCAATCCGCTTAACGCGGTCTTTACTAATGGCCAAAAATAAAATGAAGTAAAAGAAAAAAAAATAGCTTCCTCTTGCTCAAAAGGGCTTAGAATCCTATTTGTGCCCCTCCGTTCCTATCGAAAAGTGGGCGGCGTAACGACACAAATGAGAGGATGGAGGGAGCTAGAAAGAGATAGGAGAAGAAAGGGGAGAGTTGGAGCCCTCGGGCCCTTGTAGCACCGTAGAGGAGCCTTGCGTGGCTTGCTTTTGATGAGCTTTTGGAGGCTTGAATGGTGGGAAAAAGGGTTCTAACCACTAAGGCCTACTACCTAGGAGATAGAGAAGAGAGGCTAGGGGATCACACACACCTAGGCTAAGGGTTTTGGGTGTAAGAGCAAGCTTGGGAAGGGGTTTTTGAGTTCTGGATTTTAGGTGAAAATAGTGCACCAAAGGGAGGAAGAACTTCTCACTTGGAGCTCTTTCTCTCTTAAGCAAAATTCTCAACCCTTAAACCAAGGGTAGGGGGTCTCTATTTATAGGAAATGGGTGAATTAGGAGACCACTTAAGTGCTAATTGGGTTTAGCAATTAGGTAATCTTAAATTTAAGGTTTCCTAGGATTTTGAGAGCTTAGAGATGTGTGGGAATGGTTCTAATGGTGGATGATAGGTTGGTGTTTCAAACCACCTAAGGGTTACAAATAGGCACTAAAAGGGTGCAACAGAACTAGCAAAACATACCTCAAAGATCAAGATGGCCAACAAGTCAAACCCCAATCTTGATTTTCGAGGCAAAATCCAACAGTTACTGTTCATATGCCTCGCGCAACTAATAGTTGCACCAGGCAAATGTACAGTAAAATAGTAATGAATAGTAGCCTAGAAGTTGGCTTCGTGAGGATTGGGGGACCCATTTATACCTGGCACAACTATTAGTTGCGCCAGGCCAATTCAGGGGGAAAATGGCTTGGCGCAACTATTAGTTGCGCCAAGCAAAAAATCTGAAATTCTGCCTGATTTTTGAATCACCGTAACTTTTGATATACAACTCCGATTGAGGCGATTCTTGGCTCGTTGGAAAGCGGGAGAAGTCCTCTTTCCAATGGTATATTATTTGATATTAGTAGAAGACCTCAAATAGTCCTGGTGCACCATTCTTTATCTATTACCTGGGAAGGTTAGGTTTAGGGTTTGGAATGGGTTCTAAGGGTTGGGACTAGTTTCTAAAGGATCTACAGTGATTCCTAAGGGTTTGGGGTGATTCCTAAGGGTTCCATACATCCCATCAAAAGCTCAAAAATGTGCCTCTCCAGAAATGTATTTCGATCGGGCCTTGGGCCAAATTTGGGTGTCTATAGATGCCCCTCTTTGGTATCCGATCACTAGTGATTGTATGCCAAAGAAAAGAGACATCCAAAAAGGCCCAAGGCATTACTGACGGGTCCGCTGTATTTAGAATGAACTTCAAATATCAGGTGAGTAACACTGTGAGAAAACGAAAGCCTTGGGGTGCCAGGCTAATCATTCATTTCTCGAGGTAATCGGTTCCCAAGCGCTTAGCGACATTACTGGGCATAACCGAGCTGGAATGAGTTACGAAAGCCCAATAGCTGGAAAAAATATTCGCCTCTCGAGTTGCGAAAGCCCGTTAGTCGGGAAAAATGTCCGCTTCTCAAGATGATTTTAAAGATGTTTGATGTTTAAAATTCATTCTGAATGCAATAGCTTCGTGAGTAAGAGGGGTGATCGACCCACATTCAAAGATAGGCGCAAAGTAAACACACACAAGGCTCCATAGTTTGCGTCCAATTCTACGAGGCATTCAATGGCCCCATCGGACTATTCGTGAGTGCCCCTGCTGAAAGCAGGGTTCGAGGTCTTTGGGCGAACCCATCGATCCCAAAGTTTATTTAGCATGACTGCCTGAGCGAAGTAAAATAGATGTGACAACACTTTTTGGGAGTACATGCCATTTTTTTTTTTTAAATATGCCCTGGATCAACATGAGCTAGAGCATCCAGCTTCAACTACCTTTAACAGATCCAACCAAACATTGGTTGTCTCCTAAAAAGGGGCATCCAATCCTGGCTTTCGCCGACAATGATCATAAACATTAATTAACTATGCATAATCATGCACTCATCAGGGGCAATAAGCAACAACAAAGGCAATGGAAGCCCCGACTCGGACCCGCCCTGATACAATTTATGAGGTCAAACGACCATCATACGGATACCCAGACACATGGCATACACTTTACAGAGATATCGCTGCCCATACGGGTTTTAAGCCTGCAAAAAATAAAAAGGGAAATGATCCCTTCTGAATGCATGGTTGCACATAGTTTGATTGTCCCATAATCTCATTCTCAACAGGTTGGTCTCAACCAACGATTCGAACTAGCATAATCTCCCCTTTTTTTACCCATGACGCCCTTTTGGGTTTTTCCCACGTCCATGAGTTTAGCTCTCTTATCCCAAGCGCCCTTTCGGGTTTTCACCTAGTCTGCACAAACTCGCTGTTTTTACCCGTAATGCCCTTTTGAGTTTTCACCACGTCCATCTTGCTTTGAGCTTGTATTTTTATTTTTTATTCTTTTTTTATTCTTTTTTTTTTTTTTTTTCATCAGCCACGACATAGATGTTGATTCCATCATAGCCGACTAGATAGGGTTCAGGTGTCATCTCACAACTCGGCTTTGCTTGACTTAACAGAAATTATGACTGCTTGTGAACCTACAAAGAGGGCTTCCTTCATGGTGTAGCTTGGCCATGGGTCAGGTTAGGATTTGAAGGTATGCTGGGCTAAAAAAAGTGTTTCTTTGATACGGCTCTAGTTTTCTCAACATGCTTTCTTCCTTGGGGATCTTACTGTACATGCCCCATAATTTTTGTTCTTTTTATTTTATTTCAGGCAATCCTCTTTTTTTTGGGGGGGCTTTTGCTTTTTGGATTTTGATGGTAATTTCACTTCTCTTTTTTGAATGTACATACACACATTTTTTTGGGAAAGGAGTTATTGAAAGAAAAAAGGCCCAGGCTCAAATGGGGTAGCAAAGGATATCATTTTTTAGGGGATGCTTTTTTTTTTGGCTACTGTGCTTGGAATGATGGCCTCTTTTGGGTGGTTCTTAAGCAGTCACGTATCTATTTCATCAATACTTACCTTATTGCGATAGACTAAGAGTAGAACCGTCGGACGTATCCAGCGTTGATGGGCTCAGGAAGATGATCTCCGTCCATGGTGGCGAGGCGGATGGCGTATCCCGGCATCACTTCTCGGATGACGTAAGTTCCTTCCCAGTTTGGCTTGAACTTTCCTCTCGGGTCGGTATGGAGGGATGGGAAGATCTTCTTCAGCACAGTGTCTCCTACCTTTAGATCTCGACCGCGGACACGTTTATTATAAGCGCGTGCGATTCGCCCCTGGTAAACTTGAGTGTGACATAAGGCTAGGAATCTTTTCTCATCCAGTAAGTTCAACTGATCAAAGCGTGATCTCTCTCTTTCTGCTTCGGGTAAGCCTGATTCTATGAGGATTCAGAGCGAGGGTACTTCAACCTCTACTAGGAGGATGGCCTCGGTTCCATACACAAGGGAGAATGGTGTTGCCCCTGTAGCAGTACAGATTGATGTTCGGTAGGCCCACAAAGCAAATGGCAGCATTTTGCTCCAATCTCGATAAGTGACGACCATTTTCTCAAGGATGCGGACGACTATCTTGTTCGTGGCTTCCACGGCTCCATTAGTTTGAGGCCGATAAGGGGATCAGCGATGGTGCTTGATTTTGTATTGCTCGTAGAAGTCCCAGATACGCTTATTCGCAAAGTTTGTGCCATTGTCTGTGATGATATCTTTGGGTACTCCAAATCGACACACAATATTGTTCTTGAGAAACTTCTCAATGTGACTGGCCGTGATGTTGGCATATGACGCCACTTCTACCCACTTGGTGAAGTATTCAATGGCGACGAGGATGAACCGATGTTCGTTTGATGCTTTCGGATTAATCATTCCGACAACGTCAAGGCCCCAGGTAGCAAATGGCCAAGGAGTGGTCATGCAGTGAAGATCAATGGCAGGAGCGTGTATCAGACTGGAGTGTTCTTGACACTTATAGCATTTTTGAACATGTTTACAACAATTTGATTCCATGGTGGTCCAAAAGTATCCCTGTCGTAGGATTTTCTTAGTGAGCATGTGACCGCTGAGCTCTGCATACTCCCTCATAGATTTCTTTCATAATATTGACTGCTTCTCTTTCAGTGAGGCACCTAAGTAAGATGTTATTGTATGATCACTTGTAGAGGCATTCCCCACAAATGACGTAACCTCCCGCTAAACGTTGAATGGCTCGTCGGTCTGTCTTGAACGTACCCTCAAGGAAGGTTAGTGTCTCGAGGAAATTCTTGATATCTAATAACCAAGGTGGCTCATCATCAGGCTTTGTAGGTTCCTCAATCTGAAGGCAGAATGCCAACTCATTCCTCTGCTGATCCTGATCGGCTTCATCTCAAAACCATAAGGGATTTCAATCATTGACGCCAAAGTTGCTAATACGTCGGCAAAGTGATTCCTTATCTGGGGGACATATGAGAAAGTCATATCTTGGAAGCAAGCTAGCAGATCCTCGAGGTGTTCATGATAGGGGATCAGTTTCTCGTCTTTCATCTTCCAGTCACCATTCGTCTGGCATATGATTAACTATGAATCGCCAAATACTCGAAGGTGAGTTACATTCAGATCGAGAGCCGCCTGTAGACCAGCGGCGCAAGCTTTATACTCAGCCATATTGTTAGTGCAAGGGAAGTTGAGCTTGATAGAGACTGGTACATGGGATTCTTTCGGTGAAATCAGGATGGAACCAACTCCTTGGCCCTCGACATTTACTGCCCCGTCAAAGTGCATTACCCATGATTCTTCTGCTTCTTATGTATCATCTTCTATCATAAATAGGATGTCCTCATCGGGGAACTCAGTTCTCAAAGGCTCATAATCAGGTAAAGGATTTTTGACAAGATGATCAGCAAGCACCTATCCCTTGAACGACTTCTGAGTGACGTACGTGATGTTGAATTCAAATAATAAAAGTTGCCATCGTGCGGTTCGTCCAGTGAGAGCTGGCTTTTCAAATAGGTACTTTAATGGGTCTATTTGGGCCAAGAGCAGAACCACCTGAGATAGCAAGTAGTGGCGGAGCCTTTGAGTAGCCCATACAAGAGCTAGGCATGCTTTCTCCATATGAGAGTAGCACGCTTCATAATCAGTAAACTTCTTACTCATATAGTAAATGGCCTGCTCTCTTCTTCCCATTTCATCGTACTGCCCTAAGACACATCCCATCAAAAATTCTGTCGTAGAGAGATACATCAAGAGTGGTCTCCCTGGCTCAGGTGGTACCAAAATAGGTGGATTAAGGAGGTAGCTTTTGATTTTTTTGAACGGTGCCTGACAATCGTCGTTCCATTCAATGGGCAAATTCTTCCTTAGTAACTTGAAGATCGGCATGCAGATTGGAGTTAGCTGTGCAATGAACCGACTGATATACTGTATTCTGCCCAGAAACCCTCTAACCTCTTTCTCGATAGACGGCGGTGGAATTTCAGTGATGGATTTAACTTTGATTGGGTCAACCTCGATCCCCCTCCTGCTGACGATGAACCCTAGAAGTTTCCCTGACATAGCACCAAATGCGCACTTCTGTGGATTCAGACGTAGTTGATACTTCCTTGACCTTTTAAACAGCTTTTGAAGGTTTACTAAATGGTCGCTTCACTCCGGTGACTTGGCTATCATGTCGTCGACATACACTTCAATCTCTCGGTGCATCATGTCATGAAATAATGCGGTCATGGCTCTCTGGTATGTGGCACCGGCATTCTTCAGCCCGAATGGCATGACTCGATAGCAAAAGGTTCCCCAAGGGGTAATGAATGTTATCTTCTCACGATCAACCTCTGCCATCTTTATCAGATTATATACTAAGAATCCATCCATAAAAGAAAGCATCCCGTGTTTAGCTGTGTTATCGACCAAGATGTCGATGAGTAGTAATGGGAAATCGTCCTTTGGGCTTGCTCTGTTCAAATTGCATTAATTGATACACATGCGGACCTTTCCGTCCATCTTCGGCACAGGTACGATATTGGCTAGCCATTATGGGTATTGGATACCATGAGAAACCCCGCATCATACTGCTTGATGACCTCATCTTTAACTTTCAACATCCACTCGGGTCGGAGACGTCTCAGCTTCTGCTTGACTGGCTTCATATCAGGGTAGAGGGGCAACTCATGCTCGACCAAATCAGTATCCAGACTAGGCATGTCCTCGTACGACCAGGCAAAAATGTCTTGGTATGACCGAAGGAAGTCGATCATGCTTTTTCTTTCCTTAGGAGATAGTGATGTTCCGATTTTTGTTATCCTAGGAACCTCCTCAGTTCCTAGATTGACGTCTTCGGTCTCTTTGACAATGGGGGTAGGGCCGTACTCAAAGTCGGCAAATGGGTCAAGGAGCTCATTGGGGAGCTCCTTGAAGGGGACATCCTCGTCCAGACTCGTGATCCCTACCTCTTCTTGTATTTCTACAAGGAAGGGATCGATTTCACGTAGGACGGGCATTTTGATTACGACATCCTTTTGTGGGATATTTTCTGGAATTTTAAATGACAATATTTTTATATTTTGAATTTTTTTAATGTTTTTGAGATTTTATATTTTTTCCATGTTTTTGAGATCTTTGTTTTCTTCGGAGACGGACCCTTGGAAAGGTGGGTTGCTATATACACAAGGTATTGTTTGCCAAGGGCTTCTCTCACTTTTTATAGGTTATTTGTTTTTAGGAAACGGGTGCCAAATGTTAGGCCACTCCCCGCTTCCAAGGTTTGGGGCAAAGATGTCCAGTTGCGTACCTGAGGGGCCGCTTCTTTACCTATTGGGATGGAGGGTGCTAGCTGATATGGCTCATTGGAGTCAGCCTCCATCATATTGATCCTCATTTCGTCTGAGATCATGTCCTCAAGCGATAACTCAGTTTTGTGGTGATTCACCACAGGGGGGGTTTGTTCAAGTACCGACCGTCATTCCTCAAAAAGGGACAACGCGGCTAAATCTATCTCCAAGATGGGAAGAGAGATCTGGGGATTGGTGGGATGGATTAGGGCTATGGGTTTGTGTGGGGTCAAATGGGTTACCCCATTTTGATCGATCTTTACAACCCCTGCACTGACAAAGGAATCCCTTATGTGCGGCCTAGGGCGAGGTTTCTCTTTTATGTTGATTCCTCGAGCTCTTGCAGCCACGGCAACCCTGGCTTTCTCTTTGGCCTCTTGGACCTCTTCTTCTGTGGGCTTGTATCCTAACCCGAATTGGGCCTTCTGCCCCTTGGTGACAACCGGCTCTTTTCTTCCTTGTAATTTGGGTCCTAAACCCCTTCCTTTTTTATAGCCCCACTTTTGGAGCATGGCTACTGCTGCTACCATGCCACCTCTGATTCTTGGAATGATGCCCTCGATGGGCTCCGGGAGTATTGTCGATACCTCTTACTCGAAACTGTGGAGGTCGACGTCCTCAGTAGTGTGTGGTATATCCAGCATATTGGGTTTTTCAATGCTTTTAGTGGCCTTTTCTTTCTCACTGTGCCCCTCTCCGATGATTGTGATAATCTTATGCCCCCGATGAAAATTTGAGTTTCTGGTGTAATGTGGAAGGTATGGCTCCGACTTCATGTAGCCACGGGCGCCCTAACAGCAGATTAAATGAAGATTTGATGTCCATTACCTGAAATAGTATGGAGAAGGTCATTGGCCCAATTAACAGCTCAAGGTCAACTTCTCCCATTATCTCTCTTTGTGTGTTATCAAAACCTTGGGCACTAGTTCTTGTGAGTCTCAGCATGCACGGATCTACCCCAATCTTGGTGGCAGTTCTTAATGGGCATATATTCAATGCAGACCCGTTATTGATTAGAACTAAGGGGATAATCATATTTCCAGACTCAACGGTTATATTCAAAGATTTTGAGTGACTACCTCCTTCCTTAGGTAAATCAGCATTAGAAAATGAAATGGCATTTGGAGCCATCACTTGACCAATTATCTGCCCGACTTCATTCAGGCTAACTTGAAGTGATACATGCACATTTTTTAACGCCCCCATTAATGCTTGGAAATGGAGTGGGGACGTCATCAACAGATCCCATACAGTGATATGGGCAGGCATTCTTCTCAGCTGAATCTCCAGTATATATTCTTGACTCATCTTCTCGAAGGGGTTCACCGCGCTATCTTTCTTTCCTCGGGTTGGGCCTGTGCTGCTGCTGGTGTTTCTGGCTACTTTGATATCCTTCCTGACCTGGTAACAAAATCTACTACCCCTTCTCTGCTACTGCTGCCAACATTAACATTTGTTTGTTCGTAGCTTAGTTGGACCTGATGAGGATCATATGTAGGTCCCGAGAGCTAGAAAGGTATGGTTGCCGGTACTTGGGGCACTTGTACTGTCAGCTCAGGAGGTGTGGGCAATACTTGATTCACCTCGGTGGCAGCGGGTTGGGTGGAAAGATTGGGCCAAATGGGGGTGGTGAAGCTTGAGGGTGGTGGCATTGGAGGGAAGGAGGTAAAAGTAGGCCATTGATAACTGGTGGGTGTTGGCAGCAAATGGGGGTCTGATGGGCCATTAGGTAATGTTAAGACCTGAAAAGTACCACTTTTCACCCCTTAACTTAACCTTTGATTAGACCCTTAGCCACCTAATAAACTCTTCTTAAGTGTTTTGTTCAGGAAATAATCAGCAGTGAAATAAGGCCAAGATTCCTGTTACGGAGCCTGCTTTGGCACCAGATGCCCCTCAGCAAGACTACACTTCGAAGCCTCACGCAAATCAGCTGAGCTTCCCAAGGCTTTACAATAACCTCTCACGTAGATGAATGACTGAGGAGCTTCAGAAACTCAACCTCGCGTAGCTCTCGCGAAGCTCAAGAGTAGAACACATCGCTCAGTATCGCGCAGTTCAAAGCAGACCTCTCTCAATCTCGCAAAGTTCGCTTAAGACAGCAGAGGAGAGAGAGCTTCAGAAGATTCCTCATGGTATCACGCACGCAATGGTATAATTCTCGAAGAAGAACGCCTCGCCAGCCAAGGCCATTCAAGAAAGAAAGCATCCTGGCGAAGGCAAAGCCAAGCTCGCGAAGATTGAGTGAGACAAAGAACCTTGCACAGTTCAGAACTCAAAAGAACCTCGCGAGGTAACTGGCGAAGTCCAAGTAAAGAGAAGAGCTGAGTTCTCATGGCTGCGCCAAAGAAAGACTAATCTACCGCATGATCGCTGAATTGCATCCTCGCGATGCTTGAGACTGTGTTTTCTATTCAACCTCACGACAGCTGAAGCTTCAGTGTCAAATCATCCTAGCGAAGAGAAATGAGCTACCACGCGGCAAGTCTGGGAAACTACAGCTACCTAGCGAGGCTCTGAACCTAAACTTCCATCTCTTCAGCAGAGGGCATTCTAGAAATTTCTAGTGATTAGGGCACGCACTCCCACGCTCAAATCATCATGCACATGCCCCGAGGCATCTAAGGATCAGTATAAGGCCACGTGGCATCATTAAAATTAGGGTTTCCTAACCCTAATGCGCCGCCACCCCACTGCTATATATACCCAGGCCTAGCTTAGGTTTAGGTATCTGGGAACCTATCTCAGATCGCTTTTCTTTTCTCTTTCTTTTTAGCAGTAAGTAGTTTTTCCTTTTCTTTTTCTTTTCTTCTCTCCATAGTCTAGCAATTGATGGCTATGACTTTGTATATGTGTTTGAGTTAGATTAATGGAAGTTTTGCAATAGGATTTATACTTGGTGGTATTGTTATTTATATGTGAGATGCTCTGCAAGGTCGTCGCTTTTGTGATCCCCCATTGCCTTGGCTGTGTTTCAAAGCAATGGAGGACTGATTTTAAGGGCCACTCAGATCCAAGTGACCTGTGTGTCTAAGCTATCATGGTCTTCCAGCCTTAGCCCCACCACAGGACCTACTAAATCTGGAATCCCCATGGGAGCTTGAGCTGGTAGCCTGGTGAACATGATGGTAGCAGCGATAATCTTGTTTTGTTTTGGGCTCCGTGAGGAGGATAACCTCTGGGATAGTCTGTGACCATTTAAGTGGACAGATTATAGCCTTAGGGTGTTCTGATCCACCGATCCAAGATGGATCCTTCTTCTTTTCACCTGAGCTTGTAGAAGCCTGGTGAGGGATTGTACAGAGGCAGACTCCCCCATATTTGTATAGATCTGCCATCAGATGTTGGATCTGATCTGGTTATAGAGATTGTAGGCTGGTGACTGGACCATTATAGGCTGGTGGCTGGACCATTGTAGGCTGGTGACTAGACCATTCTAGCCTCTCTCAAGCAATGGACAGTTGGATCGAAGGTTGTACTCAATCGCTTGCTGGTTCTATGTGTCTGGGCTATCATGGTTTTTTAGCCTTAGACCCACATATAGAACTTTAGAGGTTGAGGTTCCCTATAGATTCTTGAGCTGGTAGCCTGGATGAAATAGTGCCTGCAATGATTTATTTGTTATGTTCTGACCCATCCCTGGATAGTGGCTCCCCTATGGGATAGTCTGTGACCATTCAAGTGGACAGGTTATAGCCCTAAGGGTGGAGTCATGGCAGTAGAGATGGGTTGGATCCTTTCTCCTCAGAGGTGATAATGTAGCCTCTGGACAGGATTTCTATAACATCATATCTAAATCTGAGTTACAAAACTCCTTTGACCTTGGCTCAATAACATATTTCTCACCTTTTTATAATTATTTTCCACACTCCATCCATCCTCTCAATCCTTTCTGTAATTTAGTTATTAGAATACTTAGAATAAGTGACCTTAAACTCCCCTCCTTTTAGGACTGCCAGATCTGTAGACAGATCTGGAGGGACTACTAGAGAGGGCTCCCTTGGAGCCTTAGATCACCTTTCCCTGTGGGACAAACTCTTACTTATCAAAAATTGCTACAAAGGACCCTGTATCTTGCAAGTCTAGGATTTCCGAGTTGTGCTGATTCATCCCCTGTTTTATTCTGTTTTTAATTTTTAAATAACTTTCACCACCAACTAATAAGCGAAGCACACTTGGGAAAACAACAGGTAATTGACCAAGGTTGTGGGGTTTACCGGTGGCTGAATTGGGGGTGATGGGGTGGGCGCAGGCCATTGATAATTAATGGGTGCGGGTGTTGGATTAGGGCCTAGTGGCTTAAAGGGTAATTGATGGGGGTTGTGGTGTATGGTGGTAGTTGAAATGGGCGTGATCATTGATAAGCGGGTTTGAGTCTTGCAGATTGGGGGCACAGAGCTTATAGGGTAATTGATGGGGGTTGTGGTGTATGGTTGGTATGCATTGACATTTACATAATTGACGGGTGTGGTGGATGGAAAGTATGCCCGAAGATCTAAGGGTTGAAACTGCGAGGTTGGGTTGGGGAAATATTCAGACAAATTTAGGGGTTCAATTGCCCCAACATTCCTTTCTTCATCATTCCTTGGCAATGGTGCCACATAATTCTCCCAATCACTGATATAATCGGATGGGTCAAATTCAAACTCCTCATCTTCTATCATTCTGACTGTGGGTTTGGGACCTGCTCCTCCGATGGGATGAGGGGGTAGTGGCACTTGGTGAATATTAGCATGCTGAGAAGGTGCAAGGGGGATGATCTTCCTGGCATCGATCAAATCCTGGATGGCGTGCTTCAATGGGAAGCAGTGATCAGTAGGGTGACCTGGACCCTGATAAAAATTGCAGTGGATATTTGGGTCATAGTTCCTTAAGATCGAGTGCGGAGGAGGTTGTGGTTGGCGGATAGCCACTAATCCCTTTTTTACTAATAGGGGCAAAAGTACACTCAATGATTGCCCTAGAGGTGTGAAGACTCGGTCGTAGCGGGCTGTCCTCTGTTTCGGGGTCATTTGCATTCCTTGCCCATTTCCCATTCTTTACGTCTGCTCAGGCCTAACCGGTGCTGGTGGGGCAACCTGAAATTAAAACGGGGTTGTTTTATTATTGGGCAAGGTATTGACTATGTTCTTGACATTGCCCCCTGTTCTCTTCTCGTTCCTTTACTCTGAAAATCTTCTAACCCCACTGGGTCCACTCGGCATATTCTTATTTAGATGCCCTTCCCTGATGGCGTCCTCGCATCGGTTAGCATTTCTCACCAGATAGCAAAGCTAGTCTGCTACTGATATACCAAAAAGTCTAAAATCACTGGCAGAGTGTTCTTTGAAATCATCTCTATCTATTCATCATCAGGTATTCAATTCCTGACCTGAGCTGCCAATGCTCTCTATCGCCCAGAGTAGTTGCTGAAGTTCTCGTTCTGATTCTGTTTTAAACGGGCCAAGTCGGACTTACGTGGCTCAATGTCTATATTGTAGACATACTGTTCTTGAAAGAGATGCGTCAAGTCCCTCCATGTTTTCATCATAGACGGTTCTAAAGATGTGAGCCATCTTAAAGTCGGCCCGGTCAGACTCTTTTGAAAGACTTTTATTAGCAGTCTTTCATCCTCCCCGTATTAGCACATGTCCCCACAGTAGGACTTCAGGTGTACAATAGGATTGCCAGTGCCATTATATTTGTCGAAGGCTAGCATTTTAAATTTGGGGGGCAGGGGGACCTCAGCGAACAGACATAAGTCTGTAAAGTTCGTGGCATGGATTTCAGCACCACCCATTTCCATCAGTTGCTTTTGTATTTTGTCTAACTGTTCTTTCAGCTGTTCCTACTCTTTTGATACTGGGGTCGTTTTCTCGGCCGTCAGTTGGTCTTCACTCTGGGCCACCAGGGGGTTGGCAATTATGGGAGGAGGGTGAAGGTTGGTCAATGCCCCAGCATAAGCCCTGCTATTCCTAATCTCGTCCTCTTCATACTGCTGGTCGGCATAGTGTGTAGCGAGGGCGGGATTCTGCTATTGTTATTGCATGGGTTGGATGGGAATGACATGAGTTCGGGTTGGGTGATCCCATTGGGGGTGAGGAAAGATTTGCTGGCTGATGGGATTTTGGTTTTGAGGTGGGGCCTGATGGGGCCATTGGGTATGGGGGAAGGTTTCGAGATGGCCTTGGGGTGTGGGGCCATGGGAGAATTGGGTTTGAGGTATGGCATGGGTTTGACCCAGCTGTGAAGGTTGGGTTAAATGTTGGGGGTATTGTGGAAGGTATGAGTGTGGGGTTAGGGTTTGGGCCATGAACCCTTGGCCATTTTGGGCCACAGGCCATTGATAGGTTTGGGCCATGGACCCTTGGTAGGTTTGGGTCACGAGCCCTTAGTGGGTGTGGGTCAGTGGGCCTGGGTAGGTATGGGCCAATGGCCCTTAAGGGGTTTGGCCCAATGGGCCTTGATGGGTCTGGGCCATGGGTCCTTTATGGGTTTGGTCCAATGGGCCTTGATGGGTCTGGGCCATGGGCCCTTGATGAGTCTGGGCCATGAGCCCTTGGTGGGTCTGGCCCAGGGGGCCTTGATGGGCTTGGGCCATGGGCCCTTAGTGGGTGTGGCCTAATGGGCCTTGATGGGTCTGGGCCATGGGCCCTTGGTGCGTCTAGCCCAATGGCCTTGATGGGTCTGGGCCATGGGACCTTGGTGGGTCTAGCCCAATGGGCCTTGATGGGTCTGGGCCATGGGCCCTTGGTGTGTCAAGCCCATGGGCCCTTGGTGGGTCTGACCCAATGAGCCTTGATGGGTCTGGCCCACCCTTGGTGGGTCTGGGCCATGGGCCCTGGGTAGGTTTCGGTGGTGGGGTATTGGGCCATGGGCCCCTGGGATATGTGAGAAAAGGGGGTTTGGGCCAATGGGCCTTGGGGTAAGTGGGTAATGGGGGTTTGGGTGGTATGGATTATGGGGGGTTGATGAGGGTCATGGGGGAGTGAGGCATGGAGATTGGCTAGGGTGTGAGACAGGTTTAGGGACATGGGGTGTGAAGGAGGAGGGGGGGCGTTTTGAGAAGCCTTCTACATGGAATAGGCTTGAAACATCTCCTCCATCATGGTCGTGGAGGGAGGGTTGGATGGAGATGGGGGATTTAAGGGATGATGGGGTATAGATGGGATGGAGGTGGCGGGAAAATTGGGCATGGCCTCGATATAATCGAGCATGATCATGGTAGGTGGGGGGGTATGGCGTGGATGAGGAAAGTTGGGCATGGCCCCGGTAAAAATGGGCATGACCCGGATGGATGGGGGATTTTGCGGGGGGGGAGGATAGGGCGGAAGTGGTGTATGTGAATATGGGTGGATCGAGTCTATAGGGGGATGATGGGAATTGGGGCATGGATGTGGATTGGGAAAATGGGTTTGGGTTTGACATGGGCATGGTTTGGGCAAAAGATGGAGAATGGGGGGTAGGACTTTGGATATTTTGGGGGGTATCGGTTGGGAAAATGGGGACGCCAAATAGGCCGGCAACGGTAAAGGGGGGTTGGGTGAGGGGGATGGTGGAAAAAACTTCTCCCGAACGGGAGTGGGTTGGAGAATGTGGCGGGGATGAGTCGGGATCGGCGTAAGCTGGGTCCACTACCCACGACATTCTTCGAGAGCGGGTCGGGTAAGGGTGCCTTGGATAACGCCCAAAAATCCTCCTCCTTCTTCCCCTACGAGACGGCAGAGGGCAAGATGATGTCGTTGTACCGGCACCACAAACTATATATATTTTTGGGTTTTAATTATTTTATTTTATTTTTTATTTTTTTGAAAAAATTTTGAAAAACAAAGGTTCCGAGGCCTTGGAATTTCCTTTTCGGGTGGCTCTCATACCTTAATTCAAGACCCGCGGTGATGATTCTGATGCACTTCAAAAGAATTGTAGGAGAACCTTCGATCTATTGAAGGCACAAAAATCGAGGCAAACAACCCGATCCCCCGAAATGAGCCAAAAAGAAGTTGCCCTCTTTTGACCGGTGGGGGCGTATTGAGTGTCAGAGATGGCAGGGCCCAAATAAGGCACTAAGCACACTAATCGGGGAACTCAGGATATGAAGAAGGCCACAGATTCGGGCTGGCGTGGTGTAAAACAAACCTGGCACAACTAATACATGCGCCCAGGTTGCAGGGGACCGATTTTACACTGGCACAACTATTAGTTGCGCCAAGGTAAAATTTTAGTTTTTAAAGTTGGCGAAACTATTAGTTGCGCCAGTTATAAATTCCAATGTTTTTACACTGGCGCAACTAATACTTGCGCCAGGCAAAAACTAGTCTTCCAGAAAAGATGACAACAGCCACTAATGCCCGAAATGAGTCTCTTTTTTGGTTTTTTGTGGAAGCTAGGCTTCCGAAAATTGAGCTATTTTTTGGTGATCGATTCTCTCCTCACCGCACCTAAAGGGTTTGAGTCCGGTATAACTCGCTAGCACGCTCCCCAAGGGTTTTAAGCTTTTGGAATGGGAACCCACCCGATATACCTCCGGCCCGAGCGCCTTCTTAGATACTAGGTGAGCTGGGACTTTTCTGGATCATCACCACTAGGGGCTACCGCCATACTAAGACCCAGGTGTTTGTATGTGTGCCTAAACCCAACCCTTTGAAAATCTACCCCGTAAAAAAAATAGATTGATTAAGCTCCCTAACTTGGTTCAATTTTATTTTTTTCAAAGCTTCTCCTTTTTTGGAAGTTTTCTTTAGTTTAAAGACCGGGGGTGATTATCCCGTGTCGCCACTACGGGCCGGCATCCACTGATGGAATATGAGTGCACAAGTAGGCCCGCCAATCGGCTAAGGCACTTTAAATGACGGAAAAGTAAGGAAATTTAATAGATAATGCTCAAGTAGGCCCACCAATCGGCTAAAGCACTAAAATGACGGAAAAGTAAGGAATTTTTAAAAGACAATACTCATGTAGGCCTGCCAATCGGCTAAGGCTCGTAAATGACGGCAAAGTAGAGGTAAGTAAAACGACTTAATCGGAGGGGTGAGTAAAAAAAATAGTAAAAATAAACTAAAAAAATAGCAATAACATGTTAGTAAAAATCAAAAATAACAAGGCCAAGTTCAAGGGGAAGCTCTACAAACTACTCCCCAGCGGAGTCGCCATCTGTGCAACCGTTGGAATCGGGATGATCCCGTCGCGACGATGCGCTCTCTAACGAAAAATATAAAGTCGCCACCCGGAGCTTTCGGTGTCTCGAGAAACCTAGTTCATTTTTATGAGCACCGAAGTGCTAAAAATATGACTCTGAATCCGGTCCACACCAAAGGCTCTTGGGTAGGGGCTTCAGTTATCGATCGGGAAGGTGTTAGGCACCTGATGAACCCGCTTAATGCAGTCTCTACTAATGGCCAAAAATAAAATGAAGTAAAATAAAAGAAAATAGCTTCCTCTTACCCAAAAGGGCTTAGAATCTTATTTGTGCCCCTCCGTTCCTACCAAAAAGTCAGCGGCGTAACGGCACAAATGAGAGGATGGAGGGAGCTAGAAAGAGATAGGAGAAGAAAGGGGAGAGCCAAAGCCCCTCGAGCCCTTGTAGCACCGTAGAGGAGCCTTGCGTGGCTTGCTTTTGATGAGATTTTGGAGGCTTGAATGGTGGAAAAAAGGGTTCTAACCACTAAGGCCTACTAACTAGGAGATGGAGAAGAGAGGCTAGGGGATCACACACACCTAGGCTAAGAGTTTTGGGTGTAAGTGCAAGCTTGGGAAGGGGTTTTTGAGTTCTAGATTTTTGGTAAAAATAGTGCACCAAAGGGAGGAAGAACTTCTCACTTGGAGCTCTTTCTCTCTTAAGCAAAATTCTCAACCCTTAAACCAAGGGGAGGGGGTCTCTATTTATAGGAAATGGGTGAATTAGGAGACCACTTAAGTGCTAATTGGGTTTAGCAATTAGGTAATCTTAAATCTAAGGTTTCCTAGGATTTTGAGAGCTTGGAGATGTGTGGGAATGGTTCTAATGGTGGATGATAGGTTGGTGTTTCAAACCACCTAAAGGTTGCAAATAGGCACTAAAAGGGTGTAACAAAACTAGCAAAACACACCCTAAAGATCAAGATGGTCAACAAGTCAAACCCTAATCTTGATTTTCGAGGCAAAATTCAATAGTTACTATTTATATGCCTGGCGCAACTAATAGTTGCGGACCCATTTATACCTGGTGCAACTATTAGTTGCGTCAGGCCAATTCAAGGGGAAAATGGCTTGGCGCAACTATTAGTTGCGCCAAGCAAAAACTTGAAATTCTGCCCGATTTTTGAATCACCGTAACTTTTGATATACAACTCCGATTGAGGCGATTCTTGGCTTGTTGAAAAGTTGGAGAAGTCCTCTTTACAATGGTATATGATTTGGTATTAGTAGAAGACCTTAGGTAGTCTTGGTGCACCATTCTTTATCCATTACCCAGGAAGGTTAGCTTTAGGGTTTGGAATGGGTTCTAAGGGTCGAGACTGGTTTCTAAAGGATCTAGGGAGATTCCTAAGGGTTCCATGCATGCCATCAAAAGCTCGAAAATGCACCTCTCTCGAAATGTGTTTTGATCAAGCCTTGGGCCAAATTTGGGTGTCTACAATAAGAGATTCAGAGTCGATGTATGCTTTGGCATGATTATGATCAGTTAGTTTCGATGAATAATGATGCTAGTTTCAGTTATGTATGAGCATGTAAGTTCAGTTATTTAAATCAGTTTTGCTATATGATTCTATGATATCTGTTCATGATGGTCGTGCATGCATGATACCATGTATTATTCATGTTCATGCCTTGTTATCCTTGATGTCATGTACACGTCTTTGCTTCGTTTTGAGCCAAGTGATCCTACTAACTCGGGAGCTTGACTGTGTAAGTCTTGAAAATAAGTAATCCCGCTAACTCGGGAGCTTGACAAGTGATCTTGCTAAATCGGGAGCTTGATGTTCTTATACCAAGTGACCTTGCTAACTTAGCTCAGGGGCTTGACTTGTCTTGTATCAAGTGACCTTGATAACATAGTTCAAGGGCTTGATTTCTCGGTGCTAGTGACACCCTGTTAACATAGCTCAGAGGCTAGACATTTGATCCTGAAAGCTTGATTCTTTTTTCAGTTTGATGTCTTATTTCAGCAGGATTCCTTGTCAGCATGATTCCATGTATTTGTTCCACATTAAACATGATTCCTTGTATTTGTTCAACATGAATCTGTCAGCATGATCATTGATTCACATGATTTATTACTTGTTTATGCTATATGTTGCTAGAATAAATGTTAAATGTTGCTAGAATAGATACAAGGTAAGATATAATGTGTTTAGTTTTATAATTTATGTATCTAGAAGTGAAAAGTTGGGTTGATATAATGTTGCTAGAATAAATGCTAAATGTTGCTAGAATAAATACAAAGTCAGATATAATGTGTTTAGTTTTATAATTTATGCATCCTGAGCACGAGGCTGATCCTACCTACTAGCCTGAAGAGGAGGAGGACGAGGTAGACAAGGAGGAAGATTCTGCTGAAGACTTTTTTCCTAAATAGGTTTGAGAGAGAGAGTTTTGTTTTGAAGCATTTATAACAGCAGTAGTATAACAGGCCATAGTATATTTGAGATATTCAGTACTTCATATATAGGTCTTCCCTCCACTGTTTAGATGACGGGTAGCCGTTATCGGTGGAAAGCTATACATAGCTTTTGTTTATAATTTATTATTTATTTTCCTGCTTTAGACAGTAAATAAATATCAGGTATGTGCCATATGTTCTCTTTGACAGAGTTAATATTATGCTTTCGCAATTGTAGAACTTTATACACAATGCACTTGTATGACAAGATCATGTTAGGTGATCCGACGACACGACCTTTCCTATATACGATAAAGGGAAAAGTCTAGTTATCACATTTTACCAAGGGTTTAAAAGTAGATACATGGTGGATGCATCTTGTGGTGGCACATATCTCAGCTAAATTGATGAGGAACCATGGGATTTATTTGATGTTATAAGTGAAAACTCTATCCAGTAGGAGGCTCTGTCAAGAAATGACATTGAGCTATCTGCTAGAATTATAAAAGAACCCACTTCAAAAGGGAAATTGTATGAACTTAATGTATACAATAACCTAGAGAGGAAAGTGGATAGGTTATCACTAAATTTTGATAAATTAATGAGTGTGATGCAACCCCAGACAGCTGCACAAGTTGGGGAGGCATGCCTAATATGCCAATCCCCAACACACTCCCCTCTAAATTTTCCCTTTGTTGGTCAATACCCAGTGTTAGTAATGGAGCATGCCAATGCTGCCTAATCTTATGGACAGCAACCTGCTGAGTTTGCTTGGAGGAACCACCCTAACTTGAGGTGGAGATAAGACAATTTTCCTCAAGCCCAACAGCAGCAGGCAATGCCCTACAGACCTAACCAGCAGTCCCATCAGGAGCATTTCCCAAGACATCAGTTCCCACTGTCAGTGTCCCAGCCAAGTCAATTAACTCTACCACCACCACAAACCAGAGCCCCCTCCTTTGAGGAGCAAGTTTTATCTTCATTGCAAAACCTCAGCTCCCTATCACAGATAGTGAACTCCCATAGCCCGAGCATCAAGAAAATAGAGGATCACCTTGGTCAACTCTCAAATACTCTGACAAAAAGGGAAGAGGGCAGGCTCCCGAGCCAAACATTGACCAATCCCAAGGGGCCATTCATGATAGGTGAAGCCTCTTCAACCCATAAGGAAGCTATGGCCATCACTACCTTGAGGAGTTGTAGAGTGGTGGACAACCAAGATATCTTTGAGATAAAATGATGTGCAAAAAGGGAGGACCTAGTGTTTGTTTTTGAGCAGCAGCAGGAAGTGAATGAAGGGTCTGTTGTTGAGCCCCATTACAAATATATATATGAAAATTAAATTACGATTGTTTTAGGAGTTTTTTTATTTTTGTTTTGTTTATTATTTAGTTGTCATTTTTGTTCTATTTTGTTTTGTTGTGTTTCCTAACCCTGCTGCCCCTAAATACCCACTTTGTTGAAACACTGAGGACAATGTTTATATTAGGTTTGAGGGTATGGCATGGTGGTCCAATAGAATAGTTAATTGTAGTGCAACATTGTGAGTTAAATGAAATGAAATGAAGTCAATTCCCACCTAACCATTTTAGATAGAGGAAATTAAAACT